>JBAMMX010000002.1:11673488-12988488 GCA_037126225.1 Dillenia turbinata | reverse complement strand
TTGAAGTTGGGAGGTAACAAGCTTGAGAGTTGGCATTTATCCCAATATTTGGTCCATTACAGGGATACACAATCGGTGCATAGCACTCCGCATAACAGGTTGGGTTATTACAATTAGACACATATTTCTCTGGTTTCTCTCTACAGATAAACATGCAACTAATAGCATGGGTGCAAGGAATGCCACATAACTCCCATGCCCTACAATTGTAGCTCCTATTATCCAAATCAACAATAAACTTATTGAAAAATGATGTGATCTCATAAATCGCACCACCCGCTAAGGTTGGATACCAATGTCTACTTAGCCTCTTTTCCTTTTCAAGTTTCCTTTGAATAGCGGGACAAATATCACCTTGGAAAGATGATATTTTGCTCTTATTTTTAAAAAATTTGGACATCAAACCAGACCTAATGACCTCTAGCAAACTGATCATTGGCATATCTCGTGCAACCAAAATTTTTGCATTGAATGATTCACAAACATTGTTAACAAGTAAGTCACACTTACTGAACCCAGAAAATGCATACCGTGTCCATGTTTGGGGAGACTTCTCCATCAGCCAAGAATAAGCAGCAGCATCTGAGATTTGAATTTCTCTCATTACTCGAATGAACTCAGCCTCATATGTAGCCATCGCAGCAGTATAGAACAGGTTTTTCAACTCCAAGTTCTTGAATTTCTTGTGTAGGTTGTTGTACAGATGTCGAACACATATTCTATGTTCAGATTGTGGAGACAATGTTGAAATGACATTAATTAGTCCATGCACACAAAGATATACATGTTAAAACAATAGCACTACAAGAACAGCTGCAGGAAATGGCATTAATTAGTCCATAATGGTCCAGTTTGATACCTTCTGTTGGTCAGACATGAAAGTCCATTTTTTATCATCTCCAATATCTCCAAGTAAGTGCTGCAGGAACCACTTCCAAGAATCTGTGTCCTCCAACTCCACAATTGCAAAAGCTAGTGGAAATATTCTATCATTTGGGTCTTTTCCAACTGCAACCAGCAACTGCCCATCAAACCTTGATTTTAGAAAACATCAATCCAATCCAATAAATGACCTACAAGCTGTAAAAAATCCCCTCTTATAAGCATCCAGACAAATGTACAATCTTTTGAAGATTGGAGTTAGAGGGTACTGGATGGATAAGGGATGTTCTTCAGCGTATGGTAGATAACTCTCTATTTTATAGGTACTTTCCTTGTTTGTTCTCAAAATCTCTTCAAAATATGGTCTCAGCATGAAGAATTGCTCTTTATTCTTACCTTTCGCAAGTTCTTTAGCCAAAAGTCTAGCCCTCCAAACCTTCATTCTTTCACAGCTGACCATAAATTTCTCTTTTGTTTTTTGCTGAAGAGTACGCACTTTTATGTTAGGATCACTTTAGACACTCTTCACCCGTTTCCCTGCAAGCCACTTAGTTGATGCATATTTGTTATTCCAACTTCTAGGACAGCTGTGTTCAGGGTTATATGTCACTGCCATTGCTATCTTTTCATGATCTTGAATTCTTTTTGCATACACCAACCAATCACAACCCTCAATACATTTCACTTTCACTCTCTCCTTATCATTTTTTACAAATCTGATATTCCTTCCACTCTAGACAGCATAATCCTTCACAACATCTTTAAAAAATTTCAGACTTTCATAAATTTGGCCCTGCTTAAATTCAATAAATTTTGGATTGTAATCTGTCTTGAACTCCTCATATCTACATCTTTTTCTAACAATGTCTTTATCATCATTGTCATCCTCTCTCATTGTGTATTCTAACTCCTCCTCCTCCTCCTCCTCATCTACCTTATTCCAATCAGAGAAATTAACATTTCTGAAGTTTCGCTCTTCTTCTGATTTTAGAATGACCTCTTCATCACCTCTATTAGCCTCTTCACCCTCTATAGGATTATCAGTAGACATTGACTCCCCCCTTTCTTCTCTTGAACTCTCATTATCACACTGAATCACTATCATTACTTACCAAAATCTCAGTACTGAAGCCCTCATTTTCCCCAATGTCTTCATCACTTTCGATGAATAAATTAGCCTCATTCTCTAACACACATGC
Source organism: Dillenia turbinata (assembly GCA_037126225.1). Classification (NCBI taxonomy): domain Eukaryota; kingdom Viridiplantae; phylum Streptophyta; class Magnoliopsida; order Dilleniales; family Dilleniaceae; genus Dillenia; species Dillenia turbinata. The sequence goes on along the minus strand of JBAMMX010000002.1, from coordinate 12,986,407 downwards.
ATTATCAACACCATGTTCTATATAAAAATGCACTTCCTTATCTTTCTTTCTTTCATCCAAATAACATAACAATGCAGAATCAGTCAATATTGGGTTAAAACCATTTCCAGGCAAAGGTATCCATGACCTTACATAGTTTTTATAACCTAACTTTGTTGCCATGTGCCCTAATTCAAATTCCGACATTCTATCCCTATCACAATTATCAAAATATGTTAATTCACCACCTTCGTAACTATTTGTTTCTAGAAATTTATCCCCATGATGGAATGCAACAGTGAATTTGGAAGAATCCATATCTGAATGAGGGAAAAATTTTAAAAATCCCAAGACATTATACACACAGCATTTAAACAATCACAACATAACACAGTGAACATACTTAAACACCAATATTGAAATTAAAGAAATATGGCATAGATCAAATTATAGCAATACAAATTATAGCAATAATTAACACAAGATAATATAAATGTATAGCACTGAATTGATAATTTTATAGAAACCCTAATTTTATACCTTAATTTAAAACCCTAATTTTTTCCCCAAACCCTAATTTTGAACGAACCCAAAATTTTACAGATTTTCAATCGATATTAACACAGTATAATACAATACAAATTCAATTAACAAAAATTACACTTCTAAAAATATTTATTGATAATTGTAAAGAAACCCTAATTTTTAAAACCTTAATTTGAACCCCCTAATTTTAAACGAATCTTAATTTTTTAGATTTTATAACAATACAGAATCAAGCATATTTTATTAACGAATTTAAAGAAACCAATTTTTTTTTTAAATCTTAATTTTTTTGAAACCCTAATTTTGAAGAAAACCCTAATTTTTTCAACACCATGATTTTAAACTAAGTTCAGTAAACATTGAAATTACTGAAATAGTAAAACAAAATTTAGATTTACATACCTTATAAGGACCCACTGTGAAGAATACGACGATCGCGAACCAACAATCTGGGACCACAAGTCAAATTTTTTTAAGGAAACCAAAAACTTTGTCGAGACCCACTTTCAACTATCGCTTTCCCCTTGAATACAGTAAATAAATCCCTAACCTTCAGATCTGGTATGCCACTGTAGATCTTTACTTTCTCTCTAAAAAAGGATGACTACCCTTCGCTTTCTCTCTTCACTCCATCATTTTTTTTTTACTCATCCCATCGTTATAACTTTAAGATTGGCTGACGTGGCTTGTCACGTCAGCAACACTGTAGCCACGTCAGCAGATTTCTGACGTGTCATAAGACATGTCAGCATTTGGTGTCACATTCACTCTACGTAGTCAGCCACTTGGATACACGTAAGCACTTAACGTCCAGGTAGGCGCCGTCACTAACGGAGGGACTAATAGGTGCCGTTTTTTGAAATTCGGGGACTAAATCATAGCGTTTTGAAGTTCAGGGACTAATTTGTGAATTTGAGGTAAAGTTCAAGGACTTGACATATAATTATCTCCTTTTTAGACTTAGCATTATTTATTTTATTAATATTTATATATTTTAAATATGATTTTATAAAAAGTTATGATTAGATATATAAATTTTTTATATTATTAATATATTATAAATTAAATTTATTTATGATATTATGATGACGTCATTTGGATTTTTCGTTCGATTCGATCGGTTTAACCTAGTGAATCATCGATCCCTTGGTACGACCAATTCATATTCCGGTTTGTGTTTCAAAACATCGCACCTCTCAACTCTTTCGAATGAACCCAGGTGGAGACTCCATTGGCCAGCTTTGAGGGCGAAATGAAAAGTCACTTGCAAGTCGGCGAATTTTTTCTCGGGTAGAAGCAATGGAAGAAAAATCCCCGCCCCAAAAAAAATAGTTTGACTGCGATAATTTTTTTTACATAGGAGAGATTTCAAACTTGGAATTAATAGTTTGATTAGGATAGTTTTTTGGATATTAATTTTTTTATATATGTGAGAGACTCGAGATCAAAATTTTTAAGAGACCTGTAAGGCCATTTAAGAAGATTAAATTACAAACATAACCTCATTCGACCATACCAAAAAAGAAGAAAACATAGTTTGGGGAGGTCAAGTTGTAATTGCCTGTCTCTAGTTATTGTTAGGATTTTGGATTACACCTTAAAAGATTAGCTCTACATGTTGTCGTATCTTTCAAAATTTAATGTAATCTAAGAATTAACATATTATATCAATACATATCTGTCGAACATCACTCGGTATGTAAATTCTTTTCCAATGACAAGTTCCAAGTAGCTTTCCATGACTTTTCTAAGTTTACTTCCATCGTGTCGGAATTTTTGCTCCCTTTCACCAATGGATGACGATGAGTTACAAAAACACATTAATTACTCTTGCGCTGTGGTTGTCATTAACATGCATTTTGGGGTATTCAGCCTCATCACGTTCGAGACTTGACTTTATTTCGAAGCTGGTGTTCTTGTTTCATTTAAAAAAAAAAAAAAAAAAAACCAGCATTCTGGGTCCCTCAATAAATTGTTTAACGTACATTTTGGGGCCAACGATGAATTGTTTTTGTCTTTAATGAGCACCAACCTAGCCGTATGGGTGAGGGTGAATTGTTAACATGTTTGATACGTAGAAACATGAAGTAAAATCTACGAAATAATAAAAATATATATATTCAATAAATCAAATATTGACCAAGGATACCATGCATAATTTATAATATAAAGAAATCTAATTGATTTAATTCTGATTTTATAAATTAATTAAAATGTCTATATGAATTATCGTATAAATATATTTGATCGGGGTCATAATACGGCCCAGAAAAAATTTATACCAAGGGCTCACTATAATATTCATTGTAGTGTACATCACTGTTCTAAGCCAATATAATGATTGTGAATCTCCTTAAAAAGACTTGAATATTCTGTTAAATAAAATATTAGAATAAAAGTTGTCCATGGCATGTTTGGATATTTTAATAATGCTCTCTACCATCCGTCTGTTAAATATAGTTTGTAATATGTACTGTGAATATTTATCTCACGTTAAAAAATTAAAAGAAGTTGATGAATTTATAATCCATCAAATTTGAAATCATTTGAATTTAGTTAAAATGGTGTATCGGAGGGAAAATGTGATTTTCTTCAAATGATCCTAAAAATAATAATAAATAAATAAATAATTATTTAAGGGTCAAAGACACATTTTTGAGAATTAAATAAATAAGTATCTTTTGATTAAAATGTAATTTTCCCACAATGAAGTGATGTTTTTTAAGTAAATTAATGATTTTTTATATTAAATGGACATATTCGTTATGCTCTTTAAGTGAAGAGATATACATCATTCGTTCTCTATAAATAATCTCTTCCACCGTTGAGAAAATTTACTTAGAATTTTCCTTTATTGACAATACAACAAGACTTCGTTTTTCTCTATTTCGTTTTTAGGAAAAATTTAAAATTTTGTTGTCTTAAATTTCTATTTCGACTTGCATATCCTAAAAGAATTTACCTCAACCCAGCCAATAATACAGTGGGAGCATAATTTCTTTAAGAACAATGATAATGCAAACCCTTTAAAAATTTGATTTCAAAAATCTTCCTTTACAAACAGCATGCGCGCAAGCTATCATCTATACCCCCACTATCTCACCTTATCTAAATTCACACAATTCTTAGTGCTCAACAAAGTCAAAAGAAACCTCAAGCATTGTTATAATTGAACACACACCTCATCAAACCTTCATCCTCTCTCTCTCTCTCTTTCTCTCTCTCACTCTCTCTCACTATGGCAACGCTAGAGGTAGAAGTACCACCACCACCCAAAAGGGAGGAAACTAATGGTGAACACATGGTCGACGATGAAGACACCTCTCCTATTGAGCAAGTCCGGTTGACGGTATCCAATACCGATAACCCAAAACTACCCGTTTGGACATTTAGGATGTGGTTCTTGGGTCTCTTGTCATGTGGGCTTCTCTCTTTTCTCAATCAGTTCTTCTCATACAGAACTGAGCCTCTCGTCATCACCCAAATCACTGTCCAAGTTGCCACTCTCCCAATTGGGCGTTTCCTGGCAGCAGTTTTGCCGACCCGGGAGTTCCGGGTCGGGTCAAAAACATTTTCTCTTAACCCGGGTCCTTTTAACATGAAGGAGCATGTGCTGATCTCCATTTTTGCTAATGCTGGAAGTGCTTTTGGAAATGGACCGGCTTATGCAGTTGGGATTGTTAACATTATTAAGGCTTTCTATGGGAGGAGTATCTCCTTTCTGGCTAGCTGGATCCTTATTGTCACTACCCAGGTAAAGGCAGTACTTTTGTTTTCGGAAGTACTTTTGTTGTTCTACAACGTTGGAATTGTTTTAGCTCTTCTCCGGAAAGAAAAAGGAAGACTTGAATCTCCGACCACTTTTGTTGGAAGGAAACTAGGTCTCATGAATTATATATAAATATGTAAATATATATATATATATTTGCATTGTGAAGGAAGCTAGCTACATTCAAAATGATTAAAAATGTTTTTGTAAAAAGAAAAATGTTTTTCTTTAAAATTTAAAAAATTTTAATGCATGTATCATCAAAAAGTTGAGATTAGATTGGAGTTTAAACTTAATTAGAATTACCTAAAGTTTTTAATAATAGTCTCAATTAATATGATAATAATTTTAATTTTTAAAAAAATTGGGTTTTATTTATAAAATTATAAATTTTATAAAAATTATTAATTTAATTATTAAATATTATAAATAAAATAAAGTAAAGACTAATTGATTGAGACTAAGAAACTTTTCCAACCGCCCACCACGTTCAATTTGGGTGCTCCCTAGGAGCTTGGGTCCCGGAGTGGCACCAATCCTTGCCTTCGCTTTCTTCAGTTTTAATTTTAATTTAATTAAATTTTAATAGTATTTGAAAATTATGGGATTTAACATGCAGGCTCATAAAAAGTTTTTAGCAAAATTTATTATAATATTTCATATTTTTAATGACTTTATTTCACTGTCTGTAAAAAAAAAAAAAAAAAAAAAAAAAAAAAAAAAAAAAAAAAAAAAAAAAAACTACAATTTTTATATAATTTTAAGCGGATGAGGGTTTTTGTATTTCATTTTATTATTATTATCATTTTTTTTTTTGGACTTTAAAAGGTATTGGGATATGGTTGGGCTGGGCTGATGAGGAAGTACGTGGTAGAGCCGGCTCATATGTGGTGGCCGAGTACTCTGGTGCAGGTCTCACTTTTCCGGTACGTTGTCTCTCTACCCCAATTTTCTTAGAGTTATTTTGATTTTTTCCTTTAATAATTTGTTTGAATTTTTTAATTAAAATTGGATTTGATCTGGCAATAAACTATTATCCACATGGACATAAAATTGTAAGTGTTACTTAGATAAACTGACTTAAAATTAAAAATAGCGACGTGCTGATTTATAATATAATTATTTCACACTTTCATGAAATTAGTATTGGAATATAATTGCTTGAACTTGTGGTTAATACTGGGGGGGGGGGAGAGGGAGAGAGAGAGAGCTCACATGATTGCTAATCGTCAGATTTCTATTGGGTTGACAATGATGAGTGTGAAACTTTTTGTTGCATCTTTTTCTCAGTTGAAAAGATTTAAATTCAAGGAGTGAAGAGAAGACTTTCTTCTCTTGATTTTGTTAATTTCAAATTTTGACTCTGCTTCCCTAAAGTCACTCTCCCTTTGTTTTTTTTTCCCCCGGGGGGGGGGGGTTTGAACACCTAGGGTTTCCATATAAACCCTAATGTGCCCGTTTCGACTTCCAAAATCTTTTATTTATTGCCCAAACCCTAGTTGTGCATGTATATTCACAACTATACTACAACAACTCATTATATTTTTAATACATATTTTCATAATATTATTTATTATTGATGTTAAATGTTGGTGGGGGACATAATAGGTGAACCATGCTCATCAGGTAACATATGAGTAGTGTTTTGAAACTCCGACCAGATCGGATTGTCCGACTAGTTTGACAACCCAATAGTTGGTTTAAATTTCTTAACATAATCGGATTTTAGAAAAACCGATCAAAGTCGATCAAACTCGAGATTTTTCATCCGATCTGATTGATTTGATCGATTTTTCATCATAATGACGTCATCATTATTAATATATTATAATTTATAATTTTAATTTATTTATAATATCATCCGATTCAATCGGTTTGAATAAATAACTCATTTACTTCTTAGAGTGAACACTCATAGTTTGATTCGAGTTTCAAAACATGAGTAAAACTTTCTGTATATGTTCAAAATTTTGCAATATTATTGTTTTTAAAAATTAAATTAAATTTTATTTAGAGGAAAATGTATTTCTAATCCCCCTTGGGGAAAATGGAAAACACATGGCACTGAAAGACAGCTAGCAAATCATAAGGTCGGCATAGCCTTGGCCGCTCAGATGGTCACCACAATTTTAATTGTTATTTTTAAGATTATAAATTCAGTTTTAAATACTTATATCTTTTATAAAAAAATATATAATACCACGTCATATATATATATACAGGGCTAGCGGTTATAATTATAATTTATTTTATTTTATTAAATGCTACCATTAATCATAAATTTTTTATAGTTATATAGTTATAATCGTCACCATAATTATAACCGCATTAATCACTGATCATTAATTATTTTTGTGATTAATGATTTAATTAAACCACCCAAAGTTAGCCCGAGCCATACATACAAAAATCTTTGAAAAGCTTGCTTTGAAGCAATGGAATGTGGATGTATTTGGTAGATAGTAGTTTTCACTACTCTCTATGGCCCTATCCCCTTTTTACCAAATTGCTAAAGCTTCTCGTTTGATTCCATTTTTTTTTTTTTGTCCTTTTAAATTGATTCAGCTATTAAAAAAAATATATTACAATATGTATAATTCATATTAATGATTGGTATTTTAGGAGGCTCTGAATCGATAGACCAGTTGGATAAGAACTATAACAATTGGCTAGGTGTACCTAAGTCGATCGTAATCTTTTATCTTAACCCAACTATGGTGGTCTTTTTCTTTTAAAGAAATAGTTTAGTAGTCATAATCTCTTTCCAATCTGATAATTTTGGATTCAAATTATGATATAAAAAAAAAAAATCAATTATGACGGCCTTACAAATGTTGTCAAATCCCTAAGTTTATGTCTTTGCATAGTTTAGTGGTATGCACTATTTAATACAATAATGTTATGAAAAGATGGGCAACTGTGCCAAAATTTGAAAGTTAAAGATTCATTAGGACAAGTTATAAAGATGTTGGACACAAAAATCAAAAGAGAAATCATAATCATGAGATTATGACTTTATTTTATAATTATCTAAATCATAGGACACCAATAGAGGATATGGCCATTCACCCATTGCGAAAAAATAAAAAAGGACAATCATGTGGTGTCTACTTGAACACATGAGAAGGGGACGTGTCAGCCATGTGATGGGGCGAGCCATTCTTTTGCTTTTTATTAATTATTTTTATTTTTTTATTTTTTAATTAAAAATTTTTTTTAAAATTTTTTTTTTTTTTTTTTTTTTTTTTTTTTTTTTTTTTTTTTTTTATAATATAAATTTTTTTTTTTTTTTTTTTTTTTTTTTTATTAATTAATTATTAAATTAAAATATAAAATAATAAAAATTTTTTTTTTATTTTATTTATTTAATATTTTTTATTATTTTTTTTTAAAAATTATTTTTTAATTCCCCTTTTCCTCTCTCTCCTCTTTTCTTTCTTTTTTAAAAAATAAAAAAAAAAAAAAAAAATATTATTTTCCCCCCTCTCCCCCCCTAAAAAAAACCCCTCTCCTTTTTAAAAAAAACCCAAAAATAATGGTAGAAAAGGGGACGTGTTGGGGGCAATAAGTGTTTTCACTATGTCTTTTTTGAAATAATAATTTTTAAAATAAAATTAAAAATTATTTAATATTCTCACTTTGGAAAACAGTTTTTATACTCCTTTTTATAAATTAGAGATTTTATAAAATATTTTTTTATAAACTATATTTTTAATTAAATTATCATAAAGAGTATATATATATATAATATAATTTTTTTTCTCATCGTTGATTAATTAAAATTCATATATTTATATTTAAAAATAAAATATAAATACTAATAATTAAAATAAAAATAAATTAATTATTTTTCCAAATAATTAAAATCAAACATTTATAAATATAAAATCATTTTTATATAACATAAACAATTAAAAAATTCAAAAATAACATAACAATATATTTATGAATACTTAAGTCATATAAATGGAATAAAAAAAATATTTATGAATATATTTAAAATTTTAAAAAATATTTAAATCAATCTGAGTTATAATATTTATGAACACATTTATGACATAGATATATTTAAAATTTTGTACCATTCAAATATGGATATAGATGGAATAAAAAAAATATAGTTTCGGAAAAGGTAGAGCATATAAAAGCTCCTTTTAGAAACTTTTTCTTAAAAGCTACTTTTAAAATTTTTTTCACTAAAAAAAGTTATTTTCAAAGAGAATAAATTTTGTTTGGTAGGGTTTTTGGGAAACTGAAAAAAAAAAAGAAGTCCTGCAAACGGATACCAAGCAAAAAGAGATTTTCCCAACCGTCCTCTCTCTTTCTTTCATGGGAACTCGAGATAGAAGCACCATACCCACCTAAAAAACCATCACAATCCCCACCCATCAATTGTGAATTTGTAGAAGATGAAGATGATGTCTCACCCATTGAACAGGTCCGGTTAACTGTGGCCAACACCGATGGCCCGACCCTACCCGTTTGGACCTTTAGAATGTGGTTCTTGGGCCTCTTCTCTTGTTGTCTTCTTTCTTTTCTCAATCATTTTTTTGCATATCGGAGGGAGCTACTTGTCATCACCCAAATCACCGTTCCAGTCGACAATCTCCCAGTTGGGCACTTTTTGGCTAGAGTTTTGCCAACCATAGTTTCGGGTCGGGTCGTGGGCCTTCGTTTAATGTGAAGGAGCATGTTCTTATCTCTATATTTGCTAATGCTGGAAGTGCCTTTGGATGGGGAAGTGCTTTTGCTGTTAGTATTTGTCAACATTATTGAGGCTTTTTATGGGAGGCATGTCTCCTTCTTGGCTTCTTGGATTCTTATCATCACAACCCAGGTGTTGGGAAATGGTTGGGCTGGGTTATTAAGGAAATACGTGATCGAGCCACCCACATGTGGTGGCCCAGCACGGTCTCACTTTTCCGCTCTGTGTCTGTATTTATTATTTACTCTCCTTCAGAGTTTATAATTAAAATACTGAATCAGTGCATAAAGTACCCATCGACTAAGGTAGGGAAGGATATATATATATATAAATATATATATATATACCAATCTTTTTGTTGTATTTTTATAAAGATATTATTTTTATACTTCAAACCCGTAATTTCAAGATTATTAAATAAACAACTCTATTATTATATCAAAATTCGTCATTTCCTTCGGATTTTATAATTGTTTGCAATAAATTGAATTTTGAAATTTGGAATTCAATTTCTGAATTTCCTGTTGATAATGGGCATAATTGTTGGTTGCCCGGTAAAGATCTTACCCAATATCCATCAAATACATAGATGTCTTTTAATAGCACCATTTGCTCTATGATAACGGTGTATGTTTGTATCAATAGATAGTTGTTTAATGGGATATGAAATTAAATTTTTTAATTAAGATTTTAAATTCGATTCTTGAAAATGAAAAGGACTATGTTGAGAGAGTAACCCTTGAAATGGACCATGATAAGTCTTAAACTGGATTAGTCGGAATATAATTTTGAATATCGATATAAAAAAATATACATTTGTTTTCATTTTTTATTTTTTATAATTTAGAGAAACTTTCATTCCCTTAAAGAAAAAAAATACTCTGGCCTAATATTAGTAGGCCCCCAAATGCCGCTTTTATTAGGGGCAAAGAAACAAAACTGCCGTTGAAAATTTTAATATAATATTATTTTATTTTTCAATTTTTTTTCCAATTCTTTTTAATGTCAACTGGATCATCTTCCCTCGCCAGTCCTTTATGGGGGCTCGCCGCCTTTTACTAGTCAAGCAGACGAGCTTTTAAACAAGATGGATTCTAAGATTTAAGACTGTTTTTGTCATAATCACAAAAATGATGACTTCTGAATTTTAAAAAATACAATAAGATTGATGTCACATGTATTAAATTAAAGCATATAAGACAAGCATTCACATTTATTGCTTTCACCAATATTTTTCAAAAATTCTAGGATAGATGAAAATGATATGTCATCGCCCATAAATATTGATATTCAGATAATGACATATTAGCTAGCAAAAGCATTACACAAGGACACTGATACACACAAGTAACTTAGACACATGGTGAAGAGAGAATGTTAACTTGAAGGGCCAAACTCTCTCTGGAGTAAGTCATTGTCGTATGCATGATTGCAGCAGTATTTGTACTTGGCTGGGCTGAATGACATAGTTACGGAAGAAAAGTTGGAAAATGATAAAAATTATATTAAGAGTTTTTTTTTTTTTTTTTTTTTTTTTTTTTTTATATTAGGATCGATAGTAGTTTGAATTGAATTAATTAGAATATGATTCTGAATACTGATTGATCAAGTATCTAAATGCTACGGTTTCTATACATTTCAATGCAGATACCATATTCAGGTCTGCATGTATCTATATTGACTTCAGATATTGCAAAATATCATATATCCAAGTAACTTACAGTATACCAATTTTTGAATCTAATAAATGAATTAACAAATTTATGTAAATAAACCAGTCACGTGATATCGTTGCATATTCAAATCAAGATTTTCATTTTATATATGCTCTCTGCCCCATTAGAAACAACTAAGAAACTGCTGATAGCGTCAAAGTTCTGTGTCTCAGAAGTATTTTCTAAATTTTTGGCAGGGCTTTGCATGAAAAAGAAGAAGGGCATAGAATGTCAAGGGCAAAGTTCTTCCTAATTGCCCTAATATGCAGCTTCTGCTGGTATGCAGTTCCGGGGTACCTTTTTCCAACACTCACAAGCATTTCCTGGATTTGCTGGGCATTCCCAAAGTCAGTCACTGCTCAGCAAATTGGGTCAGGAATGAGGGGACTTGGACTTGGAGCCATTACACTCGACTGGTCTGCCGTGGCATCCTTCTTGTTTAGTCCCCTCATATCTCCTTTCTTTGCCATTGTCAATGTCTTTCTAGGCTATGTTCTGATCATCTACATGGTCATACCAATTGCTTACTGGGGGTCAGACCTGTTCAGTGCCAAAAAGTTTCCCATATTCTCCTCACACTTATTCACATCTCAAGGTCAGATTTACGACATAACTGCAATTGTGAATAACAAGTTTGATCTCGATGTAGATCAGTATGAGAAGCAAGGAAGGATCCATCTAAGCATGTTTTTTGCTCTCACCTATGGTTTTGGGTTTGCTACAATTGCGTCTACCCTTACTCATGTGGGATTCTTCTACGGAAGGTAATCTATCTCTTGTTTAGATGGATGCTATCAATATCAGCTTCTGACTTGGGACTAACATTTAAAATATTACCTAACAGGGAAATCTACGAGAGATTTAAAGCTTCTTACAATGAGAAAGAAGATATTCACACGAAATTGATGAAGAATTACAAGGATATACCCTCCTGGTGGTTCTACTCCATGCTTGCAGTGACCGTTGCAATCTCCCTAGTGCTATGTACAGTCATGAAAGATCAGGTTCAGATGCCATATTGGGGTCTCCTATTCGCTTGTGCCATTGCCTTTGTTTTCACTCTTCCTATCAGCATCATCACGGCCACTACTAACCAGGTAACTCCCCCCACCCCAAGACTTCTGCTCCTTTCTCTTACTAGGCATTTGTTAGCAATTGCCAATTCTTGAAAGTTTATGTGCAGACACCAGGGCTGAACATAATCACGGAATATATCATGGGTCTTATACTACCGGGAAAACCAATCGCAAATGTCTGCTTTAAGGTCTATGGTTATATGAGCATGGCTCAGGCTGTCTCCTTCCTTAATGACTTCAAGCTTGGGCACTACATGAAGATCCCTCCAAGGTCAATGTTCTTAGTTCAGGTACTAGTTTGCTGTTGTTTAAGCAACTGATCCTATGTTCAGTCTTTGCTTCATACTTATGTCGCTTCCCTATCTGCAGTTTCTAGGAACTGTCATTGCAGGAACAATAAACCTCGGGGTTGCGTGGTGGCTGCTAGAATCTATTGAAAACATATGCCAAGACGATCTCCTGCCACCAAACAGTCCTTGGACATGCCCTATTGACCGGGTGTTCTTTGATGCATCAGTTATATGGGGCTTGGTGGGACCTAAAAGGATATTTGGAAAGCTTGGAAACTACAGTGCCATGAATTGGTTCTTCCTTGGCGGAGCTGTAGGACCATTTATCGTTTGGTTCTTCCATAAAGCATTTCCAGAGCAATCCTGGATTCCTTTGATAAACCTTCCCGTTCTCCTTGGAGCAACGGGAATGATGCCACCAGCAACTCCATTGAACTACAATGCCTGGGTAGTAGTTGGAACTATTTTTAACTTCTTCGTTTTCCGTTACAGAAAGAAGTGGTGGCAAAGGTACAACTACATTCTTTCCGCGGCACTGGATGCTGGAGTCGCGTTCATGGCAGTCCTTTTGTACGTCGCAGTTGGACTCGAGAACATAAGCTTAAATTGGTGGGGAACACAGGGTGAACACTGTGATTTGGCAACTTGTCCAACGGCAAAAGGAATAGTAGTTGATGGATGCCCGGTGAACTAGTGCCTTCTATAACTTTTTGTCAAGTACTTGTTTACAGACAGTGCAAACATGGCTAGTCTACTTATTAAAGTTTCAAATGATGCAATGTAAGAGATGAAGTAGGAGACTACATTGTTGTACGCAAATTATTGTCTATAATGGCATATGTATGATTAAAAACCGCTCATTGTCCTGCCAGTACGTATATGACTAGGGAAGTGTCAATTGAATTATAAAGAATACACTTCAACATAAAAATATGAATCAGACCCTCTAATTATAACCTGGAATACATTTCGAAAATCAAACCAAGTGGTTTTCTTTCCCCTGTTTTATATTAATTTTCTCCACCCATGTACTAAATATATGGTTTCATAGAAACATTCACGAACAAGCAGCAGAAAAAAGATTGTGAGTTTGGAAATTGTGGCATATAACATCTTCAATTTCTGATATAGTAGCAAGAAATTTGGGATAATGCTATTAAAATATTTTAAATTTAGGTAAAATATTAGAATGTTATTTTTTAAGGACTATTAATTCTTTTGACATTGTTCATGAGAAAAGTAAAATAATAATAATAATAATAAATATAAATTCTTTTGTAATTTATTAAAAAATTAGTGGGTGTTGAGCTGCCCACCTCGTTACCAAATTGACCTGACCCGTTTTTTGACCACAAGAAGCAAAAGAGGAAGAAGAAGATGACATCGGATTCAAAGGTCATCGCTGGACGTCGTCTCGATACCCTTCTGAGGCAGCTCCGACCTTCTTCCTCTTTCTCCTCCTCCACCTCCATTGCAGATTCCCCATCTCAAGTCCTCCCTCCCACTCTCTCTCTCGTGTGTATAAGAAAGTATTGTGTTCTTTCAATTGACTTCAATTTCTACAAGCTATGAGTTGAATTTTACAATTCGTAACATTCAAGTAATTACGAAAACTTCTAAGTCGATTTGCAAATCTGAAATTTTTGTGAAATTCATTTGGGTTTTCCTTGATACAGGGAATCCGAGAGGGGCATTCTCCAAATAGTTGCTTTTTGTGCCTAGAGCTATTACATTTGACCTTGGTACTTGGCAGATCTTCAGAAGGCAAGAAAAGGTTTACTACTCTCTCTCTCTCTCTGATCTCTCTTTCTTACTTTTCCTTACTATAACTACGGCCTCTCCGAACCCTTTCTCCGTACCGGAAACGCAAACCACCTCTAAGCCCAAAACCAACCCCCTCCTCCGGTAAAAAACCCACCTTCCTTGTCACCAAAAAAAAAAAAAACAAAAAAAATTTCAAAACTCACGACCAGAACCCATTATTCCAATCTCTCAAAATAATATAAAAAACAAAAAAGAAAAAAAGAAAATGAGAAGCATAGCAAAATTTTCTGCAGAGACGGGGCGGCGACGGTAACGGAGCCTACGACGAGGCACCATGGCGCTCGCCGTTGCTGTACCTCTTCAGAGGACTAGTCGCAATGTTGGGTCTCATTGCGTTTGCTCTTTTAATTCTTGCTTGCTCTTATTGGAAACTGAATACTCAGGACAGTGAGAGAGATATTGAGAATGAAGGTGAGAAGAACAAAAACAGAGATGCAGAAAACAGAGTGTTTGAGGATGGTGATTATGGGTGGTGAAAAATTGCCTATTTTTTTTTGCTACACCCATGTTCCCCAAAGGGTCCTGCTATTGATGGGAAGAGAGAGAGTGAGGAAACAAAGAAAGTTGAGAAAGATGGGAAGAACACCGAAGAACAGAGCAGAGGATTGGTTGAAAAGAATAGGTTGAGAAAAGAATGTGACTGAGGTGTTGGAGGATGTGATCGAAGAATTGGTTGAGTAAAACAGACTTAAATCTTAAGACTGACATGCAATCGGAGGAGAAAAGAAAAAAAAAAAAGACAAGATCAGAGCGGAGAGAAGCAAAGAATATATAAAAGCAAGAGGGTGTCATGGCTGTTGAAGCTCGGCATCTCAACCTTTTCCATCCTTAATTAATCACTGACAGGTAATTCCTCTTCAATTGTATTCAATTCCTCTGTTTCTCTTTTATAGGTTAGTGGGTTTTCTCATTTGGGTGTGTTATAATTAATTCTTCTACAGAGGATTCATGATTCCCAGCACTGGAAACGCAAATCTATGCAGATGTATTCTGAGTCGGTGACCTTGAATCTCTTGGTAGTTTTTCATTTGCTATACCTCTCGATGCTTTGCAAAGGAAACAATACATAAGTCCTTTTTAGGCATTCAAGGCTTTGATTGCTTATTTGGCATTACATTAAATGCAAAGTGGATTCCTGAGGAACTTACACACAAAGGTAGTGAGAGAGAGAAAGGGAGAGTTTGTGTGATGTGGAGAGAGAAAGCATGCATATGTAGCGTTTAATGGACATGGCTCAAGAAAAAAAGAGAGAAAGGTAGTAGCTTCTTAAGGAAGCTACAAATAACTCAAATAAGTGTACGAGAGAGATAGCGTTCGGTGATTATTTGATTGACTAAAGATAGGGTGGTGCCAAGAGCGAGAGAGAGAGAGAGAGAGAGAGAATTTTCTTATTTCACAGAGAAAGTAAGGGTGTGAGATTTTTGTAATCGTTTTCTTTGTTGTGAATCTTAAACTTTGAACACATACTTAGAATATTGTAATCTTGTCATTCGTTCTCTCTTATAATGGATTTTTATTCGATTTTACTCCTTGGTTTTTTTCTTTTACATCGGAGGGTTTTGTTTGTAAATTTTGGTGTTCTCCATTCTTTATATTTTTCTTATAATATTTATTCTATTTGCTGTCGGTTCGTGGGTATTATATATTCTTTTATTACTTATTTTAAGTGACTCATCCCCAACAGTTGTTTACCAAATGACAAGCATTCGAGAACATCCATTGGTGCTTTCCTGTGAAAGCAGCTTGGCCAATTATTCAACACTGATACGTCACAGGTAGGTTACAATATAAAATGCTGCTAGTCAACATTCCAAAGAAGCAGGAAGGATACTCACAGAAGACAGAAAAATAAGGAAAACAAAAAATAATGGGTTTGGTGAAAAATTGAAAACAAAACCACCAATAATTCCCAAAAAATAAAAAAGAAAGGAAGAAAAGAAAAAAAAGGAACTTAAGTAGAATTTGGTTGATCAAATCGCCAAAAGACCCCGTATGACCAACAATAACTTTGACAAAGACTCTTAATAAGATTCTTCAACATTGAATCCTTCTCTGCTGTCACAGCAAACAAACCTAATGCAGAGCAATAACTTTACTCCCTGTAATGTTTGTGTCTTCTCGTCACCCTTCAAAGCAAATGCCAAAACACTCAAAACCCTTTATGCCACACAACCCAAAATGACTCTTCCACTTAAGATCACTTGGAAGTATGCATTCCTTGTTATGAAGAAACCATTTTGACAGCAAATTTAGAGAGAGAGAGAGTAATAAGGGAGCAGTTCTGTATGATTAGAATAGAAACGAGGTAGATTGAGAAAGAGAAGGTGGGTTTTTAAATCAACCCCAAAAGATGCAAAAAACAGAGAGAGAGAGGGTGGTTGGGTGAATTATGTTTGCAGAAAACAGATTTCAATCTTAACTCTCTCTCTCTCTAACTCGAATACAACCTTTCTCTCTCTCCATTTTCTTGCAATTACACACAAACCTATCTAATTACCACAATGTATTCGTGTCCACAGTCTCCACATCAAGCTCTATCTCATCATCTTCCTCAGCCAAATACCCATTCCTTTTCTTCACAATCTACACTAACTGAAACAACTTCTCCGCTGCCAAACTCTGCAAACTCTCCCCCAATTTCAACTTCTCCTTGTATGTCATTTCCCTTTTGTTCGGATCCCTTGCTTTCGGCTTCGGCAACTTTCCCAATTTCTGCATCCCAGCTTCGGTTTTCGGCACGACCGTGCTCGGAGCCCAAATGGTCTTTCGGGCTTCTTCGAGAATCATTTCACGGTGAGATTCATATGCAGTCTTTGCTTTCTGATGCTCCTTCTCGAACTTCTTGTAGGTTGGATCGAACAATTCGTTGAACTGAGAAAGCAAGGTTTCGGCCATGTGATACAGCAAAGAGTAAATTGTAAATTGTAAACCCTATAAGCTCCATAGCTAATCCCATCTTCACCATCATAGAGAGAGAGAGAGGAGGTTTTTTGTTTTTGTTTTTTTTGTTTTTTGGTTCCTTTTTTTTTTTTTTTATGTGCGAGAGAGGGGAGGAGAAAAAGATAGTGAAGGCGTGGGGAGAAAAAGAGATGAATTTTTTTTTTTTTAACCGATTTGGGGGAAGAGTTTTTTTTTTTTTTTTTTTTTTTTTTTTAACGTGACATTATCACGTCTACAATGCCACATCAGCAAATCATTAACACGGCAGTGCTTCATCTTACCTTCTAGTTTATACTTTATTGTTTCGACTAGTAATTCTTGACTGTGCAATGCACAGCCTCACTGCCCACCAAATTTTAGCCAGCCTGAAAGTGTAGCGTTTGAATATGTAAAGAAATCTACTTGGTTATTGTCCATTACGTGTGAACCTAGTAAATGATAACAAATAAAAGGAAACTAATACAAAGTTCTAGTGATTGTCATTTTAAGACAACATAAGTATTTATACAAAATAGACAATACTATATAGTGTTATGTTTACAACTTAGTTACGTATATTGTGATCCATTGTATTTAATTGAGAATGTAATGGCTCATAATATTCTACTCAAAAGTTATCGAATGATTCATAGTACTAATTTTAACATGAATTACTTCATGAGCATTTTCAAAAACTTAGATGAAGTAAGAGGATTTACTTCATGTGAAGTTCATGTTTGCTTTTCTTGGCTGGATTAAGTTTTGATGTCTACTGTTGAGTGACATTTTTTGTACTCTTTGGTTCAAAAGCCTTGCTGTCACAATGGTTAGTATGTGAGGATACTTTGGGAGTGCGGGGTTCAAAAAAGAAATTTTTGTGCTCTTTGGTTCGGAATCCTTGTGCTCTTTGGTTCGAAAAAGAAACCTCATGAGTTTAGTTTCCCTTTACGTTACCTCTAACATTTTTTGTGCTCTTTGGTTCATCTACATTCTAGAACATGATTTGAGAGGACATTTTGATTGCTAAGTGTTTGTCTATCTTTTATCCATTTTTCTTTCCATTTCATAATTGCTTTTTTCCTATATTGTTTCTTGGTTACACTTTGGATGCTTGCATTTAGTAATATAGTAGGAATATGTTGCTCGTTAAAATTGTTGAAATAAATATTGCATAAATTGCTATGGGAATGAGTGTACATTGTTGGAGTAACAACATTCATTTGTTTTTCCCCCCCTTAAATCCTCATTGTTTGCATTTTGTAAAAGAGGACGGATATTTTATTCTTTAGTGCTATTCAAAGAAATGGTTAAATTATTGTTGTTAGCATGATTGTACGTTGTTGATGTCATAGTAACCATTGTGCTTAGATATGGATCAAAACTCTGAGTTTTGATGTAAGTGCTATTACTGCTCCATGGGTATTGCGTCATATAATGGTGCATTGGGTAATTTGGTAGAACAGAGTTCATAAAAGGTGAATTCAATGGTAGACCAAAGATTAACATTGATGTGCAAGCAGCATATTTACTTACCTCTATTATGGGAGGAGTTATAGATGTTATTTGTGCAAGACAGGTACAATGGTTGAATTTGTATTAGTGTTAGTGGTAGGAAGGATTTTCCTTGGATGATTATTGGATATTGACTTTGACATTGTATATCAAAAGTATATCTTGATTCTAGAGGAAATAAACGCTCACTATAAGATGTCTATCGCATCACTTATTGATATTCTTTGTTCTTTTTTTTTTTCATAAGAGAAATAACTTCTAGAGTTAGAAAAATTTCTTATAGCAAGAGAGACATACTCTTCTACATATATAACTCAATGATTCTACAATATTTTTAAGAATAAGTATAAAAAAAACCAAATTACTATGGTAAATTACTAATAATGATTAGTTAAAATATCTAGAAACCATAATATTATTTGTATTCGATATTGTTACAAAAAATGAATAAATACTAATATCTACTTATTCAATGGAACCTACTCAAGTTTTGCAAGGATGTTCAGATGTACTACAACACAACAAAAGAGTAGATTCTAGACTTGTAGAATTCAAAAATGTCTGGTCAATTTGAAGTAAAGAATAAGATATTCCCTTAATGACAGTTACAATTACATCTAACTTGCCCCTAATGTTTGTAGACTTTGTAAATCATACAGCCCTCTATTTACAACAGCACTCCTCAAATTATTCAAAATCTACATCTAAACAAGAATGCAGATGATTATATACTACGTAGTTTCTTAGATATTTCAACGACCTAAAGCTAAAGTAGATAGTTCATGCAGAGGCTGCTATCCCTACCAAAGAAAGACTAACATAAATACCAGTCAAATTGGGATAACATGAAGGAAAACTAAACTCATGAGGTTTTTAATGCCATAGAATTTCGGAAGGACTAAATAGGTATGAAGTTTGAATGCTATAAAAATGCTTTACTAGTTTTTTGCAATTGTTGGAAGCTATGTACATAAATTGAGAATTTTAATTATTGTAGGATATCAAGGAAAAATAAGACAAACAATATTGAAAGCATTTTGAAACATGTTAATTTATGCCATTAATTGTAAGTGATCATCATTTGGAGTTGGTGTAACCATTTCCTCAGAAACAAATTATCAAACTCCATGTATGCATTAGGAGGTTGGAGTAGGATTGCTTACCCAAAAGCTTAGGTTTTCAAGCCCAAACAAAGGTGTAAAAGAGAACTGTGAATGAATTCATTTCACACTTGTTGGTTCCTTCAATTATTTAACACTAATAATGAATATATAAAAGTATTTAGCAATATAAAAATACACTAAAATATTTCTTTTGATTATTAAATGTAAAGATTAATGAATACTTACAAATTATTTTACCAGGTTCAGTATTGCTAGCTAATGAATTCTTGATTCTTGAGGCAAAGCACAACTATAAATCCAAACCCAGCTATTTTTGCATTTGCTAATTTGAGGGGAAGGTTCTGGTAAGAGGGAGATTTTTCTCTTGTTCATGTAATCACAATGTGTGTTTTTTTTTGTGAAGTAGAAATTGCAAAATCCAAATGCTAAAAATAGAGTAAAAAATGAAATGATTAATTTGCAAAAATAAATTTGTCATCTTTGCAATTGGAGTACTATCTTGCAGGATTTAGAGAAGAAGTGTCAAAATAAAGAGCTATATCTTCAAGAACTCATAAATTGCTATAGGAACTGTAGCATTTTTTTTAATCTAAAAACAATTACCATGTTGTATATGTATTTTGATATGGCCTTGGTCATCCGATGAATGTTCTCCAACTCATGGCTCTTTCCATTTGGCACTCTTGGATGAAGGCTTGCCAAGCTTTTTATATAGATAATAGATATAGCTAAAAGATTTAACCATCTATCACATCTGATTTTTGTCGAATTTGGTCAATGATTTTTAGTCTTAATAGCATTCTTCAAGACAAAAATGACATGGGAATTCAATTCTAGAATTTGTCCTCTATTAGTCTTTATAAAGAATTTTGTTGAACCCCCATACTCATGCGGGGTTCTTTTACAAGTACACGAGTAAGAATTAGGAACTCCTGGAACTCCCCCAAAATCTTGTGGAATTTATTTGATTCCAAGCAAGGTGAAACCTGTGATTTTGTTGATAATTGTTTGTGTTTAAAGATCATACCAACAAATATATTTTTTTATACAAAAATTCCCAGATCTCAAACGAATTAGAATCACTTATCTCTTTAGATATTCTAGATCTAGAAAAATATCATATAAATTGGATTACCTTCTTTATTCACAATCCAAATACCATAGTAGAGAAAATGATCAACAAACCTTTCTTCAAGAACCTCTCTGTCTTTCATTCCAAAATGTGGGAATAATCTCCTCACTTTCTCAAACACAATACTTTCTTTCAACAAAGCCTTAGCTTCCCTTCTAATATACATACATACATACATGCATATATATAAATATATATATATATATATATATATATATATATATATATTTACATTAGAACACCTTATAGAGAGCAGTTACATGAATTTTCATTCTGAGTCATCCTTAGCATCATTGCCATTGTCTGCATCATCATCATCATCATCTTTTCTTCTTCTTCTTCTTCTTTTCTTTTTCTTCTTTGGAAAACACCTTAAAACCCAAAAGAACTATTAGGAAGTTGTCATTTTCCGAGAGAGTTTGAGGGAGTTGAGGTTAGTTTCCTAAAAATCACCCCTTATTCTCTCTCAATTTCAAATTCAAACTTGAATTTAAATAAATGGGTTTCAGTTGGGTCTACCCACATGGGCAGACCCGTGCTCAATTTTTAATATCTTTTACTCATATATGAGGGTTTGAACCACACACAGTATAATCATTTCAATCTAACACCAATTTCATATTAATAAGTGAATCGTGTGATCCGCGAAAATACTAAGAGTTTTAGAGTTATACACTAGTTAACGATATAGAGCAGTTTACTTCCAATATGGTGATGAAGACATTATATCTTTCCAGATTTCTTTTACTAAACACTGTCAATATATCTTTTATCCCTCAAAATAACATAAGAGCATATTTGACTCAAGTCAAATCTTGTATTCACAATTACTTCTTTAAATACTAAATCATAAATATAATTGATCGATTTGTGAATATAGAATAATGTGTCAGTCAAAAATAATTTTTCTTTCCTACTACTAACTTTCAATTTTATCTTAATTACTTTTTTAAACATGTACTGTCAAATTAAATCAATCATGATTTTTTGGTAACATACTAAAGTAGTAACAGTAAAATCAAATTTCAAGAGATAGTAAAAAATCTTAAGGGTATAAATTGAGATTAAATATGAATCTCCGAGCCTCACACAATGAAGTAAAGAGAGATGCGCCATCTCATTACCCATATGGCCGCATAAGTACATATAGTATGAAATACGTGCTACAATTCTCTTTCTTCTTATCTGGAAGCGTATGTCTTTTGTCTAAAATAATGTATCATATAGGTTTTAATCTAATGGTACGCAACACGACATAAATTTTTCTAATTGGGGCAATGGGGACATAAACTACACATCCAAAAGTGTGTAAATGAGAGATATTAGGTTCTCTTTCAGAAACCAATTGGAAAGGAGAAAAAGCTTGAGAACTAATGGATCGAATGCGAACTAGTATTGCTACATGTAAGATTGCATGTCCCCAAGCATGAACGGGAAGGTTGGATTTCATAAGTGATTGTCTCGTTATCAATTGAATGCGTTTAATAAATGACTCTGCTAGACCATTTTGGGTATGAACATAAGTTATAAGATGTTCAACCTTTACACTAATAGACATATAATAGTCATTAAATACTTGAGAAGTGAATTCGGTAGCATTATCAAAGTGAATTGTTTGAATAGGATAGTCAGGAAATTGTACTCGTATTCGAATTAGCTGAGCAAGTAATTGCGAAAACACGAGGTTCTGAGTTGATAATAAACACACATGTGACTATCTTGTAGATGCATCTATTAAAATCATAAAATATCCGAATGGTCCACATGATGGGTGAATTGGCCCACATATATTGCCATGTATCTGATTCAAAAATTCAAGTGATTCAATTCCAATTTTACTTGGCGATAGTTTTATTATCAATTTGCCTTGATAAAATACAGTATGTGTGAATTCATTAGATTGAAGAATTTTCAAGTTCTTTAATTGGTGTCCAGAAGAATGTTCCATAATTCGTCACATTATTACAGATCCAGGATGACCCAGTCTATCATGCAATAAAAGGAATTTATTTTGACTAGTAAACTTCTGGTTTACTATAGCATTTATTTCAATCGATTTAATATATGTATAATAAAGACTCGAAGAGAAGACAGATAGTTTTTCCATAACTTGTTTATGTCCCATTTTAACATTAGTAATGCATAAATACTCATTATTTCTCATATTTGTTGTTTCTATATGATAGCCATTGAGACGAATATCTTTAAAACTTAATAAATTTTGGCGGAAGTTGGGTGAAAATAATGCATTACTGATAAAAAAATTTGTCCATCCTGATAGTAAAATGTTTGTGCTTTCGGAGCTTTCGATTAAGGTTAAACTACTAGATATAGTATTCATATTTTGTATTTTCATAATAAGATAAGAGAAATATCTTTTGCTTTTGAGAATTGTATGTGTAGTCGCATTGGCTACAAGACAAAGATCTTCATCTTCAATCTTTGATCCAATTTTAGATGCAATAATATATGTAGGTCTTCAAAAAACAATAAATAAATAAATAAACAAATAATAAATTTGAATTTAATATAGATATTGAGAAATAAAAGCTATTACATTAATTAAAATCACCAAATTAAGTATTGTCAAGAAAATCACCAACTTCTAATTGGGGCAAAATTTTAAGATCCTTAAAAATATTATTAGGGTCATTATTTTAATATAAGGCATTTGCCTCCACATTTTTATCATTTTTCTTCAACGAGACTTGATAAAACTTGATAAGATGTTTTGGCATATGATAGGTACGCGACCAATATCCAATCACCATGTAGTATATGTGAATTCATTAGATTGAAAAATTTTCTGGTTCTTTAATTGGTGTCTGGAAGAATGTTCCATAATTCGTCGCATCATCATAGATCCAAGATGACCCAGTCTATCATGCCATAAAAGGAATTTATTTTAACTAGTAAACTTTCGGTTTACTATGACATTTATTTCAATCAGTTTAATTTATGTATAATAAAGATTCGAAAAGAAAACAGATAGTTTTTCCAAAACTTATTTATGTCCCTTTTTAACATTAGTAATGCACAAATAATCATTATTTTCCATATTGGTTGTTTCTATATGATAGCTATTGAGGCGAATATCTTTAAAACTTAATAAATTTTGGTGGGAGTTGGGTAAAAATAATGCATTACTGATAAAAAAATTTGTCCATCCTGATAGTAAGACATTTGCTCTTCCGGAGCCTTCGATTAAGGTTACACTATCAGATATAATATTCACATTTTGTGTTTTCATGATAAGAAGAGAGAAATATCTTTTGCTTTTGAGAATTGTAGGTGTAGTCACACTGTCTACAAGACAGAAATCCTCATTTTCGATCTTTGATCCAATTTTAGACGCAATAATATCCATAGGTCTTCAAAAAATAATAAATAAATAAATAAACAAACAATAAATTTAAATTTAATATAGATATTGAGAAATGAAAATAATTACATTAATTAAAATCATCAAATTAAGCATTGTTAAGAAAATCACAAACTTCTAATTGAGGTAAATTTTTAAGATTCTCAAAAATATTGTTAGGGTCATTATTTTGATATAAGACATTTGCCTCCACATTCTTATCCTTTTTCTTCAACGAGGCTTGATAAAACTTGACAAGATGTTTTGGCGTATGACAGGTATGCAACCAATATCTAATCACCTCACATTGGTAGCATTTATTTTTAGTATTCTGACTAGATCCACCTTTTCTTATTTTGTCTTATTACTTTTCTACTTCTGGTGGTTTGTATGTCCACCATGATCATTACGGTAAACATTCAAGCTACAGAATTTTTGTGAGTTGACACATAACCATTTCCATGTCCTCGACCATAACCATTTCCACATCCAGAATTATTGTGAGTTGACGCATTCACTTTAAGGAATGGACTAAAACTAGTTGGCCGAGATTCATGATTTTTCATCAAGAGGAGCATATTCAAGGCATGGAAAGTTGAGAGTGTTTTCTCTATTACTAATATTCTCTCCACATAATTTTAATTGAAAACTGATTTTAAAAACGGCTAAATTGTATTCACTGATTTAAAATCTTGGAATCTCAAATGAATCAAATCATAACGAGTTTTAAGGAGTATTACAGGTTTTTGGTGGTCAAACCTTTCCTCCAAACTTTTTCACAATTCAAGTAGATTTTTCACTATCAAATACTCGATTTTCAAATCTGTGTGGAGGTGGTAACGGAGAAAAATCATTGCATTGGCTTGATTTTGCGAAGTCTTTTTATTATTTTTTTTAATTGTTTCTCCAAGTGCATTTACATTTAGATAGATTTCAATATCAAGGACCAATGACAAGTAATTTTTTCCCGAAATGTCGAGAGCCACAAACTTAAGTTTGGTGAGATTTGTCATAAAGTAATAACACATAAGCAAAAAAATAAATAGATTAGGTATAATTTATATAAATGTTACTTAAAAGACATTATTAGTGACAATATGTTAACAAATTATTACACAAAAAGTATACCATGAGATTCCTTAAGGAAAAAAAAATGATACACGAGATGGTCAAGCCTTCTGCTCTTGGTGTGCCAGCTTATTAGACCTTCAAGTCATAAAGACGTGTGCCTGTGTGTTCTAAGCAAGATATATTACAATGTTTCCAATGAAACTAGACTGCTATCAGAAATCAAGGCACTGCATCAAATGTGTGGTTTTGCATATGAACCATAAGTTGAATCCAATGACAAAAGAAAACCAACTAAATAAGTTTAACTGTGAACATTTCAGCGTTGGAGCTAAACTACAACTATGATCAACAACAAATGTACTTCAGATTAAGGAGAAGTCTTACCAACATGCAGAATTACATCACAAGGTAATGAAAAAAAAAAAATGGTATTTGATAATTGAAATTGGGGGGGGGGGGGAGGAACCGCATACATTATTCTACTCCAATTTTGAATAACAAAGCTAATGATGCGCAAATAAATCACAAATGTGAAACACATAAACACAGAACTTCTCAAAAATGAGATGCATCCCAAGCTAATTGATTGGATAAATGCATATAAAATTTACTTACAAGTAGTGATTATCAAGATGATCTTGACATTAAGCTTGTATAAAATTTGAGTAAAATTCATACTGATAATGTATTATAAAATATAAAAAAAAAGAAAGATTTTTTAGAGAATAAGAGAATAATATTTTTATTCTATTTTTTTACGGAGATTATAAAAATGTCTATTTATAGGCATTTAAAAAAAGAATGAAAAGATACTTCTATTAATGTGATAACTCAAAAATCAATAATCACTAATGATTTCAAAAACTAAATTGTATCGTACAATTAAATAATTATTTAAAAATTAATAATCATTCTTGAATTTGGTTATTCATTTAAAGAATTATTATTATTAATGATGAATATTCATTCAAATCCTATTGAATTTATAACAAGAAGAAATTAAATATAAATTCTTTGTAATTTATTAAAAAATTCGTAGGTGTAGGGTTGCGGCCTCGTTACCAAATAGACGGGCGGGCCAAAGACTCGGGCAATACGGTGAACCATCAAACCCGACCCATTTAGATTTGATGTTTGACCCTACAAACCTTCAAAATTGAAATGAACGCCCTGCCATAACCCCTTCACTCACTCTCTCTCTCTCTCTCTCTCTCTCTCTCTCTCGATGTCGGATTTTCTGACGAGGAGTATAAGAGGAAGAAGAAGATGACATCGGTTTCAAAGATCATTGCTAGACCTCGTCTCGAAACCCTAGTGAGGCAGCTCCGACCTTCTTCCTCTTTCTCCTCCGCCGCCTCCATTACTTTTCGCCTTGGTACTTGGCATATCTTCAGAAGGCAAGAAAAGGTTTGCTTCTCTCTTTCGCTCTCTCTCTGTCTCGCCATTCACTAAATTCTGGCTTTTTTTTACCTGAATAATATATTTTTAATTCAAAATTATTTAAATAACGTTACATTTTTATTTTAAAAGTAGTGATGCTGTGCAGACCACGTCATCACTATTTATGACAAATTTTTGTGTATGGGTTGTATCATATTGATATTTTTGAGCTGGGTTGACATGATTTGACAATTTGACAACGAAGTTGACAACAATTTGACGAATAGAATCCGAATAAGGCTTCATTTTCTTTTTATTTAATTATTTTTTTGCCGACTCTTTCGTACGACCCTGGGCGGAATCTCTCCTTTGGCCAGCTTTGAGGGCGAAAAGGAAAATCTCTTTGCAAGTCGGCCAATTTTTTTTCCACGAGGTGGTTGGGAAGCAATGGAATAAATATCCAAAACAGGATGCCTATAAATTAATCATTTAAACCATTTAATGATTGGATGCAGTAAAATTGCTTAATCATTTTCGCATGCTCAAATTTAAGAATATATGAATTCAGGTAACAATAATTTAGACCAAGAGCCTTATGATCATCATTCTTCCCTTTTTCTTTTTGAATACAAAGGAGTGTAATATTCGTATGAGATTCGAATTTAAAATTTGAAAGAAAGAGAGAAAATTTTTAATATCACTGAATTGAATTGAAGAACTTTTTATAAAGAAATGATATTTGAATATATTCCTAATTCTCTATCAAAAAAAAATATATGAGAGATTTAAATTGGAAACCAATTGTTTGACTTATTAATTTGGTATGTTAACTCTTGTAACCGAAAAAAAAAAAAATCAAATTTAAGGTCTCTAAGAAAAAAACAATGATATCAGTTAAGTTATAACTTATTAATATTTGACTTGAATTGATTTAATGGGATCAAATTACAAACATAACCTTATTCGACCAAACCAAAAAAAAGGAGAAAACATACTTTGGGGAGGTCAAATTGTATTTGCCAACTCTCTAACCATGGCTAGGATTTTGGATTACCCCTTAAAAGATTAGCTCTACATCGGCTCAAGCATTGTTTGTGCACATCAATTAATAATTGTCATACCTTAAATCTTAGGCCAATCGGATATTTTCACATAACTATCAAAATTTATTGTAATCTAAGAATTTACCTGTCTGTCGAACATCTACTAATTAATTTGGTATGTTAATTCTTTTCCAATGACAGATTCCAAGTAGCTTTCCATGACTTTTCTAAGTTTACTTCCGCCGTGTTGGAATTTTTGCTGCCTTTCTCCAATGGATGACGATGAGTTCAAACAAACATTAATTACTCTTGTACCGTAGTTGTCATAAACATGCATTTTGGGACCTACGATGAATTGTTTTTGTCTTTAGTAAGCACCAACCTTGCCCTATGGATGAAGATGAATTGTTAACATGTTTGATACGTAGAAACATGTAGTAAAATCTACAAAATGAAAAAAAATATATGTATATATATATTCAATCGATCAAATATTGACCAAGGATACCATGCATAATTTATAATATAAAGAAATCTAATTGATTTAATTCTGATTTTATAAATTAATTAAAATGTAGATACGAATTATCGTATATGTCAGAACTCGGTCCAGAAAAAAATTATACCAAGGGCTCACAATAACATTCATTATAGTGTGCAATCACTGTTCTAAGCCAATTTAATGATTATGAATCTTCTTAAAAGATTTGAATGTTCTGTTAAGATATTAGAATAAAAGTTGTCCATAGCATGTTTGGATATTTTAATAATGCTTTCTACCTACGTCACATGTGCACAATCTATCATCTTTACCCCTACTATCTCGCCTTATCTAAATTCACTCAATTCTTAATACTCAACAAAGTCAAAAGAAACCTCAAGATTTGTTATAATAGAACACACCCCTCATCAAACCTTCATACTCCTCAACCCACTCTCTCCCTCTCTCTCTCTTTCTCACCCTATGGCAACGCTAGAGGTAGAAGTACCACCACCACCCAAAAGGGAGGAAACTAATGGTGAATACATGGTCGACGATGAAAACACCTCTCCTGTTGAGCAAGTCCGGTTGACAGTTTCCAATACTGATAACCCGAAACTACCCGTTTGGACATTTAGGATGTGGTTGTTGGGTCTTTTGTCATGTGGGCTTCTCTCTTTTCTCGATCAGTTCTTCTCATACAGAACGGAGCCTCTCATCATCACCCAAATTACTGTCCAAGTTGCCACTCTCCCAATTGGGCATTTCTTGGCAGCAGTTCTGCCGACCCGGGAGTACCGGGTCGGGTCAAAGACATTTTCTCTTAACCCGGGTCCTTTTAACATGAAGGAGCATGTGCTTATCTCAATTTTTGCTAATGCTGGAAGTGCTTTTGGAGGTGGGTCGGCTTATGCAGTTGGGATTGTTACTATTATTAAGGCTTTCTATGGTAGGAGTATCTCCTTTCTGGCTAGCTGGATCCTTATTGTCACTACCCAGGTAAAGGCAATATTTTTGTTTTTCGGAAAGTGCTTTTGTTGTTGTACAACGTTGAAATTGTTTTAGTTCTTCTCCGGGAGAAAAAGGGAAGACTTGAATCTCCGACCACTTTTGTTGGAGGAAATCAGGTCTCATGAATTATCCTTTTTTTTTTTTTTTTTTTTTTTTTTCATTTTGAAGGAAGCTAGCTACATTTAAAATGATTAAAAATGTTTTTATACAAAGAAAAGTGTTTTTCTTTAAAATTTAAAAAATCTTAACGCATCATGTTAACAAAAAGTTGAGATTAGATTAGAATTTAAATTCAATTAGAGTTACTTAAATTTTTAAATAATAGTCTCAATTAATATGATAATAATTTTATTTTTTATAAAAATTTGTGTTTCATTTATAAAATTATAAAATTTATAAAAAAAATAAATTTAATTAATAAATATCAGAAATAAAATAAAATAAATACTAATTGATTGACACTAAGGATAAGTTTGGTTCGCGGACAGGGAGGGGGAAGGAAAGGGGAAATGAGATTTACTTCACCTGATAGAAGAAAATACATTTCTTTCGATTTTGTTTAGTAAGGATTGATGAGAAAGAAATGGGTAATACTTTTTGGTATTTGGTTAGAGTGAAAAGTGGAAGGAAATAACATTTAATTTACTATTTTACCCTTGTAAAATAATATTTTTAATATTTATTGCTATATGATTTTTTTATTTTTTAATTTAAAATATTTTTCTAAAAATATAATTTTTTCTAAAAATAGTTATTTAATATATATTTTTATTTTTTATAAATTATTTTTATTGTTATTTTATATTAAATAAAAATTAAAATATTAATGTAAAAAAATAAAAAAAAAAGTAAAATTAGAAAAAATGATTTGTCTAATAAAATTGATAAAAGAAATTAAATTTTATTATTTTATATTAAATAAAATTGTAATAGTAAAAAATAATAGATAATTTCGTAAATATTAAAAGGGAATAAGGGTAAACAATAATAATAACAACAATTTAGATCTTCTATCCCAAAATTTAAGATCGCTCATATGAGAGACAAATACTAAGAATTGAAATCGAAAAAAATAAAATAAAATAAAATAAAAAAGGAATTAGTATATGTGAATTCTCTTACGTCATTCATTCTTATTTAAGACTATTTTCCCAACTAAATCTCTTTCTATCATGTCTTTACGAATACATTGCAATCAAATTTTTAACGATTTACCTTTACGTTTTATTAAATTTTCTATTTTTAAGTTTTCAGTTTTTCTAACAGTTACATTTTTAGGTTTTCATTGCATATACTCGAACAAATTTAGGTGGTATTTTCTCATCTTATCCACAATTGAATTAACTCTCAACTTATTACGTATTTCATCGTTTCTAATTCTATCTCTTCTAGTTTTACCACTTATCAATCTAAATATTCTCATTTCACCAACAAACATTTCTTACTCTTGTTGTTGTTTAATAACTCAACATTCAGTGTTATATAATAGCGCAGATCTTATTGCATTTCTATAATTTTTTTTTTAGATATAATGACATTATACGATCACAGAGAATTTCGGATGCTTTTCGCTATTTCATACAATCCGCTTGAATTCTATTATTCACGTGTCAATCGATACTGTCGTCATTTTGAATGATTAAACTAAAATATCTAAATCATTCACTTTTAGAATTTTTCTTCTTTCTAATCTAATCGTTTCTTTATTATTCTGAAAGTTGTTGTTAAATTTATATTTTATGTATTCAGTTTTGGAATAAGAGTAAAATCGTCTAAAAAATTTATTTCTTTCTATTTTTGTTTATTTTAGAATGGAAATGATTTTTTAAGAGAAAGGAAAAGAGATTATACATCATTTTTACTTTTTCTCTATTTTTATTTCCTTATCAAATAAGTGAAATCCCTTTTTTTTCTATTTTTATTTTTTTCTCTTTCTATTTTTTTTTTTTTTTTTTTTACTTTTCTTCCCAACCAACCCAACTACTTTTGCAACTACGCCAACACATTCAATTTGTGGGCTCCCTAAGAGGACCCTGTCCTGGAGTAGTACTAAATCCCTGTACATTCGCTTTCCTCAGTTTTACATTTAATTTAATTTAATTTTAATAGTATTTAAAAATTGTAGGATTTAACATGCAGGCTCATAAAAATTTTTTAGCAGAATTTATTATAATATTTCATATTTTTAATGACTTTATTTCACTGTCCGTAAAAAGTAAAAAAAAAAAAAAAAAGAAAGAAAAAGAAAAAAACTACAATTTTATGAGAAAGTACTAATTTTGACTGGATGATGGTTTTTGTATTTCATTTTATTATTATTATTATTTTAAATTTAAAAGGTATTGGGATATGGTTGGGCCGGGCTGATGAGGAAGTACGTGGTGGAGCCGGCGCATATGTGGTGGCCGAGTACTCTGGTGCAGGTCTCACTTTTCCGGTATGTTCTCTCTCTTCCCCAATTTTCTTAGAGTAATTTTGACTTTTTTAATAATTTGTATGAATTTTTTAATTCAAAAATTGGACTTGATTTGGCAATAAACTATTATCCAGAGACATAAAATAATTGTGAGTATCACTTAGATAAATTGACTTAAAATTAAAAATTATTGCATTATTATTGAAGTTTGATAATATGATCATTCATAATATAATTGACAAATATCTTTTTTTTTATTAATTGGTATCTGAAAGTTGTTTAAGTAATCTAATTTGAATATTATAGGGTTTTTTAAGGGACTAATTCTTTTAAATTTTTTATTTTTATTTTTAAAATTTAAATTTAAAATTTTTAATTAAAAAAATAAAATATCTGATTATTCGATTAATAGAAATTGATCCGTTGATTTAGGTTACTATTGGGGAGGGGGGAGAGAGAGATCACATGATTGCTAATGGGCTTGACAAAGACGGCTGTGGATTTTTCTTTAAGATTTGTTTTTTTTTCATAATTAATTTATTAATTTTAATTAATTCCATTTAAATTAATTGTAAACTTGCTAAAGGGTTGACAATGATGGGGGTGAAACTTTTTGTTGTAACTTTTTCTCAGTTGAAAGGATTAAAATTCAAGGAATCAAAGAGAAGACTTTCTTCTTTTGATTTTGTTAATTTCAAATTCTAGAAATTCAAATTTTAACTCTTCTTCCCTGAGTCCAGTCTCCCTCGGGGTGGGTGCACACGTTTCCATAAACCCTAATGTGCCCATTAGGATTTCCAAAAACTTTCATTTATTGACCAAACCAGAGTCACCTCGATGGTAACGGAAGTATATTCACCACTATACTACGCCAACTCAATATATTTTTAGTACATATTTTTATAATATTATTTATTATTGATGTTAAACGTTCGAGGGGGACATAATAGGTGAATTTAGAAAAATATTATATTTCAAATTTTTTTTTTTAATTTCCCTTTACTTTTACAAATCAAGTTGCAAAAAACCTCCAATGTAATTTTGTAATGAATAGGTTTGATAATCGGGTTTTGTGAGTTGGGCTTTATAAAACTCGGATTCAATCCATTTAAAACTTCATGGGTCTGAGTTTGAAATCAAAACTCAAACCCAACTCAAAAAATTAAAAGCAACTCGGATCCATTTCGAGCCAACCCAAAAAAAAATCCACAGAGAGAGGGAGAGAGTCGGGACTTCTCATCTCATGATAAACTTCATACCCTTTGCTCGAATCACGACCCTCAAATGTGCCTAAAGTAGGCACTTAAAACAATTCATCCTCAAACTCCATTCCTTCACGAGCCCTAAACACCTCTCCAGATCACTCCCACGTCCCAGACACCAAATCATTATACTCACTGTGGAAATACTTCCCTTGACTCCACTCTTCCCCATCTCATCCACAATTCGACAAATACAATCAATCCGATCCTCATCAAAGATCAAATTCGAGGTTTTGGAGATGATTAAGAGAAGGCGATTGTAAGTGAAGGAGTTGTGGCGGAAATTGGAAATAGAGGAAGGGCAAGAGCGAAAGAATTTGAGGGCAAGGGTTGGTCAGGGAAGGGATCTGAGAACGAGGCTAGCTTTGGAGGGAGTTAGGGTAAGGTTTGGGGTTTGGAGGTAGTCGAGGAGGATTTCGAAAGGGTCGCTGTTGAAGGAGGAATTAGACAACGTCAATTTGAGGATTTTGGTAATTTTGCAAATTAATTCACGGTGGGGAAGCGCATAACCTTTGACGTCATTTGCTAGGTTTGGCTTGTAAACTTCGATGTTTAGAGTTTTGCCATTTGAGATTTCTAGGACTACTCAACCTATGTATTTGTTGGCGTAGTTTGGTGAGTAGGAGTTTAGTTTGATGAAGATAACGGCGACAGTGGTTGACTTTCATTTCCTCCCCGCCTCTCTCTCTCTCTCTCTCTCTCTATATATATATATATATATATATAAACCACATGTAGTCTGGCCGCGCACAAGTACGACAGAGGTGAAAAACTTTATCTAATTTGTCATCATTTTTAATTCAGCCAAAACATATAAATTTAATTAATCACCTTTACTCACGAAGTGATGGTTAAAATATTAAACGGTTAAAATACATTACGATATAATATTTTTTTAAAAAATAAAATAAAATAAAAATAAAAAAATAAAGAAAACTAAATAAAAATAAAAAAATAATTAAAAAAAAATAAAAAAAAAATTCAACATAAGAGGGGCGACTCCACTTGTGGAACCGTCCCTCCTACCTTGATTTGTTTTTTTTTGTTTTTATTTTTTGGTTTCTTTTTTTTATTTATTTTTTTATGTTTTTATTCTTTTATTTTTTTTGTTCTTTCTTTTTATTATTTTGTATTTTTATCGCTACTATTATATTAGTTACTAAATTTAATTTCAATTGAAAAAAAAAATAAAAAAGACGCGGTCTAACATGCATTTATACAAGAGAAACAAAAGAACAAAAACAAAAAAATCAAAAGAACAAAAAAAAGAAAAACAAAAGAACAAAAATTAAAAACAAATGAATTAAAAAAACAAAAGAGAAAAAAAAAAACTCAACATAATAGGCGCAAAAAATAAACTAATAAAAAAATAGAAGAATAAAAAAATTAAAAAGAATAAATAAAACAACATAAAAAAGAATAAAAAAATGAAAAACTAAATAAAAAAAATGTTCGACATAGGAGGGGCGGTTCCACAGGCAGTGGAACCGTCCCTCCTATGTTGATTTGTTTTGTTGTTTTTTTTTTTGTTTTTTTTTTTAATTATTTTGTCACGAGGTACAGTTGAGACTCAAAAAATTTTATAATTTTATAATATTTTTATTTACACTCAATGATTTATATAATATATTATTAAGTATAATTATTTTTATACAGTATACTAATTAAATAATATTTATAATTCTTATAAAAAATATTATACATATACATATACATATACATATATATATACATATACATAACTATAGAATTTTTTTAATTTATTGACCTTTAAACACGTTCTTATAAATTTATTATATTTCTTAATTTTTAAATTATTCTTATTGAAAAATTTTAGTACGATTTAATTTTTTTTATTAGAAAGTAAATAGTTGCTATTTCTTTTTAGTACACAAAAGATGATCGAATTTAAAATTTTTAAGACAGAGTGAATAGTGAATAATGTTACTTGAATTATAACTCATTAACAAAATATGTAAGTATAGTATTACACAATGAAAGTAAAATTTCTTATAAAATTATTAAATAATTTATAATTATTATTAGAATTCAAAATTATTTTATTAAAAAAAAACTATTTGATATACTCCTAACTATATGTATTTATGTATTGATTAATAATTTTTAAAATTTTGTAACTCTTTTGGAAGGTGATAGCTATTTTTTATCACTATTGTTATAAAATATAATTTCAGTTATTATTAATTAAAAAAACTTATTGACATAAACTTTTTTTAATCAAATAAAATCATAAGATAATAAATTTTATAATTATTGTCTATATCCCTGACGGTATTTCTCTCTCTCTCAAGTGCAATTAAAGGAACAATATAAATGAAAGATTTTATACTTTGTTTCAATTTTTGTTCTTTTATTCAGATGAAATGATAATTAATAGATTTAATTATAAAAAAGTTTAATTTGTATTTCATAATTTTAAAATACTATATTTAAGTGTGTTATGGTTGGTATCTTAAACAATATAAGAAAAAGTACAAAAAGCAAAATATATAAGGTTTACTTTTGTTTGTTTGCTTTATTTCTTGTCATACAATTAAATAATTTACATCGTTTGTTGTTTTTTATAAAGTCATTCTAATTATTTTTTGTAATTTCAGACCATATATTAAATTTGCATATCTTATATTAATCGTTGTTTTTTATAAAATCTTTCTAATTGTTTTTTATACTTTCAAATCATATATTAAATTTTCAAATCTTACATTAATCAATCATAAATTTTTCTTTTCATAAATCATTACCAAAATTTAATTTGACAACAATTATAACTTAAATTATACAAAAATGAGTTAATATTTATATTAAGAAAATTTATTTATTTATTTTTTAAGAAAAGAAATTAAACATTTAAAAATATTATTTATGGAATTATTTTTTTCACAACTAAATGATAATTTTATAGAATTATTAACATGAAAATATTTGATGTCCAATGTATATTAAATTAAATTTAAAAAATATTTTTTATATATTAAAATAAATATTTAAAAAAATATATCCAATTTGTTGGGTTAAAAAATAAATTATTTTACCTCAATATTTGTTGACCACTTTATATTAAATTAAGTAAAAAAGCATGCGTCATTATAGAGTCGTTTGACTATAAAGGTGATAAAAAAATGTCTTTTAACTCTTATCGTTTTTTTATAATTTTGTTGGCTACGTGTCATATTCCAAGAAGAGCACATGACTGAAATATGAAAGAAATCTTTTAATTTTTTATATGTATGTAAAAAAATAAAAATAGTAAAACCCACAAAAGAGAAGTGAAAAAATGGAGATCGGAGAAGAAATAGATCAATAAGGGGAAAAAAGAAGAGTGAAG
Organism: Dillenia turbinata; assembly: GCA_037126225.1. Taxonomy (NCBI): domain Eukaryota; kingdom Viridiplantae; phylum Streptophyta; class Magnoliopsida; order Dilleniales; family Dilleniaceae; genus Dillenia; species Dillenia turbinata. Next base: position 12,950,445 of record JBAMMX010000002.1, on the reverse strand, counting down.
GGTAAAAAAAAAGTAAAAACAAAAAAAAAACAGAAGTAAAAAAAGGAGCAATAGCAAATTAGAAATAATGAAACCCAAAAAAAGTAAAAAAAAAAAAAAGAAAAAAAGACAAAGAAAGGAAAGAAGTGAAAAAAAGAAAGGTGAAGGGTGCAGAAGAAAAGAAGTAATGAAAAAATACAAAATCTGAAAAAAAAAAAGTAAAAAAAAAAAAAAGAAAGTGAAGGGTTAAAAAAAAAAGAAAAAAGAAAGTTAAAAAAAAAAAGGGTGAATGGTGAAAAAAAAAATAAAGAAACCCAATAAAGTAAAAAAAAAAAAAAGGTGAAGGGTAAAAAAAAAAAAAAAAAGATGAGAACATTAGCAAACTGTTCCCATCATATGTAGCAACTTCTCACACTTTCCCCTCCCCACTTACGTTTTTATAGTATAGTAAGATATATTTCACTAGTGGGAAGTAAGCATGTGGAGTTTGGGAAGATTTTTTTCATCAAAAATATTAGAATTTCACCCAAAAAAAAAAAATTCTTTGATTTCTAAACGAGTTGAGCCTATAATGGGTTCATTAGTGTTTAGTCTTGACTTGGGCCTAAATAATAGATCCAAACTTGACTCGACTCTAAAATCAGCCAGGATTAACCTTTTAAAACGGGCTGAGCCCGGGGTCAACCCGATCCAATTTCTAGTTCCAGTAATGAAGCATCTACGATAATCTATGGATGATTCTTTTCTTTTCATGGTTTTTTTTTTTAATTTTATAATAATGGCAAGTCCTCTTAATATTAATTAAATTTATTATAATTACTTTCATTTGTAACATGCAAGAATCTCAATACCTTTCACATGTATACAAAAACATGACCGAGAAATATGTGATGCTCATTAGGTAACATATTAGTAAAATTTTTTGTATATGTTCAAAATTTAGCAATATTATTGTTTTTTAAAATTAAATTAAATTTTATCTAGAGAAAGATTTATTTTTAATCCCTCCTGGGTAAATGGAAAACACACGTAACGGAAAGACAGCTAGGAATTTTTATTTTTTATTTTTTTGGTATTCCGGCTAAAATCACCTGTCAATATTCAAGTCTTCACTCTGACTAATCTAGATCAATGCACAGTCAGGTCATCTTTCAAAGGATTTTTTAATATAATTTTTTCTATTCTTATATTGAGTTGAATCTAAGCATGATTAAGGGTCTTAGTACCCTTTTGTCCTAAGCCAACCAAACCTCGGTGGACAGCTAGCAAATTATAAGGTCGGCATAGCCTTAGCTTCCCTTAAAGTCACCAAAATTGACTAGGACATTTTAAAACATAATGTTTGGCATTTATTGACAAATGAGCTTTTCCCATTTCCCCTTTCTCTCACTATGGTTTTTTGATTTGGGGGTGTGTATGGTACAACATTGTAAATTTATGGTTATGGTTTTTTTTTATATTATTATTATTAGTAATATTTTTTTTGATAATTTTAAATATTAACCGATAGCTGATGATTATTATGATTAACGATTATTACAAAACACAATTTTAGTTGTTAATTTTAAAATTATAAATTCAGTTTTAAATACTTATATTAAGTTATTTTTTATTTCTTTTGGTAAAAAGAGAATCTATTGTATATAAAATATATAATATTATGTTATATATATATAATATGGTGTTAATACTATATGTAATATAAGGTCTAACCAAGCCGATCCTAACCCTTTATCCTATCCCAACAGTGGCGGCCTTCCCCGTGTTGCAAATCACTAAATTGATGTCTTTGCATGGTTTAGCATAATATTATCAGAATCGTATCGTTTATTGACCTGTAAAATTTAAAATTATAGTTCAACCTAGGGATGTTATGATATCTGGGTCGAGTTTAAGTATCATGATACCTGAGCTCGACTCGAGTTTTATTTAGATAAACTCGAGCTCAGACTCAAGCTCGTCGAGTTTGCATTTCTTGAGCTCGAACTCAAGATCGAAATGTCATCGGATAGTATCATTATTTATTTTAAAAATTATTTAAAAAAATAAAAAATATTTTTAAAAATATAATTATCGGGCTTTTCGAGCTTTTGCACTCGACCCAGTTGGGTTCGAGTTCGAGCTCGAGCTTTGACCGAGTAGTGTTACGGGTACCCATGACACTACCTGAGTGTCATAACAGCTCTAGTTCAACCGATTCAACTATGGATCATTGTTATCAAATCATAAATTTTTTTTAATAATAATTAAAATTATATACAAAATTAATTTTTAAAATAAATATATATATTAATTTTATATTTTCATAAAAATTTAAAAATAAAATTTTAACAAATATAAAATCAATAAATAATAAAAAATAAAATAACAAAATATCACTCCCTTCCCAATTTCATAAAATTGGACCTGAAAAACATTAAATAATAATAAAAAAAAAAAGAACCTAAGCACACCTCTCTCTCTCTCTCTCTCTCTCTTTCTCTCTTGTTTCTAGACAATGGTCAAATCCCCCATTTTTGTGATAGAACATCAGATCCCGAGCACACTCTTCTATCTCTCTCTCTCTCTCTCTCTCTCTCACTCGTTTCAAGCCTTTACGGAAAGTCGAATGCAACCTTTCAGGAAAAGTCGAACACAACCTTCCCAATTCTCCTCACCATCATCAATTGCTGTTGTAACATCAAAGCATTCCCAGACGAATCCGAAACAAGACGAATAGTCAGACTTCAAGTTGCACTATCACGATGATTGTTCGGGTAAGAAGAAAGAAGACGATCCGTCAAGAAACCAATACAACTCGTTCATCACCGTCTATTCAAGTGATGGCCACTAGTCATCTACACTCTACAGCGGTTGATTCCATCTTGATCTGAGATGATGAAGATTTTTGTTTTTTTTTTTTAAATCTTCAAAAACAAAACATGCGGGTTTTGTTTAAACTGCGGATCACACGGGTTATAGTTCAGCGGTAATTGACCCATAGACTTTTAAGATTGGGTGTAAAAATGCTATTTTTATCGGATCGATTCGTGAAATATCTGAATAGTCAGTTGAACCGATCCAATCGACAGATCAGTCCGATTCTGATAACCCTGGTTTGGCATAGTAGTATGCATTATTTAAGACAATAATGTCATGAAAAGATGGGTAATTGTGTCAAAATTTGAAAATTTAATGAATTCAAAGAATCATTAAGACAAGTTTTGTTTTTTAATTTTTTTAATTTTTTTGATGCCCTGGATTCAGAACTACTATTCAAATCTAATTAATCTGGATCGATTTACGATCGAATCTCTTTTTAAATAGGATCTTTTAACATGATTCTTTTTTATTTTCATAACAAGTCGAATATGAATATAATTAAGAAGTCTCAATACCCTTTCTAAACGACTAACCTTGGTGGACAAGATATAAAGAGCTCGACACAAAATCCAAAGAGACCTCAAAATCATAAGATTATGAGATTGTTTTATCTAAGTATAAAATGAAAAACGTGAAGGTATAGTCGTCCCTTTTAGATCCATTTTTTTTTTCCATTCAACTCTTTTTTTATTCAATTCCTTTCTTTTTTCTATCCAATTTTTTTTTTCATTCGGTTTTTTCTTGTTTTTCTTTTTATTTTTTAATTTTTTTACCTGATTTTGCTTTTTACTTAGATTTTTCGTTTTTTTTATACATAAGTTTTTTTCTTTTTGTTTTTTTGCTTCACTTGTTGACCACAGTTTTTTTTATTCATGTTCTTTATCTTTTTTTGGACCCGTTTTTTAATGAGAATTGTTGTCTCTTTATTTTTAGATCATAGTTTTTTTTTTTATTCAGATTCTTACTCTTTTTATTTTTAACCTTTTAAATCTTTCATCTTTTCTGATGTGGATTTTTTTCTTTTTTTTTGTTTTCATGATTCATCATCTATTTATTTCTATTGTCTTTTTATTCCATTTATTACTCTTTTTTTATCTCATTCGTTGGCTTTTTTTTATAACTCTAGTGGTTACTTTTTTTTTTCTATCGTAAATATAGGCCGTATTTTTTATTGATTTATACAATAATTTAGTTTAAATATTGAGTTGAATATAGATCTAACAAGTATTTGTATAATGAAAAAATATAATTCACATCTTGTGATGCGTAGAGCAATTACTAGTAATGTACAGGGAAATAACTAGTCTAAGTATAAAAGAGAAAGGCTAACGAGTGTGGTCGTTGACCTCTCTATCTAAAGAAATCAAAAAGTTGTCCCTGTTGCTTTATTTTTAAAACTTAGATATCCCTTTGAAACTCTTTATCTGAGTATATTTAGATAATGTAAATCTCAAAAATAAGATTAATTCGAATTATTTTGATCTTAAAGTTTAGAAACTTTTTAAACTATTAAAAAACATTTTAAAATTGTATAAATAATTTATTATAATCAAAACTTTAATATTTTAAATTATATTATTCATAATTTGATAACTAAATTATAAATCAAACAAATTATAATTGTTTTCGATTGTTTTAAATACACCCACTGTTGTGCGGTGTACGCGTAGTCTGTCATATGCTAATAATTATCTAAATCATAAGACACCAACAAAGAATATGACCATTCACCCATATTTAATTATTAGATATATTAAAAATAAAAGAATAAAGACAATCATGTGATCCTGTTTACTTGCACACATAAAACAAAGGTACATAAGATATTAAATTTTTTAATCAAAATTTAAATTTAAATATTTAAATATTTAAATATAGAAAATGAAAAGAACTGTAGAGAGAGTTCTCCTCTATAGAGAGTCTGATAATAGTTCAAGATGGATTAATTGAAAAATGATTATAGATACTAGTTGGTCAAATATTATATATATATAAAAAAAAAAAAAAAAGTTGAATGCCATAGTTTCTGTGCATTTCAATGCTGATATTGACTTCTGATATTGCAAAAGATTATATATCCATGCAGCTTACAGCAAACCAATTTTAGGATCTAATAAATGAATAATAAAAAGGGCTTTCATAAAATGCTTCTTAGTTTAGTGAAAGAGTAGGGAAAGGATGTACGTATAGCATGCAACATTCACTTTGTATTTTTGCAAAGAGGCTATTTCCAAATCTCAAATCCATGAAACATAAATTAACCAATGACATGATATTGTTGCTCATTCGAATCAAGATTTTCATTTTATATGTGCTCTCTGCCCCATTAGAAACAGCTAAGAATATGATGGCAGTCGTCAAAGTTCTGTGTCTCAGAAGTATTTTCTATTTTGCAGCGCTTTGCATGAAAAAGAAGAAGGGCGAAGAATGTCAAGGGCAAAGTTCTTCCTAATTGCCCTAATATGCAGCTTCTGCTGGTATGCAGTTCCGGGGTACCTTTTTCCAACACTCACAACCATTTCCTGGATTTGCTGGGCATTCCCAAAGTCAGTCACTGCTCAGCAAATTGGGTCAGGAATGAGGGGACTTGGACTTGGAGCCATTACACTGGACTGGTCTGCCGTGTCATCCTTCTTGTTTAGTCCCCTCATATCCCCTTTCTTTGCAATTGTCAATATCTTTCTCGGCTATATTCTGATCATCTACATAGTCATGCCAATTGCTTACTGGGGGGTAGACCTGTACAGTGCCAAAAAGTTTCCTATATTCTCCTCGCACTTGTTTACATCCCAAGGTCAGATTTACGACATATCCACAATTGTGAATAACAAGTTTGAGCTCGATGTAGAACAGTATGAGAAGCAAGGAAGGATCCATCTAAGCATGTTTTTTGCTCTCACCTATGGTTTTGGGTTTGCTACAATAGCGTCTACACTTACTCATGTGGGATTCTTCTACGGAAGGTAATCTATCTCCTGTTTAGAAGGATGCTATCAAATCAGCTTCTGACATTGTAGATACTAACATTTAAAATATTACATAACAGGGAAATCTACGAGAGATTTAAAGCTTCTTACAATGAGAAAGAAGATATTCACACGAAATTGATGAAGAACTACAAGGATATACCCTCCTGGTGGTTCTACTCGATGCTTGCAGTGACCGTTGCAGTCTCCCTAGTGCTATGTACAGTCATGAAAGATCAGGTTCAGATGCCATATTGGGGTCTCTTATTCGCTTGTGTCATTGCCTTTGTTTTCACTCTTCCTATCAGCATCATCACGGCCACTACTAACCAGGTTACTCCCCCGACCCCAAGACTTATGCTTCTTTCTCTTACTAGGCATTTGTTAGCAATTGCTTATTCTTGAAAGTTTAAGTGCAGACACCAGGGCTGAACATAATCACAGAATATATCATGGGTCTTATACTTCCAGGAAAACCAATCGCAAATGTCTGCTTTAAGGTCTATGGATATATAAGCATGGCTCAGGCTGTCTCCTTCCTTAATGACTTCAAGCTTGGGCACTACATGAAGATCCCTCCAAGGTCAATGTTCTTAGTTCAGGTACTGGTGTGCTCTTGTTTTAGCAGCTGATCCTATGTTCAGTCTTTGCTTCATACTTATGTCACTACCCTATCTGCAGTTCCTAGGAACTGTCATTGCCGGAACAATAAACCTTGGGGTAGCATGGTGGCTGCTAGAATCTATTGAAAACATATGCCACGACAATCTCCTGCCACCAAACAGTCCTTGGACATGTCCTGGTGACCGGGTGTTCTTTGATGCATCAGTTATATGGGGCTTGGTGGGACCTAAAAGGATATTTGGGAAGTTTGGAAACTACAGTGCCATGAATTGGTTCTTCCTTGGCGGAGCTGTAGGGCCATTTATCGTTTGGCTCTTCCATAAAGCATTTCCAGAACAATCCTGGATTCCTTTGATAAACCTTCCGGTTCTCCTGGGAGCAACGGGAATGATGCCAGCAGCAACTCCATTGAACTACAATGCCTGGGTATTAGTTGGAACTATTTTCAATTTCTTCGTTTTCCGTTATAGAAAGAAGTGGTGGCAAAGGTACAACTACATTCTTTCCGCAGCAATGGATGCTGGAGTCGCGTTCATGGCAGTCCTTTTGTACTTTGCAGTTGGACTTGAGAACATAAGTTTAAATTGGTGGGGAGCACAGGGTGAACACTGTGATTTGGCGACTTGTCCGACGGCAAAAGGAATAGTAGTTGATGGATGCCCGGTGAAGTAGTGCTTTCCATAACATTTTGTCACGTACATGTTTACAGTTATTGATGTTTCAAATGATGCAATGTAACACATGAAGTAGGAGATTCCAATGTTGTACACAAATTATAGTTTATCTCTTAAAGAACTGAAATGATTCGAATGTAATCAAATCCGTTAAATATTGATACCTACAATGATGATGGTCTGACCATAATCTAATCATTATTATTCTCAGAAAGTTTATTTTGGTACATTTGAGGGGGGCTATAATTGTGTTCTTTGGCTGTGCCCAATGGGACAACTAAGTGCTCACAAAATTTTCTCTTTCAACTCTATGATCTATGATCTGACATTCAAATCTCGTATAACCAAAAAAAAAAAAAAAATTGTGTTCCTCGGCCATTATTCTTAAAAATATATATCATTATATACTTTGGTGATTGTGCTGTCCTACAATTACAGTTATTAACTTTCAAGAAAAACAAATAGGATTGGTAGCTAGGCATAGCTGCTCGTTATTTGAAGATTGTGGGTTCATTTTTCATAAAAATCGGCTGAAATTCTAGGTGTTATGGGGAAGTTGGATTAAGCATCCTTGATGAAGCAACATCATCCTCGAATCAAATGCTTTAGTTGCAATTAGCGAAATTAAGTGTTTCCATGCTTCGTTTATATTTTTTGATTTAATTATGCTCTATTTACAATTATCGCAATCAAATGCTCCTGTATTTCCTTGTCTTCTCAGATTCAAATGTCGGGAACTGTATTTTTTTAAAAAAATATTTTTAATATAATTTTTAATTTTACCAAAAGATTTGTGAATATCTTTATCAATTTGCTTGCTTGGCCATGCAGTCTATGTTGGGGCTCTTGTCCTCCATTTATTGTGGACAATTATTAACCATATGGATATAAGCATGATGAGCCTCCTACCACCTCTGGTCATCCTCTAGGGTGATGAGCTAGCAGTCCTGAGAAGGACATTCATATTTAATGGTATTAATATTTTTCATTTTCACAAAGACGGACATTCTCCAAACGGTTGCTACTTGTGCCTGGAGCTATTACTTTTGGGCTTGGTACTTGGCAGATCTTCAAAAGGCAAGAAAAGGTTTGCTTCCCCCTTCTTTTTTTTTTTATGGATTACAACAGAAATCGAATATTAAATTATAAGATTAAATATTAAATATAGGATTGGAGGAGAAAAACTGTTATTACTAGGCTATTCCTTTCCAAACTGCTACTCTCTCTCTCTCTCACCATACACTAAATTCTCTGGGATTCAAGAATCACAGAAGGAATTATGCTTCCAGATCCAAATTTCAACCGCAATAACCAAATTCAACAGGACTAGGTTTTGTTAGAAAAAGCAGAAAAAGCAGAATAAAACAGAAAAACTGAGAAAATAAAGAAAAGCAGACTAAGAGAAAATGACTTATGTATATTGTATATACAATAGATTGTACAATAACCCTATAAATAGGGTGATTCCATGAGGTTAAACCCTAGAAATATTAAAGGAAAGAATACATAGAATATTTACAAGATTGTAAAGAATAAACTAAATAATTACAATATTGGAATTTTAGAAAGTCAATATTCTAAGACTTCTTTAATTTGGAAATCTCCAAAATTTATTCCCAATACTTGCAATATTAATTCCCAAGATATTTCTAAAATCTCTTCAATTTAAGAATTGCCAATATTCTTTACACCCCCCCTCAAACTCAGGATGGGTGTAGAGAAGTCATCTTGAGTTTGCATAATAGATCATCATGACGTCCAGGAAGATGAGTCTTGGTAAAAAAATCAGCAGGTTGATCGACAGAGCGAAGAAAGAATATTTGAAGATCACCATTAGTTATATGTTGACGAATAAAGTGACAATCAATCTCAATGTGTTTAGTTCGTTCATGAAAGACATCATTATGAGCAATCTGAATAGCACTCTGATTATCACAATATAGAGGACTTGGAGAAGAAGTAGGTATACCAAGGTCACAAAGAAGTCTCTCGAATCCATAATAACTCGCAGAGTGTCGGCAAGTGCACGATATTCCGCCTCTTGTACTAGAGCGACGTAGAAAAGTTTGTTTCTTACTACGCCAAGAGATTAAAGAATCACCAAGAAAAATACAATAGCCGTAGTAGACCGTCGATCGGTAGGATCACCAACAATCAGCGATCGAATAGGCATGTAGTAACGAGGATGAGACCAGAAAAAATGAAGTCCATGAAATAAGGTGCCTTTAACATAACGAAGAATCCGTAAAAACGACAAAAAATGAGGAGATCGTGGTGCGACCATAAACTGACTGACAATGTGAACAGCATAAGAGATATCAGGACGAGTGGCAGTAAGATAAATAAGACTGCCTACTAATTGCCGATATAAGGTAGGATCAGAAAGAAGGTTGCCATCTGTAGGAGAAAGTTTAACATTATGCTCAAGAGGGGTGGAAGCAATTTTATTATCTGAAATGCCTGAACGGGAAAGAAGGTCAGAAGCATATTTTGCCTGGGACAAATAATAACCAGAAGATGTAGGAGTAACTTCCAGTCCTAAGAAATAACTAAGATGGCCGAGATCCTTCATTTCAAATTTGCCACAAAGAAAATGTTTGAATTCGGAGATTGCAACAGTATCGCTTCCGGTGATAATCATATCATCAACATAAAGAAGAAGTAAAACAGTACCATGATCAGTTTTCTGAATGAAGAGTGCAGAATCATAAGCACTAGGAGAGAAACCAAAATCACCGATACGCTTTGAAAGTAGAAAACCAGGCACGGGGAGCCTGTTTTAGGCCATATAAAGCATGACGAAGACGACAGACTTTGTTGGCAGGATGTGAATAACCCGGAGGTGGTTTCATATAAACTTCTTCCTTTAGAACTCCATTGAGAAAAGCATTTTTAACATCCATCTGATACAAGGGCCATTGTTTAGGCAGAAGTAAGCAAGCTACGCACGAGGTAAGACGAGCAACAGGAGCAAATGTTTCTTCATAGTCAATGCCATATTCCTGTGTAAATCCCTTTGCGACCAACCGAGCCTTGTATCGTTCAATAGTCCCATCTGAGTGAGTTTTGATTTTATAAACCCACTTACATCCGATAAGAGTTTTGTCTCTAGGAAGATCAACTAAATCCCAAGTATGTGTGTTCTCCAAGGCTTGAAGTTCTTCTTGCATAGCTTGCTGCCAAAGAGGATTAGTACTAGCCTCTCGGTAAGATTGAGGCTCATGTAAAGTGGAGATTGTAGAATAATAATGATAATCAAAAAAACGAACAAGGGGTGCTCTTACTCTTGTTGGTCGAGGAGTGGATACAGGAGGCAACTCAGCTTCAGTGGAAGAGAGTGCAGGTCCATCATTTGGGAGAGAATCTGAAGGAGAAGCCGTAAGAGTTGAAGTATCTGTCAATGTATCAGAACTAGAAGGAAATAAATCAGAAGATAGATTAGTAAGTAATAGAGATGTGGTACGAAAAGGAGATAAGGAAGAAAACATGATATTTTCCCAGAAGATGACATGTCGAGAAACTCGAAGACGATTGGAGACAGGATCCCAACATCTATATCCTTTGTGTTCAATGCCATACCCTAGGAAACAACATAATCGTGCTCGAGATTGTAACTTATTATGCTCATGAGGTTGAAGTAACACAAAACAAGCACAACCAAAGACTTTGAGAGAATTATATACTGGTGAAGAACCATATAACCGCTCATAAGGAGAGATATTAGAGATTGTAAAAGAAGGTATTCTATTGATTACATATATAGCTGTAAGAGCTGCCTCACCCCAAAATTGTGATGGACAAGATGCAGAGAAAAGTAAAGACCGAGTTATATCAAGAATGTGTCGATGTTTACGTTCTGCTCTACCATTTTGTTGGGAAGTACCTGGACAAGAACGTTGGACAATGGTTCCATGCTGTTTAAGAAATATAGTAAGAGTAGACTCAAGATATTCAGATGCATTATCGGTCGTAAGATCTTGATGGTTTGAGAAAATTGAGTTTGAACCATTGATGCAAAGTTTTTGTATATTTGAGGTAATTCTGAGTGGTTTTTCATCAAATAAATCCATGTAAAACGGGAGTAGTCATCAATAAACACAACAAAATATTTTGACCCACCCATAATTGGTGTAGGAGATGGTCCCCAAATATCAGAGTGAATAAGATCAAAGGGAGCATTAGAAATAGAATCATTTGTATTAAAGGATAAAGCCGGTTGTTTTGCAGTTTGACATGAAATACATTGAAGAGATTCATCGATATGAGACCTAGTGAACCCGAAGAAATTAAAGAACGAAGTTTATTAAGAGATAGATGACCCAGACGAAGATGCCATAAGTGAAAGGATGAAGGAACAGTGGCAGCACAGTAGAGTGAGGAACGACTAATAGGAATGTGAAGAGAAGTAAGTTCGTATAGACGTCCAACCTTACGGCCTGTCCCAAAGATCTTTCCTGTCCCGAGGATCCCCGCACACGACATCCAATAGAAGTGAATATTATGTCAAATCCAAGTTCACATAATTGACCAACAGAGATAAGATTTAAGGTAAGTGTAAGGACAAAAAATGTATCCGGTAAATCTAAAAAAGAGTTAGAAAGATGACCAATATGAGTGGCTGGCATGGTAGAGCCATCAGCTGTATGAATCATAGATGGTGTACTAGGAGTGGATAAAGAAGTAAAAGAATGAGAATTATGGGTCATATGGTTAGAGCAAGCGAGTCAAAAAACCAAGAAGAAGTACGATACGGTAGAAAGTGCGATATGTTTGTGATTATCAGAAGAAAGAACTTGTTGTAAAAGGGTTTGAAGATCACCAAGAGATATTGTTGGTGAGAAGAAGAGGTGGTGGTAGCAGAATCCTTAGTGGCAGCAACAGCAGCAGATTGTGAGATATATCGAGAACCTGTAACAGAACGATTTTGGGATTGAATGACCTTCTTTGGGCAATTTTCAATAAGATGACCTTTCTCTTTGCAATATCTACATTCAATCATAGGATTAGTAAGGCATCGACTAGAAATATGTCCTCGCTTCTTGCAAAACCTACATTCAACGGTGGGACAATTAGGAAGGATATGACCTGACTTCTGATAGTTACAACAGAAATTTGGAAATTTTGGTCCTCGAGTAGTGGTGGCCAATACAACGTCACTATGTTGAGGTTTGAGTAATCCCAGACGAGTCTCTTCTGATATCAACTCAGAAAATTACAGTTTCAATAGTAGGGAGAGGATGTCGATGAAGCAGAGAAGCTCTAACAGGCTCAAAATCTGATGTTAGAGCCATAAGAAATTGGACCAGACGTCCTTGGTCTCGATATATTGCATATTTACTTGCGTCAGTTGTGCATTGCCAATGAGGTTCAGAGAGAGCAAGTTGATCCCATATTGACTGTATACGGGCAAGAAAATCATTGATTGACTGACCTCGTTCTTGTCGCAAAGAGTGAAGTTCTGTGAGCAATTGATACTGATGAGCCAGATCTGATGTAGTATAGCGATTTGCAAGAAGGTCCCAAACTTCTTTAGCCGTCTCAAAACGACTAAATTGCAGATGAATAGAAGGTGCAGATGTGTTACGAAACCAAGTAAGAATTTGGTGATTTTTGCTATCACAATCTTCAAGACGGTTGCCAAAATCATCATCCGATTCGTCATCAGATTTTATAGGCAATTTGATATCTCCTATAACATAACGCCATAGCCTCCTACCCTTAAGAAAACTTCTCATCCCTTGAAACCATGCCTGATAGTTGTATCCATCAAGCATAACTGATATAGGTTGAGAAATATCTAATTTCTCCATAACTCGACGAAAAAGAAAGTGTTTAATTGATAAAATAAAATCAGATCGAACACCTAGTGCTCTGATACCATGTTAGAAAAAGCAGAATAAAACAGAAAAACTGAGAAAATAAAGAAAAGCAGACTAAGAGAAAATGGCTTATGTATATTGTATATACAATAGATTGTACAATAACCCTATAAATAGGGTGATTCCATGAGGTTAAACCCTAGAAATATTAAAGGAAAGAATACATAGAATATTTACAAGATTATAAAGAATAAACTAAATAATTACAATATTGGAATTTTAGAAAGTCAATATTCTAAGACTTCTTTAATTTAGAAATCTCCAAAATTTATTCCCAATACTTACAATATTAATTCCCAAGATATTTCTAAAATCTCTTCAATTTAGGAATTGCCAATATTCTTTACTTTCATTGTTTCTACACAGTAATTAGAAGATTTGACCATATGTCACATCAGATTTTTGTCGAATTCGGTCGATGATTTTCAGTCTTAATAGCATCCTTCAAAATAAGAACGACATGTGAATTCAATTTCAGAATTTGTCATCTACTGATATTTATGAAGATATTTTGTTGAACCCCCATACTCATGTGGAGTTCTTTTACAAGATCACGAGCTGGAATTAGGAACTCCACGCTTTATTTTCTTCTTCCAAGAAACCCAAAAAAAAAAAAATCAAAAATAGAATCAGGATGGTGGTGTGTGAAAGGGGTTCTCGAAGCATTTCGGGGGTCACCGAAAATGGCTATTACCTTGTTACACCTCCAGTTCCAGTCGCAGGAAGCCTTCACGATAACGCTTTTTTAAATATATATATATATATATATATATAATAATTTTTAATTTTTAATAAAATTTCAAAAGATAAAATTTTTAATATAATAATAATTTTAATTTTTTAATAAAAGATTTATTCCTATTCAAAGGACCCTATATTTCTATTATTTTTTATTTTTAATATAAACATTATGATAAATACAAAATAAAGACATTTTTAACTAAATTAAAAAAAAATAGATTTACTAGTATAACCTTCCATGGTGTCTTAATTTGGAGTGAACGCTCGATTATTTTGGTGCCATGTTGAGGTCACGGGATGCTCGTAGGCCATGACTGAAAGCTATTGGAGACCAAAAAGGGCTAAGAGCTATAGGTCCATCATCAATCAAGGTAAAAATATCTTCTCTCTCAAGGAGAGAGATGATGTAATTGATATCGGGAAGAAAAAGGAAAAATTAAAATTAACATAATCAGAGTGAGGAAGAGAAAGACCAAGAAAGCAACAAAGAGAAGGAAGTAGAAAGAAAAACAGATATACCAAGAGCTTGGGGGAAACAAAAGACAAAAGAAAGAAATAATAAATTTTCTAAATTAGAGTTGAAGTATATTTTTGGATATACTGTTTTTCGATCAAATAGTATTAAGATTAATACAATGTTATGTGAATTTAATGGTAATATATTATATTTTTTTATTAAAATTTTAAATTCAAATCTTAAAAATAAAAAAATAAACATCTGAAAAGTCATCTTCTAAATTAGATTTCATAATTAATCGAATCGAATTAATTAGATTTTTAAATATTAGTGATCAAATAAAAAAAAAGAGAGAATATTAGGATTAAGTCATATTTTAAGATATAAAAATTTTTCCTAAATACCAAGTTTGCGTGTACGAGTTGTGTTATATTTTTTATTTAAATTTATTTATTAAAAAAAGCATAACTCTATATTTATATACAACTCGAGAAATAAAAAAATAGAGATTGTCTGAGTAGAGAGTCATAAAAAAATATTGTGGGGTTGAATAACTTTTCTAATTATTGTAGAGAGTAAAAAGATTTTTTTAAGATTCGAGAGAGAGTGTATAATGAATATTTGGGTTTACATTGATGGGTTTGTAAATTGAACATTATCTTCACCCAAAAAAAAAAAAAGAGAACATTATTATTTATATTGCTCTATTTTTATAATAAAAGAATTTAAGTTTATTATAAATATAATTAGTAAAAAAAATGTAAAATTATCTAAAATAATTATTTATTATTTGTTTGTATGGCAGGGTAGCTTTATTATTATTATTATTATTATTATTATTATATCTTAGAGCTTATTGTCAATGGAGGGACAGAGACATGATTTGACAAGTTGACAATGATGTTGATAATATACGACGAAGAGAATCTGAATCCAGGCCTCTTATTATTATTTTTTTATTTATTTATTACTTTTTTTTTCCAAGTCTTTGGTATGAACCAGGGTCAGGGTGGAATCTCCATTGGCCAGCTTTGAGGGCGAAAAGGAAACTCTCTTGGTAGTCGAGCAAATTTTTTTCCACAAAGTGGGGAAAGCAATGCAAGAAAAGTTCAAACAATGAGGCCTATCTATAAATTAATCATTTAATGAAGTAAAATTGCTTAATCATTTTTGCATGCTCAAATTTAAGAGTATATGAATTGATGCAATAATAATTTAGACCAAGAGCTTAATGTTCATCATTCTCCCTTTTTCTTTTCATTTTGAATACAAAGGAGTGTATCATCCTATCTGATGATATTCGAATTTAAAATTTTGAAGAAAGAGAGAAAGAATTGAAAGATTTTTTTTTTATTGAGTGATGATATTTGAATTTATTCATAATCCTCTATCAAAATAATAATAATAATAACAATAGTTTGTCTGGGATATTTTTTTTATAAATAGGAAAGATTCGAATTCGAGATCAGTAGTTCAACTATGATAGTTCTTTTTTTGGATATTAATTTTTTTGATATATGAAAGATTTGAGTTTAAAATTTTAAAATGGAAGATGATAGTTTGCGTTATGACTCATCGACATCTAACTCAGATAGTAATCACCGATCTATGAGGCCATTTAAGGGCATTATATTACAAGCATAACCTTGTTCGACCATACCAAAAAGGAAGAAAACATACTTTGGAGGAGGTCAAATTGTATTTGCCAACTCTCTAATTATGATTAGAATTTTGGATTACACCTTAAAAGATTAACTCTACATGTTGTCGTGCCGGCTCATGCATTATCTGTGCACATCAATTGATAATTGTCATACCTTAAATCTTAGACGATGTAATCTAAGAATTAACATATTATATAAATATGTATCTGTCAAACATCTACTAATTAATTCGATATGTGAATTATTTTCCAATGACAAGTTCAAAGTCGCTTTCCATGACTTGAATTTTTGCTCCATTTCTGCAATGGATGACGAGGAGTTCAAAGAGACATTAATTACATTAATTATTCTTGCATCGTAGTTGTCATAAACATTGATTTTGGGTCTCTCGATGGGTTGTTTAACCAACATTTTGGGACCTACGATGAATTGCTTTTTTGTCATTAATAAGCACCGACCTAGCCCTATGAATTCGTGGAAGCATGTAGTAAAATCTACGAAACAACTAATACTCGATAGATCAAATATTGACTTAAAATACTATGCATAATTTATAATATAAAGAGATTTAATTGATTTAATTCTGATTTTATAAATTAATTAAAATGTTGATACGAATTATCATATAGGCATTTGATCTGTATGATAAAAAATTTTCTTTTGTCCTAAAAAAAATTTATATCAAGGGTTCACTTTAATATTCGTTATACATCATTGTTGTAAGTTAATATAATGATTATGAATATCCTTAAAAGACTTGAATATTCTGTTAAAATATTAGAATAAAAGTTGTACATAGTCTACCCAATGTCACATGTGCACAATCTATCATCTTTACTCCTAGATCTGACCTTATCTAAATTCACTCAATCCTTAGTACTCAACAAAGTCAAAGGAAACCTCAAGCATTGTTATAATTGAGCAAACCCCTCATCGAACTTTCATCCTCCTCCTCCTCCTACCCTCTCTCTCTCTCTCTCTCTCTCTCTCTCTCTCTATGGCAACGCTAGAGGTAGAAGTACCACCACCACCCAAAAGGGAGGAAACTAATGGTGAACACATGGTCGACGATGAAGACACCTCTCCTATTGAGCAAGTCCGGTTGACGGTATCCAATATCGATAACCCAAAACTACCCGTTTGGACATTTAGGATGTGGTTCTTGGGTCTTTTGTCATGTGGGCTTCTCTCTTGTCTCAATCAGTTCTTCTCATACAGAACTGAGCCTCTTGTCATCACCCAAATCACTGTCCAAGTTGCCACTCTCCCAATTGGGCATTTCCTGGCAGCAGTTTTGCCGACCCGGGAGTTCCGGGTCTGGTCGAAGACATTTTCTCTTAACCCGGGTCCCTTTAACATGAAGGAGCATGTGCTGATCTCCATTTTTGCTAATGCTGGAAGTGCTTTTGGAAATGGGTCGGCTTATGCTGTTGGAATTGTTAATATTATCAAGGCTTTCTATGGGAGGAGTATCTCCTTTTTTGCTAGCTGGATCCTCATTGTCACTACCCAGGTAAAGGCAATATTTTTGTTTTTCCGTAGTACTTTTGTTGTTCTACAACATTGAAATTGTTTTATTTCTTCTCCGGGAGAAAAAGTGAAGGCTTGAATCTCCGACCACTTTTGTTGGAAGGAAACTAGGTACCATGAATCATCATTTTTTTTTTTAAGTTTTTGTACAAGGAAAAGTGTTTTTCTTTAAAATTTAAAAAATCTTAATGCGTCGTATTATCAAAAAGTTGAGATTAGATCAAAGTTTAAACTCAAATTTTTACTAATAGTCTCTGTTAATATATTAATAATTTTTTTTAAAAAAATTGGGTTTTATATTTAAATTATAAATTTTATATAAAAATATTAATTTAATTAATTAATATTATAAAATAAAATAAAAGAAAGACTAATTCATTGAGACTAAGAAACTTTTCCTACAACCCCATCACATTCAATTTGGGTGCTTCCTAAGAGCTAGGGTGCCGGGGCAGCACCAATGCTTGTGCTTTCTCTTTCTTCAGTTTTATTTTTAATTTAATTTAATTTTAATAGTATTTAAAAATTATAGGGTTTAACATGCAGGCTTGTAAAAGGTTTTAACCAGAATTTATTACAATATTTCATATTTTTAATGACTTTATTTCACTGTCCTTAAAAAGTAAAAAGAAAAAAAAAACTACAATTTTCATAATAAAGTACTAATTTTAAGTGGATGAGGGTTTTTATATTTCATTTTATTTATTTATTTATTTTTAAAATTTAAAAGGTATTGGGATATGGTTGGGCTGGGCTGTTGAGGAAGTACGTAGTAGAGCCGGCCCATATGTGGTGGCCGAATACTCTGGTGCAGGTCTCCCTTTTTCGGTATGTTCTCTCTCTACCCCAGTTTTCTTAGAGTAATTTTGATTTTTTTTCAATAATTTGTTTGAATTTTTTAATTAAAATTGTATTTGATTTGGCAATATAATATTATCCAAGTGGACATAAAATAATTGCAAGCATCCCTTAGATAAATTGATTTAAAATTCAAATTTATTATATTATTATTGAAGTGTGTGCTGATTTATAATATGGTTGTTCGACACTTTCATGAAATTAGCACTGGAATATGATTGCTTGAATTTGAGGTTAGCATTGGCGGGGAGGGAGGGAGAGAGAGAGAGAGAGAGACAGCTAGAGAGCTCAGATGATTGCAAACAGGGTTGACAAAGACGTATTTGGATCTTTCTGTGAGATTTAGTTAAAAAAAAAAATAATATCTTTGTTCTTAAATTAATAAGAAAATATTTCAATTTAAAATTCTTCTGCAACCTTCTCTCACCTTAAAAGATTAAAATTCAAGGAACAGAAGAGAAGACTTTCTTTTTTTTGGTTTTGTTAATTTTAAATTCTAGAAATTCAAATTTCAACGCTCACTCTCCCTTGGGATGGGTGCACACCTAGGGTTAGGTGTATGGGTTTCCCATAAATCCCCACTAGGATTTCCCAAAACTTTCTTATTTATTGCCCCAAACCCGAGTCACCCCGCATGGCATACTCACCACCATACTACATCCGACAACAATTCAATATATTTTATAATTTTAATATTTATTAAAATTGCTTTCATTTTTAAATACACAAAGAATTTTATTACTAGTTTTTTTAATTATATTAAAATTTATATTTAAGATTATCGAATTGAAAAAAAAAATTATAACCATTAAACTATTTTTTTAAAAATGAAGATTCTCATTAGACTGTAACCATCTAGTTGGTTGGAAAGAAGAGTTGGTGATCACTATTTATAATATTATTGTTTTCTAAAATTAAATTAAATTTTATTTAGAAATATATATATATATATTTATATATATTTAGTATGTCTATGGAAAACACGTTACTGAAAGACAGGCGGCAAATTTTGAGGTCGGCGTATCTTCCATTATGGTCACCAAAATTGACTAGGACATTCTTTAACACAAAATGAGTAGCACTTTTTGACAAATGGGTTTTTCATATTCGTCTCGCCATTACCTTTCTTCAATCAAACTATTATCCTCCAAAAATATTACACGTAGAATTTTATCTTTTTTTTTGGTTATAAATGCACTTATTAGAATGAATATGGAACAGATTATATAATATTTCGTTCTTGTAGAGACACCTGAATAAGAAAAAACTCATATTCACGTGTTTTTCATGAGATCTAACATTTTAATTTTCATGAATATGTGTATTTTTATAATTTTTATGATCCTTATATAACAAAAAAATTGAATTATATGATATTTCCATGGCGAAAGTGAAGCGATTTAATTGACCAAATTTTTATTGTATAGTTTTTTACGCAATGATTTTCCCATTTCCCCTATGGTCTTTTGATTAGGGGGCGTGTATGGTACAACATTGTAATCTTATGATTATTACGATTATGGTTTTTTTTGGTTATTATTAATCATAATTTTTTTTTTATTTTAAATGTTAACCGATAGTTAATGGTTATTGTGATTAGCGATTATTGTAGATAAAAAATTAGAATAACGGAATAAACACAATTTTAATTGTTATTTTTAAAATTATAAATTCAGTTTTAAATACTTATATTAAGTTTTTTTTTTTATTTCTTTTAATAAAAAGGGAATATATTATAACGAAAATATATAATATTATGTTATATATAATATATGATATACAATATGGTGTTAATACTATAAATAATATATAATTATATAATATATAATTTTTTTATTATATATATCTATATCCTTAGCCGTTCTAATCATAATTTTTTTTATTTCATTAATTCTACCATTAACCATAAATTTTTTTAGTTATAATAATAACTATAATCATAACCACATTAATCACTAATCATTAGTTATTTTTTTAATAAATGATTTAATTAAACCACCCAAAGTTAGCCCGAACTATACATTAAAAAAAAAAAAAAAATCTTAGAAAAGTCTGCTCTGAAACAATGGAATGCAGATGTATTTGGTAGATAGTAGTTTTCACTACTCTCTATGGTCCTATCCATTTTTTAAACCAAATTACAAAAGCTTCTCAGTTGATTCCAAGTATTTTTTTTTTTATATATAAATTGATTCAGCTATTAAAAAAATTATTACAATATGTATAATTCATATTAATGATTGATATTCTACCCAAGCCCATCCTAACCCTTGATCCTATCCCAACTTTGGCGGCCTTCCATATGTTGCCAAATCCCTAAATTGATGTCTTTGCATGGTTCACTATTATGCATTATTTAACACAATAATGTTATGAAAAGACGGGCAACTGTGCCAAATTTTGAGAATTTAATAAAATCAAAGAATGATTAGGACAAGTTATAATGATGTTAAACACAAAGATCAAAAGAGACCTCAAAAACATGATATTATGACTTTATTTTATAATTATCTAAATCATAGGACACCAACAAAGAATATGATTATATTAACGAACAGTTGGTCTAATGAAAAGAATATTAAGTCTCCTAATTAAGAATTTAGATTCAAAACTTAGAAACGAAGCTTTTTTCTAAACGAAACCTGACCGTATATTAGTTTAAGTGAAATTTCGAATACTATAAAAAGGAGAAAATGACCATTCACCCATATATAATGTTAAGGACAATCATGTGGTACTGTTTACTTGCACGCATGTAAGTAGGGGACGCGTTGGGTGCAATAAGTGCTTTCACTAAAAGAGAGATCTTCCCAACCGTCCTCCCTCTTTCTATCATGGGAACTCTAGAGATAGAAGCACCATACCCGCCAAAAAAACCATCACAATCTCCACCCATCAATGGCGAATTTGAAGAAGATGAAAATGGTGTCTCACCCATTGAACAAGTCCGGTTAACCGTGGCCAATACCGATGACCCAACCCTACCCGTTTGGACCTTTAGAATGTGGTTCTTGGGCCTCTTCTCTTGTTGTCTTCTTTCTTTTCTCAATCAATTTTTTGCTTATCGGACGGAGCCACTTGTCATCACCCAAATCACCGTTCAAGTTGCCACTCTCCCAATTGGGCACTTTTTGGCCAGAGTTTTGCCCACCACAAAGTTTCGGGTCGGGTCATGGGCCTTCTCTTTCAACCCCGGCCCGTTTAATGTGAAGGAGCATGTTCTTATCACCATATTTGCGAATGCTGGAAGTGCTTTTGGATGGGGAAGTGCTTTTGCTGTTAGTATTGTCAACATTATTAAGGCTTTTTACGGGAGGCAGATCTCCTTCTTGGCCTCTTGGATACTTATCATCACAACCCAGGTGTTGGGATATGGTTGGGCTGGGTTATTAAGGAAATACGTGGTAGAGCCGGCCCACATGTGGTGGCCCAGCACTCTGGTTCAGGTCTCACTTTTCCGGTATGTCTATATTTAAGTGATTGATGTATGTGTCTATATTTATTATTTACTCTTCTTCCGATTTTATAATTATTTGCAATAGATTGAATTTTGAAACTTGGAAATTCAATTTCTGAATTTCCTGTTGATAATGGGAATAATTGTTGGTTGCCCAGTAAAGATCTTACCCAATCTCCATCAAATACACCGATGTCTCTTAATAGCACCACTTGCTCGAAAATAATAGTATATGTTTTCGGACATCTAATTGCTCATGAATGTCTCGGTAACCTTTAAACAAAATTTTGAATTTGAATTTTGTATATGACAAAAATAAACGCGAGAGGATTTTATTCTTTAAGATCCAACTCAACTATTAGATTTAATTGTATTCAATATGATTACTGAATATCGGTGGTATACACAAAAATAGTAATATAAGTACTTTTTATTTTTATTTTTTATAATTTGGAGAAACTTTTGTACCCGTAAAAAAGCTGTAGTCTAATATTCGTGGTCACCAAAATACCCCTTTTATAAGGTTTAACAAACATATACATACATATATATATATATATATTCAAAAATATTGGGTGCAAAGAAGCAAAACTTCCCTTGAAATTTTTAATATGATATTATTTCAACTTTCATATTTCTTTTCAATTCTTTTTATCCATAGTCAAACTCAAAAATGGCCTCTCGTGTGCATGTGAACCTGGTCACTCTCCCTCACCAGTCCTCTATGGGGGCTGGCCGTCTTTTACTAGTCAAGCAGACGAGCTTTTAAACAAGATTAGATCCTAAGATTTAACACTGTTTATGTCATTATCACAAAAAAAATGATAACTTCTGAATTTAAAAAATACAGTAAGATTGATGTCACGTGTATTAAATTAAAGCATATAAGACAATAATACACATTTATTGCTTCCACCAATATTTTCCCAAAATTCAAGAATAGATGAAAATGACATGTCATCGCCCATAAATATTGATAGTCGCATGGATTCAGATAATGACATCTTAGCTAGATAAGCGTTGCACAAGCCCAATGATGGACAGTGATTGACACACAATATACTTGTCACATGGTGAAGAGGGAATGTTAACTTGAAGAGCTGAACACTCTCTAGAGAAAGTCAGTGTCGTTTGCATGATCGCAGCAGTATTTGCACTTAGCCAAGCTGAATGACATGGTTACAGAGGGACATAATGACTCGAGTTTGAAATTTGAAGAATGAAAAGAATTATGTTAGAAGAGCTCTCATCTATAAAGAGTTTGACTATAAGTCAAATATGAATAATCGAAATATAATTTCGAATATTAGTTGGTCAAGTAAAAAATAAAATAAAAAATAAATAAAAAAATAAAAATAAAAATGTGAATGCCATAGTTTCTGTACATTTCAATGCTGATAATGCATTCAAGTCTGCATGTATCTATATTGACTTCAGATATTGCAACAGATCATAACTTACAGTATACCAATTTTTGAATCTAATAAATGAATAACAAATTTATGTAAATAAACCAGTCACATTATATTGTTGCCAACTCGAATCAAGATTTTCATTCTATATATGCTCTCTGCACCATTAGAAACAGCTAAGAATGTGATGGCAGTTGTCAATGTTCTGTGTCTCAGAAGTATTTTCTAAATTTTGCAGGGCTCTGCATGAAAAAGAAGAAGGGTATAGAATGTCAAGGGCAAAGTTCTTCCTAATTGCCCTAATATGCAGCTTCTGCTGGTATGCAGTTCCGGGATACCTTTTTCCAACTCTCACAAGCATTTCCTGGATTTGCTGGGCATTCCCAAAGTCAATCACTGCTCAGCAAATAGGGTCGGGAATGAGGGGACTTGGACTTGGAGCCATCACACTGGACTGGTCTGCCGTGGCATCCTTCTTGTTTAGTCCCCTCATATCCCCTTTCTTTGCTATTGTCAATATCTTTCTAGGCTATATTCTGATCATCTACATAGTTATACCAATAGCTTACTGGGGGGTAGATCTGTACAGTGCCAAAAAGTTTCCTATATTCTCCTCACACTTGTTTACATCTCAAGGTCAGATTTACGATATATCCACAATTGTGAATAACAAGTTTGAGCTCGATGTAGATCAGTATGAGAAGCAAGGAAGGATCCATCTAAGCATGTTTTTTGCTCTCACCTATGGTTTTGGGTTTGCTACAATTGCTTCTACACTTACTCATGTGGGATTCTTCTACGGAAGGTAATCTATCTCTTGTTTTGATGCATGCTATCAGTATCAGCTTCTAACTTTGTAGGTACTAACATTCAAAATATTACATAACAGGGAAATCTACGTGAGATTTAAAGCTTCTTACAATGAGAAAGAAGATATTCACACGAAATTGATGAAGAATTACAAGGATATACCCTCCTGGTGGTTCTACTTGATGCTTGCAGTGACCGTTGCAGTCTCCCTAGTGCTATGTACAGTCATGAAAGATCAGGTTCAGATGCCATATTGGGGTCTCTTATTCGCTTGTGCCATTGCCTTTGTTTTCACTCTTCCTATCAGCATCATCACAGCCACTACTAACCAGGTTACTCCCCCCACCCCAAGACTTATGCTTCTTTCTCTTACTAGGCATTTGTTAGCAATTGCTTATTCTTGAAAGTTTATGTGCAGACACCAGGGCTGAACATAATCACAGAATATATCATGGGTCTTATACTTCCAGGAAAACCAATTGCAAATGTCTGCTTTAAGGTCTATGGATATATGAGCATGGCTCAGGCTGTCTCCTTCCTTAATGACTTCAAGCTTGGGCACTATATGAAGATCCCTCCAAGGTCAATGTTCTTAGTTCAGGTACTGGTTTGCTCTTGTTTTAGCAACTGATCATATGTTCAATCTTTGCTTCATACTTATATCACTCCCCTATCTGCAGTTCCTAGGAACTGTCATTGCGGGAACAATAAACCTTGGGGTAGCGTGGTGGCTGCTAGAATCGATTGAAAACATATGCCATGACGATCTCTTGCCACCAAACAGTCCTTGGACATGCCCTGGTGACCGGGTGTTCTTTGATGCATCAGTTATATGGGGCTTGGTGGGGCCTAAAAGGATATTTGGAAAGCTTGGAAACTACAGTGCCATGAATTGGTTCTTCCTTGGTGGAGCTGTAGGACCATTTATCGTTTGGCTCTTCCATAAAGCATTTCCAAAGCAATCCTGGATTCCTTTGATAAACCTTCCGGTTCTCCTTGGAGCAACGGGAGCAATGCCACCAGCAACTCCATTGAACTACAATGCGTGGGTATTAGTCGGAACTATTTTCAACTTCTTCGTCTTCCGTTACAGAAAGAAGTGGTGGCAAAGGTACAATTACATTCTTTCCGCAGCACTGGATGCTGGAGTCGCATTCATGGCAGTCCTTTTGTACTTCGCAGTTGGATTCGAGAACATAAGTTTAAATTGGTGGGGAACACAGGGTGAACACTGTGATTTGGCAAAATGTCCAACGGCAAAAGGAATAGTAGTTGATGGATGCCCGGTGAAGTAGTGCTTTCCAATAACTTCTTTGTCACGTACATGTTTAAGACGGTGCAAACATAGCTAGTCAAGTTATTGAAATTTCAAATGATGCAATGTAAGAGATGAAATAGGAGACTCCAATGTTGTACACAAATTATTGTCTATCATGGCATATGTATGATTAAAAACTGCTCATTGTTCTGCCAGTATATGACTAGGGAATTGTCAATTGAACGAGGAAAATGCGTCAACTTCATTCAGAAGCAATGAATTTATAAACGCTATCAGGAATATGCTTCAACATAAAAATATCAATCAGACCCTCAAATTATAACCTGGAATACAATTTGAAAATCAAACTTATATTAATTTTCTCCATCCATATATGATTTCATAGACACTTTCGCGAACAAGCAATATAATCAGACTTGAAGACAAGGTAAGTATTCTCAAATATGAACGGATTTATCTTTAATTTATGGAATGAAAAGATTATGTGTGTTTGGGAAACAATCGACTTAAGCCTAGTAATCTACCTTAGTCTTATCTTAACAATAAACAAAAGAATAACATATCCTTCCGAATTACAAAAATGACTCAAATTCGGGTTAGAGGAAAGTGGGGTTTGTTAATATACAAAGAACATGGAAATCACATAACTTCCCATCTCAATTTTAGGACTATGATTTTCTTATAACTAATATGATGCCACTCATATTGTCACAAAAGATCATAAATTATGGCATATACCTTGTTCAGTTGATGGTATACAAGTAAGAAATTTGGGTTAATGTTATTAAAATATTTTAAATTTAGGTTAAATATTACAATGTTATTCTTTTAATGACAATTAATTCTTTTGATATTTTTCATGAGAAAAGTAATATTCGTGGGTGTGGAGCTGCCGCCCGCGTTACCAAATTGACCGGCGGGACGAAGATTCGGGGAATACGGTGAACCCTCAAACCCGACCCGTTTAAATTTGATGTTTGACCCTAAACCCCTTTAAAATTGAAATTGAAACCCCACTGATAAGCCCTTCTCTCTCTCTCGCGTAATGTCAGATTTTCTGACAACAAGAAGAAGAAGGCGAAGAGGAAGAGGAAAAAGAAGATGACATCGGTTTCAAAGATCATCGCTAGACCTCGTCTCGATACCTTTCTGAGGCACCTCCGACCTTCTTCCTCTTTCTCCTCCTCCGCCTCCATTGCAGATTCCCCTTCTCAAGGTTTCCCTCTCCCTCTCTCTCTCTCTCTCTCTCTCTCTCTCTCTCTCTCTCTCGTTTATAAGAAAGTATTGTGTTCTTTCAATTGACTTCAGTCTCTACAAGCTATGAGTTGAATTTTACAATTTGTAATATTCAAGTAATTACGTTTCTCAGTCGATTTGCAAATCTGAATTTTTTTTTTGTGAAATTCATTTGGATTTTCCTTCATACAGAGAATTCGAGAGGGACATTCTCCAAATGGTTCCTGTTTGTGCCTGGAGCTATTACTTTTGGCCTTGGCACTTGGCAGATCTTCAGAAGGCAAGAAAAGGTATACTCTCTCTCTCTCTCTCTCTATTTCTATCTCACCATACACTAAATTATGGTATTCAAGAATCGCCGAAAGAATAATGGCTCTAAGTTCAAAGTTCAACCGCAATAATCAAATCCAACAAGACTAGGTATTATTATTTCTATATAGTTAAAAAGATTTGACCGTCTGCTGCATCAAATTTTGTCGAATTTGGTCAATGATTTTCGGTCTTGGTAGAATTCTTCAAAACAAAAATGACTTGTGAATTCAATTCTAGAATTTGTCATCAACTAGTATCGATGAAGTAATTTTGTTGAATCCATACTCTTGTGGAGTTCTTGTTCAAGTACACAAGTTAGAATTAGGAACTCCACACTTTATTTTTTCTTCCAAGAAACAAAAAAATAAAAAATAAAAAATAGAATCGAACACAAATTCTTGTGGAATTTATTTGGTTCCATGCTGGGTGAAATGTGTGATTTTGTTAATAATCATTTGTGTTTGTCTTTTGTGCAGATAAATTTGCTGGAATATAGACAGGAAAGGTTAAAAATGGATCCCATCAAGTGGAATAAAGAAATCCTAAATGAGAATTTGGATTCTTTGGAGTTCAGGAAGGTGGTGTGTGAAGGGGTTTTTGAAGAAAACAAGTCAATTTATGTAGGTCCTCGTTCTCGAAGCATTTCAGGGGTCACTGAAAATGGCTATTATCTTATTACGCCTCTAGTTCCAATTGCTGGAAGCTCTAACAGGTAAATTTGCTAGAGATATAGACTTCATGTTCTTTTGGAATCCTTAGCTTGGTTCCTCTCTCTAATACAATTCAAACATTGAAATGGTACTTAGTTTTGGTTTGATGTGCTCTGTAGAATGAAAGTTTTTAGTATTACTCTAGCCTCCACGTTGACTGTATGGTGGATCGAAACATAGGAAAGAAACTGACACAAGAAAGTATGTGAAGTAATACATGAGGTGGTGATTGATACTTGCAACCACTTTGCCTTTCCTCATTAGAACTTTGATCCCTCAAATTGGAAAAAAAAATGCAAATGAGAGGAGGAATGCAAATATAGACCGAAATCCCTTACAATCATTGCCTCATTCATGATCCTTTGTATGTAATGTATTGATTGAAGGAGCAATAAGACACATGTAAAACGAGATGATTGGCAGTTTCGCTGCTATCACCAGATATTACACACTTACCATGGCTTAATGCCTTTTTTGTCCACTCCTCCCTCATTATTGTCAATATGATCAACCATGTTTTTGGCATCCTTCATCTTAACGCCTTCAAGTGACACACCTGCAACCCTATCCATTTGGTTCCATTTGGTTTACTGTGTGAAGCCTAACCTAGAGCATAGGGAAATTTAATAATGCTCCTTGTTTGCCAACCCTTGAAGTGATTCTCTGGAATACCACATTCCAAAGAGAATCAGCGTTTGAGGCTTCTTCATGGATAGAAATCATAGATTCAATCCCATGGGTTCATTTCTAAAGGAAAGAACCCCCTTCAAGTGAATATATAAAGATTGGTTAGATTAAAAAAAAAAAATAGTAAAGAACCCCTTCAAGTATCTTAATATGTTTTGACATGGATGTGGAACAAATAGATTCAAGAGATGAGAGAATTAAGGATACCCACCAAAAAGACTAATCCAATCCATAATGATGTACCGGAAAATACAACATTTTTGTTACATGACCAACCATCAGGAGAAGAAAATACAACTGGTACGCTAATCAATAAGATTGATGAAGTAGCAATTAATGCAAAAAAGCCAATTGGAAAGCAATAGTCATGCTTCTGATCCTCCAAGCTACCAACAATTGAACTATACCATTTGATTCCTCTATCGAACTAAAACTACAAAATTGTAATAAAATGCATGGTGATGAAGTTCTTAAGGCTGACAAAATTCTTGGTACCTAATGTCCTTCCTCCTTGAAGTATCTGCTTTGTCGATGATGGCCTGACCACTTTTCAACCATTTCCAAAGGCAGAAGACCTTTGTCACCGATATAACCTCTTTTCATGCTTTTAAAGAGTTCTTTTTTGCAAATGATCCAACATGCTTGCTTGAAAATGACTTTGTGTGGTCCAGTTGTGCTTAAAACTGAATGGATTTGCTAATAGAGACCTGAGCTCTGTTGTAGTTGGTTTTCCATTGAGCTCAAAAGTTATCTGACCTTAAATGCAGAAATATTCCTGACTTAGAAACCTTTTAAAAGCTTGTGCAGTGGACCTTATCCTTTGCCCAACCTTAGGTAAAGATCGGCTCATTTTAAATTTAGAAGCCCCTTCTTCTGCAATTTCACCAGTACTTTGCACTTTGAGTGACCTCTCTGCAAAATCTTTCTTAGTGCTGAGCTCTTTCAATTTCTACTCTTCTGTTATTAGAGGGTCAATGTATAATTGTGATGCCCTGGTGCCCTGGTTTAGTGTAGTCTATGAATGATCCCTCCAACCTTTTGCCCAAGGACTATGTTTAAGAGTAATTGTAAATAGTTTTACATTTTTTTGTCTCGAGAAGAAGTGAAACCCCCTTCTAAGAAATAAAAGAGAATTAAACATCCCCCCTCAATTTTGCTTTAACCTTCACACCCCTCAGCTTTCTATGTTTTGAAGGTTTTACAAGCATCAATCATCTCCGCCATGGAGTACAATGTGGTTTTGTTGATTCATCCTTAACTTCATATTCCTAACTTAATCCTTTCAGAACCCTGGTAGCAGTCAAGCACCATGTGAACAAACCACATTTTGTATCAAATGGATCTTGCCCAGTCCTTAAGAGAGAATACTACATCCATTTGCTAATATTCTGTTTTTGGAAGTGCTGCTATTGTTCTTTATTGTGGGTATAATTTCTTTGAAGATATGGTAGTGGGGATCTTCAGAAACTCTGCCTCATCATTAATCTCAGTAAGACAGTCAACCATTCCACATGTCTTGATTCCTAATGCGGTGTTAATTCTCCTCCCTTTGCCCACAGTTGAACAAAATAGGATAAGTCTTGCAACGGTTTTTATGAAGCTTGGACACATGGACACAAACACACACACTACACAACACAATACAGTGAGGCAGGAAATTTCCAAAACCAGGACATGACACTAAAATGGTATTGTTGTTAAGTTTTATCCTTACGGTTTTCACAATTACTCAATGAGAAATTTGTCTGATTTAAACTTCAAATAATTCTTACTGACTTTTTGAAGGAGAGACTTGCAAATATTACAAGTATTTGTTAGAGTTTTAGCATAAATTTTGAAATGTATCTTTAGGGTGCTTGAAAAGTACCTTAGAAGTGTCAAGGAGTGTCCAAGAAGTATTCAAGAGGTGTATGCTGTTCAGAAAGATATTAAAAAGAAAAATGGTAGATTCACCACTTGGAGCTTTCAGCATCTGGCTTGCAAGAGTTGTTTCCAACACCCAAAGTGACACTTCTTCTTCTTCTTCCTTTTTTTTTTTTAATAACATCAGTGGGAATTCCTAGCTACTTGTAAATCCATCTGGCATGCATAATAGCCTGCAAGCCACGTGCACTAGGCCAGCACATTGGGCAAACCTTGTGTGTGTGCTCAAAATCCCCAAGTGCAATTTCCAAGAATTGAACCTTGGACATTGCATGGGAAGGGAGCATCTCCTACTAGTTGCACCGGCATTTGGTTCACCCAGTGGTTATCTCTCTGAAACCATTGGAGGACCATGTCCTGGGCTCAAGAAAATTGGGAAGAATTTTTATATTATTTGGTGGCTATGCCTGAGAATGAATTGTGATATAGCACCAAATAAGATGTTATGTAGGTTCTACCTTCCATTATCCATGTGAACGCACAAAGCATACCTACTTTGGCAAGAAACCAATGTCGTGACAATGAAACACATCAACAAATCTTTCTTTTTATGATGTTTCTTTTAAACAGAACACATTGTCCTCTCTCGTATGGTTCAACTTCTTTTTTAATTTATGAAATTCCTTTTTCTGAAAAAAGACAACACCCCCTCCTCCCAAACGCCTCCCTCCAAACCCCCCCCCCCCACCAAAAAAAAAAAGGAAAGAAGAAACCATCAACAATTTGAGGCCGGATCCACACATTGCAAATGGTATGAGGTGCATTATTACTGGACCCAGTGTACCAGGTAACTTTGCTGATTGTCACCCCTCTGAAATGCCATCTAGCAACCACAGGACTCCCTTTATGCTGAACCATGCTGCATATTGACAAGAAAAATTGACTAAAATTTGATGACTATGAGTTGAATCACGATCTTACTTGGACATGCATAGTTTGTAGAAAGAACTTGAATGTGTGATTTCAGTAGTTTTATGAAAGCATATGTTGATATTTGTCGTGCATATGTTAATACATATGTATATAAATATATTCCAATGTCTCTGCACCTATTTATTTTCTCCTCCCACTCTGTAGCCTCGTCAAAACTTTTATACATGCACTTTTCATCTCTGAAATTCTATAATAAGTTGAAATTCTCTTCTGTACCCTATCAACACCAGACCCACATCACAAGATTCCCAATTCACACTTCACATCCTGGGATAACCATCATTAGCAAATTATTTATGGAGATCTTAAACTCTTCTCAATTAACCCCCCCCCCCCAACAAAAAAAAATCTAAAATTTCATTGTAACATTTAAAGTTTTAGACCTTAATTTCTGTTATGTAACATATAAGATTGCTTTGTCAATAACTTAATGTAGCTTAACCAGTCATTTATGCTTTTTGGATCCTCTCTCTCACTCTCTCTTAACAGTATTGATGCTTTTCTTCTCGTACTCCTTTCTCTTAATGAACTCTGTCTTTCTTTCTTTAGTGTCATTCTTCTTTATTTGCCCCTATATGATGATTTTCTTCTCTTCACTCTACATTTGAGACAAACTCAGTAATTTTCCGTCATTCTTGAATGGATTTGAATGGATTTTTCAACATTACAAAATGTTTGTTTACCCTCTTTAGAAAACAATTCAGACCTTCAAATAAACAATGAATCCACTCAATCTTGGTGCGTAAAATATATTCGTATATGCATAATAACCCAATCAATAATCACATTTCTGTTGAAAAATCAATTAACAAGAAAAACTCTAATAACAAAAACCACTTGTTAAGTTCAGTTGGATCAATATAACATGGTAACATTAACTGAAAACTTTGTGTTATAAATTTCAAACTGAAAGAGTAATACTAGACTGACCAAGTGAATGATGGATTAAATAGACAAAGTTTTATATGACGATTCATATAATCATGTTTTGGCCATTCATAATCAAATATTTATATGAATTGATCACAACATGCTCTTTTCCATTTTTTTCAAGGCTTTTGCCGAAAACATCAATGGCTAATACTTGGTACAAAGTGCATAATTTCAAGTACAAACTTCACTTTTGTGCTTCGTGCTATACTAGTAAGCTCGTATTATATTTTGTGAAACAAGGAAATAAATCTTTGCTTTTCTCATGTACTTATAAATTGTTTCCAGTGTTCAAGCACCAGTTCTTATCAACAGAGGATGGGTTCCACGCAGTTGGAGAGACAAGTCCTTTGAAGTTTCACAAAAGGATGAGCAACATTCAATTGGAGCATCTTCCTCTGCTCAAGATACTCAGAAAAGCTCCTGGTGGATGTTTTGGTCCAAGAAGCCTAAAATTATTGAGGTTTCTTCTTGTGACTCCTTTTACATTTGGTTAATGATTAATGACTTTGAAGCTGGATCCGGCTAAAGGTCACATCTTACAGGATGAAGTTCCTGCTGTTAGCCCTGTCAAAGTTGTTGGAGTTGTTCGAGGAAGTGAGAAGCCTAGCATATTTGTCCCTGCAAATGATCCAAGCTCCTGTCAGTGGTTCTATGTAGATGTCCCTGCTATTGCTCGTGCTTGTGGACTTCCCGAGGACACTATTTATATGGAAGATATAAATGAAAACATTGATCCCAGCAAGCCATATCCTATTCCAAAGGACGTTAATACCTTAATTCGCTATTCAGTCATGCCACAGGACCATCTAAATTACACATTGACATGGTAAGCCCATATTTAGCGTTGAAGTAACAACAGTAATGTGATTGTTTTCCTTATTAGTCAACTTGTAGTAGATCACTGCTGCATCTTCATGAATTTTCATAAAAAATTGCGTAGTTAGCTATGTGCATGTGTGTGTAGTTTACTGTGTGCTGTTTTGTTGGTTTGTGAATGTGCTAAATTATGCACACACATCTGATTTTCTCTACAAGGATATGTTCATAATTGTTTGAAGAGTATAATTATCCAGTGCTATCTTTGGCTTGCATTGATTCGATAATCATCCAATATGGCATCGAGTTGTTGGTTCCTTCAATGGCATGAGCCCTAACAGTTGCACAAACATACTCTTTAGTTGCATACTGACAGGAACACAACAGTGCATCTCTTTTGAACTCCAATGTTGTGAGAGCTTCAAAGCCTTGTCTCATGTCAGTTTCATTCTGTTCAGGTATTCATTATCAGCAGCTGTAACATTTATGGCTTGCAAGAGAGTAACACCAAAAAAGATTAGCAGGTAGCAGGTCTTTATGAGCAAATCGTTTGTCTTCGGATGTTCATGCAGTGTGAGGGCTTCTCGGTTCAATCGAAAACACATACATCTCAAACCTATGAAAGTCATCCTATGAGTGGAAAATGACCTTGGTGCTCAGAACTAATTTCAGGCAACCCCATAACTGGCTTTTCAATTGCAAGCGAATGGCCAGAAGATTGCCAGATCATATCTTTGTGTTCTCTTGTCTTCGTTTTTGTGAAGAAAAATTATTTTTGTTGCCCAAAAGCTTTAACAGAGCAACCATTGGGTCTGCAGGACATCCCAATTTTCAGCTATTTTTGGGGAGTCTTACCGGTTAGTTTATCTAGGTTAGAAAAAATAAATAATAGTTATTTATTGTGTTATTGTCATATTATGAGCTGTGCCTCAGTATTTTTTTATTATTATTATTTTTTAATCCGGTGCTCGGAGCTTCCTCCATGTTACTGAATGGGATGAAGTTACAACTGTGCCACAGGCCGTGGTATGTTGTGCATTTTCTTGAATTATGGCCTAATAGTGTAATTGAGAAATTTTGAGGACAAAGGAGTTGCCCGAACCCAACCCGGTTTGGTTTAATATGTCGTTTTGTGTCACATACAAGCTCATGTTTTCTAGGGTCTTGAGGTATCCTAAAATTGCTGGGCATGAGAGAGAAGGGTGCATTGGGTTGAATTCTTTTTGTTATATCAAAATTTGAATATGAAATCATCGAGTTAGGAGATGAGAGTTGTGATCATTAGAGTGTCTTATTTGGGGATGTGATTCAACATTTTTTGTTTGAAGAGTGATGCATACTCTTTATCTTCGATATAAATATGAAATTGAATTCGAGATCATTGAGTTAAGGGAGGTGAGTTGTGATCATTAAATTGTCTCATTTGGAGACGTGATTCAACATTTTTTGTTTGAAGAGTGATGCATACTCTTTATTTTCGGAATAAATATGAAATTTTATTGATAACCATTTCACGCAATCTATGAAAACCTTTGTAATAAAAGCTGTCGGGATTATGATCCACACAAATGATGTTTCTCCTTGAAAAACAAAAATACACTCAGATTTTCTTTTTACCCCACCCTTCCCTCTTATTCTTACAAATTTTAAAATTCCCAAGTAAATTTCTAAACAGTTAATTTTGTTCTAATCATCTATGTTTTAGTTTATTTATTTATTTATTTTAATGGCAAAGTGATGGAAAGAGTCGAACCAATTACCTTTATTATAGACAAAAGATTTGAATTATTCCAAAAAAAAAAAAAATCTCCATGTTTTTGCTAATCCACAACTGAAATGCAATCTTGTCTTCTAAATCTGCTAATAGATAATTTATTAGGGCAACGAATCTTCTGTTGTAAATGTTAGTCACTTTAATCCTGATAATTCAAATCCCTAGATGAATTTTAAATGCATTTACCCTTAATTGAAATTTTAGAAAATTGGTCAATTTTCAAATGCTCTTTGGAAATATAAGAGGATTTATTTGGGATTTCAAAATTCGTTTGGTGCATCCATTGATGATGAAGCAATTCGGTTGCTCAAAATTAACCCCAAATCATGAATCTTGGCAGAGTCGTCCTAATACGAGACAAGATGATAGACAAAATCAACGCGGGATGGGACAGATTTCGAAGACAAGCAAGTTGGTTTCGAATCGATAGTTTAGTGGTTATAATCTTTATTTTTTAATATTAAAATTTATGGTTCAAATTGTTGTATAAAAAAAAAAAAAAAAGGACAAGCAAGTTGAATTTCGTGAAATTACACTACATTGGGCCAAAGAGGGGTTTGAGAATTGTATGAACAATGTGGAAACATTACATCTCAATCTTAGCACTATGATTTCTCAAAACTAATATGATGATTTTATAATATACGGATGACTAGTCATTACACACATACACAGAGCTTAGAGGTTTGGACGAAATATAAATTCACAAAGGACCCTTCAACTTATATCAAATGTTTAATTCAATATTGCCTTTTTTAGGATATCTGACCATTAAGATCAGTGAGACAATGATTTGACAAATCAGACAACATGATTGTGGAATCTGCCCTTCAAATTTAGCAATACTTATTTTCTAAGGTAAAAATTATGACAAGAAAAAAAAAATCGTGTCGAATTCTGAATTTCATTTACAAATTATCGTGTCCTTCAACACCTTTAATTTTATGAAATTTATCTGAAAAATTTGGAGGAAAAGTGTATGGGGAAGTTAAACATCCCCTGTACCAGTGAAAAACATATAGAAGCAATGTTCGGTGGCATGGTTGGAATAAAATTTCAATTACTTAATCATGGTCGGGGGTTTGAATCGTCATGAAAACGTAAAAATCGATATTTGGAGACTTTCCTATAAAGGGCCCGATAGCAGGTCAATCCAGATTAATCGATGCGAAATCTCGAATACCGTATGATAGCCAACCCAGGACCAAAAAAAAAAAAAAAAAACATATAGAAGTATTCACATCTTTTATACCTAAACATTCTACATCTTTCACACTTCCAATTTACTAGAATATCAATTTTTTTTGTCCTTTCAAGTTTTAATTTACTACAATGTCATGTTCACGGGAAGACTTGTCAGAGAAGGCTCACACACACAAGACATAGGAAACAATAAGAGTACAGCTAGATCGTGCAATGGACAATGAGTGTGACATACCACAAAAATGCTAAGCTACAAAAGTTTTTATCAGAAAACTGCTGTAAAATACTTCAAATTATGTTACAATGTCTTGCACTACATGGACGTATCCATAACTTTTGTAACAATGAAAAAATATTTCACGTAAACATCGAAAGAAAAGAATTTTGGAAGACTTGACCAGTCCCAGTTGTCCAAATCAACAAAGAATTTTGGAAGACTCGACCAGTCCCAGTTGTCCAAATCAACAATTATGTAAGTTTCACCTAAGTTTCTCCTTTTCTTTCCTTTTCCTTTGGTTTTAATTATTCTTTTCTTTAATAATACAGGAGCAGAGACCGAGGGGGAATGAAGACACATCGTTCACTTTGATTTTATAATTAAAATAATTGTTTGAGGGGAGAGGGGAGGGAATGGGTATGCAGTCTACTTTTAAGAATTATCGTATGTAGGAGATATGAGGGTATGTTTCCCTCATCTTGTTTGTTTCGTGTGTGAATGAGGGAGAGCTCCTTCCTTGACTTTGATCAAGCATTTAAACCAATGTTTTTAAAACCGAATTGATAAACAACTCAGCCAACTTACTGGTTTATTGATTTGTCGTTCGAATTGTTCGGATCATTTTACGAGCCGGATGATATCAACGTGATATCATATATATAATTTGTATATTATAAACTCTAAAATAAAATAAATTCCATATATAGTTTGTATATTACATTGATCAGATCGACCGATTTTATCAATTTTGACCGAGTTTAAATTTATTCGATTTAACAATAAAAACTGAATCGGATTATAAAACAATTCGCGATCAATCTGATCGAACCGACCAGTCTGGTCTGATTTTAAAAATATTGATTTAAACTACTGTGAAGAATTATCGTATGGACAATCTTTTCCAGGAGTCGAGGCTTAAATATTGGTAGAGAAGATGTACCCTATACTAGTCGCAGTCTCTCTTATAACCAAGGAAAACAATAGAAATCTTATCCACACCCTGATCATTTGATTGTACTCGAGGGCAAATTTGTGAACAAACACTAAAAGGGTGCCCCGTATTTTGTTGGGGTAGGCCACAATTAGCTAATTGAGTCAACTTGATCTGCTAAACATCGTTTTCCAACATAAAAAGGCCTAGACAAATATGCACTGGTCTTGAACATGACGCCGAACTAGTATCAAAATAAAAGGTGCAACAATATTACCTAAAACCAGTGTCACATTTGCCTTCTCTTTCAGTCTCTTCAAAGCCATGGAAACTCCCCAGGTATCACAATTGTCACAAATTGATGGCGAATCAATGACGGACGAAGAACTATCACCTATTGAACAAGTCCGGTTAACTGTCACCAACACGGATGACCCAACTCTACCGGTGTTGACATTTAGAGTCTGGTTTTTGGGTCTCCTATCATGTGCAGTACTATCTGGCCTTAATGCATACAATTCATACCGTGCTGGAGGAATTGTCAGCATTCAAGCAGCCACTGTCCTCATTGGGCGGTTTCTGGCTGCAGTGCTGCCCACAAGAGAAGTCCGGGTGCCAGGGTTTGGATCAAAGACCTTTTCTCTCAACCCGGGTCCCTTTAACGTGAAGGAGCATGTGCTCATTTCAGTGTTTGCTAATAGTGGGTGCAGTTTTGGTTGGGGGACGGCTTATGCAATGTATGTTGTTAACATTGCTAAGGTTTTCTATAGGAGGGATATGTCCTTTCTTGCTGCTTGGATCCTTATCATGACCACTCAGGTGAATATTTTTGTCCAAGAGAGATGCTATTAATGCTACAAAAAGTTCTTAATGATAGTTTTCATAACAAATAACTGTTCAATAGATGTTTTTTAGCATAACTTTTCATGATGATGTGTGCTATTCCCACAAGCCATTGAAAAAACATCATGCATGAAACTGGCACCATTGCTGGCTGCAGTCAACACCGATCGGGTGATGCTACATCCACCCTCGATGCTTTTGAGTACCAAGAAAAACATTTCCGATTGACAATGGACAAAACTAGAGAAAGTCAGGAAGATCGATAGTCTTAAGTCACCAACATTAGTTGATCCAATGACTGCACAGTAAGGTCCTGGATTTGAATATTGTGTGTGGCAAAATCATACACCGGGAGAGTTTTACCCCTTAAGAGTCCAATCCAACTCAAACTAAATTTAGTATGAGCCAACGTGATTATCGAATGTCCGTAGTTTATAACCAAAAAAAAAAAAAAATACTCAAGTCATTAATCTATTAAAGTATACTATTATATTTCCCTAAGGAAAATGTTCCCCTAGAAAACATTTTTGTAGGAAACAATTTTTCTAAAAATGGCAATTTTCCGAGAAACAAGCAGTCTTGCAAATTTGTTTCCTTTTTTTTTTTCCCTCTCTCAAACGCTTATAGTTTATTCTTTCTTTCCAATAGATGTTGGGATATGGTTGGGCTGGGCTACTGAGGAAATATGTGATAGAACCGGCCCATATGTGGTGGCCCACCACTGTAGCCCAGGTCGCAGTTTTCAGGTATGTATTTCTACCAATCACTATTACAATGGTAAGGGCTAATCCTCAATCACAAGGTAATATAAGATTTGCATCAAAACTATTTGACTGGAATCAATGGATAAATAAAATCACAATAGTATTTTCTAACAAATATATGTTTGAATCCTCTCATTCTTTTCCAACTAGCTCAGCTATATGTTTGAATCCTCTCATTCTAACAAACTGCTTGTGGTAAATATGTGATTTGCTAAGCCAAAGAACGTAAAGCAAGTGAAGAAAAACAGACTATTATGTTGCTCCCCGCCTGCAGTGAACAAATAGGACACGTAGAACTCCCAATTCATATACAAACAGGACACAAACAAATACAATCATCTAACATGTAAAGCAAACAAAACACAGTAATCTAAAGGTGGAAAATTTCAAAGGCACGCTTACCTGACCTGCTGCATAAGTAGTGAAAAGCCTCGCTGAATCCTTTGTGTTTTGGGTTTGTGCTTTTTATTTTTCCCAGTTAATAGCAGCTGCAACCCGTCGGACAAACAGTAGATACATAAATGCTAGTGATGAATTGGGAATGTAGAAAACAGAACACTGATTTTAACTGAATGACTATCAAGTTCATAAAACCGTCGGCCCCCTAGTCCAGATTGTAAAACCAAGCTGGTTGACAGACAAGACATAACGTATTCCTCCCTTGGGCCCAACTAGAAGAAGACTGTTGAGGTAAGTTAGGAACAGAAGAACAAATAGTTTTGAGGTAACATACAGTGCCAAGGTCACGAGACTGGCGGTGATGTCCACACTTATTACACAGAATCATGCTTAAGTTCAACATTATATGGATGCAGATATGTTCATCTAAGGAAATATTCCAAAACTCGAGTAAATGCCTGCCCACATAGAATTGGCATCCTAGGAGAAAATTTTCATGATGATGATAACGATAGTTTAAGAGTGTGTGTGGAAACACCACAAACAAAGCACCAGGCTTTAGTTATTAATTAAAAATGCACTTCTATGCTGGAAAAGCATTTCCTTTCACTAATTTCAAAAATGAACAACTGGTCAGCTAAGATATTCCTTAAAATTGTTTCACTCATAATTTATTTTCCTGAATGTTTTTCCAAACAAGTATAGCTTATGAAAACTCAGTTGATAAGAATTTTGCAGGGCTTTCCATGAGAAAGATGATTGCCGGATGTCAAGGTCGAAGTTCTTTCTTATTGCTGCAATATGCAGCTTCTCCTGGTATGTGGTTCCAGGGTACCTTTTCCAAACACTGACATACATCTCATGGGTTTGCTGGGCATTCCCAAATTCAGTCACTGCTCAGCAAATTGGCTCAGGAATGAGAGGCCTTGGACTTGGAGCCATAACACTTGACTGGTCTACAATTTCATTGTTCTTGTCTAGCCCCCTCATACAGCCTTTCTTTGCCATTGTCAATATCTTTATAGGCTATGTTTCAGTAACCTACATAGTGATCCCTATTGCGTACTGGGGACTAGACTTGTACAGTGCTAAAAGGTTTCCTATCATCTCACCAGGCATCTTTACATCACAAGGTCAAACTTATGATTTAGGAGCCATTGTGGAAGACAATTTTGAGCTCGATCTAAGTCAATATGGGAAGCAAGGAAAGATTTATCTAAGCATGTACTTTGCTCTCTGCTATGGTTTTGGCTTTGCTGCAATTGCCTCCACCCTTACTCATGTAGGATTCTTCTATGGAAGGTAATGCATTTACTCCTAGTCAATTAGCATGTATCAGTCTTCATCCTTACAGAAATGAGTAGCATAATGACCATCTAGTTGTGCTTAGCCTTGGCCGAATGGTCATCTGAATGACTCAAAATCCTTGCCTATGATAAAGGTCCTGAGGAAACAAAATCCTTGCCTATGATAAAGGTCCTCGGTATGAGTGATACCCCCTCCCTGTTGACGAGTGAAAAGTAAAAAGATCATCAAGTTTTATATCTGTAAGATCATGCATTCGACAGTGTATGGATTTCTACAGATCCTTTCAGCATATACTACAGCAGTTGCAAGTGTGTCATTTGATACTCCATACTTCACTGAGAAAATTTTAGTCTACAGCAATAATTATCCACTATTTCCCTAATACAATTGCAATCAATTAAACAATCTCCGATAACAATCCAACATCTAGTGAGGTTTCATAGAAAATGAAAGCACTTCTTGCCTTATTTTCTACTCTCCCGGGTATGTGTATTGAATTCAAGCAACTTCTCATGGAACCACTTTTCCTCAACTCTAGTAGGACTACAGTTCTAGCGTTAGTTATATGCAAAAAGGAAATCAGCATTATACTGCCACTTAACAGACAAATTACTGACTCTGCTTCGTCATTTATAAAAATGAACAGAGAAATCTATCAGAAGTGCATTGGTTCTTACAAGGGCAAAGAAGACATTCACACCAGAATGATGAGGAGATACAAGGAGATACCAAATTGGTGGTTCCATGTGATGCTTGGAGTGACTGTTGCAGTCTCACTAGTCCTGTTCATTTTCTTAAACGATCAGGTTCAGATGCCATTCTGGGGGTTCCTATTTGCTTGCGCCTTGGGCTTTATTTTCACCCTTCCTATCAGCATGATAACAGCCATGACTAACCAGGTAACTTACATGAAGACTCCAGCCGGTTTATCCTTAATGTGTCCTTCCACTTTTTTAAGGCTTCTCTTTCAAAAATCCGTCTGATAATTGTTTAGTTTTGCATGTTATGTTTACAGTTTAAGCATAATTCTTTTCCTTTTTAAGCTAGTGGGGCTTCTTAGCATCCTGAAAATAAAGTCCTTAGCTTGACCACCCCATACAACAGAAATGCAAAGATTTAAACTTCATATCTCTTATACCATATAGCTCTTTAAGGACATGGATCTGGGCATATGCATGGATTAGCCAACATATTCAGTTCCTTTTTTTCTTTTTCTTTTTTTTTTTTTTTTTTTGGGGGGGGGGGTCTCTCTCCTTACCCAATCATACCCCATACCAATATAGGTGGGAAGTGATCTCACAACTTCTGATACCAAGAGTCTTTACTAGCTATTCTACCCATTTAATAGTTTTATCACATCATATTCTGATTGTGGGGCTCATATGAGTCTTACAATTTTTATTTAATTTATTCAACATTGATTCTCTAAAGTTCACAAGCAGACACCGGGGCTGAATGTAGTTACAGAGTACATCATGGGACTTATATTACCGGGAAAACCAATAGCAAATGTTTGCTTCAAAGCCTATGGTTTTATGAGCATGGCTCAGGCTGTCTCCTTCCTTAATGACTTCAAGCTTGGGCACTACATGAAGATCCCTCCAAGGTTAATGTTCTTAGTTCAGGTACTGGTTTGCTCTTGTTTTAGCAACTGATCCCCTATTATGTTCAGTCTTTGCTTCATACTTATGTCACTTCCCTATCTGCAGTTCCTAGGAACCATCCTTGCAGGAACAATAAACCTTGGGGTAGCATGGTGGCTGCTAGGCTCTATCAAAAACATATGCCACGAGGATCTCCAGCCACCAAACAGTCCTTGGACATGCCCTGATGACCGGGTTTTCTTTGATGCATCAGTTATATGGGGCTTGGTGGGACCTAAAAGGATTTTTGGGAAGCTTGGAAACTACAGTGCCATGAATTGGTTCTTCCTTGGTGGTGCTGTAGGACCATTTATCATTTGGCTCTTCCATAAAGCATTTCCAGAGCAATCCTGGATTCCCCTGATAAACATTCCAGTTCTCCTCGGAGCAACAACAGCAATGCC
The DNA here is from genome assembly GCA_037126225.1 of Dillenia turbinata. Lineage (NCBI taxonomy): Eukaryota > Viridiplantae > Streptophyta > Magnoliopsida > Dilleniales > Dilleniaceae > Dillenia > Dillenia turbinata. The sequence goes on along the minus strand of JBAMMX010000002.1, from coordinate 12,908,217 downwards.
ACCAGCAACTACATTGACCTACAATGCTTGGTTATTAATTGGAACTATTTTCAACTTCTTTGTCTTTCGTTACAGAAAGAGGTGGTGGCAAAGGTACAATTACATTCTTTCTGCAGCATTAGATGCTGGTGTTGCATTCATGGGGGTCCTTTTGTACTTCACAGTAGGATTGAAGAATATAAATTTGGATTGGTGGGGAACACAGGCTGAACACTGTGCTTTGGCAACTTGTCCAACAGCGAAAGGAATAGTTGTTGATGGATGCCCAGTGAAGTAGTGCTTTCTATAACCTTTTGTCACATACATGTTACCCACAGTGAAAAAATAGCTACAATAGTTACTGAAGATCAATTCAAATGATGTAATCTAAGAGATATAGTAGGATATTACAACATTGTACGCATCATGGTTCTTAATAGAGACAACTAAAGCACAAGGAAAGGGGGGGGGATGCTTGATAAGCAATGACTGTTGTGATTTAGAGGAAGAATTGTACCTTGAACCTCTTGGTCTAGTGGTAGAAACCTTAAGGTTCTTAATGGAATATGTATGAGAAGAAACTACTCAATGTTCTGCCCCACCTCAAATTATCATTTAAACATCTGTAAATGACTAGGGCAGTGTCAATTGAATGAGGAAAATACAACTGCATGGAAAAAGATATGCATCTACGAACGATGCTCAGGAATTGGTAGATAAGTGTTTATTCTAGGCAAACAAATGCCATATGTAATAAGCAACTGCAAATAATTCAAAAGGCCGAAACTCTGATTAATTCTTCAGAGAATGCTCAGTATGAAAATATCAATTAGACCCTCCTTTTATAACCTGGAATCAATTTGAAAATCAAACTAAGTGATTTTTCTTTCCCAATTTTTAAAATAATTTTTTCTACCCATGCCAAATATATGGTTTCATAGAAACTTCTATCATGAGTAGTCTACTTCATGAACAAGCAATACAGCAAAGTAATATTTCAGTAACCTAAAGCATTGAGCTCTACTCGAGCTATGCAATAAATATAGACACACCCTTAAGCCTTTCTTCTAAACCCAAGAACACAAGGTATTTCTTTCTTTTAACCAAAAAAAAAAAAAAAAAAAAAAAAAAAAAAAAAAAAAAAAAAAACAACCTATGGCCTCTCTCTTTCTCTCTCTTGCTAATTTCTTTTTGTAGTTTTGATTGATCCATTGCCTTTTTCCTCTTTAATTGATAAATTCCTTTAATTTTTCTTCTTTAATTGATTAATTGTTAAAAGAATAAGACCCTTTTTTGACCCTAGTTACATAGATCACTCAAATCTCTTACATTCCATGTTTACGAACATTCGTTCCCAAACGAGGATCCTTTGCAACCCCAAGTGCTCAAAGTAGCGTCACTAATTTAAAGTGTCAAACCTAGTACAACTAAGCCTTTATCCCACTAAATGGGGTCGGCTCTATAGATCTTTCTACATTATTGTATTCTATTTCATATTGTATACTTACCTGTATGATTGTTTTCTTTACACGACAATAATAATCGTACTTTTATCCAACTAAGTGGAGTCGACAATATGGATACTTCTATGCTACTGTACCTTATATTATATTTTCATTTATATTTAAATAATTCATATCTCTTAGGTCTTTTTCGATTAATATGAGTGCTTGTCATAATTTTGCACTGCCTAACTGAAACCTCTATCGATCGCGTATGTATGTGTTTATACCATCTTAATTATGTTTCCCTCAGTTTTTTTCTCGATAGACAGAACCCCAACTTTTTCCTTAATACACTCGGTTCTTATCTTGTTCATCCTTGAATATCCGCGCATCCACGTTAACATCCTCATCTCCATAACTCTCATAATTTGCTCGCGTTTTTGGTTAATTGCCCAACATTCAAATCCATAGAACAATATAAGTCTAATCACCATCCTATAAAACTTCCCTTTTAAGTTTTAGAGGTATCTTTCGATCATATAGAATACCCAATACACTTCTCCATTTCAACCATCCTACTTGTATTTTATGTGATACATCTCTATCAATCCCTCCGTCTTTTTGCAAAATTGATCCTGAATATTTAAATCTCTTACTTACAGATAATTCATCATTTCGTATCTTAACCATTAACCCACTAACACTAGTATTACTAAACTTAAATTTTATATATTTTGTCTTTACTCTACTAAGTCTAAATCCTTTCACTTTTCAATGTTTTCCTCCAAGATTCAAGTTTAGCATTTACTCCTTCACGTCTCATCTACCAAAACAATGTCATCTACAAACAACATGCACTATGGTATCGTGTCCTTTCTGTCTAGTAAGTTTATCCATAATCACGGTTAAAAGATAGAGACTTAACGCTAACTCTTGATGTAGTTCTATCTTTATTGAAAACACTTCGATTAATATGCCTGAATATCTTCACTTTTGTCACCACATTCTTGTACATGTCCTTGATCTCTTCAATATACACTACTTTTACAACTTTTTTTTTCAAATCCTTCACATAATTTTCCTAGCGACTCTGTCATATGCCTTTTCTAGGTCAGTGAACACCATGTGTAAATCCCGCTTCTTCTCATGATACTTCTCAACTAATTTTTTGAGGTGTATGGCTTCTATTGTCGATTTTCCAGTCATAAATCCAAAATGATTTTCAGTCACTTTGGTCTCTTTCCGTAATCTTCTTTCGATCACTTTTTCCCAAAATTTCATTGTGTAGCTCATTAACTTAATACTCCTGTAATTTGTACAATTATTTTTAAATAGGGATACTAAAATACTTTTTCTCTACTGATTAGGCATTTTCTTCATTCTCAATATCATATTCAATAATTTCATAAGCCATCCAATAAGGCTATTAAAACAATAGAGTAGCAGACTAGAGATTGAATTCATACATGAAGGAATGATAGATTTAGACTTTACAGATTGAACTTTTAAGTTTTTTGGCTTTGGCTGAGCAAGATGAGAGACGTACTTTTTTGATACCCCGCAAAGACTTCTCTTGCTGCATGCTTTGCAGAGCATGAAGTGTAGACTTAACTCCATGGTCTCTCTCAAATCCTTGTATCTAAGACTATATCCATTCTAGGGTTATTGATAAGTTTATTATCAACTTTTTTTTTTTTTTATGAAAAAAGATATCTAAATTAGTTTTGAGAGATATTGTAATTTACTTATTCCTATAACCAAATATATGTTTATATTAAAAAAAAAAAAAAAGAGTAATAGTCATTGCTGCCAAAATTTTGACCACTTAATAGTAAAAGTATAGTACATTTTGTTTTGAGTTATGATGTTGAACATATACACTTAACCTACTAAAAACAAATTTGAAGTTTTATGCGATGAACTATCCTAAAAAATAAATCCACCAACTCTGCCCCACATACTGCGTATTGAAAAACTCAGGTACCACAATACCCTCACCAGTTTCGGGTACCAAACCCAAACCATACCATTCAAAGGTCAAAAAATTTAACTATAAATTCAAAGGAAAAGATATCTCCGTTGGGAAAGAATGGACACAAGCCCAGTTATCTACAGAGGCGGGCGCTCCAGTTTGTCATTCTCTAAAAAGATGAAATTGCTGGACAAATCCCATACCTCAGCTGTCTCCTCAACAGCTTCTTCTGCCAGAAAGATACGAGAAAGATGATCTCTAAAAGTGATTTTAACTTTTTGTTCATCCTCATGCTCATCGTATTGATTAAAAATAAAATAAAATAAAATAAAAAGATAAAAAAATAAAAAATTGGATCCAACTCTTCATTTAAAACTCCACCATTCAACTCAAGAGCATGTAATAACTGCTCTCCCAATCCAACTCAAGGAGTACCATCTTCGTTGTTCTATGTGATGCTTGGAGTGACTGTTGCAGCCTCACTTGTCTCGTTCATTTCCTGAATTTATCAATCCAGAAGCCATTCTGGGTTTCTATTTGCTTGTGGCTTGGGTTTATTTTCACCCTTCGTATCAGCATAATAGCAGCAACCACTAACCCGGTAACTTACCCGAAGACTCCAGCTGCTTTCTATTTCATCTGACCTTTCACTTTTTTAAGGCTTCTCTTTCAGGTATCCTTGTCTGGAAATTGTTTAGTTTTTTCTATATGTCATGTTTACAATTTAAGGATTTTCTTTTCATTTTTAACGTTGTAAGGCCTCTTCGTATCTTTAGAATAAAGTCCTTAAATTGACCAGCACATAACAGAGAAATGTGAAGATTTGAGATTGATATCTCTTATACCATATAGCTCATTCACCAACCAGGTTTGGGCATGCACATGGATTAGCCAAAATATTAGTTCCCCTTAAGTAGTTTTCATTATTTTAGGTGATTGAGCCACACAATTTATTATTTGGGTAGGGCAGGGGGTTGGGAAGGGGTCTCTCCTTGCCCATTAATACCGCAGTGTTGATATAAGCGAGATTTGATCCAAGGAGTTCCTATTACCAGCTCGAGGGTCTTTACTAGCTAAGCTAGCCAACAATTGTCCCCATTAGGTAGTTTCATCATATCATGTTCTGATTGGGGCCCTTATATGATTCTTACAGATTTTATTTTATTTTTGTCACCATCGGCATCAGAGCTTCCATTCTATCAAAATTTGCCAAAATTTCCGTGGCAAATGCTATGAATTAATAGCTATCATTAGTCTAACATCCTGCATTTCTAAACTTAGGAAGAGAAAAGTAAGGAGAAATCCAAGGACAAGCAGATTCTACTGATGTATGGGTTTTGAGCAGGAAAACAAAGTGTTGCTTTGTATTATGTGCTTCAATGAATGAGCGACATTTATTATCTTTGCATACATACGCATTCTGTTTAATATATATATATATGTACTCTTCCCCTTTATTAGCTCTAAATTAAGGGTTTTTACGATGTTTTTAGGGTTTATGTTGTCAGAATTCTTAGCAATTATCTGATTTCTCCCACAGAAAACTAGATGAGCAGAGAGAGAGAGAGCTGACCTCAGACATGAGAGTGAGTCGTCAGAACAAGAATTAGAAACTCCGATGGCAAGACAAAATTGCGGTTGCAGTTGCAGATGATGTCCCATTCCTTTTTTGGAACGCGGGAAGAGAGAGAGGGAGAGAGAGAGAGAGAGAGAGAAGGAGGGAGTCGTTTCATTTTTAGCGCGCATGTGAAAACGCAGGTTTGCATGCTCAAACGCATCGTTTTACTTCTCTTATTCTAGGACCAATGTTAATATTCACTTCGTCCATGTAATAATAAACAATTTTATAATCTTACCCTTTTAAAGAAGATAGAAAACCCAATTTCAGAAAAAATTATGGAAAAAAATTAAAAATAATACTAAAAAATAAATAATTTGTCTTAGTATATACTTCATATTAAATTTCATTTTAAAAAATTATTAAGAAAAACAATACTTTTATAACATTTATTTTGTAGTGGAACTATTTAAAACATTGCAGTTACATTTGAACTTTGATGAAAATAAAATCCAACCTATTTAGAATCTTTGATTTTTTTTTTTAATGAAAATCATTGAAGTTGTTTTGTAAACAACTATAGTATTTTCCCCCATTTATTGGAATTTTAAGAGAGAGAGTAATACTTTAAATAAATTTTGTATATTAAAAATTAATTTTATTTATACTCGTGAAAACAAATATTTTAGATAATATTTGTCTTCCCATTGCTATGGATGGCATTTATATGATATTGTAATCTTATAATGTTATCCATTCTTGCATAAGTTGGCGGCTCATAGTCAATCATATAAACAAGGTTTCTTGCAAACTAGGGGACGCCTAAAGAAAGGAAAATGCCTTTAAGATTGTTGAGTAAGATAACCATAGAACAATCCTTTTGGCCTTTTCCCAACAAAATGAGAAAATTTCAAGAAGATCCTCCAACACAGCCTTTAACTCTTGCATCTTCCATGTCCTCCCGTATCTGAAATTACAATACCTCTTCATCTATTGCATCGCCCCACTCTTTTGGACATCCTTTTTTCCGGACCTAACAACAGAGTCTAGTTATATACAAAACCTCGAACACCCTCTCTCTCTCTCCTCTCTAAACACAAAGAATCCGATCGAAGAAGAACGGGAGAGGGAGAGAGAAATGGGGGTTCGAAAAAATGCAGCAAAAGCATCACCAAAGAAGATATCAACTACCCTTAAGTACCTATTTGATATGGATGGTAACGGAGGCTCTCCATTCGACCATGGTAGGCAAGTCTCTGAAAGTGAAGAAGTTCTTTCAATCATTTCATATTGTACCTTTGTATTCACCTTCATCAATCCAAATGAATCGCCTTCTCAACAAGACCTCAAGAGACTCAAGCTCGTGCAACTCCTATCGATCGTAAAAACTTGGAAGATACCACCAGGTGACCAGATTCTAAAGCCTCTCATGGAGATGATAGCAGCCAATTTATTTAGGCCTCTTCCTCCTCCTTCCTTTTGCGTTACTATTTCGGACTTGCTTGATGATGAAGATCCTACTTCTTCTCCTTCCCCTCAATGGTCACATCTCCAACTTGTTTATGACATCCTTCTACGCATAGTCCTCAACATGGATCCAAAGATTCTAAAGGGTTACATTGATCAACCTTTCCTTTCAAATCTTCTTTCCCTTTTCCAATCCGAGGATCCTAGAGAGTGCGAGAGCTTGAAGAATGTGTACCACAAGATATACTCTAGATTCACTTTTCATCGTGCATTCATGCGCAAGTCGATGAATGATGTTTTCTTGAGGTTCGCTTTTGAGACAGAGCGACATTGTGGGATTGCAGACTTGCTTGAGATATGGGGAAGCATTATAAATGGATTCACTTTGCCTCTGAAGGAAGAGCACAAGGTGTTCTTGATGAAAGTGCTTATTCCTCTGCACAGGCCTAAGAGTATGCAAGTTTACCATAGACAATTGACTTACTGTGTTTCTCAGTTTGTCCAAAAAGAGCCTGCTCTTGGTGGGGCTGTCCTTAGAGGGATTTTGAAGTATTGGCCTATGAGTAATTGTCAAAAAGAAGTTTTGTTTATCCGGGAATTGGAGGAACTAGTGGACAATGTAGACCCTGAGCAATACAAGAAGGTGGCTGTGCCTATATGTACTCAAATTACAAAGTGCTTTAACAGTTGGAACTCACAAGTAAGTGTACTCTTGCCCCCCCCCCTTCATATCAAGCTTGCCCTTGTTTTGATATGCTTGATTTCACTTTTTTCTTTTTAAAAACCTCTCATGGCAAGAAACTACTGAGTTTACAATACTGTTCTCTTTTTAATATTAAATAGTTAAAAATTACGAAAAAAAATGTTAAATAATAGATTACTAGTAAAATTATAAAAATTGTCATCAAGAAATAATAAAATCTCAAGTTAATATTAAGATCTATAATAGAAATGTGGCTTTGGAAAGTTGGGATATCTAATTTCGATTTACTTCTCTCCATTAGTACTGATGAAAGTTTCTCTTTTTATTGATGTTTGCCACAAATTTTCAATCTTCCTATTGATTTTAAGGACTTGAATTACACCTTGACTCTAGGTTGCAGAACGGGCTCTCTACATATGGAACAATGAAGCGTTTGTGCAGATGGCATCGCAGGCAATAGAAGAGGTGTTTGCGGTGGTGATCGGGGGAATGGAGAAGAACTTGAGCTGGCATTGGAGTAGAAGTGTGAGGCAATTGACAGAAAATGTCAAGGAAATGCTAGTAGAAATGGAGCCAGTTTTGTATGCCAAATGCCTACAAGAACTCGAAGCCAAGGAATCTGCAGATCACCATGAAGAGATCAAGAGGCAGGAGAGATGGGAAAGGATTGAAATGCAAGCAGCAAAGAACCAATTCCTCAGGTCTCGTAGTATTTGTGTTGTTTCACACTCATAATTGAATTGAAATTTGTTGAACTTGATACATAAAATTCAGATGGTGATGTTAAATCGTCCCATTTCTTCATGAAAATTAAGGTCTGTCCTTGAAACAAATTCAAATTTGTTGCAAATGTGGTGTTAGTAATGTTTCTGCTTTTTCTTCAAATTTGACATTCCTCAGCACCAGCAGGCAAGGACCCCTTAATAATGCATCAACCTTTTGCTTCAAATAAATAAAACGTCTCTCTTCTTCTTGAGAGGGAGAGTAGTTGGGTGTTCATTGACTGAAGCCGTATGTGGAGGTGGACGTGGTTCATCTGATATGGGTCTTAGAGCATTCAAAGGATTTTTCCCTAGTACAAGTTGGGACGTTGGCTAATTAAATTGGTATGCAAATTTTTTATTTTTATTTTTTTATTATCCGCTCAGTATCCAATAATTAATTTATTGATTCTGATTAATCTAACTCAAACTAACTATCAGGTCATTAAGGGACAAACTGTTTTGACACATTTTTTATTTTTAAAACTCAAACCTAAAAAATTAGTTAAGAAAATTTAGTACTCCACTCACTAGAGATTCATGTGTCATACTTCATTTTCCATGTGGTGTGGGTGCTGAAGCATTTAGAGTAGTTTTACCTGGTACTAAAAGACAAAGGAGGACGCATATCTAGCATATCTATTGTCAAACATAATTTGTCAACATAATATCGATATAATGAGATTGGAATGTTATATCTCTTAATCAGTTCATAATTTGAAATTTGGAAATAAAAAAAAATACGTTAGAAAAGTCGTCCCTTAAATAAGATCTCCGTAAATTTTCAAACCGAATTAATTGAAACATAATTTCAAATATCGAGAGAAAAAATATATATATATCAAATATAATTTAATTTTCTCGATAAATTTAAAAGTCGCATTGACAAGAATTAATTAAATTGGCTTTGGAAATAAATTTTGAGAATGAATTCCTTTTGCATGGTTCAAATTCAAAATACACTCTTTTTGAGCCTAGAAAAGCAAGCCATAATTTATTTTCTTCAAAACTTTCTTTGGAAGTTTACAAAAACACCATCAAAAAAGTTCGCTTTTTACTAACAAAACATATCACAAGACAAGTTCAATGGAAGATGTTGGAGGTGAGTTATGACTCCACAGATACCAACTCATTCTTGACCCGAACAGTAACCGTCAATAGATGGATACACATATAAAAACGGCTAGAGGATACTCCGGTAGAAAAACTCCAACGCTCAAATCAGTAAGAACGGTTTTCGATTGAAAGAAACAGACTGAGAGTTGAGGAAATGTCGTTCCCTGTGATCAGTGTGCCCCATGTGTTAGGTTTAGAGAACGTACCTGGTTCTGAAACCTTAGAGATCATTTATATCCCTGAGAGATGTGCGCCGTTGGGGGACTTCAACCCTACCTTCCTTATCGAACTGATCCGGGAATCTCGGAGGTAAATATTATGAGTTGATTACGATTCTCATTTATCGGAAGAGCTACCATTTTCGGAAAGGGTGCTTTCATTATTTGAAAAATCCATGATTTTCCGTTATGAAATTGGAGACTGAAAATAAGGAAATTCTGACTTTCTTTAGAATCGCTCGATCGATTAGGGGACCTTCATGATCCGTTCGTTTGAAAAGTCAATGTTGGCTTGCTCGATCAGGGCGATTACCATTTGGTTAGTTATCGTTTGGCTGGCGGGACGATTGAAGCCTATCGTTCGGTAGACCCGGACGACTGAGACCCCTCGATGGATCATCTGGGCAGCTATAGCCTTTCGATAGATTGTCATGACGGCCATTAGGTACCGATCCATAGGTGCCCTTCGTGGACTCCTTGAGAGTTGACTCTTTTGGTATGAACTTTTAGCCTATGTCCCATCACTTGCCCCCGACTCATGGTCTTCTTAGAAAAAGAAGCGCCATGAGTGATAATTTTTAAAAAATAAGCGTCTCTTTTTAATTTGACTTGCGCCGCTTCGATTTCCACGAACCGTCTCCCCCACTTCCCGCAAGAGTCTACGTTCCTTTGGAAATACCATTTTTTCCCTTTTCCTCGAAAAGCTTTTTCTTCCAGTAAAAATGTCGATAGACACCTCCTCATCCCATGGTATAAAAAATATTCAAAACACCATGATCGAAAAGGATCTGATAGAAGTTCAAAAGGCAATGTCGCTCGGAAGTGACTTCGAATTCGTATTGCCCGGCAAAAGGGATAGAGCGAATCTTGGCCCCGAGGGTTGTGTCCCGATGTACATACAGTTTTTGAAATACGGCTTGAATATTCCATATATGGGCCCACTGACAGAGGTTTTAAGGCATTGGAACATTTACCCCTCACTGCTAATCCTAAGTGTTTGGCGATTTATGATTGCCCTAATTTCCCTATTAGAGTTTTTTCGTATTCGTTTCGACCAAGAGATTTTAGGCGCTCTATTTTCCTTAGGGCGATTTAGGTCCAAAGGGTCTATTATGGTTGGTATAAGTTTCAGACCCGTCGGGAGTCTCACTGGAAATTTTTCTATAGTGAGTTTCAAGATAAACATTGGATACAGAAGTTTTTCTTCATCAGATTTCTGAATAAGGATCTCCTTCCTGCATTTTCGGACGCCAGTCAGGTGTCATTTTTGAACGAAAAAATCCCTCATCTTCTTCGTCACTCCCATTTTTTGTGTGTTGTGGCCCGTTATAGTGAGGCCCACCGTATAAGCTTATGGGTAGATGGTTTGGTGGAGGATGAAATGTTGATATTGTCTGGCTTGCTTATGGGTGAGTCGAGATGAGTCACTAGGCCCCTTCTATTGGCACGACAAGGAGTATCGTGGGTTGATTTTGTGTCGGTCGTAAATTCTCATCTTCTCCAAGAGATTTCTACCGATCGAGAAATGCGGCCAAACGTGAAGAGGAGTGCGGGTGATTTGTTTGTCGGGTCTTGTCAGAAAAGATTGAAAGCTAGACCGTCTGGTTTTCCTGCAGAAGAAGGGGGGTCAGCGAAAACTAGAGGTTGTGAGCTGTTTTTGGTGCATTCCGAGACAGAAGAGGATTTGCCAGTCGATAATCTGGTGATTCCGGGTACGTCCTTCAGAGTTAGGGAAAAAGGTATTCTGGAGGAGGGCCCCTTAGAGACGATTAGAAGTGCTCCGTACCCATCGTCTCAGCGGCGAGAAGAGGTCCCTGCAACGCATATTTCTCCCCCTACTTCAAAGGGAGCGTCGGGACAGTCTCCTCAGGAGTCTGGGTATTTCCCGCAAGATACACCCGAGGAATGTAATACCCCATCGCCTATTCGAATTGAGTTACTCACAATGGCAGAGGAGGAGGACTTTGAGGAGGGGTCAATGGCAATCGATGTGGGAAGTCGTCAATTTAATTTTATCGATCCTCAAGCGGCACTACAACTGGCCGAGAGGTTCGAGTTCCCTCTGCAGTTTGCTCTTCGATCGATGCCTCCGGATCATATTGACAAGGCCATCCACTCTCTCTGTCTTATGGTAAGTATCTCTTTCATTTGAACTACATTGGGTTCTTGTTACCTGGCGACTCTGATAAGCTCACCTCTTTTCAGGCCTCTGCCTTGACTGAACTTCAAAGGAAATTAATAGCAGAGCATGATGAGTAGTTTTCTCGTATGGGTGACCAAGTGCTAGCACTGAGGGATGCTTTGGAGAATCAATGGAAGACCATCAGAGAGGAAAAGGATGAGCAAATCAAACGCCTTCGTGAAGACCTTTCTTTGGCTCAAGCTCATTGTAAAGAATTGGAAGCAGAGGCGTGCATTCGAGGAGTGCGATTAACAGCCGTTGAGACATTAGCTCGCGTTCGGGAGGAGTCTCTTCGGAGTGCCGAGCGAGAGATAGCTGATCTCAAGGTTTCCGCTGCCAAAGATATTGTCAGCTTCCAACTTTCTCAGTATAGGCTACTCGAACGTTTGAAGTGTGTCGAGAAAATTCTCCAGAAAGTCGGGCAGTACGAAGCTCTTCCTCCTTTTGAGGAGTCAGCAAGTTCGGATTCTGCCTAAATTGCTCCCAATGCTTCCTTTGATTTCTTGTATTTTTGTGTCTTCTGAGGGAATGTTTTATTCCCCAACTCATTGGTATGTAATGATTTTTTAGTAAAGAACCCTTGAAGGTTTCGTCCACTAGTCTGATTAGAATTTCATTCTTCCATGGTGTACCTGACTGATCAGGATCTGGTGTTCAGTGGGGGACTTTCGCGGTCGTGTTTTCCCATTCGGGGAATTTTACTCCAACTTCAATGATGTACTTGTTCTGGAAGGTCTGGGCGACTGAAACCCTTCGATCGGTTTAAAACCTCACGATTTAGGGTTGTGTCCGCCCGTTCGGGGAGGTTCATCCCATATTAGTAACACATTCGTTCGGAAGAATCTGGACGGCTGAGACCCTTCGGTTGATTATAGACTTTAGGAGGTAGGGCAGTGTCTGCCCGTTCGGGGAGTTCCATCCCATATTAGTGACATTCGTTCGGAAGAATCTGGGTGGCTGAGACCCTTCGGTCGATTAGAGACTTTTGGAGGTAGGGTCGTGTCTGCCCGTTTGGGGAGTTCTATCCCATATTAGTGACACATTCGTTCGGAGGTGATTTGAACTTCCATGTCACGCGCAATTAGTAGAGAATATCGAAACTTTCATTAAGGGAAGAGTGCCGGGAAGTCTGGGTCATATGCTGGGCAAATGTTAGCAGGAACATATGGCTCGTGCCAGCCATCTTCATTGTGGACTTGAACGATCACTCCTCCTGGTTCCTCGCACGATGGTCTGGGATCTGGCCTATGCGGCAGTTCATTCTTCCTTGGTGTGTCACGCCTGATAAGGGAAGGCAGATTCATTCCTTCTATACTGATGAATTTCTGTAGTTTTTCACTGCGGACCAATAATTTCAGCTCATCCTTGAGTATCTTACACTCATCGGTCGTATGGCCATAGTCCCGATGGAAATGACAGTATTTGGACTTGTATTTCTTAAGATCTTCTTCTACCGGGCGCAGAGGCCATCTGACGTATAAGTTGTTCTTTATTTGATATAAAACCCGACTTGGGGTTTCATTCAACAGAGTGTAAACGCTGAACCTTTGCGAGGGCAGAATTCCTGGTTTGCCTCTTTTCGGGGAAGGCTGGCGTGACGACCGGCTGTGTTCTTTTCTGCCATAGCGGCCCTTTTGTGGATCGAAGGCCTCTACTTCTTTCGCAGCAATATATTTCTCCGCTCGGGAGTAAAACTCTTGGATAGACGTTGAAGGTTTCTTTGTGATAGAGACCTTTATATCATAGGAGCACAAACCCATTAGGAGTGCAGCCAAAGCGATATTATGGTCCAAATCAAGGACTTTCAGCATTTTTGTCTTAAATCTCTCCATGAATCTCCTGAGAGATTCCTCTTTCCATTGATGTAATGACAAGAGGGATGTAGATTTCCGTTTAGCCCCTCGACTGATTACAACGTGGATCTCAAATTGTTGTCAGAGTTGCATGAAACTCTTGATACTGAACGGGGGAAGAGAATTAAATCAGGCTAGGGCGTTACCCTTAAGAGTGGTAGGAAAGTATTTGTACATCGCGGTATCCGAGAGGTCTCTAGAGATCATAACTGTTAAAAAATGGGCGGAATGGTCGTGGGGGTCATTTATCCCGTCGTACCGCTCCATGGGGGGTAGAAAAATGTCCCTTGGTGTTGGTTCTAACAAGATATTTGTATTGAATGACGATTCACCTAAAGAGAGTAAGGGATCTTCCTTATCTTTCACACCTGCTTTTTTAAGCTTAGCGGCCACGAACTGTTCAATTTGCCTTTTCAGATCTTGGGGGTCGTATTGGGAGGCCGCCGATGGTTCTGGGAATTCTTGTCTGGGTGGTTACTTATATTCGGATTCTACAGCAGACGAATGGTTGTCTGGCCTGAGGGCTTGACTGAGTCCTTTCAACTGTTTGCTTATTCTTTGGACTCCAGACACTAACCTTTCTATTTGAGGCTGGTCTGCCCGTTCTGGTCCTAAGGCCATGACTCGTTGTTCTGGAGGAACGGTAGGTTTGGTAGGCATAGGGATTTGCCTTCTACAGCAAGGGTGGCTCTTGAAAACACTCTAGTTCTTGGAGGCATGATTATCAAAATAACAACGAAAATTACTCTAATCAGTTCCCATAGACGACGCCAATCTGTTGGAGGTGGGTTATGACTCCACAAATACCAGCTCCTTCTTGACCCGAACAGTAACCATCAATGGGTGGATGCACCTGCAAAAACCGCCGGAGGGTACTCCGGCGGGGAGACTTCGACGCTCAAGTCAGTAAAGAGCGGTTTTCGATTGAAGGAAAAAGACTGAAAGTTGAGGGAAGGTCGTTCCCTGTGATCAGTGTGCCCCCTGTGTTAGACTTAGAAAACGTACCTGGTTCTGAGACCTTAAAGATCATTTATATCCCTGAAAGATGTGCGCCGCTGGGAGACTTCAACTATACCTTTCTTATCAAACTAATCTAGGAATCTCGGAGGTAAATATTATGAGTTGATTACGATCCCCATTTTTTGGAAGAGTTACCATTTTTAGAAGGGGTGCTTTCCTTATTTGAAAGATCCAGAATTTGCCATTATGAAATGGGAGACTAAAGATAAGGAAATTCTGATTTTCCTTAGAATCGCTCGATTGATTGAGGGACCTTCATGATCCGTTCGTTCGAAGAGTCGATATTGGCTTGCCCGATCGGGGCGATTACCTTTTGGCTAGTTATCGTTCGGCTGGTGGGGCGACTGAGACCTTATCGTTTGGTAGACCCGGACAACTGAGGCCCATCGGTAGATCATCTTAACAGCTATGACCCTTCGGTAGATTGTCATGACGGTCGTTAGGTACCGGTCCATAGTTGCCTTTCGTGGGCTCCTTGAGAGTTGACTCTTTTGGTCTGGGCTTTTGGGTCATGTCCCATCAGAAGATTAAAGATGCAGCTTTCTTTGGTTAGCCCACACATCACCATCTATTGTATGCTCTTCCCACCGACTCAAATCTCCACCAACACTCTTGTGCTCGCAACTTCAGGGAGCCACCAATGTCCCATCATCAAATGTTTCCATATGATACCAACTCAGTTCATACAAAATGAAAAGCGCATGAGATTAGCTTTCACTACTTAACGTAAACACCTCTCTCTCTCTCTCTCTCTCTCTCTCTCTCTCTAAAACTCTTTAACTACTACCAAATCACGCAAGGAAAGAAGAACTAACACATCAACACATGGCCGAAGATTTTGTCGACCAGGAGGATCTCTCTCCGATTGAACAAATCCGCTTAACCGTAACTAACATCGATGACCCAACCCTAGCCGTTTGGACCTTTAGAATGTGGTTCTTGGGTCTCTACTCGTCTGCACTTCTCTCTTTCTTAAACCAATTCTTCTCCTACCGAACTGAGCCACTTGTCATTACACAAGTCATCGTTCAAGTGGACTCTCTCCCCATTGGCCGATTACTAGCCACAGTCCTACCCACAACAAAATTCTGAATTCTTGGGTTTGGGTCACGGACCTTTTCCCTCAACTCGGGCCTATTTAACATAAGGGAGCATGTTCTTTTTTTTTTTTTTTTTTTTTGGTGAAAAGAGAAAACAAACAAAGAGCAAAACCAACACAACCCCTAGCGGGGCACCACAGAAACAGAAACTACAGACTTCCTAGTCCAGGGGACACCGGCAGCATCTTGCTGGAGGATCTCCACTACACTCTCAAGGGGAATAACAGAAACATGCTTGCCTAGATTAGCGTCTCTTCCCAACTCCGCCAACTTGTCCGCACACTGATTGGCTTCTCTAAGAATATGGGAAACTTTGGTCACACCTAGAGCCCTCATGGCATCCCTGCATTCCTAAATCATAATCCTCCAAGGATGGTTCCCTCCAACACCCTTATTCACGGCATTCACTAGGCTCAGGGAGTCGCTTTCAACAATTAACGGACTCAGGTTCCTCTCCACAGCTAAATCCAAACCTTCCCTGAGCCCCCAATGCTCCGTTATTTCTGTATTAGCTGTACCCACATTAGCCCAGAAGCCAATAATCCACTAGCCTCTGTAGTTTCTAAAAGCTCCTCCCACACTCGACTGACCTTTAACCAATGAAGAGGCACCATCCACATTCAGCTTATACTCACCTTCCGAGGGTTTCTTCCAGCTAATGAGCCTAACTTCCCTCATGGTACTCTTCTCTCTATCCCGACTGCCACTTGTCTTAGCCAAGCTCCAAATTCTATTAACGACAGAAATAGACAGCTCCCCTACCTTATGATGAACCAAGTGCATCTATCTTTCCACATGTACCAAGCTGCGATTGCAAAAATTAGATCTTCCTCCTCTATGCCCAAGTTGAGGTTTCTATTGATGCCATTCCTGAGCTGCTCCTTAGCGCTTCCTTCCCAGAAAGTCTTTAACAAAGTAATCCCCATGACCAGCTTAGTCCAAATATTCTTCGCATGACTGTAGTCCCTAAGGGCATGAACAATCATTTCTTCTCCATCTTTACAAATGAGACAAGTTCCCTCCTCCACAATACCTCTCCTACAAAGATCCTTTGCTAGTCAGAAATCTCCCCTTAGCTGCTAACTAGAGGAAAATTTTCACTCTTTTGGGACACTTCTTGTTTCACACCCACTTCCAGTCCTTGCCAACTTTGGTCAACAGTCTAGAGCTCCTCCTAAACAACCAATATGCAATGGCCACTGAGAAATTTCCATCCCTCTTTTCTTTCCAAAACAATGAGTCCTTGTTGTTTCTAGCTCTTGGGATCATTACTGCTCTAACTTCCTCAATGCTTTCTTTGGAAAGGACATTTCGAAGGTCCTCAATCTTCCAATTACCCTCATTGTCCCAAAAATGACTGACCTTTAGTTTAGGGTTGCAGAGATGCTGAGGAATTAAGGCTTTGGAGATCTCAAGGCTTCCTTACCCACCCACACAACGTACCAAAAACTAATAGAATTTCCATCTCCGATTCTCCACTTCAATCCTCTCTTCAAGCAATCTCTGCTTCTGCAAATCCCCCTCCACACTGCTGAGTGGTTTCCCTACTTCTTATACTCTAAGAGACTGGTGCCTTTAAGGTATTTCTCCTGCAAAACTTTGCTCCACAACATGTCTTCTTCCTTCAAGAGTCTCCACCCTAATTTAGCCATTAAAGCCACATTGTTTTTTCTCATACACCTGATGCCCAAGCCTTCCTCTTTCCTGCGATCACAGACCTTATCACATTTGACTGGATGAATCTTCCTCTTTTCTTCAGTGCTACCCCACAAAAAATCCTTATTTAATTTATCTAACTTCTTGCAAGTACTCTCGGGGAGCCAGGCTGATTACATTGTATAAAGAGAGAGCATGTTCTTATCACCATCTTTGCCAGTACTGGAAGTGCTTTCGAGTTCGGATCAGCTTTTTCAGTTTACATGGTTAACATTATCTAGGCGTTTTACGAGAGGGAGATCTCATTTGGTGCTAGCTAGCTTCTTATCATAACCACACAGGTAGTTACCGTTTTCTGAAATTAATTGCTTTCTGGAAGTAAAAGTATTGCTGGTCTGTGTTTTAAGTGCAGGCCCTGTGAGTGCCATAGTTGCTGGGATATGGGTTAGTCGGGCTGCTGAGGAAGTACGTTGTTAAGCCAGCCCACATGTGGTGGCCCAGTACTCTCGTTCAAGTCTGATTATTCAGGTAATCTTCGATCTATGGAGGGTTTTGGAAAAAAACATCCTAATTAAGTGGCTATTAAGCAAGAAGAGTTGAGGGGTAGAAAATGGTTACTCGGGGACAAAACATCTTAATCAACTGGCTATTCAATTAATATCTTAGAAGGAAACATCTTAGTCAACAGGCTATTGACCAATAAGAGTATAGGGACAAGAGTGGTTTGTAATGTTGTGTAAACAAAAAGCAACGTCTAAACTCAAGAGACCTTTTCTAACAAAATTGAGTATTATCTTAGCTTCCTTCACTGTGTGTACGGTCAGTCCACAGGGGGGAGGGGGAAAAAAAGCCTTGTACTTTATATGCAAAGACCAGACCAAATATCTACATAGATTTAGAACGCAGAAGTCTTGGCCAAGCCCTTTGTCAGAATCTATATTGGACCGGCACTTCCACAAATGAACCTGACTCTGACTAATGCATTTTCGGTCAGAACACCATATAACACTCTGGCACTTGTAATAGTGTGAAAGATTTTTTGTCATCCCTATGCTCATGTCATGTCATGTGCTTCGTAGATGTATATCAATAAAAAGACCAAGGCCATCAACTTGTTTTTCAGAAGAATCAGCCAACTCCATGGACTGTCAATAGAACAGGGAAGAATGGAGACTGAATAGTGAGCCAATCTAACCATTCTTATCGGTCAGACTCACTGAACAGGACCCGAATTTGATTTTGGAATTATCTCAGCATTAGAATGTCTTAGGTAACAAGAAATAAGATAGAGTTTGGTTCGGACTAAAGAATCAGAATTGAAATAAAAAAGCTTCAAAATCAGAATCAGATTCAAATTCTGACATAAGTTATTTGATTCAAATTCGAAAATGAATATAATTTCCATTATTCATATTTGGTTTGTATATCTTTAATTATTAATTTTTTTCTTGATAAAAAATATTTTAAAATTAGTAATTTTAAAATTTTATTTTATTTTTAAAATTGAAATTATAATTATCATCAATTTTGTTTTATTTTCTTTAATTTTTTTTTTTAATTTTATAATACAAAAGCATGCTCCTTCCTCCTTTTTCCAAAATACTACAAGGTATTTTTCAGAAATTTTTCTGGATCAAAGTCACTTCAGTTTTTTACAAATTTTTTTTAGATTATTTTCGATTTTAAATTCCCTTTTATGAGGAAAAACAATGAAGAAGAAATTCCGTCATATAATCAATCAAAATTTGGATGGGTAATATTTCAATAAATCTTAAATTTTCTTTTATAAAAAAATTACATAATTAAAAGATAGAAAGTTTACAAAAAAAAAAAAATTAAAGTAAATGAAACAATGACAAAATAAATTTTTTATTAAAAAAATAAATGGATTAAAAAAATGAAAAATATTCTCCATTGTCACTTTAACCCAAACCCATTGCTTCCTCAGAGCTCTTCTCCATTGTCTTTTTTCCATTTTCATCGCCATCCTCTTCCTTAGAACTCTTCACCTTTGTCTTATTTACCCTGCGCTTCTGTCTTCCATTTCCATTGCCTTGTTCATTCACTTTCTTCTTCTGATTTCTCAGAACTCTTCACATTTTTTTCCCCAATTTCATCTCCTCCTTATTCTTCACCCTCTTCACTTCCTCCTCTGTACCATTTATCTTCACTTGCCTCCAATTTTATCTCCTGTGTACCATTTATCTTTGCCCTCTTCACTTGCCTCATTCGAACTTCATCGATTCCCCCTAATCTGTCGTCGCCATCTCCGACATGGCTGCTCCACCTAGTTTTAGGGCTTTTGATTAGGGTTAATTCTTCTGGATTTTGGGGGGGAGAGAGAGAGAGAGAGAGAGGCGACCCCTGATCGCTAGAGAGAGAGTTAGCCTAATGGGATACGATGTTAGATTTCTTAACTAAAGTCACGAGTTCAACTCGCAACTTAGGCATGTAACAGACTAGTTTAGGAGGGTAGCCCCATAAATGAACCACTACAAGTACCGAACTGGATTAGTCAGAGTATGATTTCGAATACCAGTTGGTATAGCACCAAAAAAAAGAGAGAGAGAAAGAAAGAGGCAAGTGTTCACCACCATAACAAGGGAAGAGAGAGAGACCGGAAGTGATGGAGGAGTTTCAGAAATTGAGAGAGAGAGAAGAGAGAGAGAGATAAAAGGACAAACAATCGCGCAAGAAATTTTTCTTGAGTTTGAGAGTGTTTCGACCAAAACCCATCTTTCTACTTGAATTTTATAAAACCCATATGGATTTCATTCTCATCCTTTTATTCTCAACTAATAAAGGTTTCATTTTCATTCTTAAAACTTATACCCTTTAATCAAACACCCCCAAGAGTTTCAATTGGCTTACAATTTTCGGAACAAAGAATCATGTGTCCATAAAAGACAAATTCATCATTTCAAATAGGTAAAATATGCATCAAATTAAAATCAAAACAGCTTTAGTATTGACGACCCCTTTTTTTCTTTAACAAATTCAAAATTGGTGTAGGATGATGTTAAGGAAAATTGCACATGCCTCGAACACATGCACATATAAAAAATAAATCAAATAGTCAAACGTAACATTTTACACGGTTTAGCTAACATGCCTTTATCCATGATGATCCACTATCATTGTCATTCCATACCGTTCAGTAATTAATAAGTCAATCGTCCTCAAAATTACTCATCATGACCATACTCTTTATTGAGTTGTACATCAATCAAATTTATACCAACCCCACAATTGTACCACATAAATGACACCTCATGATCATGCTTTAACCCTGCAATCCTCATCGTGACACATGATGTAGAATTCCCTTTAAACTACTCATCATTTTGGTAGTCTCTCAAGCCACACATGATAAATGCCCATAAATACCCTAGTGGGCTACTCAATCATGGGTAAATCAACTAGAAATCATTGAGAAGAGAAACTCTTAATTCATTATAACTAAGTTTTGATGCTTGATCGACACAACAAAACATATATCATCTCTTATGCTCAGATGGATTCCCAAACTCTACTTTCATACGATTACAAGACCTTCTTATACATCATAGTGTCTCAATTCGTTGACCAGTCAGCATCTTAAAGGCACAAACACCCGATCAATGGCTTGTTCAAATAACTTCCAGATTTGATGCAGAGCTTTGCACGAGAAAGATAAGCAACGGCTATCAAGGGCAAAGTTTTTCCTAATTGCACTGACATGCAGCTTCTCATGGTACTGAGTCCCAGGATACCTTTTTCCAACACTAACAAGTATCTCATGGATCTGTTGGGCCTTTCCCAAGTCAATCACAGCCCAGCAGATTGGGTCAGGCATGAACGGCCTTGAACTTGGAGCCGTAACATTGGGCTGGACAGCAGTAGCATCCTTCTTGTCAAGCCCCCTCACATGCCCTTTCTATGTCATTGTCAATGTCTTTCTAGGATACACCATGGTGATCTACATAGTAATTCCCATAGCCTATTGGGGGCAAACCTAAATGGTTCCCAAAAATTTCCCATCTTCTCCTCACAGTTGTTCAGAGATCAAGGCCAGACATATAACATATCAGCTATAGTAAATGAGAAATTCGAGATTGACTTAATGCAGTATGACAAGCAAGGAAGGATTCATCTCAGCACTTTTTTCGCTCTCAGTAATGATTTTGGATTTGCCACTGTCGCATCTGTCCTGACTCATGTGGCTTTCTTCCATGGAAGGTAACAAGGTTCTTGTCAACTCCTAGATAATTCTTTATGGATCATTCTTTAAAGAGTATCTGCAACTTTTACCCAAGGAGTTGCTATGGTTGGCCGAGAATGTTTCAGGTGTAGAAACCTAGTGACAGAAGTAAATTTAAAAAATGGCAATTGTTATGATTGTGCCTCACTTTGCTTTCATAATGGCAAAAAACTTGATAATCTATCTCAAAGAGCGGTCAACTGCTATAACACTTCACGGCCAAAATCTTCTACTTTCCTGCTCATTTCACATGTATAACAACCAATGAATAATAACATTTTTTTTTCGTTCTCAAGTATTTTCTTTCTCTTTCCCACGACAAAGCTAGGCTTTTGATAACGTGCAAAATTATTGAATTTATTATCGATATTATGATTTGATTTTATACTAATTAATGTTCTAATAATTGGTTTTATTTATTTTTATTTTTAGGTAATTGAAATTGGAAGATTTGGATAAAATAAGCATAAAGAGATAATTTAAAGCTAAATAGAGCAAACATCTTATTAAGCATTAGGCATTAAAGAAGGGAAGAAATTTAAGTTTATTTTTAGTTAATTTTAGAATAGTACTTATTTTTTTTAATAAAAAAATTGTTTTTAATAAGAGTAAAAGGTTATAATTTTATCAGGAATTCTTATTTTGTTGAGAAAATATTTTTAAAAAAAAAAAACAGAAAAACGAAGGAAACAAAAATAGAAAAAGGAGAATTTCATCGAGGGACAACTGCTCATTGAGAATTTCGTCGAGGGTTGCCGGCTGCTGCACATTCTAAATACCAGAAGAGGACACCACTATTTATACACAAATGCACATTCTCAAAATGAGGGCCGGCGGCTGCATCATTCCTCTTCTCCCCTACAACATTTTTTTCTTTTTCTTTTTTTTTTTATTTTTATTTTCTTTTATTAAAAACTGAATGAGTAATTTATTTTTCTGATTCAAAAAGAATTTTTATTCGATTGTCTTCATTGTGAAGTTAGATGTTTAATTTAATTTCTTGCTCTTTTTATTCAAATATTCATTGGTTCTTGATTTATTTACATAAAAAATTGGTATTAATTAATCTAACAATTTAATTCAATATTAATTTTTTTATTGCTATCCAGGATTTCAGTGATCCATAATTGTCAGGAATGAATAGTATAAGCAATAACTATGTTATTTATGTTTATAAATTTTTTACCAATATTCATGTTTAACCTACAAAATCGATAGAACAAAATTAAATAATTACGACTATCTCAATTATTTATATTTTGATTTAACTGTTTTCACAAAATTTAATGTTATCATTATATTGATGTGGAATGCTATCGTACCCAGTCGATTAATGATAAATTTTGATTAGACACTGAGTTTGATCAATTAATTTAGAAAAACATAAGATTTATTACAGCTATTCTATTAAATCTAAAGTTAAATGCTTAAATTTTAAGATAAATATTTTTAACCTATGATCAGAAAAATAATTGAATGTTATGAATTCTTAGATCTGAATTTTAGTAGATTGATTTTCCTTCGATATTTATTATTTTCATTGTTAATTTGTTTTTTATTTTTTTTAATTGTTATTTTTAATTTAAAAATTTATTTGACAAACCCATCATTTTTTATTTTTAATACTTAACTAAGAAATTAAATTAATTTAGTTCCCTTAGAATTCGACATGATACCACTATTGCTACAAATTTGTTGCATTGGGGGAATCAGAATTAATTTGCGAGTTTCAACAACCCGACCAGCTTTCACCACTCCAGCTACTTTCTATTACTGTCTAGTTTATTCTTTTCCCCTTTTAGGATCACTCTCATATCTTATTCTTACCCATATAAAGCATTTCAAGGTATCTAAGGAGTTTACAGTAATTTGCATGTATCAAAACCTGTGTTAGTAGCTTGCAGAAAATTTCTGAATGACTTCTCATTATCAGTCTATTCATTCAAATCATCTTAGAGAGGACATGTAAGCTCTTTCTTTAACTTATTCCAATAATCAACAGGGAGATTTATGAAAAATTTCGTGCTTCTTACAATGGAAAGGAATATATCCACACAAGATTGATGAAAAGATACAAGCAAATACCTCCATGGTGGTTTTACTTGACACTAGAAGCCACAGTAGCAACCGCACTTCTTCTTTGCATTTTTCTGAATGATCAGGTTCAGATGCCATGGTGGGGACTCCTCCTTGCTTCTGCTGTTGCCTTTGTTTTCACTCTACCAATAAGTATCATAACTGCTACAACCAACTGGGTAATCTGGCTTCTAACCAAATCTTCTTAGTTCTCTCTGTTCCCTTTTAGTTGATCTGCACAATGAGAATTTATGCTAATTGTTATTTACTTTTTCATTTCTTGGGAGGGATAAAAAAGGTTATGTTCTAGGAAACTTTATAATATTAGACTTAATCTCTTGAAGCATTATATCAAGAAGAAAATGACAAAGGAATGCATGGGGGTTCGACAGAATTAAAAGTTGCCCTCAGCAAGCAATGTAGAATGTTATTCTGATTCTCAAATATAAATGCAGTATTCAGTACCATGATCCACAGTTCATGTAACCATTAATCTTCTGACAATCGTCCACAGACACCTGGCTTGAACATAATCGCCGAGCATATCATGGGTGTTATTCTACCAGGAAAACCAATAGCAAATACATGCTTCAAAATTTATTGTCATATGAGCATGGCACAGGCAGTCTCCTTTCTCAGTGACTTCAAGCTAGAACTTTACATGAAGATCCCTCCAAGATCAAAGTTTTTAGTTCAGGTATCTTTATTTTAATGATTTTGTTATAACAAAAAAGCAACCAGATTTTGATAAGCTCTTGGATTTAACTAAAAGAGATTTCATGCGGGGGGAAAAAAAAAAAGAAGCCGGTCGTGACAATTGTATGAGCTCCTTGAGGATTCTCTCTGACAGGCTTTTTTGATCAAGTGGCAGTGTAGCCATACAATTTGAAATTTCTATATATGCAGTTAATAGGAACCATTGTTGCTGGAACAATTAACCTATCAGTGGGATGGTGGCTGCTGAACTCAATTGACAACATATGCCAGGATAACCTTCAACCTGATAGTCCTTGGACATGCCCTGGAGACCGAGTCTTCTTTGATGCATCTGTTATAGGGGTTTAGTGGGACCTAAAAGAATCTTTGGAAGCCAAGGAAACTATGGTGCCATTAATTGGTTCTTCCTTGGTGGTGCAGTGGGACCCTTTTTGGTCTGGTTACTTCACAAGGCATTCCCTGACCGATCTTGGATTCGGTTAATTAATCTCCCAGTTCTTCTAGGAGCGACAGCATCTATGCCACCAGCAACCCCACTAAACTACAATTCTTGGGTTTTAGTTGGAACCATTTTCAACTTTTTTATCTTCCATTATAAAAAAGAAATGGTGGCAGAGGTACAACTACATTCTGTCAGCAGCTTTTGACGCTGGAGTAGCTTTCATGGCAGTGCTTATATACCTCTTAGTGGGCATGGAAAATAAAGGTCTGAATTGGTGGGGCACAAAGGGTGAGCACTGCGAGTTGGCTATTTGTCCAACAGACCAAAGCATTTCAACTGACTCATGCCCAGTTAATTAATGTAATCATACATATGTTTGCTTAAAAACGGATTTTAACATAAACCAACTTTCACCGCAAATATTAAGCTTCAAATGTGAAATTCTTTAAAGGTGAAGTTCATAAATAAATGTTAAAAAGAAACATTACGGGAAAATATAGCACAAAAATTTTAAAGATGCCAGGTGGCAGCCAAGTACAAATCTCATACAAGGACACTCAGAAGAGATATAAGAAAACATAAAGGTGCAAGAATAGATCCACCAAAAGAAAAGGTTTTCCAACAAAATTATATGATGAAAATGAGGTCTCTTTAACATCAAACAACCATCTACTACACTACCTCCACATAAATCAATCTAAGGTTTAAAAGAATGTTCTTTCTACATAGACAAGAAATAATACCCGGCAAAGCCCACAATTCATCACTCACCTAGCCTACATCTATCCAGAGATCATAAAAATCAATGCAAAACTTTCTAGTGGAGGAGATACTACACCAATGCGCATATGTTTACATTATGGACACTAGACGGCCAAAACCCTTCCTCTTTTCTTCCTCCTAAGTTTTCTATGGTCACTTACTAGAATTGATTCCCACTGGAAGACTTTCCCCAAGGTCACCTCCTCTATTTATTTGTAAGCCCTTTTCTTCTCAACATCTTGAGCTCTAAAATACTTCAAACTACCTTGACCTCTACCTATGTATTTCTCAGTATATGGTTGAATACTTCAAAAGGATACAGTTATTGTCACATGGTTTAATACTATAACACTTCAAAAAGGAGCCACAAAAAACTAGGTATATGCTTCAGCTTTTGGTCATTTGTGGGAACCCATGGCTTAATCCACTTTATATGGGTGAGAGGATTACATGTGGCCTGACTTCAAACAACAAGCTCTTCTCAAGATTTTCCAGGCAGAGCTGAACAAAGAGATCTTTTTGGTGGTGCAAATTAGAGGATAAATTAACCGAGAGAGTAGTTCACACACAGGAGAAGCAAACAAAAGAGAAAGCTTGGAACAGTAATTGACAAATACCATTCCAATTGAGGATTTTGGGGAGACAGAAATCTAGAGCATTATCACTTAAAGAAGGAGGCACCGTAATTTTTTATTTGTTCACTGATGTGCATAATTAAGGCTCGGTTTGGGAGGCTCAGTTTGTTGTTGATGTGCATAATTAACTAAAAATATTGTTTAGCTGTACAGTGGACCAGGACTAAAGCTGAAAATGATATGAAGCCATTTATACATGTTACAAGTTGTTAGACCAAGAGCCAAAAAACTGGGGTCAAGCCTCAATAGAACACCCTGTAGATAGATGTCAAAAAAACCAATTGCTCCAAAACTTAACTAAATGGAAAATTATTCTAAAACCTCCTCTCACAAGTGGGCCCATAATGGATTAGAAAGGGTCACATATAGGTGGAATAATAAACTAGGCTAAATGAGTTTGGTACATTATAAATGTAGGACTTCAAACCTTGTTAAACAACCAATTGCTTCACAAGTTTGATTTGATGGAGAATTATGTTAATGCATTTATATTATAATATCAAGTGGTGGGATTAGTATGAAACTTTTGAGAAGAGATTGTTGCAGCCTTGGTGGAGTGAGAGGAGGATAAAGTGCCTGGGCTGCATGACTTTTCCATGAACATGATGAGCTTGAGAGGTGTACCAAAATAATTGGCTTTAAGCTTTAATTCTATGCTTTTTAATGAAAAGAGGGTACTGACATACAAGATTTCAGACTCACTAGCCTTGTGAGAAGCATTCATGATAGTACTGCAAATTTGTATAGAACATCACAATATAATGAAGAAAGTGATACCCAGAATAGCTGGTCCTTTTCAAAATGCTTCTGTTGAAAAGCACAAGATCCTATTTCCAGTTTTAACAGCTAATGAGGTTATTGGCTAGAACAAACAAATGAACAGGTATATCTACACTTAAATAGAGAAGGCATATGAACATGCTTCTTTTAATTTTCATTTTCCACAATGGAGTTGGCCTAAACAAGTTTTTGCATTGCATAGACTAGTTGAAATTCATGATTTATCTCACTAAAATTCCTAGGCAATGATTCTCAAAATAAGACCAAATCAATTATTGGAATCAAGAAAAGGAAATGCACAGACATTTACTATCAGCATGAAATGATTATCAGCACCAACATTTAAAACAAAAGATCCGAATGATCACACAAAGGGCTGCCTAAAGACTTAAAATCAACATCAAAGTAGCCAATCTAAGATCCAACCATAGCCACAGAACAATGATAATTGAAGACACAAAGCATGAATATCTTCTCATCATACCATTGACATGTCTATAATGTTCGCCATAGGCTATACTCATCCATCCTGATTATAAATGAGCTGGAACTTGGAGTGCCACCTCCACCATATGCCTTTAGCAGTAAAAAGTAGAAGTCCCTCACTATATCACAGAGAAAAAACAAGAAATACACCTGAAATATGAAAGAACAGTGTATGAACTGATACCTTTGCAATTTCAGAGGTATCAGTTGCACCATCTGTAGTCCTCAAACACATTTTGAGATTTTTCCTTTGCATATAAATAACAGCTCCAATAGGTCTGATGTCACCAATTGATACATTTTAAAATAACAGCATATTTTCGATAGAGAAATGACTAAAGATACCACGCATCTAATAGGATTCCTTAACAAATATTTCACAATTGCATTTGCATTGACAGAGAGAGTATTTTCGTAAGGACTACTAAACAATAAACAAACCCAAATACCTTAGTCCTGCAGCAGCACTCCTTAAGCTAAGTTCTCCAGCCATTTCATTGATCAAGTCAGGTCTTTTATCCACTTGGACACCCTATAAATACAGGACCAAGGAATTTAAAATTGTTCAACAATCAGTACTTTTAAGAGGAATCCTGTGATTTTTTTTTTTATTTGGAAAGAAGCAAATGTGTATAAATCTATTCATCAACCATAGAACGTCAAGGGGAACATCAAATCCTGATTGAGAAAATGATTCCAGATGACAGAGATCTAAGTTAGGTGTCAAAGGAGACAATGTAGCAGAGCTGTAAGGCTATAAGCACCATAAAACTAGTTCAAAGTTGATGATTGTTACCAGACACTCTCCATAAAATCCTCTCCCCAGCCGAATTTTGAAAACCTTATCGAGAAGCTTAGCTGCAGCATTCTGCCGTGAACAGATACGTGATTCTTCTTCAGCAATCAGAGTGCAAGAACTTACCTCCAGCAACTGCCGCCACAGACACACAAATCAAGTCAAAGGAACTTTGAACTTGAGTACAAGAATAGAGACAAACACTGAAAGGAGCCATATATTACTCAAAAGTCATTTCCACAAGATTAAAGAGCAGTTAAGACAATAGCAGGAAAAGGGTGCCAATGAAAGTTTAAACAACTACAAAAGGGGTGATAATTTAAAGATACTTGAGAGCAATATCTAGATAGAGTAGACGCTAGTCTCCACACTACTAACACCATGGTCGATTGACTTTACCAATGGTGGATGTGCTCTCACCCATGCCAATAATGGCAGTGGTAATGTCATAATCCCTGAAGCAATGTCCCATCCATAATCAGTTTGTCGCATCAATCCAGAACCAGACTTTAGAATTAATATCCTTTGGAGTTGATCCTTCTGCAAACTTTGGTGTTTGGAGACTCAAGAAGAGTCTTCTCCAATGGCGATCCATCAGTAATAAATTTAAGCCGATACAAGTCTTTACTAAAGCTCAAGAAAGAAAATAGCTAAATAACAAAAGGTTAAACCTCAGTCCCTTGGTTTTTAAAGTATGAAACTAAGTGATAAAATCATGGCCCTTTTTTCTTGGAAGATTGCTAATTTCACAAAAAAATGTTTTAATCACTTTCCAATACTGATTAAAAAAAAAATCATAAAAACGTAGAACAGCTGATCATTGATCAATTCAGTACTGGACAGTAACAATACATTATTGATCTGTCCAATAACCACTTGATGTGAGTGGCATAGCAATTTAAACAGTATAAGTTGTAAGAACACTAGACTAGATCTTCAATAAGTGAGAGAGAGAGAGAGAGAAGCCAATCAAAAGTAATCAAGCTTTTGGGTTAGGAATGCAACTAAATACAAGGGAACAATCAAACCTGTTCATACATTTGTGGATTAGTAATACAATTCAACTTCAGCTGCAATACAGTGATTCCATTGCAAAACTTTTTAATGTCTGGTAGGCTCCATCGCCGAAGATCTACATCCTCGATGTAATTGAGAACCAAGTGCACGCGCTTTTGCTCTTCTGGATTCAGCAAACCTCCAAACTCAACCTGTGTTGGACCAGCAAATACAGATATTTAGAGCACATAGGACCCAGGTCATACACAAGATACATGGTTTGAGAAATAAATACATCATCAACGATTGAGCTACATGAAAATGTTCCACTTAATTGAGGTTTGCAGCCATCAGATGCAGAAGTAACCAATCACAGCAAACTTCTTCCATGAAATCTAATAGTTGAGCAAAATCAAATTAAATAACTTCCACTTACATTAGAAGGTCTCATTTCAGCAAGTTTTCCAGAAAAGTAATCATAAACAGCCCTTGAGGTACTCTTCTCAAGATTAACATGAAACGCTAGACACCCTGGACAATCATCCTTGGAAGGAACAACAGAAAGGGCTGTCCTACGGTGATCAAATCCAATTATCCTATTCCAACCAAAATATTAAACATAGTCAGCATAACATAGAACACCATTCACAAATGCCACGAAAATATCTCAATGAAACACATTATACAGGGCCATTACTGGCAAGATGATCTCTGTGAAAGGTCCAATGCAAAATTCTTCGGCCCCAGAAAATCGAGAAAATAACAAGTCTCAAGTCCTTCAACATACAAATCTTCAACCCTACAATAACAACAAATCATAAAATTGATCTACAAATCCCAACTATTGTAATCCAAGAAATTTAGTAGTGGATTTCAGAATTTCCAATCATGGTGTTAAATTGAAATTGACAGAAGCAACCCCAACAGTGCGAACTCCATGAAATTGAATAGCTAAAGAGAATCTGAAAAAACTAATAATGGCGTTTATCAAAATTAATAGAAGATAAAGGAATTCATTCAAAACCCTAAGAATGCAAAATGCAAGAAAACCTGTAAATGCAAAATCCTAACAACTAATAAATTAGTTGATTCGATAAAGAAAAATAAAAAATAATGATTAAAAAATCCAAGAAATTCAATAGCGACAGAGAAATTGAAGATATTAACCGTGGGATTGGTTGAAAATTGCAAAGGAAATGAGAGAGAGAGAGAGACCTGAGAGGTTCGACGGATGAGAAAGGCAGAATGAGACAGGGGAGATTGAGAAGAGAGTGATAGCGATGAGCAAAGAGGGCTGAATATGCTCCTGAAAAAGAAGGGTAGTTGTAAAGCACCACGTTTGGAACTCTCTCCTCTGCAGCATTGCTTAAGGCTTCTAAAGCGGCATCCGATCGAAAGCTTCTAACTCCACGAACATGAAGATGAAGTGTCCTCCATTTTCGGAGAAGAGAGAGACTCATAATGCCCAGAGAAACCAGAGAGAGAATTGAAATTGTGGTACGAATGATCTCAAAACCAAAACCAAAACCAAAACCAAAAGCCGAAATTAAGGAAAAGGAGAAAAAGAAAATTATAATTAATTTTCAAGACTATGCACTTCTTTTTCATATATCATCGAGTAATGCAATATTAGATTATTACATCTGCTCCATCATCTTTAAATACTTTTTTATCATATATAATTTTAGAAAATTTTATTTGTTTGCACCCGCAACATATCTTTGGTATCAAGCCACGTTTGAATGCCCCTTCAAATCTTAAAATCAATCATTCATTTCATTTATAAAATCTTAAATCCTTAAAACAGTCATTTTTTTATTAGCCGATATTTGGATTATATCAATTAACGAGACATGAGTATTATAATACCCATCATGAAAATGACTCTCTCAAATCTTTTTTATTTATTCAATAATTAGAATCCGAGATCTCTTAATTAAAGAGGTAGATATCTGACCACTTAAACTAAAAAAAATTGGTACAAATATGAGCCATGACATCAACAAGCAATGACATGCCATTCGATTATTCCCAACAAGGAATTCCGATATTTAAACAATCTCACAAGAATTGTTGGATATTGTTAAAGAAGTTTGCAAGACAGCCCCACCGTCGGAGAGGTAAAAACAACTTGGAAGACCATGGAGAAAAATCCATGAAAGGCGCTACAGTGTTGTCTTTCATTCTTTGAGGGCTATTCAATCGATTATGGGTGCAACTACATCATATGAGGCTTGGGAAATTTTCCACAGGCAATTTTGGGGCCATGGTTAAGTAGTTTCTATCAAAGTCTGAAATCTCTTGAGGGAGCTTGATAATTTATTCATGAAAGATAATGAGCCGTCTAAGAGTTTTTTTCAAAAGTTTCTGTCATCATTAATCAAATTAGAGGTTATGTTAATATTATTTTAGATAAGAAAATTGCGAAAAAAAATTTTAGAACCTTTTCGAACAATTTGAACATATTGTTGTTGTTATTGAAGCATCCAAAGATTTACCAGCAATGACTTTAGATGAATTCATGAGATCATTTGAAGCTGGAGAAATGTATGAGCAGATTTTCAAGCCAAAATCTAAAGCAGGCTTTCCATTCGAAAGAAAATGTTCATAACATTAAAAATAGCGACCGGAGTGTATGACTTTTGGACATCTCAAGGAGACAAAAAAAAATATCAAAGAATTGAGTGAGAGAGAATACTTTCATTGTTTCTCCTTTATAAATAGAGATATTACTGCTGCTATTATTTTTTCATAGTAGAATTCTTGTGTTATTACCTGTTGTTTTTATTTTAATTTGTTTGAAAATTTTCTATGTAAATTTGTGTGTTACATTATTTTTACTATTTTTTCAAATTTATTAATTGCGATCTATTCTATCCGGTTCGATTTCAATTTGAGTTAGATATTCTTTTCTACCCATTGTATGCCCTTTGTTTCTCCTTAAAAGGTGGATTTTTCATATCTGAAAATAAGGTAGATTATTCACTTTTTGAAGGGTTGTAAGCACTATTTATCATAAATTGTTGGAGCATTTTTTTCCTTTTTTTTGCTCAAGGTAATTTATGAAAGAAATAATGACGTCAAATTTTTTTTATTGTGGAAATTGAAAACAAAGGTTATTTTGAAAAGATAGAGAGAAAAAATTTTGGGAGAATATTGTGAATGGCAATGTCGATAAATAATGAGACAGTGTTGGTAAAGATTCAATAGATCCATAGAGTTTAAAAGGAAAGTGAATAGTGAAGGTTAAGATATGGTTTAATATAACAAGAGTTTTCTTTCTCATTTTCGATCTTATTATTACATATTCAATTATAAGTTTTTATTGAAGAGTTTTTTTTGGAGGTTTTTGATCAATTTTTTTTTTATTAATAAATTCTTTATATCTTAAAACTTTGGATTTTATTTTTTTAATATGGATAATATTTGGTATAATTTTAATGTAGAAATATATTTTACTAATATTTCTGAACTATAGTAAAATACTGGAGAGAGAATCCCTAGGCAATCAAATTACAATCAAAATATTAACTGATCTACCCAATTTATTTGGATAAGAATCCCTATGAAATTCTAACTGAAATTGGATAAAATCTGGGAAGATAATACTATATCTAATTCCTTTCCTTTATATTCGACCTCTCCATTTTTTCCCCATTGGCTTGATGACCTCTCCTTTTCTTCTCCATTAGCTTGCCTGGTCTTCTGGAAGTCATAAGAATGGCGAAAGTGGATTCAGTTTTCAAAGCCATTTTCATGTGCTTTGCATTGCTAGCATTGCTGTTTTCGGTTTGTAGTGCAGAGAATGTGAAAATTAATGTGCAAAGTGTGACTTCCATAGCCAAAACTGATGATAACTTTATCTGTGCCACATTGGATTGGTGGCCCTCTACAAAGTGTGACTACAATCAATGTCCATGGGGCCTGGCAGGACTTCTTAATTTGGTTTGCCCTCTCTCTCTGTCTCTCTCTGTCTCTCTTCACGGCAATAACTTATGATATAAAATTTTTGATCTGTATATTTAGGATAACATCAAGGTGAATTAGTTATAAAAAATAGTATTTGCCCTCTTTCTCATATTTTTTTTTTTACCAAAATTAATTATTGATTGATCTTTTGGGTTTTTTCTTGTTTGCAGGATTTGAACAACACGATTTTGGCAAATGCAATCAAGGGTAAGTCTCGTTTCTAATGAACTTTCTCTGGGTGTCTGTTTTAAATATCAAAAACTAGGGTTTTGAAATTTGATACAAATTAAAGAATTAGTGCCATTTTTCTTGCAGTTTCAAATTTTGAATCTTGATCAAACTAAGAATCTAAAACCATTACAGACTCCATAGGAGATTCATATGTTGACAGAGGGCAAAGACAAAATTTATATGGGGCAAAATATTACAGTTATTCGGAATTATAATTTTAAAGGAATTTAAAAGAATTATAATTTATAAACTTATAAATAAAACATTTTTCTCCTAAAGTCTCATCTATCCATCCCCTTCTTCTCCCTTGTGTTGACTCAGGGTTTCCTCTATTTATGTGGTTTATTTCTTTACTATGTCTAAATTATGTAAATAAAAACCGTAATTTATTCTGCTTCAAGGTAAATAGGTGCAAAATATTAATTTGATGTCGTGCCTTTTTATGTCATGAATTAACCAATAATATTACATTGTGTTAGACAAAATCAGGACTAAATTTGCAAGTACATTTTGAGAATTCTTTTTTACTTGTTTGTAAATAATAAAAAACCCTTTAAAACTATAAATAATAATAACAATAACAATAACAATCGCTCGACTAAATTTGATTTGAATCGGATTGGATCATTAAAACGTAAACCTCTCATATGCATATTTTTCCGTACTTGTTTTTCTTGTAGCATTGATGTTGAATCACTTTGATCAAAAGAAGCTTGGATCTCGAACAAACTCAATCTTGGAAAACACAAAATAGAAAATCTTATTTATGTCCTACTTTTCTCGCATTATAGCATAATGACCATAGTAGTTTTTATATAACATAAGAATAAGTCTCATGTGATTAAATATTTGCAGCCTTTGATTCAATGCGGATCAGAATCGGAGGTTCACTGCAAGATCAAATCTTGTATAACGTAGGAAAGGCAGTCACAAAATGTCCCCATTTCAAGAAACGCGATGGTGGTCTTTTTGGATTCAGCAAAGGTTGCCTCACCATGGACAGATGGGATGAGATCAACAATCTCATGAACAAAACAGGGTTTTTATATCTTTGCTCATTAAACCTCATGTTTCTTTCTTTTGATCAGTACTAAAAGAATTGCTCATGTTTCACTTTTCCTTTTAAATGATGCAGAGCTCTGGTAACCTTTGGCTTGAATGCCCTCTTTGGGAGGACTAACCTCACCAATGATGGCCTCTATGGTGGTGACTGGGACTTGAGAAATGCACGTGATCTCATGAACTACACTGCTTCCAAAGGATATAAAATTGAATCCTATGAATTGGGTAATCCAATTTCTTGTCAATTTAGAACATATTTCTTCTGTTAGGGCTGCAAACAAGCTCGAACCAGAAGGTGCTTAAACTCGTTAAGTGTCCAAACCGGCAAGCAAGACCTTCTGCTAATGAACGGCATGGTTCATTTGTAGCCCTATTGCTATATATTTGTATGTGTTATTAATAGTATGTTATTACACTAGGGAATGAGCTATGTGGAAGTGGGGTGTCTGCAAGAATAGAGGCCGAGCAGTACGGAAAAGACATGATTTCCCTAAAACAACTCATCACAGAGATATATCCAGATCCTGATACAAGACCAAAGTTGTTGGGTCCCGGTGGCTTCTATGATGAGAAATGGTTCAAGACTTTCCTTCAGGTTTCGGGACCTAATGTTGTTGATGGACTGACTCACCACATTTACAACCTTGGTCCAGGTGAGACTGACTGGGAAAACAGGTCTTGTGTATCTAATCGGGTGTTTCTGGAACTAATTTGTTTGTTTTGTGTAGGTGTTGACCCAACCCTAATTAACAAGCTTCAAGATCCATATTTTCTTGATCAAATAGCTCAGACACATGAGGATGTTCATACGAGTATTAAGTCCTTTGGACCATGGGCAAATGCTTGGGTTGGGGAGGCTGGTGGTGCTTACAACAGTGGTGGCAAAGACATCTCACATACCTTTGTCAATGGCTTCTGGTAAAACCCCCTGCCTCTCTCCTTCTCTCATGACTTGGTGCTGATGAACTTGTGTGACAGGTACTTGGATCAGCTTGGTATGACCTCAACATTTGATCACAAGGTTTTCTGCAGACAATCTCTTATTGGAGGAAACTATGGCCTCCTAAACACAACATCATTCATTCCAAATCCGGACTACTATGGGTTAGAATCTTTACTCTCCTCAACATAAGAAGTTTTCATATTGAGAAGATTTACTAATTCCTCCTTTTGAATTCATCAAACCAAATAGTTCTCTTCTCTGGCATCGATTAATGGGCAATAATGTCCTGAAAACTACTCAATTTGGCTCCCCTTTCTTGCGCGCATACTCACATTGCTCAAAGCAAAAGGTAATTTACCCTTTGATTGCATTGAGTTTTTGTCCTCCAAGAAAGTAAAAGGTTTTAAATGGCGCATTCAACACTCTCAATGCAGCCGGGCATTACTGTTATGATGATCAACATGTCAAACTCCACTTCCTTCAACATCACGGTGGTGAATGACCTCAATTTGTATCCTGAACAAGTGTCATCGGATGGTAGACAAAAGAGAGAAGAGTATCACTTGACACCAAAAGACGGAAACATCCAGAGTGATGTCTTGCTTCTCAATGGGTCTCCTTTGCAGCTGACAGACAGCTTGGACATTCCTGCCATGAATCCAAAGCTTGTTGATCCAGCTTCCCCTATCATCCTTGCCCCTGACTCCATAGTTTTTGCCACTTTGAGAGACTTCAATGCACCTGCCTGTGCTTGAAGACAATTAGCTTTAGCCAGTTTATGTCTTTAGATAAGTATGATAGGCGCTTAATCTTTCTCACCGTTGTTTGCTGCTTTTTTCATCCCATGTCAAGCAACACGCGTTTTCCCTTGTTTTTCTCAGAAACATGCTTATTCTCAGTCAATTCTTCTTTTCAATTGAAGTTGATATCAAATTTTTCTTTAGTGTTCTTTTGCTCTTTTGGCAACTTTCCAGTATCTTCTTTTAATCTCTTGCTCCTCTTATGATTTCAAACATTGTCAAGTTATTTGGATTATTTAATATTAGTTGATTTTTGTAGTTAATTCTAGGATTACTTGTTATTATTCTGTTGTTAGGTTATTTGGTAATTTTTTACAATAGTTTACTTGTTTGATTTTTAGTTATCATTGCTACTATTATTAGTAGCAGCAGCAGCATCGTTTAGGACTTTTTTAGTTGTCCAGGTGCCAGAATTTCACAGTTAATTCCTTATCTGTCCTCCCACATTAGAATTTATTTTTCTAATTTGAACTTTTTAGTTTCAATCTTACAAAAAAAAAAAAAAGAATCGACCAAAAAAATTAAGAATTTAAAATTTAATTTGAGGCCGTATAGTATAGATTAGCACAAATTGGATTATTAATTTTTGTCCAATAATTAAAATTCAATAACATATGGATTTAGTGATAGGTCACTTAAGTAACAGCCACCAGAAGAAACTAATCGATTAATTGGGTCCACAACTGCTCGAAACAAATTAATAAAATTTTCAGATATCAATGGTCAGGTAAAAAAAAATTATAGGATTTAAAACACATTTTAATTGCGAGTTATATTTTTGTTTTATAATTTAGACTTTTGTTAATTTAACTTTGGTAGATTTTGCTATTTTTGCTGACTTCACAATCGGTGCAGTGGTTGCACAATTATAAGTTGATACAAAATTTTCTGTACTTTATTAACAATATAGATATAAGCGTGAATCACCCCCCGCCATCTCAGATCCATCGTCTTCCATTTGGCGGGAGATGATTTGTCATTGTTGACTTGCATATGTGATGTGTGAATTTTTTTTTTTTTTGGTTGTGCATTGGAGTGAGATATTCTTTCTTTCTTTGTTTTATTTTTTCTTTTTCTTTTTCTTTTTTTGAAAAACTATAAAAACCATGAAATTGGAGATTTATATTAGGTGAATAAACACGCAATTTAGGTATCGTGTAGATTAGTTGAGAAAAGTGATTGAGGAGAGTGGTGTCCCATGATCTTGATGCATGTAAGCCATTCTTATATACTCTCTGTGTCTCTCTTTATATTAGTGGGGCAAATGGATATAGGTAGACATTTTACTCTCTTTCTCTATCTCTTTTTCTTTATCTCTACATGGAGCAAATGGAGACACCATCACGAAAGTCATTTTTTGTTATAAATGCTATGAAGATCTGTGTTTGTTTTCCTTCCTATTTTTAAACATTGTTTGAAGTTTGTTCTAGTGTTTTTAAATATTATGGAGGGATTCTTCTATTTTAGAGGTTTGCATCTCTCAAGATTTGTCTTGTTTAACATTTGTTATTTTTTTTGTAGCTCTTCGTGTCTGTTGCTGATTTCGAAATTTTATTTATCTATTTATTTATTTATAGTTCTTATTGAGAAGAGTCGTATGATTGATGATGATAATGATGATGATTGCGATGTGTGGAAGTGATTCTTTGCTGTAAAAACTTCTATTTGTTTCTTCCGCTTTTAAGTATGTGACAGCAAGAAAATATGTATTTTTTTTTACAAATTTCTGTGTATGATTTTATGATTTGTAAAATATATAAAGAAAGTTAATTTAAATATGAATGCAAATTTTGTTAATTTTTTGTGCTAGCATGCATTGCAAATTGCAAATGCATAAAAAAAACTATACTTTTGTCCAAACACCTTTTAGTCGACTAAAGAACCTTTTAGTCGACTAAAACAACATCCTTTAGTCAACTAAGCAACTTTTTAGTCGACTAAGAAATGATGTTATGGTGGGAGAAAGTTGTCCCAGATCAAAAATAGGAGTTCTGTAGAATATGAGAACTACAATAGTTCCAAGATATCAGAACTACACAATAGTTTTACAATAATAGTTCTACAAGAACTCATGTTGTAGTCGTATGAATAGTTCTGTGAAAATACTATCCGATCAGAAATTCAATTGATTGCAAAACAACAATACCATTGCAATTTAAACTTAACTTCTACAAAGTGTTGACTTTGTCGATGAAATGGAAACAAAAGAAACTTGATGGTATATCATTTCAGAACTGAGGAAATATAGATAAACCCCCCTGATTGTGCATTCTTTATTTCACCTAAAAATAAATTTTGCTCACAGAAGACAAAAAAAAAATCCGAATGTTGAAGTGATAGCATGTGGACTGTGCGTGTGCTAGATATGCCAAAAGCAGAAGACAAAAAAAGGGGGTGAAGTGATTGTATCAAGGAGCTCCGTGAGTCTTCAATAACAATATGCAACACTTAAGTAGAATTTGTGATAAGGATTGACCATGATGGAACTTGACATGCACGTCCAAATAGATCTCACTCACCAATAAATCCAATATCAAATGTCAATTTTTTTTTTCCAACTTTCAATTAAGATAAATCTCTTAGATCTTTCCTTTCACACATTTCAGTGTTCATTCCCTCACGAACTATGTTCTTTAAATTTTGTATTTGTTTTTTAATTTTTATATGGTGCACCATAGGACTCTTATTTTGTTCATTTTTTATTATTGTTATTACTTTTTATTAAACGAAAAAAATCGGAGATATTTTTTGTCTTTATGAGCGGGTAAATAGACACGCAGTTTTAATGACGTGCAGATTAGTTGAGAAGAATGTAAGCGAATAAATAGACACGTAATTTCAGTGACGTGCAAATTAGTTGAGAGGAATGATTGAGAAAAGTGGTGTGCCATGATTCTGATGATCACAATACATGTGAACCATTCTCGTATGCTCTCCGTGTCTCTCTCTCTACATAAGTTGGGCAAATGGAGAGAGGAAGGTGTTGTGTTTTCTCATTCTCATTCTCTTTCTCTCTCTGTCTCTAAGTAGGTCAAATGGAGACAGTCAATTGTCATTATGGAAGTCGTTCTTCTACGGGTTCCTTTAATTTTTTTAACATTTGTTTTGTTTGAAGATTGTTCTATTGCTTTTGGCATTGGTTGCTGATTCTAGATTTCTTTTTTTTTATTATTCTAGTTGGGGAGAGTGTTGTGTCTAAGATAATTCTTCTATTTTGAAGGTTTGTGTTTCTTGAGATTTGTTTTGTTTGACGTGTGTTTTGCTGCTGTATGTATTTATTATTATTATTTTTTTCTTTTTGTTACATTTCCCCCTCGCTCCCCCTCCCTCAATCCTCATTAAAGGAAAAAAAAAAAAAAAAACAATGCTTTAGTCCGCTAAGGCATCTTAGTTGACTAAAGGCCTTAGTCAACAATAAGACATGCCTTAGCCGACTAAGATATGTTGTTTTTTTTTTCCCTTCGTTTTTTTTTTAATTTTTTCAATGATATTTTTTAAAAAATACTATAGATATTTTTTAACAAAATAGTTTTAAAAAATTAATATTTTTAAAGAACATTATTCTTAAAAAAATTTAAAAACATTTTTATTTATATTTTGTGATATTTTTAAAAAAATATATATAGTTCTTTTTTAAAAAAATATCAAAAAAGAGAAATATTTTTTCTTTTTTCCTCTCTCTCCTCTTTTTTAAATAATAAAAAAAATTTAAACCTTTTTTTCTAAAAATATTAAAAAATTGTTTAAACTATTTTTTTAAAAAGGTCAATAATATTTTTTAAAAAAATCAAAAAATATAAAGAAAAGTGTTTTTAGATTCTCTCGTTAAAATATTGAAATATTCAAAATTATTTTTTATTTCTTTTTTTTTTATTTCTTTTCCCATTATGGTTATATTTTTTCTCCCTCTTTCTCTCTCCTCATTAAAAAAAAAAACAATACCTTAGTCCACTTAGACATTTTTTAAAATATTAAAAAAAATTTTAAAAATGTTTTTTATTATTATTTTTTCTCTTTTTGTTACATTTCCCCTCCCTCCCCTTTCTCCTGAGAAAAAAAAAAACAATGCTTTAGTCGACTAAGGCTCTTTTCTTTTTCTTTTTTTTTTTGCTTTTTTCCTCTCTCTCCTCTTTTTTAAAGTATTAAAAAAATTTTAAATGTTTTTCTAAAAATATTAAAAATTTGTTTAAAACTAATTTTTTAAAAAGATCAATGATATTTTTAAGAAAATATCAAAAAAAATATTTATAAAAATGTTTTTGAATTCTCTCATTAAAATATCGAAATATTAAAAAATATTTTTTATAATTAAAAAATATTTATAATATAAAATATTATAAATATTCTGATATTTTTTTAAAATATTAAAAAATTTTCTAAAAATGTTTTTTTTTAATATTTATTATTATTATTTTTTTCTTTTTGTTACATTTTCCCTCGCTCCCCCCTCTCTCAAAAAATGCTTTAGTCGACTATGGCATGCTTTTTTTTTCATTTTTTTTTTAGTTTTTTTTAATGATATTTTTTAAAAACATTTTTTCGATATTTTTTAAATATTTTTTAAAAAAATTGACCAACATTTCTTCTGGAGTAAATCTTCGCTTTCATGGACCAAACTACCACTTTAAAAAATGACCCAAAAGATACTACACTTACCTGTTCGTTGACTAAAATAGTTGTTTAATTGTACAACAAAAGTTCTCATGTACAGCAGGCTCCCCTGCACCAAAATTTGGATTTCTGTTTACTAAATCCATACCAACGCTTGTTTGATTGGTTCATTTAAATATACTTATAAAAACAACCCAAACTAACACAAACTAATATAGTTAATAGTGCACAATAAACCCAAATTTGAAATTTTGCACTGGGCACTACACCGCGCAGCGCTCGGTGTTGTTCCTCCTAGTTATAATATAAATACTTATAGAACGGTTTTTACACATCTTATTGAAAGAAAAAAAAATATTAAAATGAGAAGAAATATTAGAGAGTTGTTAATGAAGTAGACATTATATATGAGAGAAAAGTATTTAAGTGAGGAAAAAAATATTAGAGTGAAAAAAAAATTGAATTAATGTAATTAATGACATAGATATTATATGTTGACATGACATGCTTGTATACTAGGTTTTTTGCTTAAATATTGATGTTTTTAATTAAAATTATTTAAATATTATTCTTTTTTTTTCGCTTCCAAAAGTATCGATTTCGCACTCTCTGATTATAATTTTCTCTTTTTTGGTAATGCATCTTTAAAAAAGAAAGGAAAAAATGGTTTCACACTCTAGGAGTATGAAACCAGTTTTGTACTCATAGAGTGTGAATTTATCAGGTTAAGACAACTTCGAAACCCATTTCGCACTTTTCCTCTGCGTTTCTTTTCACTCTATCCCCTTTGCGATCGAAGGCTCTCTCTGCACAGAAGAAACCCTAACCTCCACCACTGCTCCATCACCGCCTCAGCTGCCGCTACTGTTGCCTTCGTCCATCCTCTCTCCTTTCTTGGTGAGGCTTCAACTGATCTCATCTCGCATGTTCCTTTACTCCACTACTTGATTTGACTACTGCCCATGTTTCCTAGGCTTAGGCTTGTATCTAGGGTTTGAATCTAGAGTTGATTCTGATTTGATCTACTTGATTTAACATGATTCACGCGAAATGGTGTCTACTACTGTCTTAAGGTTGAATCTAGGGTTTCTTGGCTGCGAATCTATTGGAATCTAGGTTTTTTTTAAAAAAAAATTATTGCTAACAGGATTTAGAGTTTTCTTGGTGTGAATCTGTTAGATATGTTAGGGTTTTTAGTTTTATGATTGCATTATTTGTTTGAATGATTGATGAATTTAGAATTTACATTGAATGATTGATTGATATAGGTTTGCAAAATTTCTTCCTTAGCCCTATGAACAAACACCAATTGATTGACGGATTTAGGGTTGTATTGTTTGTTTGAACATATTAGGATTTTAGCTCTGAGGTTTTCAACTATTTGAATACATATTAGGGATTGATGTAGGTTTATTACATGTTTTGTTCTAATATTTTAATACTTTAGGCTTTTTTGAATTTTTATGCTCTGTGAATGTAAGGTTTGTTGTAATACTCTATGAAATTTTTATATCATTATCTACTATACGAATTTAGGGATTATGCTATTATATGCTTTAATTACAATACATTTGTATTATAGTGTTTGCAATATATTTGTTATTGTTCAATTATTGACCGTGCAACGTTGTTGATACTTTGTTGTCATATGTTGGTTGCATTTTAAAAAATAATATGTGGAGTTTGTATTATAGTTGTTATTGAAACTCTGTTAGTAATGTTTTGTTAGAATTATTTTTAAAATTACTAATAATGTATTTGTTATAGATGCAGTTGATTGAAAAAGGGAACATGTGTGACAACCGTGTGAGACTGGTGCTTTATTGGGGGTATAATTGGTGGGGTTAAAAATGAGTATCGGTATAGTGTAAGTCTAAAAATGGGTGTTGTGGTTGATAGCAATATTAGACGGTGAGAGTTTATAAAAATCTTGCATCACAAAAGTAGGTTTAATTCTAAACAATTCAAGTTAAATGTGGCATGTAGATATTCTCGATGGTCTGAGCATTCTCTTTCTTTTTGTGTATTACCTGAGAAGAATGATGAATTCTTATCGAAAATATTGTTACTCTCAAAATATATCCAAAGTTTGATGGTAGTTGAACTATTTTTAGAGCCAGAAGCAATTGTGTGTGCACCTGTTGACTCACTCATGGTGGGTTGCACAAGTTAGGGCAGACAAAATATGTCTGACATCCCAAACAACTCTTCTGAAACTCAAAATTGTCTTGATATGATGGTTGATATTAAGGGTGAAATAGATTTTGGTTCTTACACAAATACGTCAAGAAGTGGGCATATTGAAGATAAGTGGTTACGATATGGGGTATTTATTTTAAATAATATTGCTTTGGCTAGTCTTCATGAATCAGTTATGCCTATTGCAAGGGAGTATGAGGAGTCCAGTACCGGTAAACCCTATGGAGGGCATGAGACAAATCCTGTAGATGCATTTGTTGTTGAGGAATCAAAGGGTGAAAGTGAGAATGAAAAGAATGTTGATGAAAGAGATCAGGTTGTGGAAGAAGAAGAAGATCGGGTTATTGACAAAGAAGAAGAAATACTATTCCTACACACTAGGAGGGAAGTATCCATAATGGTTGATAAATATGATGATTATGATCGTCTAATAAAGGATAATGATCAGATTTCAGAGTTACAAGTTGAGATGGTCTTCGTATTTAAAGAGAAAGTTCAACATGCTGTCAAGTGCTGCTTGATATGGGAGTGCAGATACTTTAACGTCTAAGAATGTTCTCCGAACATGTGGTTTGTGAGGTGTTATTTGTACCGTGAGAACAACTACTTGTGGCATGTTCGGGTTAGATTAAAAAAGAGTAGTCGCCTTTAGGAAATTATAAGATTGAAAACAAAACACACTTGTTTCCCTCAATTGCCTTTGAGGGATCATCCCAATGTGGACTCGAACATGGTGGATCGTTTGATCAGAAACCACATAAAAGATAATATTGATTATAAAGTGTGTGATGTAATTGATGATATGAGAACATATAGGGTAAACCTATCATACAAAAAGACTTGGATGGGGCGTCAAAAATCTATAAAAATGGTGTATGGTAATTGGGAGACTCTTACACATTGTTGTCACCGTTTTTGGATGCTGTGCGGATGACTAATCTCGAGACTCTTGTTGACTGGAGGTTTACTGAAGTATCGGAGTTTAATGAGAGGGTTTCTCACTTAATTTTCTAGGCCTTCAAATCATACATCGATGCATTTAGATATTGCAAGTTAATGATAAGTATTGACGAGATATTTTAGTATGAGAGATATAGGGAGAAAATTTTAATTGTTGTTGCAATAGATGCGGCTAACCACATTCTTCCTTTATGTTTTGCTATTGTTGATGAGGAGTCAATTGTGAACTGGGTATGGTTTTTAAAGAATTTAAAAGTGTACATCATTGGTGATCAATATGGAGTGTGCTTGATATCAGACAGGGCGTCTAGTACAATATGAGTTATAGAGAGGAATAGTAATCTCTAACGACCACTTACATATCACAAATTTTGTTTGCAACATGTGGAGACTAATTTCAGTCAGTGATTCAAAAACAAGCTGCTAACGGAATTGATGCATAAGACGGCTGACCAAAGACAAATAAGAAAGTTTAATACCATGATAAACAAAATTAAAGAGCTTAGTAAGCCTGCATATAGATAGTTAATGGAGATTTCTCAATACAAATGGACATTATGTTTAGTGGATGTAGATAAGGGAACATGACCACCAATCAGTCGGAGTCATTTAATAGTGTGCATAAAGGTGCAAGAAAGCTACCCATAATTGCATATGTACGTGCGACATTATACCGCATAGTTCGATTTTTAATAAGAATCGAGAAGAAGCAGATGACAATGTCAAGGAAGGCAATATGTGGCCAATATTAGTGATGGAAAAATTGGTTAGAAATGAGCAAAAATTAAAATTTCATCGTGTCTTTGCATTTGATAGATCTAGATGGGAATATAAGGTGATGACTGGATTTAATAGTGGGAGGGGTGGGAACAGTCATACCGTGTTGTTAGATGTCTCATCCTGTACTTATGGAAAATATTTGCATTCAAGCT
The DNA here is from genome assembly GCA_037126225.1 of Dillenia turbinata. Taxonomy (NCBI): domain Eukaryota; kingdom Viridiplantae; phylum Streptophyta; class Magnoliopsida; order Dilleniales; family Dilleniaceae; genus Dillenia; species Dillenia turbinata. The sequence continues at coordinate 12,863,550 of JBAMMX010000002.1, read as the reverse complement.
TCCTTGCTCATAATGTGGAGAGTTTGTGTGGATTTGGGTCGTGAGTTTCGGACATTTTATAGACAGATTGCATAGTTGTCAATCAATGCAAGTTTACATATGGTAGCAAATTCTATCCTCCTCCACACAAGAACTATTGGCCCCCTCATTCTTTCTGTTTGTTATATAATATCTCACGTCTCAACAACTAGTCAGGTAGACCACGAAATACTCAGATTCATAATGAAATGGATAGAATAAGAATTTAGCGTTGCAAGACATGTGGTGAATATGGGTATAATCGTCACTATTGCCCAAATATGGATCAGTTACAAGAGAGGGCAAGATAAAGTTGAAACTTATTTCCCATCATGTACTTGTTTTGTTAAGTATCGTGGACTTGTTCAATTGATACGGATATACATTTTTTATTTGGTTTAAGGATTTTGCATCATGTAATCGTTTCCCCTTATCAAATTGCTCTATATGTACATTTTTTATTTAGTTCGAGGATTTTGAATTTTTATCGTTCTTTAATTTTCTTGTGATAATAGTTATGAACTATACTCGTTTAGAGTTTACCCTAAGACCATGGGATCCTAGTGTCTTGATTTTGCAACCTTCATATCGGTCTCAGTCTATATGGGAGACCGGGAGTGATACTCCCCTAGAGGTCGTCGTTCTGATCATAAGTTTTGGGCTACTCGACTTGTTGACATTAGAGTACATGAGATTTTGTTGCGGGTGAATTTTTATTATCTTTATAGATATGGGTCCTATTCAACACGATCTTGCGCTTATTACTGTGTTTGTGAAGAGATGGCAATAGAAAACACATACTTTTCACTTACCAGTTGGTGAAGCCACAATTACGTTATAGAATGTTTCGAAACTTCTTGGCTTGTCTATTGATGGGGATACAGTTGTAGGGGTAGATCACAGTTGTTCTATTGTTGAGTGACATGATATTTGTCATATTCTTTTGGATTTCTTCCCTAAATTAGAGGATTTTTTTGGAGACCGTCTTAAATTACTGGTTATCATGGATTTTCTCGATTCACATCCTCTGAGTCCAGAGTCAGATGCGATACTAGTGTAGTTTCATGCACGTGGTCACAGTATGCAGTTGTTGGGTAATCTTTTTGGAGACCAGTCTGGGTCGAGGGTCAAGTTTATATATTTGGAGTTTCACAAGATCTTGATTGCATCGGACAATATAGTTGGAACAGTGCTATCTTGGCGACACTTTACAAATCCATGTGTCAGGCTTCCATTAATGGTGTTAAACAGATTTGTGGTCCTCTCTTGATTATATAGGTACTCTTTCTCCATTTAATATATTATTTTTTACTTAATACTATTTTCTTTGTATACTATATCATTTATTCAATAGTTTTTTCTTTTATCAGTTTTGGGTATAGGAGAGAGTGCACATGTTTACTCCGATTAGACGCCAGACCATTCTTTCGGTGTCCTCTGCTCCACACCTGCCTGTCGGTCCACAACAACACAAATAAAGTATCTCGTAAGTAAAAATAAATTTATTATTTCATATTATTTTATTGTTTACATAACTTTTTTTTTTTATTTTTATCATTCGCAGTGCTATGAGTTTCAGAACATGCATTTAGTAGCATCTTATATACTTGCAGTAGAAGGAATGGATCCTAGAGTTAGAAATCTCAGAGACGGGTGTTGGTGTGTACTTTATTTTGTCGAGCATGCGCCTTCTGATGATTACCATCCTTCGACATCCGCATAGAGAGCTACTGAACCGATGGACATACCTTTCACTTTTGGTGTTGAGATGATTATGACGATCCAACGGAGATACTTGTGTCTTCCTTCTATTCGACTCTGACTTCGATTTTATAGAGGACGTTGACGATGCTGCACTAACAGAGCCTCCACGAGTTCATGTTTACGAGCGGAAAAGTCGTTATTGTCGACATTTCGATGATGTTGGTGCGGTTCCATTTCCTGAGATTAATGAGGCTGCATAGATAGATGATATATCTTCACCTCCACCTGGTAGGCCGACTCCTATTCCCGTTAGACGTCAGCCACAACGCAATGCTAGACAACCTTTTTGTGGTATTTAGTTTAGATTTAATATTTTATATGTATTACATTTAAATTTTGTAAACATTAATTTTAATTTTTATAATTTTTTTTGATTATTTTCTCTTTTTTATGATTTCTTTATTTATGTCACTTCTATGTTTTCTTGTGATTTCTTTATTTATGTTAATTCAATATTTATAAATAATTTGATTTATGTTATTTAGATATTTGAGAATTTAAAGATCATGTATATTTGGTTGAGGTTTGGTTGTGTTCGTAGTTGAAAATATTTGGTTGTATTTTGGGTGTTTATGTTTTGATTGACTGTGTTTAGTTGTTGGTGTTTGGAATATGATTTTTGGATGGTGATGTCTTGGAGTATGGTTATGTGGAGTGAAGTGAATTGCAATGGATGTTTACATGTTTAAAGGTCATGTATAGAGGTCATGTTTTGAGGGTATGACTTACTTAGAATATGTTTACTTGTTTGGATTGACTACAAGTTGGTTAAGAGTCATGGGTGAAGTATGCAAGTTTCGCACTCTGGGAGTGGGAAACTAAATTCTTCCTCTCAAAGAGCGAAATCAGTTTTGCACTCTAAAAGAGTGAAACAGGTTTTACGTTCTAGAAATGCGAATTCAATTTCGTATTTTTAGAGTGTGAACCCATTTTTTTTTCTTTTTTAAAAGACGCATTATCAAAAAAAGAGAAAATTTGAAATTAATTATTTAAATTTTATTTATTATAATTGAATTTGGGAACAATCCCGCTTCAAGTGGAAGCAAAATTTAGGTGGCGTTTGGTTCACATTTAGGAATCAAAATCGAAATCAGAATCAAAACCTCAGGAATCAAAATCAGAATCAAATTCTAATGTTAATTGTTTGGTTCAAATTTTGAAATGAATTTGATTACCATTATTGATATTTGGTTTGTACATTTTTCACTTGAAATCCATTAATTTACTTGATTTTTACAAAATCCATATCTTAAGGATTTTATTCCCATATCTTTATTTTTATTCTATTAATCCAAATAATTTATGTGAATTTTTCTTTTTAATTTGTAAAATCCATAACCTTTATCCAAATAAACCCTTAAAATCTAATTAAAGTTTTAGAATTAAACCGTAACGGAGTACGAAACACATCACCGCACAGAATCCTCACCCACCACTTCAATTTAAACGGTTCGGCTTTACGCAGATACTCTCTCTCTCCCTCTCTCTCTCTCGTGCGATTCTCATTCTGATTTCTTTCAATCCTCTCTTTGGATCTCTCTCGCTGCTTTACCAGGTGATCATAATGTGTATTTCTCAAGTTGACTAAATTTCTGATTCTTGATTTTTAAAGGCTCAATTAAAATTCTCTCTCTCTCTCTCTTTTCTTTTGAAATATCTGTAAATGTTTCTTGAACAATTTGTGCATACATTGATGATTTTGATTGGTATTAATTTTAGGGTTTTGAAGATGTATTCACTGCTCCGACTTGTTCCTAATTAGTCTTATTTCTGCAGCATGTAATTTTTTGAGATATATTGGTGTTTTCTTAGAATTTTTCTTTTGGGGATACGGTTTTTGATAAATGTAGTGCTGTATTGATTGCTATAACATTAATGAGAAACACGAAGTTATGGACCAAATTTTGGCTGTCTGAGAAAATAATTGTTTAGGTTTCTTCTTAGTGGTTAGGAATGACTCACTTTCTGAGATATGATGGAGAGGGCTGTGTGGGTAACCTAATAGAGTTATTGGAGGAAGTGAGTGCCAAGGTTTAGTGTTTGCAGAAGTAAAGCTGATAGAATTTCTTTTGTGAAATACAGGAGAATGGAGAGTCTTTTCATTGCTTACTTTGAGAAAACCGAGTAATTTGAAATGCTTTGCTAGATTAAGTTTTGCATGCACAATAGTTTGAAGTCATCTCTTCTCATTTAATTAAGTAACTCGGGGTTAATTGTGTCCCCTTCTTGGTATGGTGAATGTGGGATCCTGCAAGCAAACTCGAAAATGATGACACCCTAATTTTGAGACCCACAAACACCTATTCAAGGGAAAAACAACGTGATCACGCAAGAACATCACCCCCAATACCCCCTGACATGCCCGCCTGCATGCAGTTTTCTATTTAGAAGAAAAAACCCATAATTTCTAACAGAAGATTATTGAAACTTTCTATATAGGACTATAACAGTTTGAATTTTTTTTTTTTTGATATATAAAAACTAATAATGCGTATTCTTCTATTAATTTTGGTATAAAAAATTTGATGATATTTTGTAAAAATCAACTTTCTAATAAATTTTTAATAGTGCTTCTACGATATTTTTCTTCTTGTTAAATTAGAGTGTTTGTCTTGATTAGTTTCTTATATAAAGAGCTTTGGCCCCAAGTCTTGAAGCCAAGGTTCACAAAGTGAAGTATAGAAACAAATCTCCTTCTATTTGAAAAATGGGTATGTAAACCCTTCTCTATATATCACCTACTGGAACTTGCACATAGAAAATATGAGCTTCCTGGATGCCATAATTACACATCACTCTAAGGAGGATTTTAGCAAATTTGCCAAAGATCTTATCGGATGGAAATTTGAAGCATGTATACTGAGAAGAATAATCACGTTTTGGACCAATCAATTTATGGATCTCAGCACTCAAACGACATAATTAGTTTTTGAGGTATCCAATCTTGAATGACCTCACTTTCTCTCTTTTTGGACGTTCAACCATCGTAATAGAATTTTGCATGCATCCAGCTCTCCCATTGTGAAATTTTTGCCTCTCCTTGCAGACAAGCCACAAATAAGCTTGTCAACTATTGCCTACAACCTTTCATTGATACGACATAAGAATTTGTAGAGATGGTGAATGTATAATGGTGTGAGGATGTGGGGACCGGTTAGACAAAGAGAGGCATAAGAATTTGTAGAGAGGGTGAATGTATAATGGTGTGAGGATATGGGGACTGGTTAGACAAAGAGAGGCACCATGCATTGTTAGGATTTGCCCATACGATAACTACTTGAGGGTTGGATGGTTACCATGTCATATCTTCCCTGTATGAGTTTGATGAGTGTGGAGATGACTACCCATGTGTTATTTACTAGTGTCCTCTGTATGAATAGTATGAGGTGTTGTCTAGTGGTAATGTGTAGAAGTTTTTGTGAGAGTGTGTAATGTGGAATTTTAGTTTGCATTATGGCTAGTTAGAGTTTTGTGTGCACATCGATATTGAGTTGGATTGTGAGAGTTGATTTCTGTAAGAGTGATATTAGGTGTCAAAAGATTCTTTGGGTGTAGATGGAAACTTATAAAAAACACACACGGTAACTTATATGTTTGCCCTCTACCCGACGGGGTGTTGTTGATGCCCTCTTGGCCCCTGATGAATTTGTCCTATTTATAAGAGTGGAATTAAATGGAAGAAAGTGATCATTTCCATGGCTTTAGGCATATGCAGCCAGCTTGAAAGCGCAGACTATTCAAAGTGATGGGTGTTATTGTATCTATTTGTTATATCTCATTAACAACCCTTTTAAATATTAAATTATTAATTTACTAAATTAGAGTTATCTATAGTAAAATTTATTCAATATAAATATAATAACGTTATTATTTAAAAGCCGTAATTATACTTTAGTTTTTGGAAATTTTTTGTGTTTTCATATTCATGTTACATTCAATACCCATATCCCTCCCCATACTTCTTCGTTACATCTTTAAAAGTAAAAAGAAAAGATACTTCGGGCTTGGGGAAGAATAGCAGAGAGTATTAGAAGCATAGCAAAAATACGTTCCCCATCATTAATATGTTTGCTTGCGATTATTGTGGCCCCCGGGAGTGACTGCATCTAGGGTATTTTAACATTCATTTTCAAAATTATAGTGGGAAAAAAAAACCAGCTTGGTCTATTCAATATCTCTATGGGGTAAAGAAGGAAGTTTTGAGCTCATATTGGTCATGGGTTGAGAACGGGAATTGAAAAACAATCATTGATAAATTTTTGAAATTGAAAAATATAATATCTGCCATATCTCCACATTGTAAATTTTGGAAATTCACCATCTTCCTATTATCCATATCTTACCATACCCGTATCCTTGCTTCCTAGACAAGAACCATTTTAAAGTTGTGTTTCATGTGTTTCATTAGTTTGAATTTATTTCTCCATTTTATGTGCATGTTTTTTTAAAGTGGAGATTTTTATTTTTTATTTTATTTTATTTTATTTTATTTTATTTTATTTTTGCAGCTCTCTCTCTTTCTTTAGATGAAGAATCTAAGCAAGGCTCATCTCTTTGGATGAGAAGAGTTCTCCTTGATATTAACTTGTAAAATTGTACATTTTTCTTCTACATCGAATAATAAGTCCTTAATAATTTTAGGCCAATTTTCACTTCTGCTATTCAAGAGTAGTTATACCACCCCACTGCAATATATTGGGTTTTACCAAGTCATGGATTAATTGTTTGCTACAGATTAAGATGTTCATTTGCCGATGCTTGTGGCCCAGCACAAGTTTTAGAAGATCTCAGACTCAACTTTGCTTTCTTCTTTTATTTTGTAGGCCTGGGGTGCTGATTTTTTTAATATATGATATAGGTTTTTCCTGCTCAAGTAAGTCTTGCTTGTGGTGTTAAAGATTAATAAATGAAGCATTTCATTTTCAAACTAATATAAGAATCAATTTTCTCTCACTATTCTCTGATTGGTTCTTGTCTGCAATTTCTTAGTTGCTTTGGTTCATATATAGCAGTGATAGGCTTGCACAAACTTTTCAGATAGACCATGCTGGACCAGCTTATGAACTTTTATTGCTTTAAATTTTGTTGCTTGATTTAGATTCTGCGTCTCGGACATACTTGTTTTCGTCTCTTATCAAAAGTCATGCTGAACTAGGAAATGTCTCTTTAGGTTGTTCGAGAGGTGCTGCTATCTCCTATTAGACATATTTTTTAATTTTTATTTTAACTGCTTCTTTTTGAGCTTATGCTTAAGGTGTTTTAGAGATTATAACATAGAGGATTTGAGGACAGATTGAACAGTAGTCCTTCATTTGTTTTGTTCTTGATGTTTGGCTTTGAGGATTTCTCATCCTTTAAGCCTTGTACATATTCTTTTATCTATTTAATACAATTCTTTTTTCAATCAAAAAAGAAAAAACAAGGTGATGGGATCAAATCTTGCCATCACTAAAATTTTATTTATTTATTTATTTTGGGGGCAGGGTGGTGGGAATCATTCTTTTTGTATCACTTAATCAAATTTGGATAGGAAAAAAATATGGAAGTCTAAATTTTAAGTGATTAATTGTGGACATTCAGATTATTTTGAATTTGAATGAAAACTCGGTATTGCTTATTAATTCCCAAAAAGGAAGTAATGCTTGAATTAAATATACTTGTGACTGAATTTACTAAATACCCTGAATCCTTTTTCTTTTCTTTTTTTCTTTTGTGAAAACTGTTTCACTGCATCAAATTAATGAATCAGAGGAATGTTGAAGCCTCTTTCTTGATCCATTTGCTCTTCTTTGGGTCAATGTAGTGGCAGTGTGATGTATACTATTGAAAGAGCCATCTATTATATTTGCAATCACAACTTAGTTCAGGTATTCACTGGCATGTCTAGTGCTTTATTGACGCATAGATTTACATAGATAGCCTGGTTATTAGCAGTTACAAATCTGATTCCAGTAATCTTCAAATACAAAATAGAGAGAGCTTTCTGGTGAGTGCCTTCCATATCATAGCTTGCAGATGAACTCAAGGTATGACAGCATGGCTGTAGGAAAGCTTGTGATGGTCTTTTGACTGGCAGATGCTCAAAACCATTAACTGGACCTGCTAATGCATTTGGAATCTGCTGAACTTATTTTTGTTTTTAATTTTTTAATTTTTTTTTAAAACAAGAAATTGAAATTAGTGCTAAATGAATTATGCAATGTTTCATACTTCATAATCAAAAGCAATAGTTTAATGGTTTTTGAGGGTTACCATGGCTTTGTAGCTTTTGCTGGTGTTTCATGTGATAGTGGCTGACTTAACTGAAGTTGGATTGGTGGCTGTAAGTCATATTCGTTTCTAAAGTTGCACGAGAAGTTTGAAGTCCCATTTGTTTCATGAACATTTCTTGCTCCATAAATCTGTGAAGCGGGACTTCTGATTAAACTTATGCAGTACTTTCTCTTTTGATGTTGTGGGAGGTGGCATGTGTTTTACTCAAGTGATTTGGAGTTTTACTACAGATTATTACCTTCATTTGCAGTTCCATATTTTCTTGGCGGATGATGCTTATCCGTTTACATAGTTCTAAGTTTTCTTGGTGGATAATGCTCCCCTGCACCATAAACAGAAAAAGAGGGAGAAAAAGTTGAATTTACTGGTATTATTGCAAATATGGCTAAATAACTAGTATGAACTGAGAGCTTTGTAGGGAGGACCTTTCGATTTAATTCTTCTATTTCATTTGTTAAAATTTGCTCCTGCACAAGTTTGAGAATGCATTGATATTCATGTCTGCTTTTGACAGGTTTAGCATCTGCATGAATAATTGAGGATGAAAAAAGGGCATTTTGCTTCATACCTTTCTGACACGAACACCTTTTAGACTTGTTTCTAATTGGTTCTCAATATTTTGAAGATCCCTTGCACTTAAACCACCAAGTTCTTCTCCCAGCAGTTGCCTGCATTTAATGTGATGAAACTATATATTTTCATTTTCTTGGAATGTACTTCATCTCTCAAATCAATTGCAGTGATATATCTGTATTATGAGCAGAGGCATGATGCATAAAGTTTTTGTGGTGGGAGTGGATGGTAAAATGGTTTTGCAAGCTGATCTTTGAAGAGTTGCATATGGCTCTTATAAAGATATACAAAGAATGCATAATGAATAATGCTCTCCTGGTGTGATGTCCAGTCACCACTCAAGAACTTGGTTTCACGGTGCACTACCTTTTATTAGTTGGTTAAGCTCAGTGTTTCCTGTTCCAGTTTCCTTGTTTGGCTTTGGTTCACATTTTGAAAATCTTATGTATCTGAATCCGGTTGCTTTTCATGTGGCAGCGATTGATGCTTACTCGGCTACAAAAGTAGAAGTTTGATTTATCTGTACCAGTGAGGTTGGATCACTTCAACTATGGGGTACATCCTCAAGTTGGTCTACTAATAAATTGACTTAAACAGGTGATTCCACTTGATATATGTTCGGATAAGCTCCCAAATGAGCATCAGGCTGGGTGCTTTCAGCCATAAATCAACCCGTATTCATCTGTAAGTTAGATTTCTGTTGTTTGAAGTCTGCCGTCCGCTTGATCCTTGTTAAAGTCAGAACAGATATTTCAAATCATTTGCAGCAGGCAGTGAGAATGCTTTTCTATGACCAAATTTTATTAATCATCCTCTTGCTGTTCTTATTTATTTATTTATTGTTTTGGCTGGGGGGGTTTACTTGCAATTAGGAGATTATAAGCACTTGCAGGATATTTCATCTTGTAAATTGAATGCTACTTCAAAGTCATCCCATTGTTTGTATAAAAAGTTATTTTATTTGTGTCTCTCGATCTGCTGCCAAAGACACGTTAGGTATGCAACTAGGTCCCTTATGATAATCGGGTAAAAACCTGCCCTGAATTTGTTGAACTAAGAAAAGATGCTTTCTTATCAATCAGATGGTGTAGACTCCATTTTCTAGCAATTTCGTCAATCAAATGAATTAGATTCAAATCTTTTGTTTCCCCTGCTTATGACAAACTTCTATTTCCTTAATTGATCGGTGGCTTATTCCCTTGGAATCTAGTGTTACTTGCTGTCGAAGGTTGATGACATTTAGGAAGTCAAAGCAACTTGATCTAGAGAAGCCTTGACTCCTAGTTCACGGAAATGAATTGATATGCTACATGACTTTTGGCTATTTCTAAAAGTATGTGAAGAACTGTGACCCATCCTGGGTTTCTTGTCAATGTGCATGTTGATGAATGAATATATGAACAACTATTGCTTAGTTTAAAAAGTTATACCTGTGGCTTTCTTGCAAATATTGCAATTGTTGTCTCAAGCTTGCCGCCTCTCTTTGCCAAAACTACACATGCAAAAGATGGGTGTAAGTGCAATTCATGAAACAAGTTTACTTAAGGAGTTGAAAGGTGAATCCATTCATTCATGTAAGACATGGTGGCTCTGACAGAGATAATTTAGCATGTGAGGATTCTATATGTGATACAGTAATCAGTGTTCTTAGAGTTGTGACATGGATTAATTTCATGAGGGATTAGATATTTATAGTCAATGTTCTTTGAGGTTAAATGATTGTAGGATTGTGGTTTAGATGATAAGATTGGATAGTTGAATCTACCCCATGCATGATTCTTTTTTCCTTAATTGGAACTTGAATTTTTGTTACATGAATTTTTACTTGGTTTCTTCATTTCTCCCTGAACCTTGTATCTATTTTTGGGGGCAGAATATTTACTTAGTTACAGAATATCACTATGTTTATACGTGTTTTTTTTTTAGTAAACAAATACTCTTTTTCTTAATGGTGTCCTCTTATAAAGGTTGAATATGCTTGATTCTTTTCTAGACACTAGTGTACTTCCTTTTGTAATATTGTAGTTTACTAATTCTTTATTTTTTTTTCCTTCCTATAAATGCTACAACGGCGCTCAAAAATCATATTTTTCTTTCGGGCTTATTCTTGTCTTGTCCTCTTCATGTTCTTAATATTTGATTAGATTTAATTTATAGTTTTTTTTTTTTTAAATAAATTCTGGAAATAGAATCTTTCCTTTTCATGATCATATTCTATAATCTTAATTTTGGGAGCATTACTACAACCACTGATACAATTTTGATTCTAACAATTTGGGCTGATTCTTTTGAGTGGGTGCAACCCTGTGATTGAAATTTTGGTCACTGTTGCAGTTGTAAGATTAGTTTCTATTTATATTTTCCTTTTCTTTTTAATTAGTAAACGGAATCCTACCTACCTACGATTATGTTCTACAATCTTATTTTTGGTAGCATTACAACAATCATCGGTAGAATCTTGATTTTAACAAACAATTGGTAGAAAAAAAGATGTGTGTAAACTTTGTATTTTTTTTTTTTGGGGGTGGGCTATGTAACTTATTCATCATGTGTATAGTTCATAGCGCATCTTGAGAGATGGCTATGGTTTTGGGGCTTAAGCTTGGCTACTCTTGCAGTGCAAGTTGCGATTGAATTGTTGCCTATGAAGATCCTCTTGAGAATTGTGCATTAGTTGGTTGCCATGCAACATATAATGCACATAATAACAATACTTATGCCAGAAGTGGATGAGAGGAGGTGAGTACATCATCCTTGTTTCTTATTATTAATTGGGAGCCTAAAACATGGTTTTTTTGCTTTCCGTGGTTTGTGACAAGGAGAAGCCCTTTTCTCTTCACCTTTGTTTGTTGATCTTTTGCATAAATTGACAGCATGAGGAATCCAAGATGGTATCTGTTTTGGCCTTACGGTGTTGAGTAATGTGACATATTACTTATCTTCGGTCTATGGATAATATTGTTATTTTTCTCAGTTAACATAGTGATAAACTTTTATAATATGCTCAACTTTCTCAATTTTTTGGAGAAATTATTTGGAATTAGGATGCATATGGCTGAGAGTGAGCTTCTAGGTTTAAATGTTTATGAGGATGCTCTTGATGATTAGGTGTTGTTGGCAGAGAGAGTGGCTTATTTCTTACTAGGGGTCTTTTGGAGGATTATCCGACAAGTGATGCTTTTTGGGATTCGATTGTGGTTAAGATTAGAAAGAGAATGGTTTGGTGGGAGAGTTCTTTTATTTAGTTAGGTGGGTATATCACCTTATTTATACTTGCCTTTCTAGCATTCCCTTTTATTTTCTTTCCTTCTTTAAGATCCCCGTTAAGGTATTAAGGTGGATGAGAATTTGGTCGGGGAAAGGTATGAGCAAGGGAGATCATCTTGCAAGTTGGAAACAAGTTTCCAGATCTAAAGCGAAGCGGTTTGATCTTGGGTACCTTGGTGTCCAAAAATATTTCTGTGGTTGGAAAATGACTAATGAGATTTCTTTTGGAACCTGATTCTTTATGGCATATTGCCATCAAAAGCAAGTACGGCCTCTTTTAGAATGGAATGGATGTCAAGGCTGAATAATTTTTCATAGTGACTTTGAAAGAAGAATGAGCATTCAATTGAGGGGTGGGGTTTTGCCCTCTGCACTACTTTTGCATAACTTCAGCCCACATCAATGATTTCTACTTTTGGGAGGCAAATTTTTTCTCTTGGAACTTTTATTCCCTTTGAGATTGTAACGACAAAGAAGCTATAAAGTTTTCTTCCCTTGTTTCCCTACTACAAGGGATTAAACTATTTATTCCCTTATTTACCTACTACAAGGGATTAAACTATCTCCTAACATTTCTAATATTAGAGTTAGGAATGTTAATGCGTGATGCACATTCTTTTGTGAAATCCCTTTTTATCTTCTTACTTGCATTCTACACCATCCTTAATTTTTCCTTACCAGTTTATTAGGAATGCAAAGAATCTTGCTGAAATTAAGGGTTTACTTAATATATGGTGCTTAACAAGATTGATATGAATGATGTAGTGCAAGCATCTGAATCGAGAGATTATTTGTTTTCTTGTTCCTTTATAGCATGGGAGATCTAGAATTGCTTGTTTTCCATATTTGATGGTGGGTTTAATTGATAACAAAGTTTGGAGGTTTTGGTAGGTGGAAGTTTGCCCCTTGCTCTAGAGGTGTGCTATCGTGGCTGTTCCATGGTGCACTTGGAAGGAGCAGAATGTTAGGATTTTTAGAAGTCAAGCTATTAGTCCGTCTCTTTTTTGGGATAAAATATGTATAAATATGTGTATGTATATTTTATGTATATAATATATATATATATATAAATATATATACATAACCACATTAATATTTGTGTCTATATATAATGGTTTTTGGGGTCATGCTTCTGGGGTTTTAAAGATTGTGGTCTGTATCTATTGAAAAGGAGACGGAAAGGGACCGAAAGGATTTCCTCTAGAGGCTTTTATTTTTTTGCTTCTATTTACTCTTTGAGGATGATTCTTAGTTGGTTTTTTTTTCTTTTTTTTTTTTTTGTTAATACCATTACTTCTCTCTTAATATATTTCTTTTCAATCAAAAAATGAGAAATGGAAAAATCATAACATACTTATGACCCTGTTTCTTGGGGAACATGGTTGGCCTGAATTCCTTGCTACTTGTGCCCTTATTGATTTGAATTGGACAATATGGCTTCATATGGATCGATATAGCTACTCCTTTTAATCCGTCGTGCAACCATTTTTAGTTAGCTCAAAGTGAAATTAGTTATTGACATACAACTTTCAAAGTTACAGCAATAGAATTAAAAGGAACCAGAGCCTTTGACCTAAATTAGTTTCTGTATTGCTATTATTACATGCTAGATTTGCACACATGCACATATTAAATGTGTGGAAATTGGGCAATTGAGGAGAGAGAGGGTGTTAATATGGGAGAGAACATAGGGATACTTATCAAAAGTACCCATGAAAATAATTAATAGTTATTTAAATAATTCAAATTGTTCTATTTATCAAAATTACTCTTTACACTATTTTAAGGGCGAATCTTGGCGCAACAGTGAAGTTGTTTCTTTGATGATCTTGAAGACATGGGTTCAATGTGTGGAAACAGTCTGTTTGTAAAAAATGCAAGGAGAAAGTTGCATATATATATGCCCACCCTCTCCCTACTCTCGCACTGAGTCGGAAAGTATTTTGTGTACTGGGTGAGCACTTACTCTTTACACCATTTTGATAATAATTTGATTTTCTTTTAAATAATTTTGGAGTGAAAACTTGGGAGGGGTTTCGAACATTATATTTTCCAGTTGGTTTAATTGACTGTAGAGAGATGGTCCGTGACATGTTTAACTTGGCGTCTATCTTCTGAGCAGGTGCTAACATGATACTAGAAAGAGAGAACTTTTGATTCTTCACTTATGAGGTAGGAAATATTGTATGATATCTAAGACAGGCACAGAGACACCAAAAGTTAAAGAATAGTAGGACTTTAGATGACATATAGCATGTTGCCTAAGAAGAAAGGGACCAGACATGGCTTGTAGGACTTGACACAAGAAAACAACATTGCATTGTTTTTTTAACTCACTTTATCTTAGAAAATTCACTTAATCTTTAATTTTATGTCTCATAGCCTTGCGTTGAGTTCTTTGCAACCTTTTATTTATTTCATATTCTTAGGAAATCTCTGCAGATTTATCAACAATGTTGTTCTTCATGTGACCTGACTTCTCGGTATTACAGAAGTGCCTAGAAGTGTTTGGAGAATTGTCTAGAGATAAAACAATATGGGAATGTGGACCCAATTGAGATCTCATAGATGTCTTAATGTATCATACAAGTCTGATGTCAAGAAAGTGGCATGAACTTTGCTACTTTTTTTAGTGTCTCAGACAGATTTTACATTAATAAGCATGTAAGAAGGCAATTATGGTAAGTGTTGTTAGTAAGAGATTTAATCAACAGTGTCAATCAAGGAATCAACATCAAAATAAGTAAGTTAATTCGGAAATCAAGGGAATTCCATCAATCTACAAGTCAATTTGGAAATAAAGAGATTCCATCAATTTGCTAGTCAATTCGGAAATCAAGAGGATTCTATCAATTTGTTTAATCATACCATGTACATAATTAGATTACCAAAATTAGAATATATAGATTAAAAATAAGAGAAGATCACGATTGTATTTTAAAAACATTCCTGAATTATTTCTGTATAATTTTCTATATATATGGAATAACAAAGGAGAAGAAACTCATTCAGACAAATTGATATGGTATCAGAGCCTTCTATCAAAATCTAAATAGTCATGTCATTGTTTTAGCTCTAGAGACTCTCGAATATCTTTGGTTCAGTTCTAGGGACTTTAGTGTTCTTTTTTCAACCCTAGGGGCTCTCGAATATTTGGTCTTTTCCTTTGGTTTTAGTAGTTCTGATTTTGGAATTATTTCCAGATCACATATTGTAGGTTTTATTTCGGAGAGTTACAATTTTTTTTACACACTTTTGAGTTTTTTTTAGATCACTATGATAACAGAAAACTTTTCTGTTCGGTTCAGTGGAAAGAACTATTCGGCTTTGAAGTCTCAATTCAGGATGTATGTCAAAGGTAAACGACTGTGGGGACATATTGATGGGTCTTCGACTGCACCAAATGACAAAATTGGCCTTGTTACGTGGGAGACAAAAGATGATCAGATTATTTCTTGGATTCTGGAATCTATTGAGCCACACATGGTCAATAATTTGCGATCTTTTACAACAGCCAAGGAAATGTGAGAATATTTGAAACGTATTTATAATCAAGACAACAATGCAAAGCATTTTCAGCTAGAACCGGACATTGCAAACTATAGTTAGGGTAATCTTTCAATTCAAGAATACTATTCTGGTTTTCTTAATTTATGGACAAAACATTTAGTCATTATACATGATAAAGTACCACGAAAGGCACTGTCTATCCTCAAAGAAGTTTATGATATTAGTCAACGGGTTCAGTTTTTCATGAAACTTAGACCAGAATTTGAGGTTACAAGGGCTGCTTTGCTGAACCAAGATCCAATTCCCTCTTTGGATGTGTGTGTTGGAGAATTATTTAGGGAAGAGCAGCGATTAATTACTCAAGAAGTTATGACACAAGACAAACTCACCTCAGAGTCTGTAACAGTTGCCTATGCTGCTCAAGGGAAGAGAAAAGGAAGAGATATGAAGCAGATTCAGTGCTATTTATGCAAGGATTTTGGGCATATTGCTCAAAATTGTAACAAAAAATTCTGTAATTATTGCAAACAACGTGGTCACATTATTAAAAAATGTCCAACACGACCAGAGAATCGTTCAACCAAAGCCTTCCATGCTGCGATTCATTCCTCTTCCCCAACAGAGCCAGCAGATCAGGGTCCCATGACAACAATTCTATCAATCTCTAATCAAGTTGCCTTGACTCCAGAAATGGTGCAACAAATGATTATCTCAGCATTCTCTGCCTTGGGCATTCAAGGTAAGACTAAACACATTCTTCAACCTTGGTTTGTTGACTCTGTGGTTTCGAATCATATGATTGGTACTTCTGATTATTTACACAATGTTCGTCCCTATTGTGGTGCACAACATATTCAAATTACGGATGATAGTTTTCTTCCTATTGCTGCTATTGGTGATATTGATTTATCTTTTCGTAATGTGTTTGTGTCCCTTGGTCTTTCATCAAGTTTAATTTCAGTTAGTCAATTGGTAGATAACAATTGTAACGTGTATTTCTCTTGTGATGGTTGGCTTGTGCAGGATCAGGGGTCCGGGAAAGTGGTCGCGAAGGGGCCTAAAGTGGAAAGATTGTTTCCTATACATTTTCTTAGTCATTGTATTTTTTCTTTGGCTTGTAACACTGTAACAAATCTAAGTGAGGTCTGGCATAAACGTTTGAGTCATCCTAATTCGCTTATCTTGTTTCACTTATTGAAACATGGATTCTTAGACAATAAAAACCAGTCTTCTTTATTTTTTGATTACTCTACGTGTAAACTTGCTAAGAGTAAGACTCTACCATTTCATTCTTCTAATCATCATGTAGAAAAGTGTTTTGATATTATTCATAGTGATGTTTGGGGTGTTTCTCTTGTACTCTCTCATACAAATCACAAATATTTCGTGACATTTATTGATGACCACAGTCGGTTTACTTGGATTTATTTTCTTCACTCTAAAGCTGAGGTCTTTTCCGTGTTTCAAAGTTTCTTGGCATATGTTGAGAATCAATTTTCTACTAGTATTAAAATCTTACGATCTGACTCTGGGGGAGAATATATGTCAAATTAATTCCAAGTTTTCTTACAGTGTAAAGGTATTATTTCACAGCGCTCTTGTCCTTATATACCTCAACAGAATGGTATTGCTGAACGTAAAAATCGACATTTGTTGGCTGTCACTCGTCCTTTACTACTTGAATCTTCTGTTCCCCCTCGATTTTGGGTTGAGGCCATGTCCACAGCTGTTTATTTGATTAATTGTCTTCCATCTCAAGTCTTGAACTTTGATTCACCATTTTTTCGTCTCTACAACACTCATCCTAGGTATCACACACTTCATACTTTTGGGTGCGTCTATTTTGTTCACTTACCATCTACTGAACGTCACAAACTTGGTGCCCAAGCTGTTAAATGTGCGTTTCTGGGTTACAGTACCACTCAAAAGGGATTTGTATGTTATAATGCTATTGCTAATCGCCTTTGCACCTCTTGAAATGTGATTTTATTTGAGAATCACTATTTTTTTTTTCAGTCTAATGTGGTCTCTTCTACTACTTGTCCTATATTTCCTCGCTTTGATGATGTTCCATGCCCTATTGAGCGTTTCAAACCAGGTATTATGTATATGAGACGTAAAACTGCTTTAACTCCTTCTGATACTGACCCGTTACTTGAGCCTGTACCTCCGGCACCTTGAAGATCTACACGTGTCTCCCATCTACTAGATATGTATGGGTTCCCACATACATCTCTTTATGTAACTTTATCAAACATTCTTGCTTCTACTTGTTATTCTTAGGCAGCCCTACATGCGTGTTGGAAACAAGCAATGCAAGATGAGCTCCAACCACTTCAAGAAAATCATACGTGGGATATTGTTCCATACCCTCCTGGTGTTAAACCTATTGGTTGTAAGTGGGTATATTCTGTGAAATTGAATTCTAATGGTTCTCTTGATCGTTATAAGGTTCGGTTGGTTGCTCTTGGCAATAGGAGGAATATGGGGTGGATTACGATGAAACATTTGCTCTAGTAGTCAAAATGACTACTATCCGAATTATTATTCTATTGCTGCTTCAAGGGATGGTCACTTCATCAAATGGATGTTAAAAATGCGTTTTTGCACGGTGATCTTAAGGAAGAAATTTTTATGACTCCTCTAGACTTATTCTCTTCCTTTTTTGGTATATGCAAACTTAGACGTTCTCTTTATGGCTTGAAACAAGCACTTCGGGCGTGGTTTGAGAAATTTCGTTCTACTTTACTCGGCTTTTCTTTTACCCAGAGTCAGTATGATTCTTCTTTGTTCCTTCACAAAACAACGGATAGTATTGTTTTTCTTCTTGTCTATGTTGATGATATTGTCATTACTGGCACAAATTCAACAGCTTAAACAACAGTTCCAAACTTCATTTCATATGAAGGATGTTGGTTCTCTCCACTATTTTTTGGGTCTTGAGGTCCGTTTGGATCGGAAGGGTATTTTTTTTGCATCAACACAAATATACAGAGCACTTGATCTCTTTAGCTGGACTTCAATCTACTTCTCCTGTTGACACCCCTCTTGAGGTTAATGTGAAATTTAGTCGTGATGAGGGTGACATTCTTCCTAATCTATGATGTATCGTTAGTTGGTCGGAAATCTTAATTATTTAACAATTACACGTCCTGACATTTCTTTCGCTGTTCAACAAGTCAGTTAGTTTATACATACCCCTCGACACCTTCACTAAACTGCTGTTCGTATCATTCGCTACCTGAAGGGTACTTCTAGTCGTGGCTTATTCTTTCTTGTTGGATCTTCCCTTCAATTAATTGGTTACAGTGATGCTGATTGGGCAGGCTGTCCTAACACTCGATGCTCAGTTATTGGTTGGTGTATATTTCTTGGCTTTGCGCTTATTTCTTGGAAAAGTAAGAAACAAGTTCGGGTATTCAAATCTTCCACCAAATCGGAATATCGTGCTATGTCTACTGCTTGTTCCGAAATTATTTAGTTTCGCGTTTTATTGACTGAAATTGGATTTCCTCAATCCGATACCACACCTCTTTATGCAGATAATACTAGTGCTATTCAGATTGTTGCTAATCCTGTTTTTCATGAACGCATCAAGCACATTGAAGTGGATTGTCATTCTATTCGTAAAGCTTTTGAAAATCAGGTTATCTCCCTAGCGCATATTACCTCGGATCTTCAACTAGCTGATGTCCTTACCAAGACTCTACCTCGGCCTCGTCACCAGTTTCTCATAAACAAATTGATTCTTCTTGATCAGCCGCATCAATTTGAGGGGGGATATTAGTAAGAGATTTAATCAACAGAGTCAATCAAGAAATCAATATCAAAATGAGCAAGTCAATTCTTGATCATAAACAAATTGATACTTCTTGATCAGCCGTATCAATTTGAGGGGGGATGCTAGTAAAGATTTAATCAACAGAGCTAATCAAGAAATCAATATCAAAATGAGCAAGTCAATTCGGAAATCAAGGGGATTCCATCAATTTACAAGTCAATTCGGAAATAAAGGGATTCCATCAATTTGCTAGTCAATTCAAAAATCAAGGAGATTCTATCAATTTGTTTAATCATACCATGTACATAATTAGATTACCAAAATTAGAATATATAGATTAGGAATAAGAGAAGATTACGATTGTATTTTAAAAACTTTTCTGAATTATTTCTGTACAATTTTTTATATATATGGAATAACAAAGGAGAAGAAACTCATTCAGACAAATTGACAAGTGTTGACTCCTATGGATTGTGTAGGTGGCACCGACTATATGGTATTTGGCCTAGAAAATAGAGGAATACCAGAAGACATCTGATTAAAGCATTCTGAAAAGGTTTGATGATCACATTTACCATGAGGTGGCAGCATAATAAATTTTCATTTGTCATGGACAGGAAAATTTTCAGCTCAACTCTTAAGGGTGAGTTGCATTTTCAACTAGTAAACTCAATTCCTTTTGGAAATCTTACTTGACCATGCTTATTCTGACAGTAATTTGAGAAGTTCAGCTTGTGGATTTCATTTCCTTAAACACTAGGAAGCAAGAACTCTAGTTATGTGATAAGAAATGAGATACCATGCAGAGGAAAATGCAAGAAAATATTGTGAATTAGCCAGATTGCATTTTCGATAAAATGGGGATTGATAGGCCTGCTATTTTACTTAACTGACATGATTGTGCATTGAAATTTTAGTTGCTCGTGTTTTATGTTTCTGGTATTTAGGACATCAAGTTTGATGTGATGCACTAAATTTGCCTAAGGGTGGTAGTATTGGTGTCTTAACTGAGTAATATACTTTGACTGAATCAGTTTAAAGTGCTGACAAAGACTCACAGTTCAAATAAGCAAAGCAAACATGGAAATTGAGATGAATTTGTAGCTGAGAACCAATGCAAAATGAACCTGCAGATCAGATTTCAGAGCAATCTTGTAAGTTTTAGATGCTAAGTAAAGATCCATTGATTAACCACTTCTGCTATTGCAAGTGATAAGCACGTGTAGTCCAAAAGACATCTCCCTCTTATGAGTCTCGGGTTGTGCTTTGGCAGTAGATGCTGGACTTTTGCACTTCTTGTGTCTGAGGGATATTGATTATGAAAGACTTTTAGTTATGTCTTGCGGTCCACAGGTTTGCAATAAAGGATTGGAGGTTATGTATGTTTGCAGAACTTTAGGCTTATGTCTAACTTCTATTTGATATCTTTGACATTGTAAAGAAATTTTACCTTCGACAAAGTACCCTTTCTCCTGATATTGACATGTTCCTTGAGGATTTTTCAGCAGAAATCCTTGTACCCACTTGATGCCTTCACATCTAAATTCCTGTTGCCTTGGTTGCCTTGCCAACTCCTCAAATTCTTCTGTCAATCTTAAGACCTTTTAAGAAGCCATACTTGGAGATATGTTGGATTAACATAAGAAATTGTCAGATGGATCTTATCCTGATTTTTATGGTATTTTTATCCAAAAAGGAAGTAAGGCTACCTACAATGCTCTAGACAACTTTTTTGTTCTGGAAGCTCAGAATTGTTGATTTCCTTTCTTGGTCACATGTGGATTTGCTTTCCTTTTCAGATGTCCCACTGTTAAGATTGTAACAACCTGTCTCAACTTGTTGGTTCACTTAGGCCTGAAAGCCTCTTGGTTGTCTTTAAAGGTGCCTCATATTGTTGGGAGTTTGTTTTATATATATGGTCAAGGATTACTCTAGTGCAAGCCAACGTGGGATTCAAGCTCCACCAGACCAACATCCCACACCCTGATGTGGAATGTTACAAACTCCCCTCCTTTGAGGGCTCCACATCTGTGTGGGCTTATGCTAGTGGTCAAAAGTACCACCCTAGTGCCAAGTGACAACTCCAATACCTTGAGGTATTGTCCACTTTGACCTGAAAGTCCCAAGGTTTTGTCCCAAAATGTGCTTCACTGTGTTGGGGGTGTAGTCGCATATATATAGCTAAGGATCAGTCCAGCGCTAGCTGATGTGGTATTCAAGCTTCACCACACCAACATTCCACACATTCAACTGATGTGTGATGAGTTGAGTTTGTGTTAAGTTTTTACTACTTGAGTGCTTTTCTGGAGTTTTGTGAATTTGACTTGAATGTGGTGGATGTGGCATGTCTTAAATCCTAGTCTCATTAAAAATAGAACCTCTTCTATGTAGCCTTGTTTTTGCCTTTCCACACTTGTGGGGTTGCAGAAACTTAGTTTAGCTTTCGAGCAATCGATGTCTCCGGTCCTTTGTAAATAGTCATCAGGACCAAAACTATTCCAAAATTTTCTTCCCTATGTAAGTGACAATTGTTTATTTATTTTTTGGTTCTTTTTTCTGTCCTAAAATGAGTCTTAATCTGGTTAGGAAGGAATATATCTTTGTTGATTCTGATCTCAAAGATGTATCTTGCCATTAGCAAAAGATTTTAAACTTGGTGAGCAATCCCTTTTTTCCCTCTTTCAACAACATTATAGTCCATGACTCCATACTATAATCACTTGCTGGACTGGACAAAAATTTAAATAATTAACCATCTGAAACCATTTTAAGTTCTAGCAATCTGGGGTAAGTTGGAAAGAATAATGATGCCTATTAAAGTCATGTTGGTGATAGACTTCTCTGTCAAGAGTTAATGCTGAGTGTATATTTTAGAGAATCTTACCAACAGTTGCAGATGTTGTTTGTTCTAATATGATTATTACAGGCTCAGACTAATCAAATGGTGTCTTCTGTCTGGACAATAGTTGTAGGTTTAAAACTGTTTTGCTAGTGCCTAATATAATTTAAAGCCACTCAATTTTGCACATAGTTGCTGTGTAGGATATATCTAGATAACTTGCAGTATACCACGTCATACTTTAGAACCAGACAGACTCAATGTGGAGATTGATCATTTCTTGAAGTGTTTCAACATAGCACATGTCTGACACATGCATGTAACACTTGTATGTGAGTCCATGTAACATGCATTTATTAGAAGAGTTTCAAGAGTTACTTTTGCAGTATGTTCAGACACCTTGGATATACAACAAAAGAGTTTACTTTGACATTTATGCAGTTAAAGCTATTCTTTCAGATTTTATATGTATTTTTTCTTGTTGTGAAAGGTTGTTCTCTGATGGATTCCATTCAGTGTATGAGTTCTTTTCAAGAGATTGGAATAGATCTTGGTGTGGTTCCATGAAATCCATTCCAAGGAAGGGAAAAAGAGTAACCTTGGCTCACCTAATCTGTTGCTCAAACATGGAAATTTGTGTCAAGTTGCTGCCTAGTAAAACATATTTCATTGGGAGCCACGTGCTGATTTCAGTTCCCTCGCCGTGTGTAGCAATTGAAGTTAAATGAACTTACCAATTGTTTTGGAACCCTGAGAACAGAATGATTCTCTGTATGATCTCCAACATTCATAAACTTCATCTGTTTTATGCTGCAAGAAGTACCCTTCCCAGAGGTATTTGCTAATCCATAAATTTATGTTCTTGTTCCAGACATTTTCCGTCGTCATTCATGACAAGTTGCAACATTCCAGTACTACTGTACTGATGACAAACGAACTATCTTTTAATGGAATTATCCTGGGGTTTGAAAATTGATGCATCATGAGGAGCTTCTTTCTAGAACCACATTTTGGACCTTTCTTCATTCTTCTGCAAATGCAAAAAGAAAAAAAGGACATCAGCTCATGCCTTTGACCTATTAGATATAATCTCATATTTGAAATTATAGGATTAATTTCTATTGGCATGGCATTCATATGTCCTTTATCTCATTTCTTAAATAATGTGGTATGAGTTATTGTTTGTGGCACTAAGTGCATGCTTCAAATGCATGAAATGAAGCATTATTTTGTGTCACTTTTGTAGGTTTGTTTTCTCTCTTGTGCATGCTCTCTTATGTTAGCCTCTTGATATTACCTAGAAGCCTCAGTTCAGCACCATATGATGCTTTGCAGATGACTAAAGAGGCTATAGAAGTCAGGCATAATCAGGAAAGCCATCAAATAGTTCCTTCTTATGTAAGACGCCACAGATCCCTTGTGGCTTGCCTGTTTTGTGGTGTCACTCATGCTCCCTTATTGGTTTTAGTCACCATACAAAAGTTGCGATACTATTATATTTATTCTGTGTTTCTGTAACAGTAGATTTGCATAAGATTAGCAACTTAAGGAACTACACTGGCTGAATGATGTTTTTAGGCATTTTTGCATTACAAAATGACATCGTCTCCAAGTGTTCTGTAGGTTAAAGAGAGAAAAGGAAATGCCTCTAATCGCTTAAAGCAAGCCATATGCCCGCTATTTTATATCATAATGATCAGAATTTATTTTGCATTTTCAGCAAAAGGCATTGTCATTCCAGTCTAATGGCATTGCATGATTAGGTCATTGCTGTCCTTATTAGCATGCACATCTATATGTTTAGATGAACACAGAACCATGCAACTGTTCAACTGGATTATCTTTACTTTTTCCTCTTTTCTTTTAAACACTTCAAGAGCTTCCTGATACTATTCTTTTTCTTGTTTCGGGATTATTTATTTATATTATTTTGCTAATGATAATTTACCTCTTGTTAAAGTGGCTACCATGGTTTCAAAATTTTATTGTAAACGAGTTTGCAGTTTGCATACTGTCTTGTGTTACAATTATTTGTGACTTATGTTTGTTAAAGTTGTCAAAGTTATTTGCTTCTCTTTTCCCATGCTTTATTTATGGAATGGAACTAAGGAAATCTTTGTGGTTAGCTTAATACCTGTTTTGTATTTAGGGCATCTGCATTCAGGAATGTGCTATGAATTCTAGACCTGGCCAAGACGTAGAAGCCAGAGATTTTCGTATGTTTTTTTGAAACACCTAATGAAAAGATAGTTCATTTGTCATGGTTTAGTAGAGTTTGAATGTTGCATTGCCTCTAATTCATACTGGATAGTCCTGCTGGAAGTTATAAAGAAGAATTATACAAGCTGAATGACCTTTTTCTCTTTTGCCATGAATGACCCTTTTTCCCTTTTGCCATGATGCAGAAAGAGCAAGTCTCTTTCTCTAGAAGCAAGACATTTAACAGGTACTGCACATGATCTCCATCACATTCCTCTTATTTTGTCTTGTGACCAACTTGCATCTCTAGCATTGTGTATGAAAATGTGATTGACTTCTGTAGACATGCACCAAACTCATTGGATAATAGGAAGCATAGCTCACTAGGAAAAGAGCTTTTCAAGTACTTATATGTGATAGTTTGCTTCTCACCTCATGAAGTGTCACTTTCTCACCAAAGTTTACTCCACAATAATTGCTCACAAGCGCGACAAAAGATGCTTTATATATTTGCTGATAGTCAGTGAGGATGCAGGCAAACCTTTAATAATGACAGTTGATTCATCAAAATGATGAAGTCTAGAAGCCTCGATTTTAATTCTCTATTGCAGTCTCTCTGTAGTGTTGCAAGGATGAAGTGGAGAGAGAGAGAGAGAGAGAGAGAGAGAGAGAGAGAGAGAGAGAGCTTTAATATTGACAGTCGATTCTTCAAATGATGAACTCTGGTTGCCTCCTCAATTTTAATTCTCCATTGCGATCTTTTTGTAGCGTTGCAAGGATGAAATTGGGAGAGAGAGAGAGAGAGAGAGAGAGAGTTGGTGCATTCTTCATTTTCTTCTTGGAGTCGCTTCTCTCCTTTTAGATAATGATGAACTACGTGCTCAGTCGATTCTCAGTTAAGGGCCTTGGGTAATTTGTGGATTTATGATAGTTCTCTAGTAGCTGTTCTATCATATGTTTACTGTTAACACTTGTGACCTCTAGGTGATCATCATGCTTTGCACTCTCCTTTGCAGAACACAGTATTGGATATCATTTTCCAGTTGTTCTTTCTTCCTTTTATACACGTTTGATGTCACTAGTTTTTCAACATAAATGGGGTGTGCCACAACACTTCCTTCCCAGAGCGCTTATTTTGATTTTTTGCATCAATCATCTCACTGCATGAATTGCAAATATTATGTCTAGCCAATCAAGGAAGGGCGGATCTGGCGCAATGGTGGAGTCTCTCCATTGTGTCCTCGGGTCTAGAGTTCGAATCAGCCTCCTTGCCAAAAAAAAAAAAAAGCAAGGGGAAGACTGCCTATGTATTCCCTTCCCCAGAGCCCATAATGTGGGAGTTTCGACACTGGGTACATCCTTTATTTCTAGCCAATCAAGGAAAAAGTCAATTAATCTCACTACCATACATCTATAGCCTGGGCCCATTTGCATCCTCCAAATCTTTCAATGCAGCAGAACTACCATTAGTTTCCACAGAATTCAGATGATCTATACATAATGTATTACATACTTGTGATGTAAACACTGTAATGCTTTCTAGTAGCTCAAGAACAACTCTGCCTTTACTCGTTTCTTCTCATGCCATTGAAAGTGCCTTTCTTCATGAATTATGTTAATAAATTTTCCTTGTTCAATCATATCTCTTTTATATCATTATTCCATTATCTATCTTTACATGGATTTGCTCCATTTCTACTAAATTACCTCAATTCTTGATGGTAACTCTTGAATTTGGTGATGCTATGGAGAATCCCTTAAGCCGAGGAATTTTCATTACTTCCCCCCTCACTTTGCTTTGGTGCTTGCTTGAAACCATATAGTATTCTTTTGAGTGCATAAAATTTCTGGTTTATCCTTTTTCTTGCTTGAAACTATCATGCTTCACATCAATCTGCTTCAACTTTGATGTCTAACAGGATCTTATGCCGTGACCAAATGAAACAAAGCAAGCCTATCTAGCTCACAGAGCACTAATAGGCGGTTCTGATATTCAGTGGCTCAGATATTGCTGAACTTTGGATCCTCCAAATTTCGGTTTTGTTCTGAAACTCTTCTCATTCTTTCATTTCTTCTGTTGCTATTCATGGCCACTTGTCCAAATGTTCGTGGCACTTTTTTTTTTAGTGAAGTGTCAAACTTTGCCTTGATGATCTACTTTGGCTCTTCGATGTCTAGTTATATCTTAATCTTGCACAATCAAAATATATGTTGAGTAATTGGCTTTTTTCTGTTTCTTTTCCAAGGAGCTATCTCTACTTCTATTGTTTTTCTTTTCCCATCAGTTTGACACAACAACTGATTTCCATTTTATCTGCAGTTTTATTTCCTTTCCTGCATGACAAATTTGCCTTTCCAATGTGTATCATTTCTTACGGTACAGGATCTTCTTAAAATCTCTTTCAACTTGCAGCTTCATAAGGCATAACGGTTAGCTGGATTGGCTAACAAGCTGAACAACTCGATTTTCACTGGTAGGGTTTTTATTTCAAATGTCTTAGCTTGAAAATATGGAAAATGGAATGGACCAATTGTTAAAGCGTTCAAACACACTAAGCAGCAAGAACAAGCTGATGGATATTGGTTTCACCTTTTACTATATCAAAATCAGAAAAGTATACAATTCCTTGAGTAGTTTGGAGTGCAATATTAGTGCAGGAATATATCTGTGATGAAAGATTCTTAGTTCTGAGGGATAGCAAAATATTGTTTCACCGCAACCAAATGGTTTTACTGCCAGATACAATTAACTAGAAGATCAGGGAAAAAGAATCAAGGGTGGAAACTTTAGTTGACCTACATCCATTGAATTAATTATTTTTTTTTTCTTTTTCATTTTTCTTCTTGTGAAATTGATTTTGAATAGCAGGAGCCTTTCTTTTCATATTTCAATTTTTCATAAGCATTCTTTCAGTCCACTCAAAAGAATTTATTTTAAAAAGGTTAGTCATATGCATAAAAATCTACATTCTTGTTACTGTTTTGTTCATGAAATTTTAGAGCTACTTGCAATTGGTTTTGCATTTCTTGCAAGTCCAACAATAGTGTTCCTTTCTAACTCCAAGTGTGAATCTCATGGGTTTTTCTCCTTGTTCTAATTCTAATGTTGGCTGCTGTATTGTTGTTTCTTGCTACACTTGCCCTTCAAAATTTTAATGTATTGATTTATTCATCTTAGGCTGATCACCAAAAGCCTAAATAGACATTTTTGGATTTGCTTTTACAGAATATCAGGAATTTTCCAAGTCTTATATTATTACCATTTGTCTAAGACTGACTTTAGATTGTTGTTCCGGGGTAAAACACAACACTGATTTGAGACTAGTGACCTTAACACTGTCTACAGCATTGAGCTTACTTTATGGGCTTACTGGACTCTATGTTTAAACCTTCTGCCACCTATCTGCTGGCTATATTGCTCAACCTATCCGGTCTCTTTATTCCATCTATCTACCACGTAAGTGTTACACAACAAACATCTCAGGCTTCTTGTGCCCATAGCTTTTTCTACTGGAAGTTCTGTTGCTTTCTCAACCTCTTGGCAGATGCATAGAAACAGTATTCCTTGGTTAGAATCACTGTTGCTTCCCTGATAGCTTGCCATGAAATAGTACTGTGTCTCCAACTAAGGCATGATTTTAGATGGAGGTTTAAAATCAACTATTCTTAACTAATGGAAAGCCTATGGGCTTTCTATCGAACTCTGTAATTGTGATTTTTCTAAATATTAAACCTGTGGATTTATTTGGATGCTGGTGTAACTCTCAAATCCACTTTTGGTTTGTAGACCTGCACTTTAATTGGTTGCACATGGACTTGGTTCACTTGGACTAATAAGGTTCTGCTTATTGTTTTACTTTTTGGTTAAAGGGATTGTATCTTAAGGCTGGATTTTTTTTTCCTTTATTTCCTTTCTAAATCAAGGTGTAAATATTGATGTTCTACTGAACCAATATTTTGGTTCTTAATAATGTAGTTTATTTCAAAACTATTTCTTTCAATCTCTTCTGTTTCAGATTCTGTCTTTCTTTATGTGCAAATCCTTAGGTTTCAGTTTTTCGCATTGTGATAAATTTTCTTCTAAAAAAGAAAGATTAATGTTATTGATCCCTCATCATCATATGTGTGAACCACGTAGAGCAGAGCCTTTCTGTATTTGTATGAGCTATTGCATAACTAAACAGTATAGTAAAAGAATTGCAGTAGTTTTCAAAATGTTACCTTGACTTCTGAAGCTGGATTCATTAGTTGATGATGCTCCTCCTTTAATTTGTTGTACCGCTCAATTAGAGCCT
This sequence comes from Dillenia turbinata, assembly GCA_037126225.1. Lineage (NCBI taxonomy): Eukaryota > Viridiplantae > Streptophyta > Magnoliopsida > Dilleniales > Dilleniaceae > Dillenia > Dillenia turbinata. The sequence goes on along the minus strand of JBAMMX010000002.1, from coordinate 12,835,031 downwards.
TCATGCTGCAAATGAAATTGAAAGTAGAAAATGAGGGAATTAAGGAGACAAAATGTAAATTCCTAATTACCAGAACCTGAATACTAAAGTTAGTACATTGTCAATTAGAAATGCCTTTTTTTTTTTGGTAGATAGAGAGGCTCGAACTCAAGACCTTTATAAGGGGGAGGGGGGACGCTGTCACTTGAACTAAAGTCCATTGGCATTAGAAATGCCTTTGATGCCAGGTCCACTGAAAGCCCAGTTCTTTGCCTTGCTTGTTTCTTCTATGCTACTTGTCTATTAGTTTGATTGTCCTTAATCCGTACTACAAATTGACTTGATCTTTCCCTTCCTTACTCCCATACCCTCTTTTCTTATTGATATTTTATTGTGCTGCTTAAGTCGAAGCTGGGTTTATGATAGCAGGGAAGACATAGTGAGTGCATCAGATTGGTCACAATGCAAAATCAAATGTGGTTCTCTTTCTTGTTTTCAGATATTTAGTATAACAATGTTCACCAACAGATATGTTGCTCCATGCATCAGATTGATAAGTGTCACTTGGCTCCAATAACTGTAAATGATAAATATTTGACAAGTTAAGAAACTTTCTGTTTTCTGAGGGCCCTTAAATGTCATTGTAAGTATTCAGATCAAACAGGGTCAGCATATGTTTTTGGTGCTTTCGAAGGAATTTACATAGTTCTTTAAGGTATTACAGGTCATATGTACAATAGCGATATCTTGTTTTCAGATATTTAGTATAACAATGTTCACCAACAGATATGTTGCTCCATGCATCAGATTCATAAGGGTCACTTGGCTCCAATAACTGTAAATGATAAATATTTGACAAGTTAAGAAACTTTCTCTTTTCTGAGGGCCCTTAAATGTCATTGTAAGTATTCAGATCAAATAGCGTCAGCATATGTTTTTGGTGCTTTCGAAGGAATTTACATAGTTCTTTAAGGTATTACAGGTCATATGTACAATAGCGATATCTACATTGCGTTATTCCTCCCTTGAGAATTTATATAGAAGCCAGCCATTCTTCCTCAAATGATCATCTTTTGTGACTTCATAATTTAATACATAGATGGCTGGAACAAAGATTTCCTTTTTCAATTTCAAGGATCTTAGGTTGGTATGTGTCCTTCTCAGATCAAATTTAGCTAATGGGCAAGGAAAGGAGAAATGATTGTTTACCTTATGGCATTAATGGACTAGCTCTGGTGGTGCCAGAGATTAGATGTTTGTCAATTTGCTCCTTCATTGATTGCTTTTATTCATAAAGTTGTATTTTTATCTCTTTTGGTTTATAAGGGTCTCAAGGCCACGAGGAAGGGGGAGGGGGAGCATGAAATCGGACCCGACCTGGTTGAACTTGGGTTGGAAGCATCATCCCAGAACATATTGGATGTGATGTGGTCAATCAAATTTCAGTATCCCAAGTATGTAGAATATGGAGAAACTCGGCGGGTACCCTAGAAGCAGGAGAACTGTATCCAATTACTCGGTCCCTTGCACTGTGGTTCATTACTGAATATCTCTTCATTCTTATCAATGCTTCTTCCAAGTTGATCTTTTTCAAAGGTCATCTCCTACCCACATAAAGAACACTGCTTTGTTTTCTCCCATATGCTGGATCTTTTGAAGCTGTCCTATAAATGTTTCAACCAATGCCATGTTTACTTCTCAGGTAATTCTTCCATTGTGGGAGGCTTTTTAGGATCCCTTGGATTCACCAAGGTACCTCATTTCCTCGGGATTCTTTCATCTGTGGTACACATTCGAAGGAGTTGGCTTTCTACCTCTGGTGCATCAAGAGCAGGTTCGATTCTTGGGGCTTTACAAATATTTGGATCAAATCACAGATGGAAGCACGTTGTTTTACCCACCTAAAGCTTCCGCTAAAGATGTAAGCTAAACCGTGCAGTTTCTTGACAGCAAGGGAAGATGCTTTGCAAAAGCATAGAAAACGTGGTAGACAGATCTCTATATGGGTTCCTTTCCTACGAACTTATTCTACATCACCTCCATGTGATGGACAGAAGGCCTTTCTCGTGAGTTCTTCCCACTTACGTGAAAAGCTGACAAATGGATCAGGTGTAATTCTATATCAACCCAAAAGAATGATGGAAACTTGCTACATGCTTGTACACCAAAGTTGATCTATAAATCTACTATCAGGTTGGAGATGGAAATTGCGATGGGGGATGACTAAATGCTTTTTGTCTTCTTCAGTAGCTTCTGGAAATTTCTGTGAAGCTCATGATCTTTGGACTTTTTAGTGTTCCGGGTATTAACCTTCAAACAAGATATTATAGGTATGATCTTGTACTCGACATAAATCCAATTCCATTACCTGGATCAAGATTTTATTATGGGGATGTTGTAGCTGTCATCTGTTTAACATGATTCCAAAAATTTGGAAATCTAACAAAGGTACGCCATTATTTTGCACTCCCAAGTGTACCTTCATTGGTTGTGTGGTGGGGAACTTTATGAATAAAGTTCTGGCCTGATATATGCATGCATTCAGGGATGCATCACGAGGCATGATTATGAATACCTCTTAGAAGGCTCAGGAGGATAATTTTACCATAAACTCATTCTCTAGGATTTGAAAGGGGGAATGTCTATTCTTCGGATTGCATTGTGGCCTCCAAAAGAGATAATGTTAGGTGCAGTGAGAGCTTAAATTTCAAGATGAATTTAAGAGCTTTCTAGGATATATTAAATCTCTTAAGTTTCTTTTATTGCTTAATATTTGTATATTTAGGTCAACTATTAAGGAAATTGTAGAACTTGCACATTCATTACTTGTTATTTTTGTTGCTATTGTTACTTTTCAATAGGCAAAGGTGTGGTAATGGTAGAGAGATTTTTTTTTTGGTGGGAATTTTTAAGAGGATGTACGCGGGGCATTTTGATTTAGGTGCATCCTCCAACTGAAAATTAGTATCTCTATTGATTTATTCTTATAATAAAAGAATTTGACTCTCTCTGGAACATAGACAAACGGTGCCAAACCACGTAAACAATTATCTCGCTTTGCTTATTTTTTGTTTGGTTGTGGGGGTTATATCTATTAATTTCTTGATATTCTTTGAATTTATTCCCAACAAGTCAAGTAGTATTAAATTAGGGTTCGATTATTAAACAAATTTAACAAACATGACAAGTAATTCTTCAAACTTTACGACTCAGAAGTTTGATGGTGGGAGTAGTTTTACTTTTTTTTTTTTGTTACAATAGAAATCGAACTCCGGATCATGGGATTGAGGGAGGGGGACTATTGTCATCGGGTTATCCCTTTTGAGATGTTGGGACTAGTTTTACACTGTGGCAAAGAAGAGCAAAGGATCTTTTGTTCGAAAAGATTTGACAAAAAGTCTTGAAGGGTTCGAAAGTCAAATTGGGAAACAATGAGCGATTGATAATTGGGAGGAGGTTGAAGAAAAGTGTGCAAAAATATAATCTGGTTTTGGCGAAAATGTTGACCAACAAGTTCCATTCTACGAAGTTCGAATGTAGGAAGGGGTAAATCTATCTAGTGAAACACTTAAAAGACAAATTCAATGAGATTTTTCATCTAACTCAAGAAAACTGAAATAAAAATGGAGGATGAAGATAAGAAGCTGTTTCCTGCCAACTTCATCTTCTGATTTATATGGGAACTAAAGGGGTTTATCCGGTACTCAAATGCTCTTCGGCTTAGTGCAGGGGTAGGGGGAGGGTTGTACGCAACTTTTCTCTTATATTTTTGCAAAAGGACTATTTTCACGTTTCGAATCCATGATCTCGAGATCACTAAAGGAGCAACTCTATTATTACACTAAGATTCGCCCTCATTTATAATGAGAGACACTGGCCAAGTGAGAGGCACAATGAAGGTTGGAGCCTATGATGCTCGGCAGAAATCAAATTTCAAGGATGGTATAATGAGGCATTGGTTACTCAAGGTGACAATCGGTCAGTATCTTAGTGGAGGTAGGATTAGATCTAAAGTTAGAAGTTTGGATGAAATTTATTGTTTTGGATACAAAGGTTGTTAGAAGTTTGGATGATCTTTAGTGTTTTGGATGAAAAGGGTATGGGCACCTTAGGTGGGATTGCCCTCAGAAGTAGGGCAAAACGGACAAGGGCTAGAAAAAGGAAGACGTAGGAGTAGCGGGTGCTCTTTTGCATGGGATGGTGATGGTAACGTTTTCCTAATCTCTAAAGGTAATAATGTATATTTTTTTTCCATGATGGGTTGGTATTTATCCTATTATGTGACTTACATATGCTTTAGGAAATAATATTTTAGTTCTTTTACCTAAATGGATGACTATTCCTATAAGTTCTATTAGTAGAAGGGAAGAAATGAGTGGTAAATCATAATCATGGCCCAACAGTAAGATGAATAAAGGGCATACACTTCTAAGTGCACCTTCAGTGCAAGAAGGGAAGAATTGGATTTTAAATCATAACCAAACCAGTCCTGTAGTTTTATGTTGCAATGCCAATGGATAGTCGGCCTAATGGCTAAAGGTGTTAGGTATTTTAATTAAGTCTCGGGTTCAAAATTTAGGAATGGAAAGAACTACGTTGGGAGAACTTCTCCCTAAATTGGGTCCGAAAATATTCAAATCGTATTATTCAGAATATGATTTCAAATACTAATTCATTAAATACCAAAAAAGGGGTCATACACCCCAACCCTACCTAAGAAGGTGAGATATGTATTATATTACACACTCCTAGTCAAAAGTTATCCATAGTATTCTACATGTGGATATAAAATGATAATATATGAAACAATAATGCACTTATAGATTCATTAGGAAAAGAATAATAGCCTCTTTTGACAGTCTAAAATGGAATCCAACAGCCTGATTGACCCAAAAAAAAAAAAAGAAAAGAAAAGAAAATTTGATCTTAGAATCAATTCTTCTTGGCAGTTTCATTTTTTAAATTATTTATTGTATTTATAGTGAGAAAATATGGCACCGGAAGTGTGTCCCTTAGAAGTTTCTATTTTCTAAAGACTTTAGGATATTAAAAGACCTTTTTTTTTTCTTTTCTTTTTTTATGCTCTTACATCAAATTTTAGCCTAAGATCTACCTTGTCCACATTGAGGATAAATCCCATAATATTAAGTGTTATCGTTACTCTTATATACATGTTGTCTAGTTGGAGGCAGAAGCTTGAATATCCTATTTGTGATGAAAGGGACACAATCGTAAGTTGGATTTGTGAGAGCATGTTATACATATGATAAAAGAGTGGGTATAAATCCGAATTTCAGTTTCGAATGGTTTATGCCTAGAAAAGAATAGGAAATAGAACAAAAGGAATGTGGTTTTTGTTGCTATAATCTTGGAAGATATTCTTACCATCATATCTAAAAGAAGATTGCAATATGTACAATTTGTCAGAGATCACCATCTGAAAAAGGTTTGGTTACATAATCTAAGCACCAAGATAATGTATAAATGGTTTGAAATAGGTAACAGATAACAATCCATCCACCCTATATCTTAGATTTATATGTGATGTTATCTTTTGGTGCTTGATTTGTTTTGGTTTTACTCGGTGGAATTAAGTTTTGGCTCCTATACATATAGGTAAATGGATGAATAATATCAGTTTCCTCTTTGTTTAATGGTTCATAATATCATAGGAGGGAGAAGAAACCTTATATAAAGCGGATTTTTTATTTTCTTTTTTTCTTTTTTTGAATCTGAAAAAATATTTGAAGTATGCAATATGAAATAAAATACAATAACTAGAAGGATCTATATAACCAACCTCACTCAATGGAATAAAGATTTGGTGTTATAAGTTAGAAAAATATTTGAGCTGCAAATCCTGACAAATTTATATGGCTTACAGCTCCTCATCAAACACCTTTGCTTTTAGTACATGACAAGATCCTACTTCCCATCTTCTAACAGTTATATAAGTGTCTTGGTTTTTCTGTATTCTTGGTAGACATAGCTATCCAACTTGGTAGTTTGACACGGTCAATGTAGTTAAGGCCACTTGTGCAACTCAATGATGATTTTATGGATTTTTTTAAAACTCTTTGGTGCTTGAGTTACAAGACATAGTCTTGTGCATGTTGAAATAGTGTTATGAGATATGAGTTGCTCAAGAGCAGCGGTTTGAGGAGGATATACTCTAGGAGTTCATGAGTTGAAATGTGACTTCATTAATTCTACCCTAAAGGGTAACATAAGTTCATGATGAACTTTGTGATTCATAAAGTTCTCAGCAAAGAGTATATTGATTATCTAATCCCCGGGGATTTAGCTTATGTTTGTTTTTATTTCATAGTCAGTTGTGCCATTCATGGCTGCTCTTTTTTTTTTTTTGGTTACCCAAGATTTGAACTCCGGATCATGGGGTTGGAGAGGGGGTTGTGACAACTAGATTGTACCCTTAGAGATGCCATTCATGGCTGCTCTAGCAACCTTATCTCTTGTCTTCAGTATGGAGGCCTGGATTGTAGTTAAGAAACTTGAATCAAATAGAGTAATACATACTACTGATTTTTCTGAACTTGTGAACGATGTATAGATCTATCACCCTTTGAAAATCATGCACAAAATAGGATTTCATTATATATACAAGTAATGTTACCATTGTATTTGGGTAGGATCTGTGATAAATGAGCATGGTAAGGAATGCGTTTAGAGACTTTGGTGGGTCTTCTTAGTGAGCTCATGTCAGGATTCTTGCGTTGGTAATGTTCCAAGATTGGGATGTGACATTGGCTGTGATAGAGTAGAAAACGAGACCGGTCTTGGTTCTAGTGCGGGTTTGCTCAAGTCTTGCTTACTGCACGAGTGATGTTAGTCTGCAATCCATTCCATGGCACCCAAGATTTGGTCATATATCATTTGGATCGACCTAAGAAAGTTGTTCCATAATTTGTTTGATGATTTCTCTTCAGAATGGAAGATGAATTGGTTTGAGTAGTTATGTAGTGAAAGCGTGATTAAAAGACACCCTATACACTTATATTTGTACACAAAAAATAAATACTCCTAAAGATAATAAATACGATGTATAGCTCCTAAGACTAATGTTCACACTTCAAAGAGAATTCTATTAATTCTTTATTACTATTTCTAATACAGTATATTAGTTCTCTATTATTTCCAATATTCTTCCTCAAGCTAGAGCATATGAATGAAATGCACCAAGCTTTTTACAATATATTGACATAATATGAAACAGTAAGAAGAGCTAGATCGAATCCTTTGCTCTCGTAGAAGACCCAGGTTACTGTCAGTGTAAACCTAAACTCATAAACGCGGGTGGAGACATTTTGACAAAGAACAGAAGCTGTTGAAGGGGACATAAGGTGTAGGTTACACAACAAGAATAGGGTGGTCAAAATACTGCAATACAGACCTTCGTTGGAGCTAATAACCACCTGAATGGAGATACAAGAGGCCAGTGAGTGACTGGAGCTGACTATTTATTTATTTATTTTTAGGGCAACAAGTTTGAAACTTCCGCATGACGTGTCGAATTAAACTCAAATGATAGACAAAAATATACGACAAACGATGACGATGACGATGTATGGTCAATAATAACACTCATGGAAGACTTAGAACTCAAAACATTAAAATTAAACAAATAATTATATAATACAAAATTTGAGACTCAACAACATCCCTATTTCAAACCAAGACTTGAATAGAGAAGCTAAGGAATGGGAGGACTTGCCTTGCTTCCATTACCAATGACTCACTCCTATTTATACTAGTAGTAAATTAAGTTGCGAAACATGCCTAGATAATCTAGTTTTAGTTGGTGAAGACTATTCAAGACAAGAAGATTATTTAAATGTTTAAGTATGTGATATTTTTCAAAATGATCAAATTAGGCTGGTGTCGGAAATTTCTACATGAAGAAATGTGGTGGTTTAGGAGAATGATCAAATTAGGTTAGTACTAGAAATTTCTAGAGAAAGAGAGGTGGTGCTTTCTCAACACTCCCCTTCACCGACTATTCTTTCAATTTTACGTCTTCTCAATCATCCCCATTAGTCGATAGAATTTTGAAAATTTGTTCGATCTTGTCCTTGCTTGAAATACTCGATTTTCTATTGCTTCTTCAAATGTTGTAGACTCCTTTACTTCTTCAATAGCCATGTTTGCATACTTTAGGTTTGGTCATCTTTTTCGGGTAGGTCTCCTAAGCGATGGCCCGTGGTTATTGTTCTTCTACTGCCTCATCGTGAACACGTTTCTTCTAAGGGCTTTGAGATTTATCTTTCGGTGATTCCATTCTATCATTTAAGTTTCCTCTTCTTTATCTTGAGTTTGCCTGAAAAATGATGCCTTCTCCTCAACTTTCTTCTTTATTTCTTGGGTGTTTGAAAGTAGTCGTGCTTGAGATGGTCACCAAGATGACATTTCATCGAACACTACATTAATCCTTGTGACACAGCATTTTCCAGAAGTAGGATCACAGTATCTCCAACCTTTCCTTTGGTCGTCATAGCCAACAAATAAGTATCGAATTGCCTTTTTGTCGAATTTGCTCCGAATTTGATCCAGAACAAATACATAGTATACATAACTGAATATTCGGAAATGGCTCACCTTTGGCTTGACATTCCACAACTTATTGAAAGGTGATAAAAAACCAAATCTCACTTGAGGTAGTCTATTAGTCACATGGACTACCGTCTTCATACATTTAACCCAAAACTGTGGTGGCACGTTCATTGCATGCAACAAGCTTCTACATATCTCTGCCAAGTGTTGATTCTTCCACTCAGCTACACGATTTTGCTATTATGTCCTTAGGCTGGTAAATTGCCTTCGGATCTCCTAATTCTTGCCGTAGTTGAGAAATTCGTCTGATGTATACTTACCGCCATTATCTATACGGAAGCAATGGACTTTGCATCCAATTTCATTTTCAACTTTTTCTCTGAAGACCTTAGATTTCTTCAGAGCTTCAGATTTCTCCTTCATGAAGTCCACCCATGCATATCTCGATAAGTTATCGATAAAGGTGATCATGTATCTCATGTTACTGATTGATGGTCGTATGACTCATCCAAAGATATCTGAGTGGATCAATTCCAATTGTTCTTTGGCCCGATACTTCAACTCCTCGTATAGAAGCTAATATGCTTTGTTGTACTGACATCCAACATGAACGATATCTTCTTGACACTCTAGTTAAGGAAGACCTTTAAGCATAGACTTTTTCATCGTTACCTTAAGCTTTTGATAACTTACGTGCTGTAGGCGAGCATGCCAAAGATCAGCTATCTCACTTTTTCTTGTATTGTTGACATATGCTTCCTAGGCTGTCATGATGTAGACCGACTCTATTTGTCGTTCTACCATTATTGGCTCGCCAATGATTTGAAAATTGCGGTATACTTGACGTCTTGTGGTCCGAAAAAGCACATGTTGCCTTTCTTTGCAATTTGTGATACAGACAGCAAATTCTTCTTTATCCCTAGCACGTGATAGACATTTTATAGCTCCACTTGGTCGTCGTTGAATCGAGACATCAAGATTGTCTTCCCAACATGAGTTATTGACAACTTTGAATTATTGGCCATAACTACAACTTGCCCCCTTTTGTGTTTCGACATGTCTGATAATTTCTTTTTGTCTCCTGTCATGTGATTAGAGCAGCCAGAATCAACGATCCAATTTTCTTCTTAATTTATTTTATCACGTACTGCAATGAGTGATGTCTCCTCTTCTTCAGCTAACATACAAAAGATTACCAACTCTTCTTCAAGAGAGTAATATGGCATTTGATGTTGCTCTTCGAATGTGGAGAAACTTTGACGTCGCATTCCTCCTCACTATGCTCCTCGTTCCGAGTGGAAGTTGCAACGTTATCTTTGACTCGCTTAGGTCAACAATCTCGTACAAAATGTCCTCTTCTTTTGTTGTTGAAGCATCGATCATCTTGCCTAGGTTTGTTTCCTTCAGCTTTGTCTTGATCTTGCTTCGCTCTTCCTTGTTGAGAGCTCTTCCGCTACCTTCTTCTCTAGCCTTGTTGCTTGCTGGTCTTTCCATTATCCCCAGATCTCACAGCTCTATTACGTTGATTTTTATAGACTCTCCTTTTACTAAAGAGAGCTTCCTCCTCGCTCTTTATTGAAACATTGGGTATTTTATCATCAAATGTTTTTTAATTTGCCAATAAATTCTCCATCTCCGTAAGAGTTAGTGGATCTACCTATCCATGAGTCACAATGACGAAACCCTTGAATTCGGGTCTCAATCTGTGGATGATTATTCTCCTCATCCTCGTTTCATGAATTGCATTCTTCGGATCTAACTTTGAAATTTTCTCACAAAAAGATTTGACTTCAGAAAAATACTGACTGATTGTGAGGTTTCACTGTGAAATCGAAAGGAGCTCATTTTCAGGTTGCTGAAGCTTAGATTCGTTCTTTTTGGCAAATGCAGCAAGCCAACAAGTTCCATGCCTGTTTAGGTGTCGTCACCAATTTTATTCATTGCAGCTGTTCATCAAATCTACTGCAACAGTCAAGGCATACATGGCCTACCCGAACTTCGCGTTCTACCTCTCAAGGGCTCTTTTATCACCAACTGGTGTTTCCGCATTTTCAACAACCATCATATCCCACAAGTCTTGGCCGATGAGAAATATCTCATCCTAGTCCTCCAACTTCCAAAGTTGGTGTCATTAAGCTTTTCAACGCTACTCACTGACACAACAAAATCTACCATTTTTCATTAGGTGCTCAGAGCTAGCCAAGTAAGAATCGTCCCATAACAACAACTATCACAGTCCCAGACTATGTATTAATGTGTACAATAGTCCCTAACGGTCAATTCTAGCGGTGTAATAAGGTATCTGGTCCCTGGCCAAGATTCTTGTAAAATGAGCACCTCGAAAAATATTTCAGTAATACAAGCTATGCCGAGGATAATCTGGCTTTGATACCATTTGTTTAATTTAACTCAAATGGTGGACAAAAATATACGATAAAATAACGACGGCAATATATTATCAATAATAACACCCAAGGAAGACTTATAATTTGAACTTTAAAATTAAACAAATAATTATACGACACAACTTTGGGATACTGTAAGATCATTACTTCAAACCAACACTTGAGTAGAGAAGTTAAGGAATTGGAGGACTTACTTTGCTTCCATTACCAAAGACCGACTCCTATTTATACTAGTAGTAAGTATGTTATGGAACATTTTAGACAATATAGTTTAAGTTGGGGAAAATTATTCTAAACAACAAGATTATTTAAATGCTTGAATATGTGATATTTTCTAGAATGATCAAGTTAGATTGGAGTTGGAAATTTCCAGAGAAAGGAAGCCGGTCCTTTTCTAAAATGATCAAAATAGGTTGGTGCCTGAAATTTCTAGAGGAAGAGAGGTGGGGCTTTATCAACATGACCAAAAGACAAAAGGAACTAATTCTGATGGAGACCATACTGCCCGAGATATCAGGAATTGCTTGACCAAATGATAGGCACATTGAAGCAGCTACCAGATCACATGGCAAACGAGCATGATGGGAGAAAGGATGGTGAGCGACCACCCGCGCTAGCCAGGAGGAAGCTGGCAGGACTTGAGTGGCTCATGACTGACTAGAGTCGTTGCGATTGATCATGCATGACAGTCAAGGGAGAAACAAATGAGGACAAAACGGTTAATGGTTTTGAAGTGAAGTGTTTGAGTGGAATGCAGCAATATTAATGATGGATATATATATATATATATTTCTTTTCCAAGGATTGTTTGACCAGATGACAGACTCACAGGACCTACTGGAATAAGGGAAGAGCATGACTATGTTGAGAACGGAGGAGGAGAAGTAATATTATTTATATAAAACACTCCATTAATTCTCTATTATTCATAACAATCATGCAATTCAGCTTGATAGACCGTATGTACATTTTATATCTTCAGCTAATCTAGAATTACTGTTCATTTACTTGTTAGTCACCCTCGTGTTTGGGCCCAAGCCGGACCAGTCCTTTGTACGAACATCCATGGTTTGTTACTTAGGACATGAGTTTACTCGTAGAAGAGCGAGGTGCTTCATGCTTCGTGAAAATATCACAGATAGATAAGTGAGCAATGTTACGCTAAGATTAAGACTTTGATAATGGATTGGAGTACAACAGTGCTTTGAGAAGTATATCAGTGTTCGTTTGGCTAGTCATGCGAATACTAGAATTATTAGAAATGTTAAAACTCTATTTTCAAAGCCAACTATTAAGTTGGAGAGTTACCATTGAGATATACCTCAATTGGTATTATCCCCTTTTCCTTATAGATCTCGAGTTTAAGATTTCTTGTATACCAGAAAAAAAAAAATTCAAGGTGGAGAGTTCTACGGGCATTGTGTTGTATCCTTCTAGGTGGAGTAAGTTAATATCGGTCCTTACACCTCCCTCCATATCCCTCCAAATATGACTAACCTTCACCTTGTTTTTGAGTTCAAACTCTAAATAATATACGAGGAAATACATACTGCTATCTGAATCAAAAGAGAGTGCTATAAAAATCTTAAAAGTGATAGTAACAACTAGAGTTATGAAAAATACAAAAACACAAAAAAAGATCTAAAAAAATTATTCACGAGTCAAAAAATAAGGTGTGTAACGAATTATACAAGAGGCTGAAACTCAAGAAGGTGAAAGAAAGATCTACAAAATTGCCAAATTAACGAAAAGGAGGGGAAAATATCTAAATTAGATCGATATATTAAAAATAAAATCAATAATATATTAGTAAAGAACAAAAACATAAAAAAGTGGTGAAGAGAACATTTTGAAAATTTGATTAATATTGAGAATACAATATGTATAGAAAATATCGAGATACTTGTAGAAGAAATTAATAGAGATTTTAAATATAAAATTCATTCCCATGAAATAAAGGAGACCCTAAAAAAATGAAAATAACAAAACTATAGAATTTGATGGTATTCCCATTGAGATGTAAAAATGTTTGGGTGAATTCGACGTAGCAATGTTAATGGCTCTTTTCAATAAAATTTGACAAAGAAAGAAAATTTCTCAAATATGGAGAGAGAGTACATTCGTTATGCTGTATAAAAATAAGGGGGATATACAAAATTGTTTCAATTATAGAGAAATTAAACTTATGAACCATACGATAAAGTTATGGGAGAGAGTAATAGAGTATAGATTGAGATGAGAGATAAATGTGTTTCAAAATCAATTTAGATTTATGATAGAATGATCCACCACCGAAATAATTTACTTGTTAAAACAGTTGATGGAGACATTTAAAGCGCAGAAGAAAGACCTTAATATGGTATTCATTGATTTAAAAAAAACATATGATATGATCACTAAGGATGTATTGTGGTGGGCGTTGATGAAAAAATGGATCTCGCTGAAATACATTAACCTGATTAGGGATATACATGAATGAGTTGTGACCAATGTAAGGATTTGTGAGGGTTTGAGTAATAACTCTCCTATTAATATTGGGCTCCATTAAGATTTGACACTGAATCCTATACTATTTATAATAATGATAGATGAAATCACAAAAAATATCCAAAATGAAATACCATAGTATATATTTTTCGTAAATGATATAGTTTTAGTTGATGAAATAAGGGAGGATATCAATACTAAATTAGAGTTATGGAGGGTCACGTTGGAATATAGAAAATTTAGATTAAGTAGATTCAAAACCGAGTATAAGAAATATAAATTTAATAGCAACCATCAGAATAATGAAGAAACGATTAGATTAGAAGAAAGAAAAATTTTAAAAAGTGAACGATTTAGATATGTTGGTTTCATCATTCAAAACGATGGCCATATCGATGGAGATGTGAATAATAGAATTCAAATGGATTAGATGAAATGACGAAAGGTATTCAGAGTTCTCTGTGATCACACGATATCAATTTGCGCTATTGTATGGTACTGAGTGTTGGACCATTAAACGATAATAAGAGTAAAAAATAATTGTTATTGAAAGAAAAATGTTTAAATGGATGTGTGGTAAAACTATAAAAGATAGAATTAGAAACGATGAGATATGTAATAAATTGAAAATTAGTTCAATTGTGGATAAGATGAGAGAGTACTGTCTAAATTATTTTGGGTATGTGTAATGAAAACTTAAGAATGTACCTATTAGAAAAACCGAAAACATAAAAATAGTAGATTTAATAAAATGTAGAGGTAAACCGTTGAAAACTTAGATGCAAAGTATTCACAAAGACATGATATATATAGATTTAGTTGAGAAGATAATTTTAAATAGCAATGAATGGCGTAAGAAAATCAATACAAATTGAATTTTTTTTTCTATTCTTAATATTTGTCTTTTATATGACTGATCCTAAATTTTAAAATAGAAGGTCTAGATTGTTGTTGTATATTGCACCCCTTGATGGTTGAAATGTGGCTAATGCAAGAGTTAACAAAGATAATGTGATTGAAAAGAAGAGCATGACACTTACCATGCAGAGGTGGCTAAGTCATGGATGCCTAATGTGAAGGTTTCAAGGCTTATTAAGGAGATGGAATTTATAAACACGCCAAACCTTGTCAATGGGGTGAACTTATTTTTCTGAACTTATTACAACCTAGTGATTTCAAGAGTGGTTATAATTTTAAGGGTGAAGGATAAGACTTGAACGACCTCTAAATTCTAGTGCATGGTCATCATTTATTAAGTTAATATAGAAGAATTGATGAAGAATCTCTTTTTAGTGGATTAAAGAATGGTTTTCAGTATAGAAATCAGGCTTTTCTTGATGCTCTGATAGTAGAAACTAGACGTGGTCATAGTTTTGAGCTGCCATTTCGTTTTAAATTTAGAAGAACTGAAATCAAACCTTAAAGGGATGGTTCTGATTGATAGAGATAAATTTAGTGTAATATTCATGATTTATTTCATATTATTTTTGGGTAAATATTGCACTAATTTTGAGTATTTGTTGTGTTAGAATCATTGGAGGTCATTTATGAAGGAAGGAGGAAAAATTGAGCAAAAATTGGTAATATGACATGCAAGAAGAAATCCAGACAGAAATACTCAACCGTTAGCATGTGGGCACGTCAATTTTAAAGGAGTTGGACTACAAAATTGTGAGCATAAATATTGAAGATCTTATTGCCTTAATTGGATTTTGAGATTTTAAGACTTTTTGGGTGTATTTATTTAATCTTGGGGTTGTAAAAATATTTAAATTTTTTTTTCATTATTTTGGTAATTTAGGATTTTAGAATTTTTTACCTTTTAGTAAAAAGGTAAAAGTGGATATTTTTTAGGAAGAATAGTTGTTAGTTGGAGGAAAGTAGCATTCTCTTGCTGACGACTGTTTTTGGAGGAGTCTTTTAGGTTATTAAAAGGAGGGGTCACTTTTTCCTCTTCATATTATTCACGCAAGCGACTGTTGCTTCTTGTCCTTGGGGATGGCTCCTTCAGAATTTTATTTACCATTTGGTTTTCAATTGCAATAAATTATTTTATGAGTTTTTATTTTTATATGTCTTCATTTTAATTTTCTTTCTAGTTGAAAGTTAGTTGAAATTTTGATTTTTAACATTGTGAGATCTAAATATTTATTCATTCATCAATCATAGGTATTTATTTAATTCCCGTATTTTATGTATCATGATTTTCTAGGATTTATTGAATAGATGATTAATGTTTAATAGACTTAGATTAATCTACAACTAATTAAAACGGCAAATTCGTAATTGTTTGTTAGTTTTAATAAAGTGGTAATTGGCATTCGTGTCGTGGGAATGATATTCGTGTCATGGGATTAAATAACCTAATTTAAATGAATCCGATGTGTGTTTGTTAATTAGAATTGGATCTCTCTAAATTTTAATGCTGTTAAGAATTTCAATTCTAAGAGTTTCTCTAAGATTGACTCTCGATTAGGGAAATAATTAACGAGATTTTCTTAATTATCGACGAAGTAAGGAAAGATTGGTCGTTAGGCGATTGTCGACGACTATAACCAATTTATTTATGCATTATTGAATTATCCTTAAATCAATAATCAATCGACTGAATCAAAGTGGAAACAAATCCTTCAACTAGATCAATTTATCTTAAATTTTATTCATTGAATTTTGCCCTATTTTATTTTATCGTTTTACTACTTCGATTTTAATTTTTTGTTTATTTAGATTTAGTAGTCAATTTAGTCGATTTAAAACTTCCAAATTTTATTTTGGTTTTTATTTACCTTAAAAGAAATAAATCTCATTTTTCTCTGTGGATTCGACCCTTGCTTACCCTAGACTCGTTTTTCGTAAAGTAGGTAATTTAATTTTGGTTGTTTGACGACATACCAAATTTTGACACTGTTGTCGGGGAAAAAGGTGTCAAAAGATTTATTTATTTTAATTTTTGTTTCCTTATTTCTGGTTTATGCATCGTTCTTCTCGTATAGGTGAACTAGTCTTTGACCTAGAGATTGAGAAAACAACCCAAAAATTGAAAAAGGAGACTCAAGAAACAAAGAAAGGAGCAAGTTCATCACTTGAAAACAATCTGGCCGACCAGCTCATAGACTCAGACGTTGACATTGAGGAGAAGAAAGTCAAAGAAACAAATATGGCAGCCCAACGGACTTTAAGGGAGTTGACAACCCCAGAATTTAATCAACAACCTTTGTGCATTAATTTTTCCAATATTACAATTCCATTTGAATTAAAATCTAGACTGATTCATTTATTGCCTAAATTTCATGGTCTTGCAGGGCAGGATCCTCACAAACATCTTAAGGAGTTCCACATTGTTTGCTTTATCATGAGACCACAGGGGGTAACCGAAGAACAACTTAAACTTGTTATTTTTCCTTTTTCATTTGTAGATAAGGCTAAGGATTGACTCTTTTATTTGTTTTCTGGTTCTATTACTACTTGGCCTGACTTGGAGAGGATGTTTTTAGAAAAATTTTTTCCAGCTTCCCGTGCAGCTACTATTAGAAAGGAAATTTGTGGAATAAGGCAGTACAATGGGGAAAGTTTATATGAATATTGGGAAAGGTTCAAACAACTATGTGCTAGCTGTCCTCAATATCAGATTCCAGAATAGTTGTTGATTCAATATTTTTACGAAGGTCTATCCCCAATGGAAAGGAATATGATTGATGCTGCAAGTGGAGGAGTATTAGTGAACAAAACACCAGATGAAGCAAGAAATTTGATCTCAAACATGGCAGTCAATACCCAACAATTCGGAATAAGGCAAGAAATTCCAAAGAAGGTCAACGAGGTAAGTGATCTTTCCATTGGTCAAGAACTAAAAGAACTAACTTCCCTTGTGCGTAATTTTATTGTAGGAAAAACACAACAGGTCAAGGCATGTGAAGTTTGTTCTGATTTTTGTCATCCTACGGATTTGTGCCCTTCCCTCCAAGAAGATTCAAATGAACAACTCAATGTAGCGGGGGGATTTCTGGGACAACCACAATGGAAGTATGATCCCTACTCAAATACATACAACCCAGGATGGAGGGATCACCCAAATTTTAGTTATGGGAATCGACAACAAGGGTTTCAACAACAATCTCGACCACAATTTCAGTCACAACAACCATCTTCAAATCAAGGTATGTTTTTAGAAGAAATTGTTAAAAGTTTGGCTAACAGCACTCAATAATTTCAACAGGAGACGAGAACCAGCATCCAAACTAGAAAAATCAGATATCGCAATTGGCATCGACCGTGAGTCGATTGGAGAAGAATAATGAGAAGCTACCTTCTCAAGTAGAGATCAATCCGAGAGAAAATGTGAGTGTTATGGTGGTTGAGAATGGAAGGAAGGTGCAGGACAATCCGTCGCAAACCGAAGAGGATGAAGAGGCCGAAAAAAATAAAGCGTCGACATTGAATAAATCGGCCACGAAGATGAGTAAAGAAATAGATCCTTCTAAGACCAAAATTGTAATTCCACCTCCTTTTCCTAGCAGGTTAGAAAGATCAAAGAAAGAGAATGAGGAGAAGGAAATTTTGGAGACTTTTCAAAAGGCAGAAATCAACATCCCCCTCTTGGATGCGATTCGACAAGTGCCAAGGTACGCAAAATTCCTCAAGGAACTATGCACTAGGAAGACAAAGTTAGGGGATAGCGATAAGATTTGTGTTAATGAAAATGTTTTATCCATTATCCGAAGAAAATTGCTGTCTAAGTGTAAGGATCCGGGTATGTTCACCATACCAATCATCATAGGGGTCAAAAGAATAGAGAAGGCAATACTTGATCTAGGTGCCTCAATCAATGTCATGCCCTTAACTATTTTTAGGTATTTGAATTTGGGACCTTTAAAGGAGACTAATGTGATCATACAATTAGCCCATAGGTCCACATCATACCCCGAGGGAATTGTTGAGGATGTTTTAGTCAAGGTCAATAAATTGATTTTTCCAATTGATTTTTATATCATTGACATGGATGATGCTTGTTCGCCAAACCCTGCTTTCATATTGTTTGGTAGGCCTTTCATGAAAATAGCAAAAACCAAGATTGATGTTGATAAAGGAACATTGTTATTTGAATTTGATGGCGAGATTGTCACATTTAATATTTTTGATGCCATGCAATATCCGAATGACTCTGAATCTATTTTTCATGTTAGCATTGTCAATTCCATTGTACATGAGAATGTTGAACAAAATTTGGTACTTGATAAACTTGATCTTGTGCTAAAAAAGGGATGGACAGATAAATAAATCGAGATAACTCAAGACGAAGAAATAAAGGAAGCTATCATGGTTTTGCAGTCCACACCGGAGTTACCCGCCCCAAAGCTCGAGTTGAAGCCTCTACCTGAACATCTCAAGTATGCATACTTGGGAGATGACGAAACTCTACCGGTGATCATAGCCAAGGACTTGACCGAAAATCAAGAAGAGAGCTTGATGCGGGTATTGAGGGAGTACAAAACAACCATTGGATGGACCTTAGCGGATATCAAAGGTATCAGCCCATCGGTATGCATGCATCGAATTTTGCTCGAACCCGACTCCAAACCGGTAAGATAACTTCAATGTAAACTTAATCCTTCCATGAAATAAGTTGTGTTGAAAGAAATCTTGAAACTATTAGAGTTAGGAATTATATATCCTATTTCTGATAGTCGATGGGTGAGTCCGGTTCATGTTGTGCCCAAAAAGAGTGGATTTTAATTGGTGAAAAATGAGAACAATTGAGTATTTGTTGGATAAATATTGTACTAATTTTGAGTATTTGTTGTGATAGAATCATTGGAGGTCATTTATGAAGAAATGAGGAAAATTGAGCAAAAATTGGTAATATGGCATGCAAGAAGAAATCCGGACAGAAATACTCAACCGTTAGCACGTGAGCACGTCAATTTCAAGAGTTAGACTACAAAATTGGGAGCATAAATATTGAAGATCTTATTGCCTTAATTGGATTTTGAGATTTTAAGACTTTTTGGGTATATTTATTTAACCTTGGGGTTGTAAAAATATTTATAAGATTTCTTTTTTTCATTATTTTGATAATTTAGGATTTTAGAATTTTTTACCTTTTAGTAAAAAGGTAAAAGTGGATATTTTTAGGAAGAATAGTTGTTAGTTGGAGGAAAGTGACATTCTCTTACTGGTGGCTGTTTTTGGAGGAGTCTTTTAGGTTATTAAAAGGAGAGGTTACTTTTTCTTCTTCATATTATTCACGCAAGCGGCTGCTGCTTTTTGTCCTTGGGGACGGCTCTATAATTTTATTCACCATTTGGTTTTCAATTGCAATAAATTATTTTGTGAGTTTTTATTTTTATAGGTCTTCATTTTAATTTCCTTTCTAGTTGAATGTTAGTTAAAATTTTGATTTATGACATTGTGAGATCTAAATGTTTATTCATTTATCAATCATAGGTATTTATTTAATTCTCGTACTTCATGGATCATGTTTTTTTAGAGTTTATTGAATAGATAACTAATGTTTAATAGACCTAAATTAATCTACAACTAATTAAAAAGGTAAATCCGTAATTGTTTGTTAGTTTTAATAAAGTTTAATAAAGTGGTAATTGACATTCGTGTCATGGGATTAAATAACCTAATTTAAATGAATCCGATGTGTTTGTTAATTAGAATTAGGTCTCTCTAAATTTTTATGCTGTTGAGACTTTCAATCGTAAGAGTTTCTCTGATATTGACTCTCGATTAGAGAAATAATTAATGAACTTCTCTTAATTATCGACGAAGTAAGAAGAGATTGGTCGTTTGGCGATTGTCGATGACTATAACCAATTTATTTATGCATTATTGAATTATTCTTGAATTAACGATCAATCGATTGAATCAAAGTGGAAACGAACCCTTCAACTAGATCAATTTATTTTGAATTTTATTCATTGAATTTTGCCCTATTTTATTTTATCGTTTTACTATTTTGATTTTAATTCGTTATTTATTTAGATTTAGTAGTCAATTTAGTCAATTTAAAACCCCAAAATTTTATTTTAGCTTTTATTTACCCTAAAAGAAATATATCTCATTTTTTCCTGTGGATTCGACACTGTTTACCCTAAACTCCTCTTTCGTAAAGTAGGTAATTTATTTTTAGTTATTTGACGACACACCATTGATTTTAGTTTTAGAACTACTGGTTTTGGTTCTAATTTTGGTTACAAACAGTTTCGGTTCTTATATGGTTTCAAATGATTTTTCTTCTGGTTCAAAAACCTAAAGCGTAAAAAATAAAAAAATAATAAAAAAAGTTTGGAAAAAAGGGAGAAAGAGTTTGAACTTAATTTTGAAAAAAATAAATTAAGTTACCTACATATTCTCATGAGTTGCAGAGGAATCAAAATCCATGTAATTCGTATACCTTTTTACCTTTCTATAACTTTATAATAAATAGAAAATCTGAATTTATAACAAAATATAACTATTGTAATATATATAATAATAAGGATATTAGTAACTTAGAGAGAAAAGTTTGAGAGAACGTTAGAAATAATGAGAAAGAAAAATAGATAATTTGATTCGGTAAGAAAACAAAGGAATAAAGCGAGTGATTTTTATATTGAAATTTAACGTATGAAATTTAAAATTGGTGAATTTTTAAATTTGTCCATTTGAATTTTGAAATTTAAAAAATTTAAATTTTTAAAACTAATTAAAGATTTGTACAAGCAATGTTTGCACGAAAATATGGAAATAGAATTCACGGATAGTCGGGGTCAGTGAGATGAGATGTTAGATCATTTAATTAAATTTTGTATTTAAAAATTGAGAATGAAAAAGAGTACGTTAGGAGAGTTGATCCTTGAATAGGACTTCTGCAGGTGATTAAATCAGATTAATCGAAACATGATTTTGAATACCGAAATTGTGAAAATAGCAACAGCTATATAGTTGTTGTGCAGCACCGGTGATTTTTAGCAATTTGAATCAACGGTTCAAACCCAAATTGAAAATTCGAAGGCTGTTATGGTTCTTCAAAATGAAGAATCAAAACTGAACATTTTGGTGCGGTTTCGATTTTGATTCTTGAACCCAGAACCGATTAGTTTGAAGAAATGACCAGTGAGCACTCTTAAAATCCCACAATACACATTTTGGACCAACATATAGGGTAAAACCAAATGTAAATATACATAAAATTATTGAAACGTGCATCATTAATGAAGAAATATTAAATTTTTCCATGCAATAACAGGAGATGTAACACCAATCAAAACCCCACGTAGTTTCAGGTTTTGCATATCTCAAAATATATTTGACACTTTCTATGGGGATTCATAATCAAGTTATTTTGGTATTGTGTATATTTTTGCCTTGTCAGGAATACCCTTGAATTAATCAGATCTAAAGAAAAAGGTAAAAGAACTATATCTCATGCACAACCCCCCTCTCTCTCTCTCATATGAATCTAGTTTCATTGCTTCCAACTATTTATAAATGGTATTGTGTATATTTTTGCCTTGTCAGGAATACCCTATAAGTAATCAGATCCCCAGAAAAAAGGTAAAAGAAAATGCCAGGTTACTCTCTCTCTCTCTCTCTCTCTCTGTCCATATATCTGATTTAATACATGCAGAAACATTTGCTTGATTCTTGTTCCCACCAAGTTAGCAACTGCATTCTGCATTTCTAACATTCCTTCATAATCACTTTTGCTTATATATTACTCAGGGATATGATTAATCTCTCAAGTAGGATAAAACAGGAGGAGACATGTTCAAGATGTTCTTCTGACAACTTTCCAGAGGAATCAGAGAATATATAAGAGGGATTAAGATTTCAATATAGTTTAGAGGTCTAGACAAGATTATTACTATATGTTGAAATAGATAATTTACTATGTGAGTACTGCGAAGAGATATTATCATATGAACACAATTCAAAACACAGACCTACCTTATCTCTAGTACCACCATAGGTATAAGAGAAATAAAAGAACTATAAAGGTGTACCTTGAAAAGGAGTGCTTGATCCAAATAAAAAAAACTACATAACATATAGGTATTATATATGATTAGGGTACCTTGTGCTTGCAAATTCATGGAGCTTTCCGGTGCTAGAGAAGATAATCAATCCAACTTCTGCATCGCATAAGATCGATAGCTCCTTAGCCTTCTTTAGCAACCCTCCTCTTCGCTTTGAGAAGGTTACTTGCCTGCTTGTTGAGTTATCAATCCTTTGGATCACAATCTTTCCTCTTCCCATTTTTCTTATCTGCACATCCAAGCTTAGAGCTTCACCATAATTTCCTTGAAGAATAGCTATAAAGAGCAAATCTCATCGACAAGGATCAATTAGGTAGAAATGCTTTGATCCAATCACAAATGATTAAAATTCATATATGCGTTTAGAAACACTTTTAAAATAGACGAATAGTCAAATTTGAAAAATTTATATAAACTTATTTTAGATGTGAATCGATTTGATTCAGTATTAATATCTGAATTACAATTTAAACATAGATTAACACTCTGTTTTAGAAAATAATAGAAGATGAATATAAGATAAAAAAATGCAATAAATTTTATAATATTTTAGGTGAATTATATAAATGGTTTATAAATCGTAGGAATTAAGATAGATAACTGTAGAAAGAAGAAAATTCCAAGGAAGAAAATTTACTTGTATTGACTTCTGGATTTACTTGTTCTTGTCCCGAGCTTGATGCTAAATTTCTGAGAGCCTTAGTTCACATTAGTATGCTTTTATACAAGTCTAAAAGTGGTTTTGTTTATAAGAGAAGATGCAACCTATTATTATTATTATTATTATCATTATTATTATTACTATTATTTTAATTTTTTCTTAAAGAAAACATGGTGCGGCTCGAACAGTGGTTTTGACATTCCTATGTAAAGCTACTCGCACGGTGTAGGGAAGGTATTGTACTTGCTATCATTCTTTTGACACTTGTTGTGCCAAGAGTTTGGGAACGCAGAAAGGATAATGAAATGGACACGTGTCGGAATAATAGGGACAGTCCACAGAGAGATGCATGTGATGGTGTGTTTCGGGCAGAATCCTCGGAGTTTCAGAGATCACAAAAAGTGAGGAGCGGGCAGCGGGAGGGATTAGGTTTCTCGGACGTATAGATGATTGACACGTGGGAATTGAGTCCCGAGCCACCCTTCTTTTCACTTTTTTTTTTTTAAAGTGAAATAATATTAATGATAAAATAATATCTACCTTAATGGCAAAAGTGTAATTCTCGTTTTAATTTTTAACCGATTCCTATTTTCGATACAGTTTCCTTAAAAGGGATTTGACCGTATTAATATCATAAAAGAACTATTTTTAATTAAGAAATTTGATTATTTAAATAGTACTGATGTGATTAATGGAATCATATTGAGTACAAATACTTTAAAAATAATTCTATACCAATAACTATTTATATTTTTTATTTTATAATTAAAATTTTATATTAATATAACATAAAATATAATATAATAATATAAAAAAATCCAAATAGTCGATTCTACCGAGTCAAATGAAGAGTTGATTGTTATTATTGTGTTGTAAGATTTCATCTTAGAAATTGAGAAAATTTAATGCATGAAAAAGGTATAGCCCATGAAAAAGATTTCACCTTAGCAGCATTGGACGTCAATAATGTAAGTCTCTAGACAGAGGGGTCATTTCAAAATTTAGAAATGATTGAATTTTATTGTAATGTATTTTCAAATCATCCACTATATTTCATTTTCAATGATTTTGAGACCCTTTTGTCTAACCATTTTAGCTTAGCATGCATTTTAAAATTTTAACTCAACTTGATAGTTTGATCTGTTTAGGGTTTCCATAAGAGGTGGCTTCTTAGTAACAAGTGGCCAATAAAGAAAACTAAGGTTTGCTTTGATAGTTTGATGTGTTTAAGGTTTCCATAAGAAGCAAATATCGTTTGTTGAGCATGCAAATCCAAAAACAGTAATCTCTCTCTCTCTCTCTAAAATAGAAGAAAATTAAATTTAACTCAACTTGGATTTGTTTTATTGGAGGATGCGTCATCCCATGCTTGTTTATTTATAGAAAAAATGTACAAATATATGTACGGAAACAAAACATGCCTGCATTTTAAAATTTTGATGTATAGAAAGGTGGTTAGGGTTGCATCATGGTATGGCAATATCATTTACTTTCTCTTCTCATATCAACGTTAGATCCCTTTTTGTTTTCACTTGTTAGTCATTGGAGAAAAGTGGAAAAGGGAAAAAATACCTCTTTCAGAATTTATCTTGAAACATCCATTTTCATTAGTTGATTTGCTTTTCCTCCTAATTCTAGGACCATTTTCTCTTCTTTTTGCTGATCTTTTTTTTTCCCCTTCTTTTATGGTAGGAGAGAAAAAGAGAAGAAAAGAAAAAAAAGAAACGACTACCTCACTCGTCGCTTCATTTGTTTGGGAAAGAAAAAAATTTTCGTAAGCTCCTTTTTTTTTTTAAAGTATTCTTTTTATTTTTAGAAATATATTTGATCACCGAGCCAAGTGGCTTCTTAATGTGATTATTTTTTAGAAATATATTTGCATATGTTTCCATGCTAGTTATATAATATTTTTTCAAAGCCAAACTATTAAGAAGAAATATAAATATGATACAGGTAGACATAATTTACTGTCTGTGTATCTTCTAATAGCTTCCTTCGTTAGGGTAAATTCAAATTTAAATAACTGTGATTTGTTTAATAATTGTAGAAGAGAGGATTACTTATGTTACGTAATTCTATATTCATGGTTTTCCATTATATATATATATATATATATATATATATATATATATATATATATTTGACAATTTATCATTCATGAAACACATGGAGCAGGGAGCTCAAAGGCTTTTATGGTTGTTCGCAATGGACACGCTTATTTCACCCCAAAAAATGCAGTAATGCCATATATAGGAGTGGGATTTTCTCCATTTTTGTTGTTTAGAAAAGGTTTTAAAGCTAGTCTGTATTCATTATTATATAGGAATAGGAAAGTGCAAAGCTCATTTAGGGGAAAATAAGAGACACAAAAACGGTGAGATTGCATTAGATGCTATTGTCCAGCTAAGAGGGGATTCATACAGTAAAATGAAAAAGGTGACACCAGCACATTGGATACTATCCAATTAGATGTCATGATCTGTGCTAAACAAATTAGAATTTAATAATACATATATGATCCTTATCATTTATGGTTGCTTTCCCGGTACTGTTCCATTGCTATATTTTGGAGTCTGCACAATCTTAAAAGTAGGACACCTCATTAAATATTAGATATGGTTTGACAGATGTTAACATGTTAATACCCTATTCCATTCTCTGTGCTTTCTCACCATAAGATTAAAATCCTTGGAGATCTCTCTCTCTCTCTCTCTCTCTCTCTCTCTCTCTCTCTCTGTCTCTCTCTCTGCGTGCGTTTGCCTGCGCGCACACATGCGTGAGCCAAATTTGGTAACCTCATTATCCCCAATAATTTTCTTATTTGGATGTCCATGGCATGCTTAACTGGCTAAAGATTCTAAACCAAGAAACCCTTTTGGCTTGTCCCAATTACAATTGCGTAAAGACAAATCCGACAATCTTGAAAAAGAAACGAATCTTGTTTTCCACTTACAGATTTGATTTATGAGTATCACTGTTCATTAAGAATGACTATTCAAGATTGAGAATAAGAGGAGCTTTTGCTCCAATCACCACAGATCTTTATAGATTCCATGGTTATCGATATTTATAAATTTTATGAAAATTAAATTGTCATCTAAAAGCTACTCGATTGTGAAATAGTGATGGCTAGATTTTGATCTAGCGATCGAAAGCCATGTAGTGATTTTAAAGTTGTTGATCAGAATGATGTAACACCTCATCAAATAACCATACCACCTTATAAACAAAAGTTTCTCGATGAAACCAAGTCATTCCCTTAAAATGGAACACCCCCTCACCCACCCTGATCATTTTTCTTTATTTTCCATCTACCCTTAAGCACAAAAGTTATAGTTTGTGTATCAACATACAATCTGTCGGTACTAGATTTCTTAACTAAGTTTCGGATTTAAAACTTGAGAATGTAATAGACTACGTTAAGAGATCTTTCCTAAATTATGTCCGACAATACTCGAATCAGATTAATAGAAGTATGACTCTAGATACCATTAATTATATATATATATAAAAGGTTATAGTTTGTGTAGCATTGATCCAAAGATCATTTTCTGTGCATAACTGGCCTGGTAACCCAACCAACACTTCTTAACCAAAAACATTTTGCTCATGTCACATGCTTCCTCTAAATTGTGGCCGTGTCATCATCATGGCATGTAAAAAAGTTTTTATCCCTTTACTTTTTGCTGTCATTCTTTTTGTACTTAATTATCAACATTTCTCTTTTTGGAACAAAAGTAATTATGAGCAATATAACCTATGCTTTGCGATCTCCTCCTCTATTAGGAAATTTTGAATCAACTTCTAATCTCTTTCCAATTAACTAATGCTGTCAAGATGCTGCAAAAGTTGATTCAAAGGCATGAGGTAAACTTATTAAGCTGTAGCCCAACTTAATAATGTCAGATGAATGCAGTTCCCCTCGATCTCCATTCAGATTATGAAGAATAGCGAACAAGAGATATCAAGGAAAGAAGTCAATCTAACAAAGGGTAACCTTTATTCAGAAAGTCACCTGGACAATTTCAATTTATTCACATAATCATCAGCTATCTATCAACGTTCTGTAGATCTAGTGGTAAGACAGTAAACTCTCTTAATCAAGATCTCAAATTCAAATCTTGCGAATGAAAAAACAATAGAGTTAACCGCTAAATTAGATCTCATAGTATTCAAATCAGATTAATCAGATAATCTGAATACTGATATCCTGTTGATCAAGCCCACCCAAAAAAAAAACACCCATCTATCTTCCAGGGTTAAATGTTCTAGAACTATATTTAAGAATGACAAGCACAAAATTATTATTAAAGTAGAATAAAAACCCTGAATGAATAAATTTGCAATATGATGCAGACATTAAATATCGATTTTCCTAAATTATATAATATAAAATACTTCCACTCCTGAAGTACATCAAACCCAAATGCTTGTTTCAAGTGTGATAAAATCTAGAGAGAATCCATCTAGAGTAGCCTTGACTTGAGTGATCATATGTTTAACTTAGAAATGCTTTTAGTTAGTACCCTCCACCAGTTGGAATCATCTTGTGCACGCCTTCGTTGTGTTCATTCCAATGTCAAAAGGTACAGACATGGGATATCAGGAGGCATGTGAGTTGCCAATGGCTGTGGGAATTATTATAATCTGCTCAATAGTACTTTCCTTTATGGGTTGGAAGAGTTGGAGGGTAAATGTACCGTTGGCACACCAAGGTTCTTCTAAGAAGAAAATTGAGTATTTTGTTACTGTCATATAATAAGAAAATTGAGTGTCAAAAAATTGAGCACTTTACTATTCTATCATTCAGTGTTCAGTTAAGTAGTACAAGAGAGAGAAGATGGGCTGCTAGTACCAAAGGGAGCATATTCCCTGTCGCATATGACTAATTTTTAGAATAGATGCATATCAAATTTATATGTCACACCTTAAAAATTGAATTAATCAATGTGCGACTTAACATTATTAAAGTATAAACTTAAGTCCAAACTTCAAATTTATAAAAAGTCTAAGCTTATTTGATAAAAGAATTTTCTTATAATCGGACTTGAAGGGGGGAGCTAAAAGTTATAATTGTGGAGCATTGATGTATTCATCTGAACGAACCATCTGGGTGAGATGATTTAGCTCAAACAGTACATGCTGTACACAAAATGAGATCGTGAAATATAAAGTGGGTGAATGATTATTATTTTAGTTAATCCTAGGCACATACTAAATTGAGCTTGCAAAGACCAACTCCCAACATTAAGTCATTGTTTATTAAAATTTGGTGTCAATGTTTCTATATCAAGCATCCGATTGGCCAAAACCATGTGGACTCTAGTTTGCACAAACCAATGGGAGATTCTCTGTTACCTTAAATAAGCAAAAAAGATGTTCAGGTTTCAATAAAGACCAATATTCAATTCAGGCCTCTGAACTACAAAACTGCACAATTTTTTAGAGCTCCAGCGCAGCAAAGGCCAAGTGTCAATGATCAACAAATGATATATGTGTAACTGACTAATTTGAGGTAGATTCTTAGTGATAAGATTAGCAGAATGACTTAATTTTTCCTTTGAATGGTCTAGTCTAACCCCACAACCAATGAAAGAGAAGGCATGGCTCTTGGAACAAGGAGAGTCTGCACATGGAAGTATGATTTGGGCAAAGTTAAATTTGGAATGTAATATAAAAGAAAACCTTAAATATTTATGTACACTATATCATCGTACCAAATGCCTTATTTCTTTTGAATGATCCTAACCCCACAACCAACGAAAGAGAAGGCATGTCCTTGGGAACTAGGAGAGTCATGTCCCTCTTTACGCCTCCATCTGCACATGGAAGTATGATTTGGGCAAAGTTAAATATGGAATGTAATATAAAAGGAAAACCTTAAATATTTATGTGCACTATATGATTGCACTAAATGCCTATGGACCAATCAGAGGCTTTTTTATTTAAAAATACGATATTTTTATTAATGCAGAAGGAAAAGCTATCACAACCAAGGTGGGTATGGTCAAACTTAGGGGAAAGGACTAAAAGTCAGATTTACAACCTAAAAGATGGTCAGAGCATTGCAAGGAGAGCTAATCGCTACTTAAAAGTGCATAAGGAAGATTTGAGGGTCGTAGCTACACTCTAGGATGGCAGGTGCGACCACACGGAGTGGGCTCCTGCACTTGCCTTGTAAGCGGGCTTACCACCACCAAGCGCACGCCCATGTGTTGTTGTGGGTGCATGCTGCCCACTAATGTAGTTGCAGTGACGTGCAAAACCCTAAAGTGTCTTGTTCCATTTTTTTCTATTTTATTGTTTAATTATCTTTCCACATTTTAGAATAGTTGTCTAAAAGTTACTGGAATAATAGTTTCCTCGTTCATTCAATGTTTTAGACTATTTAGACACTTTCTTTTCTCGATATCTTTTGTCATATCGTTATTCGAAAGAGATGTTGTTTTTTCTCTCTTTGGAGTAAATTCCCTTTTAGAACTTTAGTTTTTGAGCTTCACAAAAACTATGGGGAGAACTGTTGGGGATGGTACTTGTACACAATTCTATATTGGAGTTGATCCATGAAAATTACAGGTATAAATATTATAAACCAGATTAGTGTTTGAGAGATGAAATTCCCATTTTTTGTTGTGATTTCAGAGTAGCTTAAATAAATAAGCACACAAAAAGTTTTGTTCTATGATAGTGGGGATTGTTGCCTTTAAGTTGAGGTACGGGGTTTTGGAATCAAACTAAGATCAGAGTTCTTCCAAAGTTGGGGAAACTCCTGCAGAACCAGAAGCTATCAAGACCAAGGTTCACATGTCAAACTTAAGAATAGGATTAGAGGTAGGATTTATAAAAGGACAATTAGAGCATCGAAATAGCGGAGCAAATTAACGTACAGGAGGGTCGCAAGGAAGAATTAAAGGTCACAGTTGCACCCTGGGACGGCAGTTGTGACTCTGAGGACTGGGTGCGAACACCTGCCTTGCACGTCAGTGCACATATGCTGCGCACATGCCCTTGCGCTGCGCGGCAAATGCAAAATTCCTGTGCATGCAGCTGCAGGTGCTGAAACCATAAAGTGTCTTATTTGTATAATGTTATTTTCTCATGGGTCCAGTATCTTTTGTTATATTTTCATTAATAAGAACTGTAGTTTCTTCTATACGCGGGGTATTCCATTGTAGAGTTTGAAGGTTTGTGTTTGAGAAATCCCTCCATTGCAATTCAATTACAAGGTGAGATGTACTACGAATATCTAATTATTTTAGTGATGATTTATTTCTTTAATCAATCATAATGCTTTGTGTATTGTGTTAAAATCAAGAACTTGTTCCTCGAATTCATTGAACCACAAAAGGGCTAACCTTTTAAAGGCTAAAAGGTGTTAACATGTTTATCTCATCGACATTGTTTATATAGAGCTTAAAGAAAATACGTCCTCTTCCGTAGCTTTAATTTATCAACTCAGGAAAAAAAAAAAAAAAAAAACAGTCATTGTTTGCCAGGGATATCATTGTCATTGTATCCTAATTCCAATGCTCATTGACTAAAATCACTTGCCTACGACAATGTTTAGTTGATGCCTAATACCTTTAAATAAAATATCAATTTAAAACTTTATATATATTAAAAAATAGATGTAGGAAATTTTATTTTTTAAGAGTTTAATTTCATTTTAATCACATTTAATTAAAATGAATAAAAAAATCACGTCCCTAGAGGTGTATGGATTCCAATGAGGTAATCACCTTTCCTTTTAATAACCATTGTGGTGGTTTTCTGGTTAATCAAGGGCCTTTGTACTATAAAATTGCAAACGTGCCTTTCACACCTCAGGCCCTTAGGCCAAATGTCAATCATCAAGAGTAATAATTGTCTATTCCCAGTTTCCCACCATAACCTAGGTAGGTTTACTTCCCTTGGAAGTCGGGATAGGCATGCCTCCCTTTCATGTTTTGATCACACATGTTTATGCATTTTCTAACGAATATATTAAAATTCTCTAATCTTGACATTAAAAAACTCATATTAAAAAAATAGAAAAATAGTAAAATAGATCTCATGGTCCATGTTTAGGTTTCATCGTGAAAATGAAGTATAATCAGAGTAATATTTTGTGGATGATATGAGCTAAAGATATAATTAATAAAATTTACAATGATACTGTATATAATTATATTTTAATCAATATTTAATTTATGTTAAATTTTTATATGGACTAATTCAAAATTTAAGGAATAATGTATAAACATGTGAATCTTTCACTTACAAGCTGTTTTAATGTAAAAATCAAATTTTCTTCGGATACAATATTTATTTGAATTTGATAAAATATGTTATGAATTGCCATATAAAATTTAATCGATTTAAATTTTAACTTATTTAGTCTACATAGCATTGCTTTTAGGGTAAGAAATGATCTGTGGACAGATTGGAGTGCCTAATCCACACCTTTAGAAATTGCACCAAGCGTTTAATATTGCTTAGAGTCTTCAAACTTTGGTAGGTAGCAACACGCATTACTTAAGGGCAACTTCAAGGAATTGTCTCCCCCACAGTTTTGGTTATCCAAGGTTTTTGGTGCATTACTTTACCAGGCCTAGCCGTAGAATCACAAAAATGGTTTGACCCTTCAAGCTTGTTAATGGGCTTTCAACTTCTTTTGTTTTTTTTTTTGTACCATGTTTTTTCCCGGCCCCCCGTATTTTGGAGACCCACCAACCGTTATAGTGACTCATTTCGGAGGACGAGTCTTCCAACGCCCCTACACATGGGGGCGATATTCCCGGAAGTTGAATCCCCCAAGGGTATTCAACTCCACGTCCAATTGAGCCAACCCACATTGATAACTTCTTTTGTTAAGGAATCACAAAAATGTCTTGACCCTCCACCTTTCCATTCCCAAGTGTTTAAAACAAGGGTCACTTTTTTTTAACCTATCCTAATTCGGCTTGAATTATTATCAGATCCTTTATAGAGATAGTTCTCCCAACGTAACTTTTTTTTTTCATTTTCAAGATTTGAATCTAATTCTTAATTAAAAGACCTAATGTTTTTTTTATTAGATCAATTATTTGTCGATTTAGATTTTTTTTTTTTTTTGGGTAAATAGACCGAGTCATGACCAAGAATTAATTTAGGACCGAAGCCATTTTTATATTCAGCTTATCCGTCCAACATGATAGGGTATATAGCCTTACGTCATTGGACCCAGCCTACTTGGATTTGGGCCCCAGATCCGGTTTTGGTTTATAAACCTTTGTTTGGATTGTAACAATTGGAACAGGGGAATCTCAAATATTTCGATTTCAAGCACTTGGAAGTGTCAAGTGGGCTTCAGGAGGGGCCATTTGTTGGAATCACTGCTACCGCTGCAAATTTCCCAAAATCCAACGAGGAGATAATTTTATTTTATTTTTTGTGCATATGGGCTTCAATCCGACTCTATTATAAGAAAGGATGGGGAGAGGGGAAATGTCACTTGATCTGAATTTCATTGACCCAACGAGGACTTATGGAAGAAGTAAATAAAGACATAAAGAAAAATTAAAAGAATAATGTGAAAAACTAAAATCATATATTAAATACTTTATCATGAATATATCTTATCATAAGTATATCATTTTCCCTCGATATACTTTTACTAATTGAATTACATGATAATCTTTTTTTTTTTTTTAATATTACCTACCTTCATGAACTTGGAATACGATAAAAGTAAATACATAATTTTTAAATTTTAACTATATTAACAAGTTAAAAACCCCTCATATAGCATTATTTATTATTATGGAGAATTATTTTCTTCTGCGCTAATCATAAAAATTGTAAAAAAGGGAGATTGAACTAGAATTAGGCAAATTTATACTATTAATTAAGTTAAGCTTGTTCAATTTTTTTTTTTTTTTTATATCAATTATCGGTTAAGTTCAGTTTGAAATGAGTTTAATCCTTAAGAAATTAATTTTTTTTTATATCTATTTTTGTCATACATAAAATTTAAATTTAAAAATGGGTATCAGTGTCTAACGAGTAAATCAACAAAATATTGATGGTTCTAATTAACTTCAAAGATAGGATAGGTATGGTGGATTTTTACACGTAAAGAGTTACATTTGCATTGCAAGTGAATGGAATGGACTAGGATGAGTCAAATATATCCGCTCTTGATTCTCCAAAAATACCCTAATTCGATTTGAAGAAATACTCAAGAAGAGATGATCCTTCACAGACCGGTTAGGGCAGGGGCACGACACGAGATTAGTTAGAAGAAGATCTATCTCCCGAGTTTGGTGAGTCTTTGGAAGACCATTGGCCGGCCATGGCCAACATGTGTGGGTCAAACTACCAAATACATATCCAACCCAAAAAAAAAAATTAATTTTTTTAAAAATTAAATTTATTTATTTTCTTTCTCTAAAAAGAATCGATGGATTCAAATGTAAATTCTAAGTTCTCTTTCACTGAAAATTCAAAATTTAATTATTTTCTTCTATAACTAACCGCGTTAAACTTCTATCTCAATTATTGCAACATGTCTCTTTAAATATATTGACTTTTAATGTTCCCTGGAAAAAAAATAACTTTTAATTTTCAAATTCCAAAATTAAAAATATTATATTTTCTTTTGACCCTTTTTGGGAATACTATCATGCCCAAAATGTAATATTCAAGTTGAATTTTGCATTCCAAATATGAAAAGATGAAGTCAAAACGGAAAGCTTGCTCAAGATTAGGAATTTTCTTATTGTGGCTTTAGGAATTTTCTAACTTTTATCATGCCATGGCATTGTGAATTTTCTTATGGAAAAGTTGGCCTTATATCAGCTATCTACTTTGGAACACTGGTTTGCCATTTTGTGGTCAAGGGCCTAACTAATAGAGCTACAATGTATCCTTTTATGGGAGGAAGACGGTGCAATGCAATGCAATCTTGACCCTTGTTTCCTATGACAATTAGATTTTGTTTTCCATTTTAATTGGATTGTGTTATTGATGGGGAAATCACACTTAAATATTAAAAGGAGCGAAAAATATTAAGGAGCTAATATTTCACTCTTATGTATATCCTATGTTATTAGAACCTTACCGTATATATTCTTGTGAGTTTCAAAATTATGGTTCAACCGATTCAATCATGGGTCACGTGGTTGAACCATTGATTTTTTTAATAATAATTAAAAAATTTTAAAAATTTATTTTTTTAAAATAAATATGTATATTAATTTCATATTTTTCTATAAAAATTTAAAAATAAAATTTTAATAAATATAAAATCAACAATCCTCTTAAAATTTATATTAAACAATAAATTCACTGATTGATCAATTTGAGAAATTGAGAGAGCGGAGGGAAGAGATGGGTAAGGAGAGGAGAAGTCGATAGATTTGGAAAGAATTTTAGGGATTTTGATTTGTAAAATTTTTTTAAATGTGTTATATTTTAATATCTTTTATTTGAAGTTTAATGAATGAAATTTTAGTGAATTTTTTCGTATTTGACAATTGAATGCAAATTGACCTGTTTCGTCAAAAAATTGCGGTTGAATTACAGTTTAATTACTTAGATGGTATTTTATTCAAATCGGTTTTTCCTTGAGCCTACTATCCAACCATGGTACAGTATGATCTGATGATAATGTCTGTACCACATATATCCTAAAGACCTTTCTACAAGAAAGAAGATCAGCTTGTCGTGGCTTTATAAGGTCAACATCTCAACGATTTGGTGGCCTCAGGAGACTAGCAATAACAAGGTACATATACACTTTTTAGGATCAAAATAACATTGGATGATAGAAAATTTTGAACTTCCAATATAAATTTAAGCTGGGCTGATAAGTAGACACTGATTTGGGATCCTGTGTGGGTGGCCAAAGGATGTGCGAAATAATTCGGCTATACCTGCGGGTTGAGGAAAATCTAGAAACTATTTTACATAAAATAATTTCCTATAAAAAATGGGGAATGATAAAAGGCAGTGCAAGTTGATAACAGATGGAGATCGATGTTGTTAGAAAACAAGGCTGAGGTAAAAATTTTGAGAAACAGTCTTTGAGTCGTTGTTTAAACATGTACTGAACCAGGGGCATTTTGATTTTTCCCCTGTAAATACGAAGTCTCCTTTTTTTTTTAAAAAAAATTATTAGAATAAATTTTTGGTGGGGGTGGGGGGAGGGGGCGTGTGTGACTGAGTATGCTTCAGAAGATTGAATCAAACTCAATCCTTTGACCAGACTTATCTTTCTAGAAGAAAACTACACCAGAGAGTTGAGAGAGTTTCTGTCTGAACGTGTACATTTGACTTTAAACAGCCACAACTTGTGGTTCACTGCCAAACTTTTAGTTTATAGAGGAGGGTAGAGTAAATGTTGGCCAATAGATTGGAGCTGCAAAAGCATGTCAGCTAAATGAAAAACTGAAATCCCTTCTTAGGAAATCAGAAGTTCAAACGTTTCATCAGTTGGCCACCAGTTGATTATGAGGTATTCTGTTTTTCTATTCATAGGTCGGACCAAACTCTCTTAGGACCAAGTCTTGTCTATCTTAGCATCAAAGATTTACTATTTGTGGACCCCATCTGCTTTCTTGACTCAATATACTTTTCAAGGCTCACCTACACCAGTAGGCTATTATTAGATTCTGGAAACTCAGTTTCTCATGACCTGTTCAACCACCTGATGATTATAGGTAATATCTTGACTACGTATATCAATTTCTTAAACAACGTCTACATAATGAATTACTATGAGCAGCTTTGAATAAATGCTTTTTGGTTGAAAAGGTAAAAGATTGTTAGCCAAGACATTTTCATGACTCGCAGTAGTATATGTTGGTTTAAATGGCAAATTTTCAAGGGTATGCTTCCATCAATTCAGCAAGTCATGGTTAAGAAGCAGGCCACCTGCTCTTTGATTCTTCAACTCCACATATCATGCCGCCTTCTTGTTCCATTCACCATCTTTTTCTTCTTTACCCCTTCCATCTCTTCTGCAACTTTGTTGTCCTTTAATTTCGCCTACTTTGATCCAAACATTCGTGACATTAGCTATGAGGGTAACTCCACTTCAATTTATCCAGTCATTCAACTTACTTCAGTTTACCAGTTACAGAATGCAAGCAGTGGTCGTGCCACTTATGCTGAACCAATGCACCTGTGGGACAAATCGTCAGGAATGCTGGCAGACTTCAGTACTCATTTTACCTTTTCCATTGATTCACAAGGCAAAACCCCTTATGCTGATGGTCTAACCTTTTTCCTTCAACCAAATGGTTCCCATCTT
Organism: Dillenia turbinata; assembly: GCA_037126225.1. Taxonomy (NCBI): domain Eukaryota; kingdom Viridiplantae; phylum Streptophyta; class Magnoliopsida; order Dilleniales; family Dilleniaceae; genus Dillenia; species Dillenia turbinata. The sequence goes on along the minus strand of JBAMMX010000002.1, from coordinate 12,798,632 downwards.
CCCACGCCCTGGTTAGGTGCTGCAATTGGTCTGGCAAGTGGGGACGAGTTATTTAACTCAACTGATGATCCTTTTGTTGCAGTAGAGTTTGATACTTTCCAGAACACCTGGGATCCACCTCATGAACATGTAGGTATCAATATCAACTCTATGATCTCTGTTACTAATGTCTCATGGTCAACTAATATAACGAATGCACAGAGATATGATGCTTGGATTACTTATAACTCAAGTACCAAAGTTCTCGAGGCTGTGTTTACCAATTATAACAACAGTAGCACATTCAAGCGGAAACTTTCTCAAGTAATTGATATGAGAGATTACTTACCTGAATGGGTCACCTTTGGATTCTCAGCTGCAACTGGATTGTACTTTGAGTTGCATACAATTTATTCATGGGAATTCAGTTCAAATTTACCAATTGATGGTGATAAAACCAATCAAACAGAACCACCAGTACTCTCACCGGATGTAGCTCCATTGCCCAAAAGCAAAAGCAAAATAGGACTAGTGGCGGGACTGATAGGTGGTTCTTGTGTGGTGATTGGCTTCTTGGGTTTGTGTTGGTTTATTTTGTGGAGGAAGAAGAGAGAGGAAGAAGAGGATGATCCTACACTTAATATGTCAATGGATGATGATTTTGAAAAGGGTACTGGACCTAAGAAGTTTTCATACAACGAGTTGGCACGTGCCACCAACAAGTTCTCCGAGGAAGAAAAGCTTGGAGAAGGAGGTTTTGGTGGGGTTTATAGGGGATATTTAAGAGACTTGAATGCTTTTGTGGCTGTTAAGAGGGTCTCTAGGAACTCAAAACAAGGGTTGAAGGAGTATGTCTCAGAAGTACGAATAATTAGCCGTTTGAGGCACCGCAATTTGGTTCAACTCATTGGTTGGTGTCATGAAAAGAAGGAACTGTTACTTGTTTATGAATTCATGCCAAATGGTAGCCTATATTCACATCTTTTCAAAGAAAGAAGTTTGACATGGGAGATTAGGTACAAAATTGCTCGGGGCTTAGCTTCTGCATTGCTATATCTTCATGAGGAAGGGGAGCAATGCGTTCTGCACCGGGATATCAAGTCAAGCAACATCATGCTAGACTCTAATTTTAATGCTAAACTTGGCGATTTTGGATTAGCGAGGCTTGTTGATCATCTCAAAGGGTCACAAACAACCGTTGTGGCTGGAACCATGGGTTATATGGCGCCTGAATGTGCTATGACTAGCCAGGCTAGCAAGGAATCTGATGTTTATAGCTTTGGCATTGTGGCACTTGAAATAGCATGTGGAAGAAAACCCATTGATCCAGTGGCTGAAGGAAGACAAATTAGAATGGTAGAGTGGGTATGGGAGCTATATGGAATGGGTAAAATCTTTGATGCTGTTGATCCAAAGCTATCTGCAAATTTTGATGAGTCTCAAACAGAGCGCTTGATGATTGTTGGACTATGGTGTGCACACCCAGATTTCAGTCTACGTCCTTCAATTAGACAAGCAATTCAGGTCCTTAACTTTGAAGCCCCATTGCCTATTCTCCCATCGAAGATGCCTGTCGCAACATATTATGCCCCGCCTTTGAATATGGCGTTGTTTTCATCACCCGGTGGGACAAGTAGTTTAGAAATGGTCCTCACACAGTCATCAAGCTATAGTAATCACACTTATTCCTCGAATGCCACTTCATCTTCTGGAGCTTCTTCACCATCAACATCACTGCTTCACACGCAGAGATGACTTTCAGTAGTACTTATAGGGATTTTTATAAATTATTCTTTGTTTCTTTTGTTTTTCAAAGGGTGAAGGAGGATTTGTTCTAAAATGATTTTTTTTTTCCTCCTTTCTTATTGTGACATAGGGTGAAAAATTGATGAGTCTGTAAGAACAATTCCTTGTAAGAACCTTCCTCGCATTTCTCTGATCATAGTGATATACTCTATGATCTGAGACAATTTTACCATTGGGAGATAAAATATAACTTCATGACATTGTAAAGAGAATTTTCCTATGTTGCTTTTGTAGCTCTCTCTTTTATGTAGGAAAGAAAAGCAGATTTCATATCTGATTTGCGGTCTATCTGTTTTGGAAGGTTGGGTTTTTTTGATTCAAAACACAGACTACTAAATTATGCTAACAATCTCTTGGATAGACTATTTAGAGTTTTAGGCTAAAAACTCTCTTCTTTAATTGCTCTATGAGATTGGATCTAGTTTCTCTCATATAATATCTAACCGAGAGCACAAGGTGCTCCATCAAGCCTCTAGTTTTAAAGGATGGAGTTAAGTTCTCACACTGGTATGGAAAGTCTAGCTATAATTATTTGTGGCAGTTGTATGTAAAGGAAAATGATAGCATTGAGGAGATTCAATTATTAGTAATTTCTTTCTTATGGTAAATTCTTCCGAAAGTGAATCCATTTTGGTTTTTGTCTAGCTATGTTTATTTCTGACATGAAGACTGTAGAATCTGACATGTGATCCGGTTCTAATTAAGGAAACCCATTAAGCTGTTCTAACAAAGCTCTTGCAATTTGCTTTAGCTGGTATGGTCGTTTCTCTGCTTTAACGACCTTGCCTTGTTTTTCGTACTCTGTGCACAAACTTATTATTGAATACTCATTTGGAAACAATGTTCATTGGCCACAGATTTATCATTTTTGACAAGTTTTCACAGAAATTCAATTTTGAACTTATGCCAACAATTTCCTACTGAGAAGCATTCCTACATCTATTCCTTCCTTTTCTTTGTGCACGTTTGCATGCTCACAATTTCCTTGCTTCTTGCCAATGTAATCTTGTCAATAAATCTCATCCATTTGTCAAGTTATTTTATTGTACATTCTTTCACCCATTCAACATAAGTTAATGACAATTTCCTATCCTGCTGCTTTTTCTTTTTTAGGTGACTAACTTCCTTCCATGGTTCTAGTTGAGAGGATTGGCTGGAACATTGAGTAGCTAATGATATGCCCTTTTTTTTCCCCCCTTTCTTTCTTTGAATATTCATCCCCTTTCTTCATACTCAAAAAAAGGCAGAGACAAAATTCAAAAGAAAAAATAATAATAAGTTGTCCATCTGTTACAACAAATCCTGATCAGCACAAATATGGTCAAACTACATAACAATCTGGTTCCATATCAAAAAGAATGTTTCAGAGTGAATAATTTACATTTTTTATAAAGAAAAAAAATATGTATAAAAAATAAAATCATGGTATCATATAGAACTACACATGCTTGTGTTTGCACATCAAAATCCAACGAACATCATCATCTGCTCCCTGTTGAAGTCCATGAGCAGTCTCATGTCAGCTGCATCAAGAAGCTCATCATTTTCACATAATTTCCAAACCCAAGATACCAAGGAAATCTGTTCCTTGTCATTCTTTGATTCAATGGACCTTCTTCGGCAGGCAATTTCTAAAGCAACCACACAAAAGCTGAACACATCTGATTCCTTCCTTGCTTTGCTGTTGTTAATGTACTCTGGTGCCAAGTACCCTATCGTACCTGCTAATGCCGTTTTCTTCATACCTAGCTCATTATCTATGAGCCTTGCCAGGCCAAAATCTCCAAGCTTGGCGTTGAAATTTACAATCCACTGGTATTGCCTACTGGTAAATCAATTGAGTTGGATTCCCATGAAAATATGTTATGTACTTCTATGCTTGCACCGGTTGAAGAAGAAAATCCAACAGATACCCATCCGGGTAATACTTCTGATAGGTCACCCCGATGTGAGAGTCTATTGAATGATGGATTGTCAAGGAATAAGAGGAACAGACTTCAATTAAGGCAAGGCAGCCTCCTGTCGAATACCAGTTGATCCATTTTTCATGCTTGTGTTCAGCGTTAGGGTGGCTACCGATCTAATAGAGTTAATATTGATGCCAACGTGGTTGTCACTTGGATCGCCATATCTTGGATTGAGGAATGGGTGGAACTCCAGAGCAACCACTGGATAATTTATTGCTGCATTGGTGTCAACACAGTTACTAATTAAGACAAGGCAACCTCTGGTGGAATTTTGTGGGATTTGGAAATTTGAAGGAGATTTGAGTGGTAAAGTCTGCAGCCTTACCTGTAACATGGTCATAAAGATGCGCTGCATCTGCTTGTACAACTTGGCCAGTACCTCCTGAGTGATCAGCTCTTCTAGTAAATTAGAGGATTCCATTGGAGAGTCAGGCATCGCTGCTGAAATTTAGTCTGGGCTTGGCTGTGAAGTCTTTGTAGTTGAATGATAAAGAATGTGGTAAAGAAAAGTGGGAAAATAAACAGAACAAAACGCAGTGGTGGACAGAGTTCTTTTTTTTTTTTGTCAAGATCCATCCTAAGAGGCAAGGAAGCAGGTCATAGTTTTAGCAACTCCTGAAGCCAGATGAGGTAGGGTGTTCTCCTTGGCCATGTCTCAGATTATTGACTACATCCAAACATAAATTCCTAAATCCTCTTGTGTGGAGACTTGGCAACACACAGTATATGGCTGTAAAATTTGAGCAGTAGATTCTTCACACTCAAAACTGAGGTCATGCCAAGGATGTTCTGATTCAGGCTGTTGTCAACCGATATTTAGTGATTTTCTTTCTTGTTTTGTATATAAGTAATACTTGTTTTGTATGTAAGTAATACTTGATTCATCCTCCTGATTAGAGCGTTCTGTCTCTCTCTCTCTTCTCTTTTTTTATTTATTTTTTATTTTTTCCTTAAGAAGTTTGGCTTAGAGGCGGGTGATTCTATATTTTTGATGCAGAATGGAATCATGGGGTCTAAAATGGGTTGTCGGATTCTCTCATATGGTAACATGAGTTTATCATCAAGCATTGGCTACTCAATTGGGCTGATCCTTTCTTCTTATATACAAGGTGTTCAAAGAGAGAGGATGGTGTCTCTATGAAACTTGTGGTTTTCTGTCTTCTTCTTCTTCTTCCTTTTTTTTTTTAATAATTTTTTCAGGAGTTTGATGAAAGGTGGCATCTCCAACTGACAATCGCTAAGCAAAAATGTGGAATTGCCTCACTTGAATGTTGGTGAGATGACTCACATTGGAGCTCTGAGGAGGCTCAGCGACTCCCCACTCCGCCACATGCTTTCATGGTAACTTCCCCTAATCCTTTGTGCGAAGACTAAACTTTTTACTGTTAGTTGTTTACTTGTTTCTTTTCATTTTCCACAGATGTATGCATGGGGTTGATAGTAACCCTAGAATGGTTTATAACAAATTACTTTAACCTTGTTTATATCCTCGTCAATGCTTATGATTGGGCGTGCAACTTCAAGGTTGTTACCTTAAATGTACACAACTGGGAACTTGTTCTTGATTACTTATAAAAGACACACCATAATAGGATGATTACAAATACTAGCCCTTCTGAAGTATATAATTTTGGTCATTATCGGTGATGGGGCCAACCGGGTGAGGGTGACAATTTTGGTCATTACCTGAACAAAAAATGGTTATATTATTTTACATAGCAAGTGATGTTGATGTCTCCTGCTTTGGTCATCACAGCCACGGGCCAACGCTCAGCGGCCGGCAAGAAGTTGTTCACGCATTTCTGAAGCAACATCTTTGGGCGTCATACGTATGGTACAGGCAATACAACACAAACCATATACAGTGAGGGTCAAAGTCGTCACTATATATGTTTGTGGCCACCACTAAAAACTTATATAGCGGGGTCGTCAACGATTGTCACTAAAAATTCCATAATTAAAAGTATTAGTGGCCATCAATAAAATGGTCGCCACTAAATATAATTTTTAGTGACAGGTCGTTCTCTTATTCCTAAAAAGATTTATAGTGACGGTCATATATAGTAATAACAGAAACAGCCCCCATTAAATTGATATTTAGTGGACTAAATTAACATTTAGTGATAACAAAAATGACTCCCACTAAATTAACATTCAATGATAACAAAAATAATCCTCACTAAAAACATTTATAGTGGCAACTATATTTGGCCTCCACTAATGACAATTGTAATCGATAAAAATAAAAATGACTACACATTTCTATGACCAAGCATAGCCAAACAATATCAATTTAAAATAGATTTAAAATTACAATTTAATTCGAAAAGATAATCAATATTATTAAAATGATAAGAATGTAATTTAATTAATGTAATGTAAAAATACAAAAAGTTGATCCAACATAACTTGAAAGTCTACGGTTTGTCAAGAATTAATTTACAATCCAATTCAACATAACTTGATTAACATAATGTAAAAATAAGAATGTAACTTTACAAGTCTACTTAAGATTTTTGTGCAGCAAAGCTTTCAAGACAAAATCGATCTTGAGATAATGATATTCTCAGTGTTGTGTGCCATGGATTTGCCAAGTTCATAGCCAAATACAAAAATTTTTGTTATCACTAAAAACTATATTTAGTAGCGGTTAATATTGACCGTCAGAATTGATCAACTATTCAGTAGCGGCCAAAGTGATCTCCACACCCACAAAATAGTATTTATAGTGGCCAATTTCTTGTGACCTCTCTAATCTTTGTCACTAAAAACCATTTGTGTTGTAGTGAGCCCTGGTGGAACCTTCTCGGTTCTTCACTCTCAGAGATCGGCCAGCTGCTTAGAAATTAAAATAGTTGTCTTAACTTGACTTGCAATTTACTAAAATTTAGAGATATGCACTCTTGTTGAATCCAAAAAAAAAAAAAAAAAAAAAAGAAACCTACTTTATGGAAAAGTTGAAATGATCAAACTCCAAGACATGAAATAGTCCAAGATGTACCATTCATTGAAAGAAATCTAGGTAGGAAAGGAAATTTCCATGCTTTTATTTACTTGTCAGCCTTCGTTAAGCATCCTCGTCACTTTGGCTCTTTCACATTTTACCAATTTAGAGATCTCAACCTTAATCTTTTTGGAACCTGGGCTTTTTCTTTGTCAAACTTACTTGCAGCCAGAAAAGATGTCTCTCAACAATTGTTCAAAAAGTCGTCCCCATTCACTTATCCACCTTGCTGGTTTTCTGGCTATGTTTTCAACCTTTTCCTTCTTAAGTACTTATGTAACCTCATTATCTTTTGAATTAACCAGCTTCAATCCGAATGATCGGAGGATAATCTACGAAGGAAATGCTACCTGTACGGAGCCAGTCATCCAGCTCACAGTAAACCAGCGAGACAAGACAATGAACGGTAGCACAGGCAGAGTAAGATATGGTGATTTGCTGCACCTGTGGGACAAAGCTTCAGGGCAAGTTACCAACTTCAGTACCCATTTCTCCTTTGTGATTGATTCGCAGAATTCTTCAAATCATGCCGACGGTTTTGCATTTTTTCTTGCTCCTAGCGACTTCCCACTTCCTGACAATCAACAAGGCCGTGGTTTAGGGTTACTAAGTCTGAGTGGCAATAAGCCATTCAATTCATCATCAGAGCCTTTTGTTGCTGTAGAGTTTGACACTTGGTCTAATTGGGAGTGGGATCCTCCAGGAGAACATGTAGGTATTGATGTTAGTTCAATGTTGTCTGTTGCGAATGTGAGTTGGTTGAGTAGTATTTTGGATGGCAAGCAAAATGATGCTTGGATTTCTTATAATTCGATATCAAAAATCTTACAAGTTAACTTCACTGGTTATCAAAATAACACCAAGATTTTGCAGAACCTCTCTTATCCGGTTGACCTGTCTCAGCTCTTGCCCGAAAGGGTTACTTTTGGATTTTGTGCTGCCACAGGAATGTACTTTGAGATACATACCCTTAGCTATTGGAATTTCAGTTCCGATTTGCAGATAGATATCAGCCCTGTCCCGGCCCCAATAGAGCCTAATCACACATTAACTCCTCCTCCTTTAGATCATCCAGTTCAAGAACCAGGTAAGAAAAACACGACAGGACTAGTGGTAGGATTGAGTGTTGGTTTCTTGGTTCTGCTTCTTGGCGTTGGTTTGCTTTGGTTTGGAGTGAAGAGGATGTGCAATGGAGAGAGAGAAGAAGAAAGTACTTTATTTGATCCAACATTGGAAGATGAATTTGCAAGGGGTACAGGCCCTCGGAGGTTTTCTTACAATGAATTGGCACGGGCAACAAATAATTTTTCTGAGGAAGAGAAGCTTGGAGAGGGAGGATTTGGCGCAGTTTATAAAGGCTACTTGAGAGAATTGGGTGACTATGTTGCTATTAAGAGGGTTTCTAGAGGTTCCCAACAAGGGGAAAAAGAGTATGCTTCTGAAGTAAGGATCATCAGTCGATTGAGGCATAGAAATTTGGTGCAGCTCGTAGGTTGGTGCCATGAGAAAAGGGAACTCCTACTTGTCTATGAACTCATGTCTGAGGGTAGTTTATACACACATCTTTTCAAAGGAAAGGGCCCTCTGAGTTGGAATGCCAGGTACAAAATTGCTCTAGGCTTGGCTTCCGCATTGCTCTACCTTCATGAAGGGTGGGAGCAATGTGTGTTGCATAGAGACATAAAGTCAAGCAACATAATGTTGGATTCAAGTTTCAATGCTAAACTCGGAGATTTTGGATTAGCAAGACTTGTCGATCATGTAAAAGGGGCTCAAACCACAATGCTTGCTGGCACAATGGGCTATATGGCTCCAGAATGCGCCACAACAGGTCAGGCTACTAAAGAATCAGACATATATAGTTTTGGTATGGTTATGCTAGAAATAGCCTGCGGAAGAAAACCCATCATACCAGTACAAGAAGGACCTCCGATAAGGCTAGTAGAGTTGGTTTGGGATCTTTTTGGGACAGGGAAGGTACGTGAAGCTGTGGACCCAAGACTAGGCGATGATTTTGATGAGCAGGAAATGAAGTGTCTGATAGTTGTTGGTCTTTGGTGCGCTCATCCAGATTCTAGTCTTCGACCTTCAATTAGGCAGGCGAATCACGTTCTTAACTTTGAAGCTCCATTTCCTACTCTCCCCCAAAGTATGCCTGTACCGTCTTATCATGTTCCATCGCCTGCGCCTGTTGTGTCTAGTGCTTTGGCTTCTTCCTCAGCAAGCTCCACTGCTTTTGAGATAGGCCAACCCCCATACTCTTCAAGCTACAGCAACACCACTGATTCTTCGAGACCTACTGCAGCTTCTGCAGCTTCCTCTCCATCTCAAACACTCCTGCGCCCTCAATGATTACTCTAGGAGTGGAGATCCCAAATGGTTTAACATATTCATGTATTTTTCTGTAGATGTTCTTTTACAGGTTTGTTCCAAAATTTTAAAAGTGCAGTCTAGTTACGAATTTTCATAACCAGTTCAAATAAGAATCCCTCGGTCAAATGCCTCCAAATGATAATGCTGCATGTCAAATATTCAGAGAGGAAATTTCTTAGGCAGGAGTCGGAACTGATCCAAGCCTAAGAAAAATATCTAATGCCCAATCTGAAAATGAGAATCATTATGTCACGTCTCGATTCTCGGATCAAGAACGTAATTACTGTCACATTATCTCGGTATATAGGCAGAACTTCCCCATATACCGAGACTCCGCAATACTATACAATAGTACAATAAATCTTTTAATACACAATTTCATCAAAAATAAGAAAATTATAAAACAATACACATGCAAAAGACCCATCCAGTCTATCCTTATACACATAAATATACGTCGGCACACATTTGGAAAGAGAGTTCCTGTACACGCACACATGCATAATTGGCTATCCCAGCCATTCCAGAATTCTCAGTATAAATAAAGTATTCAAAATTAAAGAAGTCCCAAATTATAGTCATAGGATTTTACTAATACTTATATGAAAAAATTAAGCTAGCATCAGTAAAGTCTAAACGGTGTAAGATGTACAGAATTTCATAACACCAAAAATAAATATCAAAATTCAACATTACAATCCAAATGTTTCAGTTAAACAGTAAGTTTTTATCAAAAATGAAATTTTAAACGAAAATGAACAAACTCTAACATAAATGATGTAAGCATTCCACCAATACTTACTCCTACATATGAAACAAGTATCGATTAAATCCATACCAAAAGAGTTATATAATTTTTCCCTTCCATGGATTTTAGATCATATCAAAATAAACTCTACACTTCTAAAATACCTAACAAGTCAGCGAATGATTCTTTACAAGCTCCAATTGCTGTCACAGACTTAAGCTTCCTTTGAAAGATTTAAAGAGAGGGGTGAGTATTGAGAATACTTAGTGAGTGGAGTGCAATGGTATAATTGTGTAATAAATGAGGGGTGAATGTGAGAGAGTCAAAATATATCTCATAAATAACCCTTTATATATGTAAAAACATTTTCAATAAATCAGAAAATTCACAAAACATGCATTCACCTCTATCATTCTCTTAAAAAAATAATGTGGTCCCATCGAAAACACTTTCGTCCTGGGCTTGGCCGAACCCAGACGAAAACCTGCCAAGAGTTTTTCAATCCAATGTTTCAAAACACTACCCCTTCCTTGGCGTTGGCTCGTACCTCACCGGAGTGTAATCCGGATACTCCGACATGGCATAGAAGAGACTGTGTCTACCTCCCTCGCAATAAAACCCCGACCACGTCACCTCATCGGGTCGCTTCGTGGAAAGAAGGACTATAGTCATTACACTTGTGCACAATCATTTCGCAATCATTCAAATTACAATCAATATGCAATGTTTCAACAAACAAATTCCAAAATCATGCCACAAGCATTTATAAATCAAATATCCAATACAGATGGCACAAATTCATTTATAAATACAATGGATGCACTCGTAATTCAAATTTCTATTTCAGACATCCCACAATCACAACTAATTTCATATAAAACATGTAAAAATTATTTCAAAATCATTTATAAAAGAATTTAAAACAATTTTGCTCATTCATAACAAAACGGACTATTCACTCACCTCTTGAGAGGGTGATCACTCCCAAAATCAAAATTAGATCCAATGAAATTCCTTTTCAAGCTCCAATCGTCTTGCCTAACCAATAATTCACAATTTGAATTCAAACTCCAAGGAAAACTATTCCAATCAACCCAACAAGTTTCTAATTTCATCTAACATGTTTCTTTCGTATTAATCAGCCTAAATTCATGAAGAATTTAGACGTAACCTTAGAAATCACATATCAAATTTCAAGAAAATGCATTCTCTTCAAATTCCACACATTTTCAAAATATATACAAAGCTCTCATTCTAAATTCAGACTAAACTCATTCAATTATCGAAGGGACTAGAATTTTCTCTCACCTAGGGTTTTATAATTCATAGCTCTAACTTTTGTACACCATTCAATTCATTCCGGGACCTGCAATGCTTCCAATTCGAAGCAAAGTTCAATAATTAAACTTATTCACTATGGAAATCAAAACCCTAGAACTAAGATCTGAAGTCAGCCCTTACCTATGTAGGGAAGGAATTGTAGTCCCGACCTAGGGTTCTCGGAGTCTACTACTGAACACCGTAGCAGAGGTTGCAAAGGAGAAGTGCTCACAGCGAGCACCGCGGAAGCGAGGAAGAGAGTGAGAGCTCCGCTGTCACGCGCGATAGAAAGGGAGGGAAAGAGAGAGAGAAATAGAGAGAGAAGGAGGCGTGTGGCCGCGTGTGGTGGTCGGAGGAAGGCGAAAGAGCGCTTCGCTGGTGAGAGAGTGGCGGAGATTCCAAAGAGAATCGGGAGAGACAGAGAGATGGAGATTCGAGAGAGAGACAGAGAGATGGTGAGAGACACGAGAGTGAGATTAGAAAGAGAACTAGGGCTTCATGTCCTAATTCGAAATTGGGGGGGGGGAGAAAACACAGCTTTTTGGCAAAACGCTGTGTTTTCCTCTCCACTCTCTTTCTTTTTTTTTTTATATAAATAAATAAATAAATAAATAAATAATTATTCATATATATATACACACTAACTTTTCACTAAATTTTAAATTTCACAAAAATGGGATCCACTACGAATTTGCAACACGGGCGTTTTAATTTATACCAAAAATTTCAATTTAATACCCCAAAATCGAAAATCAATAAAATTTAAAATTTTCCATTATATTATAGAGACATTAACAAAATTTCTAACACCAGATTTTCGGTGTTACAACACTTAACCCCGTAAAAATAAATTTTATTCTTGAAATTTCAAACTACAGTTTATACATTAAAGAGTTACGAGTGTTGCTTCTGCATTAATTCTTTAGTTTCCCATGTTTGTTCTTCGACTTGATTGTTTCTCCACAGCACTTTAACTATAGGAATATGCTTATTCCTCAACTATTTGAGCTGTCTATCAATGATTTTCACCGGTTGTATCTTGAAACTCAAATTCTCATTCAATTCTACTGGAGGTGCTTCCAATATATGTGAGGGATCCGGTAAATATTTTTTTAACATGGAAACGTGAAAAACGTCATGGATTTTCTACAACTCCGGCGGTAATTCTAGCCGATATGCCATTTATTCAATCCTTTCAAAAATTTTGAAAGGACCGATATAACGAGGGTTTAGCTTTTCTCTTCTCTGAAAACGGATTACGCCATTCCAAGGAGATATTTTCAAAAATACCATATCTCATTCTTCAAACTCCAAAGGTCTTCTTCTCTTGTCGGCATAACTCTTTTGTCGATCTTGAGCCGAATTCATTCTTTCCCGAATCAACTTCACATTTTCTTTAGTGGCCTCAATCATTTCTACACTTTCAATCTTTCTCTCTCCAACCTCGTCCCAACACAACGGAGTACGACACTTCCTTCCGTAAAGGGCTTCATAGGGAGGCATCCCTATGCTAGTTTGATAACTATTGTTGTAGACAAATTCAATCAACGGAAGGTGTTTATCCTAACTCTCTTGAAAGTCCATAACACATACCCTAAGCATGTCTTCCAATATTTGAATTGTACGCTCAGGCTGCCCCATCAGTTTGAGGGTGGAAAGCAGTATTGAATTTCAATTTAGTACCTAAGAACTCTTGCAGCTTTAGCCCGAAGCTAGAAGTGAATCAAGGGTCACGGTCCGATACAATGGACACCGGTACTCCGTAAAGTCTTATGATCTCATCAATGTACAACTTTGCCAATCTTTCCAAGGAATAGGTGTTCTGAATCGGCAAGAAGTGAGCCGACTTGGTGAGACGGTTTACAATCACCCAAATGGTATCATGACGGCTCAGAGTACGTGGCAATCTTACCATGAAATCCATAGTAATATGTTCCCATTTCCATTTGGGAATTGGTAGTGGTTGAAGTGTTCCTACCGGTTTCTGATGTTCGGCCTTGATTTGTTGGCATACAAGACACTTTGTCATAAATTCGGCTATCCCTCTCTTCATCCCAGACCACCAATATGATTCTTTGATGGTTCGGTATATTTTGGTACTCTCCAGATGCATAGCGTAGGCCGAGAAATGCATCTGTTCAACTATGGCCTTCCGGAGATCTTTATTTTTCGGGACACATAGGCGTCTTTTGTAAATTACAGTTCCATCCTCCCGAATTTGGAATTCACCACCTTCCCCTTTTTGGATTTTCTCAACAATGCCCTTCAATTTATCATCGGTAGCCTAAAGCTTCCGAATGCGATCCACCAACGTGGGTCTCATCACAAACTTAGCTAATAAGGCACCTTGATCATTCTTAACCAACTCGACTCCAAGTGCTCGGAGTCTGACTAAACAAGAGAGATAAGAACCCCTTTGGAATGCCATAGATGAGGATTTGCAGTTTAAAGCATCAGCAACAATATTTACCTTCCCGGGGTGGTAATCAATCACTAAATCATAGTCCTTGATCAGCTCTAAACACCTTCTTTGTCTCGAATTGAGCTCATTTTGAGTGAGCAAGTATTTTAGACTCTTGTGGTCGGTAAAGATCTTGCAAGTAATCCCATACAAATAATGCCGCTAAATCTTTAAGGCAAATACAATGGCAGTTATCTCCAAATCATGAGTAGGATAGTTCACTTCGTGTTTCTTTAGTTGGTGAGAAGCGTAAGCAATCACCCTGTCACCTTGCATTAGCACACATTCTAATCCTTGCTTGCTAGCATCACTATATACTACATAATTACCACCGCCACTAGTAGGGAGAGCAATGATAGGAGTGGAGGTCAACCTTCGCTTAAACTCTTGAAAACTACCTTCACACTTTTTATCTCATTCGAACTTGACTCCCTTCTGAGTCAAATTTATCATCAGAGCTGCTATTTTCGAGAATCCTTTTACGAATCTCTGATAATACGCTGTTAATCTGAGAAAACTTCTCACCTTGGTTACATTTTTAGCCTGCTACCACTTCAGAATGACCTTTACCTTCCTTGGATCTACAAAAATCCCATCTTTGGAAACCACATGTCCCACAAACCCAATCTCTTTTAGTCAAAACTTACATTTGGAGAACTTGGCATACAACTCCTTCTCCCTAAGAGTTTACAAAGTGATTCGGAGATGTTCGGAATGTTCTTCATTACTCTTGGAATACATCAAGATGTCGTCGATGAAGACTATGAAAAATTTATCGAGGTAGGGATGGAACACTCGATTCATGAGATCCATAAAGGCCGCAGGAGCATTCGTTAACCCAAAGAGTATTACTAGGAATTCGTAGTGTCCATACCGTGTTCTAAACGCAGTTTTGTGAACATCGTCAGCCTTTATCTTCAACTAATGATAACTAGATCTCAAGTTGATCTTTGAAAAGACACTTGCACCTTGGAGTTGATCGAACAAATCATCAATCCTTGGAAGAGGATACTTATTCTTGATCATTGCCTTGTTAAGCTGTCGGTAGTCAATGTACAGCTGGAGGGTTCCGACCTTCTTCTTCACAAGCAAAATCGGAGCACCCCAAGGCGAGATACTCAGTCTGATGAACCCTTTCTCCAACAACTTTTGGAGTTGAACCTTTAGTTCTTTCAACTCTGCGGGTTCCATTCGATAGGGAGGAATAGAAATCGGTGCCACGCCGGGAATTAGATCTATGGTGAAATCTAACTCCCGGTCTGGTGGCAGCCTAGGTAACTCTTTCGGACAAATATCCGGAAACTCATTCACCATAGGAACATCATCTAGACTAGGGCTTCCCACTGTGCTATTAACAATGTGAGCCAAATAAGCTTTACATCCTTTATGTACTAATCTCCGTGCTTTAAGAGCTGAAATTACACAACTCGGCAACACTCACCGTTCACTGGTGAATACAAGCAAGGGATATCCTGGCCTTTAGAATTCCACTTCCTTAGTGAAGCAGGTGAAGATATAGCCAATCCATACCTAGAATGACGTTAAAATCTTTTATTTCCAATGGAATCAAATCCGTTTCGAGAGTTACCTCACCGATTTTCACCTCACAAGATTTATATACTGTATCCCTAATCAAGTGTTCTCCCAAGGGTGTGATAACCAATAATTCTTCAACAAGTGGAATTAAATACCTATCAAAATGCCTGACAAATCCCATACTCACTAAGGAATTATTAGACCCAGTATCTATGAGCACATGCGCATCACATCAAAAATTTTCATCGTACCTATAAATATAAACCATAAACAAAATTGTATCATACACATTCCTTAAGTCATAATCACAAACGATTAAATCATAATCATAAATCATTTATGTCACATTTTCAAATTTAGACTTAAAATTCATTAGAGATTACCTATGACTATGTCAGGATTGACTTGGGCCTCTTCATTAGTCATGGCTTAAATTCAGGTCTGAGTTCTAGGTTGAGGGCGTTGTGTGGGGGCAGCTACAGTATTACTTCCGGTGCCCGTCCTCGGGGTATTGCTAGTGAAAGGTGTAGAAGCAATTGTCGGATCTCTTCTAGAACTGCTCGGGGGACCTCGAACTTTTCGGCTTCCTTGCCCTTCTATATTCAACTCCGGACAAGAGTGTCGAAACTGACCCTCTTTCCCACAATGATAGCATCTTTTGGGTCCCTTGCACGGACTCGGGTGATGCCCCTTGCAATTCGGGCAAATTTCTCCTCTGCCACCCCTGGACCCTACTCCTATACCAACAGTTTTACTAGGAGCACTTGGCCTAAAAGTTGATTGGTTTTGAGGAGGGCCAACCGACCTTGAAACGGATCCATTGCTGTAAGAACCCATGCTTCGATTCTTTTTAAATCCTCGATCCGGATGGGAGCCACTAGGTCTCTTTCTCTTCCCATGGTGTTCTCTGACTTTGCTTTTCTTTATCACCATTTTCTCAGCCCTTAAAACCAAGTCTAGAATGTCTTGGAAGGTATGCCCCTTGGTGATAGATATTTTCTCTCTTATATTCAAATTCAGTCCCGACTCAAACTTTAAATATAGGGACTCCTCGGAGTTCACAAACTTCGGAACATAAGTGGCAAGTTCTCTCAGCTCTGTCTCATACTCAGATACTGTCTTGTTTCTCTAAACTAACTTGAAAAATTCCTCTCTTTTCTGATCTCGATAAATCGGGTGTAATATTTCTCCTCGAAGGCCCTAAGGAATTCTGTCCAAGTAGAAGGAACATGAGCCCTCCCTTCACATTCTCCCACCATGTCTTTGCACCTTTATTCAACAGCTTTACCGCCACCCATAATTTCATCTCATCGCTTAATCTCATGTCAGAGACGGTCTCTTGAATTCGGCCAATCCATTCCTTGGCCACTGAAGCATCACAAGTGCCTACAAATGTCTTACACCCTAGTTGTCTTGCCTCTTTTATCAACTTAGATGACTCTACAGTAGGGCGATCGATTATAGTAATAATCGGAGGAGGAGGTGCTAGTGGGGTACTAGGTGCAGCAACTAGTACTGAAGGAGGAGCTGGTGGAGGAGTTGAATTCGGATGTGGAGCTTGGTACTGCGCTCTGAAGGTGCTTCACCACTCCATTACTTGTTGAAGAGCGGCAATAGGAGGAGCCGAAATCCCGGTGGAAGGAGCCGGGTGTGTGGACATAGAAGGAGGAAGAGCATGTAAGGACGACTCATCCTCATGCTCAGGTGGAGGAATCTTGTTCACATTCCTTATTCTCCTTCGTGGAGGTATAGTAATCTACAAGTCAAGAAGCTATAATTAAGTCAAAGGGTTAAGCAAATAATAATACTTAACCTCCTAAAAAGAATATTTCTAATTTCCTAGGAAATCCATGGAGGGCTCTGTACATTCTGCGGAGACCTTTAAAAGATTCAAACCTTTTTCAAAAACTAAACATTTCAAAGTCTTTAAAAAACTTTTGGGATATTTGGAAACATTTCAAAACATTTCAAAACCATCAAACTTTTAAAATCATGAGTCTAAACTCTGATATCAATAAAGTTGTCATGTCCCGATTCTCGGATTGAGCACACAACAACCGCTGCGTTGTCTCGATACACGGGCAGAACCTCCCATATGCTGAAACTCCGCAAGACTACACAATAGTACAATAAATCTTTCAATACACAATTCCATAAAAAATGAGAAAATTATAAAACAATACACATGTAAAGGACCCATTCGGTCCATCCCTGTACACACAAACATGCATCGACACACATTTGGGAAGGAGGTTCCTGTACACGCACACATACATAATTGGCTATCCCAGTCATTCCAGAATTCTCAGTATAAATAAAGCATTCAAAATTAAAGAAGTTTCAAATCATAGTCGCAGGATTTTACTAATATTTGCATGAAGAAATTAAGCCAGCATCAGTAAAGTCTAAACAGTATGAGATGTATAGAACTTCATAATATCGAAAATAAATATCAAAATTCAACATCACAATCCAAATGTCCTAGTTAAATAGTAAGTTTTTACCAAAAATGAAATTTTAAACGAAAATGAACAAACTCTAATATAAACGATGTAAGGATTCCACAAATACTTGCTCCGATATATGAAACAAGTATCGATTAAATCCATACAAAAAAAGTTATACAAATTTTCCCTTCTATGGATTTCAGATCATATTAAAATAAATCATACACTTCTAGAATACCTAACGAGTCAGCGGATAATCATTTACAAGCTCCAATTGCTGTCACAGACCTAAACTTCCTCTGAAAGATTTAAAAGAGAGGGGTGAGTATTGGAATACTCAGTGAGTGGAGTGCAATGATATAATTATGTAATAAATGAGGGGTGAATATAGGAGAGTCAAAGTATATCTCATAAACAACCCTTTATATACGTAAACATTTTTAATAAATTAGACAATTCACAAAACATGCATCCACCTTAATCATTCTTTTAAAAAAATTATGGGGTCCCATCGAAAACACTTCCATCTTGGGTTTGGCCGAATCCAGACGAAAGTCCACCAAGGGTTTTTCAATCCAATATTTCAAAACACTACCCATTCCTTGGCGTTGGCTTGTACCTCATCAGGGTGCAATCCGAAGAGTCTGACATGGCAGAGAAGATGCCACGTCTACCTCCCTCGTAATAAAACCCCAACCATGTCACCCTATCGGGTCGCTCCGTGGAGGGAATGACTATAGCCATTACACTTGTGCACTATCATTTCGCAATCATTCAAATTACAATCAATGTGCCATAATTCCAAAATCATGCCACAAGCATTTATAAATCAAATATCTAATACAGATGGCACAGATTCATTTATAAATACAATGGATACACTCGTAATTCAAATTTCTATTTTAGACATCCCATAATCACAACTAATTTCATATAAAACATGTAAAAATTATTTCAAAATCATTTATAAAATAATTTAAAATAATTTTACTCATTCATAACACAACGGACCCTCCATTCACCTCTTGGGGGGGTGATAACTCCCAAAACCAAAATTAGATCCAATGAAATCCCTTTTCAAGCTCCAATCGTCTTGCCTAACCAACAATTCACAATTTTAATTCAACTCCAAGGAAAGCTATTCTAATCAACCCAACAAGTTTCTAATTTCATCTAACACGTTTCTTTTGTATTAATCAGCCTAAATTCATGTAAAATTTAAACGTAACTCTAGAAATCACATATCAAATTTCAGAAAAATGCATTATCTTCAAATTCCACACATTTTTAGAACATATAAAAAGCTCTCATTCTAAATTCAGACTAAACTCATTCAATTATCGAAGGGACTAGAATTTTCTCTCACCTAGGGTTTTACAATTCTCAGCTCTAGCGTCCATATGCCATTCAATTCATTCTGGGATCTACAATGCTTCCAATTCAAAGCAAAGTTCAGTAATTAAACTTATTTACTATGGAAAGCAAAACCCTAGAACTAAGATCAAAAGTTAGCCCTTACTTATGCAGGGAAGGAATCACAGTCCTGGCCTAGAGTTCTCGGAGTCTGCTACTGAACACCGCAGCAGAAGTTGTAGAGGAGGAGTGCTCACAGCGAGCACCGCGCAAGCGAGGATGAGAGTGAGAGCTCTGTTGTCGCGCGCGGTAGAAAGGGAGGGAAAGAGAGAGAGAAATAGAGAGAGAAGGAGGCGTGTGGCCACGTGCGGTGGTTGGAGGAAGGCGAAGGAGCGCTTCGCTGGTGAGAGAGTGGTGGAGATTCGAAAGAGAATCAGGAGAGACAGAGAGATAGAGATTCGAGAGAGAGACAGAAAGATGGTGAGAGAGATGAGAGTGAGATTAGAAAGAGAATAAGGGCTTCATGCCCTAATTCGAAATTGGGGGGGGGAGAAAATGTAGCATTTTGGGCAAAATGTTGTGTTTTTCTCTCCTCTCTCTCTCTTTTTTTATATAAATAAATAATTAAATAAATCAATAAATAATTATTCATATATATATATATATACACCCACTCTTCACTAAATTTTAAATTTCACAAAAATGGGATCTACTACGAATTTGCAACATGAGCGTTTTAATTTATACCAAAAATTCCAATTTAATACCCCAAAATCGAAAATCAATAAAATTTAAAATTTTCCATTATGTTATAGAGATATTAACAAAATTTCTAATACCGAATTTTCAGTATTACACATTAACATCATAAGGATCATGTCATGAAGTCAACGGTGTGCCTTGGGTTCGAGCCTTCATGAGCATATGTGAGCTGAACCTTCTGATTTGAGGATGCGACTAAGCTCTTCCAATTATTTTCTCATGTCTTGTAATTTAGATTCGAGTCTCTCCATCTGGGGTCAAATGACCTTTTCTAGAGAGACAAGAGCAGGGTGTGGAATTAGTTGATTCAATTGTATGACCGGTGATTGGGCCTCTGCTTGGTGAGGTGATATCATTTGAGGTTAATTGCAAGTGACAGGGGCTTTTGCAAGGCAATTTAGCACTACTCGCTAGGCAGTGTGTATTAGGATAGCAGTATGTCTATCCACCATAAACACAGATTTAGAAGTGGTTCTGATCTTTCTCTTGGGAGGCATGATCTTTGGCAGTACAGAGCATGGGATAAATTTCTTTCTAATATGTTTTCACAGATGACACTAATTTGTTAGAAATGAGTCTCACTTCACAGATAGTAGTTTTGTTGACCCGAGTGGGGTGAAGGGTTAAAGGGTCTTCAAAAAGATAGCACCAACAAAATATCATCGAAGGGTGCTCCGATAGAGGAGATTTGGACGCTGGAAGTGATTTTGGAAAAGAGAAATAAACTAAAAGAGCTCTGCATTGCTTTTGTGTGCTAAGTGTCAGGTTTAGAGGACATATCTGACCGATGGTCTTATGATGTATATATATATCCTACGTGTGTGAGTCTCCTGTGTATCCGGAGTATTGAAACCCTAGTTTTCTTATGAAAATATCACCGAGATTAAGGAGTTTACAGTGAAAATTTCTCAAAAGATTTAGAATTCTATTAGTTAGGAAAATTCAAATTGCCAAGAGATTCCCTTTCTTATCAATAACAATTAAAATTCTTTTTCCTGATTACGGAGGTTATTTCCATGATTTAGGAAAAATGAATATTATTTTAATAAAGTGAATAACAATATCGAGAACTGAGAAGGTGTTGGAGTCGATCAACCGACTACGGAGGAGGATCTGGTTGATAGGAGCGGAGACAATGGGTTGTGTTTACCCATTCTATCATGTCTCAACCCCCAGATCGAGTACGCAATAACTTCTGCATTATTTTAGGATACGAGTAAGTCTAACCCATATATCAAAATATTATAAAACATTCATCGATATCCATTCATTTTTCAAAATAAGTTAACAAATTCAAATAAAACAATATGTGTTCATTATATAGCCAAAAGTCCAGTCCGGTCCGTCTGTATTCAAAACATGCATATATAAGATCATCTCAACCATTCAAATCTAAATACATATACAATACTAGCCTAACAATTCCAATCAATTCTATAGAATATAAAACAACTTCTTACTCAAAGAATTCTAAACTAACTTAATCAAAGACAATTTCCAAGTAAACTTTCAGTTAATAAAATAGATTCTCAATATACATATTCAAAATCGAACAAAACTTAAAGTCCAAAATCATAGTCATTGAGATTTGTTTTTTCAAAATAGTTACAATCAATACCTTTATAAGGATTCACTAATATTTTAAAATATAATAAAAAGAAACTGATACCCGAAACGATTCTCAAAAATATCTTTGGTTTGACTTAAGACAAGGAGCTAATTTCCAAACTAAGCATTCTCTATAAAAATGAAATAAGACAAATGAGTAAAAACAATATTCAGTAAGTAAAATGATATGTTATGATAATAAATAAGGAATGATTGTGGATATATCAAAAGTAATTTCAAATCATGTCACTATATCAATAAAATTTCATAGTTCCTTATCAAATATCAAGTTTCAAATGAATTAAATAAATTATGAAAAACAAAATTTTTGTATCCAATTTTCATTCATATCTTTCACAAAATCCATGGAGTTACTAGAAACATAACTCTCAACAATAGTTTACCATGATCAAAAGCGAAGCCGTCAATGATTTTCAAGTTTTCTAACTCATAAATACTTCCAATCTTAACATTGACTCAGACCTCTTTTGAAGTGCTACCAAGCTAATCCGAGTAATAATAATAACAGTGACCTTGGAGATACCTCCTAAGTGCGGCTATCTCCCAGGGCAAACGCCCCTAACGACGTCATTCCGTCGATTCACACTGTGGGGGAGTAACTATAGCCCATTAGATCATGTACTCAAGTACAATTTCAATCACATGTATCAAAATATGACAAAATAGTTCAAACATCTCTCAAATCATAAGTTCAATACCAACATGACCAATATAGATCAATACACATGACATATTATGTTCATTCAATACTTAGATATATATTTCATTCCACAATTACAAACTAATTTATAAACCAATTTTAAAAATATTTGTAAAAATCATGTAAAATATTTTCTCATTCAAAATTATAACTATGCATCAACTTATTTCTTAGAAGCGTAACTACTCTAAGTTCCAAACTAAACAAAATTCAATCTCTCCTTTGATTCTAAATGCCTCAACCTAAGATATTGAGTACCAATTAACCATAAAATCATAGAATAACACTAGAGTTAGTTGGTTTTTCCTAAAAATTTCACAACCCTAGTTTCTAACCAATTTCTAACACAAACATGTCTAGAAATGGCCATATCTTGATCAACAATTCTCGAATTGCAGAAATTTCAATTTCACTTAAAACTTAGAGGTAAAAATATGAATGTTTATGACTCAAGACAATTCTAATCACACAAAAATATCCAAATCTATGAATGTGATAGTACTAAATTCATGACCTACATTTGCACAGTTACCGAAAAATCGTTGTAACTTTCATTGCACACCGATTTAAGTGATTTAAATTTCAAATTAAAGATAAAATATAGATTTATAACTTTTATATTCAGGGTTTGGTCTAATTTTGCCCCAGAAAGCTATTCAAATTCAAAGTAAATTTTACAGGCAAAACATAACAGAACAGAACAATTTTTACAAGACATGTCTCTTTTGAAAAATCTCCAAACATCTAATTCTCAATGAAATGTCTATTGTAATTTGTTATTTTGAAGTCCTGGGATTCTAGTTTTAAAAGGAATAAACCCTATTCAGTTTACTATTGTGTAGAGAAATTTATAGTTGAAAAATCATCAATAGGTCAAGTTAAACTGTTTTCCAAAAATCTAAGTTTTCATTTTTATTTTAACATTACCCCATTCAAATAAACTCAAATCATCATCTAACCCATTTATCAAGATTTAAAAAATAGATCAAAACCCAAAACCATGAATTAAACTTACCTAGACTCCAAAGTTTAGTTCTCTTTTTTACTTTCTCGGCCCCAAAGTTCTCTTGATGATTTCAGCTCGTTCTAGTGACTTTCCACATTAATTTTTTCTTATTAAAGATTGGGTGTAGGGTGTATATGATTAGAAATAGATTATTGCAAGTTTAAATGAGGATTTTGAGGGTATTTGGGGTGGTTTTGTGGGGGAGAAGCATTGAACTCGTGGTTAGGGTTCCATAAAAAAAGGAAATATGTACTCCCTCCCTCTCTCTCTCTCTCTCTCTCTCTCATTTTCTTATCCAAACCCACACACACCAACAAACACACAAACCTCACATCTCTCTATTTGCATTTAATGCAATCCCCTCAATGTCTAATACATTTTCTTTGATTTTTCTACTCATATTTACAAATTAAAGAAAAGAGAGCAAATAAATAAGAACAAAAAATGTGGGTGAGATCTTTTGGGAATTTGTTAACCCAAAATTGGACTCCAAAATTGGGTTCAAAGAATTGAATTATTAACCCAAAAATTGAGATCTAGGATTGGACTCTAATGGTTAGATTATTAGCTCAAAGATTGCGCTTAATTAATTTGGTTGTTAATTCCTGGGTTGCACTTAAAATTTGAGCTTAATTACTAGTTCAATCCTAGGCCTCAACATTTCATATTTCTTAATTACTTCAAGGTCAAATAGTTCAAATTTATTATATCAAAATTCATCTTATAGGATACAAGTCCTTAATACCACTCGGAATCACACAAAAACTCTAAGAAATTTTATAAAACTTTCATTGATAAGCCAAAATCAATTACAACAGATTTTTCTAGATTTTTACAAGGAAAAATTCAATAAAAATTTTCAAACATCCAATTTTCAGGGTCACACATTTAGGAAATATATCACATATTGATGATACATTTTGGTGTATTTTGTCTATTGGGTCATGGATCTAGAGGATCTCAAATTCTATAATAATAGGTCTTTAGACTATGCTCCATCAACATTAAAGGGCGACGGTATGGAGAGAGATTTTCCCTCCTCGGTTATGATTAGGATAGCTGATTTGGGGAGTTGCCCACAAATTACCATCCTCACGGCTCTTTCCAATGAGCTCACCCGTGTAGCCTACCAATGTATTGGGTCAAGCCTAACCCTTCATCCACTGGAGAGGCCCATTGGAGCTATACATGGACTAGCCGGCCCACGGTTTTTTGCAATCGTAGTCCTAGTTAAGAACCAGAATTAATTTAGGACGGAAGCCATTTTCACATTTGTAGTGGATATTCAGCTCACCCAGAGATATAGATAACTCTCTAAGATGATCGGCCCTAGCATTATGTCTTGGATACAGCCTACTCGGTGGATTTGGGCCTAGGATAGAGCTTATTTGGATAGGAAAAATTAAAAAAAAAATTGAATCAGATGGATTTCGATTCAAGCATTTGAAGTGTCAAGTGGGTTTCGGAAGAAGCATCGGTAAGTTCGTCAAGGTCTAATGCTCCACATAAGATTTCCCTACAAAAGGACATATGTTCTAATTCATTCATTAACAGTCACCCTCATCCTACTAGACTTGTTCAATCAGTTTTTCAAGTTTGAATTTTAGGAATAAAAAAAATATTAACAAAAGATCCAAACTGGTGCCACAAGAGTCAACTCTGAAATTGAATCCCACAATAATTTGAACTGAATTAGTCAGATTTTTAAATATGAGTAGTTAAATACCAAATAAATTTCTTTAACCAAAATCTTGAATTCGAATATTAGGAATGAAAAAATAAGTATTAAAAGAGTTAACTCGTAAATTGAGTTTCATGACAACTCGAATCGGAGTAGTTAGATTTTCGAAAACGAGTGGCCAAATACTAAAAAGAATTAGTACTAATGCAGCTGGTTTCATAAGTCTCCATTGAGAAGACGATGAGGGGGGATGAAACTTATGAAAATAAATAAACTAATAAAAATTAAAAGAAAAAAAAATGAAACGAAAACTAAAATTATGAATTGAAATATTATCATGAATATATCTTTTTCTTTGTAACAAATTTGAATTTTTTTTCCATAGTATATATTGCTGTAAAGATGTTTAATTTTCATAAACCAAAAATTAAAAAGAAAGCTTAATAAAAAATTAATTTTATATTATAGAACTCATTGTAATTAAAATAATATCATATTACAAAGTATAATCTAAAATAGTTTTAGATATAAAAGTAAACAATTAATTTATTATTTCATTCCCAAATTCTATTTCAAAGTATTACCAAATAAAGATTGGAAATCCTTCCCAAAAACAGATTTCTTTCTGGGACAATTCCAAACAATATGAATAAAATTACTTTTTAATACATATTAATTTTCATAAATCTCAAATAAAAATAAGAATTATTTTGATTCCATTTTTCACTAACAAAGGCTTGTAAACGACTCGACCCATTTTCATACCTACTCTAGACCCATTTATTAACTAAAGAGTTTGAACATTGCTCTTCAAATTAAGTTTGTACAATGAGAGATGATTCAGTTCGACTTGTTTAGAAGATCAATGAATTTAAATATTTAATTTTGTTAAATTTGATTGTTTTTATACATTTTTTTCTGATATTAATTTTGTAATTTGTTAGACTTGACTTGACTGTTTTTAAAATTAAATTTGATTTATTTGAATGATTATCAATTTTAATATTTTTTTTCTATCAAACCTAATTAATCAAATTAATTAAAAATATATATATTTTTCAGATAATTTTTATTCTTATAAATATTAATATAATATTATAATTAAAAGTTATAAGAGAAAAATATTTTAAGAAATATTTTTATAAAAACATGATGTAATGTTAGTTTATATGTACATATATATATATATATATAACATGAAGTAGTAAATTTAGTTTAAAAGTTTTTGTTTTTTTTGAAATTTAAATTTTAAAATTTTAAAATTAACATTCTATTAATTGTAATTACCATACATTAGTGAACTATAAAACTTTATTATAGATATTTTAATAATTCAATCAATTTTGATAACTGAATCAAATTAATTGTCTAATTCAATCAAATTAAATTTTCAATTTTACTTTGTAAAAGTTACGTTATTGAGTTAAAAGGATTATTTTAGTTTTAATCATTTCTGTTATTGAGTTAAAATGATTATTTCAATTTTAATCATTTCTATTATGACCCGGTCAAATGCTCATCCCATTATTTTAAATCAAAACATAGCACACTTTCCAAAGTAGATGGAGCACAAATTAGACATGGAATCTGCTTTTCTTTCCTACCTAAAAAGAGAGCTACAAAAGCCACGCAGGAAAATTGTCTTTACAATGTCATAGAGTTGGGTTTTACCTTTTTCTCACAATGGAAAAGTTGTCTCAGATCATAGAGTATATCAGGGTGATAAAAGATGTTTATACAGAGTCACCAATTTGAATTTCACTCCATTTCAAAACAAAGAAATATATATATATGTTTTAGAACCTTTGAAAAACCAAAGAAACTAAGAAAAATATCTAAAAATCATCTCTGCGCGTGAAGAAGTGATGCAGATGGTGAAGAAGCTCCTAAAGATGAAGTGACTTTCGAGGAATTAGTGTAATGACTATAATAAATTTTTCTCTGATTTTTCTTTCAATTTAATTAGTCATAGCCTCTGATTTTTCTTTTAATTTGAATTTAGTTAGTCATAGCCTTTGATTTGTCTTTTAGTTTAATTTTTTTCAGTTGATCAATTAAGGTTTTAAATTTTGCATTTATTTATTTTGTCATTAGTTAATCTTATTATTTTAGTTATTTACTGCAATTAAATTAGAATAATTAAAATCTCTCAACTTTTTTTTTTTCAAAATAACACATAAATATTTAAATTAATTAATAAAATAATACTATGCTTACAAATTTATATTATTTAAATGATGAATACACTTGCCGGTATCCAAATCTGTCCAATCACCCGCCAACCCAACTATGGGCCAATAATGCGAGACGACAACGGACATTAACCATAGAAGAGATTGAAAATGAAATGACGAGAAACAATCTTACAGGTGCATTGAATTTGAGCAAGTTGGCCGAAGAACTTTCTCATTGATGTATTGACCAAGTTGGCCGAACTGACTATTCAGCTTAGAGCAGGCAGGTCATGACGTGCCCATCAAGGTACAACGTTGCAAAGTAATATCCAGCATTCACCACTTCAATTCCGACGATGCGTACCTTGGTTTGTGGTATATGGTAATATTTTTGCATTGTTTCAGATACATTTCTTGGAACCACTTTTTAGTTTTCATGTGGTTCATTTCTGAAGTGTATCAAACGTATTTGCAGCCTAAAAGAATGTCTCTCAACAATCGTTCAAAAAGAAGTCTCCACACAACCTAGCTGGATTTTTGGCCATGCTTTCAACATTTTCCTTCTTAAGTTCTTCCGTAACTTCATTATTTTCCAATGTTTTGGAAATTTTTGGGTTGAATGAAAAGGCGTGGGTTGCTTTCTAGAATTGAATGCTAACCTAGACTTCTCCCAACATTTGCCCCCCAAAAAAATGCATCTATTGGTCACTATACTGCCGCTTGCATTGATCAAAACCTCCTTGCTGATCCTTTCTCTACTATTCCTTAACTATACCGCGTTTCTCATTTATGTGGTAAGATTGCGATTTAAGGTAATTTGATTATCACTTACGAGTATGATCACTTGGTGGGACAAGTAGTTTAGAAATGGTCCAGACAGAGTCATCAAGCTATAGTCATTGCACTGATTCCTGAAAGTCACTTCATCTTCAGAAGCTTCTTCACCGTCTGCATAACTTCTTCACACCCAGAAATAACTTTCAAGGTGCTCCACCAAGCCCTTACTAAAGAATGCACTTTATTTTTCTTAAATTAAAAAATAAAAGCAAAAAAGTCCTAAACATTACGTTTACATAATGATTAAAAAAAAAAAAGCCTCCTACTAAAAATTTTTAGAATTTGAACAAAATTAGGAAAAAAATATAACAACAATCACGTCTAACAAAATTAGATATTGAAATTCATTGATTAATCGAACTGAATCATCCCTAATTGCACAAACTTAATGTAAAAAGCAATATTCAAACTCTTTAGTTAATAAAATTGAGTCGGGGTGAAAACGGGTTGAGTTGACCAGAGGCCTTAATTACATTGTCTGTGAAAATTGGAATCAAAATTGATGGGACGTATTTCAAGGCCTAGTCCAAAAGAGTCAATTCCCAAAGGGCTCACGAACAAGGGGCCTGCCGACCAATTTCTAGCCACCGTAACAACGATTTACCGAAAGGTCGCAGCCGTCCCGACCAAGCTACTGAAGGGTCTTAGTCGCTCGGGACTACTGAATGATAGGGCCTCAGCCCCGGTCGACCGATCGTGACCCATTAAACGGAGATAGTCGTCTCGATCAGCCAAACGAATATCAGCCCTTTAGCCGGGCAAGTCTCGAAAGATCCATTATCGATCAAGCAACCGAATGAGAGACAACATTCCTACCGATCGAGAAAGGAATGTCAGAACTTTCTTCATTTCAGCCTCTTACTTTGTAACGGTAATTTTAGAATCTTTCAGATAAGGAAAGCATCCCTCCCGAAGAAGAATGATGGATTTCGATTCAAGCATTTGAAATGTCAAGTGGGTTTCGGAAGAAGCATCGGTAAGTTCGTCAAGGTCTAATGCTCCACATAAGATTTCCCTACAAAAGGACATATGTTCTAATTCATTCATTAATAGTCACCGTGATCCTACTAGACTTGTTTAACCAGTTTTTCAAGTTTGAATTTTAGGAATAAAAAAAATATTGACAAAAGATCCAAACTGGTGCCACAAGAGTCAACTCTTAAATTGAATCTCACAATAATTTGAACTGAATTAGTCAGATTTTTGAATATGAGTAGTTAAATATCAAATAAATTTCTTTAACCAAAATCTTGAATTCGAATATTAGGAATGAAAAAATAAGTATCAGAAGAGTTAACTCGTAAATTGAGTTTCATGACAACTCGAATCGGAGTAGTTAGATTTTTGAAAATGAGTGGCCAAATACTAAAAAGAATTAGTACTAATGCAGCTGGTTTCATAAGTCTCCATTGAGAAGACGATGAGGAGGGATGAAACTTATGAAAACAAATAAATTAATAAAAATTAAAAGAATAAAAAATGAAACGAAAACTAAAATTATGAATTGAAATATTATCATGAATATATCTTTTTCTTTGAAACAAATTTGAATTTTTTTCTATAGTATATATTGTTGTAAAGATGTTTAATTTTCATAAACCAAAAATTAAAAAGAAAGCTTAGTAAAAAATTAATTTTATATTATAGAACTCATTGTAATTAAAATAATATCATATTACAAAGTATAATCTAATATAGTTTTAGATATAAAATTAAAAAATTAATTTATTATTTCATTCCCAAATTCTATTTC
Source organism: Dillenia turbinata (assembly GCA_037126225.1). Taxonomy (NCBI): domain Eukaryota; kingdom Viridiplantae; phylum Streptophyta; class Magnoliopsida; order Dilleniales; family Dilleniaceae; genus Dillenia; species Dillenia turbinata. Next base: position 12,769,096 of record JBAMMX010000002.1, on the reverse strand, counting down.
AAACTATTACCAAATCAAGATTGGAAATCCTTCCCAAAAACAGATTTCTTTCTGGGACAATTCCAAACAAAATGAATACAATTACATTTTAATACATATTAATTTTCATAAATCTCAAATAAAAATAAGAATTATTTTGATTCCAATTTTCACTAACAATGTAATCAAGGCCTCTAATCTACTCGACCCGTTCTCATACCTACTCTAGACCCATTTATTAACTAAAGAGTTTGAACATTGCTCTTTAAATTAAGTTTGTACAATAAGAGATGATTCAGTTTGACTTGTTTAGAAAATCAATGAATTTAAATATCTAATTTTGTTAGATTTGATTGATTTTATACATTCTTTTTCTGATATTAATTTTGTAATTTGTTAGATTTGACTTGATTGTTTTTAAAATTAAATTTGATTTATTTGAACGGTTAACAATTTTAATTATTTTTTTTGTCAAACCTAATTAACCAAATTAATTAAAAATACATATATTTTTTAGATAATTTTTATTTATATAAATATTAATATAATATTATAACTAAAAGTTAAAAAGAGAAAAATATTTTAAGAAATATTTTATGAAAACATGATGTAATGTTAGTTATATATATATATATATATATATATATATATATATATATATATATATAATATGGAGTAGTAATTTAGTTTAAAAGTTTTTGTTTGTTTGAAATTTAAATTTTAAAATTTTAAAATTAACATTCTATTAATTATAATTACTAGTGAATTTTAAATTTTGAAATTACGTTGTATAATTATATATTGATATGAATAATATATATTGCATTAGTGAACTATAAAACTTTATTATAGACATTTCAATAATTCAGTCAATTTGAATGATAAAATTAAATTAACTGTTTAATTCAGTCAAACCAAATTATTAATTTTTACTTTATAAAAATTATGTTATTAAGATAAACCAATTCTTTATATGTTAATCTGATGGGACCCGTTCCAAGGATCCATTTCGAAGCCTGTTTAACCTTATGAAACCCATGATCTAAATAGGCCTATATGCCTAGACATGTCAGTAGACTGGGATCAATCTCCCTGAAGAGTAGACATGGTCCGACACACTGAGAGCATATCATCGGCATCATCCTAATCGATCAATCGGTTAGTTCCCCACAAGAACGGTTCGACCGATCCACAGAGGCATTTGATAAGGCCGAGCAGCCATAACCTCCTTGATCGATGATCGATAGCTCCTGAAGAGATCAATCGCTTTTACTCTCACCATCCAAAAGTAATATTCAACTAAACTTTACGATGACGTTTGTTTCCTATCATGGCACGGACGTATCCACAGATAAGGGAAAAAATCTCCAAGAATAATCAAACTTCCTAAATGATAAAGATTACAAATCTCCCGAATATTTTGACTATCAAGCTTAGTAATTTTCGGATCTTCTCATAAAGAAACTATAGTTGCAACATTTGGATATACACGGCTCTTGCAGCGCCTCATATAAAAGCTTTCGGTACACCGAACCCAAGTACGTACTCTTGGCCCCAAAACACCTAACACACAAGTCATAAGTAGACCAGTTCTCTCTTTCTCTCTTTTGCTCTCAGTATGTTTCTTTTTTATTAAAAATCATTCTTTTCTGACTTGAGTGTCGGAGCCTCTCCCATCGGAGTACCCTCCTGCGGTCTTTTGCAGGTTTCAAACCATTCCTAAAAGCCTTCGTTTGAGTCAAAGGACCTGGGAGCTTAAATCCTCCTCCAACAGATTGGCACTGTGTGTAGAAACAGGCTAGAGCACTTCAGCGAACACCTAAAGCCACTAAACCATTATGCCTCCAAAAAGAAAACCTAGAACCGTCCCAAAGATTGTATCCGCTGCAAATGGACACACTACTATCCCAACTGATGCCACTCCCCCAGTGGTGCCTGCTCGTTCTGCTGACGACTGTACCATTTGTCACGCCCCGAACCGGGAATCGTGAACAGTCGCCCGTTGCCCTAGATACCGGCTGTATTTCTACAAAAAATCGGGCAGAACCTCCCCATAAATCGGAGGTCTCCCAATGTATAAATAACCTGTATAATTCAAAATCATTCTGAAAATAAATCAAATGGCCATCCCGGCCTCTCCAAAGCCAACGACTCCCAAAGCCGACATCCAGAACAACGCAAGGCTATAAATCACTAACAGTCCTAGCCACAGACCTCAACTTCATGCCCAACTAGAGCATGAACAACCGCCACACCGAGCGGGCCTAAATTTATACAAATATATTACAAATTCCCAAGTTGACACTTTAAACGTTTACAAATGCCTCAATGCAAATGAAAGATGAGAATTTCGCAAACAAAAGTCCAAAAATTATACAGTCATCCCATAATATGTACACGGTCAACTACGGACCTCAATATCAAGACTACGCAGGGTCGATATAAAGTACGAAATTCATATTTTCAATTAAAACTTAAATCTCACCGTTGTGAATCACCCAAATCCACCATCAAGCCATCAAGCTTCTAAAGCCAAATGCGTCGCCCTAGCACCAAAATCCTGTCTGGGGAGGGAAAGAGGAGGGGTGAGTACTCAGGGAAGAATACTCAGTGAGTGAGTGGGTCAATGTAATCGTGTAATATGGGGTATGAAACTGGAGTGTCAAAGCATAAGTATACAAATCATATTTTAAATCATCATGCTTTTCATTTCAACAATATATCATTTGCACGCATTATCAAGTCAAATATGCATCCAAAACACTGTCATCAAAATCATAGAGCTGCCAGCCGAAAATGACCTGGCAGAGGTCTACCACGACTGCAGAGGTCTACCACGACTTATGATAGGCACACCGAGGGTGTTATATGCGATTTTATTTAAAGTGCTCTCTACCCCAGCGTTGGCGACGGACCTCGTCCAGGTGCTAGACTTGGATAGCATCCAAATCCTCCCACTTTCGGGTTCAACCTGGCTAGTACCATATCGTAAATATAATCTTGACCACTCGTGGGATACCCCAGTCCTAGGTATATCCGGACGCCACCCAAGCGCCTCTCACGGTGTCCTTCGTAGCTACGGAACAATACATATCACAGCCCTCAAGGCCAATATCAATATCATATCAAACATGTGACGTAAATCAGGTTCACAAACCAAATGCAACATATATCATAAAATGACACATTTTACATTTCAACCACATGGATGCATATTTCATAATTCAATCAAATTTTTGGACACTCCATCGGTTCACAAAAATCATTTCCAAAACCAGTCAAAATATTTTAAGCACACGATAAATCATGCTCATTTATCAAACTGTTGTAAAATAGGGTTTACATATTAAACGAAAACATTGAAATAAAACTCACTTGCAATATATGGGAAGTTCAATCACTCCCTACAATGCACAACAAGTGTCGAAACTGTGCTCCCCTCGATCGGTCTCCAAGCAAGTCACTACAATGACAAAACACAATATGTATATATATGATTTGTGCTACATATTTCAAAAGTCACTATGTTAAATTTATACTTTTAATTAATCCTATGTCTAGGATTAAGACTTAGGGTTTCATAGCTAGGCTTTACATGTGCACAAGTGCTGTCCCCTTTTCATCACTAAATGTAAATTTCAATTCCTCATTTCCGAAGGCACACAATTCAACCCATAAGCTCTAAGGTTTCTCATACCTTCTTAATAAACAATGCCACTTTAAATCATCCAAAATCACCCATTTCACACTCTATCAAAGGTACAAAATTAAATCAACACAATGTCATTTTCAACCATCAAGATCATCATTCATACATATACAACTCAAAATTTACATAACCCTCTATTTCCAAATCTCCTCAATGTTCTCAGTCAAAGTAAATACACACATTTACTCTCCAAATTCTTACAAACTTCTCTCTTTCGACATACCTACACAACACATATATAACAACTATACAAGGATACATATTTACTCTTTACATATGCTTTGCATTCGGAAACATCGTTTCCAACTCACAAATCATATTAGCATAATCCATCCTCTTGGCCAAGGTTCATACACACACTCATACTCATATACCTTTATTCAAATCTCTTCTTCAACACCAATACACACATATATTTTCTCATACATGCACATACACATATTCTTCTTTTCCATTTCAATCAATACACATATCATTCTCTCCCTAACACTCTACACATCTTTCAACTTCATCTCCACCAACAAACACACATATAATGCACCACTTTAGCACTATAATTCAGCGCATATATTTGTACATTAAAACCAAATTTTCAACACTCCAAAATACACTCAAATCATCCCAAATTCTAGCCACACAAAATCTTGTCATCAATGGTATTTCATTTATAAATAATTAACAAAATCAAATTCGAGTCAACTTCAATCCTAAAAATCTCTCAAAGTCGGAAGCAAGTCTAAAATAATTAAATTTCCTTCGAGATAGAAAATCTTTGAAAAATCATACACTTTTCGATTCTCATCCGATTTCTTCAACCCATATGTCATTTCAAAGGTATTGAAACCTGTTTTTATAATACGGAATTAGTATTTTGATTGCCTATATATAGGACAACTTATAATGTAAAATACTACGACAGTTCTTAAACTATAACCACAACTTTTAATCTATTCTTCATATGCATACCATTATGCAAATTTAACAACTTAATATAACCTGAGAAAGATACAAAATGCTACAGTATACTTCATTTCACGGCATATCTCATTCCAACTTTGATCCCAAATGCTTTCATGCATATTTCAAATAAACTTTAAAGGAAACCATTCCATTCAAACAAACATGAATCCTTCATCTTCTAGCATGCTTCTTTTATACTAAACAGTCTAATTCGTGTAAATTTTTAAACTTAACCCTCACATTCAGGCATATTCCAATCAATTTTCATCTAAAGCTATACAAACGAGTCAAACAAGCCTCTATCATTATCTAACACATTCAATCATTTAAGAGACTAGTATTTCTCTTACCTAGGGTTTCACAATTTGCACCTCTAGCGTCCGTGCGCCATTCGATTCATTCCAAGACCTACAATGTCTCCAAATTGAAGCAAATTTTTACAATTAGACTTAATCATTATGAAAATCAAAACCCTAGAACTAAGATCTAAACTCAGCCCTTACCTGCAGTGAATAAGTCGCGACGTAGGGTTTTCGAGGGTCGGTTGATGACTGCGGTTTGGGCTTTAGCTGAGGTTGTAACAAAGCTCTCGACAGAGAACAGCCCGCATGCGAACAGACAAGGGACAGAGCGAGAGAGAGCTCTGTGAGCTGTCGCGGGCGCTGGGGCAGGGCTGTCGCGCGAGCAGTCGTGCGCGTGCAGGAGAGGCAGTCTCACGCGCAGTCACGCAAACAGTTACGCGCGGTCGCGCGATCAGTCGCGCTCGCAAGGAACTGTCGCACGCGACGCGCGCGTAGAGAGAGACAGGGAGACTGAGAGAGAACCGAAACTAAGAGAGAGATTTCACGAGAGAGACAGAGAGTGAGACCGAGGGACAGTGAGATAGAGAGTGAAATAGAGAGAGAGAAAGTGATAGAGAGAGGTGAGCGGTGGCGTGTGGTGGCGCCGAGTCGCGGCGGCGGCGGAGAACCGCGAGAGGAAGAGAGAGAGGCTCTCGGGTAAGAGAGAGAAGCCGAGAGAGAGAAGGAGAGAGATAGAGTGACTCTGAAATGTAGAGAGGGGTTGAGAGAGACGATCGGCGGTTGCTAGTTGCCGTGGGTGGCGGAGCAACTGGCCGTCTGCGGCAGCCGCGAAGAGGGAGGGCAGCGGGAAGATGGAGAGGCGGAGAGAGAGAGGGAAAAGGAAAGAAAGAGGGAAATTAGGGTTTAGCCCTAATTTCGACTCTTTTTCTTCTTTTTTTTTATATAATTAAATTTATAATTATTATTATTATTATATTTCTTTTTGTAAATAAATTTATAAATAATTAAGTAAGTAAATGTATAAATTAATAAATGAATAAATAATCATCTATATATTTTTTGTACTCACTTTACTTTACAAATCGGAATTACGGATACTTTAAATATCTCAAAAATTTCAATTTAAAGATCCCAAAATCGAAAATCAATGTAAAATTTAAAATTTAAAATTTTTCTATATATATATATATATATATATATAAACAGAGGAAATATTTTTATACATTTCAAATATAGGAGTGCAATACGGACACCGTAGTGTCGGTGTTACATTTCTAACCCCCTAAAAACAAGTTTCGTCCTCGAAACTAAAAGGAAGCTAAACAGTAACAAATGGGGGTACTGTATGAAACGTTTTACATTAGCATCCCATGAAGTCTGATAATCGTGTAAATATAGAGGCTTATTAATACCTCTAAGGAATAATCAGCATGAATCGGAATAGACTGTGCGAACTTGGTGAGTCTATCAATGATCACCCAATTAGCATCGTATCGTGCTAAAGTCCGTGGCAATCTTTGTCACAAAATCCATTATGACGTGTTTCTACTTCCACTCGGGAATGGAAAAAGGCTGCAAGGCCCCTGTGGGTCATTGATGCTTGGCCCTCATCTACTGACAAACCAGGCATCAAGCAACGAACTCTCTCTTTATACCAGACTACTAATAACTATGTTGGATAGTTAGGTACATTTTTGTACCTCTCAAATGCATAACGTAAATAGAGGAATGAGCTTCCTCTAGAATATCTCTACGAAGATTAACTGTCGGCGGGAATGCAAACCCGCTATCGATATACTACTAGTCTGTTATCACGGACTCGGAACTCTCTGTCATCATCTCTACAGATCTATCAAGAACAACTTGGAGCTCCTCATTTGCTCCCTAAATCTCTCTAATGCGGTCGAGCAAGGTCGGCCTCATTTCAAATCAAGCTAGAGATGTTGTTTGATCATCACTAGTCAAAATGACTCCTAAAGCACGGAGTTCCATCAACAAGAGAGATAAACACTCTCTATATACTGAATTTCTGACCAATTGCTCATCAAGAGGAGTGATAACTAGTAGCTCCTCATCTAACGACGATAACAGTCTACCCAACTTTCGAGCGAAATAATACTCTCACGTAAGAAAAATCTGAACCAGTGCCAATAAGAACACGGGCGTCGACTCTGAGTATTTTCATGGTACTCATGATGCGAGAAATTGAAAAAGGAACCAATATAGGATACGCAAAAATATACGTATATATATATCAAGTAGTCAAGCCTCTAAGGCTTTAACCAGTCATAATCGTACATATCATCATGAGATGCATTGTTTCAAAAGAGGATCACAATAGTTAAGCTTCTAGAGCTTTAACTAGTCGAAACGGTACATAGGTATCATAATATACATGATTTCAAAAAGAAGAGTATCTATAAACTCCTAAACAAAAGAATCTACTGGAGGATTATCCATGGTCGTATCTAGGTTCGCCTAAGTATCCTCCTGAGTCGTAGTATACACGTGGGCCTGTGCCCTCGGCTCCTATAGTGAAGGGCCTAGTGTAGTGTTGCTCCCGGCTGCAGTCCATGGAGCGGTGTGTACTGAGTGTGCAGGTGCTCCCTGCTGACCTGTCCATGGTCCACCCATGTGTGTCTGTGACACCTGACCTCTGAAACCTAGGTCAGGACAAGAGCTACAAATATGTCCTTGCCTCCCATATTAGAAGCATCTAAAGGGAGCTCCGCAAGCTCCAAAATAACATCAGCCGCAGTCGCGACAAATATAATGGTGCTGTGCTATGGACTAACTAGAGGCACTAGGGGCCTGTGCTCTTAAACACCTAGGGACATGGTCCCTGTCCAAACTGTGTTGATGTAAAGTGAGAGGGGTTTCCCTAAAAGTTAGAAGTTCTACCCCACTTCGAGCTCTGGCTCGTCTGGGTCTCAACCCTCTATGGTCCTACTAGGACTCCGTAAAATATCTGCGGTCGAACTCCCTCAAGAAGTCCTCCTACCGCAGTGAGTCAATAGTCCTGTCACAAATAGCCTCCCACCAAGTGAGGGCATTACCGTTGAGGAGTCTCTCAACAACTCTCAATCTGAGCTCCTCTGACAATCCCACATCAGTAAGGATCCTGCGAATCTTATAGATCCAGTGCTTCGCCACTATGGCATCACTAGATCCTGAAAAGTCTGTGTATCTGAGTTGTCGTAACTCTGTCACCAACTGAGTAAGCTCATGGATGCGCCTCAAAGTAACGATGTCTCATCGGTCAAAGCAAAAACATAAGGACCGGCCACCGGAGGAGTAACCGGTGCCGTAGGAGCAAGTACGGCCGCAGGTGCGGTCGCTGGAGTCTATAGTAAAGGTGGTGGCATCTGCACCCCATATCTAATAAGCCACTCCTGCCACTGCCTCAAGGCATCGAGTGGTGGCGGAGAAATCTCGGTTGTACCAGCCAGTGGAGGTGCTGAGGGTGGCACTAGTGAAGGTGCGTGAGTAGAGGAAGCATCCTCTAGTACTCGTGAAGTCTCGAGTGCCACAAGTACATCATACACTAAGAGACTCTAGTGGTGCACCGCGCCTACTACATCTAGGCAGCATAGTATGCAAACAGAGTACTCTTTCATTAAGTGAAAATCAAGGATTAGGGTTAGTTACAGAGTAACTAACCCCCTAAAAAGAATTTGAGTTATGAATCAAGGCATTTGAATCCAATGGGAGGTGTACCACTCATACACCTGCAAAAATGCCTCAAATGATGGTAATGGAACCGTGGCTATAATAGCCGGCAGAGAACATGCTAAAAGGGTATACCTGACGAGGAAACATCCTCGAGTATTCTAGATGTCTCAGGTACAAATCTAGTACCTCGTCTAGTAATCATAATCTTTCAAAGAAAGAACTTTAATCAGATATGATATAAAGATTAGGGTTAGTTACGAAATAACTAACCCCCTAAAAATAAATAAGTTACCGGTTTAAAAACCGATGGAAATGATATACTAGGTTAGATACGCACCGTATCTAACCCCCAAAAAAGAATAACTCATATGCCTAAAACCGTTGTACTGGGACTTCATGACGTATGAAACTCTCATACATTGACTTTTAAATCATAATTGGGAATATTTTCAAAACTATTTTATCAAACACAACTCTCAACCTAGAGCTCTGATACCAACCGAACTGTCACGCCCCGAACCGGGAATCGTGAACAGTCGCCCGTTGCCCTGGATACCGGCTGTATTTCTACAGAAAATCGGACAGAATCTCCCCATAAATCAGAGGTCTCCCAATGTACAAATAACCTGTATAAATCTGTATAATTCAAAATCATTCTGAAAATAAATCAAATGGCCATCCCGGCCTCTCCAAAGCCAACGACTCCCAAAGCCGACATCCAGAACAACGCAAGGCTATAAATCACCCACAGTCCTAGCCAAAGACCTCTACTGTCATGCCCAACTAGAGCATGAACAACCGCCACACCGAGCGGGCCTAAATTTATACAAATATATTATAAATTCCCAAGTTGACACTTTAAACGTTTACAAATGCCTCAATGCAAATGAAAAATGAGAATTTCGCAAACAAAAGTCCAAAAATTATACAGTCATCCCATAATATGTACACGGTCAACTACGGACCTCAATATCAAGACCACGCAGGGTCGACATAAAGTACGAAATTCATATTTTCAATTAAAACTAAATCTCAGCGTTGTGAATCACCCAAATCCACCATCAAGCCATCAAGCCTCTAAAGCCAAATGCGTCGCCCTAGCACCAAAATCCTGTCTGGGGAGGGAAAGAGGAGGGGTGAGTACTCAGGGAAGAATACTCAGTGAGTGAGTGGGTCAATGTAATCGTGTAATATGGGGTGTGAAACTGGAGTGTCAAAGCATAAGTATACAAATCATATTTCAAATCATCATGCTTTTCATTTCAACAATATATCATTTGCACGCATTATCAAGTCAAATATGCATCCAAAACACTATCATCAAAATTATAGAGCTGCCAGACGAAAATGTCCTGGCAGAGGTCTACCACGACTTATGACAGGCGCACCAGGGGTGTTATATGCGATTTTATTTAAAGTGCTCTCTACCCCGGCATTGGCGACGGACCTCGTCCAGGTGCTAGACTTGGATAGCATCCAAATCCTCCCCCTTTCGGGTTCAACCTAGCTAGTACCATGTCGTAAATATAATCTTGACCACTCGTGGGATACCCCGGTCCTAGGTATATCCGGACGCCACCCAAGCGCCTCTCACGGTGTCCTTCGTAGCTACGGAACAATACATATCACAGCCCTCAAGGCCAATATCAATATCATATCAAACATATGCCGTAAATCAGGTTCACAAACCAAATGCAACATATATCATAAAATGGCACATTTTACATTTCAACCACATGGATGCATATTTCATAATTCAACCAAATTTTTGGACACTCCATCGGTTCACAAAAATCATTTCCAAAACCAGTCAAAACATTTTAAGCACACGATAAATCATGCTCATTTATCAAACTGTTGTAAAATATGGTTCACATATTAAACGAAAACATTGAAATAAAACCCACTCACAGTATATGGGAGAGTCAATCACTCCCTACAATGCACAACAAGTGTCGAAACTGTGCTCCCCTCGATCAGTTTCTAAGCAAGTCACTACAATGACAAAACACAATATGTATATATATGATTTGTGCTACATATTTCAAAAGCCACTATGTTAAATTTATACTTTTAATTAATCCTATGTCTAGGATTAAGACTTAGGGTTTCATAGCTAGGCTTTACATGTGCACAAGTGCTGTCCCATTTTCATCACTAAATGTAAATTTCAAATCCTCATTTCCGAAAGCACACAATTCAACCCATAAGCTCTAAGGTTTCTCATACCTTCCTAACAAACAATGCCACTTTAAATCATCCAAAATCACCCCTTTCACACTCTATCAAAGGTACAAAATTAAATCAACACAATGTCATTTTCAACCATCAAGATCATCATTCATACATATACAACTCAAAATTTACATAACCCTCTATTTCCAAATCTCTTCAATGTTCTCAGTCAAAGTAAATACACACATTTACTCTCCAAATTCTTACAAACTTCTCTCTTTCGACATACCTACACAACACATATATAACAACTATACAAGGATACATATTTACTCTTTACATATGCTTTGCATTCGGAAACATCGTTTCCAACTCACAAATCATATTAGCATAATCCATCCTCTTGGCCAAGGTTCATACACACACTCATACTCATATACCTTTATTCAAATCTCTCCTTCAACACCAATACACAGATACATTTTCTCATACATGCACATACACATATTCTTCTTTTCCATTTCAATCAATACACATATATCATTCTCTCCCTAACACTCTACACATCTTTCAACTTCATCTCCACCAACAAACACACATATAATGCACCACTTTAGCACTATAATTCAGCACATATATTTGTACATTAAAACCAAATTTTCAACACTCCAAAATACACTCAAATCATCCCAAATTCTAGCCACACAAAATCTTGTCATCAACGGTATTTCATTTATAAATAATTAACAAAATCAAATTCGAGTCAACTTCAATCCTAAAAATCTCTCAAAGTCGGAAGCAAGTCTAAAATAATTAAATTTCCTTCGAGATAGAAAATCTTTGAAAAATCATACACTTTTCGATTCTCATCCGATTTCTTCAACCCATATGTCATTTCAAAGGTATTGAAACCTGTTTTTATAATACGGAATTAGTATTTTGATTGCCTATATATAGGACAACTTATAATGTAAAATACTACGACAGTTCTTAAACTATAACCACAACTTTTAATCTATTCTTCATATGCATACAATTATGCAAATTTAACAACTTAATATAACCTGAGAAAAACACAAAATGCTACAGTATACTTCATTTCACGGCATATCTCATTCCAACTTTGATCCCAAATGCTTTCATGCATATTTCAAATAAACTTTAAAGGAAACCATTCCATTCAAACAAACATGAATCCTTCATCTTCTAGCATGCTTCTTTTATACTAAACAGTCTAATTCGTGTAAATTTTTAAACTTAACCTTCACATTCAGGCATATTCCAATCAATTTTCATCTAAAGCTATACAAATGAGTCAAACAAGCCTCTATCATTACCTAACACATTCAATCATTTAAGAGACTAGTATTTCTCTTACCTAGGGTTTCACAATTTGCACCTCTAGCGTCCGTGCGCTATTCGATTCATTCCAAGACCTACAATGTCTCCAAATTGAAGCAAATTTTTGCAATTAGACTTAATCATTATGAAAATCAAAACCCTAGAACTAAGATCTAAACTCAGCCCTTACCTGCAGTGAATAAGTCGCGACGTAGGGTTTTCGAGGGTCGGTTGATGACTGCGGTTTGGGCTTTAGCTGAGGTTGTAACAAAGCTCTCGACAGAGAACAGTCCGCATGCGAACAGACAAGGGACAGAGCGAGAGAGAGCTCTGTGAGCTGTCGCGCGTGCACAGGAGAGGCAGTCTCGCGTGCAGTCGCGCGAACAGTTGCGCGCGGTCACGCGAGTAGTCGCGCTCGCAAGGAATTGTCGCGCGCGACGCGTGCGTAGAGAGAGACAGGGAGACTGAGAGAGAACCGAAACTAAGAGAGAGATTTCGCGAGAGAGACAGAGAGTGAGACCGAGGGACAATGAGATAGAGAGTGAAATAGAGAGAGGTGAGCGGTGGCGTGTGGTGGCGCCGAGTCGCGGCGGCGGCGGAGAACCGCTAGAGGAAGAGAGAGAGGCTCTAGGGTAAGAGAGAGAAGCCGAGAGAGAGAAGGAGAGAGATAGAGTGACTGTGAAATGTAGAGAGGGGTTGAGAGAGACGATTGGCGGTTGCTAGTCGCCGTGGGTGGCGGAACAACTGGCCGTCTGCGGCAGCCACGAAGAGGGAGGGCGGCTGGAAGATGGAGAGGCGGAGAGAGAGAGGGAAAAGGAAAGAAAGAGGGAAATTAGGGTTTAGCCCTAATTTCGACTCTTTTTCTTCTTTTTTTTTTATATAATTAAATTTATAATTATTATTATTATTATATTTCTTTTTGTAAATAAATTTATAAATAATTAAGTGAGTAAATGTATAAATTAATAAATGAATAAATAATCATCTATATATTTTTTATACTCACTTTACTTTACAAATCGGAATTACGGATACTTTAAATATCCCAAAAATTTCAATTTAAAGATCTCAAAATCGAAAATCAATGTAAAATTTAAAATTTAAAATTTAAAATTTTTCTATATATATATATATATATAAACGGATGAAATATTTTTATACATTTCAAATATAGGAGTACAATATGGACACCGTAGTGTCAGTGTTACACCATTCATTCTCAACCTCCTCACCTGGAGAAGGTCTTGCAACCAATACCCCAAGGAGCTTTAACCACACCTCATGTGTCGAAATCTTCAAAACAAGCTAAATCACCTTTAACTAGAGAGACTGGAGTCCAGAATATAGAATATGAGCAAATAGTTAGAAAGACTCAGTCATGCTATCAGACCAGAGGGACAATCCTGTTCAAAAAGATTTGGACACGCACGCTCACAACGGCAGCTAGCTCTGCTAAACTATGAACCCTTAGTGACTTCCCACCATGATCCGAAGGATCTAAGGAAATAAATCGAACAACTTGTGACTGATGAACTCAAATGAGCCGGTGTGTGAAGAGACCAAGCCCCTCCTTATCCCACTAGTGTGTCACCCTTCGATCTAAAATTCATGTTGGAATTGATGCCCTGTGATATACTCTTGCCTCCTATGGAAAGATAGATGGTACGACTGACCCACGCGATCACATGGCTTACTTCGTAAAGGCTATGATCTCGAGGGACATGACTGACGCAACCATGTACAAACACTTCCCTACTATCCTTAAAGGTAATGCACTGACGTAGTTCAATTTGTTCCCACCGCTCAGCATTAAGAGTTTCTCCTAGTTTCGGCAGTAGTTTGAAACTTATTTCATGATCAGCCAGGAGCTAAGAAAAAGTCCACCTCTCTACTGTTACTATAGCAGAGGGATGATGAGCCCCTGAAGGACTTTTTGGAAAGGTTCAAGATCGAGATGATGAAGATTCTAGCTTTGAACCATTATATCGCACTGGCCGTATTATTTACTAGGTTATGCCATTCGGGTATAAAATTCTCGATCACAAAGAACTCCCCTTCTACTATTCAGGAGTTTTACGCTTGTGCTGAAAAATGCATCGTTATTGAAGATGCTGAAACATTCGACTGACGCAGGAACCGATCATCCCGGAGAGATAGTAGCCGATCACCCCGGTATCCTTCAGCAAAAAAGAATCGGTTGGGCCCTCCAACTCCCCGAAAGTTCAACACCTACACCCCTCTAAACGAGACTCTTGGCCAGGTTTTATTCCAGATTAGGGACAAGCCGCACAATCGATGGCCTCCCCAACCTACAGAGATTGATCTTATGAAGGACATGACCAAATATTGCCACTTCCATCTCGATTACGGTCACGTGACCGATGATTGCAGAAGACTCAAGGTCAAATTAGAATTTTTAGTTCGAATTGGAAGAATATAAAAATTCATTAGCATAGAAGGGAGGAACATGCCTAGCCCCGATCTACAAGTTTCGCCACAACAAAATAGACTAGGTGACTAAGTGGCCACTTAGCCACTAGCCAACTGACAGGATGGAGTGATATTCCAAATCCATAATGAATGTGCCCTCCAAGAGCCTTATCCCAAGTTTGATGTCTTGAGCTTTCAAGAGCACTCATTGAAGGGTGAAGCTAAACACCTGGTTGCACCCATCTTCTACATGCCCAAGACGCCTCTCCCCATTCTACAAGAGATATTGACCACTCATGTCAATGAACAATCCAAGGGCAAACGACCGATCACCGGCTTTATTGATGAGGACTTAGTCGGAGTGGATCCAAACTGTCATGAGCTTCTCATCGTCACTGCCAAAATTGCCTAGTATGAAGTTAGATGTATCTTTATTGATTAGGAAGCAGGGTGTAACCTCCTGTATTGGGATGCTTTCAAATGAATAGGCCTCGATACTACACATCTTCAACCTTATGCGGGACCCGTCATAAAGCTTTCAAGCGAATTGATGTATCTCGAGGGCATCGTCTCACTTCCAGTCACTTTTGGTTTGCCACCAAACCATGCGACACTACTACGATTTTTAGCGTGGTAAATCTCCATTCGCTATACAATGCCATTTTGGGCAGACCCAGTTTGAACGCCTTGGAAGCCCTACCCAATATAAAACACATGAAGGTCAAGTTTAGAACCTCGTTGGGATTGGAACACTATCGTGCGATTTAGAGTCCTCGACATCTGCCACCCAATGACCATCAGGGTACTCGATTGTCTTCTTCTAAGTTTCCATATCGTTACAGTAGTATTTTTTTATTCGTTGACTAGTGCGCATAATACCTTATCATTTCACATCCTATTGTATTTCCTTCCAATCAATTGTCTCCTATCGAATGAAATGTATCATCAATCCGGGATGTAACTCCCCGAATGGGTAGGTATTGCCCTTTCAATCGGTTGTTTCCTATCAAACGAAACGTGTCGTCAATACGGGATGTAACTCCCTAAATGAGTAGGCATGACCCTTCTAATCGTTTGTTTTTCATTGAACGAAATGTGTTGTCAATACAGGATGTAACTCCCCGAACGCGTAGGCACAACCCTTCTAATCTTTTGTTTTTTATCGAATGAAACGTATCGTCAATACGGGATATAACTCCTTGAACGGGTAAACACAACCCTTCCAATCATTTATTTCCTATTGAACGAAACGTGTCATCAATATGAGATGTAACTGCCCGAATGGGTATGCATGGTCCTTCCAATCGTTTGTTTGCTATCGAACGAAACGTGTCATTAATACGAGATGTAACTCTTCGAATGGGTAGGCACGACCCTTCCAATCTGTTGTTTCCTATCGAATGAAACGTGTCATCACTATAGGATGTAACTCCCTGAACGGGTAGGCACAGCTCTTCCAATCGGTTGTTTCTTATTGAACAAAACTTGTCGTCAATAAGAGATATAACTCCCTGAACGAGTAGGAATAGCCCTTCCAATTGGTTGTTTCCTATCGAACGGAATAACACAAGATGTAACTCCCTAAATGGGCCAGTATCGCCCACTTCCCCACTCATTCCCTGATAAACAACATGCTCCACCGATGAAAACTCTATTAAAGGACATCTCCATCCTGTCCCTCACGTGAAGTCCTAACGAGTATGGCCTGTTTAAAAGCTAGGGTCTCCTACCAGGTACTATATTTGAACCTGACAGTGTGTCTTTGGATGGGCCGTTATCTTTCTAAGTAGTTTGGAACGACAGAGGATGACCGATAAACCCATCATTCCTATTCGAATGATAAAGGGAATGCTTCTTATTACCAACACACACAAAATGCAAGAATGCAAAAGATTTTCTATTAAAATTTGTTGTGATACAATGTGTTGAAGGATAATGATGCAGAGATTACACAGACTTAGAGGGAATAGGAGGAAATGCTAAGATCTCTTGAGATGAAGTCTCCACTGCAACCGTGCTTGGTTTAGTAAGAATGTCAACCGAAACGGTGGGAACCATACTTCGGTCTGATACTCCCTGATCAATAATCCTTCTGCTCGGGGATAGAGCTCCCTCCAAACCGAATCAACAGATTATCTCTTTAGCACACTTCAGTCTCTCGAATAGTTCACGATGGGAATCCCTAAAGGTGGCAACACTTCTAGTTAGGTATTCTTCAAACTCAGTTACTCTCTATTCCACCACTTAGAAAGACTCATCCCTCAATCGAGGCAACGTCTGGGCTGTTTGCAAATGTGCCTGAAGAGCCTTCGTCTTATCTTTCAGTTCCTTACAATGATTTTGGTACAAGGCCAAATCCATTCGTAGGCTCTCTACCTCCTCCTCTTTCTCAGCAAGCGAAGCCCTAAGCTTTTCTTCTACTTCTGAGCTTCCTTTCCTTTTATCAAGAGCATCTTGTAGTCTTAAAACCTGAAAACTCATTCGATCAGCATGCTCCTCTAAGTGTTTTATCATTTGCTTCCTCCGTCGCTCTTGGAATTCTGCTAGGGCCATTGTTTACCAAAAAGAGATCTAGATCAGTCAACAGTGAAGAAAAAATAAAATGAGATGAGTCTAAAGAACAATACCATTAAGTTTAGGGACTTAAGGGCCTCGTCAACCTGCTCTGGAGGCATCCTGTGTAATTTCAGATTGCAACAATGAAAATCGAGTCGATTGTCTATTCTCTCTGCCTCATCTAAATCCACATAACTATACTACTTGTCCCCTCCACTGATGGCAAACGTTCCCCTCTCTTTCAAACTCTTATACCATGGAGTGACCGAACATGAATAAAAGGAGGAATGGTAGTCCCGTCAAGCACTTTGCATTTTCCCTTGTGTGTAGGCCATAACAGAGTAGCACATAATAGGCTAGACATTGCTTCCATAGATACGGCTTGGGGCCCCGCCCTACTTGAAGGATTCATCGTAACGATAGATGGAGAACATCTTCAGGTACCCCTACTTCCGGTGCCTTCGGTGCGAAACACTTTCAGGTGACGAATGGTTGGACTCTCTTGGCTCTGTTGCTTTAGACTCGGGACGCTTCGATGCAACAGAAGGTATATACCCTCTAGCTCCCTCATTTCCTTCATGCTTCCCTCCCGCTGGAGGCTCGAACAGTATGATTTTCCTCTTTTTGGTTGGAGGAGATGTGAATGTTGGCTAAATTTGGACACTTCGACTGCCTCTTTCGAAAGTCTCTTGGCGTCCGGGGACACCAATTTTCCTATCATAATCTCTTTTAACAGAGCATCGTCCAAAGAATCCAAGACATCGACCAAGCTGACCTTCTCCCTCTCGATTAAAGGGTCCATCGATTTTCCTCTTCTCCCTAATCAATAGGCCTGCTAATGATAGTATTTGATCATCCATCAAGGAATCAATACAAATAATCTCGGGTAGACTTACAATTGCTCCTAACCGACCATATAGAGTAAAAATGGCGAGAAGGGGCTGAAGGCTTCTGTCCTAACGAAGGTTTCCCATCAGCCCTCGGAAGCGCTGGCACAAGGCCATTGTCATTGAATTCCACAAAGAAATGTTTATACATCCAACTCCTATCAGAGGATTCCTTGTAGCGAAACCCCTAATCAGACTTAGGTCGGTTTTGTAATTTGTTCCATCCCCAGGTCGAACCATTGCTCCCTCACCTCACTAAAGAAAAGACTACCGCCATGATGTCAAAGTCGAAACGAAGGCGACAAAACCCTAATAGAGAAATTACTGTGACGACCAGATGCCATATACTGGGAATCAACAAAGTCAAAAATATATTCTAATGATATAATCCCTCAGCAAACAGGCCAGTGTATGGCACTCTCAACCCAAATTTCACTGATTTTTTATACATTGGGACACACCCCTCAAGCACACTATTAGCCCTGTCTGCATCTATGGCCGCCACCCTATTGTAATCATCACCCATCAACATGCTAGTTTGAACTTCTTGAAGATCCCCCATTGTCGTAATACTCCTGATGTCGTTAATGCTTGGATGACTCTGAAAAATGGAACCTTTTGCTATATCTTTCAAGAAAATCTCTTGAGCACCATGATGATTTACAGGAAGGCGAAATGAATGCCAAAAGAAGGAAGTGCAAAATCCTCTCTTGTGACGGGCTTTATAAAGAACATAAAGCGACATGTGTCATAACAAAAATTCTGTATCTTTCCAACGGTTATTACTCATGGCATCTTTCTCATGAAATGACACCACAAATCAGGGGCAAATGATGAGATCCGTTTTAAAGATCCATTTCGAAGCATGTTTAACCTTGCCCATGATCTAAAGAGGCTTGTACGCCTAGACGTGTCTGTCGACCTGGATCAATCTCTCCGAAGGGTGAACACAGCTCGACATGCTGAGAGTATATCATCGGCATCATCCTAATCGATTAATCGGTTAGTTCCCAATGAGAATGGTTCGACACAGAGGCGTTCGTTAAGCCCGAATGGCCATAACTTAATCCTTGATCGATGATCGACAACTCCTTAAGAGATCAATCGCTCTTACTCTCACCATCCAAAGGTAATAATCAACTAAACCTTACAATGACTTTTGTTTCCTATCATGGCATGGACATATCCCTAGATAAGGGAAAAAATCTCTGAGAATAATCAAATTTCCTAAATGATAAAGATTACAAACTTCTGAATATTTTGAGTATCAAGCTTCGTAATCTTCGAATCTCCCTATAAGAAAACTAGGGCTGTAATACCACAAGCACACGGTTCTTACGATGCCTCATATAAAAACTTTCGGTACGCCAAAATTCAGGTACGCACTCTTGGCTCCAAAACACCTAACACACAAGTCATAGGGAGACCAGCTCTCTCTCTCTTTTACTCTCAGTTTGTTTCTTTTTTATCGAAAACTATTATTTCTGACTTGAATATCGGAGTCTCTCCGCTGGAGCACCCTCTGGCGGTCTTTTGTAAGTTTCAAACCATTCCTAGAAGCCTTCATTCGAGTCAAAGAAAGCCGATATCTGTGAAGTCTAAACCCGTCTCTAATATAATCATTTCTATTATGATTGTATCAAATGCTCACTCTATTATTTTAAATCAGAAGTAACCACCTTTCAAAATAGATGGACCACAAATTAGACATGGAATCTGCTTTTCTTTCCTATATAAAAGTGAGAGCTGCAAAAGCAACATAGGAAAATTGTCTTTACAATGTCATAAAGTTGGGTTTTCCTTTTTTCTCACAATGGGAAAGTTGTCTCGGATCATAGAGTATGTCATTATGATAAAAGATGTTTTTACAGAGCCACCAATTTGAATTTCACTCTATGTCACTATAAGAAAAAAGAAATGTATTAGAGCAAATCCTCCTTTTACCCTTTGAAAAACAAAATAAACAAAGAAAAATATCTAAAAATCCCTGTAAGTAGTACTGAATGTCATCTTTGCTCCTGAAGAAGTGATGCCGAGGGTGAAGAAGCTTCGGAAGATGAAGTGACTTTCGAGGAATTAGAGTAATGACTATAATAAATTTTCTCTGATTTTTCTTTCAATTTAATTAGTCATAGCCTCTGATTTTTCTTTTAATTTGAATTTAGTTGGTCATATCCTTTCATTTTTCTTCTTATTTAAATAGTCTTAGCCTCTGACTTTTCTTTTATTTGTATTTAATTAGTCTTATCCTCTGATTTTTCTTTTAATTTAAATTTTTTCAGTTGATCAACTAAGGTTTTAAATTTTGCATTTATTTATTTTGTCATTAGTTAATCTAATTATTTTAGTTATTTATTGCAATTAAATTAGAATAATTAAAATCTCTCAATTTTTTTTTCCAAAATAACACATAAATAATTTAAATTAATTAATAAAATAATACTATGTTTACATATTTATATTATTTAAATGATGAATACACTTGCCAGTATCAAAATCTATCCAATCACCCACCAACCCAACTATGGACCAATAATGCGGGGGTATTGCCCAAAATGGGATTTTTTTTGGAAAAAAAATTTCTTAAAGGGTGTTTTTTTTTTTTTTTTTTTTTTTGTGATTTCAAAACTAGAAGTTTATCGATTGAGAATCGTGACTTCTCTCTTTGTGCCGCTGCCAATCTTGCTTTCAAGCGAGATTGGCTTGTTTTTTTTTTTTTTATTTAAACTTTTGAAATAAAAATCTATTATTATTATTATTACTATTATTATTATTATTATTATTATTATTATTATTATTATTAAAACATATAAACATTAATAAAAAATTTTATTAACTTCATTTTTAATTTTTAAAAAAACTTAAAATTAATAAAAAATTAAATATTAACCAATATTATTAAAAATTAATCAAAAACGAAAAATTGTTAAAAGACTTATTAAAATTAAAAATTATTAATTAAAAAATATAATTAATAAAAAATATTATTAATTTTTTAATTTAAAAAATATAATCAATAAATTTTATTAATCAACCGTAAATAGGGTTTCGAAAAGGGGGTTCGATAAGAAAATTATGGGTGATCAAAGTTGCCTACTCAAAACAAAATTAAAATTCTAGATTATTCTGATTTGCGATAGGGGGTTTTCAAGTGCATTTTTCTTTATGATTTTAAAAGTTTAAGATTTAGATTTCTAAATATCAATTAATTTATCAAGTATTAATTTTATAATGATTTAAAAATTTTAGAAAAATATTCATTATAAAAAGAGAAATCGAAGACAAAAATAGTATCTTGAAACTATTTCAAAACAATAATAGATTGAATTTTCAGATTCTGGAGACAGTTTTTGAACCAGTGACTAATTTTTTCATTTTTTACTGTTGATTAATAAAAATTTATTGATTATGTTTTTTAAATAAAAAATTAATAATAATATTTTTATTAATTATATGTTTTTTTAATTAATAATTTTTTAATTTTAATTAATCTTTTAACAATTTTTTATTTTTAATTATTTTTTAATAATATTGGTTAATATTTAATTTTTATTAATTTTAAGTTTTTTCAAAAATTTAAAATAACACTACAAAAAAATACATTTTTAGCGATGGAAAAAATTCGTCGCAATTTATCGATGAATTTAGCGACAAA
Source organism: Dillenia turbinata (assembly GCA_037126225.1). NCBI lineage: Eukaryota > Viridiplantae > Streptophyta > Magnoliopsida > Dilleniales > Dilleniaceae > Dillenia > Dillenia turbinata. The sequence goes on along the minus strand of JBAMMX010000002.1, from coordinate 12,747,430 downwards.
AATCAAATTCCGTCGCCAATTAGCGACAGATTTATTTTTCATCGCTAAATTTAGCAACGAAATTTTTTTCATTGCTAAATTTAGCGACGGATCATAGTTCCGTTGCTAATTAGTGACGGATTTCAATTTCCGTCGCTAATTAGCGACGGAAATATAATCCATCGCTAAATTTAGCAACAAAAAACAAATTCATCGCTAAATTTCAAGAGGGAAATTGAAATCCGTCGCTAAATTTAGCGACGAAAAAAAAATTCGTTGCTAAATTTAGTTACAAATTTTATTTTTTGTCGCTAAATATAATTTTAAATTTTTATTAAATATAATTTTATGTTTTTATTAAATATATATTTGTAATTTATATTTTTATTAAATTAGGGTATTGATTTTTATTAAATATAATTTTATGATTTTTTTAAAGATAATTTTCTAATTATATTAAATATTATTTTGTATTTTGTATTTTTATTATATTAGGGAAATATATTTTTAATGGTAAGAGTTAGAATAAAAGTATAGAAGTAAAAAAAAAGTATATTGATTAAAAGCATTTCACATAACTCTCTAAATTCAGGTTCGAATCTGGACAAAAAATACATTTTCTGCAAAAAAAAATAAAGCAGCAAATAGTGGTCATGCGCAGATGGACAAGGGCTGGCGGGATATGGGCATGGGCGGGCAAGCAGCAAGGGGCCGGGATGTGGTGGGCGGTGGCCGGCGGGTGAGCGGACAGGTTCTACAAATAAAAAAATTAAACGCGAAATTTAACGACGAAAATTGAAATCCATCGCTAATTAGCGACGGAAATATAATCCGTTGCTAAATATAGTAACGAAAAAATTTTGTTGTTAAATTTAGCGACGGAAAAAAAATTCGTCACTAATCAGTGACGGAAAATAAAATCCGTCGCTAATCAGTGACGGAAATATAATCCGTCGCTAAATTTAGCAATGGAAAAATATTTCGTCGCTAAATTTAGCGACGGAAAAAAAATCCATAGCTAATTAGCGACGAAAAAAAATTCGTTGCTAAATTTAGTCACGGATTTTATTTTCGTCGCTAAATATAATTTTTAATTTTTATTAAATAAATTCTTTATATTTATTAAATATATATTTATAATTTATATTTTAATTAAATTAGGGTATTAATTTTTATTAAATATAATTTTGTAATTATATTAAATATAATTTTGTGTTTTTATTAAATATAATTTTGTATTTTTTATTTTTGTTAGATTAGAGAATTACATTTTTAATGGTGAGACTTAGAAAAAAAGGTATAGAAGTAAAAAAAGAAAAAAGTATATCAGATAAATTAATGTGGTATAGTGATTAAGAACATTTCAGATAACTCCTTAAACCCAGATTCGAATATGGGTAAAAGTATATTTTCTGTAAAAAAAAAATAAAGCAGCAAAGGTGGTCATGCGTGGATGAAAACGGGCTGGTGGGGTGTGGGCATGGGTGAACAAATAGCAGGTGCCGGGGTCATACAAATAAAAAAATTAAATGCGATCAAATGAAATGGCGAGAAACAATCTTATAGGCGTATTGCATTTGACCAAGTTGGCCGAATAACTTTCTTATCGACGTATTGACCAAGTTGGCCGAAATGACTATTCAGCTTGAGTAGGCAGGTCATGACGTGCCAATCGAGGTACAACGTTGCAAAGTAATATCAAGCATTCACCACTTCAATTCCGACCATGCGTACCACCTTTTGAATTTGGCGGTATATAGTATATATTTTTGCATTGTTTCATATACATTTCTTGGAACCACCTTTTTATTTTTCATGTGGTTCATTTCTGAAGTGTATCAAACCTATTTGCAGCCTAAAAGAATGTCTCTCAACAATCGTTCAAAAAGAAGTCTCCTTTCAGTCATCCACCTAGCTGGATTTTTGGCCATGCTTTCAACATTTTCCTTCTTAAGTACTTATGTAACCTCATTATCTTTTGAATTCACCAGCTTCAATCCGAATGATCGGAGGATAATCTACGAAGGAAATGCTACCTGTACGGAGCCAGTCATCCAGCTCACAGTAAACCAGCGAGACAAGACAATGAACGGTAGCACAGGCAGAGTAAGATATGATGATTTACTGCACCTGTGGGACAAAGCTTCAGGGCAAGTTACCAACTTCAGTACCCATTTCTCCTTTGTGATTGATTCGCAGAGTTCTACAAATCATGCCGATGGTTTTGCATTTTTTCTTGCTCCTAGCGACTTCCCACTTCCTGACAATCAACAAGGCCGTGGTTTAGGGTTACTAAGTCTGAGTGGCAATGAGCCATTCAATTCATCATCAGAGCCTTTTGTTGCTGTAGAGTTTGACACTTTTAGTAATCCGGAGTGGGATCCTCCAGGAGATCATGTAGGTATTGATGTTTGTTCAATGTTGTCTGTGGCGAATGTGAGTTGGATGAGTAGTATTTTGGATGGCAAGCAAAATGATGCTTGGATTTCTTATAACTCGATATCAAAAATCTTACAAGTTAACTTCACCGGTTACCAAAAAAACTCGAAGATTTGGCAGAACCTCTCTTATCTGATTGACCTGTCTAAGTACTTGCCTGAATGGGTTACAGTTGGATTTTCTGCTGCCACAGGAGGATACTATGAGATACATACCCTTACCTATTGGAATTTCAGTTCCGATTTGAAGATAGATACCAGTCCTGCCCCGGCCCCAGTAGAGCCTAATCAGACATTAGCTCCTCCTCCTCTAGATCATCCAGTTCAAGAACCAGGTAAGAAAAACACGACAGGACTAGCGGTAGGATTGAGTGTTGGTTTCTTGGTTCTGATTCTTGGCGTTGGTTTGCTTTGGTTTGGTGTGAAGAGGATGTGCAATGAAAAGAAAGATGAAGAACAAGGTACTCTATTTGATCCAACATTGGAAGATGAATTTGCAAGGGGTACAGGCCCTAGGAGGTTTTCTTACAATGAATTGGCACGGGCAACAAATAATTTTTCCAAGGAAGAGAAGCTAGGAGAGGGAGGATTTGGCGGAGTTTACAAAGGCTATTTGAGAGAATTGGGCGACTATGTTGCTATTAAGAGGGTTTCCAGAGGTTCCGAACAAGGGGAAAAAGAGTATGCTTCTGAAGTAAGGATCATCAGTCGATTGAGGCACAGAAATTTGGTGCAGCTCATGGGTTGGTGCCATGAGAAAAGGGAACTCCTCCTTGTCTATGAACTCATGTCTGAGGGTAGTTTATACACACATCTTTTCAAAGGAAAGGACCCTCTGAGTTGGAATGTTATGTACAAAATTGCTCAAGGCTTGGCTTCAGCATTGCTCTACCTTCATGAAGGGTGGGAGCAATGTGTGTTGCACAGAGACATAAAGTCAAGCAACATAATGTTGGATTCGAGTTTCAATGCTAAACTCGGAGATTTTGGATTAGCGAGACTTGTCGATCATGCAAAAGGGTATCAAACCACAACGCTTGCTGGCACAATGGGCTATATGGCTCCAGAATGCGCCCCAACAGGTCATGCTACTAAAGAATCAGACATCTATAGTTTTGGTGTGGTTATGCTAGAAATAGCATCCGGAAGAAAACCCATCATTCCGGTACAAGAAGGACCTCCGTTAAGACTAGTAGAGTTGGTTTGGGATCTTTTTGGGACAGGGAAAGTATGGGAAGCTGTGGACCCAAGACTAGGCAATGATTTTGACGAGCGGCAAATGGAGTGTCTGATAGTTGTTGGTCTTTGGTGCGCTCATCCAGATTCTAGTCTTCGACCTTCAATTAGGCAGGCGAATCATGTTCTTAACTTCGAAGCTCCATTTCCCACTCTCCCCCAAAAGATGCCTGTACCGTCTTATCATGTTCCATCGCCTGCGCCTGTTGTCTAGTGCTTTAGCTTCTTCCTCAGCAAGCTCTACTGCATTGGAGATAGGCCAATCCCAGTATTCTTCAAGCTACAGCAACAACACTGATTCTTCGAGACTTACTGCAGCTTCTGCAGCCTCCTCTCCATCCCAAACACTTCTGCGCCCTCAAAGCTTACCATAGGAGTGGAGATCCCAAATGGGTTAACATATTCATGTATTTTTCTGTAGATATTCATTTACGTGTTTGTTCCGAAATTTTGAAAGTACAGTCTAGTTATGAATACTCATAGCGAGTTCAAGTAAGAGAGGAAATTTCTTAGGCAGGAGTCTGAACTGGTCCAAGCCTAAGAAAAATATTTAATTGCCCAATCTGAAAATGAGAGTCATTAACACCATAACCCTAGAGAGTGGGTGACTTAAATATTGTTGTTGTAGTAGAGTTGCATTATCACTTTTATTATTTTAGTAATGTTCTAAATCTCATCTTTGAATATGGAAATTACTTTATATTCTGCCACCCAATAGAAGGGCTAGCTAGGCTTACTTCTCTTGGTGGTGGCGATAGACTTGTCTCTCTCTCATGCCTTGATCCCACATGTTTATGCATTTACTCTCCCGTAGAAAAATAATTCAACGAAGAAGTTAAAAATCTCTAATCTTCGCATTAAAAAGCTCATCTTCAGAACAAAATCAGCAAAATTGATCTGATGGTCCATGTTTCCAATTCATTTTTGTTTTTGGTTATAAAGGAGAGGTCTCGTGCTCTTTTTTTTTTTTTTTTTTTTTTTTTTTTTCACATAGTAGTGATTCAAACTTGAGACTGAAAGGGTGCCAATGAAATGGTGCCGATAGAATTACATGTTTACAATTCATTGTGAAACTGTAATTAGAATAATATTGTGTGAATCAAATGCGTTAAAAATATAATAGATAAAATTTACATAACAATGCATATAAGTATATTTTTAATTAATATTAAACCCATTATAAAATTATATATTGATTAAATTAATATTTCTTTTTTTTTTTTTTGTATAAACTACCAATATCCAGTTTAAGTCGGGTTAAACTCTTAAAGGACAAATCTCTCCCAATATTCATTTTTTCATACATAAGACTCGAATCTATTTTCTCCACACATAAAATTCAAACTCGAAATCTTGTTTAAAAGGCACCGCATATAAGTGTATTTTTAATTAATATTAATCCCACTATAAAATTATATATTGATTAATTTATGTTGTTTTTTGAAATAAATCACTGATATCTAATTCATGCTGGATTCGACTCTTATCAACTATATAAACATGTTAATCCATTCACTTTAATAGCTAACTCTTAATATATAAATTAAGTTTTTTTTCCTAATATAATATTTATTTGAATTCGTAAAAGCATGTAGTGAATTGTTATATAAAATTTACTCTTATTTAAGTTTTAATTTATTTAATTTATATAATATTGCTTTAACCTTATATGAGCAAATTGGACTTCCTAATTCACACCCTTAGGAATTGCACCAAGCATTTAATAATGTTTGGTGGCTCCAAACTTTAGTTGGGTTTTGTTGATTATTATGAGTACAAGGCAAATTGCAACAAGCATTATTCAATAGCAATTTCAAGCATTTGTCTCCCCCATAATTTTCGTTAACCAAGATTTTTTGGTCTTATGTATAGTATAACTAAACCAAGCCTAGTGGCAGAATCACAGAAATGGCTTGACCCTTCAAACTTATGAACGGGCTCACTTTAACCTTGTTTTTTTTTTTTTTTTGTTACATCGAAAAGACTCAAAATTAAAATCTTTGGAGAAAGAATACTAATTGAGTTATAATTCATTGACAACCTCATTTCTTTTAGATCTCCAAAAAGAATCACAAAAATGCCTTTACCTCCCGCTATTCCATTACCAAGTTTTAAAAATAGGAAATTATTAAAAAGAAAAAAGAAACTCTCTCTCTCTTATGGTTTAGTTTAAAGGGCGAAGGTGAGGAGAGAGATTTATCCTTATTGATTTTTGTTTTTATTTTTTTAATAAATTATCGATATTCGATAATCATATTAAATCTAATTAAATCCAATTCGAGTTAAATTAAACCTTTAAAGAACTGATAGGGCATGATCCAAAAGTTCAAACCAAACGAGTCAAATCTTAAGAAGCCCACAAAGAGCGCCTGTCAACCAGTATCTAACGGTCACCACGACAGTCTATCGAGGGGTCTCAGTCACCCAGCTCTACCGAACGATAGGATATTAGTCGCCCCGCCAACCGAACGTAACTCATCAAGCAAAGGTAATTTCTCCCATCGAGCAAGCAAATATCGGCCTATCAATCGGATGAGTCCTGATTTACACCTTATCGATTGGGCGACCGAACGATAGACAACATCCCTAATGATTCTAAAGGAAAGTCAGGTTTCCTTAATGTCGATTTCCTGTTTCATAATAGCAATTTCAGGATCTTTCAGATAAGAAAAACATCCCTCCTGAAAATGAAAGTTTTCCCGATAAATGAGGATCGTGATCAATTCGGAATATTAACTTCCGAGATTCTCAGATCAGTTCTATTAGGAAGGTAGGGTGGAAGTCCCCCAGCGGCGCATAACTCTTACAGGTATAAGAGATCTCAAAACCCTCGAAATCAGGTACGTTTTCTTAGCCTAACACTCGGGGAACACTATTCACAGGGAACAATTTCCTCTCAGCTCTCAGTCTGTTTTCTATTCATACAAAAGCCGCTTTTTTTGACTTGAGGGTCGGAGTCGATATTCGATAATCACATTAGATCTAATTAAATTCAATTCGAGTTAAATTAAACCTTTAAAGGGCTGATAGGACATGACCCAAAAGTCCAAACCAAACGAGTCAAATCTTAAGAAGCCCACAAAGAGCGCCTGCCGACCAGTATCTAACAGTCACCACGACAGTCTGTCGAGGGGTCTCAGTCGCCCGACTCTACCGAACGATAGGGACTTAGTCGCCCCGCCAACCGAACGTAACTCACCAAGCAAAGGTAATTTCCCTGATCGGGCAAGCAAATACCAGCCTATCAATCGGATGAGTCCTGATTTACACCTTATCGATTGGGCGACCGAAAGACAGACAACATCCCTAATGATTCTAAAGGAAAGTCAAGTTTCCTTAACTTCGATTTCCTATTTTATAATAGCAATTTCAAGATCTTTTAGATAAGGAAAGCATCCCTCTTGAAAATGAAAGTTTTCCCGATAAATGAGGATCGTGATCAATTCGGAATATTAACATTCGAGAATCCAGGATCATTTTGACTAGGAAGGTAGGGTGGAAGTCTTCCAGCGGCGCACAACTTTCACAGGTATAAGAGATCTCAAAACCCTCGAAATCATGTACGCTCTCTTGGCTTAACACTCGGGTCACACTATTCACAAGGAACAACTTTCCCTCAGCTCTCAGTCTATTTTCAATTCATACAAAAACCGCTCTTTCTGACTTGAGGGTCGGAGTCTCCATGTTGGAGTATCCTCCGACGGTTTTTGCAGGTGTTTTCATCCATCAACGCCTACTGCTCGAGTGAAGACGGAGTCGGTATCTGTGGAGCCATAACTCACCTCCAACAGATCGGCGTCGTCCGTGAGAACAGACTAGAGAAACTTTTGTTATTTCAATAATTATGCCCCCAAAGACTAAACCGTCCTCGAGAGCCACCCTTGCTGTAGGAGGGCACATCCCTAGGCTCGTCGAATCTATCACTCCCCCGGCACCTAATCCTCCTATTCACAATCCTGTGTTTTTTCCCCGACTATCCCGTCCGGAGCTAATCCCGCAACATGCGGCTCAGGAACAACAGGTCGTGGCCCCAGTGCCAGAACAGGTGGACCAGCCTCAAATGGAGAGATTGTTGTTTGGACTTCAGAGAATGAGTAAGTAGTTAGAGGGACTCAGTCGAGCCCTCGGTCTAGACAACCACTCATCTACTGCAGAGTCTGAATATGAGCGACCACCGAGGCGAGAGTTCCCAGAACCATCGGCGGTCTCTCAATATGATTCTCAAGATTTTAGAAAATAGATTGAATAGCTTGTGGCCCCCGAACTTAAAAGAGCGGGCGTGAAGGATAGGGACGATCCCCTACATGCTCTAGGCGAATCGCCATTTGATGCAAAGATCTTGTCAGAACCAATGCCAAGGGACGTCCTCCTACCTCCCATGGAGCGATATGACAGGACAAGTGACCCCCTCGATCATGCCGCCAATTTCATAACAGTTATGGTCTCCAGGGACGTCTTGGATACCGCGATGTGCAAACACTTCCCCACCACCCTTAAAGATAATGTTTTGGCCTAGTTTAATTTTCTCTCATCGCTCAGTATCAAGAGCTCGTACTGCTCCAACAACAGTTTGAGACTCATTTTGTAATCAGTCGAGGAGTTAAGCAGAAATCCATATCCCTCCTATCATTGCGACAACGGAGGGAGGAGCCTCTCAGAGACTTCATGAAGAGGTTTAAAACAGAAATGCTAAAAGTCCCTGCTTTGGACCACAATATCACTTTGGCTGCCCTCCTAACAGGCTTGCATTCTTCCGATATGAAGGTCTCTATCACGAAGAAGCCCCCGACAATCATCCAAGAGTTTTACTCCCAAGCAGAGAAATATATTGCTGCAGAAGAATCAGAGACGTTTGATCGACAGGGCAACCGCCCTAGTGGAAAGGAACACAGCCGATCACCCCATCGGCCCTCCCCGAAGATAGGCAAGCCAAGAGTTCTGCCTTCACAAAGGTTCACATCTATACTCCGTTGAATGAAACCCCAAGTCGGGTTTTGTACCAAATTTAGAATAAATCATATGCCAGATAGTTCTCTCGTCCGGCGGAAGAAGATCTTAAAAAAGACAAGTCTAAATACTGTCATTTCCATCGAGACTACGGCCATATGACCGATAAGTACAAAAGACTTAAGGATGAACTGGAATTCTTGGTCCGTAGTAGAAAACTATAGAAATTCATCAGTATGGAAGGAAGAAATCTGCCTTTCCCCGACAGATGCAATGTACTATAGGAGAATGACCTGCTTCATAGGCCGGATCCCAAACCGTCGTGTGAGGAACCATTAGGGGTGATCCTCTAAGTCCACGGTGAAGACAGTGGGCATGAGCCTTACATTCCCGTTAGTATCTATCCAACATATGACCCAGACTTCCCGACACTTTTCATTTGATGAAAATTTCGATATTTTCTACTACTCATCAACTGCACGTGGCCTGAGACTTCAAATGATCTTTGAAGAAAGCATTCCCCGAACGACCAAAGGGTCTCAGTCACCCAAATCCTTCCGAACGAATATGTTACTAATATGGGATGAAACTTCCCGAACGGGCAGACACGGTCCTAACACCTAAAGTCTCTAATCGATCGAAGGGTCTCAGTTACCCAGATCCTTCCGAACGAATGTATCACTAATATGAGATGAAACTCCCCGAACGAGCGGACACAATCCTAATTTCTAAAGTCTCTAATCGACGAAGGGTTTCAGTCACCCAGATCATTCCGAACAAATGTGCAACTAATATGGGATGAAACTCGCCGAACGGGTGGATACGACCCTAACTCCTAAAGTCTCTAATCGACCGAAGGGTTTCAGTCGCTCAAATCCTTCCAAACGAATGTATCACTAATGTGAGATGAAACTCGCCAAACGGACGAACACGACCCTAACTCTTAAAGTTTCTAATCGACCGAATGGTCTCAGTCGCCCAGATCCTTCTAAACGAATGTGTCACTAATATGGGATAAAACTCCCGGAACGGACGGACACAACCCTAACTCCTAAAGTCTCTAATCAATCGAAGGGTCTCAATCGCCCAGATCCTTCCGAACGAACGTGTCACTAATATGGGATGAAACTCCCCGAACGAGCGGATACGACCCTAATTCCTAAAGTCTCTAATCGACCGAAAGGTCTCAGTCGCTTAAATCTTTCCGAACGAATATATCACTAATATGAGATGAAACTCCCCGAACAGGCGGATACGGCCAACTCCTAAAGTCTTTAATCGACCAAGAGGTCTCAGTCGTCCAGATCCCTCCGAACGAATGTGTCACTAATATGAGATGAAACTCTTCAAATGGGCAGACACGACCTTAACTTCTAAAGTCTTTAATCAACCGAGGGGCCTTAGTTTCCAGATCCCTCCGAATGAATATGTCACTAATATGGGATAAAATTCTCCCAATGGGCGGACACGACCCTAACTCCTAAAGTCTTTAATCGACTGAAAAGTCTTAGTCGCCCAGATCTTTTCGAATGAATAGCATAATTGAGATAAGACTCCATGAATGGGCGTGCGCGTGGCTTGAAGGTTCCTAATTGAAAGACAGACCTCGAGAGTCCCAAGTCAACTGGCCAAGCATCCCTTCAGAAAAGGGATGAATTTCCCAAATGAACAGATACTTCCCTCTTCTTATGACTAACTCAAATTGTTCTCAACTTCATCAAACAAGTGAGATGAGGCATTTAAAAGCCTTATCGTAAAAATTGTTACATCCTGGCACGACAAGAAACAGAAGGGAAAAATTTCCATATAAGATATTATGAAGTTACAATGAAGCAGAAGCAGGGGTTGCAGCAGCGTGAGCGGGATCCGAACCCATTGATCTTTCTAGAGGGGGCAAAGCCTCGACTAGCCGACACGCTGAAAGATCTCCTCTGCACACCTCAAGCGTTCAAGCAACTTACGTTGAGAAAGTTGGGTTTCAGCAGTATCTTTGGCAACAGATGCCTTGAGAAGGGCCATCTCTCGTTCAATACTCTGAAGAGACTCCTCCTAGAGACGAATCAACGTTTCGGTAGTCGTCAGTTTCGCTTCCTTGATGCGTACCGTCGCTTCCAACTCTTTACAATGATCGTGGGCTAAGGATAAGTCTGCCTGAAGGCACTCAATTTCCTTGTTTTTATCCTCCCCAATTCTTTGTCCTGAAGCGCCGCCACTCGTTTACCCAGGAGGGAAAACTGATCCTCACGCTTTTACCTCCTTAACCTTTGAAGTTCAGTCAGGGTAGAGGTCTGGAAAGAGACACGATATTCAGGATCACAAGATAGCAAGATCAAACTTTAACTCGCATGAAGAGAATACTTATTGTAAGGTAAAGAGAATGAATGGCCCTATCGATGCACTTGAGAGGCATCTTTTGGAAGGCGGACTTCAGAGGAATTTGGAACCACTCGGCCAACTACAGCCCTTCTTGTGGAGCAATAAGATTGAAGTTATGGCCCTCCATAGAGATCGTCACCTATCATTCTTCAGAACTACGTCCCTCTCCAACCGGAATAGGTGGAGGAACGCAATAGTCATCCGATACATCTACCAAGAGACACTGAGATCCCCGAGGAGACTGTTTCGATATTTCTCCCCGAATGGGGACATAAGTTTACGTCACTGGAAGCTCCTCCCGCCTTTGCGGATCTCGAGCCAGAATGCTCCCAGTCATCTCGAGGAGTCTCTCGTCAGAACCACCTCCCTCTTCGACCTCGGTAGGCGTGTCAAAGGCTTCTGAATAACCGACTAGGTGGCCCCCTCCTGTTTTAGAATGCTCTTGAGAAGGCTCATGCTCTCTATATTTAGCTTGCTCTTCTTCTCCAGCAGATGGGCTAGACGCCCTAGTCCTGGACCTTTTCTGTTGGGACTCAAGAGAAGTATCAACTGCTTTCCTCTTCGTATGGGACCATACTTCCTGCTCAGTAAAAATCTCATTGAAAAGACGGGCGTCGATGACCGACATAGTATCAACCAACTCCTTTCCCTGTTGCTTTAGCAAAAGAGGTCTGGTAATCTGCCTTGTCTCATCTACCAACAAACCAGACAATAACAACATTTCATCCTCTACCAAAGAATCCATCCATAGACTCCGATGATGTTCTTCGCAATGGCATTCGACAACTCACAAAAAACGATAATGACGAAGGATATTAGGAGTCCTCATAGTCAAGAAAGGCGCTTGATTAGTATCTGGAAGCACCGGAAGGAGATTCACGTTCAAGAACCTCAAATAGAAAAATTTTTGCATCCAACGCTTGGGATTCACTATAGAAGAATCTCCAGCGAGACTCCCTGCGAATTTGAAGTTTATATCAGCCATGAGTACAACCCTTGGAAATGTATCGTCCCAAAGAGAAAATGACACTCAAAATCTCCGAGTCAAAACGAACAAGAAGAACCGTAACAGGGAAATTAGGGAAATCGTAAAATGCCAAGCGCTTGGGATAAGCAACGAGGGATGAACGTTCCAGTATCTCAGAACCTCTGTTAGCGGACCCGTATACGGAATCTTTAAGTCATACTTCACACATTGCTTATACATTGGGACACAACTTTCAGGAGCATGACTCGCCCTATCTTTTTTACCTGGCAATACAAACTCAAAATCACTTCCCAGCCACATTTCCTTTTGAACTTCTCTTAAGTCCTCTTCGGTCATGGTACTCTGGATATTGTCCATAGCTCGTGATGAGAAGTCGACATTCTTTCTCTACGAAAGGAGGTTTCACGGAGAAGAGTAAGAAAAACGATGAGGCTAATAGCGGAACATAACCCTCCGATAAGCAAGAACCTATATGAAGCGTACAGAAGACAATTCACGAAAATCGAAACGGCACAAGTCAAATTAAAAAGGGACGCTCCTTTTTCGAAAATTATCATTCATGACACTTCCTTTTCCAAGAAGACCATGAGTTGGGGGCAAATGATGAGACATGACCCAAAAACCCAAACCAAACGAGTCAATTCTCAAGAAACCCACAAAGAGCTCCTGCCAGCCAGTATCTAACAGTTACTACGACAGTCTACTGAGGGGCCTCAGTCGCTCAGCTCTACCGAACGATAGGGTCTTAGTCGCCCCGCGAACCGAATGTAACTCATCAAGCAAAGGTAATTGCCCTGATCGGGCAAGTTAACACCGGCCTATCAATCAGATGAGTCCTGATTGACTCCTTATCGGTCAGGCGACCAAACGACAGGCAGCATCCCTAACGATTCTAAAGAAAAGTCAGGTTTTCTTAACTTCGATTTCCTATTTCATAATAGCAACTCCAAGATCTTTCAGATAAGGAAAGTATTAGTCCCGAAAATGGAAGTTTTCCCGATAAATGAGGATCGTGATCAATTCGAAATATTAACCTCCAAGATTTTCGGATCAATTCGATAAGGAAGGTAGGGTGGAAATCTATCAGCGACACACAACTTGTACAGGTATAAGAAATCTCAAAATTCTTGAAATTAGGTATGCTCTCTTGGCCTAACACTCGGGGCATACTATTCACAGGGAATAATTTTTCCTTAACTCTCAGTCTGTTTTCTATTCATAAGAAAATCAATTTTTCTGACTTGAGCGTCAGAGTCTCCCCGCTGGAGTATCCTCCGACGGTTTTTGCAGGTGTTTCCACCAATCAATGCCTACTGCTCGAGTGAAGGAGCCGGTATCTGTGGAGTTATAACCCATCTCCAACAAGAGCAAATCTCTCCGGTGTATATTTTCTCTGTTCACAAAACTCGAATCTAAAATCTTAATTGAGAGGTATGTGTGGCTCGCTACTAAATCGCCTATCAATGTATTCGGCCAAGCCTAACACTCCCTTCGTGTACTTGAGAGGCCCATTGGAGCTATGCATGGACTGGCTGGCCTACGCTGGCCTACGCCTTTTTGTAAACGTGGACCGAGTAAAGACCGGACGGAAGCCATTTTCAAATTTGCAGTGGAAAATTTCAGCTCATCCGAGACATCGATAACTCTCCACGATGATAGGCCCAAGCATTCTGTCTTGGACACAGCCTACTTGGTTGGTTTGGGCCCAAGATAGGGCTTGTTTGCATTGGAAAAATTGGAAAAATGGAATCGGATGGAATTCGATTCCAGCATTTGAAAGTGTCTAGCGGGTTTCAGGAGAAGTCATTTGTTAGAATCAGTGCTAACGCTGCAGATTTCATGAGACCCAACCCAGGAGACGAACCGCCGCAACCCCCCCCCCCCCCCCGGGCGGGCGGGGGGGGGGGGTGGGATGAAACTTATGAAAATAAGTAGCTAATAAAAAAATTTAAAGAATAAAAAAAATGAAAAGAAAGCTGAAATTATGAATTGAAATATTATCATGAATATGTCTTTTTCTTTGTAACAAATTTGAATTTTTTTTAATACAGTGTATATTGTTGCACAGATGTTTAATTTTCATAAACAAAAAAATTAAAAAAAAAGAAGTTTAGTAATAATGTAATCAGTATACATTGTTTAATTTGATACCTTTTTAGGACAATTCCAAACAATATGAATACAATTACTTTTTAATACATATTAATTTCCATAAATCTCAAATAAAAATGAGAATTATTTTGACTCCATGTTTCACTAATAATGACTATCGCTTGATGAAGTGATTTTCGAGGAATCACTCTAATGACTATAGCTTGATGTGTCGGGACCATTTTATAAACTCCTTTGTCCCACAGGGTGATCGCAACTCATAAGTGAGAATCAAATTACCCTAAATCGCAGTCTTACCACATAAATGAGAGATGTTGTATAGTTAATTGTTTGTTTTCAGTGTTAACTTAAAACCAATTAAATCAATAAATTCGGAATTGTAAAATAAAGACAGAAAAACGGATAAAAGGAATAGTAGCGAAAGGATCAGCAAGGAGGTTTTGATCATTGCAAGAAGCAGTATGGCGACCAATGGATGCATTTTTTGGAACACATGTTCAGAGAAGTCTACGTTAGCATTCAATTCCAGAAAGCAACCCACACCTTTTCATACAATCCAAAAATTTCCAAAACATTGGAAGCATCTGTTATTGAAGGGATTGTGAAAGTCCCATTGCAACCCCTTGTGCAGGTACAAGGGCTCATACTACAAAAAAAAAAAAAAAAAAAAAAACAAGGATTTAACGATAAAAATTTTAGAAAAATTCATCGTTAATACTTTTAACGATGAAAAAATTTTTGTCGCCAATAATACGTCGTAAAAATTTAACGATAGATTTGATTATCCATCACTAAATTTCGTATTTACTATTTTTATTTGTAAAGCCCGCCGGTTGCCCGTCCGCCCGCCTGCTAACCGTCGCCCACCACCGTCTCGGCCCCCTACTGCTTGCTCGTCTATGCCCGCACCCCGCCAGCCTTGCCCACCCTTGCACGCCCACCCTTTGCTGTTTTATTTATTTATTTATTTTACAGAAAATGTGCTTTTGTCCAAATTCAAACCTGCGTTTAAGGGGTTGTCCGAAATTCTTTTAACCACTAGGTCACATTAACTTATCTGATATATTTTTTTTAACTTCTTTACTTTTTTTCTAACTCTTACCATTAAAAATATAATTTCCTAATCTAACAAAAATACAAAATACAAAATTATATTTAATAAAAATACAAAATTATATTTAATAGAATTATAAAATTATCTTTAATAAAAACATAAAATTATATTTAAAAAAATATAAAATTATATTTAATAAAAATCAATACCCTAATTTAATAAAAATATAAATTACAAATATATATTTAATAAAAACACAAAATTATATTTAACGACGAATTTAGCGACGGATAGTTAAATCCGTGACTAAATTTAACGACGAATTATATTTTCGTCGCTAAATTTAACGATAGATTTTATTTTCCGTCGCTAATTAGCGACGGATATTATAGTCCGTTGTTAAATTCAAAGACGGATATCAAATCCGTGGTTAAATTAGTGACGGATTTGAAACCGTCGCTAAATTTAACTATGAAAATATAATCTGTCGCTAATCAGTGACAGATATAGCATTCCGTTGTTAAATTTAGCGATGAAAGATAAATTCATCGCTAATTTAGCGACGAAAATAAGAATTCGTCGTTAAATTTAGTGATGAAAAATAATCCGTTGCTAATTAACGATGGATTTCGGTTTTTGTCACTAAATAGTGATGAATTTGTTTCCGTCGCTAAATTTCATCGCTAAAATTATGATTTTTTTGTAGTGTCTCTTCGGTTTCCAAAATTTTTTATCCCAAAAATTCATCTATTCAGTCACCAGTCACCAGTCACTAGTCACCAGACAATGTCTTCCTGCTCAAACCTTCCTTAACCCATCATTTTCTTTCTTTCACTTTAAATCACAATTTAACTAAAGACTACGCCATTACAAAAGGCTAGCATAAAAAACATACAATTTATTTATTTATTCATTTATTTTTCTTCAATTCATCAAATACAAAACAAAGACATCCCCTTTATACTTTTTATTCTTGAACCATCATTTTCCTTCACTAATTTTAGAAAGAATAACGACAAATTCGGCGATAGATTTAAGGAAAGCAAACAAAGTTACAAATCAAAGAACATTGACGACAACTAATCCTATACATATGCTAAGAATTAGAAGTATCAAAATTTGAACGAAGCAATGCACTCTAAATAAAACTTGTTATAAATTAACAAACGATCACTAGAACATTGTGTAATTATGTATCGAAAACAAATTTGGAACTGAATCAAATGTTGTATAAATCGATTTGTCACAAATGAAAATCAAAGTTGACTTGATTATAAAACATAAGACCTATAGCAGCAACTACACAAGGTTCTTCAGGGCCTAATCAATCTGAATGCTGGTATAGTGAGAAATGCCATCTAAAATTAGAACATGAGAAATGTGGTATAGTTATTTAATCTGAAATTAAGTGCACTCGAAGTAATATCCAGTTGCAGCTGAGAATCCAAATGCGGCCAATTCAGGTAAATAATCTCTCAAGAGATTGGTAGGTGGTTCAAGTGTGGTGATTGGCGTTTTGGGTTTGTGTTGGTTTATCTTGTGGAGGAAGAAGATGATGATCCTGCACTTAATATGTCAATGGATGATGATTTTGAAAAGGGTACGGTACCTAAGAAATTTTCATATGGCTCGTGTCACCAACAAATTCTCCAAGGAAGAAAAGCTTGGTGATGGAGGTTGGTTTTGGTAGGGTTTAGAGAATATTTAAGAGACTTGAATGCTTATGTGGCTGTTAAGAGGGTCTCTCAGAATTCAAACAAGGGTTGAAGGAGTACACCACAGAAGTAAGGATATTAGCCATTTGAGGCACTGCAATTTGGTTCAACTCATTGGTTGGGACAAATCCTCAGGAATGCCGGCAGACTTCAGTACTCATTTTACCTTTTCCATCGATCCCCTATGGTGATGATCTAAACTTTTTCCTTCAAACTAATGGTTAGGTGCTGCAATTGAACTCACAAGTGGTGACGAGTTATTCAACTTAACAGATATCTTTTTGTTGCAGTAGAGTTTGATACTTTTCAGAATACCTGGGATTGGCCTTATGAACATGAAGTTATCAATATCAACTCTATGATCTCTGTTACTAACATGTCATGGTCAAGTAGCATAATGAATGCACAGAGATATGATGAGGACAACGAAGTTGCAGAAGAGATGAAATGGGTAAAGGAGAAAAAGATGGTGAACGTAACAAGAAGGTGGCTTGATATGTCGCGAATCAAAGAGCAGGAGGCCTGCTTCTCAACCAAGACTCACTGAAGTGATGGAAGCATACCCTCAGGCATCTGTCATTTAAACCAACATATAGCACTACTAGTCATGAAATCTCTTGGCCAACAATCTTTTACCTATTCAAGCGAAAAGCATTTAGTCAAGATATTACTAAAATCAGCAGCTGTCATGTATGAACAGGTGCTTAGAACATGTCTTTCCAGCATGTAACCTACTAGTGTGAGCGAGCCATGAAAGGTATGAGTCAAGAAAGCACATGGAGTCCTCAAATTGTCAAGACCTGGACCTATTAAGATAGACAAGACTTAGAAATAAGAGACTTTGATTCTTCCCTATTTTAATATTGATCGATGACCAGGAAACCTTACAAGTTCTGCACAGAAATTCTCTTAACTCTCAGAGCCTGGTCAAAGCATTCTCTTTGATCCAATTTCTGAACCTTTTGTATTTACGGGAGAAACATCAAAATGCCTCCAGTTCACTATATTTCTCAGCCAGCATGCAAAGACTGTTTCTCAAAATTGTTACCTCGGACATTTTTTTTTTTTTTTTGACAACATCAATCTCCATCTGTTATCTATGCTTATCTTTACCCATTTTCTATAAGAATTTATTTTGCATAAAATACCATATTAATTTGCAAACATGATCCAAAAGCATTTCATTTATGTCGAAGTTCCAAATTTTCTAGCATCCAACATTATTTTGATCCTAAATGTGTATACGTACCTCGTTACCGCTAAGTCTTCTCATGCCACCAAATCGTTGAGACATTGCCCATGTAAAGATCCCGCAAGCTGATCTTGTCACTTGAAGAAAGACGTACATCTGTGGTGTAGAGAGAGAGAGAGAGAGAGAGAGAGAGAGAGAGAGCCAACCCCAAGCCTAGCTGGGGATGTTCTACCATTTTCGTCTTCTTTTATCTTTAAATTCAATCGCATCTAAGAATGTTGAGTTTTACGGCTGTCACTTGTTCAATGCCTTGAAAAGTGTCTATGAGAATTTCCCAAACTTCTTTGGGAACAATGGCTTCAGACACTGCTCAGTGATTTTTAGACAAAGCCTCTGCATCCTTCCTGATCAGCTCCTTCCTTTGAACACCACCAGAACTTGATTTTATTCTAGATTGATTAGTACTTTAATGAATGGTTTTTATGATTTTTATTTTTATGTGATTAAAATTGGAAAACTGGATCAAAGTGGGTTAAGGAGGCATTTTGGGCTTAATTGTTCAAGGCATTAAATTTGAATCTACAAAGAAAAGAAAGAAGCATCCAAGAGTGGAATTGTTTTTTTTTTTTTTTTTTTTTAAGTTTAACCTTTTATTTTAGTAGAATTTTCTTTAATTAAAATTGTTTTAGAAGTTAATTTTTATTTTTCTATTTTAAAGGAATTATTTCTGATTCTTTGGATAGGAGGAATCTTTGTAGATCTAGGGCAACCAAAGAAAGCCAGCAGGAGACCTAATATTTATTCCAAGAGAGCAAGGATGGCTACTGTTCATTTATTCACATAATTTCAAAAGAGGTTGCCGGCTGATGCTGAAGTCATCTTTCTTCTTCTTAGAACATTTTTTTTTTCTTTTATTTTTATTTTCTTTTGTTGAAGACTCATCATAATGAGTTACTAATTTATTTTTCTGATTCAGGAGAAATTTTTATTTGATTGTTTTCACTATAAGGTTATGTGTTTTATTTAATTTCTTATCATTTTAATTCAAGTATTCGTTGGTTTTTAATTTATTTACATAAAAAATTGGTATTGATTAATCTAATAATTTAATTCAATATTAGTCTTTCTATTGCTATCCACGATTTTAGTAATCCGTAATTGTTATGACTGAATGGTACAAATAGCAAATAAGTATTTATATTTATGGGTTTTTTATCAATATTTATGTTTAACCTATAGAATCGATGGAATAAAATTGAATAATTGCGACTATTCTAATTATTTATATTTTGATTTAATTGCTTTCATGAAACATAATGTTATCATTATATTGATATGCTATCATTGTATTTTGATTTAAATCAATATTAGTCTTTCTATTGCTATCCGCGATTTTAGTAATCCGTAATTGTCATAACTGAATGGTACAAATAGCAAATAGGTATTTATATTTATGGGTTTTTTATCAATATTTATGTTTAAACTATGGAATCGATGGAACAAAATTGAATAATTGTGACTATTCTAATTATTTGTATTTTGATTTAATTGCTTTCATGAAACATAATGCTATCATTATATTGATATAGAATGCTATCGTGTCCGGTCGATAAATGATAAGTTTTGATTGAATGTTGGGTTTGATGAATAAATTTAAAAAAATACATGATTTATTATGACTATCCTAATAAATCTAAAGTTAAATACTTGAAATGTAAGAAAAATATTTTTAACATACGATCAGTGAAACAATTGAATGTGGTGAACCTTTCGATTAGAGTTTTGGTATATATATTTTCTTTCAATATTTATTATTTTCATTGTTAATTTGTTTCTTATTTTTTAATTGTTATTTTTAATTTAGAAATTTATTTGATAAATCTCTCATTTTTATTTTTAGTACTTAACTAAGAAATTAAATCAATTTAGTTTTTTTGGAATTCGACCTGATACCACTATTGCTACAAATTTATTGCATCAGAGAATCAATATTAATTTTGAGGATTTCGACAATCCGACCAAAATTTTGGTGCTGTTGTCGAGGAGTTAAATTAATTTCTTAGTTTGTATTTTTTACTTGTTCGTTGATTTTTGAAGATGTGGAAAAGATAACAATTCATAAAAGAACTTTGAATCAATAGCCCTTGTGTATTAAGTATCCAACTCTTGAGGTAAGTCACTCGAATCTTGAAACTCAAATTTTTGAACTAACTGTTTTGATTCGTCAGTTGGCTATAGGGCAATTGCAAATAGCTACAATTTGTGGTATATGCTTAATTCCCAGATATCCTACAGATATATGTCAATCATTGCAAGAAGAACCTTTTCAACAAGTAAATGCCATAGGAGAATTTCTTGATCAATCTCAATGTACACATGATCCTTACTCTAACAATTCAATCTTGAATGGAGGGAATATCCAAATTTGGGCTATGGGAATCAAGGACGACAGTCAAGACATCCATCTTAATTTTTTGATAGACCATCACTAGTACCTGCACAATCTTCTAATTCAGGTATGTCTTTAGAAGATGTTGTGAAAGCTCTAGCGAATAATACTCAACAATTTCAACAAGAAACGAGAATGAGTATATAGAATTTAGAGAACCAGATTTTCCAACTAGCGATCTCGGTTAGTAGATTGGAGACATAAGATTCTGGAAGATTTCCCTCACAAATAGTGGTGAATCCCAAAGAGAACGTTAGTGCAATAACTTTAAAAAGTGAGAAGGAAGTCCATTCGATCTTTACTCCATGTAAGAAGGTGGATAAAGGGAAGGATGTTGACAAAAAAGATGAACGCATGCATGAAAATTCAATCAAGGCATCCAAAATGGGAATTCTAAAGGATGTATCTATTCAAAGTTCAAGAGATGGATTAGCACATGATCATGCGGAATTCAGGAAGTGAATATCACATTAGACAAAAGCAGTCCTTTTCTTAACGCGTGATCACACTGAATTCTGAAGTGGGTATCACGTTGGACAGAAATAGTCATTTCTTAAGGCGTGATCACATGCTAGTCTGAGGTGAATTCCTCTTTCTCTCTCGTGAAAATTTCTGCACAAACCCTAGACATCAACATATATTTTCAATAAATCCCCTTTGATCAAAACCCTCCGCGACCTCATCCATTACAATAGGGGAGTTTTCTCCTTTTTTTTTTTCCTTTCTTTTCATTATTCTATTTTTATATATTGCATTGGGTGACTTTCTAAAACTTGCTGGGAGTTTAAAATTGTGCTATTTTTTTTTGAGTTGCATGCTAGTTTCTTTTCTTCCTTCTTACCTTTTGCATATATCGAGGATAATGTAGGATTTAGGTGTGAGGGAGGATTTCATGCGTCCATGTTATTTCTTCTATTTTCCTTAGAACTTTATATTCTTTTGATTTTTATCTGAAAATAATTTTGAGTCAGTATACGTTTTTTATTTGAGTTGAAATGCATGAAGGAGACAAGTGTGATTAGTTATTTTGGATTAAAAAAAAAATTAAGTGTCTCATTAACTTTGATAATTGAATTAGATGAAAATGTGTAAGAATTGATACACAATTGAACACTTTTGTGAGCTTTTAAGCCTTAAAAGCATACCATCATCTTTGTTCTAATTTTTCTTCATGAGTGTTTATCAATCATAATATATTTATTCTGGAACTTGGTTTGCTATGCATTTTAAGATTATATCCATGAGTTCATACATTAATGTGATAGGGGCATTTAGCTTTTTCCATTTTAGCTCTCTTAAACTGACTTTTCCATGCATATTAATCTTCCATAGTAAACCCAATTAAGCCTATATCGCTTTTTCTTTTATTTATAACCTTATTAATTGACACATAATTTTCGTTTTACGCTTAACTTTCCTTTTGGTCCTTATATCAAAGAAACATGTGATTAGAGCATGAATGAGTTGTTATTTGTAAAAGGGAATGGGGTGACTTTATTTTGAAGATTGTTTTTAGGGATTCAATCATACGATTGGGGGTGATTTGAGTATGCACTATATTTTCATTCATTCTCGAGTTAGTTATGTTAAAAAAAAACCAAAAAAAAAAGAAAAAAAAAGGAAGAAAAAGAAAAAAAAAAAAAAGAAAAATTCCCAAAAAACTAAGATTGGGGAATTTGAAAAAAAATTAAATTTTTTATTGAGGAATGAGATGGTCTTGATTTGATTATTTTTTTTTTGGGTTGATTGTACTTCATGATATGAGATACATTTAATAGTAGGAAATGATCTTGTATTCCGTTTTGACATGCTTTCTTTGAAATACATGACACATCACATTTACACTCTTATTCTACCTTTACCCAAGCCATGTTACAACCCTTGTAAAGATCCCCGGATTTTTTTTTGAATTCATATAATCAGTGGTGGAGATTTGATTAATATGCAAACTTATGGTAATGACATATTATGTTTTGATTTTGAGAGTTATTGAAAAATTCCTTTAAATACTTTGAGTGTATAGAGTGAATCCCTTGTGTGGGTATTGAATCTTGATACATTGAATTTTGATGAGATTATTGAGTTGATGGGATGCTTATATTTTCTTTTAATTAAGGTTATGATACTATAATCACTTGTTCTTTGGATTTTTGTTTTGACTTGAATGTATCAATGTGTGCTAGTTTGGAATTATTTGAGATGAATTGAAGGAGAAGGAGTAAAGAGGAGAATAGTTGAGTGACATTAGTATAGTGAATGCTTGAGGACAAGCATTGGTTTGGTATGGAGGAATTTGATAATGTACAAAATATTGAATTTATTGTTGGTAATAAAATTTTATTTTGGATTGGTTAGGCCTCTAATGAATGATTTTTATGATTTTTTATTTTTAGGTGAATGAAATTGGAAGATCAGATCAAAGTGGGCTTAAGAAGGCATTTTGGGCTTAATTGTTCAAGACATTAAATTTGAATCTATAAAGAAAAGGAAGAAACATCCAAGAGTGGAATTTTATTTTATTTTATTTTATATTATTTTTTTTAGTTTAACTTTTTATTTGAGTAGAATTTTACTTTAGGTAAAATTATTTTAGGAGTTAATTTTTATTTTCCTATTTTAGAGGAATTATTCTTAATTCTTTGGATAAGATGAATCTTTTTAGATCTAGGGCAACCAAAGAAAGCCAGCACGAGACCTAATATTTATTCCAAGAGAGCAAGGATGGCTACTGTTCATTCATTCACATAATTTCAAAAGGGGTTGCCGGCTGCAGCTGGAGTCATCTTTCTTCTTCCTAGAACATTTTTTTATTTTTATTTTTATTTTCTTTTGTTAAAGACTCACCACTATAAGTGGTTAGTTTATTTTTCTGATTCAAGAACAATTTTCATTCGATTGTCTTCACTATGAAATTATATGCTTTATTTAATTTCTTATCTTTTTAATTCAACTATTCGTTGGTTCTTGATTTATTTACATGAAAATTGATATTAGTTAATCTGATAATTTAATTCAATATTAGTCTTTCTATTGCTATCTAAGATTTCAGTGATTCATAATTATCATGAATGAATGGTACAAGTAGTAAATAGATTATTTATGTTCATAGGTCTTTTACCGATATTCATTTTTAACCTATGGAATCAGTGAAAAAAATTAAATAATTGCAACTATCCCAATTATTTGTATTTTGATTTAACTGTTTTCATAAAATATAATGCTATCATTATATTGATATGGAATGCTATCGTGTTAAGTTGATTAATGATAAATTTTGATTAAATGCTGAATTTGATCAATTAATTTAGGAAAACACAAGATTTATTATAGTTATCATAATAAATTTAAGGTTAAATATTTGGATTGTATGAAAAATATTTTTAACCTATGATTAGTGAAACAATTGAATGTGGTAAACCCTTGGATTATAGTTTTGGTAGATAGATTTTCTTTCAATATACATTATTTTCATTATTAATTTGTTTTTTATTTTTACTTGTTATTTTTAATTTAGGAATTTATTTAATAAACCACCCATTTTTATTTTTAGTACTTAACTAAGAAATTAAATTAATTTAGCTCCATTGAGATTCGATCTAGTACCACTATTGCTACAAATTTATTGCATCGAGGAATTAGTATTAATTTTGTGAGTTGTAACAACCCGACCATGGTTTAAATTAAAGGACCAAGGTATGGAGAGAGATTAACCCACCTAATCTTTTTTTTTTTTTTTTTAATAAAAAAAACCATCAATATTAAGTAATCATGTTAAATCCAACTAAATCCGATTCGAGTTAGATTGGATTCTTAAAGATCAAATCACTCCCGATATGTATTTTTTTCATACACAAAATTCAAATCCAAAATTTTATTTAAAAGATATTAGTAATGAGTTGGTGTCTGTCAATATATTTGGTCAAGCCTAAACCTTCCTTCATGCTCTTGAGAAGTCGATTAGAACTATGAATGGATTGGCTGGCCTATGCTTTTTTGCAAACATAGACCGAGTAAAGACCTAGAATTATTTTAGGATGGAAGCCATTTTTATATTTGTAGTGGAAAATTTCAACTCATCCAAAGACATAGTTAACCCTTCCAACTGATTGGCCCTAGCATTATGTCTTGGACATAGTGATGTAACCCTTTGCAAGGCTATACGCAATGCTCGAGAACGCACAAGATAAATGGCTGCAAGGCATACATAAGAAGAAATCATGGAGATTCGCATGAACAAATGTGTCTAACCTCATGACAAGATAAAGGGTCCCATTGAAGAGACACCATCATGGCCCAAGAAAGAGCAATCGCCTAAGGCATTGTATGACATTGCACCAACCCACACAAGCAAGGATAAGCAACGCACGAGCAATGGCACATGGCGCCCGAGCACTCACATGCCAAAACATGAGCGTTCATCCAAAGGACATGACCTTTCATGACACATCAAGCAATCAACAGGAAAATGTCTCTAAGGAAGAGGAGGGGGCAATTGCATGTGTCAAAGACTGAGCAAGAAGACCCTTGCTCAAAAGGACACCATGCGAGAAAACACCATGGCATGAGTAGCTTGCACCCCAGCACATGCCAAACACAAGCAAAGTAATGCACCCACATGGGGCATGACCTAAAGAGATGAGCAAGTGCACTACAACACCAAGCAATCATGCACCAATGAACTAGCAAGCAAAGAGACCCATGGAGGAGCACTAATGCTTGATAAAATAGTCCCTTAGCTTGAAAGAATAGAGACATGGCACAATGGATACACACCAGCGCACGAGCTAGTGTGCCACGCCCTTGCACCCAAACACGAGCCAACATGCCACACCCTAGGACCATTACATAAGCCAGCATGCAGTGAACCAGCTCCCCCGAACTAACAAGCATGAGCAATGCACGTCAATGCACACAAGCAATGCACCATGCAACCGAAAGGCCACTAGTCCCCTTAGGAAATAACTAGTTTTATGAAACATTTTATTTTTCTAAGACTGTCATTGATGTAATAAAGAAAGTTATAATTGCCAAGTTGTTATTGGTGTGTTAGGAGACTTTTGAAGTGAAAAGCTCTATGTAATGAGGCCCTTTTCTTCCCAAGCCCTCATCTATTAATAGGGCAACCCTCTCTCATTTGTAACAAGCAAATTTTAGAACACAAAACCAGAGTTTCTTATTCTCCAGCATAGGAATATATCTTAGGGCGTAAGGTGGCCGAAAACCCCTTAGGTTACATCACTTTTGCATGATATAGGCTCTTGTTCTTGACAACACCCATCAAGGCAAGTTTAAATCCTTTTCTATTTTTCTCCATTCTCATTTCTATTCCAGCCTCCTATTCTATCAAGCCACTCTTGTAACACCAAAAATTTGATGTTCGAATTATCAATTTTTATTTTTTTATATAATTCTGAAAAAGATTTGTAATTGGATTTTTAATTTATTATCCCATATAATTCTTAAAGGATTAAATGGATTGGTGGTGTAAAGCTTTTCGGGGAAATTGGAGTTCTTGAGTTCAAATTACCTTGGTTGCATGACAAAAAGATTATTACTTGTATTTATGACTTGTGAGAGACAAGTAGATTTGTGTAGTGTTAGGTTGGCTTGTGTTTGTGAAGTGTGTGAAAGACAAGTAGACTTGAAATATTGGTGAGTTGGCTTGTGTTGATGGAAATGAAGGGAAAAGTCCACTTGCATAGGTGTGGGTCAACATGTGCCATGAAATATGAAGAACAGGTCAGTATGTGAGTGTTTGAATCGCCTTATAGGCTCAAATTGAGGTTACTGGTCGACTTGTGCCATTGACAAGTTGCCTTGGTGGATTGCAGAATAGGAATTTTGAGCCTTGGTATTGTTGGTTTCCTTGCACCACTAGTGAGTAAAACTAGTTAGTTTAAAGGTTAGGTTTCTAACGTAATAAGTTGAAAGGGTAATTTGCCTAATACTTGGGTTGACTTGAGATTTGGATTTCTGAATTTTCAAGTTGACTTGCTCCCAAGGAGGTTGCCTTCTCCATGAAAGTTTTGTATCTACAAGTTAAATTCTTTCTAAGAAAGTAGCCTTGTCTATAGTGCAGGTTGACTTGTCTTGTCGAACTTTATTGTTTTAAGGGTGCAACATAACCAAGAAGGACATCTAACTCAACCTAAACTCTTGAGTAAGGAAGGACAAGATGGTAACTTCACCTTTTACTATAGATAGGCTTGAACCAAGTCCTAATCTCATTTCTTTTCTTCTCCATCGCCCAAACTCTCTCTTTCATTTTCTTCTCTCTATTCATCTCTCCCTCTCTTCATATTATCTCTCTACCTCCTCTGAAATCCATCAGAACTTAACCGAACCTATAGATTTGGGTCTCCAAACCCTCCAACAAGCACATAGAGGACCGAAAGTAAAGAGAGAATTAGGTTTTCTAGTGAGAGAAACCTAGTGTTTCATGGAATTTCAACTTGGAAATGAAATCGATAGCACGAATAGAAGTAATGCTTCTCCCTCATCTTGGATTTGAGCTATCACTGATTGTTTTAAAGATTTAGGCTAAGATTTGTGAAAAGGTAAAATTTGGGACTTAGGGATAGGGTTTATAAATGTTAAAATTTTGGAAAATCATGGATGATAGCCGCACATGGTTGCAAATGTAGTGTGATTTATGGAAATGGAACATAAATGTATGAATATTGAAAAATTAGGGTTGTGTTAACTTGAGAAGAATTGAAATAGCCTTAGTTTTACAAGAGGAATAAATGAGTAATAGATGCTTATTATCTTAGGCATAAGGCATTGGACTCAAGTAAAGGATTAAACATCATTGTAGATTGATGTTAAGTGAGAAAATATTTAATATTGATTTTAAGTGAGAAAATATTTAATATTGATTTTATAAATATTTTAAAAATTGGTTTCACATTGTTTTATGAATGTGGAGTGTTCTAAAAGGAAATTAGAAATTAAAAATGTATCCATGTGTTGAATTGGAAATAATGTGGCATGTTTATTGATTTATATTGAATATGACTTGATTGAATTCATATATTGAGAGTTCATTGAAAAATTGTTGGCACATCTTGACATATATTATGATGATTGCAAAATGGTACCATATACATGATTAATGGCTATAGCCATTCCCCTCCATGGAGCGACTCGATGGGATGGTGTGGTTGGGTATTTATTTGCTTAAGGAGGTAGCTGCATTTGAGAAATGTCTCTGAAGTCCTCTCTTCGAACAAGCATGGTAGCACCCCAAGGGAGGCCTGAGCCAATGCCAAGATTGGGATTAATGTTTATGATTGATAATAATGAAAAATTCTTAACAATTCTACCATTGGTTTAGACCAAACCTTTGATGGAAAGTTTTTTGACAACCCCATGATCTTTCAAAAAACTCGTTGTCATGACTGGTTGCATAAATTTTATATATTATGATTTGTTGAAATCTTGTTTGAAATCTAATGTTGATGATAAACCTTTCTCTCTATGGTTACTATTGAATGATTTTAAGATAAGTGTTTGACATATCTATAGTCATCACTCATTTATTCTCATAACATGTTATACACTCACTAGTTATAGTTTATACTCATCTTTCTTAATTCTATTTTTATAAAGGAAGTTTAGTTAACACTCTTGGTCGTTTAGCGATGGATTTGGTGTGATTGCCTTCACAGACATCTTTTGGTATAGGTTTTGTCCCTGCCTTTGAGATATTGATCGAAAGATCTGAGGTGGCCATTTTGTATAAAATCTATTTAGAAACTAATTTAACTCTATATTTTGATTTTGATGGGACTTGCTTATGTATAAATTTTAGTAAGAACCTTTAATTTCTCTTTTTATGAAACTTACTTGGAATTATCTGTTGATTTTGCTTCTTATCCCTTGAGTGGGAATTGCATTCTGGTGGTTGCTAATATTAAGTGGTCGAGATGGCCTATAGTTTTATTAGAATTTTGAATGCCTTGTGGTACTTTAGAACACGAGTAATATTTCACACGTATTTTAGGATAACATGGTGGTTGTCGCATGTTAGGACTTGCGAATTGAGGCATGACAATTTTATTCGTATCTGGTACAAGGACTTATGGATTTCACACGTGTTTTATTGGTATCCAACTCTACCTCCTCAACTCGAGGCCACATCGTCTTCACATGCACCTCCTCTGATGTCGACACATTTGGCTTTTCCAATTGGGATTCCAACTTCTCATATAGCTGCCCTTCGG
This sequence comes from Dillenia turbinata, assembly GCA_037126225.1. Lineage (NCBI taxonomy): Eukaryota > Viridiplantae > Streptophyta > Magnoliopsida > Dilleniales > Dilleniaceae > Dillenia > Dillenia turbinata. The sequence continues at coordinate 12,718,719 of JBAMMX010000002.1, read as the reverse complement.
CAAGTGATGGAGTGATAGAACACCTATAAAGCATAGTTCCAAGCTCCAGTGGCACCTCCTCTTCTGATTGGCGCATCAATCGACCGCCTTACCATTGAGTTGTCAAAGTTAATCAAAGTAGCGAGGCTACTTAGATGTGAGACATTCACAAGCACTTGTGATGCCTCAGTAGCTATGGAATGGATCAACTAAATTCAGGAGATCATCACCGATATGAGGTTGGATGATAAGATGAAACTGTGGGTGGCTATGAAGTTACTAGATAAGGGTACACTAACTTGGTAGGAGAATGTAAAGGGTAGAATATATACTCTTCTCACTTGGGGAGAATTTCTTAGAGGTTTTGAAGAAAAGTACTACACATGATTCTATTGGGACTAAAAGAAAGAGGAATTTTTCAAGATAGCCCAAGAGAATAGGATAATAGCGGAGTATGTGATAAAACTTAGGGAGCTAACTACATATGTTTCAGAGTTTGTGAACTCTAAGAAGTCTCTTTGTGCAAAATTTGAATCAGAGCTAAACTTAAGTATTAGGGAGAAGATGTTAATATTGAAAGGACACATGTTTCAAGTTATTCTAGAATTGTCCTTGAGAGCCAAAAAGATGGTAATCGAGAAAGGAAAGGTTAGAGAAAATCATGGCAGGAAGAGAAAGCCTGGGTTCACTCCTAATCAAGGTTCTAAGAAGAGTAGTAACATGGACTCCTATAGTAGCATCTCTACTATCGGGTCCGTTGGCTCTTCAAAAGGCTAATAACTATTGAAGTTTGGTACTCTCGCCTCTAGTGCCATGTCCAGGAGCAAGTCAGCAGGACTGAAGAAAGAACCCTGCCAGAGTTATAGCTAATAATATCTCAGACCGTGTACCAAGCATCGTAAATGTTATCAATGTGGGAAGACAGGACATTTCTGTAATATATGTCCCGAATTGGGTCTACGTGGACATGGAGGTTAGATCAGTCATGATCACTCGAGTGGCCCTAGAAGCGGCCCATCAAATGTCCCTACACCATCGATTAGTACTACTCTACGAATGGGTACTGAGAGTAATACTATGGTCGTTCCTCCTTAATGTCCCCAACAAAAGAATCAATGAGAATCTATGCAATGACGAATGAGGAAACTCAGAATAATCCCAACGTAGCCATAGGTAACTTCTCTTATGTTTGAATTTGATGATTTAAAAGTTTTGGGTGCAAATACTGTGTGATTATGTGTTCATGACTGTGATTTAGAGATATATTGATCATGTTACATGATAATGAAGTTAGGGGAAATGATTTTAGTGATTTATGATAGTTTGTGGTGGTAGAGATCATTGAATGGCTTGGTTGAGCCTATTAGATTTGTCAAATATTTCAATTTCTGACAATTGTTCTCATGGGTTGACTTGCCAAGGTGATAAGTCAACTTGGTTGTTGATTGTGGCAATGCACGGGTCGACTTATTAGGGTCTAAGTCAACTCGCATGCATAAATTTGGGAGTGTTAAGTCCACTTGTTTGTTTATGAGTCACCTTTTTAAAACCACAGATACTGATTTCTAAGACCATCTATTCACAAGTCGACTAAGCTCATGGCTAGGTCAACATGTATGCCAATCTACCTTAAGTTAAGTCTACTTGTATTACAATCAAGTTGACATAGCTGTGTTACAGACCTGTATTTCTGAGAGCATGATGCTCCAAGTCAACCTGTGGATATCTTAGGTCGACTTCTGATCTTACAAATTATAATTTCTAAGAGTCACTTTGTTTGGGTTGACTTATACTACAGTTAAGTTGACTTTTGATCATAGTCTTTATCGATGATATCTTGGAGCACTCAAAGCATCTTTGGTTTGTGCTACAAACTATTTAGGAGAAGCAACTGTATGCGAAATTCTCTAAGTAGGAATTTCGGTTAAGAGAGATTGGCTTCCTAGGGCACATTATATCCGGAGATAGAATATCTATAAATCCAAAGAAGATTAAGGCAATCTTATAATAAGAGCAACCCAAAAATGACACCAAGGTGAGAAGTTTTCTCAGGTTGACAGGGTATTACCAAAGATTTATCAAGGAATTCTCTAAAATTGCGGCTCCATTATCTAACTTGACTCGAAAGGGAATCAGATTCGAGTGGAGCAATAAATGTGAAGAGAGTTTTCAAAAACTCAAGAAAAAACTCACATCTGCACCCGTCTTTGCTCACCCCACTAGTAGTGGTGACTATATGGTGTATAGTTATGCTAGCAAGTAAGGATTGGGATGCATATTGATGCAAGGGGATAGGGTAATTACCTATGCCTCTCACCAATTGAAGAAGTATGAGTTGAATTATCCCACCCATGATCTAGAGTTTGCTGCGATTGTCTTTAATTTGAAGATTTAGTGGCATTACTTGTATAGAGTGACATGCCGAGTCTTCACCAACCATAAAAGTCTCAAATATCTACTCACTCAGAAAAAACTCAATTTGAGACAACGAATATGGGTAGAGTTAATCAAAGACTATGATCTGGTGATTCATTATCACCATGGGAAAGCTAATATGGTCGCTGATACATTGAGCCATAAGTTTTCTTCCTTTAACCTGATGTCTTTGGGAGTTCTTACCTGTCTTGTTTGGTCGGACTCCATGCTCTCAGTATTAAGCTAGCCCATGATGATCAAGATGCACTTTTGGCCAAGTTCAAAGTATAACTTACTTTGGAGGATCGTATTTGAGAGTTTTAAGCTAATGATGAAAAATTAAAAGTGGTAATAGAGAAAATCCATAAGAACGAAGGTGATAAATTTAGAATTCGAGATGACAGGATAGTTATGTACAGGAAACAGATTTGTGTTCCCAATAATGATGATTTTCGGAGAGATATCCTCGAAGAGCCACACTCTTTGGCTTATGCGATGCATCCCGAGAGTATAAAGATACACAAAACCATCAAGGAAACTTATTGGTGATTCGAACTAAAGTGGGAAATAGATGAGTTTGTGGTTAAGTGTTTGGTATGTCAACAAATCAAGGCTAAGCATAAGAATCTAGCTAATACTCTTCAATCGTTATCAAATCTCGAATGGAAATGGGAGCACATTACTATGGATTTCATGGTGGGAATGCCATGTATCTCGAGCCACCATGATTCCATTTGGGTGATATTAGACCGTTTCACCAAATAGTACAACTCCATCTGATTCAAAACACTTACTCTATAAAAAGGCTGGCTAAACTATACATTGAAGAGATCGCGAGACTTCATAGAGTTTTGTAGTCTATTGTCTCAAACCATGATCCCCAATTTACGTCTCAGTTTTGGCCAAAACTACGAGAGTCCTTAGAGACTAAGTTAAAATTCAATACTGCTTTCCATCCTCAGACTGATTGCCAGTCAAAGTGTACAATTCAAACCTTAGAGGACATACTAAGGGCAAGTGTCATGGATTTATAGGGAAGTTGGGATAGACACCTTCCGTTAATCGAATTCGCCTGTAATAACAATTATTAGGCGAGCTTTGAGATGTCACCCTATGAGGCACTATGCAAAAGAAAGTGCCGAGTACCTTCGTATTGGGATGGGGTTAGAGAGCGAAAGATTGAAAATATGAAATTAATAGAAGCAACCAAGGAAGAGATGAACGTTACCCGAGAAAAGATGAAGGCAGCTAAAGATTAGAAAGAGTTATGTCAGTAAAAGAAGAAGACCTTTGGAATTTGATGTCAGAGACATGGTTTTATTGGAATTTTGAATACCTTGTAGTACCTTGGAATACGGGGTGTGATTTCATATGTGTTTTAGGATAACACGGCAGTTGTGGCATGCCAGGACTTGTGGGTTGAGGCGTGACAACCCTTATGTATAAGGCATCTTGGTACCGTACATAAGGAGAACTCCACTATTTCCCCATAACCTCCCCAACCAAACACACAATTCCCTCAAGATCTAAGGTTACACGGCTAGCTTTATTGCCAAAGCCAAAGATCACAGCATACTCCACCCCATTTCATTGAGAGATTACCAAGGGACGTGTTATACTTGGTGCCTAGCATCAAGAAATACAACATTATTTGGTGCTTTCATTGAGAAGAGTCCATCCATTCTTTAGAAGATTAGCTATCTACCCTTTCCATCAAGAGATCCTTTCGATCCCTAGAAACACACCATCGTCGTCCCTCACTCCATTAACAAAATAATCAGTCCACACTTTTCTTTAAAAGGATTTCATCCTATCATTGAAAAGGTCCCTTTATTTCCTTGAGAAATCTATCCCTCCATCCTTTATCAAATGCACCCTTGCATTTAAATTGTCCTCAAGTCCCAAACACAACCTTTCATCTTATGGCTTATAGAGAAAGGATTGAAACCCTTGAAGCATTCGTGGAGGCAAGCCAAAAAAGCCAAGCCAAGAATGGCCAGTGCATAGAGCAATTAGAGCAACATCTCATCAACATCATTAACATGCTCCGAGATCTACAAGCTATTACACAAAACCAAAGAGTTACAAATCAAGAGACCAATAGTGATGAAGTAAATACCCCTCAAATAAGAGATCCACAACCAACAAATGTGCAATCTCATGCAATGAGTGTTCATCTTGAGTCATCGTCCGAAGGAAGTGATGAAAAGGTGCCTTTTATCCGCCAAAACATTGCTTTTCAAGTGCAACAACCAAGACAACCCAAACTTGTGTTTTCAACCTTTGATTAAGGAGATCCAAGCACTAGGATTGCAAGGGCCGAAACTTACTTTTCGTACTATCTCTTAGATAGATACGAAGAGGTATGAGTAGTTACTTTTTATTTTGATGGAGAGGAACAACTTTGGTACCAATGGATTTGAGAAAGATAATGATCCAAAGGGGAAAATTTCTTTTGGTTGAAACTATACAAGGAAATCACAAAGAGATTTGGAAAAACCGTATATGTTGATTACAATGAGACACTAACCCGTTTGAGTCAAACTTCTTCCCTAATGGAATATCAAGAGTTTGAAAAAGATCTCGACAAGGGTAGATTGGAGTCCACCGAGGAGTCACAATTAACATCCAAAGGTATGAAATCACAATGATCTTTATTCTCTTTTACTAACTGTATAGATGTAGTCCTTGGAGTTTAATGGCTTAGCACTCTTGAAAAAGTGGTAACCAACTACTACAATAAAGTGATGGAATTCATGCATGGTGATCAATGGAATCAACTTAAGTTAACCGATGATGAAGAGTTACCAATGGTTCTCAATAGAGCATATAGGAAGAGATAAGGGTAGCCATTCATGAAGACAACCGAAGTAACGAGATCATACAAAAGTTGGAGTCCAATCAAGCCAAAACAGTCCCCTATGACATGAAGAAGGCATGTTGTTTTTGAAAGGAAAAATTTATGTCCCTTCAATATATAGCTTAAGGCAAAAGATCCTTTCACATTTGCATGACACCAAAGAAGGAGGACATAGTGGAGTCTTCAAGACTATGCCCAAATTATACAACTATTCATATAGGAAGGCATAAAGAAGGATGTCATTAATCACATCCGTTCATGTCAAATATGTCAAAGAACAAAAGGGGATTCTATAAAGCCACAAGAACTTCTCCAACAACTGTCAATACCATAGCACTCTTGGGAAGATGTTACAATGGGCATGATTGAAGGATTGCCATCAAGCAATGGATGTAATGGAATTCTTGTTATTATAAACAAATTCACCAAGTATGCTCACTTCATTTTTATTACTCATCCCGTTATGGCCAAAAAAATTGCAAGGCTATATGTGGACAATGTAATGAAGCTTCATGAAGCTTCTAATAGCATTATCAGTGACCAAGATAGAATTTTCATGAGTAGATTTTGGAAGGAAATCTTTTGTCTTCATGGAACACATCTTGCAAGAAGTTTGGTCTATCATCCACAAATCGATGGGCAAACTGAAGTATCCAGTCAAACATTAGAGCAATACCTTATAAGTTTTATTCATCACAACCCTAGAAGATGGGAAGAATACCTTTCATGGGTAGAATATTGGTATAACACCAAAAAGCATGAGACCATTGGAATGACAGCATTCGAAGTCCTTTATGGATGGCCACCACCAAATCTTCTATCCTATACAAGCGGTTCAGTAACCAATGATTTGGCTAACATCGAATTAAAGACACGAGATGAGGTGATACAACAATTGAAGTCCAATCTTCAAAAGGCACAATCAAGAATGAAAAAGCAGTATGACAAAAACTGTCTTGATGAAGAGTTTCAAATTGGAGATTGGGTCTACTTGAAGTACCACTTCAAAAATATGAGACGCAACTCATAGTAAGGGATAACTAAGCTTTAAGCCAAATATTATGGTCCATCTCAAATCAAGGACAAGTATAGGAAGCTTCCATACCACCTTGATCTTCCTCAAAGCATACGAATCCACCCGATATTTCATATGAGTTGGCCAAGGAAATTAGTTAGAGATCCCTCCAAAGTTTTACCACCCTTCCGGATCTTGAAGAAAATGGAAACATCATCTTTGAACTAGAAGTTGTGTTGAATTTAAGGCCAGTATGAAAAGAAAACCCTACATGACAAGAAGTACTTATAAAGTAAAAAGACATCAACCGAGAGAAAGCAACTTGGGAAGATATCTTAATCATTGTTAATGGTTTTCCATTATTTAACCTTGGGGACAAGGTGCGTCTTCAAGAAGAAGTGAATGATGTAGCCCTTAGTAAAGCTATATACGCAATGCTCGTTATTGCACAAGGAGAATGGCTGCAAGGCATACACAAGAAGAAATCACAAAGGTTCACATGGACAAATGTATCCAACCTCATGACAAGACAAAGGGTGCCAATGAAGAGATACCATCATGGCCCAAGGAAAAGCAATCACATAAGGCATTGCATAACATTGCAACAAGCCACACAAGCAAGGACAAAAAGTGCACAAGCAATAACACATGCCAAAGGACATGATCATCGAAAGGTCGCAACCTTTCATGACATTCCAAGCAATCAATAAGCAAATGTCTCTAAGGAAGACGAGGAGGCAATTGCATGTTTCAAAGAGCAAGTAGGAAGACCTACACTCGAAAGGACACCATACAAGGAGATACTACAGCACGAGCAGCCTACACCCCCAACACATGCCAAACATATGCAGAGTAATGCACCCACATGAGCCACAACCCAAAAGAGATGTGCAAGCACACTACAACACCAAGCAATCATGCACCAATAAGCTAGCAAGTGAAGTGAAACAAGGAATAGAGATATGGCTCTATTGATATACACTAGCACATGAGTCGGTGCACATCAGTGCGTAGGCTAGCACCATGTCAATGCATGAGTCAGCATACCACACCCTTGCACCACGCCCTTGCACTCGCACATAAGCCAGTGTGTAGTAAACTAGTGCCCCCACCGAGCCAGCATATGTAGCGCACACTAGCACACACAAGTAGTGCACCATGTAGCCGAAAGGCCACTGGTTCGCCATGCAATAATTGTTTTTATGAAACAATTCCTTTTATTTTTCTAAAGCTTTCATTGATATAATATAGACAGGTATAACTGCCAAGTAGTTATTGGTGTATTAGGAGAATTTTGGAGTAAAAAGCTTTATGCAATGAGACATTTTGCTTCTCAAGCCCTCACCTATAAATAGGGCAATGCTCTCTCATTTATAACAAGCAAATTTTAGAATACAAAACCAGAGTTTCTTCTTCTCTAGTGTGGGAATCTATCTTAGGGCTTAAGGTGGTCGAAAACCCCTTAGGTTACATCACCCTTGCATAATATCGGCTCTTGTTCTTGACATCACTCATCAAGGCAAATTCAAATACTTTTCCATTCTTTTCCATTCTCATTTCTATTCCATCCTCCTATTCTATCAAGCCACCCTTGTGCAAAGGACATCTTCACACCATGCATAAGGATAACCCCACCCTTCCACCTTAACCTCTCCAACCAAACACATAATTCCCTCAAGATCTAAGGCTCCATGGTCAACTTTAGTGCCAAAGCCAAAGATCACAACATATTTCACCATGTTTCATTGAGAGATTACCAAGGGATGCATCATACGCAGCACACATCCTACTTGGTGGGTTTGGGCCAAGATAGAGCTTGTTTGGATTGGAAAAGTTGGAAAAATAGAATCAAATGCATTTTAATTCAAGGGATTATTTCCCAAAATATTTAGAAAGTGACAAAATTTTATAAATAGGATGTTTCCTATTGTTTTCTTTCCAAAACTACCAAAATCGATTTTTGAAAAATTGACTTTAAATTGCCTAGATCAACATGTCAATTCGGAAAAAAATAGAAATCAATTTTAAAGTCAATTTCCTAGAAATCGATTTCAGGAGGAATATATTTATAAAAAGCAAAAAAAAAATAAAAACTTTGTTAAAAAAGGAATATATGTTAACAAAAGTAAAAAATTATTAAAGTAAATTTTCCATTAAAAATTTTTGAAAAAAGGAAAGAAAACAAAAGGTACAAAAATTCAATTAGAAAAATTATTAAAAGAAAGCAAAAAATTTTTAAGAAAAATATTTATAAAAAAGAAAAAAAATATTAAAAGAAAAAAATGTTAACTTTTACAAATTATTAAAATAAATTTTCCGTAAAAAATTTTTGCAAAAAATGGAAAGATTACAAAAAGCAAAAAAAGTAAGTTTGAATAAAAAATAAAAGGAAGCAAAAATTTTAACAGAAAATATTTATTAAAAGTAAAAAATTTTATTAAAGGAAAACAAAAAGTAATTTTTGCGAATTATTAATATAAATTTTCCATAAAACATTTTTGCAAAAAAAAAGAAAAGACTATTTTTAAATTTTTGCAAAAACTTACTTTTTTTTTTGCTTTTTGTTTTCTTTCCTTTTTACTGCAAAAATTTTTTATAGAAAATTTATTTTAATAATTTGTAAAAATAGCTTTTTTTTTCTTTTGAGTTTTTTTTTTTGGTAAATATTTTCCTTTAAAAATTTTTAGTTTCTTTTATTAATTTTTCAAACGTACTTTTAATAATTTTTCAAACTTTCTTTTAGTAATTTTTCAAACTTACATTTTATTTTTTATTTTTTGCCTTTTGTTTTCTTTCCTTTTCTTTTGCAAAAATTTTTTATGGAAAATTTATTTTAATAATTTGCAAATATTACTTTTTATTTTCTTTTAATAAAAGTTTTTGCTTCTTATAAATATTTTCACTTAAATTTTTTTGCTTTCTTTTAATAAGTTTTCAAACTTACTTTTCTTTTTTTGGTTTTGTTTTCTTTCCCTTTCTTACAAATATTTTGATCAAAAATTTATTTTAATAATTTGTGGAAAATTGTTATTTGTTTTCTTTTAATAAAATTTGTTTTAATTTTTTTTTGATTCCTTTTATTTTTTATTCAAACTTACTTTTTTTGCTTTTTGAAAAAAAATTTTATGAAAAATTATTTTTAATAATTTGTAAAAATTGTTTTTCTTTTTTAATAATTTTTTTGCTTTTTTTTATAAATATTTTTCTTTAAAAATTTTTTCTTTCTTTTAATAATGTTTCAAATTTACTTTTTTTGCCTTTTGTTTTCTTTGCATTCTTTTTCAAAAGTTTTTAGTGGAAAATTTATTTTTATAATTTTTGCCTTTTGTAATTATATATTCCTTTTGTAACGAGTTTTGAGTTCGAAGTCAATTTCCTGAAAGTTGACTTTGAAGTCAATTTGTAGAAACTGACTTTTTTTTTGGTGCAAATGAGCAGCCTGATCTAGACAATGTGAAGTTGATCGCCGATTTTTAGGAAATCGATTTTTGTAGTTTTGGAAGAAAAAAAGATCATCCTATTTCTGGAATTTCGTGCCACTTTCCCTATATCTTGGGAAATAACCCTTGATCCAAGCATTTGAAAATGTTAACTGGGTTTCAGGAGAAGTCATTTGTTAGAGTCAATGCGAGCGCTTCGGGTGTCGTAAGACCCAACTGAGCAGATGCCGAGGAGGAATGAAAAAAAAATTATGAAGATAAATAAATATATAAAATGAATGAAAACTAAAATTATGAATTGAAATACCGTCACGAATATATCTTTTTCTTTCAAACGAATTTGAATTTTTTGTTTCCATAGTATATATGTTTAATTTTCATGAACCAAAAATTTTAAAAAATGTTTAGTAAAAATAAATTGTCAAATTAATTTTGTGTTTTAGAACTCACTGTAATTAAAATAATATCAAATTACAAAATATAATATAATATAGTTTTAGGTATAAAATTAAACAATTAATTTATTATTTCATTCCCAAATTCTATTTCAAACTATTACCAAAAATCAAGATTGGAAATCCCTCCCAAAAACAGATTTCTTTCATGAACAATTCCACAATATGAATAGAATTGCTTTCAAATGCATATTAATTTTCGTAAATCTTGAGAAAAAAAAAGAGTTATTTTAATTACAATTTTCACTAACAATGTAGTCAACGCCTCTAGTTGACTTGACCCGTTTTTACCCCTATTCTAGACCCATTTATTAACTAAAAGAGTTTGAACATTGCTTTTTAAGTTAAGTTCGTAGATAAGAGATGATTCCGTTCGATTTGATCAGAAAATTTATAAATTTAAATGTTTAATTTTGTTACACTTGATTGTTGTTATACTTTTTTTTTTTTTTTAAATATTTGGATGCCAACTAAAGAAGTGGGTTTTAGCCTAAACCCTAAATGGCCAATCCAGGAGAGTATTAGGATAATTCAGTGGCCTCTATTTTCCAGAGGCGAGTATTGTTTAGTTAAAACCTTTAAAACCCTTTTTTCTGATCTTCTTATATTCTGTGTAGTTTATTCTATTTTTAATTTTGATTTTAAATAAAATTAAATTTTAATTTAATTTATTTAGATAGATATCAATTTTTAACAATTTCTATTTTGCTCAAATTGAAATAACAGAACTAGTTAAAAATATGTATAGTTTTCAGATAATTATTATTTATGTAAATATTAATATGATATTATAACTAAAAATGTCAAAAGAGAAAAAATATTATAACTAAAAAAAAAATCCTAAAAGTGCTGATATAATATTATAACTAAAAGTTAAAGGAGAAAAATATTTTAAAAACTATTTTATTAAAGGATGATGTCATATTAGTTATTTCTTTTTTATTTTATGAACTATAGAATACTAAACTTAGTTTAAAAGTTTCATATTTTGTATATTTTATTTCAAATTTGAATTTTATAATTTTCACATTTCCATTTGGAGAAATCTAATTATTAGTAAATTTAAAATTTAAAATTATGATATATAACTGCAAGTTAATGCCAATAATATATATTAGGTTAGTGAATTATAAAAATCTCTTATAGAAATTTTAATAATTCAGTCAATTTAGATAATTGAACTGAATTAACTATATAATTCAGTCTAACTGAATTATCGATTTTTTACTTTACGTGAGTTGCAAAATGAAATTAAACTGATTATTTTAATTTTAATCATTTCGATTACAATTTAATTAAATGCTGACTCTACTATTTTGAATCAACAGAATCCACTTTCCAAAATAGATAGACGACAAATTAGATATGGAATATGCTTTTCTTTCCTACATAAGATAGAGCTACAGAACCAACATAGGAAAATTGTCTTTACACTGTCATAAAGTTGGGTTTTGCCTTTTTCTCATAATGCAAAACTTTTCTTAGGTCATAGAATATATCAGTATGATAAAAGATGTTTTTATAGAGTCACCGATTTGAATTTCAGTCCATTTCACAATATTATATATATATATATATGTATTTATGTTGGAAGTGAGTTTGGCTCCACAGATGATGGCTCTGTTAACTCAAACGACGGAATTCTGTCGTCATGGAATCACGATCTGAGGACCTACAAAAAGATCGTTCAAGGGTGCTCTGGTAGAGAGGCTCCAACGCTTAAATTAGAGAGCAGTTTTCGAAAGAACAGAACAAACCAAGGGAAAGAAGTCTCAGTGGATCTGTTGAGTAAGTTCTAGTAGAAAGAGCCACGTACCTGGTCGATGGATCTCATCATGAATATATAGTTACCTAGTGTAAGAGCCGTGCATTAGTGGGGCATTGAAATCCTAGTTTCCTTTTAGAGGTATCCCAAGATCTCGGGGATCAAAGTTAAAATATCCCAAAAGATCTAAACAACATTAGATTGGAAAACTTTTGATAGCCATTCAGATTTCTTTTCGCATATTTGAGGTTTCCTACTCATTCATGAGAGATTATTTCTGTGTTTATAGAGGAAGCGAATATTTTCTTTAGCGGTTGGGTGGTGATCATGGATCACTACGAGAATACTGCAATCAGTCAACGGTCTGCCGACTAGCTGGTGATCAATAGTCATTCAAAGATAGAGAGTGTGTGGCCGTGTTTATCTGTTCGGGGAGATAGATCCCAACGGTATGTTAGGGCAACATTAGCCTGTTTAGGAAGATAGATCCCCATGATTAGTTAGAGTGACATTGATCCATTCGGGAAGATAGATCCTAACGATAGGTCAGGGTGCAAATGGGCAGATATCAATTGATTGAGCAATTAGGTTGTTGAATATTATTGGTTGAATTGTGGGTTGGTTTTGGGCCTAATATGACTTGGCCGTTTTGGCTAAGTACCATCACTTGCCCTTACTCCTGGGTTGCTTCAAAGACAGAACGTCAGGAGTTTATTTCAGATGAGACCCCTTGGATCTTGCAAATCAAGACATTAAATGTGGCACGTGTAGCTTCAGTTATCGCGAACCGTTCCCAATATACTTTTTATTCTACACATTTGTGAGTTGGTTCTCCATTACCTTTTTGGTTCGGATTCAGGGAAAGTGCCCATTGTGGGGCCATCTTCTACGGTTCCAACATCGCCCTTGGATAGGGGCAAATAGAAGGTGCTTGAGGAGAAGACACTCCCTCATCCCATTCCCATTTAGTCTTTTGATGGGAGTCAGGGTTTTAAGGAGCATGGGATCATAACCATCAAAATTAGTGATCATCGGGATTGTAATGTGGACGTTGTAGAGGGAGAGAGACTTGCTGACCTATTAGACTTCTATAACTCAGACTAGATCAGAATAAGCTCTCATTAGAGCAGGGCAACGTGGCCCTATTTTTAGCAACTATGATGATATTTCTTTGTCTTTTGTGTTCCTTTGGTCTTTTTCTTTACTGGCCTATAGACTTGTGTTTAATTGTCCAAACCATAGCTTTGGCGAAGTTTTAAAAATGACATAGTGACCATATAATAAATAACATGAGACGCTGGTCTAATCAGACTGTGAACGATACCTCTCGGTTGGAGAAGGCTCTCTTAGAAAAGGAAAAGGAACTCGTGGGGGTGAGGTCCTTGATAGCTACTGTGAGTACCTAGGCTGAAGAGATGGAATGGTTGTGGGTTGAATGAGGTGCAGACCTTTGATGGTGTGAGGAGTTAGAAGTGGAGGCTAAGGTGCGCGTGATGTCCCTTCAAGCCATAAGAAAGCTCCAATATACAGGGGCAGTCCTTTCAGGCTGCTAAACAAGAGTTGGTCGGGCAATTGGCTACTAAGCATGAGCTATCCAAAAGGCTTCAATACACCTTGGAGATCATCCACCAGGTGGAGTTATAAGATGCAATGCCCCCAGATGTTGAGGGCCCTACTCTTGAGTTTGAATCTGTTGCTGCTCCTACTATAAACCCTAAACCTGTTGCAACTTCTATTGTGGAGCTTGAGCCTATGGCTGCTCCTGTTGTAGAGCCAGAGCCTATTGCTACTCCTGCTATGGAGCCTAATATTCATCAAGCCCTCTGACTCAGGTCTATGCTTTTCTGTTTCTTTTGTATCTCTTGTTTAGTCATATGAATAGAACATTCTTCTACTTTTTTCTCAATGCTAGTTTCACATCAATCGGGTTACCTTTAGAAAAGAATATTAACCGAGAGTTTTGTCTCTACTATGTTCAGCTTTGCTTGGTGAATTCCGTGTGTCAAGTAATTTAAATGTTGTTTGTTCGTTTAGGGAGACACGTCACTTCAAACTCCTCCCAGAAAAGTTCATGTGGCAATATTTCATTTATGTAGTGTGATTTCTGATGACAGGAAGAGACAATGTTGGCCCATTTAGGAGATGGATCCCAATAATAGGTTAGAGCAACATTGGTCTGCTCGGGGAGATGGATCGTAACTATATATCAAGGCAACATTAGCCTATTTGGGGAGATAAATCCTAACAATAGATCCAGGCAATATTGGCCCGTTCAGGGAGATAGATTCCAATAATAGCACTGAATGGCATTGGCCCTTTCAGGAAGATAGATCCCAATGATAGGTTAGGGCAATATTAACTCATTCGGGGAAATAGATCCCAACAATAGGTCTAGATGACATTGGCCCTTTCAAGAAGATAAATCCCAACGATAGGTCAGGGCAATATTGGGCCATTAGGAGAAATAGATCCCAATAATAGGTTTGGGTGACATTGGCCCTTTCGGGAAGATAAATCCCAATAATAGGTCTGGGCGACATTTTCCTTTTCAGGGAGATAGATCCCAAGATAGGTTTGGGCGATATTGGCCCCTTCAATAGTCTAACTTGGCTCGATTAGCTCATGAAGAGGGATAGAAAGTGTCGTTAAAAAGAAAAAGAAAAGCCAATAACAAGTGAACAAAGTGTCAAAACAAAGTAATGTTCCAAAACCGTCTGGGATCCTAAATTTGACCTTCATATGCTTTGTGCTCAATAGTGCTTCTAGAGTATTCAAACCTAGATGTCCCAAGATGGTATTGCAGAGAGAAGGAAGTTTAACCACATTGAATGTGGTTGAAGTTGTTGTATGACCAGGCGAAGTCCTAGGCAAGGAGATGATGCCCTCAGGGTATATCTATTAGCCTGAGAGTCCCTTAATGGATCCATCCCTTAATGGATCCAGCATGGGACTGTAGGTGTCTTGAGGAATAATCCATCTTCTAAAAGGCACTCCAGTACAGGAGGTTACATCGGACATCTTGTTTGACAAAGATCCTTCTAACTTTGTATTACCCAATCTTGATAGTAATAATGAGGGAATTATATCTATCTGGGTCAACTTCATCTAATTCATCATCATTGAAGCCAATCATTGGCTTCCTTCTTTTGGGGGGTTTCCTGATACGGATGGCTAGGATCTCTTTTGATAGGAAGGCTAGTATCTCAGTCTTTTGGAAAATCGGGGCTACTAGGCGTCCCTCTTTATTCGTTCGAGTGTCTACTCGATGACATCGATGCATTGCTTGTGGGATATGGATTGGGAGGTTAGGTTGAGGGGTGTTGTATCCACTCTGTAATTTTGAGTATCACTCCATCAGGCCAGTTGAGGGTATCCACCGAAAGCAGTTAGTCGATTCGTTCATTCTCCCATTTTGGATTGTGAGGGCTCTGAGGGGGAATGCCCTCTCTATCTTTGTTTATGAAACTTTGGAGTCAACCACTCTGAACAAGGAATTCCAATTCATTCTTGAGTTTCTTATACTCGTCGATGAGATGCCGTAGTCCCGATAAAAGTGACAATACCAAGTTTTGTCCTTTTGGGGCTATTCTCCATGGGATGAGGGTGCCACCTGACATACGATTTATTCTGAATCTAAAGGAGTACTTGGCTGGGTGCCTTATTTAGAGGGGGTGTAATTGTTAAAATTTTGTGGCTGTGGTGGCCCTTGACGGGCCCTCTTTGGGGAAGACCAATGAGGAGAAGGGTCACGCTCCTTTGGAGCTTATTGATTGCTTATTTTGTCAAAGGCCTCGACGTCCTCTGCCATGATGTACTTTTCTACACAAGTATAAAACTATTGGATGGAGGCAGGGGGCTCTCAGTAATAGATGTCTTCATTCTGGATGGTCATAGACCCATGAGTAGTACAGCTAGTGCAATCGAGTGATCTAAGTCGGAGACTTTCATTGTCTCAACTTTGAACTTCTTGAGGAAGTTTCTAAATGACTCGTCGTCTCTCTGTCATAATAAGAGGAGGATGTAGATTTTCTCTTCACACCCCACCTAATGACAAAGTGCTTTTTGAACTGTCATCGCAACTGAGAAAAACTCTTAACGCTAAATGGGGAGAGTGAGTTGAACCATGTTAGCACATTACCTTTTAGGGTGGTCGGGAAGTGTTTGCACATCATGGCGTCTATTATATCCCTTGAGACCATCACAGTAATAAAGTGGGTGACATGGTCCCCAGGGTCATTGGTGCTATCATACTTCTTTAGGGGACGAAGAAGCACATGATAGGGTATTGGTTTTGAAGAGATTTTTGGGTCGAAAGGCAAGATACCTGTGGGGTAGTGGTGGGTTTATCCCTTCTTACATTTGTATGCTTTAACTCGTCAGCTACGAGTTCCTCAACCTATTTTCTTAGGTTATCTAGATCATAACAAGAAGTCACCAAGGGTTCTCGATGTTCTTAGGGCTTAAGTCACTATGTGTGAATGTGACCTGATCTGTTAGAGGAGGATTGGGCTCCAAGTTGCAAAGTACTACTGAGATTTTCAAGCTGTTTACTCATATTTTGCAATCTAGACTATAATCTCTCTACTGGGGTTGAGCAGCTTTTTCTTGGGAGGTAGAAGCAACCAGTGGCATAGGGCGGCTATGGCTGCCAGTTGGAGGCTGTAGCTTTGGTAGATTGGCAACAACACGATGTTGGGCGGAGTTTGTTTGGGAAGCAAAGCGCCCTTCCATCAGGGATGCTGCTTTAGAAGTGGCCCTGGTTATTGTTTGGGGAGGCATTCTAGAAAAATAGGAGATTGACAAGATGGATTCTCTTTTAGTCTGTTATCACAGATGGTGCCAATCTATTGAAGGTAAGTTGGCTCCACAAATGATGGCTATGCTAACTCAAGCAATGGGATTTTGCCATCATGGAATCACAATCGTGTGGAGTTGCAAAAGACCACCGAGGAAGGCTCCGATACTCAAGTTAGAGAGCGGTTTTCAAAAGAAAAGAATAGACGAGGGAAAGAAGTCTCGGGTTGATCTCTTGAGTAAGTTCTAATAGAAAGAGTCACGTACTTGGTCAGTGGACCTCATCATGAATATATCGTTACTTGGCATAAGAGCTATGTATTAGCGGGGCACTGAAACCCAAGTTTCCTTTTGTAGGTGTCTTGAGATCCCAGGGATCATAGCGAAAAGATTCCAAGAGATCTTAACGACATTGGATTGGAAAACTTTCAATAGCCATTGGGATTTCTTTCCACATGTTTGAGGTTTCCCGCTTATTCACGAGAGTTTCATTCCATGCTTATAGGGAAAGCAAATATTTTCTTTAGCAGATGGATGGTGATCACCAATCACTGCAAGAATATTATAATCAGTCAATGGTCTGCCAACTAGCAATTGTTCAGTAGTTATTCAAAGATAGAGAGCGTATGGGCCATGTCTGCCCGTTTGAGGAGATAGACCCCAACCTAACAGTATGTCAAGGCGACATTGGCCCACTTGGGGAGATAAACCATGATTGGTCAAGGTGACATTGGCCCGTTCAGAGAGATAAATCCCAATGATAGGTCAGGGCATAATCGGGCGGATATCGGTTGACTGAGCAATTAGGTCATTTAGTACCATCGGTCTAATTGTGGGCTAGTTTTGGGCCCAATATGGCCTCGGCCACTTTGGCCATGTACGATCAATATTGATGATGACTAATTTATGACACATTAGGCCCAAAAGACAATTGAGCCCATGGAGCATCAGAAGACCGACTAAGCCCACAATTTACCAACTTATTAACAACTAGTTCATATCGGCCGCCCCTTCAATCTGATAAACATCTACTTAGTATCCTAATCGGTCGGTCCTTGATAATCACTTATGCAATATTCGCTTACCTAAAATCACGAAGACAGTCCTACAAAAATGGAAATGGAATATACAACCCTTGTCAATAGAGGAAAGGAACCCTAGATGATCCGAACATTCCATACCAATAAAGTTTGACAATGTTTATGCATCTTATGGCATGATTCTTTGAAATCTTGGGATCTTCTCAGAAGGAAACCAGGATTTTATCACCCCGGGGCTACATAACTTTTATGCTAAGAAGATATATAAGTTCTCATATGCCTACCACGCAAGTAAGTTCTCTCGGCCTACATAGGGGCACACAACTTTCGCTAAGTTCTTATTCTCTCTTTCTCATTCTGTTCTATTCTTTCGAAAATCGCTCTCTAACTCCTCACCGAAGTGCCTTTCAGTGGTTTTTTACATGTCCCATCAATCACGACTTTCAGACGGCTAAGTTATTCGATTCAAATTAGCAGAATCATCATTCATGGAGTCAAACTCACCTCCAACAGATTGGTGTCACTCGTAAGAACAGACTTAGTTTTCATCTGAGCCTATTCTTACACATGCCCTTTTTTCCTCCTTTTTATCATGGCCTTAACCAAGAGAAAGAGACTTATAATCGGTTCTGAAGATAAAGACTTGGTGGGAATTAACACCAATCAAAATGATCCATTAATCATCACTACTAGAATCGACTCTTACCTCGTGAAGAGGACCTTTATAAATTAAGGAGCAGACCGTGACATCCTTTTCTGGGATACCTTCCAGCAAATGGGACTTACCTCATCCCTCCTCCAGTCTTACGACCAACCCATCAAGGGGCTTGCAAGCAAAAACATATTCCCATAAGGTATTATCTCACTTATCGTGTCCTTAGGGTTTTTAAGCCTAAATGGCCTTGAAACACTATTGAGAACCCGACACATCTCGTAACTCTGTGTAGCGACCCAGACCCACCTGCCATCCCCATTGTGGGAGAAGAAGAAGTGATCCTAGCATTTGACATGATGGAACTCTGAGATGACCTTAAACAACAATCCGAACCCCAGTCCAGGGAATAGATAATCAAAGTGTCTGTCATGGATATTCCTGGCCAAACTGTTCAGATTGGTGCTTACATGTTAGCATCTCTCCAAAATGTGGTCATAGATTGCCCATGATGTCACTCCAAAGTCTTCGCTTTGTCCCCTGAGGATATGCTGAGCATCCATCCCTTAGTCATTGTTTATAAACTGACTGTGGACACTATCTGCAAACCCATAAAATAGAAGAAGAGGGTGTTCACCCTAGAACACCGGTATGCAATACAAGAAGAAGTTCAAAAACTCCTGATAGTAGGATTCATTCGAGAAGTCAAATACCCCAAATGCTATCCAACGCTGTTATGGTGAAAAAAGCAAATGGTGAGTGGAGAATATTTGTAGAGTTTACTAATCTCAATAGGACATGCCCCAAAGTTAGCTATCTGCTCCCTAACATCGAACAGCTAATTGATAATTTGTCCGGCCATCAACTCTTAAGTTTCATGGATGCCTACTCCAGGTATAATCAAATATACATGATTCCTGAAGGCGAAGAAAAAACCAGCTTTATCCAGAGCTCGGTACTTATTATTACAAGATCATGCTGTTCTGCCTAAAAAATGCTAGGGTCACCTTGGAACGTCTAGTCAACAAAGTCTTCCATGAACAACTCGACAGAAACATAGAAGCATACGTCGATAACATGCTCATTAAAAGTGTCGATGCCAACGATCATGTAGTTGATCTAGAGGAAATGTTCCAAACACTGGAATGATATAACATGAGACTAAATCCAAAGAAGTACACTTTCAGGATCAAGTCCAGAAATTTTTTGTATTTTCTGATCACCAACTGAGGCATCAAGGAAAATCTAGAAAAGATTCAGACTATACTTGACATGGCGCCACCTCAAACTATAAAAGATATGTAACACCTCACCGGCCAAATTGTCGCCTCAACTACTTCATGTCAAAGGTGGGAGAGAAATACAAACCATTCTATGATGCTCTGAAAAAGTCCTAAAAGTTCACATGGACGCCTGAGTGCTATTGTCAGGCCATGATCGAGAAGCTGAAAGAGTATCTGTCACGCCCCGACCCGCCCCCGAGCCAAGCATGCAACAACCGCCGCGGTATCTCGATACACGAGCACAACGTCCCCCATATCAAGACACCATAAGGCTATTAACAACATCAAATCTTATGTATCACAGACCAAATCAATTCCCAAATCATCACAATGTGCCTCAATGCATCAATATATCAAATCAAATGAGAGTTATCATTTTTACAAGTCAACATAAGTATAATACAGTCATCCCAGGTATATAAATACAATGGTCAACTAAATGCTCCAAATATAACAATAACCTCAAATGATTTCCGCGGAAGAGTGGGTAACCGTATCCAAGCCCAGTGTCTCCAAAATGCCCAATGAAATCGAAACTCTACCAGCCCTCAGTCCAAGACTAAACCTGTAAGATAGGAATGTGAGAGGTGAGTACCTAAAAGGGGGGGATGGTACTCAGCAAGTGAGGGGATTGACATCGTACAATTAATATCGGTGTGAACTTGGAGTGTCAAAGCATAAGGTAATAAATATCCACAGTGTGCAAACCGATCATGTCATTTCAAAACCATATATCATACGCACACATCAGAAATCAAGATATGCATCCAATATTTACATCAATATCATGAAGAGCCGGCCAATGAAATATTCCTGGCAAACGTCTACCTCGACCAATGACGGGCGCATTGGGGGTTTTCACAATGCATGTATGTAAAAAAAATAGCTCTCTACCAAAATGTTGGCCGTAGGCTGATCCAACAAGCCTGCAAAATATCACAAGCACAGTCATCAACATAGATCCGACATTTGGGGGATAGCTCTGGCCAAAGCGTATCCGGGCACAATGGGTGCCTCTGTCAAATGTCCTTTGTAACTACGGAATATTGCTATACAGCGGGAAAATGGGGGGCACCAAGCCCAAAGCGTGGAATCATCACAGGGTATCCAACCCAATCACATGTTCAAATCCAGGTTATATGAAACCATGTGCCAATAGATATGAAAATCATATAAATATCACATGTTATGAAAATATGGCACAATATGATTTGTGAAAGCTCATGGATGCATATCAAACAAGTCAAGTAATTGAGACACTCCAATGGTCACAAAAATATGTGTAAAGCATATATAAAAATCTGAAAGTTCAGTTTATTACACATTTGAAATCATGCTATATATATAAAAACATTTAAAACAGGATTTTTCAATCAGTAGTAGATGTCAAAGTCCCACTCACAGTTTGGGGGAGGGTAATGCACTCCCCAATATTACCACAAAGCATAAATCAAGTGCTCCCCTTGTTCAAATCAAATAACTCTTGTGAAGAAAAATCAGTCCGTAGATTTTCAAACCTGTGTAGTCATGGGAAATAACCTATAACTTTTTCTATATAGCTCGGAATTGAGTGATTCAATTTGCTACCTAAAGCCAAGACATTTACCCACGTGTTTCATGTTTAGCTCATCTTCAGATTCTCACTATATGAATTTATGAAAATTTATCTTTGGACTGATTCGGATTTTTATAACTCAACTTGCACAGTTTCAGTAGATTTCTCACATCTCCTTACATATAACTCCAAATTCATTAATTCCAGTCCCATATGAAAGATAAGAGACAGTACTATGACTTTAATTTTGAGCATTTTCTCATATTTAAACACAAAATTTCAGAATTTCAATTCTTTGTTTCAGTTTTGTTTCAAACTCAAGCTCTATCTGGTTTCAGTGAAAGTGCTATAACTCCTTGTCAAAAACTCCATTACAAGTGAAATTTTGCTATGTTGTAGGTAACTTCATGATCTATAACTTTCATTTTATACACTTTCTCAAATTCACATCACAGAATTCCAAGAAATCCTCAATTTGTTTCAGTCACATTCCAATTTCAGCTTCTGTCCAAATTTTGTGCAGAAGCTATAACTTTTATTCTACTTATCAAAACTTAATGAAATTTTAACATGTCATTCCCAAGACATAGATCTACAATTTTTGTGTTTCGAACTTCACTAAATTATGCCGATAAAGGGATTGAAATAAATCACGATCAGAACAGGCAGTTTTCGGTTGGAAACAAAATTTCTGTCAACACATCTTTAGGAAAAAGGGTATAAATTTTGATTCCCTCGTGCGTTTCGGCTGAAATTTTAATATATGGTAGAAAAGAAAGATAGCTACAACTTTTATGTTTTGCGTTTCTCCAAAATAGAGTTGGAAATAGTTCATTTGTACACACTGATTTTATAGTCCAAAACAGAACAACTTTCTGTCATGTTTCAGGAAAAATGCCATAACTTTTGGTACAGGTATCTGATTAAGATGGTTCTTATCTCGTTGGAAAGATAAGACTTGGATCTACAATTTACTTAACTAGAGAATTTTCAAATTCTGACTGTAAGATATCTTAAAACAAAGGTGAATTCACGGACAAAAATAAAATCTAAAGCAAGAAATGACAGAATCTTTCTTTACCTCCATTTCTTTGCCTTCCAAACTCAAGCAAGCTTTCCACTTAGTCCCAGCCTTTGATCACCCTATGTACACCAAATTAAGAGTGTCCCTTTGGGTTCAAAAACAGAAATATAGTATTCTAGGATGCAAAAGAAGGCCTTACCTTGTTTTTTTTTCAAATGTATCTAGAGATTTGAAGAAAATTTTCCAACAAAATCTTCTCCTCCTAGATTGCATTCACTCATTTTCACTCTTGGCTCTTGAAGGAATGAAGAAAGCTTCACATTTTTTTTTCTTCTTTCTCTCACTCACATCCACTTCATGGTGCAACAAATGAAAGAGTTGAAACCTTTTAATTATTACAAACACACTTCATTTCCCCAAAAGTCAATGTTTGTATATCATCAACATTCCTCAAATAAATGTTTGCTTTTTATTCCATACCACACCATACTTGTTTGTCTCAAAAAGTCAAGAATTTCTTTTCCTACACATGCTCTTCATGTCCACAAGACTTCCTCACCATGCTTTGGCATTAAATGCTTGTCCAATTTGTCTCTTGCTTTGTTAAATCAATAGCTCAAACAATTTCATCAACTTTCCAATTTAATTTCCACAATTGGATTGAAATTCCAAATTTTCAACACTCCATAACTTGCCCATACTTTGTTGCCTACCATCTTATTACATTGAAATCCCTATCTTTTGAGAAATTGCTTCTAGGTTCTTGTTAATTACAATTTGGTCCTTGGACTTATAAAAATTATAAATTGACTCCAAAAATTTTCAAACTTACACACTAGGCCCAAAATCATATATGAGGCCCAATGAGACTGATTTCAAAATTTAATATGGTTGTATTAACCCTGTTTGTCAAAATCGATCCGAATTAGGGTTTATGGATCAATTTCTGGACTTTTGCCGTTTTAACCCTAAAAATAATTATTTATTAAATTTAAAAATTTTCTCACTCTCAAAATCACATCTCATCATCTTAGGACCATTTGTGGCCCATTTCAAAATTATTCACTTATGCCTAAAAATTTGCGTAAAAATTCTCTGGGAGAATTTTATTGGAAAAATTTCTGAGTGAAGTTTATAAAATGATTTATAAAAAAAATCATCATATCTAAAGACGAAATAGGATACATGAGCATACACCGAGGGTCGGTGTTACAGTATCTCATGTCGCTTGCGCTCCTCTCCAGATCAGTTCTAGCCGAAAAACTTTATCTTTATCTCTTTGTTTCTGATCAAGTACTGTATTACATCCTCATAAGGCAGGACTCTACCGCACGAAAGCTGGTGTACTACATCAGTGGAATACTCCACAAATCTGAGATTAATCATCATTCCATCGAGAAGATAGCCTTTGCATAGGTTATTACCGCTAGATGCCCATGACAGTACTTTCAAGCCCACATCATCGGGGTGTTAACTAATCAGTCATTGAAGCAAATCTTGCAGAAGAGGGATACCTCAGGCCAACTCATTAATTGGAGCATCGAACTAGGAAAATTTGACATCCAATATTAGCCAAGTTCTCCAAGCAATGGCTTGGTCCTTGTCGATTTCATTCTTGAGTACACGCTCCCAATAACTACCAAGCAATCCCTCAACGATGACCACAAAGATTGCCAGTCACCCAAATAGACCCTCGACATGGACAGGTCATCTAATTCATCAGGTAATGGAATCGGACTCATCCTAGTTGGGCTAGACAACTTCAAAGCTGAAGACGCTCTTCATTTTGACTTCTCAACAACAAATAATCAAGCTGAGTATAAAGCCCTCCTAACCGGGCTAAGAATCGCAGCCTCGTTAGGGGCTCAGAATTGTGGGTCGTTACTGATAGCCAACTGATTGCCAAACAGATCAAATGGGTCTAGGAAATCAAGAAGCCAATGATAATGAAATATCTCCTTAAGATACGCCAAGCCATAGGTAGTTTCGTCATAGTAGACATACAGTAAATCCCATGGTTCAAAAACACACGAGATGACATGCTCTCCAAGTTAACCAACTTCTATTTGGTAGTAACCAGTTGCATCATTTACATAGAGAATCTATCGTGCCCCAGTATCGAGGAATCTAAACAAGTCCTAATGACAGGAGGCACACCTAGTTGGAAAGATCCTATCGAGGCCTATCTAAAGTATGGGAAATAACTGAGTACTCCCTCCAAAGTCGCCAAGTTAAGGCATAAGGCCACCCATTATACCATTATTGATGACAGCCTCTACAAGATATCCAATACATACCCATACCAGAAATGCTTAACACCCAAAGAGGGGGACTATGTCCTCCGAGAGATCCACAAAGGGATATATGACAATTACTTAGGTGCCTGGAATCTAGCAAACAATGCCCTTTGACAAGGCTACTGCTAGATGACTATGAAGGCTGCTGCAAATAATTATGTCAAAAGATATGACAAGTGCCAGCACTTCTTATCGATGCCACAATAACCGTCCACTGAGCTCTACCTAATAGCTAGTTCATGGCCAATTGCCTAATGGAGAATGGACATCTTGGGCCCATTCCCACCAGCAACTAGCCAATGCAAGTTCCTAGTCATAACCATCGACTATTGTACCAAGTGGGTGGATGCCAAACCACTAGCTTAGATCACTATTGCTAAGATGCAACACTTTGTATGGGCATCCATAATCACCAGATTCGGTATACCTCGTGTCATGGTCACAAACAATGGTAAGCAATTAGAAAACCAAAGCTTTCAAGATTTCTACGACAGATTGGAGATCTAACTTTGCTTTATCTTCGTTACTTACCCACAAGCCAATGGCCTAACAGAGGTAACCAACCGAATGATCCTTCAAGGGCTAAAGGCCGTACTGGATGAAGTTAAAAGTCACTTGGTAGATGAGCTCTAGAGTATTCTCTAGGCTTATCGAGCAATGTCCTGAAGAGCCGCAAGTGAAACACCGTATAGCCTCACATATGGATGCGAAGTAGTCATACTGGTCAAAATTGGAGTTTACTCATTGAGGGTGGACCTATACGCAGAGGAACAAAACAAATCTGCTTTCCACAAATGGTTAGACCTACTCCTCTAGTTGAGGGAGGTTGCGTCTGGTCAAATGGCAGCCTACCAACAGTAGACAACAAGATACTACAACAGATGGGTCAAAACTAAAACATTTAAGCTAGGCAACCTAAAACTCGAGAAAGTGGAAGCTATCGGTCAACCCCAACCAGGAGGCAAGCTAGTGTCCGATTGTGAAGGACTTTACTGGGTATAATCAGAAGTTTACCCAGACACTTATCGCCTTGATCACCAAAATGGATCAACGGTCCCCAGAACATGGAACTCTGAAAACCTATGCATTTGTTACTAGTGAAGGCCAATGCCCATCCAGATGAATAAATCTAGCCTAACCTGAAATCCCATAGCCACGTAAAAATCCCAGCGGCTCCATGCCTTGTTATGCTAACTGATCCAATATCTCTTATGCCCTTCATAACATCCTATTATTGGGATCTATCTCCCCCAATGAGTCTATGTTACCCTATCCTACCATTGGAATCTACCTCTCTAAATAGGTCTATATTACCCTGTCCTATCATTAGAATCTATCTCCCTAAACCTGTCTATGTCACCCTATCATGTCATTGGGATCTACCTCCCCGAATGGGTCTATGTCATCCCGTCTTGTCATTGGGATCTACCTCCCCGAATGGGTTTATGTCACCTTGTCCTATCATTGGGTTCTATCTCCCTGAACGGATCTATGTCACCCTGTTCTGTTGGGATCTATCCCCCAAAATGGGTCTATGTCACCCTGTCCTATTGTTGAGATCGATCTCCCAGTACAAGCCTATGTTAGTCCTATCGTTAGAATCTATCTTCCCGAACGGCTCTATGCCACTCTGTCTTGCCGTTGGGATATATCTCCCCGAATGGGTCTATGTCATCTTGTCCTATCATTGGGACTTATCTCCCCTAGACAGGTCAATGCTGACCAGCTCTACTATCAAGGTCTATTCCCCCGAATCAACAAACGTTGATATTCCCCTCAAACAATCGAATTGAGAGGCAAAGCATAAACGAACGAAAGTAGTTTACACGTTCAAATTTTGGACAAATTCACTCGCACACTCAGATTGCAAGGACAATGTCATTCCGTGCCTAGCAGAAAGGAGGCCTACTGTATGAAGAATCTTTCATCAACAAAGGGTAATCAAACGCTTTAGTCCTTTAGCAGTCCAGTGTTCATTATACATATCGATAGAATGGAAATGATAGACAAGATCAACAAGCAAATAGCAAAAGTGCTTCTTTACTTCCATATGACAAGTACATGTCAGAATACGTAATCGGATACAAAGCAAAAGAAAGTTACACAAATTCCTGAGTCAGACTGAATTACATCGAAAGAAACATATAAGGAATCTATAATATTGTTCTTGGACAAAGACCACAGATGGAGGTTAGTCGACTATACTAGAGAGTACAAAAACAGTAAAAAAGAGCCAGAAAAAAGAATTTCCATAGCCAAACATAGACAAGATGACAACAAAGTAAGCTGGAATGACCATCTTTTATCTCTTTTCCAGTGACCCAAGCGGATGCTTCAGACCACCTGTTATGCTGGGGGTCAGGCAATGTTTCGGACCCTGAGAAGAGAATTCATGCCGAAGAGCATCTCATCCTCCGCAAGGTCAAAAACCCTGATAAGGACCCTGATGGGATTCATCGCAACACTTGAAAACCAGACGACATGACGAAACTAGTCTTATTCTTGACGGGGCCTTACATTGGCAGAAATTTCTTACACTACTGTGCCTTGTGGTTTAGAACTCATCACAAAGCAATCTCACAAAAGACTGGACTCTCAGTAGAAAGAACTTACCGAATCGAAAGTACACAAGATCTCTTTGAAACAACACCAGACCACATGACTTTATTTATAAACATGAAGACATGATCTTTGCGATCCTGGGCAGATGAAACAATTCATTGAGAAAAGCGTGCAATGAATGAGAAGTTTCGACTTCTTTAACTTCCCACTCGGTATTAAATTCAAAGTCATTTATTCAAGGTTTGAATGCAATCACTCCTCGGCCTTCCAAATACCAACCCTTTGGACTACTCTCTACGCCTCTCCTTCGAAGTGACACAAGGAGTAGGGGGCAAATGATGAAACTTAATTTAGGACACATTAGGCCCAAAAGACAATTGGGCCCATGGTGCATCAGAAGACCGACTAAGCTGACAGTCCACTAATGCATTAATGACCAGTGCATACTGACAGCCCCTTCAATTTGATGGATATCTGCTGGGTGTCTTAATTGGACGATCTCTAAGACAGCATTCTCCCTCCTAAAATCACGAAGACAATCCTAGCAAAATAGAAATGGAATCTACAACCCCCTATTGATAGAGGAAAGGATCCCCTAGACGATTCGGACTTTCCATACTGATAAGGTTTAATAATCCATGTGCATCTTATGGTATGATTTCCCGAAATCTTAGAATCTCGTCAGAAGAAAAACTAAGGTTTTATCACCCCGCAGCTACATGGCTCTTACACCAGGAAGATATATAAGTTCTTATATGTCTACCATCCAAGTAAGTTCTATCATTTCAAAAATCGCTATCTAACTTGAGCGTCGGAGTCTCGTCCGTCGGAACACTCTCTGACAGTTTTTTGCAGATCCCATCAACCATGACTTCCAGAAGGCTAAGTCATCCTGTTTGGTTAGCAAAGCCATCATATATCATCATATATGGAGCCAAACCCACCTTCAACAAATATATATATATATATATATATATATATATGTTTTGGAACAAATCCTCCTTTTACTCTTTGAAAGGCCAAAGAAACTAAGAAAAATATCTAAAAATCATTATAAGTAGTCGTAAAAGTTGTCTCTACACGTGAAGAAGTGATGCAGATGGGGAAGAAGCTCCTAAAGATGAAGTGACTTTCGAGGAATCGTGTAATGACTATAATAAATTTTTCTATAGGTCTATCAGCTGATCCGGGATGTCATGAGTTTGTTTCTTCTCCTCCAGAGGTTTATCATTATTTAAGGAGATATTTTCGAGGTATGGCTTTCTTTAGATTCTAAGCCTTCCCCACCCTTCTGATTAAAAAATAAATAAATAATTAAATTTTTCCAAGATTTTTCTTTTAATTTAATTAGTCATAGCAGCTAATTTTTTTAACTTAAATTTAATTAGTCATAGCCTTTGATTTTTCTTTTAATTTAGTCATTCTTAGCCTCTGACTTTTTTTTTTTTTTTTGTACTATACCAACTAGTGTCCAAAATCATGCTTGACTAATTCAATTCGGAACTTACAGCGATCTCTGACTTTTCTTTTATTTATATTTAATTAATCTTAGCCTTTGATTTTCTTTTAATTTTAATTTTTTTTTAGTTGATCAATTAAGGTTTTAAATTTTGCATTTATTTATTTTGTCATTAGTAAATTTTATTATTTAACAATTAAAATCTCTGAAACTTTTTTCTTTCAAAATAACACACAAATAATTTAAATTAATTAATAAAATAAAACTATATTTACATATTTATATTATTTAAATGATGAATACTAAAAAATCTTGAGGGTCTTTTTTTTTAAAAATAAATTATCAGTAATAAAATGTTTCTAATCACCCACCAACACAACTATGGACCACAGATAATCAATAATCTTATAGGCATATCATATAGACCAAGTTGTTCGAAGAACTTTCTTATTGACGTATTGACCAAGTTAGCCAAAATGACTTGTTAGAAAGAAAGGGGGTGCGGGTCCGCTCATGAGGGAAGGCCCACGACCCATTTATTTTGAATTTAAATCAAAAAAGGGAAGCTAAATAAGAGGGAGTGGTTATTTGTTAACCACCCCCCCTAAACTTCAAATCTCTCCTTTTGTTTTCTTTTTTTTTTTGAATGGACATGAGAAGAAAAAGAAGGTTAAACCATTTCTTTTTTTGTCAACAATAAACAAAAAGGAGAGAATGAAGAATCCCACACTTCATATAGGGAGAGAAAAGGCTTATTAAAGAAATGATCATCATTCTACACCAAAAAGGCATTTGGATTGTGAACAATAGGGGGTGAATCATTTTGTAACACTTTCTCGGCCTTGAATACCCATCGTCGGAAAGAGGTACGTGATTCTAACCTAACTTTGATCCAGAAATTTTCACATTAAAATATTTTTGTAAGTTTGTACAAAAATCATCGTTGGTATCAGAGCAATCTTTTGTTGGGTATTAAAAATGAAAAATGTCTAGAATAATTTTCAAATTTCATTAATGGAAACCTGAAATTGGCTTGTCGAAATGCTCTCAATTTTATACCATAACATGCTTATGATATATAGATCTGATATACAAAATTTCGCATGCAACGGTTGAGTATATTTAAAGATATTAAAAACCTAGCCAAAATTTAATGTACTTGTGACTCTTAGGATACTGTATTTCATGACATGAAATTTATATGGTTAGATTTCTCTCGAAAAATACTTTCTAACCATATAAAGATCACAAAAAATAGTTAAAAATTGAGAGAGATATAACAATTCAAAATTTGGGTCGAAAATCAGAAAAATAAATAAAACAATGAACAGTTGACATGTGAGTAAGGCTATTATGTTTCAATTTTTGTATTGTCATCCCTGGTGGTGTGTGAAAGTGTGTGGACGGTTGTTTCCTATCAGAATTTTTACTAAAATAAATATTTTATTTGTTTTGATTTTTTTGTGACTTAAAATTTATTTTTCAAAGATAAAAAATATTTT
Source organism: Dillenia turbinata (assembly GCA_037126225.1). NCBI lineage: Eukaryota > Viridiplantae > Streptophyta > Magnoliopsida > Dilleniales > Dilleniaceae > Dillenia > Dillenia turbinata. The sequence continues at coordinate 12,688,622 of JBAMMX010000002.1, read as the reverse complement.
TCATTGATTATTAAATCAATAAACTTTTAGAAAATTACAAGAAAATATTTTTCAGTCCAAAAAATTCTGAAAAATTTTATGTTATTCTAAAATATCATTTTGTTTTTTCCTATGAATTATAATTTATTTTCAAGAATTGAAAAACTATTATTTATTGATTTATAATCAATACATTATTTGAAAATTACAGAAAAATCATTTTTTGGTTCAGAAAATTTTTTAAAAAGTTTTTATTGGACTAGAAAATTATTATTATTATTATTTTAATTTTGGCTACCTAAATGTAAATTGTTTACACTCATTTTGATTTTATGCTCTCCTTTTATGTGTGAAAATTTTGATTTTTTAACATAAAATTATTTGAAAATTGAACATATTATTTGAAATAAATCATTTTTAAATTAAATATAATATCATGGTTGACTTTGTGTTCGATCTAATATTGAACCTATTTTCTAGAATAATAGTGATGTTTTGACGGAATGTTGGAGTTTTTGGGAGAAGAGTTAAAGTATTAAGAAGTTCAGAGTGTATAATGAGGTTGAGTCAAATTTTGATCGACCTAACTCATGCTTTAACGGATCTTTTGGAGATCATGAAAGCACAACATCTGGAACTTCTTGGATTAGGTCATTCTTTTTGGAAGAATGACATATATATATATATATATATTAAGAAAAACTCTGACTCTTTATTAGGATAGCGTGGTTGTTGAAGTGATTACCGAGAGAGAAAACATGATTCTTGATAATGTGAAACCCATATTAATAGAAATATAGAGAGTCAAGAATTTAGAAATCCAAATGAAGTAAAGTCATCCCAAGATATAGATAGCACTAATCCAAGTGCTATAAGGAGATTTTTCTCCTAAGATAGGCAATTTAAGGGAATGTTGAATGTGATTACTCAAATAGACATATTGTGAATTGATATAATAAATTTACGTGCTTTCTTTTGTGCACTGTGGTTGTTTGTTTGAAACATAATCATATATTAGAAACTTTTAATTTTTTTTTTAAATTCCTATTGAGAATATAACTGGGAATATTTGATATTTTTTTGTATGATCATATATGCAAAAGAAAATAAGGGTATCTTGAAAGAAATTTTGAATCGGTAGAATTTAAGTAATTCTCATTCAAAATTGAAATTATTTAAATATTTTGTGTATTTAAGTGGGAGGTTTTAAGTTAGAAGAATTTAAGTAATTCTCACATAAAATTTATAGAATTTTATAATTTTAAATTAAATTTGTGATAGTGATGTATTAGGATAATAGATGATGATTGAGAAGCTAATAAATTTTCGATTCTATACCTAATATTGACCTGTCATGGATGTTAATATTAAAGTACAAAATTATGTGTATGATATAAGCATTACTACATGTGTCCACCTCTTAGGAAACCCAAACTATAGCATCAAAGTCTATAATTAAGGGCTTGAATAGAAATGACGAATTGAATGGCGACGATCATAAGATATGATGTCATAAAATGTAAAATGTGTTGAAAGAATGATATGCTTTGGAAGGCATCAAACATGTCATGTAGCACCCTGAAGTGGGCAATGCTGACTTATAAGGGAGAGAACTAGATGCTAACCAGGTGTGAAAAATGATAGATTTCACTACTCGAGAGATCCTAGTTATTTTTTAGATTAAAGACATGATACTTGAGTGAGCAATATGTGACTGCTCATAACATTTGGGTGTACCTCAAAGAGAAATATAAAGATACTAATGACTTATTTTAGACAATTGACCACGAAGTTTGATATGTATAAAAAGACAAGGTGATCACAGTATCAAACGGTTTTTTGAGAGTTATGTCTAACATAATTAGAGAATGGGAGTCAACTAGTCATGTCCTTTCTAATGAACAAAAAGTTCAAACCTTGATCCGATTCCTTCTTGCTAAGTGGGAGCACCTGAAAGTTAATTTGATTCACAATAACAGTGTGAAGACTTTCCCAGACGTTGCTCGCCATGTCAAGTTTAGAGATAAGCGACTTCGTGCTGTAGGATCCATAGTTGATGTTTTTCTTGTAGAGTCTAATTCCAAGTGAGTTTCGGACTTTAAGTGTTAGAGGAGTTGGAATAAAAGCAAGAAATGAAAGGAGATGTTGGAATATGGGGGGATCCGCCCATGACGGTAGACCCACCCCCTTCTTTTGAATTTAAAATAAAAAAAGGGGGAGTGGTTATTGGGTAATAACCACTCCTAACTGCCTCTCATTAGTTTTGAAGAAAAAAAAACACTTCTCCCTTTTGTTGTGCGTGGATGACACTGAGGTATGTGGCATGTTTCTACGCATTTGGTGGTGACTTGAACTGTTTCAAAAGCCAATACCAAGGACATGTTTGTGAGACGTGTTAGATAACTTGGGTTACACAGATTGTGACAATATTTGTTATTGTGGTTGTGATTGTAATTATATACAGAAAGTATATATGATGTAATGCTCATAATCGATAATATTTGAATTTTGTTTTTGTGTACAAAATTCTTGTGTCTGGAATCAAAAGTATATCAGGCAAGTTTTGAGATTGGTTCTCTAACACGAACAATCGCCTCTAATGTCTGTGTAACATGTAGAGATGAGACATGTTAATTTGTGATGGATTAACATACATATAAGCCGCCTTAGTTAAGTACTAAGATGTGATTACTAGTTAAATATACTATACATATGATAATCAAAATGGATTCCCCACAATCCCTTAAACTTGTCAAATTACTAGGTGTGGGTTTTCTTTGACGTTGTGAGATTTTAGAGGAATTGAAACAATGAAAACTTAGGTCGAGTGTTGTGTACATTTAGACTAAGATCTATAAGATGCGTTATTTTAGGAAAAAAAAAAGATATACGCTTCTAAATAGAAAGGAAAGTATCATAACACGTGTTTTATACCACGTGTTTTATACCACGTGTGCTTATGTAACCATATAAGTAATGAGATGATACATCCCTCTTCATCTCATTATGTCCATCTCATTGTGTGAGACTCGAGATTTATATTTAACTTCAATTTATGTCCTTAGAACTTTCGTCTGTCTCTTGAAATTTTATTTTAGTGTTGCTAATTTAGCAGGTCACCAAGAAGCCATGGATGATTCAGTTTGACGGTGCATTTTTAGGAAAACAGCTAAGATAAAGTTGAAAGTTAGTAGTATGAAAAGAAAACTATCCTTGACCAACATGTTACTCTATATTCACAGGTCGACCAATTTTGTCCGTGACTTAGTGTTTAGAGACGTAATTGTAAATATATGATTAGATTTGAGTTGAGTATGCTGTTATATTGTTTTGAGAGATAAAAGATACGTTGATTGTATCAAATAGAAAGAGGTCAGGGATATAGCGAGATATAATGTTCTCATCACAACTTTGATGATGAGGTGCTATATATCCTTAGTCGGTGTATAACTCTAGAGCTCTTGGTATTCTCACCGGTCACACGATCCTCTTGCTTGTATAAAATTGGTATTCAATAGTAATGATCATGATGTGTGCGGTTCTAGCTCTCATGTGCAAGTGAGAGATGTTAGAAAGAAAATTAGTGCGATAAAATTGGTATTCGATAATAATGATCATGCTGTGTGCGGTTCTAGCTCTCATGTGCAAGTAAGAGATGTTAGAAAGAAAATTAGTGCGATAAAATTGGTATTCGATAATAATGATCATGTTGTGTGCGGTTCTAGCTCTCATGTGCAAGTAAGAGATGTTAGAAAGAAAATTAGTGCGATAAAATTGGTATTCGATAATAATGATCATGCTGTGTGCGGTTCTAGCTCTCATGTGCAAGTGAGAGATGTTAGAAAGAAAATGAGTGCGGGTCCGTCCATAAAGGCAGACCCATAACCCATTTATTTTGAGTTTAAATAAAAAAAAGGGAAGTTAGATAAGAGGGAATGGTTATTTGTTCACCAACCCCCTAGACTTCAAACCTCTCCTGTTGGTTTTTTTTTTTTGTTTTTTTTTTTTTTTTGAATGGGCGTGAGAAGAAAAAGAAGGTTAAGCCATTTCTTTTTTTTTTTTGGTGAACAAAAACAAAAAGGAGAGAATGAAGAATCTCATATTTCATAGAGGGAGAGAAAATGTTTATTAAAGAATTGATCATCATTCTACACCAAAGAGGCATTTAGATTGTGAACAATAAGGGGTGATCCGTTTTGTGATACTTTCTCGACCTTGAATACCCATCGTCAGAAAGAGGTAAATAATCTTAACCCAACTTCTATCTGAGAATTTCAATATGAAAATATTTTTATAGGTTTGTACGAAAATCATCATGACTATTCAGCGTAGAACTTTGTTATTGACATGCCAATCGAGGTATGACATTGCAAAGAAATAACTCACTGGTTTAATTCATTTTGCAAGCAAAATTCCTTTAGGATTTTTGCATTCACCACTTTAATTCATACAATGTGTACCTTAGATTGTCGTGTATATTTTTGCGTTATTTCCTATATATTTCTTGGAACCACTTTTTAGTTTTCGTGTGGTTCATTTCTGAAGTGTATCAAATGTATTTGTAACCTAAAAGAATGTCTCTCAAGAATCGTTCAAAAAGAATTCTCCATTCACTCATCCTCCTAGCTGGATTTTTGGCCATGTTTTCAACATTTTCCTTCTTCTGTAACTTCATTATCTTTTGAATTCACCAGCCTCAGTTGGAATGCTAAGCTAACCTTTGAAGGAGATGCTTATCTTACGTGTGGTGAAATCCAGCTCACAGGAAACCAACATGACCGACAATGAAAGATAGCATAGGCAGAGCAAGATATAATGATTCCCAAAAACCTTGATGAGGACCATGACGGGATCCATAGTGACGCTTGAAAACCAGACTACATGACAGGACCTCATATCAATCGTCCCATTTTCTTGACGGGGCATTGCATTGGCAGAAATTTCTTACACTACTGAGCCTTGTGGTTTAGAAATCAACACAAAGCAATCTCACAAAAGACTAGACTCTCAGCAAAAAGAACTTACAGAATCGAAAGTACACAAGATCTCTCTAAAGCAACACCAAGTCATATGACCTCTATTTATAAACATGAAGACGTGATCTTTGCGATCATGGTCAGATGAAACGATTCATTGAGAAATGTGTTCAATGAATGAGAAGTTTCGACTTTTTCAACTTCCCACTCGGCATTAAATTCGGAGTCATATATTCAAGGTCTGAATGCATTCACTCCTTCTCGGCCTTCTATTTACCAACCTTAGGCTGCTCTCTACGCTTCTCCTTCGAAGTGACGCAAGTAGCAGGGGCACATGATGAAACCTAATTTAGGATTTATTAGGTCCAAAAGGCTATTAGGCCCATGGCGTATCAGAAGACCGATTAAGCCCATAGTCTACTGACGTATCAACGACTAGTGTATACTAGCCGCTCCTTCAATTTGATGGATTTTTGCTTGGTGTCTTAACTAGTTGGTCCTCGACGATTGCTAATGCAGCAGTCACCCTCCTAAAATCACGAAGACAATCCTACAGAAACGGAAAAGGAATATATAACCCCTGTGGCTACAAGAAAGGATCCCCTAGACGATTCAGACTTTCCATACCGATAAGGTTTGATAATCCTTGTGCATCTTGCAGTATGATTTCCCAAAATCTTGAGACCTCCTCAGAAGGAAAACTAGGATTTTATCACCCTCCGGCTACACGGCTCTAACGCCAAGAGGATATATAAGTTCTCGTATGCCTACCGCCTAAGTAAGTTCTTTTGGCCTACATAGGGACACACAACTCACGTTGAGTTGTTACTCTCTCTGAGTTTGTTCTATCATTTCGAAAATCACTCTCTAACTTGAATGTCGAAACACCATCCGATGGTTTTTTATAGGTCCTATTAATTGCGATTTTCAGACGGCTGAGTCATCTCGTTCGAGTTAGCAAAGTCATCATTTATGGAGCCAAACCCTCCATCAACAAATATATGTGTATATATATATATGTATGTATATATATATATATATATATATGTATGTATGTATATATATATATATATATGTATGTATGTATATATATATATATATATGTATGTATGTATATATATATATATATATGTATGTATGTATATATATATATATATATATATATATGTATGTATGTATATATATATATATATATATATATATATGTATGTATGTTTTAGAACAAATCCTCCTTTTACTCTTTGAAAAACCAAAGAAACTAAGAAAAATATCTAAAAATCCCTGTAAGTGGTCCTGAAAGTCATCTGTGTGTGTGAAGAAGCGATGCAGATGGTGAAGAAGCTCCTAAAGATGAAGTGACTTTCGGGGAATCCGTTTAATGACTATAATAAATTTTTCTATCATTTTTCTTTCAATTTAATTAGTCATGGAATTTGATTTTTCTTTTAATTTGAATTTAATTATCATAGCCTTTGATTTTTCTTTTTTTGAATCTGTTTCCTTGTAAAAAAAATAAAGTAAAAGCTGTCTAGATATTCTCTTTCCCAGAGCCCACAATATGAGAGTTTCAACACTGGATACGCCCTTTGATTTTTCTTTTAATTTAGTTAGTCTTAATCTCTTATATTTCTTTTTTTTAGTATTATATCAACCGATATCCGAAATCATATTTTAATTAAATCGATTCAAAACTTACACCAATCTCTGACTTTTTTTTAATTTATTTTTAATTAGTCTTAGCCTTTGATTTTCTTTTAATTTAAAGTTTTTTGGTTGATCAATTGAGGTTTTAAATTTTACATTTATTTATTTTGTCATTAGTTAATCTTATTATTTTAGTTTTTTATTGCAATTAAATTAGAATAATTAAAATCTCTCAAACTTTTTTCTTTCAAAATAACACACAAATAATTTAAATTAATTAATAAAATAAAACTATATTTACGTATTTATATTATTTAAATGATGAATACCCACTAATGACCAATAATCTTACAGGCGTATTGTATCGACCAAGTTGGCCGAAGAACTTTCTTACTGATGTATTGACCAAGTTGGCCGAAATGACCATTCAGCGTAGAACTCTTTTATTGACGTGCTAATCTAGTTTTTTTCATATTTTTTAATTATATTAATCAGTATTTAAAATTATATTTTAATTAATCTAGTTTAAAATTTATAATAATTTTTTTAAAGTAACTACTCTCTCAAAGATAGTGTGTTTCATATCCAAATAACGAATCAAATTCAAGATCTAGATTAAAGGACTTAAGGCCTCGTCAATTCCTACGTTGCTGGCTCAATTCATTTTGCAAACAAAATTCCTTCAAGTTTCTAGCATTCACCACATCAATTCCTACGATTCGTACCTTAGATTGTCGTGTATATTTTTGCTTTGTTTCATGTAATTGCTTGGAACCACTTTTCCATTTTCATGTGGTTCATTTCTGAAGTGTATCAAACGCATTTGCAGCCTAAAAGAATGTCTCTCAACAATCGTTCAAAAAGAAGTCTCCATTCTCTCATCCCCCTAGCTGGAGTTTTGGCCATGTTTTCAACATTTTCCTTCTTAAGTTCTTCCGTAGCTTCATTATCTTTTGAATTCACCAACTTCAGTCTGAATGATCCAAAGATAATCTTAGAAGGAGATGCTTCTCGTACAGGTGGTGACATCCAGCTCACAGTAAACCGGCTTGACAAGACACCGAAAAATAGCACAGGCAGAGTAAGATATGGTGATTTGCTGCATCTGTGGGACAAAGCGTCAGGGAAAGTTACCAACTTCAGTACCCATTTCTCCTTTGTGATTAATTCACAGAATTCTACAAAGCATGGCGATGGTGTTGCATTTTTTCTTGCTCCTAGCGACTTCCCATCTCCTCAAGGAGGAGGAGGCCAAGGTTTAGGGCTACTAACTCTGAATACCATTAAGCCATCCAATTCATCATCAGAGCCTTTTGTTGCTGTAGAGTTTGACTCATGGTCTAATTCGGTCTGGGGGTGGGACGCTCCAGGGGAACATGTCGGTATTGATGTAAGTTCAATGTTGTCTGCGGCGAATGTGAGTTGGAAGAGTGGTATTTTGGATGGCAAGCAAAATGATGCTTGGATTTCTTATAATTCGATATCAAAAATCTTACAAGTTAACTTCACTGGTTACCAAAATAACACCAAGATTTTGCAGAACCTCTCTCATCCGATTGACCTGTCTAAGAAGTTGCCGGAATGGGTTACTTTTGGAATTTCTGCTGCCACAGGATTAAACTATGAGATACATACCCTCGGCAGTTGGAATTTCAGTTCCGATTTGCAGATAGCCCCAATAAAGCCTAATCAGACAGGATTAGTGGTAGGATTAATTGTTGGTTTCTTGGTTCTGCTTCTTTGCGTTGGTTTGCTTTGGTTTGGTGTGAAGAGGATGTGCAATGGAGAGAAAGAAGAAGAAGGTACTTTATTTGATCCAACATTGGAAGATGAATTTGCAAGGGGTACAGGCCCTAGGAGGTTTTCTTACAATGAATTGGCACGAGCAACAAATAATTTTTCTGAGGAAGAGAAGCTAGGAGAGGGAGGCTTTGGCAGAGTTTATAAAGGCTATTTGAGAGAATTGGGCGACCATGTTGCTATTAAGAGGGTTTCTAAAGGTTCCGAACAAGGGGAAAAAGAATATGCTTCTGAAGTAAGGATCATCAGTCGATTGAGGCACAGAAATTTGGTACAGCTCATGGGTTGGTGCCATGAGAAAAGGGAACTCCTACTTGTCTATGAACTCATGTCTGAGGGCAGTTTATACACACATCTTTTCAAAGGACCGGACCCTCTGAGTTGGAGTGTTAGGTACAAAATTGCTCAAGGCTTGGCTTCAGCATTGCTCTACCTTCATGAAGGGTGGGAGCAATGTGTGTTGCATAGAGACATAAAGTCAAGCAACATAATGTTGGATTCGAATTTCAATGCTAAACTCGGAGATTTTGGACTAGCGAGACTTGTCGATCATGCAAAAGGGTATCAAACCACAATGCTTGCTGGCACAATGGGCTATATGGCTCCAGAATGCTTCCCAACGGGTCACGCTACTAAAGAATCAGACATCTATAGTTTTGGTGTGGTTATGCTAGAAATAGCCTCCGGAAGAAAACCCATCATTCCGGTACAAGAAGGACCTCCGATAAGCCTAGTAGAGTTGGTTTGGGATCTTTTTGGGACTGGAAAGATACGTGAAGCTGTGGATCCAAGACTTGGAAATGATTTTGATGAGCAGGAAATGAAGCGTCTGATAATTGTAGGCCTTTGGTGCGCTCATCCAGCTTCTAGTCTGCGACCTTCAATTAGGCAGGCCAATCATGTTCTTAACTTTGAAGCTTCATTTCCAAATCTGCCCCCAAGGATGCCTGTACCGTCATATAATGTTCTATCACCTGCGCTTGTTGTGTCTAGTGCTTTGGCTTCTTCCTCAGCAAGCTCTACTGTTTTTGAGATAGGCCAACCCCAACACTCTTCAAGCTACAGCAACAACACTGATTCTTCAAGACTTTCTGCAGCTTCTGCAGCTTCATCTCCATCTCAAACACTTCTGCACACTCAAAGATTACTTTAGGAGTGGAGATACCAAATGGGTTAATGTATTCATGTATTTTTCAGTAGATACTCATATACAGGATCGATCAAAAATTTTGAAAGATACAGTTTAGTTATGAATACTTATAGCCAGATCAAATGAGAATCCATTAGTCACATCCTCGAAATGTTAATGCAGCATATCAAATATTCAGAGAGGAATTTATTTGGCAGGAATCTGAAGTGGTCCAAGCCTAAGAAAAATATCTAATGCCCATTCTGAAAATGTTACAAGTCATTACCTAGACCTTCCAAGAACTAGGAGAAAAAATTGTTGCCCAATATACCAATTTTCATGGAAAGAACAAATTAATCAAGGCCTTTGTACTATAAAATTGCAAAAGTAAGCCTGCCACGTCCCTCAGGGACAGCTCAAGTGGTAGAGTTTTTTCACTTTCATCTTCCCATCCAATTCCGCTCGAATGCATCTCTTTATTACAAAAGAAAAAAACAAAGATAAGCCTTCTCACACATCTTTTACTGAAGAAGAAATTGACATATCATAATTGGCAAAAAAGTCTCGGTTAGTATCCTAACCAGAGTTCAAAAGGTGCCATCATTTTAGTTAACAGACAATAGCTACTATAAATTCTTCAGCACCCATAATAACTTACCTTCTTTCCAGCCTTTACATTCCCAACTTCAGCACCAACAAAGAAGATCTAAAGAAAAAAAAAGTACTAGTGCTTCAATTTTTATAGGGCACTCCGCACAATGAGTATTAAGCCTCACACTAAATTTCCATGAACACCTGCCTCTTCTGAAGCTTCATGCTCTTCCTGTATTTAAAATAAATAAAAGGCTTAAACAACATGTGGTGTCATCTATCTCAAACAAGTCTTCAGCAGGTTCTTCTTTCTTGCATTTAAATTGAACAGATTCTCTTCTCAAGCAAGGCATGCTTAAGCCATTATTCAAATGAAAATGTATGTTTCTTGAATTCCATAATAACATGATGAAATCACCCAAAGAATAGAATAGGGTAAAATACTTTTTATGGTAAGAATAATGTATCATGCATATCAGTACCTCTTACATATTGTCAATCTTTTCTCTAGATTGAACCCGTCTAACAATGGAATCACCCCAGACAAGTTATCATGAAGAGAAAAATTAAAAATCTTAAGCAATCTAAAATTTTTAATAATACAACAATAGATAGGATATGGTGATTACATTTAATTTTTTCTTGCCGCCTCTTGCTTGTATCACATGGTTTCTTAACAAGTTCAATTTCTACAGAAGGTTCTGCAGCTTCCCCACACTTCTTGTCCACCGCATAGTGTAAGTCACAAGGAAAATAACAAATAATTTCTATTTAATAAAACAACCAGGAAAACCCTAATCTAAACTTTTCAACAGGCAGATATAGTCAAATTTGTAGACCCAGCATTTGTCAATCATCGAACCCTAACCCTAGAATCCAGAAAATTGATAAAAGTGCTCAAAATCACTGATTGATCAAACCATGAAATTTCTACAAATTGAAACCCTAAAAGAAAAAAAACATGACCCTACACGAATATATGAAATTCAAGAATACAAATTACAATCCCAACTTCAAGATTTTAGAAGAATCGCCAAATGGGCAGTATCCTAACATCCCAAACTGAACAAAACTTTTATAACCAAAAATCCCAAAGAGAAGCAAAATCAAGAAAACAAAGAAATTAGGTCAAAAGAAAACGAAGAAGCAAAACACAAGAAAAATTACCTTTGACAGTGAAATTTTCCAAATCGAGAAGGCACAAGGAATCCATTTGAGAGTGAGAAAAATTACCTTCGCCAGCTGACCGTGAGTAAGAGTAGAGTCTGTTGTTTTTATTAGGGTCAAAATTAGGGTGGTCATTGGGGAAATCAGAGAGGCATTCTTCTCTCTGTCTCTCCATTTTCTAGACCACTAAAAACCCTAATCCTAGATCAAAGTGACGGTAGAGTAATCAAAGCATCTAAATGTGAATCTGGTGGTAACTGTCCAAGCGAGGCGATGAAGTTCAAGAAATTATAGTCGAAGATGATGAACGGAGGACGAAGGCGGATCAAGGTAAAGACTGAGGCCGTGGTAGAGAAATCAAAGCCGAAGACTAGACGACCTGATAGTTTAACCTTGGGCTTTTTAACCACTTTCTTGAAATCACAGAGGAAGCGAAGAAGAAGGAGGAGAGCATAGTGAGAGAGAGAGAGTGAGAGAACAGTGAGAGAGTGGATGTGGAGAAAGGACTTTTAATAACATTTGCGACGAAATCTGATGTCCGTCACTAAACTTTGTGAAGGAGAGAATAGTCCTTCGTTAAATTTTGTAACAAATAGTGTAATGTCGCTAAGTTAACGATGAATAATATTGTTCGTCGTTAAAATTTGCGATGAATGATGTTATTTATTGTTAATTAGTGATAATTTTTGCGATGAAATATGATTTCATCTACAAATTTAGTAATGAATTAATTGTTTGTAATAAAATTAATGACGAAACTACTATCTGATTTACTTGCCAAGAAGATGAATCACTAGATATAGATATCCGATCTATTGTTTAATTGTTTTATGTGGAGAGAGATTTACCCTTCTTGATTTTTTTTTTAAATAAACCATTGATATATAATAATCGCGTTAAATCCAACTAAATGTAATTCGAGTTAAGTTTGACTCTTAAATGACAAATTTCTCCGATGCATATTTTCTTTGTACACAAAACTTGAATCTAAAATCATATTTGAGGGGTATTAATAGTCCATCACTAAATCAACTAGGTGTCTGTTGAAGGTGGATTTCATCTCCACAGATTCCCACTTCTTTTGACTCAAACGATTGTTCCGGGAGATGATTCAAACTTGCAAAACACTACCGGAAGGTGTTCCGACGAAGGAGATTTGACGCTCAAGTCAAAAAAACGATTTTCGATAAAAATGAAATAAACTAAGAGTAAGAGATTGAGAACTGATAACCCTGTGACTTATATGTTAAGTTTTTGATCTCAGAAAACGTACTTGGATTTTGGTGTGTTGAAAACTTATATATCTGATTGTCATAAGAGTTGTGGTATCCAGAGGTGTTATAACTTTAGTTTCCTTACGAGGAGACCCGAGAATCTCGAGATCCTTTTAATCAAATATTTTTGAGAAATTTAAGATTTTTATCATTTAGCAAGTTTGATATCACAAGGGGATTTCTTCCCTTATTGATTAAATCCCTGAGATTTCTTCCCTAATCTAGAGGATGTGTTTCGTATAGACTTAGGAAACTAAGACTGGTATAAGGATTAGTTGAATATTTCTTTTGGTTGATGAGAGCGATCGGTTTCTTAACGAGGCTTATTACTCGGTGAGTGTGCATTCAACCTCTTACTGATAAAAGTTGCAATCAGCCTTTTGCTGATGTGGCAAGAGAAGTGTCACCTTTTGATATACCGAAAACCTTTAGAGGTCACAGACCGGTTAGCTTGTTGCCTATGGCAATCACCCGGTGAGTCGGACCAAGTGATTCTGATCGTGTCCACCCTTCGAGGAGATTGATCCCTACGTGTTAAAACGTTTAGGCGTAACATGTCTCTTTGGATCGTGGGCCTCACAGAGATAAATATCTTTTACATTGGGCCTTTTAACTATATCCCATCATTTATCTCTGACTCGTGTGTCGTTTCATAAGATAGACGCCATGAATGACAATCATTGAAAATGTGCAAAACTTTCGACACGACACGTGTCGTTTCACATTTTATGAATCGTCTTCAGTATTCTTTATGAGGTCAATCGTTTAAATGGATTTTACAATTTCCTTTCTTGCATCCGTTTTGCTTTTTTTGCGAACCACCGCTACGTAAAGAAAATCTTTCTTGAGAAAAATGACAAAAGGTTCTACTTCACAGATTCATCCAAGCATTGGTGACATTAGAAGTATGATGATGATGCAGGAATTCTAAAAAGTTCAGATGGATATGTTGATGGGTAATGATTATACCCTGGTGTCAACCACATACGTAGATAGGGCCAACAAGGCGTCAGAAGGCTATGTTTTGATGTACTAATAATCGGTGAAGTTTGGTCTGAAGATACCATACATGGGTTGGTTTGCAGAGATACTGTATCGCTGGAACATATTTCCAACTTTGTTGATTCCCCATATTTGGTGCCTAGTCATTGCCGTGATTTCCCTAATGGGGTTTTGTCGCATTCGTTTTGAATTTGAGATTCTGGCAGCCATCTTCTCATTGGTGAGACGTGGGAGCAATGGTTTGACCCGAGACTGGTATAAATTACAGACCCGACCTAAATCTGACTGGGAGTTTTATTACAAGGAGTCCATCGACAAGAGTTGGATGCACAAGTACTTCTTCATGGAGTTCAAGGATAAAGACCTTATGCCTATACTTCCTAGTGCCAATGGAAGGGCATCGTTAGGGTTAAAGCCTTTGACCCCTTCCCGCCATTTTCATTTCATACGATCGATCAATAACTATTCTAAGTTGGCTCGAAGGAACATCTATGTCAACTCTCTGGTAGATGATCAAATACTATCCTTGGCGGGTCTGTTGATAGAAGAAAAGAGGAGGATCGATAGACCCGTTCTAGTTGAAAGAATAGAGATCGGATGTGTCGACATTTTGGATTTTCTAGATGATTCCATGCTAAAAACGGTTACGACTATCAAGAAAATACGACCGAACACTAGGAAATCCTAAAGGGAGGCCGATAGGACATCCGAGACTGGACCAAAATTCGTATCCCCTTCGTAAAAAAGAAGGAAAATATTACTACCCGAGTTTTTGGCGAAAGAAGGGCACAAGGGAATTGAGGGTTTCGAAGAGCATGCGTCCCTTACTTTAGTAAGGCGTTCCGAGCCGAGAGTTGTTGAGTCAGAAGGTGTCGATAGCTTGGCGTCTGACGATCATTTATCCCCGACCGATGGTGAAAACGTCACAGTGCCGAAGGTATCTAAGGTGGGAGGACCCGAGGATACTCCCCCGCCTAACATCGAGGCGAGGCCAAGAAGAGAAGCAAAAGTTCGTGCTATTGTGGTGAAAGAAATGTCTAAACCATCGTGTGTTATCCCTTTGTGACCCCCACATAAAGGAAAGCGTAAGATACCCGATGGGACTGTCATTCTTCTTTCTATCCTCGTTCGGTCCTTTAACAGCAAAAAGGGTTGAAAGGAGAGAGGAACAGTCACTATCTTCACGGGGGATAAACAGTATAGCTATGTGGATTGAGCCAAGGCGGATCGCATAGTTGATCATCTTGATTTTCATCGTTGAAAGTTAGAATTACACAGGATATCCCCAGAGCAAGTTTGTGTGGCCCTTAAATCTCTTGGTTTGATGGTATTATTTTCTCGGGCTTATCTCATTCCATTTGTCTTTTGTTTTTTGTTAACCCAATTCCTTTTTGTAGATAATGGCCTTGGCGGAATTTTAGGAGCGACAGAGGAAACAAACGATTGGGCATTTGGAGGAGCATGCTGATCAGTTAGGTATTCAGGTCTCAGCATTACAAGATGCTCTTGATTAAAGGGGAAAGAACATGGAGGCAGAGGAAACACCTTGCATTTCGCTTGCTGAGAAGGAGGAAGAAATAAAAAACTTGCGACTAGATTTAGCCTTGTGCCGAAAACACTGTGAAAAGCTAGAGGTCGAGGCGAAAATTCACAAGGCGCCTTTACAAACTACTGAGACACTAGTTCAGTTGCGCAAAGAGTCTCTCCAAGAGACAGAATGGAAAGTGTTCGAATCTAAGGAATCTTTAGCCAAGAGCGCTGCTGCCTTTAGAGATTCCCAACTCAAACTGCTCAAAGAGACTGAGGTGCAGTGGAGAGATAGTCCGCCAGTTCAATTTAGAGGGAGCTTTGCCCCCAAGCAAAGAGATCATCGGTCAGGAGACAATGGACCAAGGTATGCCCCTACTGATCCGGTTGGCATTTTTGTCGAACCTATCGTGATTGCAGTGGAGTCTTCTCCTCGGGATATTCTAGCGCTTCCCCTATCCCTCCTGATTATGTGTAATTTCTGTACTGCTAACCCAAGGGATCTTGTACCGTAGCGTGTTTCAATGAAACATCTCTTTTCATCTGATATATGTTGATATTGGGGGATATTCCCATAATTGTTAAAATGATGAAAGTAGGTTTACCTGTCATAGTCCTTCGCTCCAAACTATTTGGAGGAATAACAGCCCATCTAGGGGGCACATTGTCTCCGCTAGGAGGCTAACCATTGAACCCAAACATGCTCATCAGTGAGGGAACTGTGCTTTTTGGATAAATCATGACCGTTAAGGAACAGCTGAATGGGCGAGGTAGAACTGCCTTTCTGCGAAGGTGAATTTTTTAAAACGACTCGTTCGTGAAGAATCAATAAGTAGGATGGGTCATGTCTACCTGTCTAGGAGTTACATCTCATTTTGACATTATGTTTGGTAGGAAACAAATGATATAATAGGTTGTATTTACCTGTTCGGGGAATTACATCTCATATTGATAACACGCTATATTTGGTAGGAAACAAATGATAAGAGGGGCCGTGCCTACCCATTCGGGGAGTTACATCCCATATTGACAACACACTACATTCAATAGGAAACAAATTGACAACATGTTATGTTCGACAAGAAACAAAAGATAAGATGAGTCATATCTACCCATTCGGGGAGTTACACTCCATATTGACGACACGCTACATTCGGTAGGAAACAAACGATAGGAGGGGCCGTGTCTACCCATTCGGAGAGTTACATCTCATATTGACGATAGCTACGTTTGGTAGGAAACAAACGATAGGAGGAGTCGTGTCTACCCATTCAGGGAATTATAACTCATATTGATAACATGCTACGTTCGATAGGAAATAAACAATAAGAGGGGCCGTATTTATCTATCTGGAGAGTTACATCCCTTATTGACGACAAGTTACGTTCGATAGAAAACAAACGATAGGATACTGAGCCACTGAATAGGAAAATACTGTTATGATAATATATTATCTTAGAGTGAGACAATCAAAGCTTACCTTGTGTCCATAGAGAGATGATGTCCATTTGAAAGTAGATGCCAAAGGGCTCCAGGTCACAGGACAACATTCCGATCTTGAGCAGGGTTCGGAACTTGGTCTTCTTGTGTTTAGTGCTAGGCAGGGCTTCTGTAACGTCGACTCCGCGGTGCTGAAAATTTATACTATCGTTCCTAAATTAAATAAAATATTCCTCCGTTTATATATATATATATAATTTTTAATTTTATTGCTTTTCGATTTTGAGATATATAATTTGAATTTTTGGTATATTTTAAATACCGTTTCTGGGATTTGTAAAATAAAGTTAGTATAAATATATATTTATGTAAATAATTATTTATTAATTTATTTATTTACTCAATTAGCTATTTATAAAAATCTAGTTATATAAAAATATATATATAAATAATAACAATAATAATAATAATAATAATAATAATAATAATAATAATAATAATAATAATAATAATAGTTATAAAAAAAAAGAGAGAGAGAGAAAGCGGGTTAGGGTTAGAAAACCCTAACCCTTTTCCCATTCTCCCTTCCCCTCCGTCTCTTCATCTTCACCACCGCAGCTCTCTCCGCCGCCGCCTCCACCCGATCGCCCTCCGCCGCGGTCTTCCTTCTCCACCTCTGTTTTGGTTTCTCTCCATTTCTCCCTGTCTCTCTTTCCCTTTCGCGATCGCCTTCACCGCGACTTTCACTCTCTCCCTCTCGCGGGTCGGCCGCCGCAACACCATCTCCACAGCCACCACCGACCACCGCTCTCCTCCTTCTATCTCTCTCTCTCGCTCTCACTGTCTATCTCTCTCATTCTCTCTCTCGGTTGATCTCTCACCTTCTCCGCCTCCTCTTCCGCGGACCTCCACCTCACCGACACCTCTCTCTCTCTACCTTACTGTCTCACTCTCCTGTCTCTGTTTCCCTCTCTATCCCTCGCGATTTCCTTCGCGATCTCATCTTCGTCTCCCTCTCTCGATCGCTCATCCTCATTCTCTTTCTCGTGCTGCTACTCCCTGCGCGCGCAACAGAGCGCAACAGCCCTGCCCCAGTGCGCGCCAGCCCTGCCCCAGTGCGCGCGAGACTGCCCCAGCAAGCGCGAGACTGCCTCTGCGCGCAACAGCTCACAGAGCTCTCTCTCGCTCTGTCCCTTGTCTGTGCGCATGCGGACTGCTCTCTGTCGAGAGCCTGTTTGCAATCTCAGCTAAAGCCCAACCCGCAGTCATTAACCGACCCTCGAAAACCCTAGGTCACGACTTCTCCATTGTGCAGATAAGGGTAAGAGTTCTAATCTATTGTTCTAGGGCTTGATTCAATAGAGAATATGTATAATCATTGAACTGTACTTTGAATTGGAAATAATGCAGGTCCGGACTAAGTTGTAGGCGCACGGACGTTAGGGTTTTGGATTTGCAGACCACTCTAGGTGAGGTAAAAGACTAACTCATTCGATTTATTTAGATGAATGTAGGGTAAATTACAGTAGGAATGTATTATATATGTTAGGATGTATGTGAGATTAGATTTAAATGCATCGTCTGAAGTGATATATGATTATTTAGGTTAAGTATATAATTTATGCTAATTGGGCTGTTTCGGATGATTGAATTGAGTTAAAGTGATTTAAATGGTTTCACTTAGAGTTTAATTTGACATATGCATGAAGATAGTTAGAATTTGGGATTTAAGTTTAAGAATTTATGCAGTCTTTTTAATTATAAGTTGTCCTGCATATAGGAAATCAAAATAATATTTCCGTATGATGAAAATAGGCTTCAATACCTTTAAAATGACATATTGTTTGAAGAAATCGGATTGGAATTGAAAAGTGTATGAATTTTCAAAGATTTTTCTAATTTATGTGGAATTTATGTATTTAGACGTGTTTTCGATTTTGAACGATTTTAGGTTTGAATTTAGCTTGATTTTGATTTGGTTATTTACTTATAATGGAATGAAAATTGATGACATTGGAGTTTATTCATAAATTGGAGAATTAAGGTTTGTACAAACTTAGGGAAAATGATAAACCCTAAGAATAATTGAAAATTTGATGATTTATGTGATACTTTGATTAGGTTGATCTTGTTGGAGACTCGAGGAGTCAAATTCGGATTTGTTTTGGAAATAGGGAGTGACCACCCTTCCTAGAATGTGAGTAGGACCCTAATCTCTTGCATGAAATAGTGAAACCTGATTTTACATTGTTTTTAAACAAAACATGCTTTGATATGCCTTGATTTGATGTGTGATATTTAATCTCAAATCTGTTTTGTGACTATTGGAGTGTCGTGCTTATATTTTCTACGATTATGCATCCATGTTTGAAAAGAAATGAAATTGTGCCATGATTTGAGAAACGGAATATTTGTTATTCGACCATTGCATTGGTTTATTGAATCTGAGATGATTTTGATGAAATTGTATTGGCACACGGATTTGAAATGTTTTGATAAACTGTGAGGGCACCGGGATGCCCACTTGTGATGCGATACTATGATGATGATATTGATGATTCCGTAGCTACGAAGGACGTTTGTAGAGGCACGAGTTGCCCAGATACGCTTTGGCCAGAGGTATCCGCAAACGTCGTGATTGCGATATGTATGGGCCCGGTTGAACCGAAAGGGGAGGTCCGTCAGAATAGGCGGTCTAGCACCGGGAGTTGCTTGTATATGATTGTGATATTCTGTATGGGCCTGGTTGAACCATGTATTGGGGAGGTCCGTCAGCATAGGGGGTTTAGCACCGGGAGTTGCTTGTACGTGGTTGTGATGTTCCGTATGGGCCCAGTTGAACCGAAAGGGGAGGTCCGTTAGAATAGGTGGTCTAGCACTGGGAGTTGCTTGTGCGTGCCAACGTCGGGGTAGAGAGCTACTTTTAAAATACTTTGCATATTAAAACCCCCGATGCGCCTGTCCTTGGTCATAGTTGACCCTTGCCAGAATTCTTTCGGCTAGCTCTATGTTATACTTGATTTTTAAATGGATGCATATATGTGTGATATCGTGTGACTGCATAAATGAGTTCATTGTATTGAACATATCATGATTTATTGCGAAACTTGAGTTATTGTTTACGAAAGATATTATTTGACACTCCAATTTTCACCAACACTATTAGTACTTGAGATTATCCCCTCACTCACTGAGTATTCTTCCTCGAGTACTCACCCCTCCTCTTTCCCTCCCCAGACAGGATTTTTGGTACTGGAGCGACGCTTCAGATTTTGGAGATTTTGGTGGATTTTGGTGATTCAGAAAGGTGATATCTTAAGTTTAAATTGAAAGATGGATTATGTATTATATTTCAACCCTGCAAGGTCTTGTTGAGGTCCGTAGTTGGCCGTGTACTTATTTTGGGATGACTGTATAATTTATGTATGTTTATTTGTGAAACTCTCGTAATTCATTTGCATTGAGGCGATTGTATGTATTTGAATGTTACTTGGGAAATTTGTTATACATTTGTATAAATTTAGGTCCGCTCGGTATAGCGGCTGCTCATGCTCTAGTTGGGCATGACAGTAGAGGTCTGTGGTTAGGACTGTTGTTGATTTATAGCCTTGCGTTGTTCTGGATGTCGGCTTTGGGAGTTGTTGGTTTTGGAGAGGTCTAGATGGCCATTTGATTTATTTTCAAGGCGATTTTGAATTATACAGGTTTATACAAATTTATTTGTATATGAGAGACCTCCGAATTATGGGGAGGTTCTACCCGATTTTCTGTAGAAATACAGCCGGCATTCAGGGCAATGGGCGGCTGTTCAAGATTCCCGGTTCGGGGCGTGACAGCTTCCAAGGCGTTCAAGTTTGACCTACCAGTATAGCATTGTAAAGCGAAGGAAATTTGACCACATTGAATATCGTGGTAATCGTCGCATGGTTTGGTGGTAAACCAAAAGTGACTAGAAGTGACATAATACTCTCGGGATATATTCATTCGCCAGAGTCCTTTGACTGGACCCGTGTGAGGTTGGAGATGCATGGGACTAAGGCCCATTCACTGGAAGCATCCTAATAGAAGAGGTTACACCCTACTTCCGGATCAATGAAAATCCTTCTGATCTCATACTGACCGATTTTGACGGTGATAACGAGGAGATCATGACGATTAGGGTCAACCCCTACCAAATCCTCACTGGTGAAGCCAATGATTGGTCTTTTGCCTCTAGGTTGATCGTCGACATACGTCATTAGTATCTCTTGCGGGGCAGGGGGCGTTTTGGCCAAGTAAAAGATGGGTGTAATCAGACGTTCAGTTTCGCCCCCTTTATGAATGGTCTCGAGAGCTTAAGACATCAGTGGGAAAGAAACTAGATGGAATATAAGGTTCATGAGGGGTCCTTTCATTGTAGATCTGGAGGATATCCCATCCTGTCAATTGACCAATGGTCGATCGGTCAAATTGTCATTCAGTTCATTTTCATGTGGTAGAATATGTCAACCAGGGGAGGGCTTATTCCTTCCTTCCAAACTAATAAACCTCTGTAATCTTCCATTTCAAACTAGAAACTCAAGTTCGTCTTTAAGTTTTTTGCAGTCGTCGGTCAAGTGTCCATAGTCACAGTGAAAGTGATAGTATTTTATCCTATCCTTTTTAGGGTTGTGCTCTGTAGGCTGGGGTGGCCATCTGATGTATGGTTTGTCTTTAATCTAGAGTAAAACTTGACTAGGAGTTTCATTCAGAGGGGTGTAAGTACTAAACCTTTACTAAGGTGGGAGCCCTTGTCGGTTTTTCTTTGGAGAAGGCTATCGGGGAGACGGACTACGTCTCTTCAAGACTCTCGATTTCTTCATCAATTGAATACTTTGGCATCTTCTACTGCGATGTACTTTTCAGTGCAGGCATAGAACTCCTAGATAATAGAAGAAGAATTCTTAGTAATTGAGGTTTTCATGCCCGAAGGGCGTAACACAATGAGTAGTACGGTCAGCATGATAAAATGATCCAAAACTGAGACCTTCATCATCTCGGTTTTGAATTTTTCCAAAGTCCTTCAAGAGCTCATCATCCCTTTGCCGCAGCAGCAGTAAAGAAGTGGACTTTCTTTTGGCTCTCCAGTTGATCACAAAATGAGTCTCAAACTTCTGCCTAAAGTGAGAGAAACTTTTGATGCTAAGCAATGGAAGTGAGTTAAACCACGTCAATACGTTACCCTAGAGGATAGTAGGGAAGTGTTTGTACATGACGACATCTGACATTTCTCTTGAGTTCATCACCATTACAAAGTGGGCAGTATGGTTGCGGGAATTGGCCATGCCCTCATATCTTTCCATTGGTGGCAAGAACACATCGCAGGGCATAGGTTCCAAAAAGACCTTCGGATCGAAAGGTGACACACCCAAGGGATAAAGGGGGTCCTTTTCCCTTTGGGTATTGACCCGTTTGAGTTTATCCACAACAAGTTGCTTAACCTGCCTTCTCAGGTCCTTAGAGTTATGACGAGAGGTCGCTAAGGGTTCATAGTTCAATGGAAGTACTAGTTGTTGAGGGAGCGCGTGTCCAGATCCTCCTGAAGAAAATTGGCCCTTTGGTTTGATGGCACGACTGAATCCTTCCAACTGTTTGCACATATTTTGTATCCCAGACTCTAGCCTTTCCAGTTGAGGACCATTGGCTCGCTCGGGGGATGCTGGTACAGGAGGCGTGACCGGATACTCTTGAGGCACAGGTTGCGAGACCTACTCCAAGTAAGGGTGTTGAGAATGAGTGACAGGATTGTCAGCAAATGAGCGGGTACCACTGGCGTGGCGATGTCAGTTGGAGTAGTAATATGTCTATCCATAGCGAATGTAATCTTCGAAGCGGATCTAGTTCTCCTCTTTGGAAGCATGATTGTTTGATAACTCAAAATGTTTATTGAAATTGCTCTAATCTGTTCCCATGGACAACACCAACTTGTTGGAGGTGGATTTCAGCTCTACAGAATTTGGCTCCTTTTAACTTGAGTAGTTGTTCCGGGAGACGATTCAAATATTCAAAAAGACTGCCAGATGGTGCTCCGACAGGAGAGACTCCGACACTCAAGTCAAAAAGAGCAATTTTCGATAGAAATGAAACAAACTGAGAGCAAGAGATCGAATCTGATAGTCCTATGACTTATGTGTTAAATATTTGATCTCATAAAGCGTACCTGAGTTTTGGTGTGTCGAAAACTTATATACCTAATTGCCATAAGAGTCATGCATACCCGGGATGTTACAATCCTAGTTTCCATATGAGGAGGCCCGAGAATCTCGGAATTCTTTTAGTCAAATATTCTCGAGAGATTTAAAATCTTTATCACTTATGAAATTTAACATCATGGGGAGATTTCTTCGCTTATCGATTAAATCTCTGAAATTTCCTCCCTTATCTAGAGGATGTGTTTTATATTGATTTTGAAAACTAAAACTACCGTAAGGCTTAGTTGAATATTTCTTTTGGTTGACGAGAGTGGTCAATTTCTTAACGAAACTTGTTATTCGGAGAGTGTGCGTTCAACCTCTTACTGATAGGAGTTGCAATTGACCTCTTACCAATGTGATAAGAGCAGTGTCGCCTTTTAATATACCAAAGACCTTTGGAGGTCATAGACCGGTTAAATTGCTATCGATGGCAATCACTTGGTGAGTCGGACCAAGTGATTTGGGTCATGTCCACCCTTCAGGGAGATTGATTTCTAATTGTTAACATGTCTAGGCATAACATGCCTCTTTGGATCGTGGGCCTCACAAAGCTAAACATCTTTTGCCTTAGACCTTTTGATTACATCCCATCAGCGTCAATGCTTATCAATGTATTCGGCCAAGCCTAACCCTCCCTCCATGCACAGTGGGCCCATTGGAGCTATGCATAGACCGGCTGGCCTACGCTTTATTGTAAACATGGACCAAGTAAAGACCTTTGACCGAGTGAAGACCTAGAATTAATTTAGGACGGAAGCCATTTTCATAATTGCAGTGGAAAATTTCAGCTCATCCGGAGATATCGATAACTCTCCACAATGATAGACCCTAGCATTGTTTCTTGGACACAGCCTTCTTGGTGGGTTTGGGCCCAAGATAGAGCCTGTTTGTATTGGAAAAATTGGAAAATTGGAATCGGATAGATTTCGATTCCGGCATTTGAAAGTGTCAAGTGGGTTTCAGGAGAAGTCATTTGTTAGAATGAGTGCTAACGTTGCAGGTTTCTTGAGACCCAACCGAGGACGAGGAGACAAACCGCCCCCGGGGGCATGAAGCTTATGAAAATAAATAAATAATAAAAAAATTTAAAGAATAAAATATGAAAAGAAAACTAAAATTATGAATTGAAATATAATCATGAATATATCTTTTTCTTTGTAACAAATTTGAATTTTTTTATACAGTATATATTGTTGTAAAGATGCTTAATTGTCATAAACCAAAACATATATATATATATATATATATATATATATATATATATATAAAGTTTGGTAATAATTTAATCAGTATATATTGTTTAATTTGACATCTTTCTAGGACAATTCCAAACAATATGAATACAATTTCTTTTTAATACATATTAATTTCCATAAATCTCAGATAAAAAAGAGAATTATTTTGATTCCAATTTTCACTAATAACGTAATCATGCCTCTTGTCAACTCGATCGTTTTCCCTACCCTAGACCCACTTTTTAACCAAAGACTTTGGGCAATTGCCTTTTAAATTAAGTTTTTACAACAAGGGATGTTTCAGTTCGACTATTTAAAAAAAAAAAAATCAATGAATTTACATATCTAATTTTGTTTGACTTGATTGTCATTAAATTTTTTATTCGTGATATTAATTTTGTAATTTGTTTAAATTCTAAAAATTTTCAGTGGAAGGCTTATTTTTTTTATCTTAATCCAAATGCAATACTTGGGACATTTTTGCTTCTATTTTCTAATTTAAGAAAAATAAAATGCATTCTTTAGTAAGGGATTGATGGAGCACATTGTATTAGTTTAGAATGCCCACGAGGGGCATTTTAGACATTTTACAATATGGTTAGTGGGGTAACTCCTTCTAACCACATCTTACCCACATTACATCTCTCACTCTCTGACTCCCTCTCCCTACTCTTCCGTTGGAACCTGAGGAAAATGGTGTGTGCAACCATGGATGAATTTTTGAGAGAAAACATTATTCTCTAGAGAGAGAATATAGAGGGCATGAGAAAAATTCCGCGTAGGGAATTTTTTCCGTCACGATGATCGCCGGACTGAGGGTTGCGGCGTTGTGACATTGCGGTGGTGATTCGATTAACATCGTGATCACCATCCCGACCGCGAGATCCGATCGAGGGATGCACGGTCGATTTTTGCAGACTGCATATTCGAGGTATTTACCCTATACCCAACCAATATTTATTTTTCCCGAAAATTATTTATGAATGCTTTCGCTGCATGTGATTCGATTAATTCCAACATTGGTATCAGAGCGATACGTTGGATTAAAAATAATTTTCGGGTTAATTTTTGGGTATAAAAAATATTGGGTTTAAAATTTGGGGTTCGGATCACGGATGAATTTCATGAATCCGAGAACACCACTATGTTACCCATGATCCCTAGAACACGAAAATAATTTTTTCTTAATTTTCTGAGTACGTTTAGGCGAAGAAAACTCCGGTTGAAAGTTTCGGCCGTGAATAGTGACCGACCCCTTCAACCTTAGATTTGTCGAGTTTTAGGGCAAATCAATGCATGAAATTTATAGATCTGTAATCCTTGTTTCATGCTCTTCAATTTGATATATATATTGCATATATTTGTGGCCGGAAAATGGGGTTTTAAAATTGACCGCGGAGGGTCGGATTTTTGGATCCAAAATACGTCGAGTTTAGGGCGCAATTATTCCAAAAATCGAGTCAAGAATGCTTGGAATAAATGGAATTAGAGATTCCATAAAAAATCCGATCAAAATAGTGCCGAAAATGGACTTTTCCGGCAACCGGGTCGAGAGACCCGGTTACAGAAACCATCGGGCGAAGAAGAAGAGCTCCAGACCCGCTGGCACGTGAGCTACACGCGCGAGGAAGGCGCGTGAAGCAGCAGGGGAAAGGGCGCGTGTCTTCCACGCGCGAACAGGCGCGTGAAACGATTGGTCGTCCGGGTCGGGTTACGACCCGGACACGTGTCCCGACCCGCGACCCACGGATCCGGACCGGATTCGGGTTCCGAACCGCATCCGAGTCCGGAACCGACCCTCATTTGGATCCGGATTGGACCCGCGCCCGCGGGTCGCGCGCGTGCAGGCGCGTGAGCCGACGCGCAGAGCGCGCGTGTGAGCGCGTGCCAGACGTGCGGCGCGTCTGGCACGCGCCAGAATCTGTTCCCGACGCATGGAGGCGCGTGGGGACGCGCCGCCGGTGCGTGGTGGCTCGTGGGACTGCCGGCGACGCGTCAGGTCGTCTAGAATTGAAATTTTTCCAATTTTGAGGGTCCCACATCCATAAAAGTGACTTTTTGTGGGTTTTTGTGCATCGAATCCTAGTCCAAACGGTGAGATGCTATCCCGGATTGTGGTGTATGGTGTCTGTTGATTCATACGCTCGTCTTGGGGTATGTATTCGAATTATTTGGGTCTTGTTGATTCGTAGGGTGCAGAAAATGTGAGAATAAGCATCACAAGTCACAACTATCTCATTGACTATTTCTAAAATTGTCGCATTTGATTTTTGCAAGAGGGATAAAATTGAATGGTGATAAATACGAGATTTTTCGCTGGTAGATTCAATTTATCCTCGAGGAGCAAGATCTAATTAAAATTCTAAGGTATGAGATGGTGGACTCCAGGGAAGGTTCCACACCACAGAGAGACGGGATTATGAGACATTACATACATGAAAGAGGAATGATAGCCGAGTCAGGGCAATCCTCCTGAGTAGCATGCACGATGATATGATCCCAGTCTATAAACAATATCCTACGATTTTATCAGTTTGACTCACCCTATAAAGAGTATTGTGGTGCTCTTACAGATCCTGAGATGAGGATACTGACTTATAAGTGTAACAACTTAAAGGAAAAAAGGGTTGATCATATGATGATGTAACATTTGATAAAATTATCGAGTATGATCGCCGAGTTGGGGAATGTGACTGAGTCCATTTCGGATATGTTTTCTAGTGCTGGATGCGATCCAGCTCTTTACCTGATTCATGAGAAATCATGAAAATCTATTTCACATACGACGAAAGTATTCGCACTTTCACTAATGTGAATAGGCACAGTGAGATCGAGTATGAGCATCTAGAGGCGAGTAGGCCATACTCGGGTCATACTTATGCGATGGAGTCGAGCAAGGACTCATGTGAGACTCGAGATTCAGGTAAGAAGAAAACTATCCGAGAAAACCGATAATACTACACAGCTCGAGATAGGAGCGCGCTTATAAAGTTCCGTCCAGTAAATCCTCAAGTAGGAGGATTTACGTACAGAAACGGAGTGTTTTGTTGACATCAGAGGGAGTAGCACTTGTAAGTTGGAGTTGCAAAGTTGCTAGACTCTGTATGCCCTTTACGCTCCAAAAGTTCGACGGAACTTGATTTTCAGTTTAGGATATGCTCTGTTAATTTAGAAATTTAAAATTTCTATTTGTTACAACAATTCTATGATTGGTTCTATTTTGGCCCGTGAGGGACTGAATGCACTGGAAATGATTTCTTTTCAATGGTATTTCTTGTTGTCCTCTTAGTGTGAGAGAGGATGAACCGGTTAGCAATGAGTGGTTTTGTAGAACCCGCTAACCAGTCTTGCCTAGACGGCAAACTTACAAGAAAACCATTCGACAATGTAATGAGGGCTGGGACTCCATTGCAGTCGGTTCACTCCAATATCTGTAGCCTTATGAACGTGAGAACCTGAAATGGTGTTGAGTACTCTATTACGTTCATAGACAATTACACGTGTTTCGATTACATCTATCTGATCTCGTGCAAGTCTAAGGCATTGAGGTGTCTCAGGAGGTTATTAGCGAGGTTGAGAATCAGTTAGATCTGAGAGTTGAGATACTCAGGACCGATTGAGAGCGCGAGTATTTGTCTAAAGAGCTCTATTTCAAGAAGGACATTACGAGAATCTGACTATTCCTCGCTACTCAGTGGAGTAGAGTAGCCGCAAAAGAGGAATAGGACTTTGTTTGAGACGGTGAGACCGATGATGGCGCAAACCAATTTACTCGTTTCCCATTGGGGAGATGCGTTATTGGCTGCAGTCTATGTTCTCAATCGTATTCTATTGAAGTCCGTAGTCAGTACTCCATATGAGCTTTGGACAGGGAAGCAGCCTGACCTTAGCCATTCGAGATTATGGGGTTATGCAACGTATGTTCACTATTTCTCACATTTACACAGCGAGTTAGGCTTGTGAGAAAAGAGATGTATTTCTAATGAGCATACAGATGGTACTCTCACTGAGATTGAGTCTCATGATGCCGAGATTCTTGAAAGTGATTTCCCTATGAGAGGTGAAATCAATTGGGACTTTACCTTTCATGAGATGGATGAGCCTAGTGGTTGGCTAATCCCAGTGGTAGGATCCAAGAATCCATTACGGATCTGGGTTTTAGTGGGAGCGATCCATCTAGAGGTAAAAAGGTTTCCCATCCTCTTAAGAGTAGTCGAGGATGCGTACCTAACCGTCGCTTCCCGATTGAGGGAGAGACTCTCAGTGACTTTTGAGGATTACAAGAACCTTTAACGGTCCTAGAGTTTCTTGAGGGTTCCATGGAGAACCATTGATTATAGGCCATGGGTGAGAGGAGTTGATGAGAATCAACAGGATCTGGGATCTAGTTGATTTACCTGAGGGAAGTAGGGCCGTTGAGAATATGTGAGTTCTCAACATCAAGAAAAAGGTCGACGGATCGGTGTAGAGGTATAAGGCATATCTGATAACCAGGGGTTACTCAGACTGAGGGCAAGATTACCTCGATCCGTTTACTTTTAGCGATTGTTATGGACATGGTATGGATCTGGAGTGAGATCAGATGAACGTTGAGACTGTTCTCCTGAGTGGGAGTTCGGATGAAAATCTATAAGGAATGGTCATCTGGCATTATTCTTATAGATCTGGATAATAAGGTCTGTCGACTTCGGAAGTTTACATATGACCTTAATCATCAATCCAGGCAGTGACGTTTGAGATTTCACGAGAATGTGATATCTTACGGTTTCGTGATGATCGAAGAGGATCATCGCGTATACCTTTTACGTTCTTTTGATCATATCCTCATGTGAATGACATTCTGTTGACTGGGAACAACAGAGAGTATCTGATGACCACGAAAACGTGGATATTGTCGAGTCTTGATGTGAAGAACATGGGTGAGACTCAGTTCTTCCTCGAAGTTAAGATCCAGAGGGATCGCTCGAGACAGGTGTTTACCCTTTCACAGGAGTCAAACATCAAGAGAGTTCTCGAGTACTTCGAGAAGATCGACTACGACCTTAAAGATACTCTTATCGCTAAAAGGTTAAAGCCTAATTCTTGACATATGCCCTAAGACTCAGAAAAGGACAAGGGAAATGAGTAGAATCCCTTGTTCCAGTGCACTGAGTGATCTGATGCATGCAGTGTCGCGTACACGTTCAGACATTTGATTTGCAGTCACTATGGTAATTAGGTATCGATCGAATCCTAGAGGGGATCACTGGAGAGCAGTGAAAGGATTCCGAGATATCTCGAGAGAACTGCGGACCTCTTCTAGTGTTACGGAGGAGGTGATTTGCATCTTATTGGGTATTCAGATACCAACTGGGTTGGTGATCTGAACGTATGCAAATCGATATTAGGTTTTACTGTCTTGGAGTAGCAAGAAGTAAACCTGTATATCTCTATCTACGATAGAGACTGAGCTTATGAGATGCTCAGCGGCAGTTCAGGAGAGTGTTTGGCTCCGGAGATTTTCGGATCACTTAGGGGTTGTGTCAGATAGTGGGAGGCCAGTGATGATTTATTAAGAAAATCAGACTGCCTTTGACCACACTTGAGACCCTAAGTATCAGTAAGTCCAAACACATTGATACCTAATATTATGTTATGAGAGACATCACCGAGAAGAGTGAAGTGACAAATAAAGTACATTACTATACAGCGCGTCCCTTCAATAAACCCATTGTGTTAGATTCCTATATGAGATATTGGAATCATTGGGTTTGCATGTATATTGACATTTCTCATTTTGTACTGATGCTTATTATGTTATATATATGACATGTGTGCATGATTGGGTCACTTATTTATTGCACTATTTTAATTGTCATATATTTTGTGATATGTTGTGATAAATGATATATCAGGCAGGCGTGGTCGACTCTTTCACATGAGTACCACCTCCAGCTCTAAGTGAGCGGAGATGAGACAATTTCTAGTTGTAAGAGGCTTTGAGAGTGGCCCTACTAGAACATAAGTCGCCCTGATATGTATTCAGGATGAGGTCATATGTGATATGACCAACATGGACGTACCCACATCCATGTTGTCTGTAAGTAGCCAGGTTTGAGATCTCAGATATCACCTGCGACTAGTGATGTTGTCTCTGAGATACTCTCTCTGAGATCTCTAGGTAAAGTCTTATGTGTAGACTAAGTCTCATACCTGCACAGTGTTAGAGAAATCTGACATATGCCCTTTGAGAGATTGGGGAATAACACTGTGGCACGCATTTCATACCGCGTGTGATATGTCGACCAGGGATAGTGGGAGCATTATTTGAGACACTGATATGATTTTGATCCCCGTTCCCACTGTGTGAGACCCGAGATCCATTGGGTGGGATCTCATGTACCCTTATCACTTTCGGCTGTTTCTAGAAGTCTTGGTTCAGTGTTGCTACTTTAGTCTGTTTACCGATGGCTCGGAAGATAAATTGAGGTCTGAGGGACAGGTCTAGGAAAGCAGCTGAATTGAGGCTAATAGATTCGAGTTTGGGAAAAGGAAGACCAATTAACATTATATCATTGTGTTGTATTCACCGGCTAGCTTATTATGTCTGTCCATGTTATGATGTAAGCATAATAGTGGATACACAGTCGAGCATTTAGTGGGGATTACTTTCGTTGAGGAAAGTAGCTTGATGGATGTAATTAGTCTTGGATCTGGGGTGCAGCGAGCTCTTTTAATACTAACGATGGCTTCTCGATCATCCTAACAGGTGCATCGAGAGGTTTTTGCTTGTAGGTATACTCGCAGGTCGCACGACGTCCAATCTTGTATGAAAGTCCAGCAGGGTGATGTGATCGCATGAGTTGTGATTTTGTGACAAATATTAAAATGCCCTCGCGTGCAAGTGAGAGATATTAGTTTAAAATGCCCACGAGGGGCATTTTAGACATTTTACAATATGGTTAGTGGGGTAACTCTCACTAACCACATCTTACCCACATTACATCTCTCACTCTCTGACTCCCTCTCCCTACTCTTCCGTTGGAACCTGAGGAAAATGGTGTGTGCAACCATGGATGAATTTTTGAGAGAAAACATTATTCTCTAGAGAGAGAATATAGAGGGCATGAGAAAAATTCCGCGTAGAGAATTTTTTCCCTCACGATGATCGCCGGACTGAGGATTACGGCGTTGTAACATTGCGGTGGTGATTCGATTAACATCGTGATCACCATCCCGACCGCGAGATCCGATCGAGGGACGCACGGTCGATTTTTGCAGACTGCATATTCGAGGTATTTACCCTATACCCAACCAATATTTATTTTTTTCAAAAATTATTTATGAATGCTTCCGCTGCATGTGATTCGATTAATTCCAACACATTGAAAATCATCCCTTTCTTAGGCACAAAGGAAACTCTCAATCTCGAAATCTCAAAGAGAAATAGGATGATTTCAATTGAGATACAATTCACCATGTTACAGATGGTAAAGAAGCTGCTGAAGATGAAGTGATTTTTGAGGAATCACTGTAATGACTTGACTATAGCTTGATGTGTCAGCCATTTATAAACTACTTGTCTCACAGGGTGATCGCACTCATAAGTGATAATCAAATTACCCTAAATCGCAATCACTGCAGTTATTTACTTGTTTCTTTTTTATGTTAACTTAAAACCAATTAAATCAATAAATTGGGGACAGAAAAAGGGATAAGAGGAATAGTAGTGAAAGGATCAGCAAGGAGGTTTTGATCAATGCCAGAAGCAGTATAGCGACCAATAGATGCAATTTTTGGAGCACATGTTGGGAGATGTCTAGGTTAGCATTCAATTCCGGAAAGCAACCCACACCTTTTCATACAACCCAAAAATTTCCAAAACATTGGAAGCATCTGTTATTGAAGAGATTTTGAAAGTCCCATTGCAACCCCTTGTGCAAGTACAGGGGCTCTCTTCAGTTTCCAAAATTTTTCACCCCAAAGATTCATCTATTCAGTCACCAGACAATGTCTTCCTGCTCAAACCTTACTTAACCCATCATTTCCTTTCTTTCACTTTAAATCACAATTAAACTAAAGAATACGCCGTTACAAAAGGCTAGCATAAAAAACATACAATTTATTTATTTATTTATTTATTTATTTTTCTTGAATTCATCAAATACAAAACAAGGTCATCCCCTTCATACCTTTTATTCTTGAACCATCATTTTCCTTCACTAATTTTAAAAAAGAATAACGACAAATTCGGCGATAGATTTAAGGAAAGCAAACAAACAAAGGTACAAATCAAAGAACAATGACAACAACTAATCCTATACTCATGCTAAGAATTAGAAGAAAGAATCAAAATTTAAACTAAGCAATGCACTCTGGATAAAACTTGTTATAAATTAACAAAAGATCACTGGAATATTGTGTAATTATGCATCAGGATTTCAAAGAAAACAACAACAAATTCGGAACTGAATCAAATGTTGTACAAAAATCGATTTGTCACAAATGAAAATCAAAGTCGATTTGATTATTAAACATAAGACTTACGGCACCAACTACACAAAGTTCTTCAGGGTCTAATTAATCTAAATGCTGGTATAGAGAGAAATGTGATCTAGAATTAAAACTTGGAGAAATGTGGTATAGTTATTTGATCTAAAATTAAGTGCACTCAAAGTAATATCCAGTTGCAGCTGAGAATCCAAAAGTGACTAACAAACGATCACCTGAATATTGTGTAATTAAATGTGGTATAGTTATTTAATCTAAAATTAAGTGCACTAGAAGTAATATCCAGTTGCAGCTGAGAATCCAAAAGTGACTAACAAATGATCACTAGAATATTGTGTAATTATGTATCAGGATTTCAAAGAAAACAAAAACAAATTTGAAACTGAATCAAATGTTGTATAAATCGATTTGTCACAAATGAAAATCAAAGTCGGCTTGATTATAAAACATAAGACTTATAGCGACAACTACATGAAGTTCTTCAGGGTCTAATTAATCTGAATGCTGGTATAGTGAGAAATGTTATCGAAAATTAAAACATGAGAAATGTGGTATAGTATTTAATCTGAAATTAAGTGCACTCAAAGTAATATCTGGCTGCAGCTGACAATCCAAAAGCGACCAATTCAGGTAAATAATCTCTTGTGAGAGACTGGTAGGTGGTTCAAGTGTGGTGATTGGAGTTTTGGGTTTGTGTTGGTTTATGTTGTGGAGGAAGAAGAGGATGATCCCGCGCTTAATATGTCAATGGATGATGATTTTGAAAAAGGTACTGTACCTAAGAAGTTTTCATACAAGTAGTTGGCTCGTGCCACCAACAAGTTCTCCAAGGAAGAAAAGCTTGGTGATGGAGGTTTTGGTGGGGTTTAGAGAATATTTAAGAGACTTGAATGCTTATGTGGTTGATAAGAGGGTCTCTCAGAGTTCAAACAAGGGTTGAAGGAGTACACCACAGAAGTAAGAATATTAGCCTTTTGGGGCACCACAATTTGGTTCAACTCATTGGTTGGGACAAATCCTCGGGAATGCCAACAGACTTCAGTACTCATTTTACCTTTTCCATCAATTCAAAAGGCAAGAGCTCCTATGGTGATGATCTAACCTTTTTCCTTCAACCTAATGGTTAGGCACTGCAATTGATCTTGCCAGTGGTGACGAGTTATTCAACTCAACGGATGATCTTTTTGTTGCAGTAGAGTTTGATACCTTTCAGAATACCTGGGAATGCCTTATGAATGTGAAGGTATCAATATCAACTCTATAATCTCTGTTACTAACGTGTCATGGTCAAGTAGCATAATGAATGCATAGAGATATGATGAGGGCAATGCCGTTGTAGAAGAGATGAAAGGGGTAAAGGAGAAAAAGATGGTGAATGTAACAAGAAGGTGGCTTGATATGTCGAGATGATGAATCAAAGAGCAGGTGGCCTGCTTCTCAACCAAGACTCACTAAAGTGATGGAAGCATACCGTCGGACATCTGTCATTTAAAACAACATATAGCACTACTAGTCATGAAATCTCTTGGCTAACAATCTTTTACTTTTCAACCGAAAAGCATTTAGTCAAGATGTTACTAAAATCAGCAGCTGCCATATATGAACAGAAGCTTAGAACATGTCTTTCCAGCATGTAGCCTACTAGTGTAAGTAAGCCCTGAAAGGTATGAGTCAAGAAAGCACATGGAGTCCTCAAATAGTCAAGACTTGGACAAAAGAGACTTTGATTTTTCACTATTTAATATTGATTGATGACCACGAAACCTTACAAGGTCTGCACAGAAATTCTCTTAACTCTCAGATATAGTTTTCTCCTTGAAAGATAAGCCTGGTCAAAGGATTCTCTTTGATCCAATTTCTGAACCTTTGTATTTACGGGGAAACATCAAAATGCCCCCTGTTCACTATATCTCTAAGCCACCACTCAGGACTGTTTCTCAAAATTGTTACCTTGGACTTTTTTTTGACAACATGTTATGGACCTAAGACAAGCCATGAGAGAAGTTGGGATAAAATCTTGACAAGTAGCAGCAAGGCAACAGCCCATAAGAGCCATTGAGCCAGCTTCACAGGCCACGGCACATGTAGGCAGCACATGCATATGGCACTTACGCAATGAGCACCCTAATGCCATCACCGTGCCACACATGAGCAGAGGAGTTCTAGAAAAATCAGAACACTTAAACACCCTAAAGGACACGAGAAAGCATGTAGAAGTGGAGTAGGGACCAGTTATAGCACGTAGAGCCCATGCCAGCCCACACCCCAAGGTGTCCTACCCGGACACGGTTCCTTCAGGATGCCTTAGCAAACGTAACGCAAATGGCTCTCTGACTCAAGCAATCAAGATAATTAAGGAAAAGGCTTGAGGGAACCAAAACTCATAGGAATCAAAGATGATCTACTCAATGGAGTCGAGAGTCCTAGTAGAATACGGGACAAGGCATTACCCAGATCCGGATTTCTTAACGACCTCCGAGCAAATTGTTACGATTGACGAAAGTGATTCGAGCAATCAACATAACACTGAAAATTGCTCAAGGAAACCAAAAATCAGGCAAAAAGAAGGTGATTATTATTTAAGAAAAGAGTATTTTATTCCATTAGGGGATGAGATTCCAAGATTAAGTTTAGCTCTTGGCAATGTAACCAAAATTAGGAATCTTGATCGAATAGTTTAGTTGATTAGAAGATTAGATTGGATAAGATTGGTTTAAATTCATATTTAGATCTAGATAATTTTATAAATACTTAGTGAAGCCCAATGTAATATTCAATCTTTTGAATTAATTTTCTTCAATAAACTATCAAGTTAAGAGGTAGTTTGGTTGGGGTGAAACGTAAAAAGGAAAAAGGGAGGGGAAGTAATTTGTCCCTTTTAAGAAATCATTTTCGTCCTAAAGTGGAGAGAAATGGAAGGAAATGAGATTTTTGGACAAATTTGTCCTTCCACTTCTTTAATATTTACAAAATTATCCATTTTTTTATTTCAATTTTATTTAATATAAACTAATAAAATTTAATTTTTTCATCAATTTTATTGGAAAAATTATTTTTGCAAATTTTGCTTTTTTATATTTTTTTTACATTAATATTCTAATTTTATTTAATATAAAATAATAATAAAATAATTTATAAAAAATACAAAAAATATATTAAATAACTTTTTTTTAGAAAAAATTATATTTTTAGAAAAATATTTTAAATTAAAAAATAAAAAATATAGCAAGAAATATTAAAAATATTATTTCACAAAAGTATAATAATAAAATCTATGATATTTCCTTCTATTTTTTATTCCAGCCAAACAAAAAAATTATCACCTATTACTTTCCAAGAAAGTCTATTTTGCTTCCGTCAAATGAAATAAATCCTTCCCTTCCCCTCCCTCTCCTGCTCCCTCTTCCCTTCCGCGAACCAAACTTACCCTAAGTTCTTCTTTCAATGACTTTTTTCAGGAGCATGAAAAAGACTTATTTTTCCTAGTGTTACACCACCTTATGAGTGATCCCCAGGTACAGAAATGCGAGACTTTTAATCAAGCCATGAGTGAGAGTGAAAGCCACAACTATCGACCCTCACCCTCACCCTAACCCTAACCTTATTCCAACTACATGTGCCCAAGCGAACCCTTTCGTGTGACATAAGTGCTACGAGATGGGTTTTGCACTCCATAACCTTCTAAACATCAAGTCCAACTACCCGTAGCCCCAACACAACATCAATCTCCATCTGTCATCTATGCCTTTTATCTTTACCCATTTTCTATGAGAATTTATTTTGCATAAAATAATCTCTCAATTTTGCTTAACCGCAGGTATACCCAAATTAATTTGCAAACATGATCCAAAAGCATTTAATTTATGTTGAAGTTCCAAATTTGCTAACATCCAACGATATTTTGATCCTAAAATGTGTATACGTACCTTGTTATTGTTAAGTCTTCCGATGCCACCAAATCGTTGAGGCATTGCCCATGTAAAGCTCCCGCAAGCTGATCTTGTCACTTGAAGAAAGACGTACATCTGTGGTAGAGAGAGAGCGAGAGCAAGAGAGAGAGAGAGAGAGAGAGAGAGAGAGAGAGAGAACCCCAAGTCTAGCAGGAAACGTTCTACCAGTTTCGCCTTCTTTTATCTTTAAATTCAATCCCATCTAAGAATGTTGAGTTTTACGGCTTTCACTTGCTCAAAGCCTTGAAAACTGTCTCTGAGAATTTCCCAAACTTCATTGGGAACAATGGCTTCAGACACTGCTCAGTGAATTTTAGACAAAGCCTCTGCATCCTTCTCGATCAGCTCTTACTTTAAACACTACCAGAACTTGGTTGTGCCTATGTTCGACCAAATTCTATAGAAGATGTTGATGACTGGTTTTCTTGCACTCCATTTTCAATAATCTCTCGTTCATGCTATCAAGATAGTTCTGAACTTGATACAGTGATAATTGTAATTTTCTCCATCAAAAATTGGGATTGATTGTTGCCGGACAATATTTGATGATCACGCCATGAAAAGATCTGAGAAAATTGCAACGATCTACTCTTTTAATGTGCAGGAACTCAAGCCCCTTTTGACCAATTGATGCTTTGATGCTAAATGTAAGAGGGGATTGTGAAGAGATTACTATGAATGGGGAGAGGAGTAAATGCAGACCAGAAGATTCTTCTTTGTACCTAATAGTGCCTCTTGTTTTTCATTCACTCGATCTCTTTTTCACAAAGCTTTTCCACTTTGCTTTATCTGTTCTTTCCTCTTCCCATTTTTTATATACAATATATTTTACATTTTGGGCGCAATGGACCATGAGACGAGCTTCTTAGAGCATGTTTAGCATGTTTGGGAGAATTTTTCTTTTTTTTTTTCACTTTTATTTTATCTTCAACTTTTAAGAAAAAATAAAATATAATAAAATTTAAATTTTTTTTTTTTTTTTTCACTTTTGAGGCAAAGTCAAAAATTAAAAGTTAAATGACATATTTAAAATTTTAAATCATTTAAGTGAGAGTATTAATGGAATAAAAAATAATTATGTGAGAATATAAATAAAATAAAAAATAAAAAAATTAGAGTATTAAAAAGAAAAGAAACAAAAGTTTCTCCTAGAAACTTTTTCTTAAAAGCTTCTTTCTAAATTTTTCTTCATAAAAATAGCTCATTTTTTAAGAGTTTATAAAAAATTGTATTTGATAGGATTTTTTCTTATAAAGAGAAAAGAAACAAAAAAAAAACTCTGTTAAGCCACTTAACACCTTTTTCCTCCTTCATTCTCTCCTCTTTTCCTTTCATTTTCTTATATAAATAAAAAAATTAAAAAAAAAATGATTGAGTGTTGTTGTGTCAGGGAGAGTGGAAACCGCCAACGAGCTTTAACTTAGATAACACCATTCTCCTCTCCTTTCTTAGAGGACTCGTGTTCAAATCTTTCCAATATACCAAAAGAAAAAAAAAAAAAAGAGTGAGAATCAAAAGCCACATCATTTTAAGTCGTAAGGTATGACTTGTACCATACAACAAATGATTTCGGTGGCAACAAAAACTTGTAACGACTGTTATAACTAATTTAATTTAGTAGATAGATTTCAAAATATTACAATTTATACTTAATTTTTTAAAAATATTATAATTAAATCTTTTTCTCACTCGCAGTGTCAACGAGATTGTTAAATGTTGAATTGGTATGCTATGGTATACCAACTAGATTTTTGAATTTTAAGATAACATGAGATGTAGAGTTAATTATTGACATAACATCAATCACATTAGTATTGCCTAACAACCTTAATACCACACAACAAAAATATTGATGTAACGACCACAATTATGTTACGTCATCAAAAGTGCTAACCTAACATATGTCATGTCAACAAAATGCTAACCTTGGAGATTTGATTATGGTCTTGTTGCAAAATTTAAGGATGAAATATATAATTTATCAAAATTTTAAATCTTAATTTATTTAAAAATAATAATTCATTATCAATACAACTTTTATATTTAAACCTTAATTCAATTCGAAAACCTAATTTACTTTGAATTCCCAAACAAAATTCCAATTTAATTCAAAACTCTGATTTAATTCGAAATTCTAATTTGATTTAAAACTCAATTCTAATTTAAATTCTTAATTTAATTTGAAAATTTTAATTCAATTTGAAATCTTAATTTGATTTAAAACCATAATTTATTTATATCCCCACTTCATTTCAAAAACTCTAACTTAATTCAAATATCCAATTTACTTTAATTTAAATCCTCACTTTAATTTGAAAATTCAATTCAATTCAAAACCCTAATTTAATTTGAAATTCTAGTTTATTTAAAACTCTAATTTAAATTAAAATCCTATATTAATTTAAAATACTAAATTAATTTAAAATCCTTATTTAAATTAAATTAATTGAGATGCAAATTAAATTAGGGTTTTAAACTAAATTAAATTAAGAATTTGAATTAACTTAGAGTTTTAAATCAATTAGAGTTTTGAATTAAATTAAAATATTGTCTTAAATTAGAAATTTGAATTAAATTAAGATTGTTAATCAAATTAGAGTTTTTAATTGAATTGTGATTTTGAATTTTAGAAACTATACAAAAAATGAAATATTATTTTTAAATAAATTACTGGTTGAAATTGATAGTAAATTACATGTCCGGTTCTTAAACTTTATATTGAAATTACAATTGGAGCTACGAACTCAAACACTTTGTTGACATGGCATTTGTAACATTAACACTTTCAATGACATGGCATAACTATTATATAAATACGCTGTCGTGGCATATGTTATATCAACATTTTTTTGGTGACATGGCATTAGTGTTGTGAGACTATATAGTCTTTTCATTTTGTGCCCCCCAAAAGAAGGATATTGTAACAAACAAGCATGGATTTTTAAAATCAATGGCTAGTTGTTGGGAGATAGTTTTGTTAATTCAGTTGCAATCTTCAACTATTTTTAGTTAGGGTTGTTGATTCAGTTGCATTAGTTTGGAGCAATTATATCACGCCCTGACCCTTGAGTTGGCATGTAACAACCGTCATGCTATCTCGATGTACGGGTAAGTCCCACCTGCACACGGGGATAGCGTAAGACATTCAACCTATTTCAATACATCACCCCATCATTCGAAGGGCCATCTTAGCCCATTCTTGTCTCAAAATATGCATTTGGTCAAGTCAACCATTCAAAATCTCATAAAAATCTCACAATTTCAAAAGTAAGCTCAATAGAGGAAAAATAAAAGTTTAACTACAATCAAAAGTTCGGACATTCCCAATGGGCTAACAAAATGAAATTTTAATTACAATTCAAAAGATTTCACTCCATATGGGTCCAAACTAGACTCTTCAAAAATTTCCACTAATAAAGAACTAATACCGTTGGGAGAAAACTTCACGAAGACTAGAATCTAGCAGGAACCGACACTATAGTTAGTTGAACCTCCCAACACTCAAGCTTCCTCTGTAAAATAATAAAATGGAGGAGTGAGTATGACAATACTCAATGAGTGGAGTGCAATGATACAGTTGTGACAATAAATGAGGGGTGAGTGTAGGAATGTCATGGCATGCGTTGTAAATAGTTTATCGAGTATAAAATAGTCTGAAACAATCATGAATAAGCAAATGCATCCATAAGATCCATATTTTTTCCAAAAATCCATGGGGACTCTCTAACGAAACCACTCCCACCCAGGGTTTAGTTGAATCCGGATATAAGTCCGCCAAGAGATTTTCAATCCATTTGTATCACAAAAACTACTTCCCCATTCCTTGGCGTTGACTCGTACCTTACCAGGGTGCAACCAAATATAGTACGACGTGACAGAGGAATGCTGCATCTATCTTCCTTGCAAATAAACCCAATCATGTCACCCCGTTAGGTCGTTCCGTGGAGAGAATGACTATAGTCATTTACACACCTGCACCATCATTTAACAAATATCAAATCCTCATTTAATGTTTCATAATACCAACAAATAGGTTTCCAAGTCATATCATCACATTTATGAACACAATTTCAAATACGATATGGTACAAATTCATTCAAAAATAATATGGATACATACATAGTTCAATTATCATTTAGAGACATCTCACAATCACAAAATTTTGGAATAATTTTACTCACTTATAGGATAACGAACCATCCACTCAACTCTTGAGAGGGTACTCATTCCCAATTATATACCAATTCGATGTTTAGTTTCCTCTTTATGTTTCACATTCATCGACCTATGACATTCAAAACAAATTCTAGTCATAATCACTTATAGGGCCAAGGAAATTCAATTTTTCCCAAGTGCATAGGAACCCTAATTCCATAATCCATCAATAGAGGTTGTTAAGTTCATTAAATGCTAGTCACTTTCATCAATGAATTACCTCTATGTGCAATTTCCCCAATTTCACAATATCCCCAAACCCTAGATTAAATTCTCCAATTTAATTCCCTCAAACCTTAATAACAAAGTTCAATCTTCCAATGAAAAGCTGAAATACAAGTTTATGGAAAAGAAATTACCTTTATTCCGTGATTGATTTGAGTTTAAAGTGTAGGATTTTAAAAATCCTAATTTTTCTCCCCTTTGTGAACTCTAGATTTTCTCCCCATATCAATCTTCATCCAAATTTTGATTGAGGATTTAAGGACCTAGTGAAGTGATTTAATAAAGGTATGTTTGATTTCTAGAGAGAGAAACCAAGAGTGAAGGGAAGAGAGAGCGTGAATGTAGAGAAGGAGAAAAGTGTCGAGGGTTTGAAATGAATGAGAGAAAATTATGAATTAAAGCCCAATTTGTGCCTATTTATGATGAAATGATCAATTACCATCTTGCCCAAGGTGATTCAAGGGTTTGGGTTGGGGTATGATGTCCAATTTGGTCATTTTGCATCTCAATTTGTTGGGGCTCGAATGGACAGAGTGACTCACAAGGAGGCCAAGATGACCCATGATTCAATTTTTACATGGGCGGGTTATCCTACTCAGGGGCAAGACCCCCTATACCTTCCTTTATTAAGGTTTGGGTCGTCTCAAACATGGGCCGGGCTGACCCAATTTCATAGTCTCCAAGTCCTGGGTCGTCCCAAGAAAAAAAGCAAGGTGGCCCAACTTGCCATCTTCTCAGAACCCCTTCACTATAAGCTCGTCAGGACGACCCAAGCCTATTAGCGGGTCGACCCAACAATGACAAGTCTTAGATTCTCCATTCTGCAAACCACCAGAGCGACCCAAGCATTGTGCAAGGCAACCCAAAATTCGTATAAGGCGTCCTTTCTTCATTTTCCATGTCTTGGGATCGACCCAAAAGCTAGGCGCAAGACGACCCAACAACACAAGAACTTAGATGCTCTCTCTTGCACACTCTTAGGTTGTCCTCTTTGTTGCACAAGGTGACCCAAGCCCAAATTCTATACACTCAGGGTGTCTCACCAAGCCCATAGGGTGACCCAATTTCCAACAGGGTGTCCTCTCCCTATTTCTTTCATATCTTGGGTCATCCTCTCACCAACACAAGGCGTCCTGCACTCTGCTTCACATGTCTTGGATCGACCCAAACCCAATCACAAGGTAACCCAACATCTCAAGGCTCAGACTTCTAACTTGTACACCTCTTTGGGTCGTCCTCTCTCATTGACAAGGTGACCCAAATCACCCTCATTTGCTCACAAGTCGACCTAGACCCATTGCACAAGGTGACCCAATATCATAAAATACCACAAAAGCCCACAATGATCCTACTCACATGCATCCCATGAATTTTGAATCCAAACACTCCAGATTTTCCGTAAAAAAACTAATTACCACCAAACCACCAGACCACTCCAATTTTTGATATTTATATAAGGAAATAATAAATTTATAATTTTAATACAAATCTTTCCATAATTACATAAAAAAAACAAAAATTGAAAATTTAAATACCAAATTTTCAGTATTACAATACTTAATCCCCTAAAAATAAAATTTTGTATTCGAAATTTAAAAATAAAATTCATACATCAAATAAATAGGGGTATTGCCTCTACATAATACTCTCGGGTTCCCAAGTCTCTTCCTAGACTTAGTTACTTATCCACAATATCTTAACTATAGGGATTTGTTTACTCCTCAATTGCTTGATTTGTCGATCAATGACCTTTACTGGTTGTACCTTAAAACTCAAATCTTGATTCAACTCTACTGGAGGAGTCTCTAATACATTTGAGGGATCTAACAAGTAATTTTTGGTATTGAAACATGAAAAACGTCGTGGATCCTTTGTAATTCCGATAGCAATTCAAGCCGGTAGGCTACCATTCCAATCTTTTCAACAATCTTGAAGGGGCTGATATAATGAGGGTTTAATTTTCCTCGCTTTTGAAATCGAATTATACCATTCCAAGAAGATATCTTCAAAAGCACAATATCTCATACTTCAAATTCCAAGGGTCTTCATCTTTTGTCAGCGTAGCTCTTTTGTCAATTTTTTAGCAGTCTTCATTTTTTCCTGAATTATTTTTACCATTCCCTTGGTAGCTTCAATCAATTCTACACTTTCGATTTTTCTCTCTCCAATCTCATCCCAACATAATGGAGTCTGGCACTTCCATCCGTAAAGAGTTTCATAGGGTGGCATCTCAATATTACCTTAGTAGCTATTATTGTATGCAAATTCGATCAATGAGAGATGTCGATCGCAACTGCCTTGAAAATTCGTAACACATGCTCTGAGTATGTCCTCTAAGATCTGTATAGTGCACTCAGATTGTCCGTTAGTCTGAGGGTGGAAAGGAGTGCCGAATTTCAACTTAGTGCCTAAGACCTCTTATGGTTTAGGCCAGAACTAGGAAGTGAATCGGGGATCACGATCCAATACAATTGACACCAAAACTCCGTAAAGCCTCACGATTTCATCAATGTATAGTTTTGCCAACCTCTCCAAAGAGTAGGTGTTTTGAATTTGGAGGAAGTGTACTGATTTGGTGAACCGGTCTAATATCATCCAAACAGTATCGTATCAACTTAGAGTACGTGGCAAACCCACCATGAAATCCATGGTGATGTGCTCCTACTTCTATTTGGAAATTCGTAGTGATTGGAGGACACTAGCTGGCTTCTGGTGCTTAGTTTTGACTTGTTGGCACGCTAGACATCTAGTCACAAATTTGGCTATCTCTTTCTTCAATTCTGACCATCAATATGACTCCTTGATGGTTCGATACATCTTGGTGCTCTCTGGATGCATGACATATGCTA
Organism: Dillenia turbinata; assembly: GCA_037126225.1. NCBI lineage: Eukaryota > Viridiplantae > Streptophyta > Magnoliopsida > Dilleniales > Dilleniaceae > Dillenia > Dillenia turbinata. Next base: position 12,644,917 of record JBAMMX010000002.1, on the reverse strand, counting down.
AAGAGTATACCTCTTCAAGTATGGCTCTCCGAATCTCATCATTATTGGGAAAATATATTTGTTTCCCATACACCACCATGTCATCCTCTCATATATGGAAATTATCACCTTCCCCCTTATAGATCTTCTCAACTATGCTCTTAATTCCTCATCGGTCTCTTGAAGCTCTCGAATACGGTCCACTAAGGTTGGTCGTATTTCAAATTTGGCCAGAAGTGCACCATGCTCATCATTGGTCAACTTGACTTAAAGTATAAGGAGTCCTATCAGATAAGAGAGATTGGAACTCCCATGAGATGAAGAAGATGCAGACTTGTAGTTTAGAGCATCTATAACCATATTCACCTTGCGCGGGTGATAGTCAATCACCAAATCATAATCCTTAATTAGCTCCAACCATCTCCATTGCCTCAAATTGAGCTCTTTTTGAGTGAGCAAATACTTAAGTCTTTTGTGGTCGGTGAAGATTTTGCAGGTAGCTCTATATAAGTAATGCCGCCAAATTTTTAAAGCAAAAACAATGGTAGCAAACTCTAGATCACGGGTGGGTTAGCTCAACTCATGCTTCTTTAATTGTCGAGAAGCATAAGCGATCACTCTATCGTCTTGCATTAAAACATATCCCAACCCCCGTTTGCTGGCATCACTATAAACCACATAGTCACAACCACTAGTAGGAAGAGTCAAGTAGATATAAGCCTTTTCTTGAGTTCTTGGAAACTCTATTCACACTTATCATTCTATTTAAATTTAACTCCTTTCTGAGTCAAACTAGACAATGGAGTCACAATTTTGGAGAACCATTCTATAAATCTCCAATAATACCCCACCAATCCGAGGAAACTTCTTACTTCGATAACATTTTTGGATTGCTCCCATTTTAGAATTGCATCTACTTTCTTCGAGTTAACGAATATCCCATTTCTGGATACATTGTGCTCTAACGAATAACTCCTCTTAAAGTGGGGTCAAAAGACTATTGGAGTGTTTTGCAAACTCCGTGCTCACAAAAGAATTATTAAACCTCATGTCAATCAATACATGGGCATCAACACCGAAAATTTTCATCATACCTATGAGTGAAACCATTAATCATTTAGGGTTTGTTATTCAAAGCTTCAAAAAGCTAGAAGTTGGTAAAAATGAGAGAGAGTATAAGCAAATTGACTCAACACTTTAATAGATCAACCCCAGGGGTATCACCCCAGTATGATGTGGAAAAGGAATTCTAAGGACAAGTTCAATCATATTTAATCAAGATTCTTAACTCTCTTTACTACCATAACTATAGGAAAACATCAAAATCATTTGCAATATCCTCAATATCATACAATGTCACCACTTTGCAATCTAATATCAAAATCATGCAATTCGTATCACATAGTATCGCATCCAAATCTCTAAATTATCAAACTCAAGTCCTAGGGGAATTTACCTATGATTATGTCCGGATTGTTCTGTGCATCCTTGTTTGTCATCGCATAAATCCATGTATGAGTTCTTGGTTGGGGTCGTTGAGTAGGAGTAGTTACTGTATTGCTTCTTGCCCCCATTCTTGGAGTAGTACTAGTGGAAGGTGTTGAAATAGTTGTCGGATCTCTTTTGGAGCCACTAGGGGGCCCCGAACTTGTCGACTCTCTTGCCTTTTTGCATTCAACTTCGGGCAAGAGTATCGAAGGTGGCCCTCTTTCCCGCAATGATAGCATTTTTCTGGGTCCCAAGTGGTGTCCCTTGCAATTTGGGCAAGGTTCTCCTCTACCACCTCTCGATCCTACTCCCGAACCAACATTTCTATTAGAAGCATTTGGCTTAAAGGTTGATTGACTTTGGGGAGAGCCGACCGATCTTGAGACAGATCTACCGTTATAAGAGCCCGTGTTTCTGTTCTTCTTGAAGTTTTGGCCCGGTATGAACCCACCGGACTTTTTCCTCTTTCCATGGTGCTCTCTAACTTTATCTCTTTCCAACACCATTTTCTCGGCCCTCAAGGCTAACTCCAAGACATCTTGGAATGTATGCCCTTTAGTGATTGACATCTTTTCCTTTATATTCAAACTCAATCCCAATTCAAACTTCGCACATAGGGACTCCTCGGAGTTCACAAACTCCAGAACATAAGTAGCAAACTCCCTTAACTTTGTCTCATACTTTGACACTGTTTTATTCCCCTGAACTAGCTTGAAGAATTCCTCTTTCTTTTGGTCCCTATAGAACCATGTATAGTACTTTTTCTCGAAAACTCTAAAGAATTCTCTCCATGTAGTTGGTGTAGTCATCCAACCTTATGTCGGTGACGATCTTCTGAATCTGACCAAACCACTCTTTGGCAGTTGAGGTATCACACGTGGCAAAAAAAGTCTTACATCTGAGTTGCTTTGCCTCTTTAATCAGCTTAGACAACTCTATGATAAGGCGATCGATTGTTGTAACAATTGGAAAAGGAGGTACCACTGGAGTACTTGGTACAACAGTCGGCATTGGATGAGGAGCCGGTAGAGGAGCCAAAGTTTGATGCGGAGCTTGGAATTGTGCTTCGTAAGTGCTCCACTACTCCATCACTTGTTAGAGTGCGGCTATGGGAGGAACGAGAATCTCAATTGAAGGAGCCGGGTGTGTAGATACTGAAGGGGGTAGAGCATATGAGGATGATTCATTTTCATGCTCTTGAGGAATTTCGCTTACGTTCCTCATTCTCCTACGTGGAGGCATGGTAATCTACAAAATGGAAAGCGATCTTTAGTTTACTACACTAGGATGACATTTAGACATCTATATCTAGGGGTATGTCAATGTCCTAGGTCTCATAGGAGACTTCTTAAAACCATTTGAAAATAACTTTCAAAAATCAATAAAAAATCTTTTAAAAATCTTCTAAACTTTCAAACCAATTTAAAATCGAAAACCTAGACTCTGATACCAATAAAGTTATCAGCCCTGACCTTTGAGTCGGTATGCAACAACCGCCGTGTTACCTCAGTGTATGGGTAAGTCCCACCCACACATCAGGATAGCGTAAGGTATTTAACCTATTCCAATACATCACCCCATTATTTAAAGGGCCATCTCAGCCCATTCCTATCTCAAAATATGCATTTGGTCAACTTAACCATTCATAATCTCATAAATATTCTCACAATTTCAAAAGTAAGCTCAATAAAGGAAAAATAAGAGTTTAACTACAATCAAAAGTTCGGACATTCCCAATGGGCTAACAAAATGAAATTTTAATTACAATTTAAAAGATTTCACTCCATATGGGTCCAAACTAGACTCCTAAAAAAATTTCACTAATAAAGAACTAATACCGTTGGGAAGAAGCTTCATGAAAACTAGACTCTGACAAGAACCGACACTATAGTTAGTTAAACCTCCCAAAACTCAAGCTTCCTTTGTAAAATAATAAAATGGAGGAGTGAATATGAAAATACTCAGTGAGTGGAGTGTAATGACATAATTATGTCAATAAATGAAGGGTGAGTATAGGAATGTCAAAGCATACGTTGCAAATAGTTCATCGAGTATAAAATAGTCTGAAATAATCATGAATATTAAAAACAAATGCATCCACAAGATCCATATTTTTGCCAAAATCCATGGGAACTGTCTAACGAAACCACTCTCACCTAGGGTTTGGCCGAAGCTGGATAGAAGCCCGCAAAGAGATTTTTAATCCATTTGTTTCTACTTTTCCCTTTCTTGGTATTGACTCGTACCTTATCGGGGTACAACCAGATATAGTATGACATGGGAGAGGAAGGCCGCATCTACCTCCCTCACAAATAAACCCAATCATGCTACCCCGTCGGATCACTCCGTAGAGAGAATAACTATTGTCATTTAAACACCTACACCATCATTTCACAAATATCAAATCCTCGTTCAATGTATTATAATACCAACAATTAGGTTTCCAAATCATATCATCACATTTATAAACACAATTTCAAATACAATATGGCACAAGTTCATTCAAAAATAATATAGATGCATATATAGTTCAATTATCATTTAGAGACATCCCACAATTAAAAAAATTTATACAAAATCATATAAAATCATTCAAAATCATTTATAGAAGAATTTGGAATAATTTTACTCATTTATAATACAATGAACTATCCACTCACCCATTGGGAGGGTGCTCACTTCCAATTATCTACCAATTCGATATTTAGTTTCCTCTTTATGTTTCATATTCATCGACCTGCAACATTTAATACAAATTCTAGTCATAATCACTTATAGGGCCAAGCAAAATTCAATTTTTCCCAAGTTTGTAGGAACCCTATTCCTTAATCCATCAATAGATGTTGTTAAGTTCATTAAATGTTAGTCACTTTCATCAATGAATTACCTCTATATGCAATTTTCCTAATTTCACAATATCCCCAAACCCTAGATTAAATTCTCTCAAACCTTAATAACAAAGTTCAATCTTTCGATGAAAAGCTCAAATACAAGTTTATGAAGGAGAAATTACCTCTATTCCCTGGTTGATTTGAGTCTAGAGTATAGGATTTTAAAAATCCTAATTTTTCTCCCCTTCGTGAACTTTAGGTTTTCCTTCCCAAATCAATCTTCATCCAAGTTTTGATTAAGGATTTAGGGACCTAGTGAAGTGATTTAATGAAGGTATGTTTGATTTCTAGAGAGAGAAATCAAGAGTGAAGGGAAGAGAGAGAGTGAATGTAGAGAGGGAGAGAAGTGTTGAGGGTTTGAAATGAATGAGAGAAAATGATGAATTAAAGCCCAATCTGTGCCCTTTTTTGATAAAATGATCAATTACCATCTTGCCCTAGATGATTCAAGGGTTTGGGTTGGGGTTTGATATCCAATTTGGTCATTTGTATCTCAATTTTTTGGGGTTTGAATGGACAGGGCAACTCACAAGGAGGCCACGACGACCCATGATTCAATTTCTACATGGGCGGGTCGTCCTACTCATGGGCAAGGCGCCCTATCCCTTGCTTTATTAGGGTTTGGGTTGTATCAAACATGGGTCGGGGCGACCCAATTTCATAGTCTCCAAGTCTTGGGTTGTCCCAAGAAATGAAGCAAGGTGACCCAACTTGCCATCGTCTCAGAACCTCTTCACTACAGGCTTGCCAAGAAGACTCAAACCCATTTGTGGGTCGACCCAATAATGGCAAGCCTCAAACTCTCCCATCTGCAAACCACTAGGGCGACCCAAACATTGTGCAAGGCGACCCAACATTCGTATAAGGAGTCCTCTCCTCATTTTCCATGCCTTGGGTCGACCCAAAGCTAGGCACAAGACAACCCAACAACACAAGGACTCAGACTCTCCCTCTTGTACACTCTTGGGTCGTCCTCCTGCACAAATAAACCCAATTCCTACACACTCAGGGTGTCTCACCAAGCCCATAGGGTGACCCAACTTCTACACAAGACATCCTCTCCCTATTTCTTTCATATCTTGGGTCGTCCTCTCATCAACACAAGGCGTCCTGCACTCTACTTCACATGTCTTAGGTCGACCCAACATCTCAAGGCCTCAGACTTCTAGCTTGTACACCTCTTTGGTCATCCTCCCTCACTGATAAGGTGACCCAATTCAAGTCGACCCAGGCCCATTGCACAAGGCGACCCAACATCATAAAATACCACAAAAATCCCACAATAATCCTACTCACATGTATCCCATGAGTTTCGAATTCAAACACTCCAGATTTCTCGCAAAAAGATAATTACCACTAAACCACCAGACCACTTTATCTTTTAATATTTATATAGGGAAATAATAAATTTATAATTTTAATACAAATCTTTCCATAATTACATAAAAAAAGCAAAAATTTTAAATTTAAATACTGAATTTTCGGTGTTACAAATTAAGCAACTAATGTTAGTTAGAAATGAAGAATTGTATAAAAAGATGAATGTACAGAATGCAAAGTATGAAATGAAGGGGATGTTGATTCCTCTCCCTCTATGCTCTGTTTCTGCTCTCCCCTCTATCTCTCTCCCTAAACCCCTCTCTCTCTCTACTTCTTTCTCTCTTTGTAACTCTCTATTTCCCTTCTCCCTCAACCCTTCTTTCAATCTTCAACCCTCCACAATATTTTCTTTACCATCAATCTACCCATTTCCTTTACCTTCAAATTCTTGGACTAAATACTCAAATGGCGGAAGGAACTAGACAAAGAAATCAAGAAGATCAGTTCAAGAAGCCAGAATAGAAGAACTGAAACTTTATGTGGACAGAAGTCTCGAAGAACAAAACCAAAAGATCGACCAGAAGATGGATTAGAAGTTAGATGCTTTTTTGGCGAATCTTGAAGCACGTTTTAGTGCTTTCTTGAAGAAATCACAGTAAGAAAAAGATAAAGAAAAATGTGTAGAAATAAGTTTGAATTCCCCAATTCTTCCCAGACCCAACGAAGGTAGAATGTGAATAGATGGGGATACTTACTCCAATGAAAGAGATCTTCAACCACGAAGTATGATGCCAAACCCACCTAAAGTAGAACTTCCTCTCTTCTCATGTGACAATCCACGCATGTGGATAAGGAAATATAATAAGTTTTTTGTAATATACCAGTTACTCCATCATAAAAAAGTTGAAACAATAGAAATGTAATTAGAAGGGAAAGTGGAAATCTAGTTTGGTTGATTTATTTATGAGTACAATTAGTTATTTCTTTGATCTCATTGAATTCTTAATTTTGCTTCTATAGTCTTAATATTTAGTTGAGTTTTTAAGATATTTTTGATCATTCAAGTTCTCTATTTTTATTTGTTAGTTTATATTTCATTCCGTTGATCTATTTTTCCCTTTAATCTTAAGATTTTATCATAAAATTTAAATTTATTTAGGAATTAAATTTTATTCCTATATTATTTTTTTATTTGAATTTTATTAGTTTAAAACTTCTTTTCATCTATATTTAATTAGTCTTAGCCTCTGATTTGTTTTTAATTTAAATTTTTTAAATTGATTAATTAAGATTTTAAATTTTGCATTTATTTATTTTGTCGTTAGTTAATCTTTGTTAAAATCTCTAAACTTTTTTCTTTCAAAATAACACACAAAAAATTTAAATTAATTAATAAAATAATACTATATTTACAAATTTATATTATTTAAATGATTAATTTACTTGTCAGTATTAAAATCTTATCCAATCACCACCAACCCAACCATGGACCGCTAATCTGAGACGACAACGGACAAGACATCAACCAAAAAAGGCAATGCAACTTAAAATTTATTGGCCTATTGATCAAGTCGGCCGAAACTTTCTTATTGACGTATTGATCAAGTTGGCCGAAATGGCAATGCAGCTTTGAGCAGGATCATGACGTGCCAATCGAGGTTCAACGTTGCAAGGAAATATCTCGCCGGCTCAATTGGTATAGCTTCATTTTTAAATAGTAAGCACATGGACGGCCATTTCGCAAACAAAAGCTCCTTATGTTTCTAGCCTCCACCCCTTCGATTCTGACAATGCGTACCTTAGTTCGTCGTATGTATTTTTGCATTGTTTCATATATATTTCTTGGAACCACTTTTAAGTTTTAATGTAGTTCATTTGTGAAGTGAATCAAACGTATTTGCAGCCTGAAAGAATGTCTCTCAACCATCGTTCAAAAAGAAGTCTCCATTCACTCATCCACCTAGCTGGATTTTTGGCTATGTTCTCAACACTTTCCTTCTTAACTTCTTCCGTAACTTCATTATCTTTTGAATTCACCAGATTCAGTCCAAATGATCAGAGGATAATCTTTGAAGGAGATGCTTATTTTACGTATACTGACATTCAGCTCACAGCAAAACAGCGTGACATGACAGCGAACGGTAGCACGGGCAGAGTAAGATATAGTGATTTGCTGCATCTGTGGGACAAAGGTTCAGGGAAAGTTACCAACTTCAGTACCCATTTCTCCTTTGTGATTGATTCGCAGAATTCTACACCTCATGCCGATGGTTTTGCATTTTTTCTTGCTCCAAGCGACTTCCCACTTCCAAAAATGCAAGAAGGCCTAGGTTTAGGGCTACTGAGTAGCAATGGGCCATTCGATTCACCATCAAAGCCTTTCGTTGCTATTGAGTTTGACACTTGGTTTAATCGGGAGGGCGATCCTCCAGGAGATCATGTAGGTATTGATGTTAGTTCATTGTTGTCTGTGGCGAATGTGAGTTGGTTGAGTAGTATTTTGGATGGCAAGCAAAATGATGCTTGGATTTCTTATAACTCGATATCAAAAATCTTACAAGTTAACTTCACCGGTTACCAAAATAACATGAAGATTTTGCAGAACCTCTCTTATCCAATTGACCTGTCTCAGTACTTGCCTGAATGGGTTACTTTTGGATTTTCTGCTGCCACAGGTGCATACTTTGAGATACATACCCTTAGCAGTTGGAATTTCAGTTCCGATTTGCAGATAGATGCCAGTCCTGCCCTGGCCCCAAAAAAGCCTAATCCGGCATTAGCTCCTCCTCCTTTAGATCATCCATTTCAAGAACCAGGTAAGAAAAACACAACAGGACTAGTGGTAGAATTGAGTGTTGGTTTCTTGGTTCTGCTTCTTGGCGTTGGTTTGCTTTGGTTTGGAGTGAAGAGGATGTGCAATGGAGAGAAAGAAGAGGGTAGTACTTTATCTGATCCAATATTGGAAGATGAATTTGCAAGGGGTACTGGCCCTAGTAGGTTTTCTTACAATGAATTGGTACGTGCAACAAATAATTTTTCTGAGGAAGAGAAGCTAGGAGAGGGAGGATTTGGTGGAGTTTATAAAGGCTACTTGAGAGAATTGGGCAGCTATGTTGCTGTTAAGAGGGTTTCTAGAGGTTCCGAACAAGGGGAAAAAGAGTATGCTTCTGAAGTAAGGATCATCAGTCGATTGAGGCACAGAAATTTGGTGCAGCTCATGGGTTGGTGCCATGAGAAAAGGGAACTCCTACTTGTCTATGAACTCATGTCTGAGGATAGTTTATACACACATCTTTTCAAAGGAAATGACCCTCTGAGTTGGGATGTTAGGTACAAAATTGCTCAAGGCTTGGCTTCAGCATTGCTCTACCTTCATGAAGGGTGGGAGCAATGTGTGTTGCATAGAGACATAAAGTCGAGCAACATATTGTTGGATTCGAATTTTAATGCTAAACTCGGAGATTTTGGATTAGCAAGACTTGTCGATCATGCAAAAGGGTCTCAAACCACAATGCTTGCTGGCACAATGGGCTATATGGCTCCAGAATGCACCACAACAGGTCAAGCTACTAAAGAATCAGACATCTATAGTTTTGGTATGGTTATGCTAGAAATAGCCAGTGGAAGAAAACCCATTATTCCAGTACAAGAAGGAACCCCAATAAGACTAGTAGAGTTGGTTTGGGATCTTTTTGGGACAGGGAAAGTATGGGAAGCTGTGGACCCAAGACTAGGCAATGATTTTGACGAGCGGCAAATGGAGTGTCTGATAGTTGTTGGTCTTTGGTGCGCTCATCCAGATTCTAGTCTTCGACCTTCAATTAGGCAGGCGAATCATGTTCTTAACTTTGAAGCTCCATTTCCTACTCTGCCCCCAAGGATGCCTGTACCGTCATATCTTGTCCCATCGCCTGCGCCAGTTGTGTCTAGTGGTTTGGCTTCTTCCTCAGCAAGCTCTATGCTTTCGAGATAGGCATGTTGTATAATTGAATGACCATGAAAATGCAAAATTTGAATGGAATTGTATAGGAAATAATTGTCATTTTTAAAGAAATTATACCCCGCTATCTATGAGTTAATGGCAAATTCCTCCGCAACAATATTTAAGATAACAAAACTCCTACCAAAAAAAATAATAATAATAACAAACTCCAACTTCTCCCAATAATGCAAAGAATATATATATATATTTGTGAATTCCTTTATTTCTAATAATAAGAAAATGTGAAATAGTTTTCCCGTTGAAGCGAAACAATATTTATAAAAATAAGAAAATGTACGATCAATGATAAATAGGAAAAGATATATTCATTCAAGAGATAAATAAACATGGACACAATCCCTTTTTTCAGTAGTAACTATTTGAAAGTTGCGTCCGTTTGATTTCAATAATAATTATTAAAATAAAAAATGCCCAATTGTCCCTTTAAACTTCTTCTTCAATTCATCCTACCAACCAATTTGAATGTGAGATTGTTAGAAGTGGATTTCGTCTCCACAGATCTGACTCCTTCTAGACTCTATCGAACGGCTGGTTGTAAGGTTTGAGATCTGTAAAAGACCGCCGGAGGATGCTCCGACAGGGGAGGCACCGATGCTCAAGTCAGAAAGAGTGGTTTTGAAATGAAAGAGATAACAGACTGAGAGAGAAGGGAGGACGGATCTCCCTTGGTATATTGTGTGCCTTGTGTAAGCCTTGTGTAGGGTCAGCAGGCTTACCTAGCTAATGTCTCCATGGGTGCTATATAATGCTTCTATGAGATCCATGTCACTGTGGGCTTCACGAAACCCTAGTTTCCATAAGAATTAGTTTGAAAATTCTGGATCTATGATCATAAAAGATTTGATATTGTGATAACTTAGGCAACTGAATTATATGAGGAGATTCTTTCCCTTATCGACTAGATCCGTTAGGTTTCCTTCTGTATAAGGGAGGTATGTCCCTTACTGAAGTGGGGAACTCAAGGGGTCACCGATCGGATGAATGCGTTCAGTCCCTTCAATGACTATCGGTTAAGGGGATCAGTTTCAACGAACCCTTTGTGAATCAAGTCAAATGATGGGTCCTTTCAGTCAAACGGGGTGACTAAGGCCCTTCGGGGAGTTAAGTCTCTTCGAGTGATCGGGCGACTAAAGCCCATTTTTGCTTGAGTGCATTGATACCAAGAAAAGCAAAAGCATGGGTTCATATAGTAGTGGTTCAGTCACAGGGTCAGTTGGCACTCCCCAAGGCCAACCGTTCTTCAAGTCAAATGCTTCAAGTGGCAGTATTGGATCAGGAGTGAGACTACGAGAAAGTAAAGGGGATCCTTGTACAAATAATAGGGGATACCATTTAGGTCCATATAGGGGATCTAGAAAGTACTATTATTGCGGGAAAGAATGCCACTTTTTAGTATTTTTGTCCTGAGTTGAATGTGGTAGGGCAAGAGAACCAACCAGTTCGGGGTCCTTCTAGTGGCCCTAAAGGTGGCATGGCCACTACTACAGCACCTTTCATCAGTACAACTTCAAGAACTGGATGGGAAGCAACACTGTGGCTATCAATCCCCAACGTCCTCCCCCACAAACTCAAAGTAGGATTTATGTCATGACCAATGAAGAAGCACAGAGCAACCCTGATGTTATTACAAGTAAATTTATTTAAGCACAAATTATTAATTTGAAAAGCATGTTATTGATGATTTCATGATTCGAGATGTTAATAATTATTCTAGTGGAATATTTAAGATATTTGATATTTGTATAAATGATTTAGTGGGATGTTATAGGAATTATAATAAGACTTGGCTAACGATCACTTGGTGGTTATATTAATAGGTATGATGAAAATTTTTGGACTTAATACCCACATACTTATTGATACTGGGTCAAATAATTCCTTCATTAGTACAAACTTTGCTAGGCATGTCGATAGGCCTATGATTCCACTTGAGAAAGAGTTGTTAGTTGTTACTCCTTTGGGTGAGCAGATGGTTAGGAATACAGTCTACAGAGGCTGTGGTGTTTTGATAGGTGAAATGATTCTTGAGGTAGATTTGATCCCCTTAGAGATGAAGGATTTTGATGCTATTATGGGGATAGATTAGTTACATCTTCATCGGGAAGCCGTGAATTATTTTACTAAGGAAGTAGAGTTCCGAAAGCCTGAATGCCTAGCATTTGCCTTTATCGGTGAATCTAGAGTAGTGCCGACATGTGTAATATCAATATTAGAAGCACATAGGTTGATGTACAAGAGATGTGAAACATACTTAGCTCATATCATCGATACCACTGTAGAGTGCTCTACTCTAGATGATGTCTTGGTAGTAAATGAGTTTCCAGATATGTTTTCGGAAGAGTTACCTTGTTTACCTCCGAATCGGGAGTTTGATTTCACTATTGATCTACTCCTTGACACTGCACCCATTTCCGTATCACCTTATAGGATGGCACCTGCAGAAATGAAAAAGTTGAAAGTGCAACTCCAAGAGTTGCTAAACAATAGATTTATTCGGCCAAGCTCTTCTCCTTGACGTGCATCGGTCTTGTTTGTAAAGAATAAAGATGATATTTTAAGACTATGTATTGACTACTGATAATTAAATAAAGTCATTATTAAGAACAAATACCCACTTCCTGAAATTGATGATCTTTTTCACCAACTTTAAGGTGCATGTGTGTTTTCAAAGATTGATTTGAGATCGGGCTATCAACAATTAAAGATTAAGGAGAGTGATGTGCATAAAATAGCATTTAAGACTCGATATAGACACTATGAGTTTTTTATGATGTCGTTTGGCTTAATAAATGCTCCAGCTGCTTTCATGAATTTGATGAATAGGGTATTTCACTCATATCTTGATAGGTTTGTGATTGTGTTTATTGATGATATATTGGTGTATTCAAAAAGTGATGAGGAATATGCGAAACATCTCAAGATTATTTTACAGACTCTTCAAGAGAAGCAAGTGTTTGCTAAATTCTCAAAATATGAATTTTGGTTGAGAGAAATTAGATTTTTTGAATATATAGTGTCTGGTAAAGGGGTATTTGTGGATTCAAGAAAGGTTGAGGCTATCGTGAAGTGCAAACAATCGAAAAATATAACTGAGGTTAGAAGTTTCCTTGGATTAACAGGGTATTATAGAAGATTTGTTGAGAGATTTTCTCAAATTGCAGCCCCTTTGTCTCTATTGACAAGAAAGGGGACTAAATTTCAGTGGAATGATAAATGTGAGGTTAGTTTCTAAGTGTTCAAGAAGAGGTTGACATCTACTTCAATCCTTACTCTTCCATCTAGCGATGGTGGTTATATTATCTATAGTGATGCAAGTAAATAAGGATTGAGATGTATATTGATACAAAATGATAAAGTCATAGCTTATGCCTCCCGTCAATTAAAGAAACATGAAGAGAATTACCCTACTCATGATTTAGAGGTAGCAACAATTGTGTTTGTTTTGCAGATTTGGAGACATTATCTATATAGGAAGACTTGTAGGATTTTTACCAATCACAAAAGTTTAAAATATTTGTTCACACGAAAGGAGCTAAATTTGAGGCAAAGAAGATGTATTGAGTTGATTAAAGACTATGACTTGGTAATGGATTACCATCCTAATAAAGCTAATATGGTGGCTGATGCTTTGAGTTGGAAGTCTTCATCTAATATGGAGTCTTATGGGAAGATATATCTTTCTTATTTGATTGAGATCCAAACCCTTGGGTCAAATTAGCAAGTGATGAGCAAGATGCATTGTTGGCTAGATTTGAGATAAGACCCAGCTTAGTAGATTGTGTTCGGGAGCTCCAAACTACTGATGATGAATTGAAGATAATAATCGAGAAAGTCGACAATGGAAAAAGGAATGAGTTTAGAATCGGTGATGATGGGATGCTTGTGTTTAAGAATAGAATTTGTGTTTCTAAGGATATTGAACTCCGTAAGGCTATTCTTAAAGCGCACTCATCGACTTATGCTATGCATCCGAGAAGTACTAAGATATACCGAATGATAAGGGAGAATTATTAGTGGTCCGGAATAAAAAGAGGGATTGCTGAGTTTGTGCCTAAGTGTTTAATATGTCAGCAAGTAAAGGTAGAATATTTAAGGCTAGCTGATAATCTCCAACCTTTACCAATTCTCAAATAGAAATGGGAATACGTGACCATGGATTTTGTAGTCGGTTTGCCCCGAACACCAAATAGATATGATGTTATTTGGGTGATTGTCAATTAACTTACCAAATCAGCCTGCTGATTGCCAATCCAAAATGCTTATTATTTGGAAAGGTTAGCCAAGTTATATATTGATGAAATTGTGAGACTTCATAGAGTTCCGGTATCGATTGTGTCTGATTGTGACCCTCGTTTTACCTCTCACTTCTGACCAAAACTATAAGAATCTTTGGGCACTTAGCTAAAGTTTAGCATTGCGTTTCACCCTCAAACCAATGGACAATCTAAATGCATAATCCAAATATTAGAAGACATGCTTAGAGTTTGTGTATTGGATTTCCAAAGTAGTTGGGATAAACACCTTCCTTTGATAGAATTGGCATGCAATAATAGTTACCAAACTAATATTGGAATGCCCTCATATGAAGCCTTACATGGACGAAAGTGTAGAACTCCATTATATTGAGATGAAGTTGGGGAAAGAAAGATTGGAAGTATAGAGCTGGTCGAAACCACTACTGAGAAGGTGAAGTTGATCCGACAAAGAATAAAGGTGGCCCAAAACCGATAGAAAAGTTATGCCGATAAAAAAAGAAAACTACTAGAATTTGAAATCGGTGATATGATATTCTTGAAAGTATCTCTTTGAAAAGGTATAATTCGATTCCGAAGATGGGGAAAGTTAAATTCTCGTTACATTGATCCTTATAAGATCATAGAAGGGGTTGGACAAGTGGCTTATCGGCTAGAACTTCTTCCAAAATTGGAGAAAATTCATAATGTCTTCTATATCTCTATGTTGAAGAAGTATTTGGCAAGCCCCTCTCATGTCCTTGAAGCTCCTCCAATTGAGTTGAAAAAGGATTTGAATTTTGAAGTCCAACCGATAGCTATTTTGGAAAAACAAGTTAAAGGTCTAAGAAATATGCAGATACCGATAGTCAAAGTTGTATGGAAGAGCAACCAGGTAGAAGAAATGACTTGGGAACCTGAGGAGACGATGAGAAAACAATATTCTCAATTATTTGAAGCATAAATATGTTCTGAAATTTTGAAAACAAGATTTTTTTAGGGGGTAGGAATTGTAACACTGGACAAGTCCGAATTTTTTATGTGTACTCTAAGTGGCTTATTTAATTTTTTTTTATATTTTGTAAAATGGTGGAAGAATAGCTAATTTAAATAAAAGTATGAATTTCGACTCCTTGGATTGTTCAAAAAATTCTTTAAGATAGTGGGTCGATGGGTTTTAAATATGTTAAGTTTTCAGTTACCGAAATCATCAGTTACATGGGTGTTTGGTATTCAGCATTTGATGGAAATTTGACTTTTCTATGAGAATTTGTCTGTTCAGTAGAGTTTTAGTGCCCAATAAACATTTTCTTCAAAATTGAGATTTTTCCAATCAGTAGTTGATAGTAACCATCTTTGGGTAACTTACTACCTCTTCGGTATAATATGAAGAGTGGCTTGTCTTGAGACTATGAATATTTGAATTTATCCTATCGGTAAGCATTTAATCCTATCTCTCAGTATATTATCGTTTGCCTATCTTAAGCTATCTGTAATCGTCTATCAATAATTGTCTTCCTAAATTTTTACCAAACAAATGCTTCGTCTCTGTCGGTCAACACCCAATTGAAATCTTATCGGTATACTTTATTGTGAATTTCACTGTTCAACATTTCTTTCACTTTTCCTGTCGGTGCCCACATCCAGCATTTCTTTCAATATCTTATTCGGTCACTCTTGAATTCAATAAATTTATTTACTTTTTTTGTTAATTTTTCGTTATTGGTGTTGTCTTAGCAAGGCTCTAGTAATGTCACTAACTCCTTATTTATGCTGTCAGTTAACCTTTCAAATTTCTGTTTGATCATACTTGAAAAAATTTGTTGCCCTTGGTCAATTCGCCCTTTGGCCATTCTTCAACAAATGGGTTTTGCTGCCTTCGGTCATGGTTATGGTTTTGCTGCCTTCAAATATTCTTCAATAAATGCTGCCTTCGGTCATTATTTAATAAATGCATGATCTGTCTTCGAATCCAATTTGCTTGCGTAACATGCCTTCATGAGGTTTTGAACTCATGACCAACACCTCATCTAAAAAGATGTCATCCACTAAGTCATTCAATATTCTTAATATCATTACATAAAATTTATACTATATACTCATGCTTTGAAATATTTTCAAATCTCCATCACTCCAGTTTACTTCCTACAAAATTTGTATCATTCCTCTTAACTTACTTGCCAGTTTCGAGTACAATTGCTTCGCAGGATAAAAGTCTAAGTGTTTAAACCTATAGAGTTTCCTAATAACCCAAAAAGGGATATAAATGACATTTGTGTAATTTAAGAGAAAACAATGGCTATTTAACAAATATGGAAAAATAGGTTGAGAATAAGAGAACAAAAGTGGGGTTGAGACTCTAAAGGATTCGTAACCCAAGTTCACTTCTCTCTAAACCATTTTCTCTTCTCTACCCAAACTCAATCGACCCACTAACAAACCCAAGATTTAAGGTTCCAAACTACCCATTTAACACTCCAAAACTAAATTGAAGTCTTGATTTTGGAAGAATTTAAGCATGTAGAGTTGTCATAAAGAAGAGCAAAATTCTACGGTTTGATGAAACCCAAACGGAAAAAGTTTCTTGGAGACAAGAAATAAGGTATAATCATCTTTCTATCTCATCCGCTAGTTTACCAATCCGATTCTTTATTTGAATTTGGAGACTAATAAGTCGTAGTAAGTGATGGAGAAAATTAGGTTTTGACTATTAGAATTTTGAGATAATTTGAAAATTTATATTGATACTTTTAATTACTTGATAATAACTTTTAGGAGTTGGACAAACTGATCGTGGCAAAGCTTTTGCAGTTGAGGAATCTAAGAGTGACAACCCTCCCAAACACAATGAGTGGATCGACTATTGTGTTTTGAATGAGAAAATAACTTTTATAAATTCTTTTATAAATGATTTTCAAGTAATTTTCTGTAACCATTTGTGTTTGTGAGATGTCTCAAAATGAGAGTTTGAATACGTATGCATCCATTGCATTTGTGGATAAATATGTCATTATTGATGGAAATTGTATTTATGAATTATTGTGATATGGTTTGATAGCCAACTGAATTTATGGCACATTTGAAAATGTTTGGATATATTATGAAATGATGGTGTTGGTAATGGTAAATGACTATAGTCATACCCTCCATAGAGCGACCTGACAAGATAACGTGAATGAGAGCTTTGTTTGGCAAGGGAGGTAGATGCGGCCTCCTGCGTCCCTGTCGTACTATCCGGATAGCAACCTGATGAGGTACGAGTTAACCAAGGAATGAGAAATTAGTGTTATGTAAAGAATGAACTGAAAACCCCTTGACGGACTTCCACCCACGTTCGGCCAAATGTTGGGCGAGATTGTTTTCTTTAGAGAGACCCCATGATTTTTGAAAAACATAAAATTTGTGGATGCATCTATTTTTATAATGAGCTAAATTGTGTAATACTACTTATGCATCGATAATTTGTTGAAAATTATGACTTTGATATTTCCACACTCACCACTCGTTTACTATCACAATATGCTATTACACTCCACTCACTAAGTATTATTTACTCATCCCTCATTTTTATTCATTTTCAAAAGAAATGCAGACATAGCGACAGCTTCTTTGTAATAGATAGATTCAGCCGAGAAAAAATTATCAGGACCTTTTGTTGATATTGACTCTCCCTAGATGTGAATTCTTAAGACTTGTGATGGACCCATCGGAGGACATATTTTTTGAAAATAAAAACTTTTATTTTGGGAATGATGTTTGAAAACACATTTGTTATATATTTTACATATTTATATTTCCTTAAACAGAACTTATGTCAAATATGTTAAATGTTTGATGTGTTAACCTCTTTGAATTGAATGAAAATATTTCTATAGCCTTACGGGGTCCTCGGATATATGCTGGTGACGGATCATATTCCAAGAACACACGACGATTGTCACATACTCGGATTTGCGGGTCGGGGCGTGACAAGACACCAGTTGGATTGGAAAAGTACCAAAAAAAAAAAAGCATCAGAGGAGCCAATAATGACAAGAAGAGGACTTTAAGGGAAAAAGAATGTTTACAAACAAAAAGTGGAAAAACTTATTTATGCATTTCAAAATGGAGCAGCAGAATTAGCTATCAACTTTCCGAAGCCCAAATAATGTCAAATCTACTGACCTTATTATTGTAGTCTTTCTAACTCCTAGAGGTCCAATAAGCAACAAGGAAACCCTATCCTTAACCAAATCTCGCAGTAAATTAGCCCTTCCTTATATTGCACGACCAGTAATAGCACCTTTTCAATTCCTAATAGCACAAATGCGGTGCAAAGTTCGGCTAATGCTAGCTCGACTGTCAATGGCAAAGTCACAAACCTATGACGAGAAATTATAGTAATTAGCAATAGTATTTTACTTTCTTCTAATTCACAAGTGCCATCAAATACATACTTCATGTACAAATTACCACCCCAACCCCCCCAAAAATAAAGGTAAAGATAAAAAAAGGGAAAACCACAGCAAACTGTACAATTTTCCTTGCCTCATTACATACCAGCTTCTACCATCTTAATTCTCTCTCCTATTCTCTAAACACCTCGGGAAGGTGTGGAAAGCATTTAATGGCTAAAATTAAAATTGTGCAAATACTTGAATTCCACCAAAATAGACAGGATAGCAGAGGTATCAATACTCACAGATCTGGATTACTATCAATCTTGCTGAAGAAGTCTCCAGTGACGGGATTTATAGAAGATATTATCCTGTTCAGGACAATATCTGTATCCACATTGAAATATTGCGTGAATGATGAGACATTAAAGATGCCATTCCAAGTGCTTGTTGGTTGTTGTCCAGATCCATATCTTTCTGCATATATAACGTTAAGAAGAAAAAGTGTTTATCAATCAATTTTTTTTTTTTTGGATATAAAAAGAATATATATCAAAAAGAAAAAAACTACACAAGTATCAGGATAAACCCTGAGATACCTAAAGAATTAGAGGCTATCAAGGCTAAACGATCAATGATCTAAGTTTTAGTCTTAACTGAAGACAAGACTATACTACTAGAAGCCGCAATGATGCGCAGTGATAATCGGTGCTATCCTATTCTTCTTTTATTCCTCTCCCTCCAAATATAGTAAACACATATACTGAGGAGAAATTTGAAGATCTTGTTCCGTAGGAGGGGATGCCTCGCTAGAGAAAGAAGAATCCCACAAATGCCTGACCAAGAGATAGGAAAGTTACTAGGAACATACTGAGTTATCGTTAAATGCCATACCTCTCGTGGGAACGAGCAACAAAAGAAGAGGTGATTAAAGGTTTTTGTCTGACTAAAGCATAAATGACATGTCAAAGAGGTCCTAACACCAAACCTAAATAAGTAGTCACTCGTGTGCAGCCTCTCCATGAAGACAAGCCATAAAAAGAAGGCAAATCAAGGAATCGCTTTAGGAAACCAAACTAAACAAATCCACGAAATGTGATCATATGAACATCTGAGATGCCTCCATGCTGAAGCAATAGAAAACTCCCCACTAGAAGTGATTATCCATACAATCCTATCATGACCAGTGGAAGGAAGATCAGACTCTAAGATACACTCTCGAATACAATCAAAGAAGGCTCATATCGATCTTGAAATCCGTTGTCCCTGAATATACTCCAACCAGTAGGTGTTTGAGAAGATGTCCTAAACATTGCAAGTATCACTAAAACCAAACCTCTGCATAGTTTGTCTCCCCAAAACCTCTATCAAAGGCCCTATAGATAACCAAACATCATACTAGAATGAGAAGTGGCTACCATCACCCATCTTCCAGGCGATAAGCTCCTGAACTAAGTGTCGAAGAGATAAGAGCTTCCTCCAAATCCAAGATCACTTGTTCGAAATCCGAACATAGCAAAAGCTACAACCTCGCAGGAGATAAGTCCTTACCCATCAACTCCAAACATTATCCTCTGGGTCTAAAAGAAGATGCCAGATGTGTTTAATTTGGGCAATCCTGTTTCACTCCGTAACTCTTTTCAACCCCAATCCCCCTCCTTCCTAGTGTGACACACAAGAGACCAGGCTACCTTGGCTTTATGGCGATCTAAAGATGGACTAGACCATAAAAAATGAGACATTACCTGCTCAAGCTCCCTACAAACTGCCTTTGGAAAGAGAAATATCGAAGATCAATATGTCTAAATGGAAAAGAGTACGAAACTCACCAACTGAAGTCGTCCAACATAGGATAAATAACGACTCATTCAATGCTGAATCCGACCTGTCACCCTCTGAACAAACTGAACACACTCTGCTACCGAGAGTTTGATCGACAACAGAGGGACTCCTAAGTATTTGACTGGAAGGAGACCTTGTTGGAACCCTGAAGTCCATAAAATATCCTCCTACACTCTTTGCTTAATTACCCCAAAGAAGATCTCACTTTTCTAAGCGTTCATCTGCAATTCAGAAAAAGACCCAAAATCGAGTCAAGACACTACACTGCACAGATGCTAAACTATCCCGAGAATAGCATCAAATCATCTGCAAAGTAAAAGTGAGAAAGGCCAACCTCCTGACATCTCCAATGATACTCAAAAGTCAACCCCTGAGAGATCCTCCACATCATGCCAAAGAAAACCTCCATCACTATCATAAAAAGCATAGGCGACAACAAATCCCCCTGTCGAAGTCCTCTCGAGCTCCGAAAGAAATCTGACAACTCCTCGTTAATAGCTATCACAAAACTCGCTGAGGACACACATATCATGATCCTATCAACCGAACAAGAGGGGAAGCGAATACACTCCAACACCAGTCTGAGAAAATCCACCTTTATCACACATCTAGGGAAACCGCGATTCAGGTGATATCCATGAAACAACTCGTGGGCTAGTAAAATATTATCCCCAATTACCCTACCCCTTACAAAAGCAGACTACTTACTATCAATAATGCTTGATAGCACCTGACTCACCTTCGCTGCAATAATCCTAAATATACACTTATATACCGTATTGCAGCAAGATATAGGATGAAAATCCTTCAGCGAGGTTAGGTTATCCTTTTTCGGGATAAGTGAAATGATATTATCATTCACCTCCTTCATAAGGTGCCCATGAGAAAAGAAGTCCATAACTGCCCTTGTGACATCAGGTTACACTGTGTCCCAGCTATCTCAAAAGAACTCCACACTATATCCATCTGGACCCAAAGCCTTATACCTCCCCAAGGAAAACATAGCCTCCCTCACCTCATCTACCATCACTGGGGTCCCCAAAGCCTGGATCTGAGTCTCTAATAGAGTACCTCTAATCATGAAAGCAATAAATCCAGCATCCAACTGGCATGCCCTAGGTCCGCTCATAAACAATCCCCCGAAATAGCTAATAGCCTCTCGTCTAATAGCATCTGGATCTAAAATTTGAGTGTCATCCTCCCTAACTAGAGAACAAATTGAATTCCAGTTCTGCCTTTGTCTAACCATACTAAAGAAGAAAGCTGTGTTCTGATCTCCCAACTGAAGCCAACGAATCCTAGCCTTCTGCTTGAGCATACTCTCCTCCATGCTAGTTAGCCCGTGGTAGTGAGAAGCAGCAATCCTCTTCTCCTCTCCCAAACCATCCTCTATGCCACCTGATTACAACTCCTACTGAATCCGAAGGAGTCTCTCCCTGGCCTCCTAGACACAAACAGATAACTCACTATACTCTTGATGGTTCAATTGTTTCAATCTCTGTCTCAATCCATTCAGCTTCCTGTTAAGATGAAACATCGAAGTCCATTGTACATATCCTCCCATGCCTCTGAAACTAACTCACGATATCGGGGATACACCATCCAAAACTCAAAGAACTTAAAAGGAGCCCTCCTAAGCTGCTCTGCCCACTAAACTCTAACCATATGGAGAATGATCTAAATCACCTAAAGGAAGAAACACTACCTCAGAAAAGGGATAAGAAGTCAGCCAATCGGCATTGACCAACACCCTATCCAACTTCCTCCTAATCGGATCAGCAATTTGCCTATTTCACCAAATGAAAAAGGCCCCAAAAAATCTCAAATTCTCCGACTCCAATTGTTGCATACACTCACCAAGAACATAATCTATCACAAACCATCCAATTGAACCCCTACTCTGCTCTAATGGGCTTCTAATGATGTTAAAGTCTCCAAGAACACACCACAGGTTATCCATTCTCCTACCCAGATGTCTCAAAAACTCTCAAAGCAACTTGACAACTAAAATTAGAACTGACTGACTGAACTCTGCAATGAATCCACTACATCTAAAAGGCTAACACATCCACCCTAACCTCTACTAGGTCCCAACTCAACCATATACGACCAATAAAATTACTTGCATGAACTATGATAAATCTCCAATGAGGTTTATGAGACTGTTGAATACGTACCTCATTAATGTCTCACCTAGGTCTCTATAAAGGCAGCTAGCGACAATCATTTATACATCACAAAATTCTTCGCAACCCTAATATGAATAGGGTCGTTTAGACCCCTTATGTTCCAACATCTTATCATTTGGAACGCAATATGAGGGCAAACCCCTCAAACACCTTAAGCGTATTTCTTTTATCCCTATTTTGTCTTCTTGCCCCTAAAAGGACGAGGCGGAGGAAGAACTACGAGGGGAGAAGACCAAGAACTATCACCCACCACAGAGCTTGTGTCTCGTGAAGTATCTACCTCAGCACATCCACTAAGCCCCATGTCACTCGGAATGATCGGAACACTATCACATGCGCATAAAGTGGCATAATCCCTAAGATCTAGAGAGTCAGTATGATGAGCCACAGTCTCCTACCTAACCACCAAAGCAAGACTAACATCCATTGGCTCATCCCAAACAATCAATGTAAGACTATCTTCATTCTTCTCAATCTTAGGAACTGAACCCTGAGCACCTCCCATCTCAGACTTAAGTGCCACAACCTCTGGCCCCTTGTCCTCTGCCACTTACTGATGCTGCAGACCTTGTCTCCTTGGTTTCCTAACTCTCTAGAAACCATCGGCATCCCTTTCATGAGTAATTGGATCTGAAGTCCTCGTCCTTTCCTATACAGTGGTTTTCTTTGGGTATTTATCACCATGATGCCCAAAAACCACATAATCCTCACACCTAGGCTGAATGTAGGAGTATTTTGCCCAGACCAAGAAATCACTCCCATCTGGTAAAGCGAACACTACCTCCCAGCATCAAGCTCAACAAACACTCTAATATACTCAAGTCTAATACAAGAAGTTATAACATCATCCATCGATAATGGTCACTTGAAAACTGAAACTATATAACTCAACCCCCACCTATTATAGAGAACCAGCGGCATATTATATAACTTAACCTAAACAACAAGCTTCCGAGACTCATAGTTAGCTATAGATATACCCATAGTAAATCTACAAATCACAAATGGGACGCCAAAAATATGCCACGGACTCCTATCCAATATCTCCTCAAAGTCCTTATCTGAACTAAATTTCAGTAGAAATAGTCCAGGACTCACCACAACAACCTTAGAGAGCCCATATTTACTCCACAATAACATAGCAATCCTCTAAACCTCTTTGAACGGCAAACGTCATCCAATGAGATTTCTAACTAAGGTAAAACCATAAGGCCTACCACCCTCCTCAACAATAGAGTTAGGAACAGAAAACTTACCCTCAATACCATGTAGAACCTCCTCCTGAGAAAGAGATCTCCTGTGCTGATGATCCTCAGTTCCAATCCCACTATGACTATCCATTCCACCGCCTATCTCAGCAGTATAACTCATGTGCGCCTTTGGTGATGAGAGTCAACCCCCGTCACTCATATTAGCATCCATCACCAGAACAAACTAAGCAAGAGAAGTAGTGTTCCTTTTTTTTTTTACCTTACTGCACAAAACCCAATGGGCTACTGTGAATAGTAGCGCTCCTTTTTTTTCTTTTTCTTTTTCCTTTTCTTTTTCTTTTTTTTTCGATTGCTTTTACCTTACTGTTCAATGAGAATAGTAATCCATCCTTTTTTTTTTTCAAGAAAAAGCCCTAGGTCCGCTGTCCAATCCGCTAAAGTCACCATCGAACCAAATCGATTGCCGGTGAAGAAAGATCGGCCAATGCTGATCATGGATCTGGTGTCTAATCACTTCAATTCCTTTTGATTTCTCCTATCAATGATGATAGGTCCACTATCTCCTTCAGCTTCGATTTATCTTCCTCCCTTCACAGTCCAGTAGGATGTTCAATGGTGGTGGAAGTTGCAACGAAGGACTCTTTGGCTGTCAGTGATTGAAGCTGCACCGATTCATTGTCTGTTCAACTTCCAACTCTTGAAGCTTCACCAACAGTTCGCGTCGGCTGCAACTGCAATCAATTCATAAACTACCAGCGTTGAATCCTCTACCCAAAAGTAGAAAACGGCCAGTCTAATATCGGCAAAGAAACCACCATCGGTCAACGCTACCACTACGAGGTGGCAACGGTTGTTCTGACAATGGAAGGGTGGTGGTTGTCAGGGTTTCTTGGTTCACCTAGGGTTCGCCTTGTCACCTCCCTCCCACCTCCGATTTTGATCTCTCTTTTTATCGATGAATGGTTCTGTTAGGAAAAAGAAAAACTAAAATAATGATCCCTTGAAAACTGTTATCAGCTCGGAAAATTAACATCTTCAATGAGGCAGAACCATTAGCAATAGTTAAAGTAAAAGATCTGCTTCTAGAGGCTTACAAAATGGTAGTGTAGCTCAATAAAGCCAAAAATACTAATTTCTCAAATTCCTTTTAGTGAAGCCATCATAGAAAGAAGAAGATCGCACCAAATAACACTCATGTCTAATAAAGAAATAAAATGTAAATCTATTGCCTTTAACAACATAATTGCTAAGTACCTAACAACTAAGTGTGAAGTAATGAGAATAAGAGTGGAATGAAATAGGAAACCAACAACTTGGATCATAAAAAAGATCATGAACAAAACACATTTATAGAGAAAAACTCCATACCTTCATGGTTACTTGGGTTGTTTTCTTCACTTTCAACAGCATTTGCACAAATACAAACTCATTAAGTAAAATCTAGTTCAAGATAAAATCTAGTTCAAGATGACTGAGAATAGCGATCACAATCAAAGCAAAGTAAACCTATTCGGAATGAAAATTCAACGGCCTAAAAAATAATGATTAACATTTGTATTTGTGCTAATAGGAACATAGTAGAATTTGTAAGTAAACATACTACTAACCGTTCGTTTCTTTAAGAGATGCTGCAAGGTCTGAAGGGTCAGCAAAATTTAGAAATCCAAAGCTCTTGGTCAGCAAGCATACTACCTTTTAGATGCACCGACTTACCAATATTGATATATTGATAACTACATCTGATTTCATTTTTTTGTTATGTGAATAATGTAGATATAGCTTCTTTTAACATGATCTTTCTTGTGGTCAGATAGTACGGATCTTACATTCTAAGCAAATTTGGAATATATGTTTTCCTTTCTCCTGAAGCATAGGATAGAACTCCTTCAGCACACAACAAGGCTCTAAAGTCTGCACTCTAAAATGAGTGTAAAGGGGATGCACATCAGATACAGTAAGATTCATTGCAGTCACAAGGCTATGCCAAGACAATAAAGTGCAGCAAGAGGAAAAGTCTGTTTCTGTAAGCTATATTAAAGAATTGGGGAAGCATTTAAAGGAGGAAGCTAAAATCATTAATCTAGCTGGAGCAGATAAGAAAAGGTTTTTTTAAAAAGATAAAAATAAAAATAAAAATGAAGGTTAATGCAAGACAGATACAACTCATAATATCGCTGAAGAATTAGGCCAGCCACCCTAGAGAACAACACCACTGCATTACCATTACTGTCATCGAATCAACATCCAAAATAGTACCAACATTATCTATTGAATCAGACCATTCCTGCTATGATATAACTAAAAAGCAAATAATCTACATTTTCTTCTCACAAACTCCTCGATTGGTAATCACAACATATACATTCTACACTTAATAAGAACAGGCAATTTTATGTTTATTTATTTAAGCCCAGAATTATCTACCGACCAGGCCTTTTAGGGTTCAGATTGCTCTGATGAAGTGCCATCTTTGCCTCCATAGGTTTTCTAAATTCCTCAAGACAAGCGAGCGCTTCCTGCATAGTGACCCAAAAGACTATAAACAACAACATTGGCAGCAAAGTAACTTTGTGGAAGAAATAAAACCCTAAAATAAGCAAAAAAGAATGAACTGAAGAAACAAAACTCCGAAATAACCAAAAAGGAATGGACAAGTCACAGGGTGGGCAGGGTCCAAAAACTTCTAAGGTATCATATAGATATCGATATCTAAATATATTAAATAGCCAATTAAAAAAAAGCTCATGGATACCACAAGTTGTAATATGTATTCAAACCAAGTCATACATGAAAACCCACAAGAAACCCTAGAAAATAGATTGTTAAACCAAAAATCTACTAGTGTCCTAGCAAATCAATTTAACTATATAAGTTAGGCTCACCAGTCTCAGCCGCAAATTGCATAACTAAGACCAGTTAATGGATGATTATTTAAAGAAGTCACTCACCTCATCATCTTGCTTCCCATTATGTTCACCTCCAACACGAGGTTCATCCTCATGGTGATCCATTGTCCTCTTTGTACTTGCTAGCTGTTGACTGTAGGGATTAAATCAATAACCAAAATGATACCTATGAAATGAAGATATTGCACCAGAGTTTAAGCACATAAAAATTGGCTTTAATCATGGCAGAATAGAAGGATATCCTAAGCGTTCAGCCCTTGGCATGGAAACAAGGTTCACACCGGCAACCTACAACATCACTGAAAAACTGTCACAAATGCAACTCAATGAAGCAAGTCTCCTTCATCTTCGAATTCATACTGACTCGACACTATCCAGCAAACTACCCAAGACGACATTTGTTAGAAAAGAACAACCAATTTCTGTCTCAGCCCACCCAGCGCTCTCCTATCATGTTCTCAAACATACTGATGTACAATTTGCTAGTTGTTGCTTGTTAACTTATCAAGCATTTTAAAACATAAAGGAGAGAAATATGCTTGCTGACCAAGGGCTTTGGATTTGGATTATATTAAGATTTCAAGAACCACATTGGATTTTGGACTGCATATTCTAATTTTTTAAGGATGAAGTTCGTACAGACATTTCAACAAACATGTAGAAGTTCAATGGCAGAAACAGAGCAATGAGAGTTCGGGTTTCTGAGAAAAAGATTGGACCCTCTCTGTGTGAGAGAGGAGTGAGAGAGAAAGAGAGCAAGCGACGAATGGCTAGGGCAAGCGATGATGAAGATCGCCGAGATCAAGAGTGATGAAGGTCACTGAGATCAGAGAAGGTCGGTGATGGCAATGAATGGCCATGGTAAGCGGAGCAGCCAACAATGGGAGGCGGAGCGAGTGTCTAGGGCTACGGGCGGCTAGGGCAAAGAGCTCATGAAGAGAATGTCAACAAGAAGAAAGGAAACAACTTAAAAACTCTTCAGTGATGAATTCAGCTTTCCAGTGACGGATATAACAATCCGCTGCTAATTTAGCAACAGATTCAAATTTTCGTTACTAAGTGAGGGATTTTAGTGATCCACCGCTAACTTAGCGAAGATTAATAAAATCCGTCACTAAATTACTATTTTATATTTTTATTTTATAAATTTTCTTTTATTTTATTATTTTATTATTTCTTTTTTTTTTCATTTTATTTATTTTGAAACTCAAGAAATTTACTATTTTATTATTTTATAAATTTTCTTTTATTTTATTATTTTATTATTTCTTTTTTTTTTCATTTTATTTATTTTGAAACTCAAGAAAGATCTGTAAACGAACAGCCGTCTCTTTGTAGCTGTCTACTTCATTGTCCCTATCTCCAAAAACTACTATTTGATCTATTTGCAAGAGAAGATAGATCACCAAATGTGGATATCTGATCTACTATTTGATTGCTTCGAAACCTTATCTACGATTTTGATCTACGATCTTCCTTACTAATGATGATGACGATAAAGATAATAATGGAAGACGAGTGTCAGAACTTTTGAAGGTGATTAAACTATTGATGAGAAATGCGAACGAGTAAAGAAAACAAAGAATACGAAATGTGAACTCGACGTTAGTGGCTGATGGAAAATTATTTACTATAGATTGTTTGAATTATTTAATATCGAAAATTATTAATTTGAAGAGATTTATAACATTCATTATATATTCAATTTGATTCCGTTATTTAGAACGGGTCAAAAAAAGAGGTATGATTGAAAATATTTTATAATAGAGTATAAAAAGAATTTAGTTATAAAATTAGTCATGAATTCTTAAGTATCGAAAGAAATTAGTGACGAATTTAGTCACGAATATTTTTTGTGAAAAATTAGTGATGACTTTAATCATGAATAATGGATACCACGAATATTTATTTTCGTGCCTGATTAGCAATGACCTTAGTCATGAAAATTTTTTTGTAGTTAATTAGCAACGAATTTTGTCATGAAAATTTTTTTTTCGCTAACTTTAGCGATGAATAGCTGATTCAAGGAAAAATTTAGTCACGAAATTTTTGTTCGTCATTAATTCGCGATGAATTTTGCAACGAAAATATTTTCATCATTAATTAGAGATGAATTTTTTCACGAAAAATATTTCGTTGCTAAATTTAGTAACGAATGATTGATTTGTGACAAAATTTAGTCCGAAATTTTTATTTGTCATTAATTAGTGACGAATTTTGTGATAATTTTTTTGTGGCTAATTAGTGATGAATTTTGTCACGAAAATAATATTCATTGCTAATTTTGCCATCAGTGCATATTTGTTACAAATTCATTAAAAAATAGCGATAAAAATATTTTTCATCACAAAATAATAATAAATTTTTTTCATCTCTAAAATCGTGTTTTATTTTTTTTAATAGTGAATCATATATATATATATATAAATCATTATATATATCTGTGTGTATATGTGTATATATGAACAAAATATACACATACATATATATATATATATATATATATATATATGTGTGTGTGTGTGTGTATGTGTATATATGAACAAAATATATACATACATATACATATATATATATATATATATACACACACACACTTGATTGACGGCGTCCTTTCTTGACTGTGCAGAAAAAATGCACCACTCCTTTCTTAATTGGCATGATCCATTATTCAATTGCATGACTTAAAGACCTGTGTGTGTGTGTAAATATATATATATATATGTTAATTCTCGTGAATTTAGATACACTTCCGCATTTGGTATATTTTTCTTAACTTGTTGAAGCTTTTGCAGCTTCATCTTCAACCCAAACACTTTTGCGCCTGAAAGATTACTCTAGGAGTGGAGATCCCAAATGGCTTAACCTACTCATATATTTTTTTTGTAGATATTCGTTTACAGGTTCGATCCAAATTTTTGAAAGATACAAGTGTAGTTATGAATACTCATAGCCAGTTCAAATAAGAATCCCTTAGCCACATGTCTCAAAATGTTAATGCTGCATATCAAATATTCAGACATTTAGGCAAACGATGAAATAAATCATTTAAAATATGGATATAATATATTAGCAAAGATATAATATTTAAAGGGTTAACTGAAGAGAAATTTTTGGACAGAAATGAGTGATGAAGGGGAGTTAGAATAAATTAGATCATTACTTCTTATTTTTTATGTTTAATTAGATAGTGTGTAAATATATATTTATATATATATTTAATACTATTTTTTATTTCTTATTATTATTACTAATATATATATATTTTGAATTATTTTATACTTATCTCTCGTGGACGATTTTAAAATTTGAGATTAAAACTCTGATTGCTATTGAAGGTGAATCTTGATTCCACATGTCTGACTTCTTGCGACTTGAATGGATACTTGAAATCTGTAAAAGACCACCGAATGTGCTCTAGTGGGAGAGACTCCGACACACAAGTCAGAAAAAACGATTTTCGAAAGAAATGAAACAGATTGAGAGAAGGAGTGAGGATGGATCTCCCTGTGATTTTGTATGCCGGGTGTTAAGTCAAAAAAACTTACTTGATTTTGATGTATCAAATATTTTATATGGAGTGTCACGAGAGTCATATATATTCGGGGCGTTATAAACTCTAGTTTCCTTACGAAGAGGTCTAGAAATTCTAGAATTTCAGTGATCAAATTATTTCAAAAGATTTGTCATCCTTATCGTTTGGGAAGTTGAATATACAGAGAGATTTTTTTCCTTATTAAAATATATACTCCCTGCCAAAATAGGAAACAAATGTCATTAAACTCTATAAAATGTTACCTTTGATTGTTTAAGACCGGAGAGGTCAACATCTCAGAGGATGATCAAAGGAAAGAAGAAAGCAGTTTAGAGGTATCAAATGTTGCTATCGACCGATTGGAATCAATCTCTTGGAAATTAATCGAGTGGTCTATTTGAATAAAGTCATCAGTAATCTTATTGAATGATCAGGGCAATATAGGTCTATTCAATGAAATAGATTTCATCGATAGATTATAGACTTATTTGTATTTAAGCGTATTAAACCATTTTGAATAACATGTCTTATATTGACTATTAGAAATTTTTCATATGGAGTCTTTTGAATAAGTCCTATCAATTACTGTTGTTGTCTATCAAATATTCAGAGAGGAAATTTCGTGGGCGGGAGTCTGAACTGGTCCATGCTCAAGAAAAATATCAAATGCCCAATCTAAAAATGTTTAAGAGTCATTACTATTGCTGAAAAATATCAATTGCCCAATCTGAAAATTGGACCTTCCAAGAACCAGGAGAAAAACTGTTGCGCAATTAATCAAGGCCTTTTTACTATAAAATCGCAAAAGCAAACTTGAGGCCAAATGTCAATCATGATGACCATGATTTGTTTATTCACACCATGACCTGGAAAGAGGGTGACTTAAATATTATTTTTTAATAGCCTTGCATTGTCACTTTTGTTATACAACGCTTTGTTGGTTTAATAATTAAATATTATTTTTTTAATTAAATTTAAATTTTATATATAAAAAAATTTCAAGAGTTTTGTTGCCTCTCCTCGAATTTAAATCGAATTTAATTAAATAATATTTATTATTTTAGTAATGATCTTGACCTCACCTTTGAAGATGGAAATTATTATATATTCTGTGACCCAATAGAAGGGCAGCTAGGCTTACGTCTCTTGGAAGCGGGGATAGGCATCTATCTCTCTCTCTCACACACACACACAGACACACACGCTTTGATCATGCATTTACTCTCTCGTAGAAAATTAATTCAACGAAGAAATTAAAATTCTCTAATCTTTGCATTAAAAAGCTCAACTTCAAAAAAAAAAAAATAACAAAATAGATATGATACTCCACGTTTACGATTCATTGTGAAACTATAATCAGAATAATATTGCATGGATCAAATGAGTTAAAAATATAATAAATATAATTGATAAAATTAACGTCACGATGCAAATACAAGTATATTTTTAATTAGAATTAGAGATGTAATAAAATTATATATTGATTAACTCAATATGATATATAAATACGTTAACCATTCACTTTAACAGCTATCTCTTAATATAGAAACTAAGTTTTTTTTCTAATATAATATTTATTTGGATTTGTTAACACATGTTGTATATTGTTGTATAACATTTACTCTTATTTAATTTTTAATTTATTGGATTTATATAATATTGATTTAACCACATATGAACAAATTGTTGGACTACCTAATTCACACCTTTAGATTAAAGGGCCAAGGTATGGAGAGAGATTTATCCTCCTCTTTGTGTATGTGTGTTTTTTTTTTTATAATAAATAAATTAATAATATTTGGTAATCATTTTAGTTCTAACTAAATATAAATGTATATTTAAATTTTTAAGAAACAAATCTCTCTCGATACATATTTTTTTTATACATAAAATTTAAATTTAAAATTTTATTTAAATTTTATAAATGTTTACTTGGTATCTATCAATATATTTGCAGTGGAAAATTTTAGCTCATCCAGAGACATATATAACTCTCCAAGATGATTGGCCCTAGCATTATGTCTTCTATACAACCTACCTGGTGGGTTTGGGCTCAAGATAGAGCTCGTTTGGTTTGAAAAAGTTCGAAAAATGGTGAAATAAAAAAAAAAAAAATTTGGAAAAATGAAATCGGATGCATTTCGATTCAAGCAATTTTTTATTATTTTTTTTCCGGGTACAATTTCGATTCAAGCATTCGGAAACGTCAAGTGGGTTTCAGGAGAAGTCATTTGTTAGAATCAGTGCCAACGCTGCAGGCTTCATAAGACCCAACTGAGGAAACGAGTAGGGGGATGAAAATGAAACTTATGAAAATAAATAAATAAAAATTAATAAAAAAATGGAAAAATTATGAATTGAAATATTATCATGAATATATCTTTTTCCTTCGAGCAAATTTGATTTTTTTACACTGTTTTTATTGCTATAAAGATGTTTAATTTTCATAAACCAAAATGTTTAGTAAAAATAAATTGTCAAATTAATTTTATATTTTAGAACTTATTGTAATTAAAATAATATCAAATTACAAAGTACAATATAATATAGTTTTAGATATAAAATTAAACAATTAATTTATTATTTCATGCCAAATTTTATTTCAAACTATTACCAAAAATCAAGATTGGAAATCCCTCCCAAAAACAGCTTTCTTTCTAGGACAATTCCAAACAATATGAATACAATTACTTTCTAATACATATTAATTCCCATAAATCTCAAATAAAAATAAGAATTATTTTGATTCCAACTTTCACCGACAATGTAATCAAGGCCTTCAGTCGACTCACCAGGTTTTCACCCCCTACTCTAGACTCATTTGTTAACTAAAGAGTTTGAACATTACTTTTTAAATTAAGTGTGTGTACAATGAGAGATGATTCAGTTCGATTTGTTTATAAAATTGATGAATTTAGATATCTGATTTTGTTAGATTTGATTAGAGTTATTTTTTTTTCTGATATTAATTTTGTAATTTGTTCAAATTTCAAAATTTTTGTTAGAAGGCTTATTTTATTTTATTTTATCTTTTTCTGAACGAAATGTTTGGGATATTTTTGCTTTCTTTTTTAATTTAAGAAAAACAAAGTGCACTCTTTAGTTAGGGCCTGAAGGAGCACCTTGAATGTCATCTATGGGTGTGAAGAAATGAGTGTGAAGAAATGATGCAGACGGTGAAAAACTCCTGAAGATGAAGTCTTTCGAGGAATCAGTGCAATGACTATAGCTTGATGACTGTACTCCGGA
Organism: Dillenia turbinata; assembly: GCA_037126225.1. Classification (NCBI taxonomy): domain Eukaryota; kingdom Viridiplantae; phylum Streptophyta; class Magnoliopsida; order Dilleniales; family Dilleniaceae; genus Dillenia; species Dillenia turbinata. The sequence goes on along the minus strand of JBAMMX010000002.1, from coordinate 12,611,696 downwards.
CCATTTCTAAACTTGTCCCACAGGTTCAAATTACCTTAAATCACAATCTTACCACATAAATGAGAAATGTGGTATAGTTATTTACTTGTTTCTTTTCAAAGTGTTAACTTAAAACCAAATAAATCAATAAAATAGGAATTGTCAAAGAAAGACACACAAAGGGATAAGAGGAATAGTAGTAAAAGAATCGGCAAGAACTAAACTCTTTTCTATTGAGTGGTCGGACAATCTATTTTCTTAATCAAAACTCTTGAATTTGAGTTAAAAAAAGGATTTAGAAGTGCTAACTCTTTAATGGGCTTCATAGTGCTCAAACCGGATTAGTCGAGTAAAATCTGGATACTGATTGATCCGGTACTAACAAAAAAAAAAAAGAGATCAGCAAGGAGGTTTTGACCAATGAGACAAGCACTACAACCCAAAAAATTTCCAAAACATTGGAAACATTTGTTATTGAAGAGACTACGAAAGTCACATTGTGATGGAATCCATTTCACAGAGCTTACTAGCAAAAGGCCCTCAATCCATAGTGTTCAATCCACTTATGTGTAAATGGGCTTATGTCGTCCTATTCTATCGATGGAATTTACCTCCCCAAATTGGCCCCAGTAGCCCAGACCATTCGGAGGAGCCTGATTCCGTGGAATCCTACTTACTAATTGACCGACTTCCAATGAGATTTACATGGTCCGACCTACGAGAGCATTTGGTAGAATCGAATGCTTCTCTTCTCTCTGTCTCACCCGACCAATGGCAGCCGAATACGAAAGGAAGTGTATGCTCATACTCCCAACCGGTAATGTTCAAACTGAATCTCCCATTGATTGAGTTTCCTATTACAATACGAAGCGTATTTCCCGCGTAAAGAATGATATCTTGAGAATCTAATCGATAAGTAAAAGAATAACAATATCAAATTTTTGACATTCCAAAATCCTCATATCACTCCATGAGGAAACTAAAGTTACAACGTCTCATGATCACACGACTCTAAAAGGGACACTGTATAAAAGCTTTCAAGGCATCAAAGTAGATAAATCCTCTAACTCAACATAGAACACACAAAACATCATAGGGAGATCCGTCCTCCCTTCTTCTCAGTCTATTTATTCTTTTGAAAACTGTTCTTTCTGTTTTGAGTGTTAAAATCTCATCCGCCGAAGCACCATTTGACATTCTTTTACAAGCTTCAAACCTCCTCATTAAGCACCCGTTCGAGTCACAAGGAGTTGGATCTGTGGAGTCAAAACCCACTTCCAATAGATTGGTGTCATCTGTGGAAAACAGATTTGAGAATCTTTATTGAACACTCAAGACTAATCAAACCAACATGCCTCTAAAGTGCAGAACCAGAATAGTATCAAGGGCCCCATCTATAATAGATGACCATATCATTACCCCTACTAACATAGCCCTCTTATGATACCTTTTCGACCTGTCAACAATCCTTTTGCCCACGACCAACCTCCTTACTTGAAACAGGTCCACCAGCCTGGGTTTCAACAATGCCCAGCCATGGTTCCCATGCCAATACCTCCATAACGGGTCAGTTAGCCCTAGATGGATAGACTATAGTCCAGAATTCAAGATATGAGTAAACAATTGGAAGGTCTTAGTCGTGTTGTGAGGTCTGAGGGCCACTCTTCCTTGGGAGGATTGGACACGACTGTCCTCGATGACGAATACTACTACTCAGCTGTGAGCCCTTGATAACTTCCCATTATAATCCCAATGATCTAAGAAGACAAGTTGGACAACTCATTGCCGATGAACTCAAACGGGCCAACGCATGAGAGAACTAGGCCCCCTCTACTCTAATACTTTACTCTTTGACTCGAAGGTCACCTCAAAACCGATGCCTCGGGGCGTGCTTTTACCTCCCATGAAAAGATATGATGGGATAACCAATTCTTATGACCACACGATACATTTCATAGTGGTAATGGTCTTAAGAGATAAGACTGACACTGTCATATGCAAACACTTTCCTACCACTCTTAAGAGGATCGCGTTAATATGGTTCAACTCACTTCCACTACTGAGTATAAGAACTTTCTCCCAACTTCGATAGCAGCTCGAGACTCACTTTGTGATAAACAGGGGAGTAAAGAGAAAATCCACCTCTCTAGTGTCATTGCATCAAAAGGAAGATGAAACATTGAGGGAGTTTCTGGAGAGGTTCAAGACACAGATAATGAAAGTTCCATCCTTGAACCACTCTATCATGTTAGTGGCACTGCTTACTGGGTTGCACCCCTCTAGTATGTAAGTCTCGATCATGAAAAAATATCCCTCCACCATCCAGGAATTTTACTCTTGTGCTGAGAAGTACATCGTAGCTGAAGACGCTGAAACCTTCGACCAAAGAAGGAATTGATCGTCCAGGAGAGAACGTAGTCGATCTCCTCGACAGCCCTCACTGAAGAGCAACCGACCAAGTCCTTCATGCCAACAAAAATTTAGCACTTACACCCCTCTGAGTGAGACCCCCAGCCAGGTCTTGTTTCAAATCAAAAATAAATCATATGTAAGGTAGCCATCTCGCCCCACTGAAGACGATCCGAGGAAAGATAAATCGAAATATTGTCACTTCCACCTCGATTATAGCCACACAACAGACAACTGTAGAAGGCTCAAAGATAAGCTTGAATTCCTTATCAGAAGTGGGAAGTTACAAATTTTCATCAATAAAGAAGGAAGGGATATGCCGCACTCCGATAGACAAGTAACGCCAAGGCAAAATGAACCGAACAATCGACCAATCGATCCACCATCAACTAACCATCAGGACGGAGTCATTCTCTAAATTCGAGAGGAATGAACGCTTAAACATCTCAACCCCTCTTGTTCAACCTTGAACGTCTTTGACAAAACCAAAGGCATGCGCTCCTTGATTTCCTTGTTCGTCTCATGATCGTTCCCAAATAGAGAATCAAGCTAAACTAATTTTCTCCTTTTCATTAGGGAAGTGCTGCTAGAGTTTGGATCTCTGATGGCCCATCAGTCTCTGCTGAAGAATTATTAAAAGGCGAATCCCTATCAATTGTGACTTTTCTTAGCACAGAGTCATCTATAAAGCCTGAAATAATAGTCAACCCGATCTCTTTCCTATTAACCAAGAGGGGCCTGTCGATCATCCTCTTCTCTCCTATTAGTAGACCCGCCAGCAAGAGCATCTAATCGTCTGTCAAAGAATCAATCATGATAACCCTTCGTGTAGACCTACAATAACTACCAACTGAACGCACAAAGTGAAAGTGAGAATGGTTTAAAAGTTGCAATCCAAGCGCAGGCCTTCCCTCAATACTGGGAGGCATTGGCATAAGATCTTTGCTTTAGAATTTCACAAAAAAGTACTTACGCGTCCAGTCACTACTAGTCGATTTCTTATAACGAAACCCCAATCGGATTCGGGATGAGTTTGTAGCCTATACCAAATTTGGACCAAACCATTCTTCGTGCATCTCACCAGAGAAAAAAGAACCGCTAGCACAATAAAATCAAAACGAAAATAACAAAACCCTAACAAGAAAGTCACAATAATATTAGGCGCCAAGATCCGGGAGTCAACAGAGCTAGAAATATATTCCATCGCTATAACACTTTAGCGAGTGGACCGATATATGGTAACTTCAAAGCAAATCTCAACATCTATTTATACATTGGGACACAACACTATGGTTCCCTATTCGCTTTATCGTTGTCTATGGCCGATACTAGTGTGTAATTGTCACACACTAACATAGCAATCTGAACTTCTTGGAGCTCTAACACCGACATGGTACTCCTAATGTCGTTAATACTTTGAACAACAGAACCTCTCGCCATCCCTTTTATGGAAGCTTCCCTGTGTATGATTTGAAAGAAGAAAGAAATAAGCGTGAGATAGTGAAAGCGTCAGATCCTCTCTCATGAAAACATTTATAGGGATCAGTAGAGACAGCTCACAGAAACTGAAAGGACACTCATTATACCAAAGGTTTGGCGTCTTTTCAGAAAAGTTATTACTCATGGCGTCTTTCTCACGAAACGACATCACGAGTCGGGGGCAAATGATCAGATTTGTTTCATAGAGCTTATTGTATAGAATGAGCCTTGTCCAATAGCGGCATAAAGCCCTAAATCCATTATGTTCAATCCACCAATGTGTAAATAGGCTTATGTCATCCCGTTCTATTGACAGGATCTATCTCTCTAAACGGAGCTCAGTCGCCTCGACCATTTGTAAGAGCCTGACTCCGTGGAATCTTACTAACTAGTTGATCAACTCACGATGAGATTTATGTGGTCCCACCTACGAGAGCATTCGGTAGAACCGAATGCTGCTCTTCTGTCTCTCACACTTGACCAATGGCAGTCGAATACTAAAGGAACCGAATGCTCCTACTCTCAACTAGTAATGCTCAAACTAAATCTCCCCCTGATTGAGTTTTTATTACAATACGAAACGTATTTTCCACGTAAGGAAGGAGACCTTGAGAATCTAATCGATAAGAGGAAAGAATCTCCTCGTGTGATTTAACTTTCTAAATGATAACAACATCAAATCTTTGACATTGTGAAATCCCCGGATTACTCCATGAGGAAATTAGGATTACAATGTCCCATGATTACATAGCTCTGAAAGGAACATTGTATAAAAGCTTTCAAGACATCGACCCAGGTAAATCCTCTAACTCAACAAAAGACACATAAAAGATCATATGAAGATCTATTATCCCTTCTTTTCAGTCTGTTTATTCTTTCGAAAGCCGCTCTTTCTAATTTTAGCGTCAAAACCTCCTCCGTCGAAATATTTTTCGATGGTCTTTTGTAAATTTTAAATCTCCTTATTGAATATCCGTTCGAGTTATAAGGAATTGGATTTGTGGAGTCAAAATCCACCTTCAATATATTGCAACCCGTTGTGCAAGCTCAGGGGCTTTCTTTAGTTTCCAAAATTTTTCACCCCAAAAATTCTCTGGTCAGCAGACAATGTCTCCCTTCTCAAATCTTTTACTTAGCCCATCTTTTCCTTTCTATCACTTTAAATCATAATTTACCTAAAACCCATAAATACATCGTTACAAAAGGCTCACATTAAAAAAATATATATAATAAATACAATTTATTTATTTTTCTTGAATTCGTCAAATGCAAAACAAGTCTTCCCCTTAGTACCTTTTATTCTTGAACCATCATTTCCTCCGCTAATTAAAAAGGAAAAAAGAATAAAAAAAAAATCCTGCGATAGATTTAAGAAAAAATCACAGCAATAATTATAATAAAATTTTCTCTGATTTTTCTTTTAATTTGATTAGTCTTAGCCTCTGTTTTTTCTTTTAGTTATTTATTGCAATTCTTTCCGAACCACCCCAACTATGGACCATTAATCTGAGACGCGAACGGACATCAACCAGAAAATTGAAAATGACGAGAAACAATCTTATGGGCCCATTGACCGAGTTGGCCAACAAACTTTCTTATTGACGTATTGACCGAGTTGGCCGAAATGACAATACAGCTTAGAGTGGTGTCATGACGTGCCAATCGTGTTTCAAAGAAATATCTCGCTGGTTCAATCTGGTAAAGCTTCATTTTAAATAGTAAGCATATGGACAGCCATTTTCCAAACAAAAGTTCCTTCAAGTTTCTAGCCTCCACCACTTCAATTCCGACAATGCATACCTTAGTTTGTCGTATATATTTGCAGCCTGAAAGAATGTCTCTCAACAATCGTCCAAAAAGAAGTCTCCATTCACTCATCCCCCTAGCTGGATTTTTGGTCATGTTTTCAACATTTTCCTTCTTAAGTTCTTCCGTAACTTCATTATCTTTTGAATTCACCAACTTCAGTCTGAATGATCCAAAGATAATCTTAGAAGGAGATGCTTCTCGTACGGGTAGTGACATCCAGCTCACAGTAAACCGGCTTGACAAGACAGAGGAAAATAGCACAGGCAGAGTAAGATATGGTGATTTGCTGCATCTGTGGGACAAAGCCTCAGAGAAAGTTACAAACTTCAGTACCCATTTCTCCTTTGTGATTGATTCGCAGAATTCTACGCCTCATGCTGATGGTCTTGCATTTTTTCTTGCTCCTAGCGACTTCCCACTTCCTCGCGCAGGAGGAGGCCAAGGTTTAGGGCTATTGACTCTGAATCGCGCTGACCAGCCATTCAATTTATCATCAGAGCATTTTGTTGCTGTAGAGTTTGACACTTGGTCTAATTGGTACTGGGGGTGGGATCCTCCAGGGGAGCATGTAGGTATTGATCTAAGTTCGATGTTGTCTGTGGCGAGTGTGAGTTGGATGAGTAGTATTTTGGATGGCAAGCAAATTGACGCTTGGATTTCTTATGACTCGATATCAAAAATCTTACAAGTTAACTTCACTGGTTACCAAAATAACACCAAGCTTTTGCAGAACCTCTCTTATCCGATTGACCTGTCTAACTACTTGCCTGAATGGGTTACTTTTGGAATTTCTGCTGCCACAGGAATATACTATGAGATACATACCCTCAGAAGTTGGAATTTCAGTTCCGATTTGCAGATAGATACCAGTCCTGCCCTGTCCACAATAAAGCCTCCAGTTCAAGAACCAGGTAAGAAAAACACGGCAGGACTAGTGGTAGGAGTGAGTGTTGGCTTCTTGGTTCTGCTTCTTGGCGTTGGTTTGCTTTAGTTTGGTGTGAAGAGGATGTGCAATGGAGAGAAAGAAAAAGGTACTTTATTTGATCCAACACTAGAAGATGAATTTGCAAGGGGTACAGGCCCTAGGAGATTTTTTTACAATGAATTGGCACGTGCAACAAATAATTTTTCCGAGGAAGAGAAGCTAGGAGAGGGAGGATTTGGCGGAGTTTATAAAGGCTACTTGAGAGACTTGGGCGACTATGTTGCTATTAAGAGGGTATCCAGGGGTTCCGAACAAGGGGAAAAAGAGTACGCTTCTGAAGTAAGGATCATCAGTCGATTGAGGCACAGAAATTTGGTGCAGCTCATGGGTTGGTGCCATGAGAAAAGGGAACTCCTACTTGTCTATGAACTCATGTCTGAGGGTAGTTTATACACACATCTTTTCAAAGGAAAGGACCCTCTGAGTTGGGATGTTAGGTACAAAATTGCTCAAGCCTTGGCTTCGGCATTGCTCTATCTTCATGAAGGGTGGGAGCAATGTGTTCTGCATAGAGACATAAAGTCTAGCAACATAATGTTGGATTCGAATTTCAATGCTAAACTCGGAGATTTTGGATTAGCAAGACTTGTCGATCATGCAAAAGGGTCTCAAACCACAATGCTTGCTGGCACAATGGGCTATATGGCTCCAGAATGCGTCACAACAGGTCAGGCTACTAAAGAATCAGACATCTATAGTTTTGGTGTAGTGATGCTAGAAATAGCCTGTGGAAGAAAACCCATCATTCCGGTACAAGAAGGTCCTCCGATAAGCCTAGTAGAGTTGGTTTGGGATCTTTTTGGGAGAGGGAAGGTATGGGAAGCTGTGGACCCAAGACTGGGCGATGATTTTGGGGAGCAGGAAATGGAGCGTCTGATAGTTGTTGGTCTTTGGTGCGCTCATCCAGATTCTACTCTTCGACCTTCAATTAGGCAGGCGAATCATGTTCTTAACTTTGAAGCTCCATTTCCTACTCTGCCCCCAAGGATGCCTGTAATGTCACATCATGTTCCATCGCCTGCGCCTATTGTGTCTCGTGCTTTGGCTTCTTCCTCAGCAAGCTCTACTGCTTTCGAGATAGGCCAACCCCAACACGGAAACAACACTGATTCTTTGTGACTTACTGCAGCTTATGCAGCTTCTTCTCCATATTTCAAACACTTCTACGCCCTCAAAGATCACTCTAGGAGTGGAGATTCCAAATGGCTTAACATATTCACGTATTTTTCGGTAATTCATTTACAGGTTCGATCCAAAATTTTGAAAGATAACAAGTCAAATTAGGAATACTCATAGCCAGTTCAAAGATAACAATCCTTTAGTCACATACCTCGAAATGTAAACGCTAATATCAAATATTCATAGAGGAAATTTCCTAGGCAGGGGTCTGAACTGGTGCAAGACCAAGAAAAATATCAAATGCCCAATCTGAAAATGTTTAAGAGTCAACAATTTTTTTGACTCTTATGTAATTAAAAAAAAAAAAATTGATTGGCATATGTATGTAGATATGGAGAGGTAAAAGCATTAATTAATAAAATAAATTATAATATTTATTTACAATGAAATGACAAGTCAAAATAGTCATTAACATGTCAATAATTTTAGTAACAACGTTGTTGATCTCAAAATATGATTAAAGCTACAACACTGATTGATGTTGATGGGAGTGACTTATGAAGGGCGGCATTAAGGGTCGATAAAGCTACAAATGGAGCTAAGGGCTTTTTTTTGGTTCAAAAAATCGAAGTCCCCATAGTTGCTTTCAATCAAAAACGAAGAGGAAAAATGGTTCGATCGAGAGAGAGAGAGAGAGGGAGAGAGAGTGATAGAGAACTTTCAGCCGTGGGGCACAAATTGCGGAACGAAAGTCGTGGAGTCGGTGGTTGATGAGCCCACAAACAAAGGCCATTGATTCTTTTGCTTTTGCATTTTGCATTGGATTTTGATGATTTTTTTAGGATTTCTGTTTCCACTTATGCTTGGAGGACAGATGTCAATTGTCGCGCAACTTTTCAATTTTGAAGAAAAGAACAAATTAATCAAGGCCTTTGTACTATACAATCGATAAAGTAAGCCTGAGGTCAAATGTCAATCATGAAGACTAAGATTTGTTTATTAACACAGAGGGTGACTTAAATATGTATATATATTATAGCATTGCATTATCACTTTTATTATGTCATATTGATTCAGTTATTAAATATTATTAATTAAAATTTTAAATTTAAATTTTATATATTAAAAAAATCTAAAAAAAATTTTGTTTCTCAATGATGTAACATGATTATTCGGCCATTGTTTATTATTTTATTAATGATCTTGACCTCGCCTATGCATATGGAAATTATTATATATTCTGCAACCCAATAGGAGGGCTAGCTAGGCTTACTTCTCTCGATTGTGGGGATCGGCATCTCTCTCTCTCTCTCTTTCTCGATTTAGATTAAAGGACTAAAGTATGGAGAGAAATTTACCCACCTTCCTTTTTTTTTTAAAAAATAAACCATCAATATCCGATAATTTATTGAATTCAATTAAATTTGATTCGAATCAAATTGAATTCTTAAAAATCAAATCTCCCCTGATACATATTTTTTTCATACACAAAATTCAAATTCAAATTCAAAATTTTATTTTCAATGTATCAATGATGAGTTGGTGTCTATCATGTATTTGGTCAAGCCTAACCCTTCCTTCATGCACTTGAGAGGCCGATTAGAGTTATGAATGGACTGGTTGGCCTACACTCTTTTGCAAACATAGACCTAGTAAAGACCTAGAATTAATTTGGGACGGAAGCCATTTTCATACTTGCAGTGGAAAATTTCAGCTCATCCGAAGACATAGTTAACTCTCCAAGTTGATTGGCCCTAACATTTTGTCTTGGACACAGTGATTAACCCTTTGCAGGGCTATACGCTATGCTCGAGACCACACAAGGCGAATGGCCACAAGATGCACACATGAAGAAATCATGGAGGTTTGCATGGACAAATGTGTCCAACCTTATGACAAGATAAAGGGTCCCATTGAACAGACACCATCATGGCCCGAGAAAGAGCAATCGCCTAAGGCATTGCATGACATTTCACCAACCCGCACAAGCAATGACACATGGTGCCTGAGCACTCACATGCCAAAGGACACAAACCTTCATCCAAAGGTCACGACCATTCATAACCCATAAAGCAATCAACAAGCAAATGTCTCTGAGGAAGAGAAGGAGGCAATTGCATGTGTCAAAGAGCGAGCAAGAAGGTCTTGGCTCAAAAGAACACCATGCGAGGAGATACTATTGCAATACCGATACTACGGTATCCGTATTACTAAAAATAAATTGTCAAATTAATTTTATATTTTAGAGCTCATTGTAATTAAAATAATACCAAATTACAAAGTATAATATAATATAGTTTTAGATATAAAATTAAACAATTAATTTATTATTTCATTCCCAAATTTTATTTCAAACTATTATCAAAAATCAAGATTGGCAATCCCTCCCAAAATAGATTTCTTTCGTGGACAATTCCACAATATGAATAGAATTACTTTCTAATGCATATTAATTTTCATAAATCTCCAAAAAGAAAAAGAATTATTTTAATTATAATTTTCACTAACAATGTAATCAATGCCTCTGGTCGACTGGACCCGTTTTCACCCCCTATTCTAGATCCATTTATTAACTAAAGAGTTTGAACATTGCTTTTTAAATTAAGTTCGTACAATGAGTGATGTTTTGGTTTCTTTAGAAAATCAATGAATTTTAAATATCCAATTTTGTTAGATTTGATTGTTGATATTGTTATTCAACTAGAAGGGCTGAATAATTGAATAAGGATGTTTTCTTGTGATTTTTGGCTGATTTGGATTTTTGAAAGATTTTGGCGTGGAAGTATAATTGACAACAAATGAAAATAATAGCGAAAGACATCAAAAGTTTTATATTGGTTCCACCCAACCCAATGTAGGTTCACTCCCAACCTTCCCTTGGATTTTTCACTATCACTTCACAATTACAAACTTACTTCATAGGTTCAAGTTAGACCTTCCCAAACTTGATTCACAGATGGTTTAGATCTTTAATTTGTGCATTCAACAGTCTCCTTCATCTCTCATGTGCCGGGTATTTATAGGCTCATTGAAAAGAGCCATTAAGTGGTTGGTGAGCTTTCGAATGTTGTACATTAATAGCCTTCACCAACTTTATTAAATACGTTCACCAGTTGCTATGTTCCTTGTTTCCCGTTCAGACTTGCGTTCGCACTAGTGGCACTTTTTATTCACCAATTAGGATGTGGTTTACTACATTCAAATGTTAATTTTACATCGAAAAGGTAATGTACAGAACAAGTCCCAAAAAAGAAGTGACCATTACTGTCTCAGAATATTTGAATTTTGATTTTTGACAGCCTTAGTGGACAATACTAAAGAACACATGCACCTGATTTCAAGAGATTAGCAATGTAATTCGTTATGTCTATGTCGACATCATAGTCATAAGCTTTGTTAACCAATTTTAATAGATGTGTGGACCAATTTAACTTGTCAATCGATTTGATTAGCATTATGTTGACTTTCTATGAATTGTTTCTAAGGACTTGTCGACATATTTGAAATGTAGGTCGACATGATTCTGTTCCATACAAAATTGGTGGACAAGGCTTTCTGAATTTGTCGACATATGGTGATGTGTCGACATTTGTTAAGTTCAAGGTTGATACAATTTCAAGAGGATTAGGTTGACATAGGTAAGTCACAGGTTGAAAAGCTCTATTCATTGAGAAATCGGCGAACTTGGGTTTTCAAATTGGTGGACTTGATTGATATGTCGATGTGTGTTTATAGTATAGGTCGTTGTGCACAGTAGTAGATCAACAGCTTTTCGGGTATGTTGACATATCTTAATGCTTTGCTAAGGCTTGGGTCATTGTGACAATTAATGTGTCGACATGGAATTTGAGTCTAAAGAACATGAGTGCTCAAATAGGCTAACATGTAAATGATCAGGTCGACATTGGAAATAATCAGGTTGACATGTCTAAAAATTGGTGGATCTATTGAATAAATAGGTGGACATGATGTTTAGATAGGTCAACATGGATAACAGGTGGACCAATAAAATTGATCAGGTGGACCAATTTTAGGAGTAGGTGGACACGTCTCTAATTCAGGCCGACGAAGTGTGAAGAGTACACATCAGGTCGACATAGGTGTCGACAAGCTTTCACTAAGCCATATAGTATGTTCTTATTTGAACAGGTCGACAAGAGTTGCAATAGGTTGACATCAGTGAAAATTAGTAGACATGAGGACTTTAATTGGTTGATGTGTCACTATTCAGGTTGACCTATTTTTAGTTATGTCGACAAGGCTTTTGTTACTCTATGAGCGATGCTCAAGTTGACAAGGGAAATCATGAGGTGGACATGTTACTATTTGGGTTGATATGTCTATGGAGTATATCGACAAGATTTTTGTTTTTCTTTTGAATAATGCTCAGGTCGACATGTATTTGGAATGGGTAGACAAGGGACTGTAGACTTAGTGATTTTCAGTCCTATTTTCTCATATCCTTAAATCCTCTTAACTCCATTTGGTATCTTCAAAACCTAGTGTCACTACTAGAAAACAGGGCATTAGCGACGGACAACTATCCGTCGCGAATTAGCAATAGAATTATGATGGATTAGCGATAGAAAAATCTGTTGGAAAAACTTCTATCGCTAATCTGTCGCTAATATGTCGGCATAATTCGCATGAATTCTTTTACAAAAATTAGTGACGGAATTAGTGACGAAAAAATCCATAAAAAAAAATTCCGTCCTTAAACCGTCGATAAAATACGTCTGAAATTGATGCGAAATTTTTCGCACAAATTAGCGATAGAATTAATGAAGGAAAGATCTGTCAAAAAAAATTTCATCACTAATCCGTTAGTAAAACACACGCAAAATTTTTTAGACAAATTAGCGACAAAAAAATCTGTCGGAAATAATTCCATCACTAATACATCGCTAAAATTAGCGACGAAATTATTTCCATCGGTAATCCATCGCTAAAACTCGTGTGAAATTTTTCATACAGATTAGCGATGGATTAGTGACGGAAAAATCCATTGGGAATAATTCCATCACTAATTTTAACGACGGAATTATTTCCATCGATAATTTATCGTTAATACTAGAAAAAAATTATATTTTATTAAATTAGGATATTGTATTTTTATTAAATTTAATTTTATATTTTGTATTTTTATTAAATTAGGATATTTTTTATTAAATATAATTTTGTATTTTTTATTAAATTAGGGTAATGTTTTATAAAATATAACTTTGTATCTTGTAATTTTTTTTTTAAATTAGGGTATTGTACTTTTATTAAATATAATTTTGTATTTTTTATTAAATTAGGGTAATTTTTTATAAAATATAATTTTGTATCTTGTATTTTTTTAAATTAGGGTATTGTATTTTTATTAAATATGATTTTGTATTTGGTATTTTTATTAAATTAGGGTATTGTTTTATTAAATAAAGTTTTGTATTTTTTATTAAATTAGGGTATTGTTATTTATTAAATATAATTTTGTGTTTCTATTAAATATAATTTTGTATTTATAGTTTTAATTAAATTAGGGTATTGCGTTTTTATTAAATATAATTTTATATTTTTATTAAATATAATTTTATATTTTTTATTAAATTAGGGTATTGTTTTTTTATTAAATATAATTTGGTATTCTTATTAAATATAATTTTGTATTTTATATTTTTATTAAATTAAAGTATTGTCTTTTTATTAAAAATAATTTTGTATTTTTATTAAATATAATTTTGTGTTTTTATTAAATATAATTTTGTATTTTGTATTTTTATTATATTAGAATATTATATTTTAAATGATGGGAGTGAGATAGAAAGTAAAAAAGAAAAAAAAAATAACACATAAGTCATTGTGGTATAGTGGTTGAGTTAATTCAAAATATACTTGAAAATCCAAATTCGAATTTGGGTGAGAATATTTTTTCAACAACAAAATGTAGGGGCACGGGTGTGGGCGTATGCAGCGTTGGTAAGCGTGGCGTGCGCGTGCGCCTTGGTTGTACGACTTTCAGTGACGGATTAGCAATGGAAATTTTTCGTCACTAAAAAAATTCGTCACTAATCTATCGGTAATTTGGATTAATTTAAAAAATATAAAATTAAATTATTGACGGATTAGCGACGGATTATTAGTGACAAAAAATTTTCGTCGCTAATCTGTCATTGAAATAATTTCACACTTTTCAAATTATTCTAAATTATCAATGGATTAGTGACAGATTTTTCGACAAAAATATTTCCGTCACTAAATTTAGCGAGGAAATTTCGAAATTTCCTTCACTAATTTTCTGTCACTAAAAAATTTTAACGACGAAATTGTTAGTATCAGCGATGGATATTTTCATCGATGATACCCCTTTTTCTAGTAATACGTTCTCAACAATTTTCCCTTTTTGATGATGACAAAACTCTCAATACACTTCCTAAATTTTTCAAGGATTCCTCAGGGCTCATTGATTGCTAAATATCCACAGATGAATTTTGCTCAAGCTCAAGTGCATTATTCATTGCCTTGTCAGATTTAACCAATATCTCAGAGCTTAGTATTTAGTATTTTTCTCCACAATGTCTCAAAACTCAGAACTTGGAATTTAGAATTTTTTTTCATTAATGTTTTAGAGTTTCAGAGCTTGTCATCCCAATGTGCCTATGCTAAATCCTAATGCGCAGAGCTTATCATCCCAATGCACCTATGCTCTGATTTTTCTCCCCCCTTTTTGTTATCAACATAAAGGGTGAAGCCTCAAATAACATTCATCACATAGACTCCAAATGGCAGAGCTATCGTAAGGCTTAGGTTCCAAGCTTAGTATCTTCCTAGCATTCTCAAATTTAGGAGCTTATCACCAATTCAATGACACCAACCAAGCATGGTTCTAGTATCCTCAAAATAGGAAGCTCATCAGTTTTTTTAATCAATGTTCAACTCAAGTTTTAGCTAAGTTCCTTAGTTATCACAGCAGGTTTAACCCTAAGGGGTAAAAAAATAGCCTGAATGTAAGGTCAAGTAGACCTATTTTCAGGGGTTTCCAAAACTGTATCCCTACAATAGAGTGGCCCAATACTCCCCCTCAATCAATTAATCCTTTTTTAAATAAATTTTTATCCTGGGAGTTGCAGTAGGCATAGCAGACAATAATATTCAACTGCAACAATAGATTGAAGTGTAGAAATAATCAAATAAGTAGAATTAAATAGCAGGCAAAGCATTATATAGTGCTGAACAACACAATATCAAAGTGTAGGCAAAGACATACTGCAACTATAGCAAATTTATCACAGACAAGAACATGAAGACACTGTCATTGTTTTCTCTACTTGTTTGTTGAGAGTTTTTCTTCTGGAATGTTTAATCTTTGCTCCAACCTTGCTACCCTTCCTTCCAAGATTGATAATTCATTTTCAAGTTGAGAGAATTCTTTTTTCTAGATCATCTTCCTCTTAATGCGCAGGACCCTCCAAATGTAAATGAATTTGATTTGAAGATTGAGGTGCAGTTTGTGGAGGCAAGGGTGGATGAGTTAGGGGTTGTTCTGGGACTCCTAAAGATGAGGCTCCAATGATGAGAGTAGGATTAGGCTCATAGCTAATTTCTTTGGAGATATCCAACCCATAACTAAGAATGATTTTTGTGATCAGTGCAGCATATCAGAGATTTCCTCTTTTTGTGAACCCTATTTCTATCATTTTGAGAGGGATCAAGAAGTGAAGTCCTGGGCTTCTGTTCTTCATGAGGCATGCCATTATCTAAAAATCTTTAATGGTTACAAAGTCATGCCTTAGAGCTCTTGGTCTAAGGTAGTGAATGACAATTTGATGCAATAGTTTTTCATAAAGACCTAAAGATGAGGCTCTATGATCTATGGTCTTGAGCTAGTCATTTTTTAAAACTACTTTGGCATTATCTATAATTCGAGTCCCCAGGTATGGTTCGCACTCCGTATGAGGTATCTATTGTAAACCACTGATACCATTGATGGTCTTAGGGGATACAATTATCTCTTTCCCTCTGAGATAAGTCTTCAATAGACAATTGTGATTGTATGAGTGTGTGATCATTTCATTATCCAGTTTTTCTTACACGAACCCCTCGTAGTCTTCAATATTGTTATAAAACAACTTTACTAGCCTATTATATGAGGGTGACAGAGGATAAATGAGACTGGCTGGATAGATTCTTCTAATGAATCTTCCGTAAGGAAAGTCTATATGTTCTAATAATTCCCAGTCTATGGTTCTATCATGGATAACAGGATTAAAAAGGAAATGATGATTGAAATACTCACTATGATGAATCCAAGGAAAATCCGTACAATTGAACATTGACTTGTACATGGTTAATGAGAGGATATGTGTTTCAGGTTTGTCAGAGAGCCCAAGATATTCCAATGACTTGTACATGGTTAGGGTTTGTCTGAGAGAGAGAGAGAGGAATTGAGGATGTTTTGAGTTCTCGGGTTAGAGAGAGAGACAAGTTGTCACGCCCCGAACCGGGAATCGTGAACAGCCGCTCGTTGACCTGGATGCCGACTGTATTTCTACAGAAAATCGGACAAAACCTCCCCATAAATCGGAGGTCTCCCATGTACAATTAAACCTGTATAAACCTGTAAAATTCAAATCATCCTGTAAAATCAACAACATGGCCATCCCTGACTCCAAACAATCCACCAAATCTCCCAACCGACATCCAGACAACGCAAGGCTAACAAATCACTAACAGTCCTAGCCACAAACCTCTACTGTCATGCCCAACTAGAGCATGAACAGCCGCCACACCGAGCGGGCCTAAATTTATACAAATATTTTACAAATTCCCAAGTTAACACTTTAAACATTTACAAATGCCTCAATGCAAGTGAAGTGAGAATTTCGTAAACAGAAGTCTAAAAATTATACAGTCATCTCATAATGTGTACACGGTCAACTATGGACCTCAATATCAAGACCACGCAGGGTCGACAATAAAATACGAAATTCGTAATTTCAATTTAAAACTTAACTTCACCGTCTCGAATCACCAAATCCGTCAATGAGCTATCAAGCCCTCGAGCCAAATACATCGCCCTAGCACCACAATCCTGTCTGGGGAGGGAAAGAGGAGGGGTGAGTACTCAGGGAAAAATACTCAGTGAGTGAGTGGGTCAATGTAATCGTGTAATATGGGATGTGAAACTGGAGTGTCAAAGCATAAGTATACAAATCATATTTCAAATCATCATGCTTTTCATTTCAACAATATATCATTTGCACGCATTATCAACTCAAATATGCATCCAAAACACTGTCATCAAAATCATAGAGCTGCCAGCCGAAAATGTCCCGGCAGAGGTCTACCACGACCTATGACACGCCAACGGGTGTTATATGCAATTTTATTTAAAATGCTCTCTACCCCGGCGTTGGCGACGGACCTCGTCCAGGTGCTAAACTTGGCTAGCAGCCAAATCCTCCCCCTTTCGTGTTCAACCTGCCTAGTACCGTGTAGTAAATATAATCTCGACAACTCGTGGGATACCCCAGGCCTTAGGCATATCCGGACGCCACCAAAGCGCCTCTCACGGTGTCCTTCGTAGCTACGGAACAATACATATCACAGCCCTCAAGGCCAATATCAATATCACAATACAAATCACAGCCCTCAAGGCCAATATCAATATCATGTCAAAACATGTGCCGTAAATCAGGTTCACAAACCAAATGCAACATATATCATAAAATGGCACATTTTACATTTCAACCACATGGATGCATATTTCATAATTCAACCACATTTTTGGACACTCCATCGGTTCACAAAAATCATTTCCAAAGCCAGTCAAAACATTTCAAGCACGCGATAAATCATGCACATTTATCAAACTGTTGTAAATCAGAGTTTACATATTAAACGAAAACATTGAAATAAAACCCACTCACAGTATACGGGAGGGTCAATCACTCCCTATAATGCACAATAAGTGTCGAAACTGTACTCCCCTCGATCAAGACATCCAACACTTACGCATGTATATAATCAGCAAGTTTCAAACCTGCGCAGTTATAGAAAATAGGCTATAACTTCTAATACACCTTTACAAATCAAGGGGTTTCTTATTTTATTTTTAAACTAAGGATGTCTAGTGTCTAAGACAGACAACCTCACGTCATTCGGAGATGTGTAGAGAAAGTTATGCTTACAACATATCCACAAGACTCAAGTGATATTGCTTAATCAATCCTACACAAAGCTCACACCAATCCAATCTCTCGTCGTACATAAGAGTCAGCATATACACCAACACACTTTTATTCAAAATTCTTTATCAACTTCTTCTCTTCAATACACCAATAGAATTATATACATTTATCATATAAATACAAACACATGTTTTTGCTCATTCTTTACAATTGCACATTTTCATATCACTTTAACACACCAATATCACTGTATATATGCATACACTTTCTATACCTTATTACATACACATATAAACCTCCATCTTGCTTAATAGAGTCATTCCCAATCTCTCCAATGGATTCGATCAATACAATTTTACATCCACATACTCACTAACCTCTATCCAAAATTCAGTATGCATAAATCCTCACACTCTTGGTCTCAATTTCACATATACTTAGCCAATAACACAAGTACATCAAATCCACATTTTAACACTCAAATTCACATTAAAACCCATCAAATTTCATATTCAAAATTCTACATTTTCCTGTACATGTTTCCTTAGGGTTTCTCCCCTCAATATGTGCTCATCTAAGACTTAAATCAATCATTTACACAATCACCTTTCTAGATTCTCATTTCATCACTTTCATTCCATTTATAAACAATTAATCAATTCAAAATCAAGCCTGATTCAATCCTAAAACCAATCAAAATTGGAAATACGCTTAAAATAAATAAGTTTCCTACGAATTGAAAAATCTTTGAAAAATCATACACTTTTCAATTCTCATCCGATTTCTTCAACCCATATGTCATTTTAAAGGTATTGAAACCTATTTTCATACTATAGAGTTTGTATTTAACTTACCTATATGCAACATCAACAATAATGTAAAACAACGTATCCATCCTTAGGCTAAAATCCCAAATTTCAACTATTTTCATACATATGTCAAATTAAACTCTACAGGAAAGTATTCAAATCAATTCAACTCGATCTCATTATCCTTTAATATGCTTCTTCCATACTAAGCAACATATTTCGCATAAATTTTTAAACTTAATCCTCACATTCAGGCATATTCAAATCAATTTTCAACTAAAGCTATACAACCAAATCAAACAAACCTCTATCATTATCTAACACGTTCTATTATGCAACGCAGCCCTATTTATATCAAATTCTAAGCTTAACATAAATAATTTCATATGAAATTGCAGGAAAATACATTTCCTTTTAATCTAACTTATTTCAAGGCATACATAAAATTTCTAATTCTAATTTCAATCCTAAATTCAATAAAATAACTCAAATATAGAAAGGATTGCATTTCCCTCACCTAGGGTTCACTGCGGTCCAAAACCCTAACGTCCGTGCGACATTCGATTTAGTCCGAAACCTACAATGCTTCCAATTCGAAGCAAAAGTCAGCAAATTTAGTATAAATCTCCAAGAAATCGAAACCCTAGAATTTGGGTTAGGGTTTGATCTTACCTTTGCAGTGGACAAGACAGTCGACCTAGGGCTTTCGGTTGGGGCTTCCGCAGGTGGCAGAAGGCGCGCTGGAAGGAGCTATCGCGCGCTGGAGCGCGCGCAGGAAGCAGTCAGCGCACGAGCAGGGAGGAGCTGTAGCCGCGCGCTGGGGCAGTCGCGCGCGCTGGGCAGTCTGGCGCTGGGAGCAGCGCGCGGTCGCGCTGGGAGCAGGGCTGGCGCGCTGGGAGCAGCGCGCGGTAGCGCAAGGAGCAGCGCGCCGCGCGAGCAGCAGCGCGCGGTCGCGCGCAGTCGCGCGAGCAGCAGCGCTCTGTTGCGCGCGCGAGTAGGGAGAGAGACAGGCGGCTGGGTGGCGGAGCACGGTGGAGCGCCGCGGTGGTGGAGAAAGATGGTTGCAGCGGTGGCGAATCCGCGAGAGAGAGAACTCGCGAGTGAGGACGATCGCGAAAGGGAGAGAGTGAGAGAGAGCAACCGAGAGAGAGAAGGTGGGTCGGTGGCCGTCTGCGGCGGCGGAAGAGGAAGCGCCGCGGTGGAGGCGGCGGAGCGGGAAGGGTGGCCGCGGGAGAGGGAGGTGAAGCGGCGGCGAGGGAGGAGAGAAAGAGGGGAAGAGAGAGAGAGGAGAGAGAGAAGGGAAATTAGGGAAAAATAATTAGGGCTTGGTGCCCAAATTCGAAAATTTGAGGGAGGGGCCAAAACGCTGCGTTTTGGCTCCTCTCTCCTCTTTTTTTTTTTTTTTATATATATATATATTTATTATATTTCTTTTTATAAATAATTAAGTGAGTAAATGTATAAATTAATAAATGGATAAATAATCATCTATATATTTTTATACTCACTTTACTTTACAAATCGGACATACGGATATTTTAAATATCCCAAAAATTTCAAATTTTATACCTTAAAATCGAAAATCAATATAATAAAAATTCTCTCTCAATATATAAATAGAGAAATATTTTATTTAATTTCGTGAATAGGAATACTAGTACGAACACCGCGGTGTCGATGTTACACAAGTCGACACAAGGGCTATTCATATTCCCCTTTATACATTTCAGGTCAACAAGTTTTCGTGCATGTTGTCCTATTTCAAGACATTTAAGGATTAACAGGTGGACATAGTTTTACCAACATCGACCTATTTTTCGACTTCAATGTATGTTGACATATTAATATATAGGTCGATATGACCATGTGTACTTTTAATTTGTCGACATCCTCTAAAGTAGGTTAACCAAAAATATAAACTTTTTAGATTCGCATGCTCAATTTTTTAGACTTTTGCTCATTCTCCATTTCTGTCATTCCTAGTTCTCTTTTCAACTCAAAACATCTATTATTATCTAGTGGATTAGTGAGGATATCAGCAATTTGCTTTTATGTTTCTATATATTCAAGTGCAATCTTATTTTTTAGAACATGATCTTTGATGAAGTGATGTTTCACTTCAATGTGTCTAGTTCGAGAGTGATGTACTGGGTTTTCGGTTAGGTTAATGGCTTTTGTGTTATCACATTTTATAGGAACACAATCAAAGTCTATGTCAAAATCCTTCATTTGATGCTTAATCTATAAAATTTGAGCAACGCATTGTCTGTGGACATGTACTTAGCCTCAGTAGTTAACAAAGCTACACTACTTTGCTTCTTGGAAGTCCATGATACCAACATACTTCCAAAGAATTGGCAAGTACCACTAGTACTTTTTTATCCACTTTGCAATCGGCAAAATCAGCATATGAGAATCCATGTAGTTGAAGGCTTGAATTCTTATCATACCAAAGGCCTAATTGTGAGGTATCTTTAAGATATCTAAAAATTCTTTTAATTGCTATTAAATGGGACTCTTTTGGGTCTATTTGGAATCTAACACAAAGGCATACACTGAATTGTATGTCTGGTCTTGAGACAGCGAGATATAAAAGTGAACCAATCATACTTTTGTATAGTTTCTGGCATACTGATTTTCCCTTTTCATCTTTTTCTATTTTTAGGCTTGTGCTCATGGGTGTGACATTTCCCTTGCACTCATTAAACCCAAATCTCTTAATAAAATCCTTAGTATATTTTGATTGATTGATAAAAATTCCTTTTTCAGATTGTTTAATTTGAAGTCCTAGGAATTATTTAACTCTCTCATCATACTCATTTCAAATTCTTTTTGCATTGATTCAGCAAATTCCTTACAAAGATTATCATCTGTGCTCCTGAAAATAATATCATCTACATATATTTGTAGGATTAGGAGATCTTTGTCTATTCTTTTTATAAACAAAGTAGTATTACTTTGCCTCTATTAGAGCCATCTCCTATGAGAAAATTGTTAAGTCTTTTATACCAAGCTCTAGGAGCTTGCTTAAGTCCATATAGTGCTTTTGATAGTCTAAACACATGGTTTGGGAATTTAGGGTTTTCAAATCCTGGAGATTGTTCTACGTAAACTGTTTTTGCTAGTACTCCATTGAGAAAGACACTTTTCATATCCATCTGATAGAGTCTAAAGTTCATATGGCTTGTAAAGGCAAGAAGTATTCTAATTGCTTTTAGTCTAGCTACAGGAGCATACGTCTCATTATAGTTAATGCCTTCTTCTTGACTATATCATTTTGCCACTGATCTAGCTTTATTACTCTCTATTGTCCCATGTTCATCTAATTTATTTCTTAAGACCTATTTTGTGCCAATGACTGATTGATCGTCAAGTCTTGGAACTAAGTTCCATACTCCATTTCCTTCTTGTATTACTAGTATCTAGTTTTCATCCTTTAATGCTTCATTAGCACTCTTAGGCTCTATTTGAGAAATGAAAGCTACCAACTCACATTGGTTTTGAAGGGCTAATCTAGTTCTGACACCTGATTGCATGTCTCCAATTATATTTTCTATATTGACACTATTTTTAATTGTTGATACTTTGTCTCTTGTTCATGAGAATCTTGAGGAGCATTGGTAAGATCATATTCTACTAATTCATTTTTAGATTCTTCTCCTTGGATAGTTTCTATAGAAATGGGTTCTAGGGCTACTTCATTATCAACAATTACTATCTCTTTCATCGAGTTTTCACATTCATCAAATCTCACAAGCATAGATTCCTCAACTACCATAGTTCTCTTATTGTAAACTCTATATGTCTTGTTATTGGATGAGTATCTTAGGAAGATACCTTTATCACTCTTGGTATCGAATTTTCCCAACCAATCTTTTCCATTATTTAGGATATAGCATTTATATCCGAATACATGAAAGTATTTTATGTTGGGTTTTCTATCCTTATATACTTCGTAGGGAGTTTTCTTGAGGATAAGTCTAATTATGGCTCTGTTCAGAATGTAGCAAGCTGTATTTACTGTTTCTGTCCAAAAGTATCTAGGTATGTTATGTTCACAGAGTATGGCTCTTGCCATTTCTTCCAAAGTTCTACTATTTCTTTCCATAAGTCCATTTTGTTGTGGAGTTGTAAGTGCAGAAAAATTATGATTAATACTGTTTTCCTCATAGAATTATCTTAGATGGTTATTCTCAAATTCTTTATCATGATCACTTCTTATCTTAGATATAGTATATCTTTTTTTATTTTGAAGTTTTTTTGCAAAGTTTTATGAACTCTGAGCTGGTTTCTTCCTTGTTGGCTAGGAATAGAACCCAAGTATACCTTGAATAGTCATCGACTATTACAAAACCATAGTGTTTTTCTCCTAAATTTTGTGTTCTAGTTAGACCAAAGAGGTCCATGTGCAACAACTCTTGGTCTCGAAGTGGAGACTATATCCTTTGATTTAAATGATCCTATCGTCTGCTTTTCTTTCATTCAAGCATCACATAATTCAATATTTTCAAAAGATAGCTCAAGAATGCCTTTAACTAGATTTTTCTTTATTAATTTCTTGATTAAACTCATGTTTGCATGTCCTAGTCATTTGTGCCAAAGCCTAGATTGGTCTTTATCTAAAGCTTCCAGACAGGATTCACTTGAGATCTCTGGTTTATCAATATCTATCACATATACGTTTCCTTTCCTAATCACAGTGAACTTTGTTTCATTGGAAGATTTGCATACAATTAGACATGCTTCAGAATCAAAAATAGCCTTATAACCTTTATCACATAGTTGAATGACACTGAGCAGACTAAATTTTAAACTAGAGACAAGTAAAACATTTTCAATCTAAGAGTTAGAAGACTTACCTCCAATGTGGCCGATTCTGATGATCTTTCCTTTGGAGTTGTGTCCAAAGGCTACTCTTCCTTCGTTTCTTTTCTCGACAGATAAGAATTTTGAGGCATCTCCAGTCATGTATCTTAAGCAACCACTATCAATGCACCAGACTGACTTCCCAAGAGATTTTCTAGACTTCAGACACACCTGAGAGGGAGATTAATCACACTTTTGCCTTTGGTACCCACATTTTCTTAGGTCTAGCAAAGTTAGCTATAATTTGATTCTTGGGCACCCATTTCATGTGTGTTTCAGTAAACCATTTTGTCCAGCATCTTTTTATTGAGTGGCTGTCTCTTTTACAATAGGTGCATTTAAGAGCATTATTTTGTGTGATATTGGTCAAGTGAGAATTACGTTTCTTTAATTTACAGTTTTCAAACTTATGACCTAGCTTCATGCAAGTGTGGCATCTAGCAATCTAGTGGTTTCTAAACTAGGTGCGAAAAATTTACATAGCTTCTTTAGATTTTGAACTAGGTTAAATCTTAATCTAGCTTTATCGAACACTGCCCTTTGTGCCTCGAGAAGAGCATCTAATTTTTCTTAACCTTGTATGAACTTCATCAGAATTACACTTTGCTTAATGTTCTTTTCTTTTTGGTTGGTTAATTCTTTTCTAAGACTTTCATTCTCAATTATGCAGTTTGTAATCTTAGTGTGCTCTGTCATGTTTTGATGTCATGGACATTTATTCATTTCCACTTTTAATTTGTTCTCAATCTTAGAGATTCTTAATTCTAACTTAGTGTTTTCCTCATTGACTCTATGATTTTCAATTTTAGTACTCTCTAATTCTTTCTTGGTTTCAGTTAATTTTTTTTTTAAAAGCTAATTTTTGCTTTTAGCCTTTTTACTTCCTTGAGTGATTCTAATAATGCTTCATGTAATTCAAAGGTAGAAAAATCATCTTCTTCAATATTAGAATGAGAAGAGTAAGAAATTAAATTTACCTCACCATTGAAAGTTTCCTTTATCCCCATGAAACAAAGATTGGCTTGCTCCTCCGCAACTTCATCCTTACTTGAACTGGAGTCTTCGTCACTCCAGGCAGCAAGAGCTTTCTTGTTTTTCTTTTATTTCCTCTATTTTTTTATCCTTTTTATTAGCTCTCTTTAGTAGAGGACAATCTGCTTTTATATGCCCTGGTTTTTGGCGTTCATAGCATCTAATCTCTTTTTCCTTTTCTATTTTCTTGAAGTTTGATTTGCTCTTATGTCTCCTTCACATCATAAATCTCCTGAGTCTTCTAGCTAGCAATGCTTCATCATTTTCGTCATCATCGTCATCATCAGTGCTAGAGGAGCTTTCCTCTGAATCAACTTTAAGAGCTATGTCTTTTCCTTTTTCTGGTTCCTTTGCGCTTAGCTTCATTTCATGTGTTATCATTGACCCCACAAGCTCGTCCGTGGTTAAGGTATCAAGATTCTTCGATTCTTCTATTACAGTGACCTTTGGTTCCCATGATTTTGGCAAACTCCTGAGGATCTTGTCTACCATATCTTTTTGTGGATTTCCTTTTCCAAGGAGCCTTAAGTCATTTGTTACTTTATTAAATCTGGTCATCATTTTACTGACAGATTCTCCTTCTTTCATCGTGAACGCTTCATACTCTTGCTTCAATAATCTAATTTTGCTCTTTCAAAATTGATCAGTTCCTTTATAGGTTACTTCGAGTCTTT
Source organism: Dillenia turbinata (assembly GCA_037126225.1). Lineage (NCBI taxonomy): Eukaryota > Viridiplantae > Streptophyta > Magnoliopsida > Dilleniales > Dilleniaceae > Dillenia > Dillenia turbinata. Next base: position 12,586,363 of record JBAMMX010000002.1, on the reverse strand, counting down.
CCCAGATTTCCTTTATAGTGATACATGAGGAAATCCAATTGTATTCATTAACGCTTAGTACAAGATGAAGGAGATTTATTTCTTTGCAATTTGCTTGGTAGGCTTTTTGTTGCTCACTGTCATGTTTTTTAACTTGACTGGTACTCGTACACCATCGACCTCCTCAGTTGGAAACTTAACTCTTTCTTTAATAATTGCCCAAGCTTTTAGATCTAGAGCAATGATGAAATTGTGCAGCCTCTACTTCTAGTAGCTAAAGTTACTTTTGATGAAGAAGGGTGCATGATTTGTTGAGCAAGTTTCAACTAGTACACTGTCTCCATTAATGGCCATTTGGATCTTTGGAATTGAACCCGCTAGGCTTTTTAACAACACACCTCCTCTGATACCAATTGTTATTCAACTAGAGGGGGAATAATTGAAGGATTTTTTCTGATGATTTTTGGTTGATTTGGATTTTTGAAAGATTTTGGCGTAGAAGTATAATTGACAACAAATGAAAATAATAATGAAGGACACCAAAGGTTTTATAGTTGTTCCACCCAAGCCGATGTACGTCCACTCCCAAGCTCCCCTTAGATTTTTCAGTATCACTTCACAATTACAAACTTGATTCATAGATTTAAGTTAGATCTTCCCAAACTTGATTCACAGGTCCAAATCTGAAACCTTCCCAACTTGATTCCTAGGTTCAAATCTAAAACCTTGCACAATGTTTTTCCCCAAACACTAACCCAACCTCTCATAGGTTGTTTCCTTTTTTAAACCCAAGACCATGACTTACTTACGAATCTTGTAATTCCACAGTGTTACAACACAAAGGGTGTGAGATGAGGCTAGACTCCTCAGAATTGACGATTTTAAACTTATAAAAGATTTGTACTCAAGAAAAGTAAAACGATACAAGAACAAAGTACAATGATTTTAGAATAGTGTAGGAAGAAGATGATTTCACAAATAGTTCAGATCTTTAATTTGCACATTCAACATTCTCCTTTATCTCTCATGTGCTGGGTATTTATGGGCTCATTGAAGAGAGATATTGAGTGGTTGGTGAGCTTTCAAATATTATACATTAATGGTCTTCACCAACTTTATTAAATGCATTCACTCGTTCCTCTGTTCCTTGTTTCCAGCTGAGACTTGCATTCCCACTTGCGACACTTTTTATTTCACCAATTAGGAGGCGGTTTGCTATATTCAAATGTTAGTTTTATATCGAAAAGGTAATACACAGAATAAGTCCCAAAAAGAAGTGATCATTGCTATTTCAAATGTTCAAATTTTGATTTCTGACAGCCTTAGGTCGACAACACTAAAGAACACATCGACCTGATTTCAAGAGATATGCAATTTAATCATTATGTCTAGGTCAACATCATAGTCTTGCAGGTTGACCAATAAGCTTTTGTCGACCAATTTTAATAGATTTGTGGACCAATTTAACTTGCCAATCGATTTAAACTGTATTATGTTGACTTTCTATGAATTGTTTCTAAGTAAGGGCTTGTCGACATATCTGAAATGTAAGTCAACATGATTCTGTTCCATACAAAATTCATGGATAAGGCTTTTTGAATTTGTCAAAATATAGTGATGTGTCGACATAGGTTAAGTTCAAGGTTGACATAATTTCAAGAGGATCAGGTCGACATAGATAAGTCACAGGTCGACAAAGCTCTATTCATTGAGAAATCGGCGGACCTGGGTTTTCAAATTGGTGGACATGATTGTTGGGTCGAAGTGTGTTTATAGTATAGGTCGTTATGCATAATAGTAGGTCGACAGCTTTTCGGGTATGTCGACATATCTTAATGCTTTGCTAAGGTTTGGGTTGTTATGACAATAAATGTGTCGACATGGAATTTGAGTCTAAAGGATCTGAGTGCTCAAACAGGTTGAAATGTAAATGATCAGGCCGACATTGGAAATATTCAAGTTGATATGTTTGAAAATTGGTGGACCTATTGAATAAATAGGTCGACATGATGTTTAGATAGGTCGACATGGATAACAGGTGGACCAATAAAATTGATCAAGTGAACCAATTTTAGGAGTATGTGGACATATCTCTAATTCAGGTCAACGAAGTGTGAAGAGTTCAAATCAGGTTGACATAGGTGTCGACAAGCTTTTACTTAGCCGTATAGTGTGTTCTTATTTGCACAGGTTGACAAGAGTTACGGCAAGTTGACATGGGTGAAAATTGGTGCACATGAGGACTTTAATTGGTGGACATTCACTATTCAGGTTGACCTGTTTTTGGTTGTGTTGACAAGACTTTTGTTACTCTATGAGTGATGCTCAAGTTGATAAGGGAAATCATTAAGTGGACATGTTACTATTTGGGTTGACATGTTTATGGAGTATGTCGACAAGATTTTTGTTATTTTTTGAGTGATGATCAGGTTGACATGTATTTGGAATGGGTCAACAAGGAACTGCAAACTTGGTGATTTTCAGTCTTATTTTCTGATACCCTTAAATCCTCTTAACTCCATTTAGCATCTTCAAAACCTAGCATTCTCAACAGATATATGTTTTTCTTGATATTAATTTTGTAATTTGTTCAAATTGTAAATTTTTTAGTGGGAAGCTTATTTTTTGATCTTTATTTAAATGTAATGTTTGGAATACTTTTGTTTTTCATTATTTTTAATTTAATAAAATAAAGTGCGTTGATTAGTAAGGGCCTGATGGAGCACCTTGTGGTCTGGTTCAAGTATTTTGTGAGAGAAACTAGATCCAAATTTGGATACTACTTAAAGAAACAAGTTTTAGCCTAAACGGTAGTTAGCCTACCTAGGAGAGTGTTGGTATAATTTGGTGGTCTCTATTTTGTAGGACAAATAGTATTTCAAAACCAAGAAAAAAAAAATCATTTTCTCTAAATTGCCTTTTACAATTTGAACGGTTTATTTGGTTTTAGATTTCGATTTTAGGTAAAACCAAAATTTGATTTAATTTATTTATATGATCATCAGTTTTAATAATTTTTATTTTGGTTAGACAAAATTAATCGAATTAGTTAAAAATATATATACTTTTCAGATAATTTTTTTTCATATAAATATTAATATAATATTACAACTAAAAATAAAAAAAGAAAAAAATATTATAATTAAAGAAATTCTAATAGAAATGATGTAATATTATAACTAAAAGTTAAAAGTGAAAATATTTTAAAAAATATTTTATTGAAACATGATATAATGTTTAAAATTTTTTGCATGTTTGAAGTTTATATTTAAAAATTTTGAAGTTAACATTTGATGAATTATAATTATTAATGAATTTTAAAATTTAAAATTATAATTTAAAATTATATGTTAATATGACTAATATATAATAAATCGGTGAACTTGGTAGTTTTAATAATTCGTTCAATTTAAATAATTGAACCAAATTAACTGTCTAATTTGATCAAATTGAATTATCGACTTTTGCTTTCTGAGAGTTGCATTGTCAAGTTAAATTGATTTTTTTTTTTTTTTGGCAAGCTTAAACTGATTATTTTAATTATAATCATTTCTGATAATACATGTTCTAAGGCCCAACTATTGGCCCAAAAAAATCAATCAACTCAGAATTTTACCCCTTGGACCCCCATAACCAGGGACATTTACTCGAGACCTCTTACTAGGGTTGGGAGACTCCCGAAACCCTAGGACCTCTCGCAAAGAAAGAGGTACATAAGCAAAACTTCGGTCGCCACATAGGTAAATTCTCTATAGCTAAACACAAGAACACACACACTATTACCCTAGATCCTGGACTCTTCTTTATTTGTTTACCACATACAAAAATCACTCTTTTTAACTTGAGAGTCGGAGTCTCCTTCGCTCAAGCATCCCTAGCGACTTTTTATAGGTTATACTCTTTAGATCATTTGTAGTTTTGGAACTCCCGTTCAAGCTGATAAGGGCAGGTATTTGTGGAGAAAACTCACGTCTATTAGATTGACACCGACCATGGGAAAAACAAACTAAAGAAGATTACACATTACGCTTCGTTAATCTTGAAAACCATGTCTCCAAGGAGAAAGAGGACACCTTCCAGAGCCACGTCCATGGTGGAAGGATGCCCCACTACAAACTTTGTTTAGTCACCAACCCCAGCTAATCCCAAAGACCTAAGTATAGCACAAATTTGATCTCAAATACCCCAGCAACCAACCCCTCCGGTTCAGGCGACTGCCTCCACTCCTCCTAATGAAACCCCACATTCGGAAATGGAGAGAATGGCTTTGAGATTATAAGACTTGAGCAAATAACTAGAGGATCTTAGTCAAGCTCATTGACAAAGCCGTTTGCCCTCTCCCCAGAGGTCAAAATACTCCTGTTAAAATAAGTTTCTTCCTCGAGAAGAACGAGAACCCTTGGTTATGTCTCAGCATGACCTTGATGGTTTGAGAAAGCAAGTGGAGGATCTTGTACCCACCAAGCTCAGGCATACCAATGTCAGGTAGGATGAAACAACCCATCGTGTGACCTACATGTCACCCTTTGACTCGGAGATCTCTGCCGAGCCCATGCCACACGATATCCTACTCCCTCGTATGGAGAGATATGATGGGACGACTAAACCCTGAGATCACATGACATACATTCTCAAATTCTCCATTGGTACATATTTGCGCCTTCCAAATTTCCCATCGGTTGCATGCATGCTATCCGTTCTTCCTTCTATATAAACAGTCCCTATACCCTTCGGTCCTTTTCAATTTGACCGAACAACACATTTCTCTCATCGGCTCACCCATTCGGTACTTGAATTTGCACTCCCAATTCCCTATTATTTGGTATACATACGCACACATATTTAATACAAATTGACTCTCATCGGTTGGGTTGAAGTTTTGATTATCCATTTCTTTTATTGCCTTGCAAATTTAAATTAATATAATTCAAATTGGTGGTCCACTCAATGAATTTCTCCCATTGGTTAACCGAACACCTCATGCACTAATTTGCAAATTTCCCCAAAAATTGTGTTACTTGCTTGGGAGGAGATTTGAACCCATGTAGTTGGCCTCTTCTAAAATGTTTTACACCACTAGACTACTTAAATTTTTCAATTTTATTATATCAAATTTATATTATATTCATAATTATTATTTCTTCTAATTCATTTCCATTAAATGTGAGACTCCCATCGGTGCAGTAAATGTAACCCATTGGTGAATGACACCTTCTTTTAAATTATGTTGGAACATTTGCTTTTCCCTATTTGGTAACTGATGGGAATTGAACCCAAGCACCACTATCTCTCATCAGCACTTTGTCTCCCCCTTTCGGTAATTGTTGCTCGAAAATTCAATTTGCTCCCACCGGTTTCAAGTTGCCCATTTGCCATTCCTTATTATTGAGAGCCCATCGGTCAATGCATTCCCCGTGTGCACCTTTCATTTTCCTTGCAAATTTAAGTCTTGTAGCATCAAGAAGACCTGGTCACTATTTGGTATCTCTCATCACCGAACACTTCTCTTTCAATAAATAATATTTCAAGTATTAGACTAATTGTATTGAGTTTCAAATTACCAAAAAAGGGTATGTTGGGCACCTGTGTAAGTGGAAGAGAATGAGGGTAATTAAGTAAATTGGGAAGATAAATTGTCAATAAAAAGTGGAGTTCGGACTCTAGAACCCACGAATGTCAAATTTCACCATTTCTTTTATTCTCTCTCTCTTTGCTCATACACTCTTTCGCCCACTTTATTTTTTGTTTTCATCAAAGATCCATTAAAATATCACAAAACACACATTCTAAAGACTCCAAACTCATAATCTAATCTCTAGAAGGTTAGATCTAGTAAAAGAGTTGAAGTTTTCTAGAGAGAGAAAATTTAAGATTTGATTGTGACTCGGCTTGAGGCGAAATCAGAGACCGAAATTTAGATAATATTTTTAAGTTTGGGTTTATTTTTCCTCTTTCATGACTTTAGAGTTTATGCTAAAATTTGATGAAATAGATTTGGTAGATTTTGAGTCACCGTAAGTGAGAGAAAGATTGGGTATTGAATATTAGGGTTTTGGGTTTACTTGAAAGGATTGACATTGATGATGGTGGGTATTTGATTATGTCTCTTAGGAGTTGGTGAAAACTGAACTGAGCAAGATGTTTGCTGCAGAGACGTCTCGGAGTGACTATATCCCTAGTACTGTGAGTGGTTACATACTTGCACTTAAATAAGATAAATGTTTTCAATGGATTTTCTAAATGATTTTCAATGGATTTTCTAAATGATTTTGAAACTTGATTTTATATGTTTTAGTGTATGTGGAATATCCCAAGGAATGATTTTGAAATTCCTATGCATCATAATATTTTGAATGAATATATGTGCCATGTTTATTTATTAATGTTAAGCACATTGTAATGTTGGTTATTGATGAACAATTATTTATTTGATGACACATGGAATGGATTGTTAAATTTTCATAAAATGGTGCACGGTGTGTTTAGTGGGGGAAGGGCCTGAACCCCGAAAAATGACTAGTCATTTCCCGCCATGGTACGACTCGACGGGGTGATGTGGTGGGGTTAATCTTGATAGATATGGTATGTAGCCGATAGCGATGGCACATTCATGGTCGAATAACGTGCTACTTGAAGGGTGTGGGATATTTGGTTGTACCACCAATGAGACACTATAGCCAACGCTAAGGCTTGGGATATTTGTAAATTGAAAATTTCTAAAACCCTTGATGGTTCCACCCTCGATCGTGGTAGACCTTTGTTGGGAATAATAATTTTGGCTGCCCCATGTTTGAAAATATGAAATGATTGGATGCATATGAGTTTGAATCATGATGATTGGAAAATTGATTTATTATTGAATAATCTTGTGACTGATATGATGATTTGAAATATATATATATTTGATATGTCCACTATACAAATCTTATTTTTGTTCAACATATACATCACTCACTGAGTATTCCCATACTTTCCCCTCTATCTCCATTTTTACAGAGGAAAGTTAGTTATTTCGCGAAGTCGTTTAGAGTCAGAATTTTTGGGAAGGCCTCTGTCAGAGATTTTTTCTGGTATAGATCTTACTATTGTCTTTAATGTATTGATAGATTGACCCATGAAGGGTATTTTATGTAAAAATTTATTTGAAAAATTTTAAAACTCTGTATTCGATTTCGATCGGATTTGGCTATGTATAAACCTTTATCGAGAATCCTTAATTTCCTTTTTATGAATTTTTCTTGAGAATTATTGTTGATTTTTTTTTTCTATCCCTAGAGAGGGAATTGTGTGCTAATTGACTAATGACATTTGGTGGCTGGGATGGCCTATGGCTTTATTTGGTATTCTGAATGTCTTGCAATGCCTTGGAGCACGGGGTGAGATTCAACATGTTCGAGGTACCACGATGGTTGTTGCATGCTCAGACCTACAGGTCGGGCCGTGATAATTTTATTGGTATTAGAGCCAGGTTTTGAAGTTATAAAATGTTTTCAAATATTTACAAATGACTTTAAAAGTTTTTGTATTTCCAAATATTTTTGGAAAAAATTTGAAAGCCTCCAATGGGTCTTAGGAAACTGATATACCTCTTTCCACAGGTGCCTAGAGTTGTCTTAGTATTGTGATCTAAATTATCTTTTGTAGACTATAATGCCTCCTCGTAGAAGAATGAGGAATATAAGTGAGATTCTTTCTCAAGAGCGTGAGGATGAGTTGTCCTCACATGCTCCAACTCCTCCTTAGACTACTACTAACCTGGCTCCTCCAACCGAGATTCTTCCACCACCATTTGATACCCTTTAGCAATAGCCCGAGTGGTGGAATGTCTATGGTGCTCATCTCCAAGCTCCATCTCAAGCACCGATACCTCCTCCACTGAATCCAGTCATCCCTCCGACCCCACCAATAACACTGATTGCTCCTCCCACTTCAATGGCCACACCTATAGGTTGTCCCACCCTTGAACTATCCAAATTGATCAAAGAAACTCAACAACTTGGATGTGTCACCTTTTTGGGGACTAGTGATGCAATGTGGCAAAGAATTGGATAAATAGGGTTTGGGAGATAATGACTGATATGAGACTTGATGATAAGTTAAAGTTATTGGTGATCGTGAAGCTGTTGGACGAGGATGCTGAAGTGTGGTAAGACAACTTAAAACATAGGGCTACAACACCCATTCCTTGGAACGAATTCCTTAAGGAATTTGATGAGAAATATTATACTCAATTCTACCAAGATTTGAAGAGGAAAGAGTTCCTTCATCATCGCCAAGGTAATAAGTCTATAGCGGAATATGAGACAGAATTGAGGTGATTGTCCTCATTTGTTCCAGAATTGGTGACTTCCAAGGAGTATTTGCATTTCAAATTTGAGGAAGGTTTAAACTTGTCTATCCAAGAAAACATGTCTGTAACCTCAGCCCACTCCTATAAAGATATCTTAGAGTTAGCTTTGAGAGCCAAGAAAATGGTAGAGGAAAGGGAAAGAACTAGAGAAGGACGAGAAAAGAAAAGAAGGTCCAAACTTGCATCGGGCCGAGTTCAAAGCAAAGTAGGAGCATGAGCTCCTACGGTGGAGTCTCTGTCACTGAATCTGTTGACAGTCCATAAAGCCAACGATCATCTAAGTTTGAGGTTCCCATATCTAGTGTTGCTTCCGGCAGTAGATCGGTAGGAAATAAGAAGGAGCAGTGTAGGAATTATGGGAATCATCCTGGAATTTCTCATGCACCCAAGAGGTGTTTTCAATGTTGAGAGGAGGGTCATCTCTGAAATAGTTACCCTGAACTAGGTTTGAGTAGGCAAGGGGGTCAGCAAAATCAAGACTTTCCAAGTGGCTTTAGGGGTGGATCAGCCAACATATCTACACCTCTCTCCAACACTACTCTAAGGACGAGGACCCGCAGCAACCCTATGGCTACCAATCCCCAACGTTCTCAACCTCAAATCCAAACTAGGATCTATGTAATGACTAACGAAGAGCCACAAGACAACCCTGATGTTGTTACAGTTAAAATTTAGATAAGTAACTATATATTGATTGGAGAGCATGTTATTGGTGTTACATGATATTTGAGATTTGCTAATGGTATTGAATCATTCCATGGTACTGATAAATTGATAAGTCAATCTTGATTATTAACTTTATATAATAGATTGCGGAGATTATTAGAGTTGTTATGTGGTGAATATATGAGTATTGTTGAGTAAATTGCATAATATTAGTTGAAATGATGATTATTTAGGGAGAAAGGACTTAAGAAGTCTAAAGCAACATGAGTAGGCACAACCCCCAACTGTTTGTGGAATGATTTTATATTGAAATTTTGAGAAAAAAATTTTCTTTTAGGGGGATAGGAATTGTAACACCGGACAAATCCGGATTCACAAAATGTACTCTAAATGGATTATTTAAAAATTTTTACATTTTGTAAAATGTAAGAAGAGTAGTTAATTTTAAATATAAATGTGAATTTCTATTTTTTGGGTTATGCAAGAACTCCTCTAGACATATGTGGACAAACTTTAAATTTTTAACTTACCAATCATTAGAGTTCGGGTTACCAAAACCATCGGTTACTTGAGTATTTGGTGATCAATACTTGATGGATTTTAAATGTTCAGTATTCAGTAGAGTTTTAGTGTTCGGTTACACAATTCTTAGATTTTGATTTTCTTATTGGTAGTTGGAGATGACCATCTACTATTTTATAAGTGAAAAACCTGTCGGTGTATTTTTAAGAGGTGGCCTGTCGGTATTAAGTTTTTAAATTCCTGTTGGTCATCTAGCCACCTATTAAGGTTGATATTCCCGTTAGTATTGTGAGAACCCATCAATATATTGTTGGGCTCACTTTCATATATCTGTTCGATCACTTTGCCTTGTTCGGTCATTTTGCCTTCATGTACTTATTGCCTTAAGAATTCAATTTCTTTATAATTATCATTTTCCGTTCGGTACATATGATCCTTGAGAATTGAACTTATCAGTGCTATTTTTTTTTTAAAAATTTATCAAATTCTCCATTAGTACATATTTGCACCTTTCAAATTTCCCATCGGTTGCATGCATGCTATCGGTTCTTCCTTCCACATGAATAGTCTCTATGCCCTTCGGTCTTATTCAATTTGACCAAACAACACATTTCTCTCATCGGCTCACCCATTCGCTACTTGAATTTGCACTCCCAATTCCCTACTATTTGGTATACATACGCACACATATTTAATACAAATTGACTCTCATCGGTTGGGTCGAAGTTTTGATTTTCCATTTCCATCATTGCCTTGCAAATTTAAATTACTATAATTCAAAGTGGTGGTCCACTCGATGAATTTCTCCCATCTACCTCATGCACCAATTTGTAAATTTCCCCAAAAATTATGTCACATGCTTGGGAAGAGATTTGAACCCATGTATTTGGCCTCTTCCAAAAAGTCATACACCACTAAACCACCTAAATCTTTCAATCTTATTATATCAAATTTAAATTATATTCATAATTATTATTTCTTCTAATTCATTTCCATTAAATGTGAGACTCCCTTCGGTGCAGCAAATGTAACCCATTGGTGAATCGTATCTTCTTTTAAATTATGTTGGAATATTTGCTCTTCCTTGTTCGATAACTGATGGGAATTGAACCCAAACACCACTATCTCTCATCAGCACTTTGTCTTCCCCTTTCGGTAATTGTTGTTAGAAAATTTAGCTTGCTCCCACCGGTTCCAGGTTGCCCATTTGCCATTCCTCATTATTGAGAGCCCATCAGTCAAAGCTGAGAGCCCAACGGTCAATCCATTCTCCTTGTGCACCTTTCATTTTCCTTGCAAATTTAAGTTTTGTAGCATCAAGAAAACTTGGTCACTATTCGGTATCTCTCATCACCGAACACTCCTCTCTCAACAAATAATATTTCAAGTATTTAGACTTTTTGGGTTGAGTTTCAAAATACCAAAAAATGGCATATTGGGCACGTGTGTAAGTTGAAAAGAATGAGAGCAATTAAGTAAATTGAGAAGATGAGTTGTAAATAAAAAGTGGAGTTGGGAGTCTAGAATCTACAAATGTCAAATTTACCTTTTTCTTTTATTCTCTCTCTCTTTGCTCATACAGTCTTTCTCCCTCTCTTTTTATTTTTATCAAAGATCCATTAAAAAATATCACAAAACCCAGTAAGAGAGCTGAAGTTTTCTAGAGAGAGAAAATTTAAGATTTGATCGTGACTCAACTTGAGGCAAAATTGGAGACCGAATTTAGGTAATATTTTTAGTCTTAGTTTGGGTTTATTTTTCCTCTTTCATAACTTTGGAGTTTATACTAAAATTTGATGAAATAGATTTGGTGGATTTTGAGTTACCGTAAGTGATAAAAAGATTGAGTATTGAATATTAGGGTTTTGGGTTTACATAAAAGGATTGACATTGATGATGGTGGATATTTGATTATGTTTCTTAGGAGTTGGCAAAAACTGAATGAAGTAAGACGTTCGCTGCATAGACGTCTGGGAGTGACTATCATCCATAATACTGTGAGTGGTTACATGTTTGCATTTAAATAAGATAAATCTTTTCAATGAATTTTCTAAATGATTTTCAATGGATTTTCTAAATTATTTTGAAACTTGATTTTATATGTTTTAGTGTGTGTGAAATATCCCAAAGAATGATTTTGAAATTCCTATGTATCCTAATATTTTGAATGAATATATGTGCCATGTTGATTTATTGATGTTAAGCACATTGTGATGTTAGTTACTGATGAACAATTATTTATTTGATGGCATATGGAATGGATTGTTAAATTTTCATGAAATGGTGCACTGTATGGTTACTGGGGGAAGAGCTTGAATACCAAAAAATGACTAGACGTTTCCCGCCACAGTGCGACTCGACAGGGTGATGTGATGGGGTTAATCTTGATAGACATGATATGTGGCCGGTCGTGACGACACATTAATGGTCGAATAATGCGCCGCTTGAAGGGCGTGGGATAGTTAGTTGCACAACCAACGTGACACTATAGCCAACGCCAAGGAATTGGGTGTTTATAAACTAAAAATTACTAAAACCTTTGGGGGTTCCACCCTAGGTCGCGGTAAATCTTTATTGGGAATAATGATTTTGGCTGCCCCATGTTTGAAAATATGAAATGATTAGATGCATATGAGTTTGAATCATGTTGATTGAAAAATTAATTTATTGTTGAATGATCTTGTAACGATTTGATGATTTCAAATATATACATATATATATTTGATATATCCACCACACAAATCTTATTTTTGGTCAATATGTACATCACTCACTGAGTATTCCTATACTCACCCCTCTCTCTCCATTTTTACAAAGAAAAGTTAGTTATTTCGTGAAGTTGTTAAGAGGCAGAATTTTTGGAAGATCTCTGTCAGAGATTCTTTCTGGTATAGATCTTACTATTGTCTTTGATGTATCGATAGATTGACCCATGGGGGCATTTTGTATAAAAATTTATTTAAATAATTTTGAAACTCTGTATTCGATTTCAATCGGATTTAGCTATGTGTAAATCTTTATCGAGAATCTTTAATTTTCTTTTTTTGAAATTTTCTTGGGAATTATTGCTTATTTTGTTTTCTATCCCTTGAGAGAGAATTGTGTCCTGATTGGTTGATGGCATTTGGTGGCCAGAATGGTCTATGATTTTATTTGGTATTTTGAATACCTTGCGATATCTTGGAGCACGGAGTGAGATTCACACGTGTTCAAGGTACCACAACGGTTGTCACATGTTCGGGCCTGTGGGTCGAGGCGTGACAATATGACTGATACAACCATATGTAAGCATTTCCCCACAATGCTCAAGGGCAATGCACTAGCATAATTCAATTCCTTGCCACCACTCGGGATCAGGAGTTTTTCCTTGTTGAGGGAACAGTTCGAAGCCCATTTCATAATCAGCTGGGTCCCTCCTCTCACTGCGACAAGAGAAAGACTAATCCCTGAAAGATTTCTTAGAGATGTTCAAGATAGAGATAGTGAAAGTTTCAGGTTTGGATCATTCAATAGCCTTAGCAGCTTTGTTAGACCCTTAGGCATGAAAACCTCAATCACTAAGAATCCATTGAGTATCATACAAGAGTTCTATTCATGAGCGAAGAAGTATATAGCGCTGCCAAGGAAGTAGATGCCTTTGACAAGCATCGGTCCAAGCCAAGCAAGAGTGAACATCACTATTCCTCTCAACCACCCTCTTCGAAGAAGAACCGATCAACTCCACTACCTTATCACAAATTCAACCACTACACCCCGTTAAACGGCACTCATAGTCAGATTCTACTATAGATAAGGGATAAGCCTTATGTGTGCTGGCCCAGAAGCCCGTCAGGCAATGATGCCAAAAAATACAAGACCGGATATTGTCATTTCCATAGACACTATGGATATTAGACTAAGGAATACCAGAAATTGAAGGACGAACTTGAGACATTGGCTCGTGACGGAAAGCTCCAAAAGTTCATCCACGATGACTATGGCAACAACTCTCACCCGGCACCACATAAAAAGAAATGAGGAGACATCTCACATGAGTATCATAACCCAAACTCTATTGCAAATCAAGCTAACAAGGTTGTCTTACTTGTGGAAGTTGAGGACTCATCTTTTATGATTTTACCCCCTAAAGACAGCCCATATACAGTATCACTCAGTAATTCGCTCCTCGCCCCAACTTTTCAACTAAACAAGCAACCCATTTCCAACGAGGTCTCTCAACTTGTATCAAAAAAAGTAAAGCATCCAAAAGGCCCATGATAGGGTTTAACAATGAGGACCTCGTGGGGGTTCAACCAGGACGTGATGACCCTCTAATTATCACAGTAGCAATTGGCTAGTTTACGGTCAAAAGAGTCTTTGTTAACCAAGGAGTAGGATACAACCTCCTGTATTGGAATGCCTTCATGCAGATGGGTTTTGATCGTTCGAGTCTACAGCCCCATGGTGGACCTGTTAAAGGGCTTTCAGATGAATAGTTGTACTTGGAAGGGGTTATCTCTCTACCAATTATGCTAGGGACTCCGCCGAACAATGCTACCACAACCACTAACTTTAACGTAGTACAGTTTCCCTCTCCATACAATGTTATTTTGGGAAGGCCTGGTCTAAATGTTTTGGAAGCACTTCTATTCACAAATCACATAAAATTCAAGTTCAGAATGCTACTCGACATCAGGACAATCAGCTGTGGTACTACTCCTCCCACTTCGACAACCTAATGATCTTTACTATTCTACTGATAGCGCTATATGGCTTATAAAGAGTTTTCTTGTTCCCTTTTTTCATTTTGTTCTCTATCTTCCACATTTCAATAATGACAAGGTTCTGATTCCCTGCACAATATTCTATATTGATTGGATATATGCACTTATTTCATGTGCAAGCCGTTATTACATAACCCCGCAATGGGTGCCTAAGGCGCAACACCTTTTAGTACCCTCGGCGTAACTCTAGGTATGCTGAATCCTACTAAGGCGCAATGCCTCTTAGTACCCTCGGTGTAACACCAGGTACATAAAATTTTCCAAAGGCATAATGACTCCTAGTACCCTCGACGCAATGCCAAGTACATAGAATTTTCCTAAGGCACAATGCCTTCTAGAACTCTCGGCACAATACCAGATATGCTAGATCCTACTAAGGTGCAATGCCTCTTGGTACCCTTAACGCAATGCCAAGTACATAGAATTTTCCTAAGCCACAATGCCTCTTAGTACTCTCGATGCAATGCCCAGTATGCTGAATCCTATTAAGGCATAGCGCCTCCTACTATTCTTGATGCAACATCAGGTACACATAATTTTCTTAAAGTGCAACAGCTTATAGTACCCTCGGCACAATGCCATGCATACAGAATTTTCTTAAGGTGCAATGCCTCTTAATACCCTCGATGCAATACCAAGTATGTTGAATTCTACTAAGGTGGAATGCCTTCAGTACCCTCAGTACAACACCGAATATGCTAAATTCTCCTAAAGCACAACGCCTCCAGGCCCAGCCCTCAAAAACTTTCATGAAACATGATACTGATAAGCATTACCAAAGATTACACTTAGCATCAGTTATGCCACAATACTCCACACACCTCGGTATGTCCCAAAGTGCTCTAATGTTGCTACCGCAATACCCTATCTTGACAAGGTGTCAAATCACATGGCATTTATAAGGAATTCATACAATGGCAACAACTTTTTAAAAGATATGATAATCATGACACTTGAAAATGCAAATTTCATTAACTGGTTCTATAGCGGAATAGGCAAAATACAGAGATACATCAAGGAGAAAGGGGAGATTGGGACTTCTGCTAAAGCTTGTCAAAAGCAGCTCGAAGTACCGAAATAGGCATATCCCCAATAGACAAACCACTACTAGGAGGCTTAAATGGGTCGACACCCATGGCAACAGAGCTACACATATTTGCTCTTCTTAAGGACCCGCAGCCTCAAATGACGGATAGTTTCATTGGCCCACTGCAACTTCCCAATGAGCTCTTGGTACTCTCCCTCATGAGTTTCCATTAGTTTCGTCAAAGCCTTCTTGCGTTCTCAAGCCAATTCCTCAGTAGCTAGATGACTTGCTTCACTCTCAGCGAGGCGGTCCCTCAACCATTCACCTTCCCTGATGGTAGCATCTATCACCTCATACGAATACTCCAGGTCAGCTTCTCGCATTTTTATCAGCTTTTCCTTCTTACTGATAGCAACAGAAACTACTACTTTCTCCTTAGTGTCTCTCTCCTTTCTCTCGGCTCAAAGATGAGCCATCTTCCCTCCAAGATCATCCTCTTAATCCTATAAGTGGCCAATCAACTGGTCCTTTCTCATCCTATGAAACTCCGCCAAAGCAATGGCCTATCAAAAAGAAGGTTAAGATAAGTTAATTCGTCTAGAATAGAAGCATTCTAAAAGTAAAACTCTTTGCAAAATAAATACTTGAATCAAAAGAGCTATGACAGATTCATCTCCCTACTCCACGGATAGACGATTCAACTAGGACTCCACCTAATGAAAATCCAATCTATCTACAAACCTTCTGATGTCAACATAACTAAAATAATTATCACCACAACTTATCGAAGCAATACCCCTTTCTTTCAGTTATTTCGATCGGTCAAATGACCAAATTTGAATTGAGAGAAGGGGAGCCATTTGCTTCGTAGCCTCTCCTTTCCCCTTCCTAACATAAAAATATCCGGGCAGAGCACTAGGCGAGCCTGGTCCTGCCGATAGCAAAGGATTGGGTGACTGGGCTATACCCTCAATAGCCAAAGGCAATTCCCCAGGAGATTTCTCAGTAATATGTGCCGCCTCGACACCACTGATGATTTGTAAATCCTTGGCAAGGATTAGCGCTTCTTGAATACCTTCAGTGATGGAGGTCTCCTTAACACTCACCGCAGGCCTTAATAACCTACTCCTTTATTCCTGAGGGATGAGTGCCACAATTGGACACTCATCACTCTACTCCTTGTTAACAGAGTCCTTCTCCTCCTCCTCCTCTCGGCTCCTCTTGTGAAGACTTTGTTTCTTAGAACTCTTGACATCTAGAATAACTACAAAATACTTGAGATTCAAAGCAATACTTACTTCTGACCTCGACTCGGCACTTTCGCCATCATCACTGCTCGGCATCCACACAAGCCTCCTTCTCCTAGGAGACAAGAACTTGGGAGTCCTCCTTTGGATGGGCTTTCCTCATTACTTTTCCTGGCTTGGGCGGCCTTAATCTATGCCCTCATAACCTTCAGGGTAGTCACCTGATCCAAGTCATTTACATTAGCAAAATCGACAACATGGACTAGATCCTTCAACCTCTTCTCTCGCATAAAAGGACTTTGAATTTACACTATCTCATCTAACAAAAGACCCTCCAATTTAAGCATTTCATCCTCTACTAGGTTATCCACCCATACAGCCCTACCAGATGCTCGACAAAAGTTACCTACAGATTTAATAAAGTCAGAATGATGAGATAATGAAGGTGCCCTTGATCTATTCAAGGTCTCTACATTTGGCATTGGCAAAAATGGCAACAACTCCTTGTCCAGAAACTCCATGAAGAAAAATTTACTCCTCCAAGTTTTGTCTAAAGTCTCCTTATAGAAAAATTTCCACTTCGATTGATGATAAGTCTGAACACAATACCACCCATTCGTGGGACCTTCACCCCCTACATTTCTTTAAGCTAAAAATCAAGGACAAAATGGCAAAATTGAACCTCAAACGACAATAACTCAATAGACTAGCGACCGCTAACACCATCCACTAGGCACTAATGATAAGAAGGGTACGAAATATGCTCCATTCTCTCAAGATAGCAGACAGGGGCTCCTAGTAGGGAACCCTTAGTCCATACCTGACGTACTTTTGGTACATGGGAACATAGCCAACAGGCAACTCGTTAGCCCTCTCCAACCTTACAGGCAACCTTAACCAAAAGTTCTTCCCTAGATTCATACCTTTTTCAATGGACTCCAACTCCCTTAATGACATTATACTACTAATTTCCCCTATGTTCAGATGCTTGTGTGATTTTAAACCTTGAGCCATGATCAAGTGAGTATGAGATGAAGAAATTCTAAAAATCCCTCTTTTCAAAAACCCTAGAAATCCCTCTTCTCATAACTAATAATCCATAACTAAGTCCAAAGCGAAGAGGAAGCGTATAAGGAAATGTTAGGGAAAAACAAAAAGACATGTCCTGCATTAAATGCATCACCTTTGTGCCCATTCCGTTCAACAAATAAGACGTTGCATTTCCTAAACCCTATTGATCCTCATTCCACTCCTAAGTGTCATTTCTTTGAAACCCCAATTAAGATTGAGGGGTAAATGATGATACCCGTTCTAAAGCTTAACTATTGGGCCAAAATATTAATCAACTTGGAGCTTCATCCCTTGAGCCCCCATAACTAGGGTCATTTACTTGAGACCCCTTTTACAGCTCCTCGACTATCTTTCTCTTCAATACCCCATTCCTTCGTCACCCTATTCCATGGTAAAATGATCTTTACACCATGGACCGAATAATTAAAGGGGCAAGTATGACTCCGAATAAACCATAAATGAAACAAATTCACAAACAAATTCAAACTTCCCTCACATAGATGAACATCTTTCCTATTCTCTAAATAGTCCCAAAATATTGAAATTTACCTTAACTAGCGTATCAACTAAAGAAGGAAATTTTTATGTCTACGGATCTAAACACCGAAAGTGGTATTTTTCCATAAAACCTCACATAATCACCCCAGCAATTTTGGGGATTCATCTTGCTCCACGGAAAGGGAACTAGGGTTGAGAGACTCTCGAAATCCTAGGACACCTCTCGCAAAGAAAGAGGTATATAAGGAGAACTTCGGCCGCCATGTAGGTAAGTTCTCCGGAACTAAATACAAGAACATACACACATTACCCCAGATTTGGGATTCTTCATTGTCTATTTGCCACATACAAAAATTGCTCTTTTTGACGTGAGCGTTGGAGTCTCCTCCACCGAAACACCCTCCAGTGATTTTTTGCAGGTTACACTCTTTGGATCATCTCTACTTCTAGAACTCTTGTTCAGGCTGACGAGGGCAGGTATCTATAGAGAAAACTCACCTCCATCAATTTCGATTACAATTTGGCCGAATGCTCATTCTACTGTTTTGAATCAAAAAAACCCACTTTCCAAAATAGATAGACCACAAGTTAGAAATGGAATCTGCTTTTCTTTCCTCCATAAAAGAGAGAGCTACAAAAGCAACATAGGAAAGTTGTCTTTACAATGTCATAAAGTTGGGTTTTACTTTTTTCTCACAATGGAAAAATTGTCTTAGATCATAGAGTATATCAGTATGATAAAAGATGGTTTTACTGAGTCACCAATTTAAATTGCACTCTATGTCACAATAAGGGGGAAAAATGCGTTGGAACAAATCCTCCTTTTACCCTTTGAAAAACAAAAGAAACCATGAAAAATATCTGAAAATCCGTGTAAGTAGTACAGAAAGTCATCTCT
Organism: Dillenia turbinata; assembly: GCA_037126225.1. NCBI lineage: Eukaryota > Viridiplantae > Streptophyta > Magnoliopsida > Dilleniales > Dilleniaceae > Dillenia > Dillenia turbinata. Next base: position 12,567,342 of record JBAMMX010000002.1, on the reverse strand, counting down.
ATTCGTGGAGAAGTGACGAAGATGGTGTAGAAGCTCTCGAAGATGAGGGGACTTTCGAGGAATCAGTGCAATGACTATAATAAATTTTTCTCTGATTTTTCTTTTATTTTAATCAGTCTTAGCCTCAGATTTTTCTGTTAGTTATTTATTGCAATTCTTACCAATCATCCACCAACCCAACTATGGACCACTAATCTTATAGGACTATTGAAAATGAGATTGAAAATGACGAGAAACAACCTTATAGGCCTTTTGACCAAGTTGGCAAACAAACTTTCTTATTGACGTAATGACCAAGTTGGCCGAATTGACTACATAGCTTAGAATAGGGTCATCACGTGCCAATCGAGGGACAACGTTGCAAAGAAATATCTCGCTGGTTCAATCTGGTATAGCTTCATTTTTAAACAGTAAGCATGTGGACAGGCATTTTGCAAACAAAAGTTCCTCAGCCTCCACCACTTCAATTCCGACGATGCGTACCTTAGTTTGTCGTATATATTTGCAGCCTGAAAGAGTGTCTCTCCACAATCGTTCAAAAAGAAGTCTCCAATCACTCATCCCCCTAGCTGGATTTTTGGCCATGTTTTCAACATTTTCCTTCTTAAGTTCTTCCGTAACTTCGTTATCTTTCGAATTCACCAGATTAGGCCTGAATGATCCAAAGATAATCTTAGAAGGAGATGCTTCTTGTACGGGTGTTGACATCCAGCTCACTGTAAATGGGCCTGACATGACAATGATCAATAGCACAGGCAGAGTAAGATATGTTGATTTGCTGCATCTGTGGGACAAAGACTCGGGGAAAGTTACAAACTTCAGTACCCATTTCTCCTTTGTGATTGATTCGCAGAATTCTACACCTCATGCTGATGGTCTTGCATTTTTTCTTGCTCCTAGCGACTTCCCACTTCCTCGCACAGGAGGCGGCCAAGGTTTAGGGCTACTGACTCTGAATCGTGCTAACCAGCCATTCAATTCATCATCAGAGCATTTTGTTGCTGTAGAGTTTGACGCTTGGTCTAATTGGTACTGAGGGTGGGATGCTCCAGGGGAACATGAAGGTATTGATGTAAGTTCAATGTTGTCTGTGACGTCTGTGAGTTGGATGAGTAGCATTTTGGATGGCAAGCAAAATGATGCTTGGATTTCTTATAACTCGATATCAAAAATCTTACAAGTTAACTTCACTGGTTACAAAAATAACACGAAGATTTTGCAGAACCTCTCTTATCGGATTGACCTGTCTAACTACTTGCCTGAATGGGTTACTTTTGGAATTTCTGCTGCCACAGGATTATACTATGAGATACATACCCTCAGAAATTGGAATTTCAGTTCCGATTTGCAGATAAATAGCAGTCCTGCCCGGCCTAATCAGACATTAGCTCCTCCTCCTCTTGACCAACCAGTTCAAGAACCAGATAAGAAAAACACGACAGGACTAGTGGTAGGATTGAGTATTGGTTTCTTGGTTCTGCTTCTTGGCGTTGGTTTGCTTTGGTTTGGAGTGAAGAGGATGTGCAATGGAGAGAAAGAAGAAGATGAAGAAGGCACTTTATTTGATCCAACATTGGAAGATGAATTTGCAAGGGGTACAGGCCCTAGGAGGTTTTCTTACTTTGAATTGGCACGTGCAACAAATAATTTTTCTGAGGAAGAGAAGCTAGGAGAGGGAGGATTTGGCGGAGTTTACAAAGGCTATTTGAGAGAATTGGGCGACTATGTTGCCATTAAGAGGGTTTCTAGAGGTTCCGAACAAGGGGAAAAAGAATATGCTTCTGAAGTAAGGATCATCAGTCGATTGAGGCACAGAAATTTGGTGCAGCTCATGGGTTGGTGCCATGAGAAAAGGGAACTCCTACTTGTCTATGAACTCATGTCTGAGGGTAGTTTATACACACATCTTTTCAAAAGTAAGGACCCTCTGATTTGGAATGTTAGGTACAAAATTGCTCAAGGCTTGGCTTCAGCATTGCTCTATCTTCATGAAGGGTGGGAGCAATGTGTGTTGCATAGAGACATAAAGTCAAGCAACATAATGTTGGATTCAAGTTTCAATGCTAAACTCGGAGATTTTGGATTAGCAAGACTCGTCGATCATGCGAAAGGGTCTCAAACCACAATGCTTGCTGGCACAATGGGCTACATGGCGCCAGAATGCGCCACAACAGGTCAGGCTACTAAAGAATCAGACATTTATAGTTTTGGTATGGTTATGCTAGAAATAGCCTGTGGAAGAAAACCCATCATTCCAGTACAAGAAGGACCCCCGATAAGGCTAGTAGAGTTGGTTTGGGATCTTTTTGGGACAGGGCAGTTATGTAAAGCTGTGGACCCGAGACTAGGCAATGATTTTGATGAGCAGGAAATGGAGTGTCTGATAGTTGTTGGTCTTTGGTGCGCTCATCCAGATTCTGGTCTTCGACCTTCAATTAGGCAAGTGAATCATGTTCTTAACTTTGAAGCTCCATTTCCTACTCTCCCTCCAAAGATGCCTGTACCATCATATCGTGTTCCATTGCCTGTGCCTGTGCCTGTGCCTGTGCCTGTTGTTTGTAGTGCTTTGGCTTCTTCCTCTGCAAGCTCTACTGCTTTCGAGATAGGCAAACCCGAGTACCCTTCAAGCTACAGCAACAAAACTGATTCTTCAAAACTTACTGCCGCTTCTGCAGCTTCATCTCCATCTCAAACACCTGTGCACTCAAAAGATTACTCTAGGAGCGGAGATCCTAAATAATTCGTGCAGGAAGGTACTCGCGCAAGACTAGAGTAGCTTTGATTTTGTGAATATATGAATTTTCTTATTTTTATATTTTTAATATTGAATTTTCTATATAATCATAATTTATTATAATATTTTATTGAAATATTAGACTATTTAAATTCATAATATTATTATATTACTTCCATATTCTAACATAGTACGAGAGTCATCTTCCTATTATTCTTAATATGCTATCAGAATTCCCTTTATAAAAAGGGTTATCCATGTCCTGTGTGTGGCTCTATAAGAGAGCAAGAGGGACTAGAGCTTGAGCCAGAGTCAAAGCCACAACCAAAACTAATATGCTCAGAGTAAACTGCTTTTGAAGGTTGCAAAAATACTCATAAAATTTTAGATTCTCTAATTCTATTTTATATTCAAGTGGATTTTATTTTAAAATCAAACAATTATTGACTTAAATTTGAAAATATCTCATTTTTTTTATTTTTATATTTATGTTAATTATTGCTTTATATAAAAGTTGTAATAATTTATTAAAATAATAGAGTGTCAGGCTCATAATATAAGTGCCATGTTCTTTTACTATTATTCTTAATGGGGAAATTTTTTATTTTATTTTATTTTTTGGTCCTGACTTATCCATCACTTGATATCCGGAGCTATACTTTGACTAAATTGGATTGACTTTATGTCGGGTCCAGAATAGGGAGAGGTCTCCCATCGTAATTATTTTATGTTCTCAAGGAGAATCAAATCCGAATTCTTGGGAACGGAATGCAATGCACTCTTTATGGGGAGATTTTTGGGACAGGTGAACTAGATAAAGCTTTGGGCCGTCGCTTGGTGTCTTCCTTTATCAATTAGGCAAGCAAAACATGCTCTTAGCTTTTGCAGCTCCATTTCTTACTCTTCCTCCAAAAATGCCTGGACCATCATATCATGTTCCATCACCTGTGGTGTCAAGCGCTTTGGCTTCTTCCTCTGCAAGCTTACTGCTTTCGACATAGGCTACCCCATTACTCGTCAAGCTGCAGCAATAAAACTGACTCTTCATCTCCATCTTAATCACTTCTGCACACTCAAAAGGTAACTATATGATTGAGATCCTAAATGGGTACAATATTAATGCATTTTTCTTTAGATATTCAGATACCGGTTCAATTAAAATTGTGGATGGCTAGAAACAATTGGTGATAACTTTTAGGTTATGTATTCTTTATTAGCAGGCCAGGGTTTTAGATTTCCTTTGAGATGTCACTCTTGTTCGAGCTGTGACGAAAGACTAGACATCCAAAATTTTGAGATATGCAATTTAATTTTGAATATTCATAGCTAGTTCAAATAAGAACCCCATAGTCACATTTCCATGAAATGTTAATGCTGCAAATCAAAAATTCAGACAGGAAATTCTCAGGCAGGATTCTCAAATGGTCCAGGCCTAATGAAAGGACCTAATGTCGAAGTGACGCCTTCTGAATCCCGAGTCATATATTTTACCCTAACCCTCATTTCGGGGTCGAGTCAAGCTAGATAGGACCCCTTCTGTCACGCTCCGACCCTCGGATCGAGTATGTGACAACCGTCGCATTATCTCAGTATACAGGTAAACCTATCCTGTACACCAAGGTAACGCGGTGATTATCGCGTGCTCGATCTGAGAGTCAGGGCGTGACGATTATATTAATATTAGAGTTTAGACTCTTATTTTTGTTAAAAAAAAAAGTTTGAGAAGTTTTCAAATATTTTTAAATATTTTTAAAATTTCTCAATTATTTTCAAATTATTTTAAAGTTTTGGTATTTAAAATATTTTTAAATGATTTTTAAAGCACCTCCTATGAGTCTTAAAAAGTGGAGTCGAGTCGAGGTATGAGTACAACTATCAAGTTATCCTTATATGATTAGTCAAAACCAAGAGATTTGTCAGAAAACTTAAGAGAGAGCATAAAGTTCCTATTCTAGATTATCGCAATTAGGTGTACTAGGAATACTATGCCTCATTTGTTCAATGACTTTTGTTTTCAAGATGTAGGTTACATGCTCAATTGCTAAAACTCCTTTTCCTCTAAATAATTTTTGTACTTGTGGGTGGTATGTAAGCACAAGTTTAAATTCAATAGCAATTATCTTCGGGTTGTATACACTACAAAAAAACAAGAATTCAGTGATGAAATTTTGCAACGAAAAATATTCGTTGCAAATCTGTCACAAATTTAACGACAAAAATAAATTTCGTCGCTAATTAGCCACAAATTTAGAAACAAAAAAGTATTCGTCGCAAATTTCGCAACAAAAAATATTTTCGTTACAAATTTCGTCGCAAATTTGTGACGAAAATTTTTTGATATAAAATTCGTTGCAAATTTGCGACGAAATAATAAATTCATTGCTAAATTTCCAACGAATCCTAAAATTCGTCGCTAAATTTGCGACGAATTTATAATTCGTCCCAAAATTTACAACAAAATAAACATTGGTCCCTAAATTTGCGACAAATAAATTATCCGTCCCTAAATTTGCGACGAATTCGTCAATTTGTCCCTAATTTAGGGACGAATTTCTTTTTCGTCCCTGAATCAGGGACGAATTTCATTTTCGTCCCTGAATTTGCGACGAATAAATTTTTCGTCCCTGAATTTGCGACGAATTTTCCAATTCGTCTCTAAATTTGGGACGAATTTTATTTTCGTCCCTGAATTAGGGACGAATTAATTTTTCGTCCCTAAATTTGCGACGAATTCGGAAATTCGTCGCAAAATTTGAGACGAATATTTTTTTCGTCCCTGAATCAGGGAAGCTCCATGGGGTTTTTCGTTAAGATAGGACTTCTATTTCAAAAGCAGTGAAGCTCCTTGATAGAAAAAGAAAACACATCTTTAGAGATCTTGGAGATTTGTTGTAGAGTTAATAGTTTTCCTATAGAGGACAATATAAGACCAAACTAGTGAAGCTCCTTGATAGTAGGATTTTGGCCCAACATCAAAATTTGGCACTTTGGTCTTTTCCAGCATGTACAAAAGTTGAAAATCTTACTCCAAGTTTGCCTGTACCATGCCAAAGAAATTTTTAGGGGTGTGGTGTGTGAGTAACATAGTCATAGTAGTTGCAAACTATTCCCAGTCGAGGTGGTTAATATGTTCGAGATATCTATGAGTTCATAGTCTTGACATTCTATAATTTCATAGTCAACCTTGTGCTTCCATGTGTGAGCTTTGTTTATATTATAGAAGCTTCGCTTTTGTAGTTATGTTAAAAAAAAAAAAAAGGTGTTGATGATGGAAAACTCTTTATTATTGCTCAATTTGGAGTAAAGGTAGTGTCACGCTCCGATCCTTTGATCGACCACGCAACAGTTGCTGCGTTATCTCGGTACACGAACAGAACCTGCCTATATACCGGGGCTCCGCAAGGATACAAATCAGTACAACAATTCTTCCAATACACAATCCATAAAAAATAGGAAAAATCATATGACAATACATATGTAAAGGATCCATTCGGTCCATCCCTGTACACACAGGCACACATCAACACACAATTGGGGAGAGGGTACCTGTACATGCAAGCATGCAGTATAGCCATCCTAGCCATTTCAAAATTCTCAATATAAATAAAGCATTTAAAATACAAGAAATCCTAAATCATAGTAATAGGATTTTACTAACACTTGCCTGATGAAAACAAACCAGCATCAAGTAAGGTCCAAACGGTATGAGATGTACAAAATTTCGTAAAATCGAAAGAAAGAATCGAAATTTAACATTGCAAACCAAATGTCCCATTCAAACAATAAATTTTACCAAAAATAGAATTTAAAAGAAAATGAGTAAATTCCAAACAAACTTCAACATAAACTATGTAAGGATTTCATCAATACTTACGCTTATATATGAAACAAGTATCGATTTAATCCATACCAAAAGAATTATACAAGTCTTCCCTTCCATAGATTTCAGATCAAACTAAAATAACCTTACATCATTATAATACCTAACACAAGTCGGCAGATAAACCTTCCCAAACTCCAATTTCTGTCGCAAGCCTAAACTTCCTCTGAAAAATGTTAAAGAGATGGGTGAGTATTATAAATACTCAATAAGTGGAGTGTAATGGTATAATTGTGTGATAAATGAGGGGTGAATGTGGGAGAGTCAAAGTATATCTCAAACTACACTTTATATATCAAAACATTTTCAGTAAATCAAGATAATTTACAAAATATGCGTTCACATCAAACATTCTTTTAGAAAATCACAAAGGTCCTATCGAAATCACTTTCATCCTGAGTTTGGCCGAACCAAGACGGAAGCCCACCAAGGGGTTTTCCATTTGAGTATTTCAAAACACTACCCCCTTTCTTGGTGTTGGCTCGTACCTCATCGGGATGCAATTTGGATAGTCCAACGTGACAGAGAGGAGGCCGCGTATACCTCTCTCGCAATAAAACCCCACCCACGTCACCCCGTCGGGTCGCTCCGTGGAGGGAATGACTATATCCATCACACTCGTGCACCATCATTTCATAATCATTCAAATTACAATCAATATGCCATGTTTCATCAAACAAATACCGAAATCATGCTACAAGCATTTACAAATCAAATATCCAATGCAAATGGTACAGATTCATTTATAATTTCATATGATGCATTCATAATTCAAATTTCCATTTCAAATATCCCACAATCACAAATAATTTCATATAAATCATGTAAAAATCATTCAACATCATTTATAAAAGAATTTAAAATAGTTTTGCTCATTTATAACACAACAGACCATCCACTCACCTCTAGGGAGGGTATTCACTCCCTATTTCCACAATTAATCCAAAATGACTCCTTTCGAGTCTCCAAAAGGTCAACCTAGACCAATCAATACAATTTATCATGAAATAAGGTTCCATTAAAGGGTTTTCAAATTTTCTCCCTATTTAAACTAATCTTAATTTACACAATTACATTTCTAGACTATCGTTTCATCAATTTAGGATTATTTGCCATATTAATGACTTAATTCCCTATATTCCTCAATTTTCTCCCGAATTTACATAACCCTAATTTAATTCATGCCAATTTCAATTCAATCTCCAAGGAAAGATATACAAATCAATTAAACAAAACTCTATTATCATGTAACACATCCTATGATACTAGGCAGCCTAATTTGTATAAAATTCTAGACCTAACCTTAATAATTTCATACAAAATTTCAGGAAAATACATTTTTTTCGAATCTAACACATTTTCAGAATATATATACACGTAATCTTTACCTAAATTCGACAAAAATAGTTCAAATGTTGAAGGGATTGAAATTCCCTCACCTAAGGTTTTTCACAGTTCGTAACTCTCGTCCGAATGCCTTCTCAGTTCATTTCGAGACCTGCAATGCTATCAATTCGAAGTAAGATTCAGTAATTTAAACTTATTTACTAAGAAAATTCGAAACCTTAGAGCTAGGGTTAGGAACCAGTCCTTACCTATGCAGAGAGGTGTGTGTAGGCTCGACCTAGGGCTGCCAAAGGATCCAATGGCCGCTGGTTTGATCGTTAGCAGAAGGGGGTGCTCACAACGAGCACTGTGTGAGCGAGCAGAGGAGGGGAGAGCAAGAGCTCTGCTCGTGAGAGAGAGGAAGAGAAGCTCCATTTGCACACGGGAGAGAAACAGTGAGAGGATGGGTAACCGCTTGCAATGGTTGGAGGCGGAGAGAGCGGCGGAGCAAATCGAGAGAAAATCGAGAGAGACAGCGAGTTTTGAAACAAGAGAGATAGAGAGAAATAGAGAGTAATTTACAGAGAGACAAAGGGATGGTGAGAGATGAGATGTTGCGATGTTGGCCGCATGCGGTGGTCGAGGAGCCACCGTGAGCGGTAGAGAGAGCGATGGAAGAGAGAGAGACGACGAGAGAAATCGCGAGAGGGAGAGAGAGCAAGGAGTGAGAGAGAGAGATTAGGGCTTTCAGCCCTAATTGAATTGGGGAAAGAGGGGACATGACGTTTTGGGTCAAAACGCTACGTCTCTCCTCTTTCCACTTTTATATATATATATATATATTTATAACTAACTATAAATATATAACTATATATTTATACTCTCATTATATCCAAACTCTAACTTTACCAACAATAGAATGCTCTACAAATTTGCGACACAGGCATTTCAATTACACCAAAAAATTTCAATTTAATACCCCAAAATCGAAAATCAATAAAATTTAAAAATTTTTCTTTATAATTACCAAAATTTCTCCAACACCGAATTTTTGATATTACAACACTTAACCCCCTAAAACAAATTTCGTTTTCGAAATTTCAAAATAAAATTTATACTTCAAAGAGCTGCGGATGTTGCTTCTGCATTGACTTTTCAGTCTCCCAAGTCTGTTTTTTCACTTAATTATTTATCCACAACACTTTGACCATAGGAATCTGGCTATTTCTCTAGATTATGAATAACTCCAAATGATAGGCTACTATTCCTATTCTCTTAAAAAAAAAAAAAGCCAGAATTGATCGACTTAGCAAGTATACAAGTTTCCCTGCTTTTGAGACCAATTTACTTCTTTCCAAAGGAATATTTTCAAAAATACCAAGTCTCCCACATCAATTCTATAATTCTAGTTTATGTTTGTTCTATAATAACTCGAAAATTTCTATTGGAACCAATGGCTTCTATGGGCGCCATCTTACAAACTACGGTTATGTTCATTGTAATTGTTTCAAGAGCAAAATTGGAAAGCTTGCTTATATCTCTTAGGCTTCAACAAAACATTAAGTATCACTAGAATGGACAAACAAGTTTAAAACCTCATTGGATACATCATAAGAATCTGCTTTACATTCATTTAATCTATTACTGATCTTATCTACCATGGTCAAAATTCCTTATAACTCTCAAGTATATTTAGCATGGTGAGGATATCCTCTCCACCCTCTTAAGCTATGGACAAATCCCAAGTCAAATAATTAAGTTCCAATTTCGTCACCAATTTTGCAAACTAGTAAACAATTTAAAACATTCTTTCGTCAGATAAAACTTATCTTTCTTAGATGGTCATCAATAAAAATAACAATATAACTAGATCTCAAACTATGAGTAAAAGAATACCAGAAATATAATTGAGGGCTCTAGTACCAATAAGTTTCGGGTAATACTCCATAGAGTTCCACAAGATGTTTCCATACCAATTATTTTCTTGATTTCAGGTCATTTTAAGTGAGTCATATTTGGCCTGCTCAGCCGTAATAGAAGATGTCTTATTCTACCTTGACCTTTAATTTACACAGGAACTCCACCATGACTCTTAAATATAGATAACAACTTAACAACTAAGTGATCAGCAATTTGGCAGGAACAATAACGTAAAACATCAAACTTATGTATGATGAAATGTAGATCAACTTCAATATGGTCTAGACTAAGCGAGGAAACTTAATCCACTGACAATATTTAAACGCTTCCAAGTTTTAAATCTCAAATCCTTAGTTGGATAACTTTTTAAATCAAGGTATTTCTATCATGATCATTCTCAATCAGTTTTAGTTTCATGCAATATCACAAATATTCTATCCAAATCAAATCAAACACATATATCCGCATATCACACAGTGTCTGCATTAATACCCCCAAATTATGAAAGTACAACCACTTCTAGTGTCTCTTATATTTATCACTATTGCACTCTAGACATTACAATCTTTCCATCCACATACAGTGCTTTCAATACAACTTTCCTATTTGAATTAAATTTTAAGAAAATACTAAATGATAACAATTTCCATGTCTCATTCTACACAGAGTCTTGTACTAGTTCTATATCTATGAGTGGTATGCTTATCTATAAACCACATATCTCTTCTCTAAAACGCTCCTGAAACTTAAGTCATCATTCACACGAGTGTGCTAGGGGCATGCGACAAGCCAGATAGTGCCACCAACCGCTCATTTAGTCCAAATTCTTACCAGCTTGTGTTCCAATACTTCAAAACTATTATATCTCTATGAAAATTTCCAATTTCTGTTTTCTCCTATCCCTTTCCAATGTCAGATCGAGATCAACCTCCACCAATCATCTATGGAAACAATATACATTGAAACAATAAAAATCAATATAATCTTAAGTCCAATCATCAAAATGTCTTATCCTATAATAGGGTGTTAACAAAACTAGAAAAATTTTTCAGTGAAGTTTTCAAGATCTCTCAATGAAGTTCCTAGACAAACACTCCTTCAAAACTAACACTTTACCATAGCGAAAATTTATTTATCCATCTAAAAGTATCAATGGTTGGAACAAAGGAGGTAATAATAAGGGTGACATATGAGGAAATTTGTTATGCCCCAAACCGGGGACGTGAGCAGCCTTCCGTTATCCTGGATGCCGACTACATTTTTACAGAAAATCGGATAGAATCTCTCCATAATTCGGAGGTCTCCCATGTATAAATAAACATGTATAATGGACATCCATCCTATCAAATAAATAAATGACCATCCCGGCCTCACAACAATCACCATATTCAAATCCTATCAACCAATCCACAGCGGACAACCAGAACAACGCAAGGTTAATATAAGTACTAGCAGTCCTAGCCACAGACCTCTACTGTCATACCCAACTAGAGCATAACCAGCTGCCGCACCGAGCGGGCCTAAATTTTATACAAATTGTATAACAAATTCCCAAATTACATTTTAAATGCTTACAAATGCCTCAATACAAGTAAAATGTGAGAGTCTGAAGTGAAATGCCATAATATCTACACGGCCAACTACGGACTTCAATATCAAGACCTGGCAGGGTCGAAATAAAGTGCGGAATTCAGATTTCAACTTAATCTTAGACCTCACTGTCGTGAATATCGGATCCACCAAAACCTCTAGAGTTTGAAGTGTCACTCTATCACAATAATCCTGTCTGAGGAAGGAAAGAAGAGGGGTGAATATCAAGGAAGATACCTAGTGAGTGAGGGGATTAATATCAAGCACAAATAGTATAGGTGAACCATTAGAATGTTAAACAACATTATCCGTAAACAATAATTCACGATTTGCAATAAAACATGGTATAGTAAAATGAAATCATTTAATCGATCACACGATATCATACATATATGCATCTATTTAAAACTCAAGTATATTTTAGAGCAAGCCGAAAGGATCCTGGCAAAGGTCAACCATGACCAAGGACAGACGCATCGGGGGTTTTATTATGCAAAGTGTGTAAAAGTCGCTCTCTACCCCAACGTTGGCCGTGAGCTTAGCCGCCAATGGCTTACTCAGACTCGTCAATAGGACCCCGCCCGGTGCTAGACGGTGATGGATGTACGTCTTCCCCTGATGTGGGTTCAACCAGATGCACCTATTGTATATATATATGACGTTTTCGGATACCTCTTGCAGAAGCGTATCCGGGCATCCCGGTGCCACTACAAATGCCCTTCGTAGCTATGGAATCAATCAAGTCATATCATCTCATCATATCATCATTTCATATCATCACATAACTAGTGGGCATCCAACCCACATAGTTCATCAAATTATTTCAAATTTGCATGCCAATACATTTCATCAAATCATTTCAAATCAGCATAACAATGCAACGGTAGAAAAGGAAACTTATCAAATTTTCAAGTAATGGCACAATTTTGTTTCATTTCAAACATGGATGTATAGTCATAAAAAATATAAGTTTACGACACTCCAATAATCACAAAACAGATTTGAGATTTAATATCACACATCGAATCAATGCATATCAAAGCATGTTTTGTTTAAAAACATGATAAAATCAGATTTCACTATTTCATACAAGAGATTAGGGTCCCACTCATATTCTAGGGAGTGTGGTCACTCCCTATTTTCATAATCAATCCAATTCGACTCCTCGAGTCTCCAGAAAGATCAACCTAATCAAATCATCACAATTGTCATCAGATTTCCAACTAATTTCAAGGTTTGTCATTTCCCTAAATTTGTACAAACCTTAATTCTTAAATTTTTGAATATACTCTAATGTCATCGATTGCATTTCATTTATAAATAAATAACAAAATCAAAATCAAGTCCAATTCAGCCTTAAAATCGTTCAAAATCAAAAACAAGCATAAAATAAATAAATTTCCTACAAGATGAAAAAATCTTTGAAAAATCATACACTTTTCGATTCCCATCCGATTGTTTCAAACCATATGTCATTTTCAAGGTATGGAAATCTATTTTCATAACATGAAGATCGTATTCAGGTTGCCTATATGCAGGACAACTTATAATGAAATAGACTACGACAGTTCTTAAACTATAACCACAACTTTTAAACTATCCCTCATATACATATCATTGTGCAAATTAACAACTCAAAACAACCTAAGAAAGACATGAAATGTACAATATCCTTCATTTTACGGCTCATTTCATTCCAACCCTAAAACCCTAATACTTTCATACATATTTCAAATTAAATAACCTTAATACTTTCATGCATATTTCAAATTAAATCTAAAGGAAACCATTCAAATCAAGCAAACATGAATCTTTCATCTTCTAACATGCTTTTTTCATACTAAACCATCTAATTCACGTAAATTTTTAAACTTAACCCTAACATTCAGGCATAGAATTTTTGAAATTTTATTATATTCCAATCAAACATAATTTCTAAACGTATACAAGACTTCTAACCCTAAATTTACCCTAAATGTATTCAATTAATTGAATCAGTCAGAAATCCCTCACCTAGGGCTTTTACAGTTCGCAGATCCACCTTCCGTGGGCCATTCAACTCATTCCGGGACCTACAGTATTTCCAACTAAAACAAATTCTACCCATTCGACTAAATCACCTAAAGAATTAAAACCCTAGGGCTACTGTTCAGAGAATTGCCCTTACCTGCGCACAAAGGGAACGCAAACCCGCGGCCTAGGGTTTCGAGACTTCCTACTGCTGCCGGTTTGGGGCTTCTGCAAAGGCTACAGAAACGCTCTCGGCTGAGGGAGAGCAAGGCGCACGAGCACGCGAGCCAGGATGAGAGAGAGGCAGAGTGAGAGACAGTGAGATCGATCGAAGAGAGAGAGAGAGAGAATGAGCAAAGAGAGAACGAAACGAGAGTGAGGGAGTAGCAGAGCGGGAGATAGAGAGGCAGCGAGGGAGGACCGCCGCTTACGGTGGTCGAAGGGAGAGAGACGGAGGAAAGGGAGAATCGAGCGGGAGAGATCGAGAGACCGCGAGGGATAGAGAGAGAGAGAACCGAGAGGGAGATAGAGAGAGGGAGTGGTGGTCGTGGGTGGTTGGCGGCGGTTGATGGCGGAGGAAGGAGGCGGAGGGAGAGGGTTTCGGTGAGGGAGGTGAAGAGATGGAGAGAGAAGGAGGGAATGGGAAAAGGGTTAGGGTTTTCTAACCCTAATTTGTTCCTTTTTTTATTATTATTCTTATTATTTATATATATTTCTTTTTATAATTAAATTTATAATTAATTAAATGAGTGAATAATTAAATTAATAAATTGAATAAATATATATATATTTATACTCACACTATAATCGGAAATACGGATACTTTAAATATATCAAGAAATTTCAATTTAAAGACCCCAAATCGAAAATCAATATAAATAAAAATTTCTCTCTCTCTATATATATAAACTAAAGAATATTTTATATATATATTTCATGAACAGTATACTAGTACGGAGACCGCAGTGTCGGTGTTACATTTTCGAACCCCCTAAAAACAAATTTCCTTTTCAAAATTTCAAATGCAATTTATACATAAAAAATGGAGGGTGTTGTTTTACATTGTTCCTTAAATCTCCCCAAATTTCTTTGTCAAGTAAAATCTGGTTAATAACCTAACAACATTTTACTTTCATAAAATTGAATACATTGTTTCATTCCTTGTCATTTATACATTACTATCAACCAAGATTTCCACTCATACAGCTACCAACTCATGTCTTAGTCTTCTTTCCTTAATCTTGGATAACTTTTTATTGAAAATATTGTACCACGTGGATCTCATTCGCACTGCAATAGCTATCCTCAATACATTATCATTTAACCATGTAATACCCTTCTATGGGTGCTTTAACCCCTCTTCAATATTATTGCCTTAGCTATAAACACAATATTTTCGCTATTTTAGGACTTTAAAGTGAAAGCTCTACAATCCAAAATTTAATTGCATGAACTACGAGTGCAACCAAAATACATATATTCCTAGAGGTAATATTTGCCAAAACTCAATAATCCCCATCAAGATGGTGCATATGGCAACCACAGTCTTAAGACTTAGTGTAAGATGTATACAATTCTATATATCATCAAACTTGTGTATGATGAAATGTAGATCAACACCAATATAGCCTAGACTAAGTAAGAAAACTTAATCCACTATCAATATTTGAACATTTCCAAGTTTTAAATCTCAAATCCTTAATTGGATAACTTTTCAATCAAGGTACTTCTATCATGATCATTCTCAATCAACTTTAGTATCATCAGTATCACTGATATTTTATGCAAATCAAATCAAGCACATATAACCACATATCACCCGGTGTTTGTATTAATACTCCCACATTTTCACAGTCATGAATTTTCTCCAAGGTTTGCACAGTTTGTCTCACCTGATGCACTAAAAACCCCACCATGATGAATGTTCTTGCTAGCATTAAAATAGACTAACTTTAACAATTTCCTCTTGTAGCTAATGCATAATGTTTCACTACCTCTTTAGTTTTCCCAAGTCTCTAGTGATATTATATGTTTAAGGGCTAATAATTCCTCAGTGGGAGATTTAGAAGTATCGAAGTCAAGGTATACACAATCTTACTCATAGTTTTGCACAATATAATTCTTTATATCACAATACTTTTCCATATGGAATTTCATTCTTCTATCACATATGCCTAGCTTCAAGTTTACTTTCTTTGAAGTAATCATCACCCACTAAGTATCAGGCCACCAAGAACCATGCTCAAACAAAAAATATAACACATTAAGAATGCACATACGCTCTAATTTCTATTTATAAGCTAAATGTTTATGATTCTATCTTGATGTAAACACTATTCATTAATTTTGTCCTATTTTCCATTTCCAAGAGATGAATAAAAGAAACTTATACAAAGATGATGGCCAAAAGAAGTCAAACATCCATATTAGAGGGAAACACTTTGGACCAAGTGGGCGGATCTTTACATTGGTCAACTACGTACATGTCATATCATCATGAATCAAAATAGGTATAGTCATGTGCTCTACGCATCACTTTTTACTTAAAGATTTCTTAAAATGAATAGAAGTTGACGCATTAACATTTACATATAGTCAAATCCAACATGGGCTCTATAATTAAAAATTTCCTATATAATATATTTCAAACAAATCTTGAATTCATATAGTATATAAAATAATTAATGCTTGAATCGATAACACTTATTGATAGTCTTATAACTTTACTATCTAAAGAGAAAGATACTAATTTCCATAATAAATATACTGTTCTTACCCTCATTCCCTTAGACCTCTGTCCATAATATCACGGGCAAATAGAATACATACATGTCATATGTATCTAAGAGCAGCTCCAAGCAACATAACGTAATTGCAAGTGCATTTGCTAAATTTATCTCCAACTAAATTTACACATTTTCCAATCCAATTACAGTCTTGAACCACAGAATTGGCTAACCTCACCAAATAATATAAAGATCAAAGAAATACGATGAGTTCTATGATAGTGTCATCATTAAGGCTTATGATCAATGGCTACAATGAGTAAGAGAGATAAAGAAAATTTTAAATCTTAGTGGCACTTAATTTGCAATCAATAATTTAAACTCCTACCTTCTTTTGGTCCCTATAGGACTGATTTTAAAAACTTTAAGAAATTCTCCTCAGTAGGAGAAGTAGTCTTACCTCTCATATTCTTCCAATGCAGTGACATCCAAAAATCGATTAAAGTGCTAAACAAACTCCATACTTATAAACGAGTTATTAGACTCCATGAAAATTAACACCTGTGTATTAACTCAAAAATACTCATCATACCTAACAAGATAAAACAAGAAAACATTTATCAAGCCCCAACATCTACTCACAATTACAATCCCTCAAGAGCATTTCACCCTATATCTTAATCATAAACAATTCTATATTGTCATGCCTATTACACAAGAGTATCAAGATTTTAACATCAAAATGTTAGTCCAAAATAATTACTACTACACCCAAAATTTTCTTCAACAATTTGCAAAGTTAAAGCCTTTTTAGCAAGAAAATATTATTGGCAACTAGAAAACAATTTGGTGTTTATTATTTAATTCCAAGGGGATCCATCAATCCATGAGTTTACCATATACAAGAATCCTAAGACTGAAATCTATTAACTAAGCAAAGATCCTACTGAAACTTCATAAAATATCTGTGGTCGAACTCCCTCAAGAAGTCCTCCTACCGCATGAAATCTGTAGCCTCGTCACAAATAGCCTCCCACCAAATGAGGGCATCATCGTCTAACAATCTCTCTGCTACTCGCAGCCTCTATAGGCTGTATCTCGAATGATATACTTGTCAAGAGGGGTGACTATCATAATCTTCTCATCAAGTGGCGAGAGAGCCCTATCAGAATGGCGAGCGAATGTGTCGCTCACATATGAAAAATTCGACCCAGTATCTATAAGAATACGGACGTCGATACCAAATATTCGCATGGTATTTAAAGATAAGAAAAATGTTAAAATATTTAAAATGTTAAGAAAAGTAGACATATATATATATATCAAACTAGGTAAGTTTCTAAAACTTTAACTAGTCAAAACTGTACATCAACATCATGATATACTAGATCTCATAAGGAAAGTACAACAAAAGCACTACACTGAGGGGTCTGCGGGAGGATAACCCATAATATCATCAGGGTTTGCCTGTGTGTCCTGCGTCATCGCAAACATACGAGTCTGGGCCCTAGGGTGCTATCGCGACGGTTCTGGTACTGCATTACTCCCGGCTGTAGTCCGAGGAGCTGTAAGAGCTAAGTGCGCAGGTGCCCCCTGTTGGCCTGTGCCAGAAGTACCAGTATAACTCCGCAAAGTCGGTCCTCCTCGACCTAAATCTGGGCAGGCACTTATAATGTGACCTCGCTTCCCACACTGGAAGCAAGTAATCGGTACTCTACATACCCCATATGCATGATAATTGTCGTATCTGTGGCAGAAAGGCTGTCTCTGTGCCGTAGACCGTATAGTGACACTAGGGGCTGGTGCCTCAAAACTCTGTGGTCGAGGTGGTGGCATCTGCACCCCATATCTACTATACCACTGCTGCCACTACCTCAAGGTGCCGAGTGGTGGTGGAGGAATCTCGGCTGTAACAGCCGATGGGGGTGCTGGGGGTGGCACCGGTGAAGGTGCGTGAGAAGAGGAAGCATCCTCTGGTACTCGTAGAGCCTCAAGTGCCCTAGATGCATCAGGCACTAAGGGACTCTCTAGTGGTGCACCGCGCCTACTACGTCTAGGCAGCATAGTTCTGCAAAAAGAGTACCGTTTCATTAGGTAGAAATCAAGGATTAGGATTAGTTACTGAGTAACTACCCCCTAAAAAGGATTTGAGTTATGAATCAAGGCATTTGAATCCAATGGGAGGTGTACCACTCATACACCTGCCTAAATGCATCAAATGATGGTGATGGAACCATGGCTATAATAGCTAGCTGAGAAAATGCTAGAAGGGAACACATGATGAGGAAACATCCTTGGGTATTCTAGGTATCTCAGGTACAAATCTAGTACCTTGTCTAGTAGTTATAGCCTTACAAAGGAAGAACTTTAATTAGGTATGATTCAAGGATTAGGGTTAGTTGCGAAGTAACTAACCCCCTAAAATGAATAAAATTATAAGTTTAAGAATTGATAGAACTAATATGCTAGGTTAGATATGCACCGTATCTAACCCCCTAAAAAGAACAACTCATATGCCTAAAACTATGTACTGGGATCTCATGACTGTAACGAAAATCTCATATGCATTGAGAACTTTTAAATCATACTTGGGAATATTTTCAAAACTATTTTATAAAATACAGCTCTCAAACCTGGCTTTGATACCAATAGAACAATCATGCCCCAAACCGGGGTCGTGAGCAGCAGCCCGTTGTCTTGGATGCCGACTACATTTTTACAGAAAATCGGGCAGAACCTCCCCATAATTCGGAGGTCTCCCATGTACAAATAAACCTGTATAATGGATATCCATCCTGTCAAATAAATAAATGGTCATACCGACCACCACATTCAAATCCTATCAACCAATCTACAGCGGACAACCAGAACAACGCAAGGCTAATATAAGTACTAGCAGTCCTAACCACAGACCTCTACTGTCATGTTCAACTAGAGCATGAGCAGCCACTATACCGAGCGGGCTTAAATTTTATACAAATTGTATAACTTCCTAAGTTATATTTTAAATGCTTACAAATGTCTCAATGCAAGTGAAATGTGAGAGTTTCACAAATAAATGTCCATAAGTTATACAGTCATCCCAAAATATGTACACGGCCAACTACGGATCTCAATATTAAGACCTTGCAGGGTCGAAATAAAGTGCGAAATTCAGATTTCAACTTAATCTTATACCTCACCGTCGTGAATACCAGATCCACCAAAACCTCTAGAGTCTGAAGTATCGCTCTAGCACACAATAATCCTGTCTAAGGCAGGAAAGAAGAGGGTGAGTATCAAGAAAGATACCCAGTGAGTGAGGGGATTAATATCAAGCACAAATAGTGTAGTGAACCATTAGAGTGTCAAACAACATTATCCGTAAACAATAATTTATGATTTGCAATAAAACATGATATGTTTAGTAAAATGAAATCATTTAATTGATCACACAATATCATATATACATGCATCCATTTAAAACTCAAGTATATTATAGAGCAAGCCAAAAGGATCCTGGCAAAGGTCAACCATGACCAAGGACAGGCGCATCGAGGGTTTTATTATGCAAAGTGTGCAAAAGTCGCTCTCTACCCCGACATTGGCCGTGAGCTTAGCCACCAATGGCTTACTCAGACTCGTCAACAGGACCCCGCCCGGTGCTAGACGGTGATGGATGCACGTCCTCCCCTGATATGGGTTCAACTAGACGCACCTATCGGATATATATATGACGTTTTCGGATACCTCTTGCAGAAGCGTATCCGGGCATCCCGGTGCCACTACAAATGCTCTTCGTAGCTACGGAATCAATAAAGTCATATCATCTCATCATATCATCATATCATATCATCACATAACTGTGGGCATCCAACCCACATAGTTCATCAAAGTATTTCAAATTTGCGTGCCAATACATTTCATCAAATCATTTCAAATCAACATAACAATACAACAGTAAAAAAGGGAAATTTATCAAATTTTCAAGTAATGACACAATTTTGTTTCATTTCAAACATGGATGCATAGTCATAAAAAATATAAGTTTACGACACTCCAATAATCACAAAACAGATTTGAGATTTAATATCACACGTCGAATTAATGCATATCAAAGCATGTTTTGTTTAAAAATCTGGTAAGATCAGAATTCACTATTTCATGCAAGAGGTTAGGGTCCCACTCACATTCTAGGGAGTGTGGTCACTCTCTATTTTCATAATCAATCCAATTCGACTCCTCGAGTCTCCAAAAAAATCAACCTAATCAAATCACCACAATTGTCATCAGATTTCCAACTAATTTCAGGGTTTGTCATTTCCCTAAGTTTGTACAAACCTTAATTCTTAAATTTTTGAATATACTCTAATGTCATCGATTGCATTTCATTTATAAATAACTAACAAAATCAAAATCAAGCTTAATTCAACCCTAAAATCGTTCAAAATCGAAAATAAGTCTAAAATAAATAAATTTCCTGCAAAATGGAAAAATCTTTGAAAAATTATACACTTTTCGATTCTCATCCGATTGCTTCAAACCATATGTCATTTTCAAGGTATGAAAATCTATTTTCATAACATGAAGATGGTATTCAGGTTGCCTATATGTAGGACAACTTATAATGAAAAAGACTACAACAGTTCTTAAACTATAACCACAACTTTTAAACTATCCTTCATATACATATCATTATGCAAATTAACAACTCAAAACAACCTAAGAAAGATATGAAATGTACAATATCCTTCATTTTACAGCTCATTTCATTCCAACCCTAAAACCCTAATACTTTCATGCATATTTCAAATTAAATCTAAAGGAAACCATTCAAATCAAGCAAACATGAATCTTTCATCATCTAACATGCTTCTTTCGTACTAAACCTTCTAATTCACGTAATTTTTTAAACTTAACCCTAACATTTAGGCATAAAATTTCTGAAATTACATTCTATTCCAATCAAACATAATTTCTAAACGTATACAAGACTTCTAACCCTAAATTTACCCTAAATGTATTCAATTAATTGAATCAGTCAGAAATCCCTCACCTAGGGCTTTCACAGTTCGCAGATCCACCTTCTGTGGGCCATTCAACTCATTCCGGGACCTACAGTATTTCCAACTAAAACAAATTCTACCCATTAGACTAAATCACCTAAAGAATTAAAACCCTAGGGCTACTGTTCAGAGAATTGCCCTTACCTGTGCACAAAGGGAACGCAGACCCGCGGCCTAGGGTTTTGAGACTTCCGACTACTACCAGTTTGGGGCTTCTGCAAAGACTATAGAAATGCTCTCGGCTGAGGGAGAGCAAGGCACATGAGTGCGCGAGCCAAGATGAGAGAGAGGCAGAGTGAGAGACAGTGAGATCGATCGAAGAGAGAGAGAGAAGGAGCAAAGAGAGAACGAACCTAGAGTGAGGGAGTAGCAGAGCGCACTACAAAAAAACAAGAATTCAGCGACGAAATTTTGCAACGAAAAATATTCGTCGCAAATCTGTCACAAATTTAGCGACAAAAATAAATTTCGTCGCTAATTAACCACGAATTTAGAAACAAAAAAGTATTCGTCGCAAATTTAGCAACAAAAAATATTTTCGTTACAAATTTCGTCGCAAATTTGTGACGAAAATTTTTTGATGTAAAATTCGTTGCAAATTTGCGACGAAATAATAAATTCGTTGCTAAATTTCCAACGAATCCTAAAATTTAAGCTAAATTTGCGACGAATTTATAATTCGTCCCAAAATTTGCAACAAAATAAACATTCGTCCCTAAATTTGCGACAAATAAATTATTCGTCCCTAAATTTGCGATAAATTTGTCCATTCGTCCCTAATTTAGGGACGAATTTCTTTTTCGTCCCTGAATCAGGGACGAATTTCTTTTTCGTCCCTGATTCGGGGACGAATTTTTTTTCGTCCCTGATTCGGGGACGAATTTTTTTTTCGTCCCTGAATCAGGGACGAAATTTCTTTTCGTCCCGAAACAGGGACGAATTTTTTTTTCGTCCCTGAATCAGGGACGAATTTTTTTGTCTCGATTCAGGGACGAATTTTTTTTAGTAGGGACGAATTTTTTTTTGCGTATACTTCACAAACAAATGGGAGGTTGGCGGATATCTTCATTGGATGAACCATGCACGTCATTAAATTAACATTCACCACTGTTTTAATTTTGCATAGAATAGAAATGATAAAATTTTCATAATTGTTTCCGATTTTTAATGATTTAGGAATTCTTTTTAATATATATGTTAACAGAGTGGTCGAATCTCTATCAATGAAAGTAAGAAGGTTTGTTATGAATTATACAACCACCCAGCACATAGCATGCGTTTGATTTCTATATAATTTCCCTCTTAACCTGTGCTTCAAGCTAAATGAAGAGTTGATTTCCACTTCTAATTTTTGTTATTTAAAGTTTTAAAAAAAAATTGAAGTTTAATCTAATTTTATAAAAAAATATAAATTTATAAATCAATAAAGAAGAAGATATTTGAAAGTAAACTCCACATAATTTGTAAAGTTCTAAAAAATTTATTTTCCATTGCCGTACAATAAGCAAATTGTGTCATATTTAAACGTGAAGGGTTATTAAAATTAAAGTAGGATTCACCGTGATAGCCTTTTTAGGTAAGTATGCTCCTACACCATCCCATATAATATTAACAGATTTTATAATTTTGATCGAAAAATATTTATAATCTTTATAACAATGTCAAATATCAAATCTTTCTCCACCAAAAAATATTTATAGTTTTACTTATATTAGTTCGCGTGATAGATTGAAAACTTGGAATATCATACCACTTATTGTAAATTATTTTTATTTTTATTTTTAAAAATAAAAAAGCTATCTGATTTAAATTTTTTTTTAATTTTTATTTTTGTCCCTGAGTCAGGGACGAAGTTTTTTTTCGTCCCAAAATTCGTCCCTGAATCAGGGACGAATTTTATTTTCGTCCCTGAATTAGCGACGAATTAATTTTTCGTCCCTAAATTTGCGACGAATTCGTCAATTCGTCCCTAAATTTGGGACGAATTTTTTTTTCGTCCCTGAATCAGGGACGAAAAAAATTTTCGTCACTGAATCAGGGACGAAAAAAAATTTTCGTCCCTGAATAGGGACGAATTCTGGGACGAATTGTTATCGTCCCTGAAATCTATACTTCACTCTTTCACTCTCACTCTGTCTCTCACTCTAACTCTGTCTCCTTCTCTCGCTCTCACTCTGTCTCTCGCTCTCACGCTCTCACTCTGTCTCTCGCTCTCTCTCACTCTCACTCTGTCTCTCGCTCTCTCTCACTCTCACTCTCACTCTGTCTCTCGCTCTCTCCCTCAGTGGTTCTGCGAAGGTGGTTCTGCGGTGATCGGTAATCTCTCTCCCTCTTTCTCTCTCTCTCTCTCGGCCGCAGGCTGTAGAAGCCAGATCCGGCTGCCAAGCCACCGGATCTGCGCTGTAGAAGCCAGATCCGGCGGCCAAGCCGCCGGATCTGCCCTTCACGGGCTAGCCGCGGCCCCTGCGCGGCCCAGCCGCGTGCAGGGGTTCCTTCCCCCGCGGGCCGGCCCACAAGGGCCGCCGCCCTGCGCGGCCCGGCCCGCGCGCGGGGCCGGCCCTGCGCTCCCGGCTTCGCGCGGGGGCCACGGCCCTGCGGCCAGCCTTAGTTGAGGGGCGCCGCCCCTGCGCTGCCCGGCCAGGGCCACCGGCCTGCGATGCCCGGCCTCGCGCGGGGCCACGGCCCCTGGCCTGCCGCGGGGGGCCTTTGGCCCCTCGCTTCCCGGCCTCGAGCGGGGGGGCGGCCCCTTGTTGCCCGGCCACGCAGGGCAGCCCCTGCGTGCGTGTCCCATGGGCTGGGCCATTGCACGGCCCTGGGTAGGCCCATTGGGCCCGGCCCGGCCCATTGTAGCCCCTTTTATGCAAAATTATTTAAAAAAAAATTTTTGACAAATTTTATTTATAAAATGTTTTTATTGTATTGTTTTAATAATATATTAATTATTTATAATTGTTTTTGATGTGTCAAGATTTGCGATTATCGAATGTTTGGATTGGAAGCTGTTGCTGCTGTTGATATCTGAACCCATCGGTGAATTATTATTTGGTGGTGAGAAAAGTTTTAATTTGTATTATAATAATTGGAAAATGAAATTATGTAAATTTGTATGTTTGTGTTGTTTTTATTTCTATATTAGTTTTTTTTTTTTTATATATTTAGTGGTTGATCTAATGATATGTTTGGATTTGTTAATTTTAATATTTTATATAAAATTGTAATCAAAAGTGTTGATCATTGTTTAGGTGAAACATTATGTTAACAATAATCTGTAATTTATAGTAAATCTTATTTCGATTAGTTAAATAATCAATATTGTTAAATGTTTAATAATATATATTTTATTTGATTATATGATAATATTTAATGTTATTGTAATAATTTAGTTAATTTGTTTGATATTAATTAAGTTAATAATATTATTTATTATTATATTCAATTTTTGTTAAATTAAGGTTATTATTATTGATGATGTTAAGTTGTGTTAAATTTAATGTTACTTTTATAATATTTAATTTATACTGTGAGATTAATGTTAAATTTTTATGCGATCAACGTTATTATTTATTGTTATATCAACTTAGTTGTGATTAATGATGATTTTATTTTTGCGAGTTGACTGGTGGAGCAAAAGGGGGTAGAGTAGTTGGATTAGGTTCTTTGAGCAGAACTTACCAATTCCCTGGTTCGTCTTCTTCCATCCCACCAGCAGTCAGGGTAGAAATAAATCAGTTAACTCAAGAGGTGAGCCATTTGAAGGACTTATTGCGGCAAAGAGATCAGGATTTCAATGAACTTCAAGCAAAGCACACGCAAGAAATGAACGATTTCTGCACGCAGCAAATGTTAATCATGCAGCATCTTCAGCTAGCCTACGCTCCAAGTTAGATTCCCCCTTCTATTTCTCCTCCTGATAATGCTCGAGATGGTGATGAAGGTGATGATTTTTTCAGTGATGATGATGATGATGATGAGGATGATGGTGGTGGAGGTCATACTTGAGATTGTTCTTCCGTTATTTGACTTACATTTTGATACTCGTTATATTTATTTTCTTGGTTATGTATGGTTATTGATATTTTAACATTTAGACTTGATGTTGATTTTATCTTTGATATTATTATTATGATTTCTTGTTGAATTTTTAATTTATTGATTTTATTGAATAGTTAGCTATATCTATGAGTATAGATGCCTGAAATTTGATATTAAAAACGATTTGAATGATTAGTTATTGATTAGGTTAGATGAGCAGGTATAAAAACAGGTTATATAGGAAAAAATGATCTAAATATATCAATAAAATTTTTAATTCTCGCAAAAATATAAATTTGCCGTTAGCTACGAATTTTGCAACGAAAAAATAATTCGTCACAAATTTGCGACGAATATGATTTTAGATCAGAGTCTTGACGAAAAGTATATTCGTCGCAGATCTGCGACAAAAAATCTTTTCGTCCCACATTTGCGACGAAAATAGGATTCGTCGCGGATTTGCGACGAACATGATTTTCGTCGCAGATCTGCGACGAATCCTATTTTTCGTCGCAGATTTGCGACGAAAATCATGTTCGTTGCAAATCCGCGACGAATCCTATTTTCGTCGCAAATCTGTGACAAAACCTAATTCGTTGCAAATTTACGACGAAAATTTTTTTTGTGGCTAAATTCGTCGCAAATTTGCGACGAATTTTGCGACAAAAAAATTTTTGTGGGAAATTTTTACGACAAAAAATTAGTTTTTCGTCCCAAAAATTTGCGACGAAAAAAAATTTGTCGCAAAATTCGTCGCAAATTTGTTTTGGGACGAATTTTTCTTACGAATTTGTCGCAAATTTTGTTACAAATTTATGATTTTTTTGTAGTGGCGAGAGATAGAGAGGCGGTGAGGGAGGACCGCCACTTGCGGTGGTAGAAGGGAGAGAGACGGAGGAGAGGGAGAATCAAGCGGGAGAGATCGAGAGACCCGAGGGATAGAGAGAGATAGAACTGAGAGGGAGTGGTGGTCGTGGGTGGTTGGCGGTAGTTGATGGCAGAGGAAGGAGGCGGAGGCAGAGGGTTTCGGTGAGGGAGGCGAAGAGACGGAAAGAGAGGAGGGAATGGGAAAAGGGTTAGGGTTTTCTAACCCTAATTTGTTCTTTTTTTTAATTATTATTATTATTATTTATATATATTTCTTTTTATACTTAAATTTATAATTATTTAAATGAGTAAATAATTAAATTAATAAATTGAATAAATATATATATATTTTTATACTCACACTAAAATCGGAAATATGAATACTTTAAATATATCAAGAAATTTCAATTTAAAGACCCCAAAATCGAAAATCAATATAAATAAAAATTTCTCTCTATATATATATAAACTGAGGAATATTTTATATATATATTTCATGAACAATACACTAAGATGGACACCGCAGTGTTGGTGTTACAAAATTCCTTACTCAAAGGCAAAAGCACGATGAAGACATCTGCTCAACAAAGAAATAAAAGAACCAAGTGAGTCAAAGGCTACGAGTCATTAATTTCCTTATAAGAGCAATCTTCTCACGATTTCACTGCCATCAATGTTTTAGAATTAAACTAATATTTAATCACCCCTAATATTTCTAACCTGTTAAAATATATCCACATTAATCATCTTAACTTAGCCATATGCAACTATAGTAGGGCATCTACATAACTCTCCATCTATTTTTGAATCTATTATTCAATACCTCCTATTCATATTCCTATATGACTGCCAACAAGAACTTAAGTTTAGATCTTTATATGCCACAATGGCTCTTATAGTGATCTCATAAGCAATCAATTTTTCCTACAAGTAATCAAACCACAAGCCATATAAGTCAAGGGTCCCTTTAATTATATATAACAAGTCCTAGAATACATCCAATTTATGGAAATCTCAATATGCAATGTTCCATAATCCTATAGAGAAATCTCTTTGCAGGATGAGAATCTATTTTAGTCATACAATACCATCCATCACAACTCAATAACCATCGGTCCACATATATAGTGTTGAACTTACACATAGCACACTACCACAAAACAAAACTCTCTCTTTTAGTCTGTTTATCTTTCGAAAACCACTCTCTGACTTGAGTGTCAAAGTCTCTCCCACCGGAGTACCTTTTTTCAGTTCTTTACAGGTCTCATCGATCAAGATCAACAGCAACTAGTCATCCCGTTCGAGTCAGTAGTGCCATTATCTGTGGAACCAAACCCATCTCTAATAGATTGGCGTCATCCATGGGAATAAACTAGAGAGAAGCTTACTTCGCACTTCATTCTCCCAAAGATCATGCCTCCCAAGAGAAGAACTAGAACCACATCCAAAGCTGTAACCACGATAGAAGGACACACAACTTCCCTGACAGACACTATTCAACCCGTAGCACAAGACAACACTACTGAGATTCCTATCACTCATAACCAACCTAAAACCCAACTACCGGTCGCACAATAGGACCAACCGATCCCACCCCCTACCCCAGCCTCTTTAGAAAAGGTCACTCGACCCAAGATGGAGAGACTCGAATCCAAGTTGCAAGGCAAAGAAAAAAATTGGAGGAGCTCAGCCACATCCTTATACCAGGAGTGCAATCCTCCTCGAATGAGTCAGGTCATATACGCCGATGAAGGTCGAGTCCAGGGAACACCGAGAGCCTTCAGTCACTTCCCAACACAATCCGGGTTGAGGAACTCATTATAGACGAACTCAGACATGCCAACGTGAGAAGGGTCGAACTTACTCAACATGTTACCGGTCTCTTGTCATTCGATTTCAAGGTTTCTATAGAACCGATACCTCATGATGTGCTTCTCCCCCATGGAGAGGTATGACGGTACCATTGACCCCAGAGATCATGTAACTTACTCGTGACTGTAATGGTATCAAAAGACATGTCAAACGTGGCTATGTGCAAGCACCTTCCTATGGCCCTAAAGGGCAATGCATTAGCATGGTTCAATTCACTTCCCTTATTCAGCATCAAGAGTTTCTTTCAATTTCAGCAACAATTCGAGAAGCACTTCATGATCAGTAGAGCCCATAAGAGAAAGTCTACGTCCCTCCTCTTACTGAGACAGAGAGACAACGAACCATTGAGAGACTATCTAGATAAAATCAAAACGAGATAATGAAGGTCTCGGGCTTGGACCATTTTATTGCCCTGGCCACATTACTCACCGGGTTACGCTCATCAAGGATGAAGACATCTATCACAAAGAATCCCCAGTCTACCATCCAGAAGTTTTATGCCTGAGCAGAAAAGTACATTGCTATGGAGGACGCAGAAGAGTTCGACAAACAACGAAATCAACCAACTTGCAACGAATGCAGCCAATCACCCTAACAATCCTTGCTTAAGAGAGCCTGACAATGACCCCCTCAACAACGAAGGTTCATGAGTTATACTCCTCTGAACGATACACCAAGTCAGGTCCTACTTCAGATCCAAAACAATTCTTACATCAGGTGGCCCCCTCGCTCAAAAGAAGATGACTCAAAAAAGGACAAAATATGATACTGCCACTTTTACCGAGACTACGATCACCTGACATGTAATACCAAAAACTCAATGTCGGATATTTTGTGAACATCCTTATAATAAAATAGAAAATTTCAATTTATATTGATTTTCGATTTTGGAGTATTAAATATAAATTTTAAGTATATTTTAAGATGTCGTATTCGCGAATCGTAATAAACCCCACTTTTATGAAATTTACATTCCGGTGAAATGTGGATGTGCAAATATGTAATGCACATGTACATAAACAATTTATTTATTTATAAATTTATTTATATATATAAAAAAAATGGGGAAGGCACTGCGTTTTGGCCCAAAACGCAGTACCTTCCTCCTCCCCAAATTGATTAGGGTTTGAAACCCTAATCACACTCTATTGCTCTCTTCGACTCTTCGTCTCCCTCTCTTGCCCGTCGCCTCTGTTTCACCGCCACCATCACCACCTCCCTCAGCCACCGCCTTCCACCGTCACCACCGCACACCACCACCGCCATCGTCCCCCTGTTCTCTCTCTTTCTTCCCTCCGTTTCTCTCTCTTATTCTCTCTCTTTCCCCTTCGACCTCTCTCTGTCTCTCTCAGTTTCACTCTCCCTCTCTGTTCTCCCTTCGATTGATCTCTCTTGCCTGTCCTTCTCTGTCTCTCTCTTTCTCTCTCTCTCTCTCTTTATTTCCCTCTGCTCTGTCTCTTTCCCTCGCGAACAAAGAGCTTTCACTCTCTTCTTCCCTTCGCGCGTGACAACTTTTCCTTCTTTCCCCCTGTTCGCTCGCACTTGCTGCTCTCTGCAAGCACCACACTTCTGCGATTATTACAGAAGCCTAAGCCGGTAGTACACCATCAAGCCTCTGAAAACCCTAGGCCGCGGGTCTGCATAGGTAAGAATAGATTTTCCGATTTTAGTTCTAGAGTTTGAATGTTCTTAGTAGCTAGGTTTAATTTCTAACATTTGATTCAAATTGGAAACGTTACAGGTTTGAGATTGAATCCAATGGCGAATGGAGATTACGTCTGCGAATCGAGAAACCCTAGGTGAGGGATTTCTGATCCTCTCAATAAATTAAGTAAATCTATGGTTAAATCTAGGATAAAGAGATCTTTATATGTTAGATTCGATTGGGATGCGTTTTCTCAGATCTTTATATGAATTAGGCTGTTTGATACGAAAAGAAGCATGTTAAGGGATGATAGAATCATGTTGAGTCGAATATAGTAGCTTTCTCAGAGTTTAAATCGAAATATGCATAAAAAGTGTTATAGTTATGTGAAATTGGAAGAAAATTTGGAAAATTTGGAAATATTGGGACTTAAAGTTCATTAGAGATGTAAATGATCTTCGGGTGATGAAATCAGAATTTAGAAATTGTGGATGTAAAATTAAGGGTATATTAAATTAGGAAAATGTGAAAACTCTTGTTATAGAGATTTTATTTGATGATAATTGCGATGTTTGATTAGGTAAATCGTTTGAGGACTTAAAGAGGGGTCTATTCGGATTTGATTAATAATTAGAGAGTGAATACCCTCTCTAGAGGTGAGTGGATAGTTTATTGTATTCATGAATGAGTAACATATTTTAAAATCGCTTTATAAATGATTTTGAAAGATTTTATATGTTTTATATAAATTGTTTTGTGACTGTGGATTGTCTGGACTGGATTGTGAAATATAAATGCATCCATTGTGTTTAAGAATGATTCTGTGCCATATGTTATTTGATATTGCTCTATAAATTGATTTGGCATGAGATTGTTGATTATTTGATGGAAAATTATGGCATATTGATTGTGAAATGGATTTATTGAGAAATGAAAAGGTGCTGGATTGTAAATGGCTATAGTCATTCACACCACGGAGCGACCCGACGGGGTGGCGTGGTTTGAGGTTTGGATGTGCGGGGGAGTTAGACGTCCTTCTCTCTGCCGAAGTCGTGCTATATCTGGTGCACTCCGGTGAGGTACGAGCCAACGCCAAGGAATGGGGTATGTTTTAAAACATTGGATGAAAAAACCCATTGGCGGGCTTTCGTTTGGGTTTGGCCACCCTAAGACGGATGTGTTTTCGATGGGACCCCAGGATTTTTTGAAAAAATGATTGATATGAATGCATATTTTGTAAATTGTAATTTATTGAAATGTTTTACGCATATAAACTACTATTTATGAGATATGCTTTGACTGCCCCACATTCACCCCTTGTTTATGAACTTAATCGTACCATTGCACTCCACTCACTGAGTATTCCCCAATACTCACCGCCTTTCTCCACCTTTTTCAGAGGATTCTTAGTTCGAGGATTGGACGTCGGAGCTTGCGAAGTATTTTTGCTGTTTGATATAAGTATTTGGCAAATGTAGGATTTTGGAGATTCATAATTCTCAAACCATGGAAAGGAAAATCTGTACATCCCATGCCGTGTGGATTTTATTGATACTGGCTGAGTTTTTGGCAAGTATGGGTAAAATCCGACGATTTTTGATTTGTACTTCATTATTTTGATTGCCCTATTTTTGGAAAACTGTTTTATCTGTACGGGGACATTTGGACTATAATTCTAAATTTCGATGCTTTCTTTTGAATTTGTGAAATTCTGTACATATCATATCGTTTGGATTTTACTGATGTTAGCTTGATTGCTTGAGGCGAGTATTGGTAAAATCCTACGACTATGATTTGAGACTTCTTGTATGTCAATTGCTTTACTTGTACTGGTTGGCTGGGATGGCCACATCACATGCGTGCATGTACAGGAGCCCCTTCTCCGATTGTGTATCGATGCATGCTTGTGTGTACAGGGAATGGACTAGAGGAGTCCTTTGCATGTGTATTGTTACATGCTTTTCATATTTGTGATGAATTGTGTACTGGAGATCTGGATATTCAGGAATATAGCCTTGCGGAGCCTCGGTATACGGGGAGATTCTGCCTGTGTATCGAGACCACGCGGCGGTTATTGCGTGCTCGATCCGAGAATCGAGGCGTGACATGACAGATGAGTGCAAGAAGTTCAAAGGTAAACTCGAGTTTCTTGTTGGAAGCGGTCAGCTCCAAAGTTATATAAATGCGGAGAGGGAAGGCCTCCCTCCTCAGGGCTCACACACTGCAAGACGAGAAACAGAGAGAGGCGAGCAACCAACACCTGGAGATGCCCACAATCAACTGGATGGAGTGATACTCAAAGTACAAAGCGAGTATGATCCCTCGGACCCCTACCTTTTGGCCCACATCTTAATGGCATTACACGATCGGGGACATGCAACCGAATGAGACCAGCAGACAGTGGCCCAAATTTTTCACAAGGCCGAGCCATCAAACTCCACATCCAAAGAAGTCCTTGCCATGCGCGCTGAGAAGCAATCTAAGAAAAAATGACCAATGATTGGCTTATCTGGTAAGAGTCGATCAGAATCGATAATCTCCCGTAATCAAAAAGAAAACCTTTGACCATCGTCAATAAGGAAAGGAATATTTGATGATCTGAATAATATTTCAAATCTTTGACGGTCTCTCATTATGGTCTCCGTAATTTCGGGATACTCATATAAGGAAAATAGAGTTTCAATATCTCGAATGCATACGAAACTCATGGATGCAAACTATATATACATCATTAAGTCTACTGGTCAGATAAGTCATCACACTCTAAAAACTTACACATAGAACACTACGACACAACAAAGCTCTCCTTTTTAGTCTGTTTTTCTTTTGAAAATCACTCTCTAACTTAAATATCAGAGTCTTCCCCATCAGAGCATTCTCCAGCGATTCTTTGTAGGTCCCATCAATCAAGATCGACAAATGACTAGTCATCCATTCGAGTCAATAGGGTCATCATCTATGGAGTCAAACCTACCTCCAATACGAGTAATCTGCAGATCCCCGGGGAAAGAAATGGAACAGGTTAAGCTAGTACTCATAGAAATCGAGGTAAGAGAAAGAAGGTGATATTTTTGGTACTTGGTGTTATTTTTTGCTTGGCATTTCTACTTCTGTATCTTATGTTATAATGAAGAAGAGAATAGAAAGCAGCGAGGTTAATATTAAAAAGATTATTGGGCGTAAATATATCCTACAAAATGGTACAAAGCAAACCATGATTTTCAGAGAAAAAGAAAGGAAATTTCCTGTCCTTTTTCCTCCCATGAGGCATGATATTTGGACCTGACCCTTGCTAATCACTATCATCCCATCTCTCAAATTAAATGGGATGGAAATTCATTTCTAGATACAAAACCACTGAAGGAAAATATATATATATTGCCCTCTCAACCGTGCAAGCTTGGAATTGTCAAAATTGCAATGAGTTCTTTCAGTATGTTACCAATAAGTTGGAAAGTCCATTTCTTGAGGTTTGATCTGGCTGGATTCTTCGATGTTCCCAACAAGTTTCATTTTTCTTGAATTGGTCAATTCAGATCTCCTCATTAACCAATAATAAAGTTGATCAGTTTATTAGTTTTCAAACAAGCCTTCAGGTATGGAAAATACTATTATAAATTTGACCACTTTTGTCTCTCTATCTAATTTCTCATTTTGTCCAGTTAATCCTTTTTGTTGTTTTCCATTCTATCCTGAGTTGACAATGCAATTTGACAAGTAAATATCGCCCAGCACCCTGAACTACGGTGTGAGCATAGAGAAGTTACAGGAGATGACTTGTCAATTACAAAGATCAAAATGCAAAAGAACTAATTATTCAGTGTTGGACTGAGAACTTGTGAAGTCACTGTGGAAGAACCAAAAATAAGTTTTATTCACCTTGTTTCCCTTGTGAGAGTTCCACCAGCTTTTCTGCCGGCCAATGGAACTAACAACTCCAAACAACCATCCAAAAACTTAGCAACAGGTGCACAATAGAAGAGACCCAATGACGGAACTACATAGAAGGAAGGGTGGACAATTGCCCCTACTAGATCAACATAATTTTATTAATTTTTACAAATCAAATAAATATTATTCCAAATCAATTCAAGATATTGTCGCTACTAAGATCGTCAATCGATCCATTATATATGTCATACTGTTCCATAAAAATCTTTTAACCCCACTGCCCTTGGGTTCTAGATCCGGGTTCTAGATCCGCCATTGCGGAGACCAGACCAGGTTTGCGGAGATCATACATGTCAATCTTTTCCCTGCATAATTTTGGAAGCCCAAATGGCCAAGTTCTAAAGTTTGAATATATTTAATTCTATAACAAGAATTTTGCAATATAATGTGAGTTACTAGAATAGTTCTTTACAACTTATGGAAATGGCGCGCATGCGCGTGCACATACACACAAAAAAAAAAAAAAAAAGATTAGAAGTAAAAAGGTCAATTTGCATGGCTCATCTTTGAGGAAACTATAAATGGATATAAGAGGAGCAAAATCCACTAAAAACTCAAAGGGATAAGCACAAGCATGGTGAAGAATCACCAAGAACGAAATACAGAAAGCAATGGCCCCAAATGCACCCAATTCTCAGGATGAAAAGGCAAAGTCAAAACCATCGAAAAATACATGTTAGGTTAGGGTACAACTGAAATTCATAAAATACTCAACAATGTTGGTATCTTCCAGAATACACAAGGAAATCCAATAAATAAATAAATTAATTAAGTAATTAAAAAGGGCTCCAGCTAAAAAATGTCCATAGGCTGTAGCTGGTAGCAGACCATTTGTCCTTTCCATCATAAGCTTTCAAATATTCTCTGTCATGGGATAAACCATTTCTTTAGAATGATAATGATGTGCAAAGTAATTGTGCACTGGACTCGAGACTTAAAAGAGTGAAGCCATCAACCATATACAGGACGGCTCTAAAGTTGTTTCTTTTGCATGAAATTTACTGTTGTGAATTGCATTTCTCGCTATTCTTCATCACCTTACTGGCTTATTGTGGAACTAAAATATGTGATTTGTGAAATCCAAAGAGCAATAGAGTATCTTAAGTGCAAGTAGGGCTGGACTATAGCCCTTTGTCTTTTCACTATGTAGGACTAAATGATCATGACTTGACAATATAAAATTCTTCCCTTGCAATTAAGAAACTACTGCTTGAAACTTTCGATCAAGATGATCATTCAAAACAAAAGGCCTAAAAAGAGGGGGAAAAAAAAAAAGGAAATTACTGTGATCTTGCTGCTAGGCTGAGTTGGGAAAAACAATGTCTTCCTGACAAAGAGAAGTACGGGAAAAAACAAGGAGGTATGAGATTTCCCCACACCAAAAATGAAGCCTCCCAACTTAGCCTCCCTCAGAGAAATGGTCATCTGGAATTCCTGTAAAGCTATAATATTCCTCTTCATTCACATTATTTTGTTAATCTCTCCTGTGAATGCCATATTTTTCAATATTACAAGGTTCTCACCGAATGGTCAGAACATTAACTTCGATGGATCAGCTTATGTCACAAACCGTGGCATCCAACTCACCCCAAATGAGCGCGGTGAAGTGAGAATCCAAAAGGCAGGTCGAGCCACATATATTGAACCCCTGCATCTCTGGGACAATGCCTCAGGAAGACTCGCAGATTTCACTACACATTTTGAATTCATCATTGATTCAGAAGATAGATACGTGTACGGTGATGGGATAGCATTTTTCCTGGCTCCCTATGGTTCGGGTTTACCAAAATTTGCAAATGGCAGTGGTCTTGGCCTCACAGATGATATGCTTAACGATCAAACTGCAAATCATTTTGTTGCGGTGGAATTTGATACATATTCTAATGATTGGGATCCTTATGGGGATCATGTCGGTATCAATGTCAACTCTATGGAATCCCTAAATACCGAGATATGGTCAAGTTCCATATCAGATGGTAGAAAAAATAAAGTTGATGTTAGTTACAACTCCACCACGAAAAATCTAAGTGTTATCTTCACTGGGTTTGATGGCAGCGAGACATTCAACCAGTACCTCTCTTACATCATTGATCTAAGGCTTTACTTACCAGAAAATATCACTTTTGGCTTCTCAGCTGCCACAGGTGTGCTGTACGAGAAAAATAACATCATTTCTTGGTCATTTAATTCAAGTTCATTAGAAGTAGAGGAAAATCCAGGTGCACCAACTCCAACTCCAAATCCAACTCCTTCTCCACCTCCATTTCCATCACCAGGCAAGGGGAAAGAGCCGATACGATTTCCCAAGCCTGACTTGGCTAAACCAAGGAAAGAGAGACTTGCAGTAGCAGTGGGTTTATCAACCGGAGGATTTCTGGTTTGCGCATTGGGTCTTGTTTGGCTTAGTTTGCGGAGAAACAAGAAGATCATGCATAAGAAACAAGAAGCCACTGAGGAAATATCCATGATTGGAGAATTTGAAAAGGGTACAGGACCCAAAAAGTTTTCTTACAATGAATTGACACTGGCAACAAAGGATTTTGCAGAGGAAGAGAAGCTTGGTGAGGGAGGCTTTGGTGGAGTTTACAAAGGCCTTTTGCCCAACACAAACAGGTACATTGCAGTTAAGAAGGTAGCCAGAGGATCAAAACAAGGAATAAAGGAGTACATCGCAGAAGTAAAGATCATTAGTCGATTGAGGCACAGAAATTTGGTTCAACTCATTGGGTGGTGCCACGAGAAAGGACAACTATCACTTGTTTATGAGTTCATGCACAATGGAAGCTTGGATTTTCATCTGTTCAAGGGAAAAAGCTTGCTGTCATGGCCTATACGATATAAGATTGCTCAAGGCATGGCCTCAGCCTTGTTCTATCTACACGAAGCATGTGACCAATGTATTTTGCATAGAGATATAAAGTCGAGTAATGTTATGCTGGATTCAGGTTTTGAGGCCAAGCTTGGAGATTTTGGATTAGCAAGGCTTGTGGATCATGGGAAAGCATCAGAAACCACAGTCTTGGCTGGGACAATTGGCTACATGGCTCCTGAATGTATCACTACAGGAAAAGCAAGCAAGGAATCAGATGTCTATAGTTTTGGAATTGTTTGTTTAGAAATTGCCAGTGGAAAAAGAGCTATAAATCCTACAGCTGAGAAAGGCCAGCTAAGATTGGTTGAGTGGGTTTGGGAGTTTTATGGACTGCAAAAACTCAAGGATGCAGCTGATCCAAGACTCGGAGAAGAGTTTGATGAGAAACAAATTGAACGGTTGATGATTGTTGGCCTCTGGTGTGCTCATCCAGACTCAAATGTCAGGCCCTCAATAAGGCAAGTCATACCTGTACTGAACTTCGAAGCTCAAGCTCCCACTCTTCCACCTAAAATGCCTGTCCCCACATATCTAGCACCTCTACCGAATATCTCATCGACTTGGCTTGAATCTTCTGGTAATTTGACTAAATCCAACAATGAAGGACACACAGAGTCTTCAATCACTCGTGATGAAACAGATTCATTAAAACTCACTTAATCCTCTTTGGTGCCCCATTATCTGTACCAGTCATTCAGAAGGACATACTCCACTGTTTCTTTGTTTAGTTTTTAACTTTCCCATCTAGAGCCATATCATTTGTATTAGTATCGGACTATAAAGCAACACTACTGTTTCTCTGATTGTTGGACGTTGCTAAATGATGGTCTGTCCAGATCATTGTTAGTAAGACTTTCTTTTTTCTTTTTTTATTGTTTTTTGGGACAAGCATTCTTAGTGGATTTTTACTTTTCGCAGTAGTGATTTTATCTTGTGTAACACAGCAATCACTTCTATAGGAAATATGTGTATATATCTGTGTAGATAGATCTGAGGTTGAAAAACAGATAATGTTGGTACTAATTATGGGACAAGGAACTCTTCAGTTAACTTTCTTTTCTTTTACAAGGTATTGCAGTCTGAGATATCCGTATTGCCTATATGCTTTCTTTTACAAGGTAATTCAGGGAAAAGGTAGTGCAGTCTTTGATATTTGTATTTCCTCTACAAGGTATTGTGGTCTTAGATATCTGAAGATGGTAGAAAAATACTAAACCAAACGAATATTTCTTTCATCTAGGTGAAATCAGAATATTATTTTATATCCAAAAAAATCAGAATATTATTGCCTATGCAATTTCATTCTGCCCTCATGATTGGAAGCAAAGTACCTATCTATCAGGAATGAATATAGATTATAATACCGAACCTTCATCAATGCAGTATGAAATTCAAGAACTCAAATTTTGCTTTTCCTTTAACTCTTCTCGGGTGCCTGTGCTATGATTTCCAAAGGCTCATGGCTTAGAAACTTGGTTTGTATTGTATACTTCCCTGCTCAAGAAAATGTTGGGATTTTGTCATTTGCCTTTGGGATGAAGAGAAACATGAATTGTTTGATTTTTCAGTTCTCCTGGATGCAGATTATTTTTTTTACCAGTGTGGTACCACATTTTTCATGGAGAATAAGGAAGTGAGCAATGTCACAATCGTTGATCTGGAAAACAGTGTTAATAAGATGAAATAGCATTCTACATTGCTTCTTCAGGTCCAGAGCTCAATCATCAATTAGTTTTTTCGGAGAATGTTAACAGAGATTTAAACTCGATGAGGATAATCTCAGTTTCTGACTTCATTCATGTCCCCTATATGTAGCTTTCCAGAATTCATCACTGCAAGAGCTTTTGGTCAAAAGGCAAGATAGCAACTCGTAGATGTGGTGTCTATGCTTCATGCTTAAACTAATCTTAGGTATTTTAATATTTGATTGCACACAAAATATCACTCCTCTTTGACACGCTTGCTCCAAATGCATATCTTCTTTCTCACAACCTCAATCCTGACCTCCGGGAAGGCCTTTGTAGGATGTCTGCAACTTGTTACTCTTAAGAGCGGTACATCAAATTAATTTCCATGGTTTGCTGGGCTTATTTGACCACATGTTATTTAATCTCAAAGTGCCCAATTTTCACGCATAAAATCAGCAACTTGTTATTTCTAGTTTCTAGTTCAAATCCACCAACTCCTTTCTTAGCTCAATTACATGATTAACAACAGCATCAGATGTTCCTATATACTCTTACTCAGTAGTAGGCTGTGCTGCTGAGGGTTGCTCCTTCAAATTCCAAGTCAAAAAACCTGAACCAAAAGAGCGTATGGTATTCTTTGTGCCATTTGAAGATTTAGCCTAGTCACTGATGACGAGTCCAAGAACCTTCGTTTCATTTTCTCTCTTATACCAAACACCAAGACCAATGGTTCCCTTGACATATCCGAGATCTCTTTTAGATTCATTAAAGTGCATCTTGCGAGGAAAAACAAAATCTGGACAAATCTCTGACAGCATAGAATACAGCAAGCATCGAATAAAAATTCTATCAGCCCATTCATCTGTCTTACCAAATCCATCGTCCTTGCTCAATTTCTCATTCAATGCTAGAATGCTCATATTCACATGATTGGCACGTAACACTTGCACCTTAGAATGGAGAAACTTCTAATAATCCTCTTTTCTAACCCAAGCGGAGCACTTTTTGTTAGCTTCATGTGTAGATGGTCACTTTTTGCTCCGTATCATGTTGACATAATACTGCTATAAACCCCCAAATATACTACATTTTTTAGGGTACATCACCATCAATGGAATGATAATTGGTAATCTGAAAATTAATTGTAAATGCCCTGCTACAGGAAGCTAAGTTTATCGTTCATGGACTACAATTTGAGATAATCTTAAGCACTTAATTCGTTGACTTATTGTGTAACTAAAACAAAATTTTCTTTCGTGAAATCCAAAGCTCGATGGACCTTGACTTCCTCCCCCCCCCCCCCTGGGGGGGGCATATGGGACCAAATGATCATGACCTTAGCAATAAAGAAATCATCCAAGGAGCCGGACCCAAATATATATATATATATATATATATATTTATATATCATCAAAGGAGACCAGCACTTGCAAGTTTCAATCAAGATGATTTTTTTTCACAAAACAGAAGCTGCTTTGCAGTTGCTCTGGACAAGGTTGAGTAAAGCAATGGCTTCCTAACAAAGCAGAGCATTGTTCCGAAGTATGAGCTATTTCCACACAAAATATGATGCCTCCCAATTTAACCTCCCTCAAAAAAATGGTCATCTTGAGTTCCTGGCTAGCACAAAATGGCCATCTTCCTCTTCTCCTCTTCTCCATTCTCTTTGTTTTGTTAAACTCTTCTGTGACTGCAATATCTTTCAACATTACAATGTTCACCCCAAGCTATTGGAACATAATATTCAGCGGATCAGCTTATGTCACAAACCTTGGCATCCAACTAACCCCAAACATCAATGATGAAGCGGTAATGTGCAGAACAACCGAGTCAGGTATGGTAAACAGATCAATCTCTGAGACGGTTCAATAAGAACTGTAGATTCAGCACACATTTTGAATTTGTAATTGATTCAGAAGGCAATGAAAATTATGGTGATAGGATGACATTTTTCCTGGCTCCCTATGGTTTGGATATTCAAAATAAATATGTTTCGGTGGAATTCGATACATTCCACAACCCTTGGGATCCTGAAGGGAATCATATTGGTATTAATGTTAATTTTTTGATTTCTGTCAGTAACCTATCATGGTACAGTGACCACACGCAGGGTACAAGAAATGAAGCTCATATTAGTCATAATTCTACCTCAAAAAATCTGAGTGTCGTTGTCAATGGTACTCATGATGAATACACATACGAAGAGTCCCTCTTCTATATCATTGACCTTAGGCATCACTTACCAGAAACTCACTTTTGGCTTCTCAGCCTCTACAGGTGACCGGTATGAGAAAAATGGCATCCTTTCTTGGGCATTTCATTCAAACTCATTACAAGCACAAGAAACTTCAGCAGTGTCAACTCCGACTCTGTCTCCGACTATAACTCAAGCGCCGACCATAACTGCAACTCCAACTATAACACCAAGTGTCTTGCAAGAGCCGATCGCAGACTCAAAGCCTGCCTAATCCAAACCAAGTAGACTAGCATTAGTACTGGTTTCAATGGCTGGAGGTTTTCTGGCTTGTGGGTTCGATCTGGTTTGGCTTCATTTAAGGAGAAACAAAAAAGTCACACCAGAAAGATGAAACTTCCGTTGAAATATCCATGACAGGAGAATTAGAAAAAGGATTTGGGACTGAAAAAGTTTTCTTACAATGATTTAGCACTGGCAACCAAAAAAAAAAAATTGCAGAAGAAGAGAAGCTTGGAAAGGGAGGCTTTCGCGGACTTTACAGAGGCCTTTTGCCCAACACAAGCATTTACATCGCAGTTAAGAAGGTAGCCAGGGGATCCAGACAAGGAAAAAAGGAGTACATTGGAGAAGTAAAGATCATTAGTCAATAGAGGCACAGAAATTTGGTTCAACTCCTTGGTTGGTGCCACAAAAAATGGCAACTATAACTTGTATACGAGTTCATGTCCAACAGAAACTTGGGTTCCCATCTCTTCAACGGAAAAAGCTTGTTGCCATGGCCTATATGCTATAAGATTGCTCAAGACATGGCCTCCGCCTTGCTCTACCTGCATGAAGCATGCAATCAATGTATTTTGCATCAGGATACGAAGGCCAGTACTGTTATGTGGAAAATTGTCTTTGAAGCTAAGCTTGGAGAGACTTGTTGATCATGGGAAACCATCAGCCACCACAGTTTTAGCTGGGACAATAGGCTATATGGCTCCAGAATGTATTGCCGTGGGAAAAGCAAGCAAGGAATCAGACATCTATAGCTATGGAATTGTTTGTTTACAAATAGCCTGTGGAAGAAGAGCTATAAATTCTATGGCTGGCAAAGGCATAATAAGACTGGCTGAGTGGGTTTGGGAGTTCCATGGACTGCAAAAGCTTAGGGATGCAGTTGATCCAAGACCTGAAGAAGAGTTTGATGAGGACCAATTGAACGGTTGATGATTGTTGGCCTATGGTGTGCTCATCCAGACTCAAACAATGGGCCTTCAATAAGGCATAGCTGTACTAAACTTAGAAGCGGAAGCTCCCATTCTTCCACCTAAGATGCATGTGCCCACATATTTAGCTCCTTTACCAAGGATATCTACAACTTAGCTTGCACCTTCTGGTTATTGAACCAAACACATCAATGGAGAACAAACTTAATCTTTAGCTTCTGTTGTTCGCCTTGTTCTCCAAAATTTCCATGATAACGATCATATGGTACAATTGTAAGTCCCTTTTTTCTTCTTTTTTCCTGATAAAGGATGTGGTATACATATAGGACTGTCATCTGCTCTAAACAGGACATTGCCATGACTTCAAGTAGAAGAATTAGACTAGATAATCATGATTTTGTTTCTTCTTTTTCTTTACATGGTATTGCAGTCATACCAGTACCAAGAATGTATGAAATATTAATCCTTGCAAATTACAGTTCAATTGAGGCAAAGCCAGAATAATATTGTCCGTTGGAAGCACTAAGCTAGCCAAAATGTAAAGGGCTGACTGCTCCAAAGAAGAAAGAACTATGTTAGGCTAAGTCTATACTCTGGATGCTGTGTAATATGAGTGGCTACAAGTGGCCTGCTTGATGTTATGATTTGAGCTATGTAACTAGATTCTAATATTGCACCTTCATCGACAGGATAAAAAATTCAGGAACTTAAATTGAGGATCATGACTCACAAGCTTCACAAGTATCAAATACTTCCACCTATCAAGAGTGTTGAGAGTTTGTTGTTTATCTAGGTAGAAAGAGAAGCATGAAATTTAGATAGGCAATATCACAGACTTTCCCTCGTCGATTCAATGGTGAGGATCACATTCTTTGGTTCTCCATAAGGTTC
This sequence comes from Dillenia turbinata, assembly GCA_037126225.1. Classification (NCBI taxonomy): domain Eukaryota; kingdom Viridiplantae; phylum Streptophyta; class Magnoliopsida; order Dilleniales; family Dilleniaceae; genus Dillenia; species Dillenia turbinata. The sequence continues at coordinate 12,524,885 of JBAMMX010000002.1, read as the reverse complement.
ACAAATTGCAAATCATGCAACTAACCAAGTGTTTTCAACCTATGATACAATACTTGAGCACCTCAGAAAAAAGAATTTCTCGTGGGGTATAAAACCTTTTTGGATTTATCGGGATATGGGTGCACAATCATATTGGTATTGGTATTGCAGACTATCAGATCAACTGAAAAATGAACGTGGCCAAGCCATGTAGATGGGAGAACTGAATAATATAGAAGTCAGTTAAGACTCCATCTCAAGGTACTCAAGCGCCGATTTTCATACAATTTGCAGGTAAAGTTACACTTCAGGTTTGCAGCAGCGCACATCATGCTTCATATATAAGTAATAGTGACTCATAGCTATCTATACCAGACACTGATTGGGACCGAAGTATGCTTCCCTGAGCAAAAGATGGCATATAGAGGTTGGAAGTGTCAGAACAGGCGTTTCATTTGATGGATTTCATTTGATATGATCTACACCTAAGCCTAGACAAAAAATGAGTTGGAAGATCTAATCCAATTTATTAAACCCCACATGCGGGAAAGACCTGCAAACACATCGACAAAGGCTTGTACCACTGTAGTTCAGGTGAGAGATGCTTGTCCTACTATTAGCTAAGCTCAAAGCCTAAGATGTTAACATGCAGCTTTTCTGTACTCCTAAGTGTAAGTTGCCATGATTTTAAATTCATAACCCCTCTTCCCAAGATACAGCACTATCCATCCAAAAGGAAAAAGTTGTTACTCAAATAATAATAATAATAATAATAATAATAATAATAATAATAAATGAAAATCAAAATATAAGAGAGCAACAATAAAATGACTGGAGAAAACAAACCAGATTGAGAAGGACGAATCATTCTGTAGAATTTATAAGATTTGCAAGTAAGACAAGTACCACTGCCAAAGGCCATAAACTAACGGCTCATCAGTCATTTTCCAAAACATAATCTATAGTCCTTATTCTTGAACTAATATTCGAATTTCTGGCTACATAACACTATATCATAATACATCTGAGCCCCCAATGATCTCTCATTTGAAAATATCACCCGTTTTTCAAAATGATCACTATTAACATTGATAAAAATGTCAATAGGGCCCAAATCATTAACAAAGAATCAAACAAACAAATAAATAAAGACAGAATGCCCGTCTGAGAATGGAAAAAAATGCACAACCAACATACTGGGACACCATAATAACCAGCCAAAATATCACTTCATATGCATCATAACCATCATATATTTCGAGGTTTTGTCCTCAAATTCCTGCTGGGAATCCAGCCTGCTTTCTTCAAGTCATGGCGGGAAAACCAACTTGAAACACTACACACGGGCCCCTGAAGATCAAACAGATATAAAACCCAGTGATCCTATAACTTTTGACACCTTATATATGTGAACTTTAAATTGTTCAGATAAATGGTTAAAATGGAAAATTGTCGGATTAGATAAAATGAAATGAAAATGATTGGAAAAAAAAAATCACTGGAATGGATCATTTCTATTCTTTAACAAGATTAACAATTTTAAAATCCAGAGTATTAAAGTTGCTCTTAATCATGCTGCCCTCAATGTCCTGTGATCAAAGATCGATACTCCTCACGGCAATGATTAGGTGTCAAAGGATATGTCTGCCCATGGGAATTCTATTGTGTGACCATGCACTGAAATATAGCTAATTTGAAAATATTTTCTGCACCAGAAGAGCTATGACCTTGAGGGGAAATAAACAAATCCTACGGGGTTGTTTTTTATGCCGGTTTGAACTCAAGAGCCTGATAAAATGGCTTTGTTCCCTATTGTTATTGAGGGCTAAGGAGTCCAGCCTAGCTTTTGTCATGACGCAGATGACAATGACCTATCACTTAAAACATCATTCTATTACAAACAACTGCTCCCAGCAAGCGCTGATTAAATTTATAATAAACTACAGTTACCATATTCAAGTTGCTTCTTTCTGTGTAACACAAGGGCTTCCTACCACTGTGAAGAATTGCGGAAAGTATATGACAATCTTTTAGAAAGAACTTAAGGTGTCCCACTTAAAAATGTTTTAGGAAATGGTCATCTACGATTCTAAACCAACCCTTTTCCATGATCAAAGTCCAAATTTTCCTTCTCTTCTCATGTTAACTTTTTCCATTTTAATGATCTCCAATGCAACTTCACTATCATTTGACATTCCGCAATTGACACCAAATGATAGAAACATAAACTTCACAGGATCAGCTTATGTCTCAGACAGTGGCATCCAATTAACCCCAAATGAGCGCGGTGAGTCAAGGTATGGAAAAGCAGGTCGAGCCACATATAAACAATCGATGCATCTTTGGGATAAAGCCTCAGGGTCCCTTTCTGACTTCAACACCAATTTTTCCTTCATCATTGACTCAGAAGAAGATCCAAATTATGGTGATGGGATAGCATTCTTCCTAGCACCTAACGGTTCAGACATACCAAATGGTGCAGCTGGTAGTGCCCTGGGCCTTACAAGCGGTAAACAAATGTTCAATACAACTGCAAATTGTTTTGTTGCAGTAGAGTTTGATACATTTTCCAACTATTGGGACCCTGAGTTCTCTCATGTCGGTATCAACATTAATTCTTTGATTTCGGTAGCCAACACAACATGGAGGGCTAGCATTATGGATGGGAAAACGAATGATGTATATATCAGCTACAACTCTAGCTCAAAAAATCTGACTGTCATCTTCACCGGTTATACCCTTAACATTAAGTATGAACAATCCCTTTCTCAGATCATTGATCTAAGCCTTTATCTACCAGAATATGTTGGTTTTGGCTTCTCAGCAGCAACGGGAAAGTTGTTCGAGAGAAATAGCATAAATTCCTGGGCATTTAATTCAAGTTTACAAGTGGAGAGACATGGAGTGTCTCCCCCCCCACCAGTGGCAGCAACACCAATGACACAAGCACCGCCGGCCATTTTTATTACCGGAAGGCATAGTAGGGGAACAGTGGTTGGTATATCTGCTGGAATGGGTGCTTTAGTTTCTGGGACTGGATTGGTTTGGATAGGCCTCTGGTGGAAGAGAAAAGTCACTCAGAGAGAAGATGAAACAGTTCTTGGAATATCTCTTGATTGTGAATTTGAAAAGGGTACCGGACCAAGAAGGTTCTCATATGATGAATTGGCCCGGGCAACAAAAAATTTTGCAGAAAAAGGGAAGCTTGGACAGGGAGGATTCGGTGGAGTTTACAAAGGCCTTTTGCCAAACCCAAGGACATACATTGCAGTTAAAAAAGTTGCCAAGGGTTCTAAGCAAGGACTGAAGGAGTACATTGCAGAAATAAAGATTATTAGTCAAGTAAGACACAGAAATTTGGTTCAACTCATTGGTTGGTGCCACAAAAAAGAAGAACTACTGCTTGTTTATGAGTTCATGCCAAATGGTAGTTTGGACACCCATCTCTTTAAAGGGAAAACATTGCTGGCATGGCCTCTAAGGTACAAGATTGCTCAGGGCTTGGCCTCTGCCTTGTTCTATCTACACAAAGGATGTGACCAGTGTGTCGTGCATAGGGACATAAAATCAAGCAATGTTATGTTGGATTCTACTTTTGATGCTAAGCTAGGGGATTTTGGGCTAGCAAGGCTTGTAGATCATGGAAAAGCATCGGACACCACAATTTTGGCAGGCACCATAGGCTACATGGCTCCTGAATGTGCTATCACTGGCAAAGCAAGCAAGGAATCAGATGTCTATAGCTTTGGAGTTGTCTGTTTAGAAATTGCATGTGGAAGAAGAGCTATGAATCCTACAGAGGCAAATGGCAGGTTAAGACTGGTAGAATGGGTTTGGGAGCTCTATGGAATACAAAATCTTAAGGAAGCAGCCGATCCAAAACTGAGGGAAGAGTTTGATGAGAAACAGATGGAAAGATTGATTATTGTTGGACTCTGGTGTGCTCAACCAGATGGAAATATACGGCCATCAATTCATCAAGTAATTTCTGTACTAAATTTTGAAGCTGAATCTCCTAAACTTCCACCTACAATGCCCGTGGCAACATATTTACCTCATCCAGCTGGGCAAATACAATCTCCACCTTGAACATCATGTCATCCTCCTCGGCTGCTTCTTTGTCTGCACCTTGGTATTTTTCGTGTCGGGTAGTCTAATCTATTTTTTCCCCTTAATTTTGCATTTTGCTCAACCCTGTTCTTCTTCCCCTGACTTCTATAGCCATGTATTGAACTTTAAGGCAACGTTTTATATTGTAATCAGTCAGTTGCTGTCTTATTAATTGTAAAATCATCTTTTAAACGTAACTGTTGGTCATACAGCTTCTCTGTCAATGTATGAGTTCCTACAATTATAGTCTACCTTAACCAAACAATCAGCATGTATCTGTTTATGGAGGATACAACTGTTACATCAAAAGTTTTATTGTTATTGAGTGCTGAGCAATATAATCATAACATCATATGTTTTATTGCTAATCAAATCTAAAGTAACAAAGTCTGAACACTAACCTCACTCAGTTGCAGCACATTTGCGGTCACATTTTTTTGATGCAGCAGAGTTCTCAAATTTGCATTGAACCGTATTATTGTAGTCTTTTACCTTCATGCACGCTCCGAACAAGGATAGAGGAAGGAAAACCATTTCACTACCTTGTAGGAAAAATCAAGGTTCAAATTTTAGTAAACATATAAGACCATGTCTAAGATATTTTAGCTCATAGGAATTGTGCCAATTGAAAGGTAGGTGCACCCATAGACAACAATGGTAAACCGTTATCATGGTCTATTTTAGCATCCTGACTCTGCTCTTTTATCCTTTCTTTTCTTTTGGGTAAACAGAACAAGAGAAGTAGAAAGCAGATAATCTAAAAAAGAACCACTTTACCAGCAGTGCATCACCGGAACTACCTAGATTCTCAGAGAGCAAGAAACACCAGATGCAAGAAGCCATAATTCAATAGCAGGAATCACCAAGTGCAACCGTCAAAGGGCAAAATAAAAAAATGAAAATTTTTGTATCAAGTTGTCTGCAATTTCCTCTGAAAAGACCAAAATTTGGTTATTACACTTGAACACAACTTACTCTCAGTCCCCAAGAAATGGAAAGCGTTAAAACAAAAAGGCCTCGAGAAGTATTAAAGCTAGGTTTTGATTATTGTACAATAACTTAGACAACAGGAATCCAATAAATCAAAATCGGGGGGCTACATATGAAGGAGCAGGCAAGAAAGGAAATGGAGCGACAGAGGCGTATGCTACAAGAGAGCATCGAGCTTGAGGTTTGACAGTGGAGTTTCTGCAGTTATTCCTCATGTCAAGACTCTCATGGTCCTCAGCAAGGGTTTCTGAAGAAAATTCAGGCTCTATAGTGCTCTCTGAATTGGCTCCAGAAATAAGTTGATCACTAGACTGACGGTGGAACAAAATTCCAGACATGAAGACAGGAAGATACAATAAACTGACATGAAACATCCTCCTTGCACTTTTAGTTGTACGGTCACGGAAAAACGAGAATGCTGTAGCGCTCATTGCAAGAGTTAGGAGCATTGACTCAAGGCAGAACCATCCAGACGCCACACCCCCTGCAGTAAGAAGTTGGTAAGTCAAAAGTTTGAATGACAAAAAATACTTGTTACTATCCTAAGGCTGAATTTTGTTAATACGAGTGTTATGGAATTTGACTTCTATATATTTTTTTTGTTTCAATTTTTTGGCATAGTATGACTATTTTATTTCTTCACCAGCATATGTGGAAGGTAAACAAAGAATATAAAGTCAATTAAAGGAGAAGGAATTGAGAAGGCTTTGAATTATAGCCAAATTGTCATTTTTAACGTGCCACATACAGCTAGAAGCCCAAAAACCACTACTAGCAAACTTATTTCATTCTATAGTTTCTTGAGTCTCAAATAGTAAATTGTTTCAACAACCCACTAATTAATTGCAATCTCAATTGTTGCAAAAATTAGAAAATAATAAAATCAAAAAGTAGAATAAAAAACTAAACACTATTTAAAAAAAAAAAATAGGTCTCAACCATTGGTAAAGCACAAATCTTGATGACTTTTTGCTTTATCTCCCTCCAAACACTATGGAATTGGGTCAAAATGAATGGTTAGTCATGTTTCGAAGGCATAACATTAACTACAATTTACAATAATAAAATTATGCAGGATCTTTCAGAACAGACCCTTTTAATAAATAAAAGGATAACAAAATGCCAATACTTCCTAGGTAATCTCACCTAGGGTTTCTAGGAATTACTCTCAAGGAAGATTAACTAAGGCAACCACACCTAGATTTCCTTGGAATCACTCAAATGGAAAAAGGAAATTACTCCTAAAGCACTCGACTTCATAACCTTTCTCTCCTAAAGCACTAGACTTCATAACTTTTCCATTTCTCTGTTCCTCTATCCTTCTAAATGATGCTACTACATCCTTATATAAACTATGTACTTATACACCAAGGAAATTTAACCATGAAGTATTTAGCAATGAAATACTTCACAAAGCATGCATTTAATCTACAGATCTTCATAAACCAAACTAAAGCCTATTCAAACTAATACAAGGCCCCCAAAATCCTATTGGGTTGACCCTCTATAGCCCTCTAAAAGCCCAAAGTACAAAATTACAACAATAAATGAAAGAAGAAACTAAGAGACCTAAATACATTCAGCATCAAATCGCCCCAGCTTGGGAAAACTCAGTTTCAACAAGTTCAAGGGTTGGTACCTAATGTACATCTATCTATTGAAACTCATCTTCTTGAATCTGCACACTATCTAATCATAGTTTCATCAACCACTTCACTTAATACCATCAAACTCGCCAAATGTTTCAATCTAATGTTGATTTTGGCAATGTTACTCATCTTCTCAAATCTGCAAACTATCTAACAGGTTTGCAATTCATAGGTGGCAAATTGTTAAGGCATCAACTGCCATGTAAGATAAATTCTGTAGCAATTCTGCCAACTTCTTGGCATGTCTTTAGGCCAACTGCAGGCTGGTTTTATAGTCTCTATATCTATGACTAAATACATCACTCATATCCCCTTGCTTTCATGCATGGATTCCTTTTTGTTAAACAGCTAAGGTGGTTTCTTCCTGTTAACAGCTTCATTTTTCTTCCATCCCCCTTGCTGAATTGTGTTTAATAATTGTACTGCTTGCTGGTTCCTTGTGCTGTTCTAGAAGAGCCTAACCATCTTCTTGCTCGGCAGGCTCACAAGTCCACCATTTTCTTCCTTCCTTCTTCAAGTTGAAAAAGTGTCATATCCAAAATATCTATCCCATGTCCAACTTGTAATTCATGTGTGTCCATTCCATGGCAAGGCAAGAAGATTGGCTATTGTTGCCAATTCTAGAAGTTACAGGGTCAAGAAAAGTGCAGGAATGTCTTTCTTAAATGACATTTGGTGCACTTCTACCTCCTTGTAGATACATTGCTTATCCTTAAGGATGAACAAGATGCTCTGTTATTGGATTCCTCTTGATTAACAAGAAAAGGGAAAAAAAAGGTGGAGTCCATCACATCACATTTCTAATTCTGTAACACAATATACATAACAATAAGTAGCAAAATTAAGAAAAGGGTACAATACAGCTTAAGATTACTACATAAGGAATTACAATTCATATCATGTGATGTTTGGTAAATATTTGAAAGTTATCTATAAACCAGATTCAAAGGTGACTACAGTAATGATTTTCTTCGAGCAAGAGACTAACATATAAACAATTGACACAACATTAGATCATATACCAAATCTAAAGTGTCAAAGAAGTGTAAAAAATAAATAAATAATAATGATGATTAGAAAACATCCATTGTGTACTGAAAATCTAGGGTTTGAATCAACCTTCTTGCAAAAAAAACAAGGAAAATGTTGGCTAAGTATTCCCTTCCCCGGACCTCACAATGAGAGTTTCGGTACTGGATACGCCCTTTTAAAAAACATCCAACCAACTAGCATACAAATGGACAAGCCATTGGTTTTCTCCATTTGTCTGGTCCTTGTCAAACATGTATCATGGCCAACACAATATTGGACACAAACATAACTAATATTTTGAAGTGTCCAAGCTTCACAAATTGTTTTCCTTTTCAATTTTCGGGACAGGAATGCTTCACAAACTGTAAGTTGTCATGTCATAAGATCCACTATAGTTCGACTTATCAAAAGGAGAATAAAACCAGCTATATTCATAGTTATTAAACCCGATCCGTGCATTGACCTAAGCATCTTAAAATTTATGATTCAACAGTTGAATCGTTGGATCACTAGTTCAACCGCTGATTATTTTATTATTATTTTAAAATTTTAAAATATATATAATTATATTTTTTAAATATAAAATATCAATCACTTAATTAAACCAATTGATTTTTTTTTTTTTTTTACCAAGCAAAAAAAAACGAAAGTATTTATCCCTTTTTTAGCATTTAATTGTAGTGAATTTATGTTGGAAAAGAAAAATAAATCAATTTCATTTGTTTAATCTATATTGTACTAAGGTCAAATACCACCAAACAAATGAACCATGTATATAAAAAAGTTATACGTAAAAATTTAATAAAATAAAATTCATTTTTTTAATAAGAATATAAAATGTATATATTTTTGTCACTTGTGGACCTTGAGCAGTGTATTGCACTCTCTCTCTCTCTCTCTCTCTCTCTCTCTCTCTCTCTCTTACTTTTCATAGAAATAAACACTTTTCTTCCCATTCCCCCAATAATCCCCCTTTCACTCACCTTTCACAAAACCCACTTCTCTCTCTCTCTCTCTCTCTTACTTTTCATGTTCTTCTTCTTCCTCGCCATTGCAGAGACAGGTACCTCATCAATACCCACTTCTCTTGTTTTTCACAATACCACTTCTCTCTCTCTCTCTCTCTCTTACTTTTCATATTCATCTTCTTCTTCTTCCTTGCTGTTGTAGAGACAGCTTTCGAGTTTAGAGATTATTGTTTCGGTTTCCCTTATTGGCTCTCATTTTCTTCTTCCTTGACCATCCTTATCTTTCTGCTCTCTCTCTCTCTCTCTCTCTCTCTCTCTCTCTCTCTCTCTCTCTCTCTCTCTCTCTCGGTTAGCTCTAAAAACCCACGAGTCCCACATTGACCCGCGGGTTTTTCCGAATCAGTTGCATAAACAGTCCGTCTAATGAACTGACCCGTATATTGTGCGGGTTAAGGGTTAACCCGTCCGACCAACAGGTCAGTTCAGATTTAATAACTATGGTTATCTTGCTAATTCCAATGTTTCTAAACCAATAAGATCATCAGACTTTAAGAGTACTCACAATATGTAAAGTTTTGTTTCCTTGCAACAAAACATTTTAACTAACACTGAACTTGGAAGAGAAAAACAAACAAAAGGAAGATGGATTTCATGGTAGTAATAATTAGGATACAAACTTTTTTTCTTTTTTTTTTCGGGGGGGGGGGGGGGAGTGCAAGGCGCCATACTCACAATTATAGGCCAAGAATCCAAGAGGAACAAGATAGAGGCAGTTTCTTAAAGCAACCAATGCAGTTCTTCGGCCAGAAGCATCATAAAGGGAGAACATTTGAAACCTGAACATGCACCAATTGCCCAAACATGAGGAAAAATGGAAGACATAAACATGAAAATAACAGTAACTGAAAAGAAAAAAGTAACGACAAAGTCCCATTAAGGATTCCAATGTTGCACATGCATGCATCCAAACAAGATTTTTTTTAATCTAATTTTTTCATCTTTTTTCCTGTTCTTGTATAAGGAAGCATTATACTCTTCTTTCCTTATCTTCAGCTCCTTTTACCAGCAATCCCCAACTTTACCGGATAGGGGAATTTGGATTATTAAAGATTCATGCCCTGTTTCTTTGTTTTTCTTTAATCATCTTATTTAAACTCCAAAGGCTCTTCACTGTCTTCTGTCAGTTTTATAAGGAAGGTAAGAGCCATTTCAAAATCAAGGCTTTATTTGGTACATCCATGGCCCTTAACAGGAACAATATAGATGCAGTACTACATGTTAGGAAGCCTCATAAAGCTCTGCCAAACAATTGTGCTATGTGTCTCAGTAATAATGAGTCCAAGGATCAACTGTTCCTAACGTACTCATTCGCATCAACATGGGAAACAAATATCTTTGAAATACCTGGTAAGATCACATTTTATACTTCTATGCTGGCTCATGCTTCAGGGATTTATCCAAGATAGCTTAAAGGAGCAGAGGAGGGATCAGAGAATAATTGTCCATTAACTTATGTATTGTTCTTTCTTCAACTTCTAACATCCTTGGAGTATTTTGTAAATTTTCAATTGCAATTAAACCATTTCTTTTTTTTTTAATCAAAAAAAAATCTTAAATACATTTGAGTGTGTATTTCATTTAATATAATTTTAATAAGGAAAAATCTGCAGAGTGACAAAACAAAGCCCCAGAGAATTGTTAGTGCTGAACCACTGGCAATGAATATCATAGTACTTGAATGTAAAAGTCAGATTCCAAATTATGTTGTTTAGATGTGCACCCTCCAGCAGCATAATCGTTGCGGCATAAGTATGCCAGGGCCATAAAATGTGGTAACTGCCAAAAATAAAGAGCAGCTGGGAGAATCATTGCACTGGGTGAAATCTGGCCAGATGCAGCAGTCCATCTGTAAGACCAAAATAAGACACATTAGCATGCAAATAATAAAAAGAAACCATTTGCGGACACACCAGTATGCACGATAGGGGTTGTGGCATAATACATGACTGTTAAATTCCATACTTACGATGAAAATAACAGGACTATTCGTTGTAAAGGATCTAGACTTCTTCCGACTCTAGCAACCTTTTAGGCAACTTTACTTGCATGTTCCTTACACAACTATGGCATCTGTATTAACCAACATGACACTTCCCAATACAGTACTATAACCATGGATTGCAAAACTACCGGCTTAATCTTTGACCTTTGGGGGAAAAAGGGAGGTATTACCCACAATTTTGCTTCTTGTTCAATGGGGTAAAAAGACTTCCTAATATGTCAACTTGGTGAGTGGCCAGTTCACCAGGTAACCAATCCAACCACAGGGTCAATTACAGAATAATCAACATAAAAGAGAAATATAAACAAAAATGTAGGCATGTGTACGAGTAATGCGAAAATCCAGATGTCTTTTTGGTTAGTAGTTATAATTTAAAAAAGAAAAAAAAATTGAAAATTGTCATCAACCTATGCGTTGATTCATAAATCCATTTATCCATTTCAGTACTAAACAATACCTCGTATTGATATGACACTAAAATGATTTCAAGCAACAAAAAGTGAATCTAATTCTTATTGATCAATGATTGATCTTTTAATTCTTTGTATCAATCGACAAGTCCATGTGCTTAGACAAGAATTAGAGTCAAAAATTTTAAAAAGAAGGGGGAAAAAAAGAGTAGATCCATCTAAAAATTAGGGATAGTTAAACATGAACATAAGGCATTCTAAATATCCAAAAAAAAAGTTATAACTTGAATCAAATAACATTAGGATTGATTTCCCTCTAAATTACAACAAACCCGAAAAATAGAACTTATAAATTATATAACCAAAAAAGTGCTGTTTAAAATGAATGTTTCCATCAAAGTAAATTTAAAGACATTGTGCCCAGCCAAAAAAAAAAAAAGGAAAAAGAAAAGAAATACTCCTTCCATCCTTTCATCCTATTTTAAGTGACAAAAATTATCCAAACACACAAATTAACGAAAAGAAATTAATTTGTTTGAGTTTATTCACTGTCATTTTCTTCCAGAAGTACCTTTAGTCAAGTTATTAAATCTACTTTTTAGGGGCAGAATAGGAAAAATCACATTTTTGTCATAGTGACTGCATAAACCTGCACACTTAACTTCGGTTAAGATAAAATTAAAAAAAAATGGTTAGTTAAAAAAAGACAGAGGAAGTAACAAAATAGAATGGGTTTTGATATTCAGAAGAAAACTAAAAATTAAAAGGGGAGAAAGGGAGAGAATCTGTCTTTTCAGTTTCTTAAGTGGACGGAAGAGATAGAGAGAGAGAACAATGGTGAAAGATGCTTTGATTTGAATAGATACCGATCACAGAGAACTTCTAGGGGCTGCAATTTAGTTGATTAATGTCCCATCCTAGTTGACCAACTTGAGCAAGATCTAGCAGTTTAGAAACTTGGATCTAAGAAGAACATTAGGAGAGGAGGTGTTTATTCTTTTTCTCTTTTTTCCTTGGTAGAAGAAAAGGGTTTTTTGTTCATTTTATCAGCCCTGCCCCTGTGAGTGTGAATGCAAGAGAAATTTCATAAAAAGACAAAAACTCTTTCTTCCCTTTTTTCTAATATTTTTTTTGGACCTACTTTACTCAACGTCCTGACCGGCCACCAGCCATGTTACCCATTCGTACAAAAGCAACCAATTTTTTGACCAGGTTTTGTGCAACTCCAGTCTTTTGAGAAACCCAAAACAATTTACGGTCCAGTTTCATCGTTCAGCCATATAATATAATCATGGAGATCAAACCTATGATTTTGTCAAATGAACAACAATTCAAAATTGAAAAGTTTATGATCGAAACAACCAGTAACTGGCAAGACCAACTCAAAGTTCCCACAGGCTTGAAGAGAAATTGCATAAAACTGATAACAGGTGGGAAGAAAAATTACCCAAGAAGAGGGGGAATGGCACCCACAATGGCTCCAACCCATGTGTTTATTGGGTGTATCTGCTTGAGTGGAGTATATATAAATGCATAGAGTGCAAGATTAGATGCTGCAAGACCAGCTGCCAATGCATTTACCTGCAACAACCTTGCCATATAAGTAACAATATCAGTCCTCAACTTCAAGCTTATGCAACATTTAAGGTGGGAGTAATTTGTCTGAACTTTTAACACCGTTTAGCTTTCATGTAGGATAAACGAAATGCAAATCATGTCACCTTGTATGCCAGGAGTGCTGTACCAGCAACGCCAACAGTAGATGCCCAAGTAATAGAATGAGACATAGATATACGGCCCGAAGGAAGTGGTCTTTGCCTTGTCCTCTTCATTTTGGCATCATTCTTTATCTCAAACACCTAATTACAAAAGAACTTAATAAATATTAAAAGGGAAAAAAAAAATCAATTAAACTGAACAAGAAGAAGATATTTTGCCCCTACCATTACAGAAAGTACAAGAATGTTCCGAACCTAAAAGAAGTAATTAACAAAGAAATAGATGAATATGCAAGAAACTCCGACCCTTTACTCTCCTTCGGTAAAAGTGATAACCCTCCTAAAAACCCTTTATGCAGAAGAATGCCTCAAAAGATGCAAGGAATACAATTATGGATAGAAAAGAATACCATCTTATTTTACAAAAACAACACAAGATAGGAAAACAAAGAATTCAATCCACCCAAGGCACATGACAGATATTCTGCAACAATTTCACTATTATTTTGCCCACTTGTTCATGGCACACCCACTAAACTCAATCGCTAGGAAGTCTTCATCTGGCAACTTAGTGTTACGGAGGCTGCATGGTCAAAATATCAGGAGATTCGGGTCCTTTTAAGCTTCCTCACAGCAAGCAAGTGAAATCAGTTTCTTCAGGTACCACAAACAAGAAAAGCCATAAATTTAGGATCACTGCCTAACAGTAGGGTAACGTCAAAGTGGAAGTATTCTAGAATATATTGACAAGAACAAGAATAGAAATCAAATTTGTCAACACTCCAAATTCTACCGTCGTTAACAATAGAAGTGATAAATCGACCCAAGCCAATTACTAGGAAACCATGGTCGATACCTATTTAAACTAGTGAATAGTGCAGTCAAATATTGAGCTGCAAAAAGGATTTAAGGAACACAGAGGACAATAAAACCATGGATCCAAACTTAAGAAGGACCATCCATGATGAGGTCATCAAGATTGCAAGAAATTCACAAGATCCAACTCAAGTTTCAGTTGGATCGGTGACAAAGGCTCGAGTTAAAAGATTCAAAGAAGTACTGAATAACTTAATTCAGAGAGTTTTACAATAAGAAATTAGAGTCCAAATGAATGAAGAACCAAAAGGGGTCTTAATTCTGCTCATACAAGCCAAATTCGAAGAATAAAGGGACCAAAACTGCCCAAGACTAAAAAAGGACGAAAATAAAGAAAAATAACAGCAAAACTTAGTCAAAATAGTTTGGTTTATTTAGTTTCCTAATTCTTCTTTATAGTTTATATTTTAGTTTCCTACGTTTTCTAATTGTTTAGGCGTTACTAAATTTTTAGTTATCAATTTAATCTTTACCTTTAACCTATAAATAGGTCATTACACATTGTGTAAAATACAACTTTTGAGAGAATTAATAAAATTGTTAAATTTCTTCACACGTTTTGTTCTTTTAAGAACTTTTGAACTTATTCAATATAAGAGTCTTGTTTAGTTCTTTGAATTATCAATCTAGGTTTCGAACCACCTAAATTGTGGCGTCATTCATTCCATCTTTATACCAAGGTTTTTGTTCTAATGAGAAACGGGTCTAAAGTCATATACCTTAGGTTCTTCCTCCTTTAGAGCAAGGGTTGAGATTTTTAATTCCACCGGATCAAATAATTCGTTAAAATGATTTTTGGGCTAAATTAATTTGTTCATGGGTTCTAAGATTTCTATACCCGTCGGGTTCACATCAGTTAATATCAGAGCTAATCCAGGTTTTTTTTTCCTTTGAATTATTCTTATTTATTTTTTTTTCTTTCTTTTGTTCTTATTTGTGTCTTAAAACTCTAATTACAATCTCGATTCATCATCTTGATCAAAATTCTTCATTCAATGGTTTATTTCTTGTTTTTGGTGTATTTCATTCTTTATTTTGTGCTGTCATAGTTCAAAAAAAAAAAAGAGGCCATTAAAAAAAAGGTCGTACAAAAAAAAAAAGAAAAGAAAAGAAGGGTAAAAAAAAGAGGCAAATAAAAAGGGAAGGGCCAAAAAAAAAAAGAGGCCGTGAAAAAAAAAAAAGAAGAGGCCAGAAGGGAAAAAAAAAAAGGCCCACAAAAAAAAGAGGCCGTGAAAAAAAATGGGCAACTTCCAAATTTTGCAAAATTGACAATTCTTTATTTTGTGATTTTGTTCAAATTTGGCAAGTTCTAAAGTGTTATTACCAAATTTAAATTAGAATTTTCTAAATTTTTTGGTTGAGCTTAAAATATTTCCTTATTTGTGCACTTTCCTAAATTCAAAACTTTCTATAATTGTTTTTCATTCTCGATCTCTTTCCTTATTTGCTCTTCTTCTTATTTGTTTCCTCTTAAATTGAAATTTTTCCCAATTTGTAACTTTCCTTATTTTTCATTTTTTTTTTCTTTCTTGATCTTTCTTTCTTTGTGCCTCTTATTAATATTGTTTTCATATAAGTCTTTGAATTTCACACGACAATTATTCTTGAGTTGAATTCTCGAATTCAATAAAAAACTTGACTAAGTGAAGAGAAGTAGTAAAAGACAACAGAAAATTCATTAAAGATAAAAGCTAAATTCAAAAAGTAAAACACAAGTAAATTTTAATGAATCATTATTTTTGAGTGAGATACGTGAGGGAGTGTAATGAGGTTCTTTCCTATTTTATTCTAACATTATCTTACAGATTCCAATCATGTTTCAAAATCAAAAAGATAACACAAGTGAGGAGGTTCAACTACACATTGAACCAAATCTACAACTATAAGCATTTATGGGGAAGATGAGACGGATGATGAAGAGGGAGTTAGATCTTATACATGAAAGGTTGGATAGAGTAGAAGAGGGATCGCAAAAGAGATAGTCATCAATAGGGCCGAACCCCTCAAGAAGGAATAGGTTTCATCAAAGTGAAATTGAAATTGTGGATGAGTTTGAAGGGGATGAGTTAGAAGAAG
Organism: Dillenia turbinata; assembly: GCA_037126225.1. Classification (NCBI taxonomy): domain Eukaryota; kingdom Viridiplantae; phylum Streptophyta; class Magnoliopsida; order Dilleniales; family Dilleniaceae; genus Dillenia; species Dillenia turbinata. The sequence goes on along the minus strand of JBAMMX010000002.1, from coordinate 12,509,015 downwards.
AATTTGATAGGTTATCAATGGATAATCATAAGAGACTGAGTCGGGATAGAGAAGTTAGGAATCGGGTAAACAATAACTTAAGTAGTATCAAGATGAAAATTCCGTCATTTTAAGGTAAAAGTGATCCCGAAGCATATCTTGAGTGGGAAAAGAAGACTGAGTTGGTTTTTGATTGTCACAACTATCCTGAATTAAAGAAAATAAAACTAGCTGTTATTAAGTTTACTGATTATGCAATTGTATGGTGGGATCAGTTGTGCATCAATAGAAGGCAGAACGAGGATCGACCTATTGAAACTTAGGATGAGATGAAGAGAATGATGAGACCACGATTTGTGCCGAGTCATTACTATAGAGATTTATATCTCAAGTTGTAGAGTCTCCACCAAGGTAACCGAAGTATAGACGAGTATTACAAAAAAATGGAAATGGCTATGATTAGGGCCAATGTGGAAGAAGACAAAGAAGCGATGATGGCTAGATTTTTGAATGGTTTAAATCGAGAAATTGCCAACACGATCGAGCTTCATCATTATGTGGAGTTTGAAGATTTAGTACATATAGCAATCAAGGTTGAGAGGCAACACACGGCCAAGACCAACCACAGATTCCGAGTGCAACATCTTGGAGAACAAGCTATCCAAAAAAAGAAAAAAATTTAGTCACCTCCAAAATTAAATCTAAACACAAACCAACTGCGTTCACCACAACTTCTCAAGATAAGGCAGTCTCCACTTCAACTCGTTCTAGTGAGATTAAATGCTTCAGGTGTCAAGGAATGGGACATATAGTTAGCCAATGTCCAAACAAACGAGTTATGGTGATTCAAAAAAATGTGCAATCGAGTCCGAAGATGAAGATGACATTGATTGTTTGCCACCATTGGAAGATGCCACCATCGGAGATGAGGAGTACGGAGCTGAATACGATGAGATGTTAGCACTAGTTACGTGCCAAGTTTTAAGCTTACAAGCCAGAGGAGATTAAAAAGAAGTACAACGAAAAAATATCTTTCACACTCGTTGCCATGTGAAAGATAAAATATGTATTTTAATTATTGACAGTGGTAGTTTTACTAATATTGCGAGTACGACTTTAGTGGAAAAGCTGAATTTGCCAACCACTAAACATTCTCAACTATACAAACTACAATGGTTGAATGATAGTGGAGAAGTGAGGGTTACAAAACAAGTTGTTGTGTCATTCCGAATTGAGAAATATGAGGATGAAGTGTTATGCGATGTGGTGCCAATGCAGGCTGGGCATATTTTGTTAGAAAAGCTTTGGCAATTTGATCGACATGTACAACATGACAACTTCACCAACAAGTATTCACTCATGTTCAATCAACGAAAAATCACTCTAATTCCAATGACACCAACACAGTCTATGAAGACCGAATGAAATTGCAAAAATTGAGTGAACCAAAGAAACAGAGAGATCAAAATGAGTTGAGAGAAGAGAAAAAAGAGAGAAAAGAAGAAAGAGAGGCTAAATTTGGTGAGAAAGAAAAAAGAGAAAAGTTCGGCCAATAAGGTAAAATCCGAGAGAAAACAAAGGAATTTCTATGCCAAAACAAATGAGGTTAAGCGAGCGATGCTCTCAAAACGGCCAATAATTATACTTATATACAAGGAATCCTTTTTAAGCATTGACCAACTTAACCCTTCTTTGCCTAGTGCTGTTGTTTTTCTTTTGCAAGAATTCGAATATGTATTTCTCGAAGATCTACCCCAACGATTGCCACCGATCCGAGGGATTGAATATCAAATCAATTTCGTACCCGGTGCATCAATTCCAAATCGTCTAACATATAGAAACAACCCAAAAGAGGCGAAAGAGTTACAAAGGCAAATCAAAGAGTTAATGAAAAAAGGATATGTGAGAGAAAGCATGAGTCCATACACAGTTCCGGTGATTTTAGTGCCTAAGAAAGATGGGACATGGAGGATGTGTTGATTGTCGAACCATTAACAATATAACGTGTACTTTCTACACCGATAAGCTTGTTTTTATAGGTTTTGTTGTAAGTGCTAAAGGAATTGAGGTTGATGAAGAAAAAATCAAAGCCATTCAAGATTGACCGAACCTCTCTAGTATCGGTGATGTTAGAAGTTTTCATGGGCTTATTAGTTTTTATAGAAGGTTCGTGAAAGATTTTAACACCATCGCTGCACCGCTTACACAAATCATCAAGAAGAACGTTGCATTCAAATGGAGCGAAGAGCAAGAGAAGGTGTTTCAATATATTAAACATAAACTTACTCATGCTCCTTTACTTGCTTTACCTAATTTTTCCAAAACGTATAAAATTGAATGTGATGCTTCTAGTGTAGGTATAGGCGTTGTTCTTATGCAGGATGAAAGACCAGTTACGTATTTTAACGAGAAGTTAAGCGGGGCTACACTTAACTATCCTATCTATGACAAGGAATTGTACGGCTTGATTCGAGTTTTGGAGGCATGACAACACTATTTGTGGGCGAAAGAATTTGTGATCCGTACGGATCATTAATCTTTGAAACATTTGAAAAGTCAACATAAGTTGAATAAGAAACATGTTCGATGGATGGAATTTATCGAAACTTTTCCTTATGTCATTCGATATAAACAAGGTAAGGAGAATGTGGTCACGGATGCACTTTCACACAGGTATGCCTTAATCTCTACTCTTGATACTAAATTTCTTGATTTTGGGCATATTAAGGAACTTTATCATGATGACCATGATTTTGAAGAAATTTATAGTACTTGTGAAAAATCTACAGAGGATAAATTCTATAGGCATGAGAACTTTTTGTTTAGAGAAAATAAGTTATGCATGCCAAATTGTTCATTGAGAGATTTGTTAGTTCGGGAATCTCATAGTGGAGGGTTAATAGGACATTTTGGAGTCGTCAAAACCTTGGCTATTTTACAGAAATACTTTTATTGGCCACACATGAAGCAAGATGTTAAGAGATTTTATGGTAGATGTATTACCTGTAGGCAAGCTAAATCTAAGGTTCAACCTAATGGTCTTTACACATCCCTACTTATTCCTAGTTCACCTTGGATTGACATTTCGATGGATTTTATTTTGGATTTCCTAGGAGTAGATATGGACGGGATTTGATCTTTGTGGTTGTAGATCGGTTTTCTAAGATGGCTCATTTTATTCCTTGTCATAAGTCTAATGATACTTCTCATATTGCGAATTTATTCTTTAGGGAGATTGTAAGATTACATGTGATGCCTAGAACAATCGTTTCAGATCAGAATGCTAAGTTCTTGAATTACTTTTGGAAGACATTATGGGAAAAGTTAGGAGCGAAACTTTTATTTTCAATAACTTGTCATCCTCAAACTGATGGTCAAACAGAAATAGTCAACAGGACTTTATCCACTTTGTTGAGAGCTGTCATTAGTAAAAATATTAAAACTTGGAAAGAATGTTTGCCACATATTGAGTTTGCATATAATCGTACTGTTCACTCTGCTACCAAGTTCTCACCGTTTGAAATTGTTTATGGTTTTAATCCTTTAACTCCTTTGAATTTATTACCTTTACCTATTTCTGACCAAGTGAATTTAGATGATAACAAAAAAACAGAATTTATAAAGCAATTTCATGAGAAAGCACGGTTCAACATAGAGAAGATGACAGAATAATATATCAAGCAAGCGAACAAGGGACGTCACAAGCTGATTTTTGAACCCGGTGATTGCGTTTGGTAACATGTGCGAAAAGAAAGATTTCCGACACAAAGACGTTCTAAATTGTTATCCCAAGGAGATGGCTCTTTTTAAGTGTTAGAACAGATCAACGATAATGCTTACAGACTTAATTTACCAGATGAATATAATGTTAGTACTACTTTCAATATTACTGACTTGAGTCCTTTAGATGTAGGTGAAGATTTGAAGACAAATCATTCTCAAGAGGGGGAATGATAAGGTCATTAAGATTGCAATGAATTCACAAGATCCAACTCAAATTCTAGTTGGATCGGTGAGTAAGGCTCGAGTTAAAAGATTCAAAAAAATACTGAATAACTTAATTTAGATGATTTTACAACAAGAAATTAGAATCCAAATGAATGAAGAACCAAAAGGAGTTTTAATGATGCTTATACAATCCCAATTGGAAGAATAAAGGGCCCAAAACTATCCAAAATCAAGGGAGGACGAAAATAAAGAAAAATAACAACAAAACTTGATCAAAATAGTTTTGTTTATTTAATTTCCTAATTCTTCTTTATATTTTATATTTTAGTTTCTCATTTTTTTTAATTGTTTAGGAGTTACTAAATTTTTAATTGTCAATTTAGTCTTTACTTTTAATCTATAAATAGACCATTACACATTGTGTAAAATACAACTTTTGAAAGAATTAATAAAATTGTGAGATTTCTTCACACGTCTTGTTTTTCTGAGAACTTTTGAGCTTATTCAACATAAGAATCTTGTTTAGTTCTTTGACTTATCAATCTAGACTTCGAACCACCTAAATTGTTGCGTCATTCATTCCATCTTTATACCAAAATTCTTGTTCTAGTGAGAAACGGATCTAAAGTCATATACCTTAGGTTCTTCCTCCTTTAGAACAAGGGTTGAGGTTTTAATTCTACCAGTTCAAATAATTCATTGGGACGATGTTTGGATCAAATTAACTTGTTCGTGGATTCTAGGATTTCTATACCTGTCGGATTCACATCAATCCAGCAGTAAAGGGACTTCATAGAAATGGAGTGAGACCATCTCCCACTTTTTATAAGTTATTTGAAAAAATAAAAATTTGAAAATGGATGATTACCGATCAATTATTAATTTCTTAAAAAAAAAAAAATGAAGAACACAAACAAACAAACTAACAACACTGTTTTAAAAGTGAACCAAGCACATGCCATGCACAAAGCACATCTGTCTATTTCTATAAAGTTCAGCCGAAGCCACAAGCTTCCTACCTGAGGTAGAAACTTTTACTGGTCAAAAAGAATGTGGAAGCAAATGAACATAATGGCAGATGTCAAGAATAACAATACAGAATCCAAAGGAGAATCAGTCCCGAGCATTAACTTCCAAGGAGAGAAGGTCGAGACAAAAATTAATGGCTTCATATATGGCAAAGCAAAAAATCTAATATAGAAGGTATAGGATCAAGCTTTCCTGCTACATTTGATAATAAAATAATATAGAAGATTTCGGCATTGAAGGATGGTGATACAATTTTTTTTCAAAGCACTGCCCTCCAAACCCTCTTCAAATCTTCTAATCTATAATCATTGTAGACCCCACAGGCATAAGCCACAAGGAAGTATATATAACAACTTTATCCCACAGAAGAGGGGGATCAATAATACAATTTCTAAGTCTTGCATCCGTCCTCTCCAAATACACCAAGAAATGGACGGCGGGAAAAGTGCATATTTATAAAACCATCAAGTATCCTTCTTCCCTCCAAAACCCCTAAATGTTGTGAGGAACAAATAGGGGAGATTCTTGGGACTAACCTATGCATTACAGCATAAAGCAAATAAGTTGTTCCACATCTCTCATGCAACAGAACAACGTGGAAATAAGTTATCTCTACTCTCTAAACAATTGAACATGACATATACATCCGGAGAGTTAGCTTTATAAGGTCTCCTCTTTTGGAGTAGATCATCAATATCAATCTTATTAAGCACCATTGATCAACTAAAAAGCTTAACCTTAGTAAGAAACTCAGCCTTCCAAATAAAATTATTCAACGAAAATCTAGGGTTCTGGAGAAGATTAATAAGATGTTAAAAAAAAATGGAAAATCTTGAAATGATCAAACATGTGCCAAAACTAAGCAGTTATGATACTTCAACTGCACACTTTTAGTCACAGCCAAATAGGTGCTACGGCAATTCAGTCCACTCAACTTGGTGACAAATGCCACAAGAACACATCAGAAACATTTAATATCCATGTTGTACCTGATGTCACCTACCTGCACACACAGGCATTCAGTGATTTGCAGGCTTCCTTGCATGAGCCTTGTCAATGTCAGTAAAACATACTAAATTATTTAATATTAAAGGAGACCAAACAATTCCATTGAAATAATCAACACTCACAAGGTGAATAGCAATCAAAAAATAAAAGGATTCGACAATGATAAAGTAAAGTCAGACCCTGCTTGTTAAATTCGCAACTCAAGTTGCAGAATCATACAACTCGATTCTACTACTTGAAAAACCTGCAGCAATTCAAGGCGCAGAAAAATCAAAACTAGAGGTGGACTTTCTATCTGAGCTTTGAACTTGGTAGAATTGCAGGTGATTCCACCAGTCTGAATTTCTCATTTTAATTGACTTTCTTTTTAGTTTCTGAACAAGCATTTATGAGTTTCAGGTCCTATATAACATACCAGCCACCTTATGGTTTCAGGCCCAGTAAAACATAACAGGTAGGGCACTGAACCTGGAGGTTAATAAAGATGAAAAGATATATTAACTCTGTAGGTTCATTCAACTCCTGTTGGCCGACCCAAAAATTGGGATAGAAGGCCTAGACTGTTGTTGTTGTTGTTCATTCGATTCCTGTTCCTAAAGATAGAAGCAAGAAATTTGGAAAGAAAAGGAGAAGAAGAGACTGAGGTCTTTGGGGGGAGAGAGAGAGAGAGAGACTTATTCCATAATCTCAATTTCAACCAATCTGAAGAGGAATGATCTAATCTGAACCTGGAGAAAAGAACAATCTGAGGTATGAGACCAAGAAGTGAGAAGGAATTGTAAAGTCAAAAACAACTCACTTTCCATTTTTCAGAGCCTTGAAGCTCTCTCAAACCTCAGATGAGACGAGAGATCAAGATCTAGAGCTCTTTTTCTTTTTTGCCCCCCTCTATTCCTCTCCTTACTTCTTTGCACTTGTTTTCCCCAAAAAATGTGAAGAGGTCTAAAGTTTGTTTCTTTTTCATTCACAGCCAAAATGTGAATTTTCTTTTTTAGAATACGTATCACTACAAATGAGATTTTAGTTTTGGATTTGTTTATTTAAGTGAATTCCCAAAGTGTGATTTTAATAATGATTTGCACATACACAATTTTCATGTTGGAATCCTTCGGTGTTTCGAAAGTTTTGTTCTATATGGGAATACAATTTTATTTTCAAAACATGAGAAAGGCTTCAGTTTCAGTTTTCAAAGGATTATTTACTATAGGTATAGGATATTTATCCCCCTTTTAATTTTTTTTAACTCTTTTATCATTATCTTTTTCGATTCTAATAGAATCTTAATATTCTATGATCCAATGTTTAAAAACCTGCTAATGGATCGGGTAGAATTCTGATTTTGACAACCTTGAATTAGACATATATGGTAATTAAGACATAGAAGCATGAAGACCAAAAATAGCATTAGCATGTACCACTATAATACTACAAGTTCAGATATGATATTAGATGCCAGCTAAACATATAAAATGCAACATTCCTACAACATAACCTATATCAATAATTTCTTTCCCAGATGCTAATATTTATTAAGGCTACTGTGCAACAGGAAAGATACTTTAGACAGATAATGAAGATCAAACCAGAGCCGGTGCAAGTTTAAGTGAAACCATTAAAGATGCTTGAAATTTATCTGAATAGGCAAGCACAGACCTGGTTTAAAGAGTTAGCAGAGGCTGCAACCATCATAGTACCAGCACAAGTGCAACAAAGTCCAGTATAATCAATTGTATTGCCACTCCCCAAAACAAAACCAGTACCGGAAGTTGCAACAACTAGCATGCTGGTATGAAAGCAAGAGATAAGTGATATCAGCAATTTCCCAAAAGTAATGGAATCTCCACCTTCAATATTAGCAGAAATATATGTAAAATCTGACAATTCTTCAGAACACTATCAGGGATATTGCCACTGCAAACCAACAATCAATTCAGAAACATGCTACTCCAGGTAACATAGGAATTCAATTTGGATGGACAAAATAAGTCCACAGTGACCTGCAGATGAGAGTTGCATCCTGAAACCCCATGACCAATAACACATCATAAAGATGAAGCGTTGCACCAATGTAAGATAGACTAAATTGTCTTGAACCCCAGTTTTACATTCAGAGACAGTAGCTAAATTCAAGAATAATATTCAAGCCATTTCTACAACTACCATTTAATCACCAAACTACCCATGCAATAGGAACAAGATGAGTCAACATCCATTTGAATCTTTGTATTTCTGTTTATTTATTATAAAAATAAAAACCCAAAATGGATAAGAAATCCTCATAGGAAAGGTGGGAGAACAAACAAAAGGAGGATTTCTTTCCAACACTCCCCCAAATCCCCCGAAATATACTGTCCAAAAGATCTTAATATTCTTCAGTCGTCTTTGAATGTGACTAAAGCGTAATCATCAACTTTCTGTCCCTTTATCTAGAGATGGGCCTGAAACTTTCATTTTTAATCTAATTGGAAATTTTTTGTCACACTACAGCCCATAAGCACCCCACCACTTCCTCCAGCCTTCTATGATAATAAAAGCACCATCTACCTAAGTATTTCCACCTTTCCAAATATAGATCCTACTCAAAGAAACTATCCTTCATAGATCCTCTTTCTCTTCAATTTTCTCATTGCCTCAAACTAAATTTGCATTCAACATACTAACTTCCAGTTTCACTAAATTCAAAACCTTTTAATTCTAAAGCATTCCCCCCCGTTTCTCTATTTTCCAACCCATCCCTCATTTACTCCCATCGATCAAATAATATATCATTAAGAAAACAAACATTGAAAAGAGCCTTGACAAATTTACGGGGTTATTATACAAGAAATGGTATACGAATTATTTCCGACTTCCCAGCAATAAGAACTTATCAATGTCAGGACAAACAATTGATTCAACAACAATCATCGATTATCAACCAAAGTAAATCAAACATCCACAATGAGTTCAAGAAGTAAACAATCGAAATGAATCATAAGAAACATCAAATACCTAAGTCGAGCCTTGGAGAGCTCCCAATAACACCGACCATAATGACGAACAGAATCAGACAAATCCCTGACCAAAGCCAAAGACGATGCAGACGACGCCGCATCAACTGTAGCAGTGGAAGAGGAAGAAAACCCTAGAACACTGAGAAATCCGAATCGAAGACGATCTGGAGAAGAGGGAGGAGATGAAGGTTGACTCGCAGCAGAACAGATGACCCGAGAGTGATGAGTCCAGAGAGCAGAGAAGGTGTAATTCGTTGAAGAGGAAGAGGAAGTAGAGAGAGAATTAGGGTTTAGAGAGAGCTTTGATGAGAGATTAATGGAAGTCCTCCACATGGCGATTTTCGACGGAAGCTACTCTCTCACAAAAATTTGGAGCCCGGTAGGCCCTTCACCGAGAATGCGAAACCGCAAAAATGGAGAATCGGGATAAGATGTAAAATCAGCGTAGGTGGTATTTTTTATTTAATTTAATATTAAAAGGAAAAATATTAATTTTTTTAGTACTTTTAATTTAATTTAATATTAAAAATATATATTAATTATTTTTTCAAACGCTAAAACGCGGCTTTAAGGTTTAAAATTTTTCTTTTTTCTTTTTCCCGCTCAAGCGTGCCTCTCTTGTTCCTCTGCCGCTCTTCTCTTCTCCCTCCCTGCAGTCTCTCTCTTTGTCCCTCCCTCTCTCTCTCTCCTCTCTACTAAGATCACGATTGATGTTTGGTTCAACCAAACCTCGAATGAAAAGATCATGCTCAATCAATTTCTAATCCACTTATCTTTAATGGCAGCATTCGCAAAAAACCCAATTCAAAACGGCACCCACTTGATCAAATCTCTCTCTCGTATCACAGAAAAATGAATCAAGTTCTCGCCCACATGATTATCTCCAATGCGTCCTTAGATGAACTTTCTTTCACGAAACTCTTAGACATCTCTAAGCACTCGCATAGCTTAGCTTACTCTGGTCCGTTGTTTACTCAATTTACTGACTACTTTGATTTTGAGATGTGCAACAATGTGACTAGATCTTATACTATCTTGAAAAGGCATCTACATGCGGTTTTGTGTATACCCAGATGCACAAAATTGGAATTGTGTCTGATCATCTGACCTTTCATGTTGTTCTTAAGTTTGTTGCTATGTTGTTTCATGTTGAGCTTGGCAAATCAGTACATGGGTGTGCAATAAAAATGGATCCAAATATGCATGTGAATACTGCGGTGGTTCGTATGTATTACGTTTGTTTTATCAGTTATTGAGAAGCGTACACTGTTCGATGAAATGCCTGAGGGAAACCCGGTGACGTCTAATGCATTGATAAGTGGACGTTTAAAGAAGCATTGATGCTTTTGGAAAAATGCTGAAAGCTTGGGCTAAACCAGGTGAAGTTACAAAACAATTTTTCTTATATGTTGTTCATATATATTATTTTGGAAAAGGCTGGTTAGAAATATAGAAAATTATTTAGTGAAACCAATTTTTTTTCATGTTTTCCTTTATTATTTTATTTTTGCAATATAATATTAAATTAGTACTGAATAAAGAAATTCATTGCATACTTCTATGTAGCTTCCAAAATTAAGACAATGAAAGAAAGAAGAAAATATATTTTCTTTGATTTCATTTTGTTCATGACGAAGGACTAATAGAAACTAGTCCAATTAACACAAACGAAAATTTTCAAGGAAATACCTTCCCTATTTATTCCAAGGAAAACTCATTACCATATCCATATCCATATCCATAACCATTGAATCTTTAAGGGATTATCCATGGAGCTGCCTAGGTTCCAATTCCATAACGCTCATGTGGCTTGTCAATATTCTTCTTAAGCTCCTCCAACGAAACCAATTGCTGTTCAAGCCGTTGAATCTCGCAAACAGTTTGGCTTTGAGTTGTCCTCAACATCTCGTCAAGTGCCTTTCCACGCTTTTTCTCCACTTCCAGTTGATTAAGAAGATATTCTAATTCCATATTGAGCTCATGAACTTTCGCAATCCTTCGAGCCTCCACCATATGAATTGCATCACTAGAGCCTTGTGGAGGGGGTTTCTCGCGGAGGAAACGATTAGCAATGGAATTGACATCAGGATTCCCAAAAGAGTATACCTTTCCTGTAGGTGAAAATAAGACGATCGCCATTTCAACCCCACAAAGGATGGAAAGTTCGCTGGCTTTCTTGAAAAGACCAGATTTTCTCTTTGAGAAGGTTACTTGGAGACGATCTTTGTTTTCAATTTTTGCAATTGGGATCTTTTTGCGACCAGATGTTGGCCTCCTCGCCATTGTTAACAATAAAAGAGGAAGTCAGAGAGAGTTGTTAAGTGATTGAATTCCAAAGATTTTGGAGTTGTGATAATGGGTATTTATAGTTATTTTTTTAGATTAGGAGGCATGTCTCCAAATCTTATCCTCTCAAGATACATGATGATTCATGAATAATATGAAACCAGTTGGCACTACAAAAAAAAAAAAAAAAAAAAAGGAAATGTTGTATGCCATCATTTTTAAATTTGTATGGTATTTCATTTATGCGATAATATTTAATTGGTTTATATATAAAATAATGCGTCTAGAAATTCCAATGCATTGTATCAACTCCCCCATAATATTCATCCATTGGACCAATTCACCAAACATTCATGCATTGGATCATTTCACCAATGTTAAACTCACTTGATTTGCTCATAATTTATTAGTCTAGAACACTGACGCTTAATTCACTTGATTTGTTCCTAATTTGTGAGTCTAGAACACTTAATTCACTTGATTCACTCATAATTATTAGTCTAAAAATAACCCATATACAGATAGTTGAACTTACCTCTTAAAGATAAAATTGAAATCTTGGAATTGAACATAAATAAAAAAAAAATAAAAAAAAAACTTTTCTTGATGCATTTGGTGCTTGAACGTAGTTAATGTCACTAGGATTGCATACCACCTCCATTTTGGCATAAAAGTATAATAGATCATTATTAAAAAAAAAAAAAAACAAAAACAAAAACAAAACAAAAATTCTCTTATGAGTATAGGAGCGTGAGCAAAAGTCTTCATGAGTTATTGATTGAGGCAAATTCATCTGTGCAAATCCTAACCACGTCGTGAGGTTCCATCACATACGTTGACTCAAACACATTCTGTTGCTCTTTAGACATCCCATTATTCAAGTGTCGAACGCCCTAAGAAAAGAGGTAAAACATACGCAAATAATCTAACGTATAGCAATTCAATATCACAACAACAACTGACCTCTCCTGACCTGCTCAGAAACAAATCATACAAATTATAAAATTTAACCATAACTAGCTTTTAAACACTGATCATATTTGATATTTTAAAGGCAACTGTGTCAATTTCCTCATCCATCCTTAGAACTTTAATATTTCTTCTCAATTTTCTTTACATGATCACCTGCATCTGACAATGTGCAGAGATTAACTCGAGTGGTACGTAGATCCCAATATGTTCTAGGATAAAAAAGAACATGGTCCTCTGGTGGTTGAATGGAATCCCATTGTTGATCCAATGAGCAAACCCATTTACTTTGTCTATCACAAACAAGATTTATTAATATATTAGATCTTTACTTAAACTTTTTTTATATTTGTTAAAATTACACCTTAACCCCTTTTTTATCTTTTCTTAAACTTATATGAAGGATCAACTCTTTTTTTTTTTAATCTTTTCTTAAACTTAAATAAAGTATCAACCCATTAACACAAAGTTAAAGACCCCAGTGAGTTAGAATTTCACATTGTTGTAGTTAGAACCCTGAAAGAGTTAGTCATCAACACACATAAATATCATAAAATGTATTAGAACATCAATATAATTAAACAAGAAAAAGATAAGATAACTCTAATTTGGTTATATCATTTTTAATGTCCCTTATAACCCTTTTCTTTTAGATTTTGGTGTTTTTTCGTCGCTATTTAATGAAATGATATTATATACACCTAACATTCAGATTTCCTCAACCCATTTTTAAACATGCCGTCGGGTTCTAGGATTTAAGGTAATTACAAAGTACTTAGAACCCTAGGGGTATGAAAATTCCCTAAGAAAACTCATTAAATCTGTAATAACATTAATCTAGGGAAATAAGATAATATTCATGCTCGGTTTACCAAAAAAAAAGACTTTACTTAATAGATTTCTTCTTAGAGCAAAACGACCTAAAATTTTAGAGACTTCAGGGTAAAAACATCACCCGTGCTACAGGTTGTTTTTACTTCCTGCATTACTGTCAAAGCAATATATAATATATTGAAATGTCTGTTTTCTGAGGAAAAAACAAAGGCAGCTCATGTGTAGCAAACATATCTGACATTTGGGCAAGAAAACAAACGTATTTTTTTTCCCTCTTTTCTTCTTTTTTAAAGAAACCTGGAAAGAAGAAATAATTGTTAGAACAACTTAATCTACAATCTAAACAGATTTTGTGCATTGATCAATAAATCTTCAGGCAATTCCCAAATCCTTTTCTTCTCAATTTCTTTTGCCTTGAAAAATTCGGTTTTTTAGATATCTGTTCAGAGAATGAGAAAAGTTTTTTATATAATTTTAAAATTTTACCTTCAAAATTTTCATTTGTTTTCTGAATGTTTTGGGACTGTTTCAATCGGTTGACCGGATGAATAACCCACATAGGTCATGCCAATAGTGTAGTGCACTTCTCAAGAATCGTGGCAAGTACCTTGTGTTGTCAGTCTCTGATGCCTCTTGACAATAAAAATTTTGTTCATACGGAGTTTGTTTCTGAAGCCCTGGCATGGCAAGGTGCTCATGAGCATGACCATTTCACCTTGGCCCATGGCTGCATGACATGGAAGAATGAGGGCTCTGACCAGCCAACATCTGACCAAAAAATGATGAAAATGGAAAAACATAGTTCAATTATTTGTTTCTCTTCTACTTTGATATAGACAGATGCACTTGTATGTAAACAATTCTACCCGTATCATCAGAAGAAGATGACTTCTTAAGTTGTAACTGTGTGCCCAGCATCGCACAAAGAAGGGAGCAAAAACCACTCTGACAGATATAATTATTAATCACCAGGTAAATCTTCCTCATGGCCCTTTTATGCTTCGTTTCAAGTCTCAGAAGATGATGTAAGGTTACAGGAAATAAATTTTCCTTTTTCTTTTGGCTCAGTGTAGTTATTTATTAACATGTAAGAATCTTAAAATACTGCAGTTTGATCAGCTGGTAAGCAAAAGGAGTGACACTTGCAGAAACTCTTATTAGCAAATGTCCATTGCAAGGACTATAACTAAAATTTGGTTCAGCAGTGCTTTGTCAGCTTTTCAAGTATTAGAAAACAGCTTAATGTTCGATCAAGATCAACTGGACTGGCTTAGAGGAGAAAGAAGATCACTGCACTACATCATTTCATTCTGCCTTAGAGGAGGTTCGAGATTAGTAGGACTAAAATCCAATATCTTCATCAGTTTTAATCTGGATACAAGAAGTAAGCATTTATGATCACACAGTAAATAAACAAAGTACAAAATGAAATTTCAAAAATAATTACAAAATTTGTCTCCCATTTGAATTCACTAAGTATCTCAACCAAAAGAGAACTATCATCTAGTGACGTCCAACGAAACAAGTTTCTTCAAATCATTTTAAACATCCACAAAGTCTCAACTAGGCATTCTCTGTAAAATGGAAGGGGATGGATGAATATAAATATACCCGGTGAGTGATATATAAATTATACAAAAATAAGAACTTGTGTGGTGGATATATCAATACATAATTGTTTCAAACCATCAAGATGTTCTCAAACTCATTCAATGTAAATAATTTCAAATCGTTATTTCCAAAATCATCATAGATCAATCTAATATGCTTCCAACAATTTTGTATTTCAAATACGGGACAACCTAAAATTAGTATTCCCAATAAAAGTCTACCACGACCTAAGGTGAGACCGTCAAGGGTTCCAGAAACTTTCGTTTAAAAAATACTTCATTCCTTGACGTTGGTTATAGTGTTTGTTGGTGATGCAACCAATTATCCTATGCCTTTTAGGTGACATATTATTCGATCATGGTTGTACCATCGCGTTTGGTAACACACCATGTCTATAAACAATAACCCAACCACATCACCTTGTCGAATCATACCATGACGAGAAATGACTAGTCATTTTCCAGAGATCAACTATTCTCCCACAAGTCCTTTGCACCATTTCACAAATTATAAATCATTTCATGTGTCACCTATTTTAATAATTTCTCAATCATAATCAACACACCAATATGTTTATCATCAATAAAATTCACATGGCACATTCAATCATTCAACACATATAGAATGTATAGAAATTTCAAACTCAATATTTGAGATATTTCATACACACTAAAATATATAAATTCAGGATTCGAAAATCATTTAAAAAATTTAATAAAAATATTCTTGATACAGACAATTTTTCTCATTTAAACACAAGTATAAAATCATTCACTTCGTGGGAGGGTATTCACTCCCAATTGCATAATCAATCCAATGTAAACTCTTATCAAGTTCTAATCGATTATCCTAAATCAATAATCACAAATTCAATATTAAATCACGTCTATTTTCTAGAGTTTATAAGTTTCTCCCAATTTAGCACAAACCCTAGTTTTCTCTAATCCAAGAAAATGTATTCTAATTCTGCCATTTACATGTTTTTTACATCTAAATAAAGTTTTCATTCACAATTTTCCTAAATTTCTATCAATTACAAACCCTAACTCTACAATCCTAATTTAAATTCCTCAAATCACAACAACAAATTTAATTCTAGTAATAAGAAAATTAAATCCCAATCTAGGAGGAAGAAATCACCTCTAGGGAATCCACAATTTCATCTAAGATCAAGTTATGTCCAAACCCTAAATTTTTCTCTCTACAAAAATCCCAAAATTTCAAACATTAAAATTAAATTCATAAGAAACGAAACTAAACCCTTGAAAATGATAAGAAAATTACATTAATTCCGTGATCGAATTGAACCTTGGGTGTTGGTGTAACACCGGACAAGTCCGAAATTTTTATGTGTACTCTAAGTGACTTATTTAGAATTTTTATATTTTGTAAAATAGAGAGTATAGTTAATTTAAATATAAGTGTAAATTTTTACTCCTTGAGTCATCCGGGAAACCTCTCTAGATACTTGACTGATGGTTTCTAAATTTTAAAATTTCTGATCAGTAAATCCATCAGTTAATTGAGTATTCAGTGATCAGCATTTGGTGGGATTTGACTCATGTAAGAGAATTTACTCATTCGGTGAGATTTTAATGTGTAGTAAACAAACTTTTCAAATTTTGAATTTTTTTCCTTATCGGTAGTCGATAGTGACTGTTTCTTAGTGGTTTACTATCTCATCAGTGTAAAGTAAAGTTACAAATTTGTTGCATATTGTAGAGTTGGGTTGATAGATCATTTTTCATAATTTTTATAATTTTATATATACCCATCGGTACACTTAATTTTTCTATACCGTTCGGTATATTACTATTCACTTATATCTTTGATAGTAAATATTTACACCAATAGGTGTTTTGGAAATCTCATCGGAAGTCATTTTAAAATAGTTGTTCGGTACTATGTTAATCTACTGATAAGCATTTTACTTTACCTCTTGGAATGTTACCGTTCACTTGTCTCAGACCATCGGTAAACATCCTATTAGAATTATCACATGTTCTATCGGTACCGAACGATAGTTCAATTTTCTCCCTTTTTTTCAATCTCGGTCGGTTATCTTAGACAACATTTGTAATTTTCTAGCCAGTGTAATTTGTTCTACTCCTGTTCGATCACCCTTGAATTTAATAAATTTATTTATTTTTACTTTTATTTTTATTTTCGCTATTTGTCTCGTTTTAGCAATATTTTTTGGTATTGATTTTGAAATAACCGATCGGTAATAACCCTGTAAAACTCCTCCACTTGAATACTTGAACCTTCCCATCGGTATATATACAAATTGTTGCATCAGTTATTTGCATCCTTCAGTAATTACATTTAACTCTCATTTTACTTATCGGCAATACCCATCAGTAGTTACATTTAACCCTTTATTTTGTTGATCGGTTTTATTTTCATTTTTTTATTCGTTCATTGCCTGCTGATCGTTTATGCTTGAATGAATTCCTACCTTCGAACATCCATAACCTTCGGTCAAGTCACCACCATTCGGCAAATGGGTTTTTGCTGCCTTCGGATATTCTTCCACACATATTGCGTCCTTTTCAACAAATACATTATTTGTCTTCAATTCCAAAATTGCGGCCGAATATGTCTTCATTGAGCTTTGAACCCATAACCTACACCTTCTCCAAGAAGATCTTTGCCACTAAGATATTCAAACCCTTTAATTACATTATGCTTCATTTGTTATTTATATTATATTCCAAAAAATTTATATATTTCTATTTCTAAATAAATTGTATTTTCATTTTCAATTTTTTCTCTACCCATCGGTAAGCACATTGTCTCTGGCTAGACCCAATTCTCAATACTTATAGTGTTAACTTTTCCAAAATCATAGAGTACATAATGAGATAATTGTAAAATTGAGGAATGAACAAGGACCAATAGGTAAATATTGAAAATGGATTTAATGATAAAAAGGGGTGAAGTCCTCAGAAGTTCACGAACCCAGAGAACTCCATTTGTCTTTCTCTCTCTAGATCCTCCTTCCTCTTTTCTTCCAAATTCATTCGAATTACCAACAAGTCTATAGATTTAATATTTCAAACTACTTATACAATCTTACAAAGTTAGATTCTAGTCATGATCTTGGAAGAACTTAAGAAAGTAGAGATGTCTCAAGAGATAGCAAAATTCTAGGGTTTGGTATAATCCGAACGGGAAAAGTATCTTGCAAATAAGAATTAAGATATTATCATTTTCCTATGTTATCCTTTAGTTTATTTATCTAGTTCTTTATTTGGATTTGGAGACTAGTAAGTCACAGTAAGCGGTGGAGAAAGTAGAATTTGATTGATTGGAATTTTGGGAGTTAACTTGAAAATAAATCTTGATGATTTTTATTTCTTGATAATGTGCTTTAGGAATCGAACAGACTGATCGTGACAAGACTATTGCTGTAAAGGAATCTGAGAGTGACTATCCTCCCGAACACTATGAGTGGACGGACTGTTGTATTTTGAATGAGCAAATGATTTTTATAGATTCTTTTATAAGTGATTTTTAAATGATTTATGTAATTATTTATATTTGTGAGATGTCCCAAAATGTGAGTTTGAATACACATGCATCCACTACATTTGTGAATAAATATGTGCTATTGTTGTTGTGAATTGCATTTATGAATATTGTGATATTGTTTGGTAATCATTTGTTGAATTTATGGCACATTGGAAAAAGTTTAGATATTGTGAAATGAAGGTGCTGGTGATGGTAAATGGGTATAGTCATTCCCTCCACGGAACAACCCGACGAGGTGACGTGGTTGAGGGTTTGTTTGGCAAGGGAGGTAGACACGGCCTCCTGCGTTCCCATCGTACTATCCGGATAGCACCCTGATGAGATACGAGTTAACGCCAAATAAGGGAGAATTGGCGTTATGAAATGAATGAATTGAAATCCCCTTGGTGGGTTTTTGCTCAGGTTCAGCCAAACATTGGGCGGGAGTGTTTTCTTTAGGGAGACTCCATGATTTATGGAAAGTATGAAACTTATAGATGCATCTGTTTTTATAATGAGCCGAATTGGATGATATTACTTATGTATTGATGATTAGTTGGAAATTGTGGTTTTGACATTTCCACACTCATCACTCATTTATTGTCTCAACATGCCATCGCACTCCATTCACTGAGTATTTTATATTCACTCCTCTTTTATTATCTTTTTCAGAGGATGTGTAGATATAGCAGCAACCCTCTTTATTAGATAGATCCAGCCGATGAAAAGCCATCAGAACTTTTTGTTGGTGTTCGCTCTTTCTAGTTGCGAAGTCTTGAGACTTATAGAAGGACCCATCGGAGGGCATATTTTTGAAACGGAAAACTTTTATTTTGGAAATATTGTTTGAAAACTTAATTATTGTATATCTTACATATTTATATTTCCTTAAGTAGAACTTTTTCCAAATATATCAAATGTTTGATGTGTTGGATTCATTGGATTGAATGATGATATTTCTATAGCCTTACGGGGTTTTGAGTTATGTGTTCGTAACTGTACGTATTCCTAGATCACGAAACGATTGTCACATGCTCGGACTTGCGGGTCGGGGCGTGACAATTTTATTGGTATCAGAGCCAGGTTTTGAAGTTATAAAAAGTTTTTCCAATATTTCCGAATGATTTTAAAGGTTTTTGTACTTCTAAAAGTTTTTTAGAAAAATTAAAAATTTTTAATAGGTTATAGGAAATTGACATACTTCTAACTATAGGTGTCTAGTGTCATTTTAGTATTATAAGTTAAAGTAGTTTCTCTTTTGTAGACTATCATGCCTCCTCGTAGGAGAATGAAGAATGTAAATGAGATTTCTCCACAAAAGCACGGGGATGAGTCGTCCTCACATGCTCTACCTCCTCCGACTTCTATTCACCCGGCTCCTCCAACCGAGATACCTCCACCACCACTTAATGCTCTTCGGCAATAAATTGAGTGGTAGAATGCATACGGTGCATATTTTTAAGCACCACCTTAAGTCCAAGTTCCTCCACCTCCTAACCCAGCGGTTCTACCGGTCCCTTTTGTAGCACCGATAGCTCCACCTACTTTAGTAGCTACACCATCCACCCGGCCACCCATTGAATTGTCCAAATTATTGAAAGAGGCTAAACAATTAGGGTGTGTGACCATTTCAGGTTCTAACGACCCTAACGTAGCCAAGAAATGGATCAAGAAAGTCCAAGAAGCAGAGATGGACATGAGGATTGATGATGAACTGAAGCTCATGGTAGCTGTGAGTTTGTTAGATAAGGATGCTAGCACTTGGTGGGATGGTTTAAAGGAGACATCAACCATACCCCTTACTTGGAGTGACTTCCTTAGAGAGTTTGATGAGAAATTTTACACACGATTTGATTGGGACTTGAAAAGAAGAGAATCTTCCATCTTCGATAGGGAAATAGGTCAGTGGCAGAATATGAAGCAGAGTTTAAGAGTTTGTCTGCATTTGTTTTAGAGATAATAGTCTCTGAGGAGTATAGGCGTTTCAAATTTGAGAATGGTTTGAATTTGAACATCCGAGAGAGAATGCTGGTGACGAAGGATCATATTTATCAAAATGTTTTGCAGTTTGCCTTAAGAGTCGAACAGATGGTGCTATAAAGAGGCAAGATTATGGAGCATCAAGGAAGGAAGAAGAGGTCTGGTGTGTTTACTCTAAGCCAAGACTCCAAGAAAAACAAAAGCATGGGTTCCTATAGTAATGGGTCAGTCACACGGTCAGTTGGTACTTCCCAAGACAAACCGTCCTTCAAGTTGAATGCTTCAGGTGGTAGTATTGGATTCGGAATGAGACCAGGGGAAAGTAAAGGGATCCTTGCACAAATTATAGTGGATACCATTTGGGTCCATGTAGGGGGCCTAGAAGGTATTATCATTACGGGAAGGAAGGCCATTTTTGACATTCTTGTCCTGAGTTGAATGCGAAAGGGCAAGGGAACCAACTCGTCTAAGGTACTTCCAGTGGTTCTAAAGGTGGCATGGCCACTGCTTCAGCACCCCCCATCGGTACAACTTCAAGAACTGGGATAGAAAGCAACATTGTGGCTGCCAATCCTCAACGTCCTCCATTACGAACTCAAACTAGGATTTATGCCATGACCAATAAAGAGACACAGAACAACCCTGATGTTGTTATAGGTAAATTTATTTAAGCACAAATTTATTGATTTGAAATGCATGTTATTGATGATTTCATGATTCGAGATGTTAATAATTATTCTAGTGGAGTATTCAGGATATTTGATATTTTATAAATGATCTAATGGGACGTTATAGGAATTATAATAAGATCTGGCTAACGATCACTTAATGGTTATATTAATAGGTATGATGAAAATTTTTAGAGTTGAGACCCACATACTTATTGTTACGGGATCAAACAATTCTTTCATTAGTAGAGTTTTGTTAGGCATGCCAATAGGCCTATGATACCACTTGAAGAAGAGTTGTTAGTAGTTACTCCTTTAGGTGAGCAAATGGTTAACAATACAGTTTATAAAGGTTGTGGTGTTTTGGTAGATGAAATGATTCTTGAAACTGATTTAATTCCCTTAGAGATGAAGGATTTTGATGCAATTATGGAGATGGATTGGTTACACCTTCATCAGACATCCGTGAATTATTTTACTAAGGAAGTGGAGTTCCGAAAGCCTAGATGTCCAGCACTTGTCTTTATTAGTGAATGCCGAATAGTGTCGAAATGTGTAATATCTATATTAGAAGCAAGTAGGTTGATGTACAATGGATGTAAAGCATACTTATCTCATATCATCAATACCACTGTAGAAAGTTCTACTTTAGTTGATATTCCAGTAGTAAATGAGTTTCCAAATGTGTTTTCGAAAGAGCTTTCTGGTTTACCTCCAAATCGGGAGTTTGATTTCATTATTGATCTACTCCCCGGCACTACACCCATTTCCATACCACCTTATAGGATAGTACTCACTGAGTTGAAGGAGTTAAAGATGCAACTCCAAGAGTTTCTAGATAAAGGATTTATTCGGCCAAATTCTTCTCATTGGGGTGCACCAGTCTTGTTTGTAAAAAAGATAGATGACACTTTAAAACTCTGCATTAACTATCGGCAATTAAATGCAGTCACTATTAAGAACAAGTACCTACTCCCTAGAATTAATGATCTTTTTGACCAACTTTAAGGTGCATATGTGTTTTCAAAGATTGATTTGAGATCGGGTTATCATCAATTAAAGATTAAGGGGAGCGATGCACATAAGACAACATTTAGGACTAGGTATGGACACTATGAGTTTTTAGTGATGCTGTTTGGATTAACCAATGCTCCTGCTGCTTTCATAGATTTGATGAGTAGGGTATTTCACTCATATCTTGATAAGTTTGTGATTGTGTTCATTGATGATATATTGGTATATTCAAAGAGTAATGAAGAACATGCAGAACATCTCAGGATTGTTTTAAAGACACTTCGGGAGAAATAATTGTATGCTAAATTCTCAAAATATAAATTTTTGTTGAAATAAATTGGGTTCTTGGGGCATATTGTGTCCGGCAAAGGGGTATTTGTGGATCCAAAAAAGGTTGAGGTTATCGTGAAGTAGGAACAGCCAAAGAATGTAACTGAGGTTAGAAGTTTTCTTGGATTAGTAGGGTATTATAGAAGATTTGTTGAGGGATTTTTTTAAAATTGCAACCCCTTTGTCCAGATTGACGAGAAAAGAGACTAAATTTCTGTGGAATGATAAGTGTGAAGCTAATTTCCAAGAGCTCAAGAGGAGGTTGACATCTGCTCCAGTCCTTACTCTTACATCTAGCAGCAGTGGATATGTTGTCTATAGTGATGAAAGTAAACAAGGATTGGGATGTGTATTGATGCAGAATGATAAAGTTATAGCTTATGCCTCCCGTTAACTAAAGAAACATAAAGAGAATTACCCTATTCATGATTTAGACCTAGCAGCAATTGTGTTTGCCTCGAAAATTTGGAGACCTTATCTGTATGGAGAGACTTCTAGGATTTTCACTGATCACAAAAGTTTGATATATTTGTTCACACAAAATGAGCTAAATTTGAGGCAAAGAAGATGGTTTGAGTTGATTAAAGATTATGACTTGGCGATAGATTATCATCCCGGTAAAGCTAGTATGGTTGCTGATACATTGAGTCGGAAGTCTTCATCTAATATGGAGTCACCGAGGAAGACATATCTTTTTTATTTGATTGAGATTCAAACCCTTAGGGTGAGGTTAACAAGTGATGGACAAGGTGCATTGTTGGCTAGATTTGATGTAAGACCCAGTTTAGTAGATCGTATTCGGGAGCTCCAAGTTGCAGATGATGAGTCAAAGATAATAATTGAGAAAGTTAACAATGGAGAAGGAAATGAGTTTGGAATCCGTGATAATGGGATGTTTGTGTTTAAGGACAGTATTTGTGTTCCTAAGGATATTGAGCTCCGTAGGGCTATTCTTGAGAAAGCGCACTCATCGGCCTATGCTATGCATCCGAGAAATACTAAGATGTACTGAACGATCAAGGAGAATTATTGGTGGCCAGGAATGAAAAGAGAGATTGCTGAGTTTGTGTCTAAGTGTTTATTATGTTAGTAAGTAAAGGTAGAACATCAAAAGCCAGCCGATAATCTCGAACCTTTACCAATTTCCGAATAGAAATGGGAACATATAACTATGGATTTTGTTGTCGGTTTGCCTCGAACACCGAATAGATATGATGCTATTTGGGTAATTATCGATCGACTCACCAAATCAGCCCACTTCTTGCCGATCCAAAATATATATTCTTTGGAGAAGTTATCCAAATTGTATGTTGATGAAATTGTGAGACTTCATGGGGTTCTGGTATCGATCGTGTCCGATCGTGACCCTCGTTTTACCTCTCGGTTTCGGCGAAACTATAAGAATCCTTAGGCACTCAACTGAAATTTAGTACTGCCTTTCACCCTCAAACCGATGGGCAGTCTGAACGCACAATCCAATCATTAGAAGACATGTTTAGAGCTTGCGTATTGGATTTCCCAGGTAACTGGGATAAACATTTTCCTTTGATAGAGTTTGCTTATAACAATAGTTATCAAGTTAGTATTGGAATACCTCCATATAAAGCCTTATATGGATGGAAGTGTAGAATTCCATTGTACTGCAATGAAGTTGGAGAAAAAAAGATTGAGAATATGAGTTGATCGAAACCACTACTGAGAAGGCCAAGTTGATTTGGCAAAGAATAAAGGCAGCTCAAGACCGACAGAAAAGTTATGCCGATAAAAGAAGAAGGCCTCTAGAATTTGAAATTGATGATATGGTATTTTTGAAAGTATCTCCTTGGAAAGGAGTTATTTGATTCTGAAAGCGGGGAAAGTTAAATTCTCGTTACATTGGTCTTTATAAGATCATAGAAAAGGTTGGATAACTAGTTTATCGGTTAGAATTGCCTCTGGAGTTGGAGAAAATTCATAATGTTTTCCATGTCCTTATGTTGAAGAAGTATTTGGCAGATCCTTCTTATATCCTTGAAGCTCCTCCAATTGAGTTGAAAGAAGTTTTGAATTTTGGAGTTCAACCAGTAGTTGTCTTGGAAAAACAAGTTAAAGGTCTAAGGAATAAGCAGATACCGATAGTCAAAGTCCTATGGAAGAATAACCAAAGAGAAGAAATGACTTGGGAATCTGAGGAGACGATGAGAAAACAATATCCTCAATTATTTGAAGTATAGATATGTTCTGAAATTTTAAGGACAAAATTTCTTTTAGGGGGATAAAAATTGTAACACCGGATAAGTCTGAATTTTTGATGTGTACTCTAAGTGATTTATTTAGAATTTTTATATTTTGTAAAATAGAGGAAATATAGTTAATTTAAATATAAGTGTAAATTTCTGCTTCTTGAGTCATCCGAGAAACCTCTCTAGATACTTGATCGATAGTTTCTAAATTTTAAAATTTCTAATTGGTAAATCTATCGGTTAATTGAGTATTCAGTGATCAGCATTTGGTGGGATTTGACTCATGTAAGAAAATTTATCCGTTCGATGAGATTTTAGTGTGTAGTAAACAAACTTTTCAAATTTTGATTTTTTTTCCTGATCGGTAGCCGATTGTGACTGTTTCTTAGTGGTTTACTATCTCCTCGGTACAAAGTAAAGTTACAAATTTATTGCATATTGTAGAGTTGGGTTGACAGATCATTTTTCATAATTTTTATAATTTTATATATACCCATTGGTACACTCAATTTTCTTATACCGTTCGGTATATTGCTATTCACTTACACTTTTGATAGTAAATATTTACACTAATAGGTGTTTTGGAAATCCCATCGGTAGTCATTTTAAAATAGTTGTTCGGTACTGTGTTAATCTACCAATAAGCATTTTACTTTACCTCTCGGTATGTTACCGTTCACTTGTCTTAGACCATCGGTAAATATCCTGTTAGAATTACCACATGTTCTATCGGTACCGAATGATAGTTTCATTTTCTTCCTTTTTCCAATTCCAGTTGGTTATCTTAGACAACATTTGTAATTTTCTAACCAGTGTAATTTGTTTTACTCCTGTTCAATCACTCTTGAATTTAATAAATTTATTTATTTTTACTTTTATTTTTATTTTCGTTATTAGTCTCGTCTTAGTAATGTTTTTCGATATTGATTTTGAAATAACCGATCGGTAACAACACTGCGAAACTCCTCCGTTTGGATACTTGAACCTTTCCATCGGTAATTCCCATCGGTATATACACAAATTGTTCCATCGGTTATTTGTATCTTTCGGTAATTGCATTTAACTCTTCTTTTACTTATCGGTAATACCCATTGGTAGTTACGTTTAACCCTTTATTTTGTTGATCGGTTATATTTTCATTTTCTTGTTCAGTCATTGCCTACTGATTGGTTATGCTTGAATGAATTCCTACCTTTGAACATCCAAAGCCTTCGGTCAATTCACCACCATTCGGCAAATGGGATTTTGCTGCCTTTGGATATTCTTCCACACATATTGCCTTCGGTTATTTTCAACAAATACATTATTTGTCTTCAATTCCAAAATTGCTTGGCCGAACATGTCTTCATTGAGCTTTGAACCCATGACCCACACCTCCTCCAAAAAGATCTTTGCTGCTAAGATATTCAAACCCTTTAGTTATATTATGCTTTATTTATTATTTATATTATATTTCAAAAAAAATTATATATTTATATTTCTAAATAAATTATATTTTCATTTTCAATTTTTTCTCTACCCATCAGTAAGCACATTGTTTCTAGCTAGACCCAACTCTCAATACTTAACTCATAGTGTTAACTTATCCAAAATCAAAGAGGACATGATGAGATAATTGTAAAATTGAGGAATGAACAAGGACCACTAGGGAAATATTGAAAATGAGTTTAAGATAAAAAGGGGTGAAGACCTCAGAAATTCACGAACTCAGAGAACTCGATTTCTCTTTCTCTATCTAGATCCTCCTTCCTCTTTTCTTCCAAATTCATTCGATTTACTAGCAAG
Organism: Dillenia turbinata; assembly: GCA_037126225.1. Lineage (NCBI taxonomy): Eukaryota > Viridiplantae > Streptophyta > Magnoliopsida > Dilleniales > Dilleniaceae > Dillenia > Dillenia turbinata. Next base: position 12,482,846 of record JBAMMX010000002.1, on the reverse strand, counting down.
TCTATAGATTTAATATTGCAAACTACTCTACAATCTTCTAAAGTTAGATTCTAGTCATGATCTTGGAAGAACTTAAGAAAGTAGAGATATCTCAAGAGAGAGCAAAATTCTAGGGTTTGGTGTAATCCGAACGGGAAAAATATCTTGGAGACAAGAATTAAGGTATTTTCATTTTCCTATACTATCATTTAGTTTACTTATCTTATTTTTTACTTAGATTTGGAGACTACTAAGTCACAGTAAATGGCGAAGAAAGTAGATTTTGACTGATTGGAATTTTGGGGATTAACTTGAAAATAAATCTTGATAATTTTTATTTTTTGATAATATTCTTTAAGAGTCGAACAGATTGATCGTGGCAAGACTATTGCTGTAGAGGAATTTGGGAGTGACTATCCTCCCGAACACTGTGAGTGGATGGACTATTGTGCTTTGAATGAGAAAATGATTTTTATAAATTCTTTTATAAGTGATTTTTAAATGATTTTCTACAATTATTTGTGTTTGTGAGATGTCTCAAATGTGAGTTTGAATACACATGCATCTACTGTATTTGTGAACAAATATGTGTCATTGTTGTTGTGAATTGCATTTATAAATATTGTAGTATGGTTTGATAACCATTTGCTAAATTTTATGGCATATTGGAAAATGTTTGGATATTATGAAATGAAGGTGCTGGTGATGGTAAATGACTATAGTCATTCCCTCTACGGAGCAACCCGACGAAGTGACGTGGTTGAGGGTTTGTTTAGCAAGGGAGGTAGACGCAGCCTCCTGCGTCCCTGTCGTACTATCCGGATAGCACCCCGGTGGGATACAAGTCAATGCCAAGGAAGGGGGAATTAGTGTGGTGAGCTTTCGTCCACATTCGGTCAAACGTTGGGCGGGAGTGTTTTCTTTATAGAGACCCTATGATTTATGGAAAATATAAAACTTGTGGATGCATCTGTTTTTATAATGAGCTGAATTGGATGATATTACTTTTGCATTGATGATTAGTTGGAAATTGTAGCTTTGATATTCCCACACTCACCACTCATTTACTGTCACAACATGCCATTGCACTCCACTCACTGAGTATTTTATACTCACTCTTCTTTTATTATCTTTTTCAGAGGACGTGTAAATATAGCAGCATCATTCTGTATTAAATAGATCCAATCGAGAAAAAGCCATCGGGACTTTTTGTTGGTATTGGCTTTCCCTAGTTGCGAAGTCTTGAGGCTTGTAGATGGACCTATTGGATGGCATATTTTTGAAATGGAAAACTTTTATTTTGAGAATGATATTTGAAAACTTAATTATCGTATATTTTACATATTTATATTTCCTTAAATAGAACTTTTGCCAAATATATCAAATGTTTGATTTGATGGATTTATTGTATTGAATGAGGATATTTCTACAGCCTTGTGGGGTATTGGGGTATGTGCTGGTGACTGTACGTATTCCTAAATCACGCGACGGTTGTCATGTGCTCGGATTTGCTGGTCGGGGCATGACAGTTGGCTCATGACAACCCTAGATTTTCCCCCTTTTTAATCAAAGCTGTAATACCGACACTATGGTATTCGAATATTATTTCCGTTTTTGAATTTAATAAAATGATCCTCATTTTATATATATATATATATATATATAGAAAATATTTAATATTATTGATTTTCGATTTTGGGGTTTTTAATTTAAATTCTTGGTATATTTACAATGTCGTTCCCGCGATTCGTAATGTAAAGTTAGTATAAAAATATATATATAAATAATAACAATAATAATAATAATAATAATAATAATAATAATAATAATAATAATAATAGTAAAAAAAAAAAAAAAGAGAAAGCGGGTTAGGGTTAGAAAACCCTAACCCTTTTCCCATTCTCTCTCCCTCTCTCTCTTTCTCCCGCCGCCGCTCCCTCTCCCTCCGCCTCCCTCTCCTCAGCCGCAGACGGCCAGCCACTCCGCCACCCACGGCCGTCGCTACCACCCGCAGCAACCATCGATCACTTCTCTCTCTACCTTCCCCTCGGTCTCACTCTCTATCGCTCTCTTTCCCTCTCTATCCCTCGCGATCTCGCGAGTCTCAATCTCTCCCTCTCGCGGTCCTCCACCGTGTTCCGCCACCCACAACCGCCACCATCATTGCCGTGCAGTCGACGTCCCCTCTCTATCACTCTCCGTTTCTCTCTCTACCAGTCTCTGTCTCTCTTTCTTCTTCACGATCTCTCTCACCCGCGACTCTCTCGATCTCTCTGTCCCTCTCTGTTTCGCTCTCTATCTCTGTCTCTCAGTCTCCCTCAGTCTCTCTCGCTCTGCTCCTCCCTCGCCTGCCCGCACGTGCCTGCCCGCACGATTGCTCGCGCGCTGACGGCTCCCCTCCTACACGCGACTGCCTCTGCGCCCACGCGACTGCAACGTGTGACTTTCCCTTCCGGTGCAGCCGCAGGCACTTCTTTCCCTCTGCTGCGAGCAGGTTCTGCCACCTGCGGAAGAGCCAACCGAAAACCCTAGGCTGGCTACGATTTCCCCACTGCGCAGGTAAGGGTGAGATTTTGAATTCGGTAGCTTTAGGGTTTTGGTTCTTTCGTAATTTAAGCGTAAATTTCTGAACCTTACTTCGAATTTGAAGTATTGCAGATTCTGGACTGAGTAGAACGAAGCTTGAACCAAAGGATTTTGAACTGCGAAGACCCTAGGTGAGGATTTCTAACTCATTCGATTTATTTGAATGCATTTAGGGTGAAATTAGCATAAGGAAGTGTTGTATAGGTTTAGGATGTACGTTAGATTAGATTAGAATACATTGTTTGATATTATATGTTATTATTTAGGTTAAGTATAGAATTTTATACGAAATTGAGCTGTTTCGGAAGATAGAATTGAGTTAAATTGATTTAAATGGTTTCACGTAGAGTTTAATTTGATGAATGCATGAAAACGGTCAAAATTCGGGATTTGAGCCTAAGGATGGATACGTTGTTTTACATTATAGTTGATGTTGCATATAGGTAAGTTAAATACAATCTCTATATTATGAAAATAGGCTTCAATACCTTAAAAATGACATATGGGTTGAAGAAATCGGATGTGAATTGAAAAGTGTATGAATTTTCAAAGATTTTTCTAATTTATAGGGAATTTATGTATTTAGACATGTTTTCGATTTTTGAACGACTTTAGGTTTGAATTTAGCTTGATTTTGATTTGGTTAATCACTTATAAATGGAATGAAAATTTATGACATTGGAGTTGATTCATAAATTGGAGAATTAAGGTTGTATAAACTTAGGGAAAATGATAAACCCTAAGATTAATTGGAAATTTGATGATTTTTGTGATAATTTGATTATGTTGATCTTGTTGGAGACTCGAGGACTCGAGTTTGGTTTAATTGTGGAAATATGGAGTGGCCACCCTCCCTAGAAGGTGAGTGAGACCCTAATCTCCTGCATGAAATAGTGAAACCTGATTTTTATCATGATTTTAATAAAACATGCTTTTGATATGCATGATCTCGACGTGTGAAATTGAAATTCAAATCTGTTTTGTGATTATTGGAGTGTCGTACTTATGTTTTTCATGATTATGCATCCATGTTTGAATGAAATGAAATTGTGCCATGATTTGAAAAATGAAATGTTTTCTATTCTACCATTGCATCGGTTGTTGATTTGATATGATTTTGATGAAATGTATGTGGCACACGGATTTGAAATGTTTTGAGATCTGTGATGGTTCTTATCTGCGGGACGTTGTGCCCTTGTGATACTGTGATGATGACATTGATGATTCCGTAGCTACGAAGGGACTTTGTAGAGGCACGAGTTGTCTGGATACGCTTCTGTAGGAGGTATCCGCAAATGTCCTCATCGGGGGAGGATGTGTGTGACGCCACCGTCTAGCACCGGGCGGTGACCTATTTGACGAGACTGGGTAAGCAAGGAGCTAAGCCCACGGCCAACGTCGGGGTAGAGAGCTACTTTTGAAACACTTTGCATAATAACACCCCCGATGCGCCTGTCCTTGGTCATGGTAGACCTTTGCCAGGATCCTTTCGGCCAGCTCTATGATCTACTTGATTTTTTTTTTTAAATGGATGCATATATGTATGATATCGTGTGACTGCATAAATGAGATCATTTTATTGAACATATCATGATTTATTGCGAAACTTGAGTTATTGTTTACGAATGATATTATTTGACACTCCAATATTCACCTACACTATTAGTACTTGAGATTAATCCCCTCACTCACTGAGTATCCTCCCATAGATACTCACCCCTCCTCTTTCCCTCCCCAGACAGGATTTTTGTGATAGTACGACGTATTTGGCTCGAGGACTTGATAGATTGTTGGCGGATTTGGTGATTCAGGAAGGTGAGATCTTAAGTTTAAATTGAAAGATGAATTATGTATTTTATTGTCGACCCTGCGTGGTCTTGTTGAGGTCCGTAGTTGACCGTGTACTTATTTTGGGATGACTGTATAATTTATGTATGTTTATTTGCGAAACTCTCGTAATTCATTTGCATTGAGGCGATTGTACGTATTTGAATGCTACTTGGGAATTTGTAATATATTGTATAAATTTAGGTCCTCTCGGTATGGCGGCTGCTCATGCTCTAGTTGAGCATGACAGTAGAGGTCTGTGGCTAGGGTTGTTGATAGATTTTTTATAGCCTTGCGTTGTTCTGGATGTCGGCTTTGGGAGTTGATTTTGGAGAGGCTGGGATGACCATTTGTTTTATTTTCTGGATTGTTTTGAATGTATACAGGTATACAGGTTTGATTGTATATGGGAGACCTTCGATTTATGGGGAGGTTCTGCCCGATTTTATGTAGAAATACAGCCGGCATCCAGGGCAACGAGCGGCTGTTCACGATTCTCGGTTCGGGGCGTGACAAAAGCCCAAATCCTTCTTTATCTTGGGGTTTGATTGGGAGTTTGGAAGCATGATGGAGTGGATTTAGTGATGGAAAAATTAATTTCAAGAGAGAAATAGAGAGAGAAAGGAGTGAGGTAAAGAGAGGGGAAAGAGAGAGAGAGAGTTAAGTGTGAGAGAAGTGTTGAATGGGAGGAGAGAAAATGAATTGGGTTTTTTTTTTTGATCATAAAATTACCATTTTGCCCCTCCTCTTTGTTAAATTTAATTTTAAGTTTGGAGGGTATTTTGGTCATTTTGTACTTTTTTTCATGAGCACAAGTCGCCTTTCTTTGGAAACATGTCGTCCTGGAGTCTAGGTTTCCAATCCCTTAAGTCACCCCATGAGTTTGGACAAGTCGCCTTGTGGATGCAAGCCCTCTGAAATCATGTCTGCACATTAGCCATGTCGCCTTACTCATTGTACAAGGCACCTCACAATGTCCAAGTCTCAGAGACCTTAGCCTACAGATCATACAAGTCGCCTCCTCACCTTGTGCAAGGTGACTCATCAACTTTGCAAACACCCATGAGTCGCCTCCTCCCTTTCTCAAGGTGCCTTACTCACCATTTCCACATATCCAAGTTGTCACACTCTCTCTACAAGGTGGCATGCCTCTTTCATCTTCCTCACACAAGCCAACTCACTCACATTGCCAAACCCTTTGTCTCTCACATACCTTAGCTATACAAGCCAATTCATTCCCACACCTCACAATATCCAAGTCTCAGAGACCTTAGCCTACAGATCATATAAGTCGCCTCCTCACCTTGTGCAAGGCGACTCACCAACTTCTCAAACACCCATGAGTTGCCTCCTCCCTTTCTCAAGGCGCCTTGCTCACCATTTTTGTAGCACCGAGAAACAGTGAGAGAAAAAAAAAAGGAAAGAAAACAAAACTACTTTACTCTTCATATTCTCCTCACCCGACTGTGTTAATTTTTTCTTCCTCATTCTCTCTCTCTCTCTCTCTCTTTCTCGAATGTCTCGGCCTCTCCCTCTCTTTCACAGCACTCACTCTCTCCCAATTCTCTCTCGATTTTCTCTCCCTCTCCCTTACTCTCTTCTACACTTTCTCTCTCACAAGAGGCAGAAGGTTAGGGTTTCCACATAAAGCAAATTTTGGGGATTTTTGAAATCCAATGCCTCTGACTTCGAAATTAAGGTAATTTTTTACTCAAAATCTTGTATTTAGCTTCATTTACACTAGATTTGGGTTTATTATTGAGATTTGTGGATGTTGGTAGAGGAACTGAAAACCCTAGGGTTATAAAACATTGGGTTTAGCATATAGGATGAATGAAAAATTGTGTAATTATATAAACAGAGCATGGATTAAGGTTCTGAACTTAGAAAAATGGTGGAAAGAGAGATTTAATTGAAATCTCAATTTTTTTACAATCTGGACAGCTTGTGTAGTCTATGATCTTTCTACTATAACTCCTTCTACAATATTGAAAACTGAATTGCTGAAACTAGACTTCTAAAGCTTTAAAATGACATATGACTCAAAGGATTTCATTGAGAATAAAATTTTTGGTGAATTTTTGAATTGACATGAATTCTACAGAAAATCTATTCTATTCCCAATTCTGGCAATAAGTTTTAGTGCAGATTTGAGCTATTTTCAAGGTAGATTTAGGTTTAAGTCTGAACATAAAAGTTATAGATCCATGTTTTGTCTTTAAATTGAGACTTGAATCACTTAAATTCGATATATATGGTGAAAGTTATGATAATATTTTTGGGACTACGCATATTGAGTTATGAATTTTGGTCTATGATATTTATGGACTTAGATACTTTCGTATAATTTGAATATATTAAGGACATAAACATAAAGGTTGTAGTTTTATGTCTAACTTTTAAGTAAAAATTGGAATTTTCATGATCCGAGTAGTGTAGATCAAGATACGATTATTTTTCTATAACATATTGTGCTGGAAATTTATTGAAAAATTAGGAATTTGATATATTGGGAGGAACCAATTTACTCTAATGTCGGTATACAATTTAATGATTAAATTGTGACAAATGTCTTAAGTTAAGACATTCGAAATCAGAGAAAGGGTTGGATTTTGTTCGATTTGGAAATTGAGAGTGATTACCCTCCCAAAAGATGAGTGGATGGTTTATTGTGACTTTAAATGAGTAAAATTATTTAAAATTCTTTGCAAATGATTTGGAATGATTTTTATACGATTGATATGAACTGTTTCGTGATCGTGGAGTGTCCAAAATGTGAATTTGAACTCGATATGCATCTATTATATTTATAATTGAAATTGTGTCACGTGATTATTGTATATTTGATTGATGAATGCTAAATTATGGTTTGGTAACTGATTATTGAAATTTTGGCATATTGATTGAGAAATTAAATGATTGTGAAAAAAAAAAAAAAAGAGATGGTGCAGTGAAAATGACTATAGTCATTCCCTCCCATGGAGTGACCAGATGGGGTGACGTGATTAAGGGTTGGATTAGATTAGCAGGGGAGACAGACATGACTCCCTTTGCTATATGTTGAGCTATATCTGGACGCACCCTAGTGAGGCACGATTCAACGCCAAAGAATGAGGTTTTGGTATTTTGAGATATATGGAATGAAAACCCCTTTGCGAGATTTCGTCTGGGTTCGGCTAAACCTAGTACGGGAATGTTTTCATAGAAGGACCCCATGATTTTCAGAAAATATGAATTAAATGGATGCATGTTTGTTAAATTATCCTGATTTATTGAAATCGTTTCATATATATATAATATTGTTAATGAATTATAATTTGACCACCCCACCTTTATCCCTCATTTATTGTCACAACACCATTATACTCCACTCACTGAATATTCTCAATACTCACCCCCCTTTATACTTTTCAGAGGATACTTAGTAGGGGGACTCAACTTGGAAGCTGTGGAAGAATTATTTTTGCTGATTTACATAGGTATTTAATGATATAGGGTTTATTTTGGGATGATGTGTAATCCATGGAAGGGAAAATTTTGTATTAATCTTTTGGTTTGGATTTAATCGATACTTATCCTATAACAAGGGGCAAGTATTGATAGAATCCACGCTTGCTCATTGTGAAACTTGTTTATTTTTGTTTAAATTCCCTTTTTGCAAAACTTATTGTTTCAAATAGGACATTTGGACTTTTATTTTGAATTTTTAGTTGTATATCGATGAGATGGTGTTGGAAACTGTTTGGAAGACCGGGTTGGCCAAATTGCATGCGTGTATGTACAAGGATGGATCCGGTGGATCTTTTGTTTGTGTGATTTTGCATGCTTTTGATAATTGATGACCTAGAAGAGTCATTTGAATATTGTTGAATTGTTTTTAAATCAGGATAAATAGGTTAAATGTCTTGCGGTGTTCCGGTATATGAGGAGGTTTTGCCCATATTCGGGATTACGAGGCAGTTGTCGCGTGCTCGATCCAAGGATCGGGACGTGACAATTTTCACATATCCAAGTTGTCACACTCTCTCTACAAGGTGACATGCCTTCTTCATTTTCCTCACATAAGCCAATTCACTCATATTGCCAAACCCCTTGTCTCTCACATACCTTAGCTACACAAGCCAATTTATTCCCACACAAGGCTACTTGCCTCTCACATTTTCTACAACCACAAGTCTACTTACTCACCACCCAAGTCCACTTATCTCTCACATTCCTCATACACACAAATCCCCTTATCCAACCATGAGGCTACTTGCCTGTTGGATATGCCCACGTGGGGCAGTTACAATACTTGAATATTTGAAATTCAAATGAGGGGTAATGGGTAGTTACCCATTACCCCACTCCCCTTATTTCTCTCTAGAGAACTCTTACGGGAGTAAGAAGTCTAATTGCAATTTTGAGTATTGAATAGTGAGACGTAATATACAACCGTGAAAAAAAAAAATTCTTTCTTTTGAGAGAGAATTAATTGTTATGAGAACAATTAATTGTGAGAGTTTTTCGATCATTTACAAATCACCGGATTAAAGGGTTGGATCGTTGTGGTATTGCGGTGATAGTTCGATTACTGTGACTATTATCCCGACTTCGAGAAATTCGCATTGGGAGTTCACGGTTCCGAATATTTTCTGCATCACCGATTAAGATATATCGCGAATTTAAACTTTTACGATTCTGAAATTTTATTTATTGCTTCCGCTACGTGTATGTGTCACGAAATTTCTAACATTGGTATCAGAGGCTATTTGAAATATTTTTAAATAATTTTTCGGAATAGAATTTGGGTATAAAAATATAAGATATAAAATTTGGGGTCTGGATCATGGATGAGTTTCGTAAATCCAATTATACCACTGTGTTACCCAAATCACGTAGAACACGAAAATAATTTTTTCGTAATTTTCTGAGCATGTTTAGGTCAAGAAAATTCCGGTTGAAGCATTCAGCCGTGAATAGTGACCAAACCCTTCAACCCCAGATTTGGCGAGATTTAGGTCAAATCGATTCATAAAAATGGTAGATCTGTGTTTGCCTCTGTTAGATCTACATTTTGATATATATATTGCATGCATTCTGCACCGGAATGTGAGATTTCTGAAAAATGGGTTGGAGAAATCCGAATTGCAGACATTCGGGCGAAGAAGAAGCAGGCGCGTGAGGGACACGCGATAGGAGGCGTGTGTTACCCAGCAGACTGGCGCGTGCACCACACGCGTGAGAAAGGCGCGTCGGTACACGGCGCCCAGGCGCGTGCATCTCAAGCGCGCGTAGGCGTGTGAGATGTCGGGGTCTGGCCGGCTTAGACCCGAACCGGTTCAGACCCGACCTGAAACGGGATCCAGACCGGGTTCCGGATCGCTCGCACGCCCGCTCGTCAGGCGCGTCTGCGGACACGCACCGGGCTCGTGCAGGCGCGTGCCTGACGCGCTACGCGTTCTGCACACGCCCAGGAGCCTTCTCGGTGCGTGTGGGCGGGTGAGATGCGCCGCGAGGGTCCTGGCGGCTCGTGACTCCCAGCGGCGCGTAGGTCGTCCTAAAATTGGATTTTTCTGATTTTCTGAGGGTTTTGTGATAAAAAGTGACTAATTGTGGGTTTTTATGTATTGAATCCTATTCCGAATGGTGAGATGTAATCCTGGATTGTGGTGTATGGTGTCCGTTGACTCATATGCTCGTCTTGGGATCTGTATTCAAGTCATTTTGGTTTTGGTGATTCGTAGGGTACATAAAATTATGAACTAAGTATCAATATGTCACTAATATCTTTTTTTTTATGTGACAGAGACATGGCTGCAACGAAAACTGTCGTTCTAGATCTCGTATAGGGAGACAAGCTAAACAGTGACAACTATGATATTTGGCATCGGAAGGTTCAGTTTGTCTTCGAGGAACAGGAACTCGAGGAAGTTCTTAAGAACGAGATGGTGGACCCCGGGGAGGGTACCACGGCACAAGCACGACGGGATCAGGAGGTGTATCATGCTTGGAAAAAGAAGGATGGCCAAGCGAGAGTGATCCTTCTTAGCAGCATGCACGATGAGCTGATTCCGATCTACGAGCAGTATCTTACTGCACAGTCGATCTGGCATGCTCTGAGAGAGCACTATGGCTTCCCGTCAGCTCCTAAGTTGAGGATGCTGACCTATAAATTCATCACGTACAAGAAGAGACACGATCATACCATGAAACAACATTTAATGCATATGTCGAGTATGATCGCCTCTCTGAAGAATATAGGGGAGCTGATGTCTGATGAGCTTCAGGTACTGGGTGTGATCCAGTCCTTGCCTGACTCCTGGGATGTGGTTAAGACCTATTTCACGCACACTGAGAGTATTCATACTTTCATGGACGTGAGTAGGCATTGTGAGCTCGAGGAGGAGCGTGAGGAGGTGGTTAGGTCTTCTTCTGCTCATGCTAACATTACGGAGTCGAGTAAGGGCTCCCGAGAAGTAAAGCGCAAGTGGCACAAGCATGAGAAGAAGGCCAAGGGCCAAGGCAAGAAGAAGCACTCTACCAAGACCAACGACAGAGGACAGAAACGCAAGAAGAAGGAGCTCGATAAGAGCAAGGTCCAATGCTATATGTGTGGCAAGACTGGGCATTTCGCACCCGAGTGTGGCGAGCGAAAAGTAATTCCTTCTTCTTTACATGGTTTGAGTTACGTGTTATCTAGTGTGATGCTCGCTAACTCTTCTCCTTTGTGGATTGTAGACTCAGGAGCCACAGACCATGTAGCTCGCGACAGGAGTGCATACGTGGAGTTCTGCAGTTTGAGTCCCCAGGCGAGGAGGCTATACGTGGAGAATGGAGCATTTATTAAAGTGAAAGGGATTGGCACTTGCAAACTATTGCTACGAAGTGACCAAGTCTTATATGTTCATGACGTTTTGTATGCTCCTGAGATTAGGCGGAATCTAGTATCTGTCCGGTGTTTGGATTTGTTAGGATATTCTGTGTTTTTGGGAAACTCTAGAGTTTCCATTTCTTATGACAGTACTTTGATATGTTCCGGTTTAGTCCATGAGGGACTTTATGTACTAGATATGATTTCCTTTTGTGAAATTTATTCTTCTTCTACTATTGCTTTTGCATCTGATAGTGTAGTAGATGATGTGAATGTATGGCATAGTAGGTTTGGCCACATAGGGCAAGAGAGGATGACCAGGTTAGCTACGAGTGGTTTGTTGGGCCCGCTAACCAAGGTCCAGTTGCCCGTGTGTGAGTTTTGTCTTGCGGGCAAAGCTACTTGAAAACCATATGGGAAAGCAAATGAGAGCTGAGATTCTATTGCAATTGGTCCATTCTGATATTTGCGGACCCATGAATATGTGAGCCCGAACCGGAGCCACCTATTTTATTACGTTCATAGACGACTACACGCGTTTCAGTTACGTCTACTTGATCTCGCACAAGTCTGAGGCACTAGAGTGCTTCAGGAGGTTTATCAGCGAGGTTGAAAATCAGCTAGACATGAGGGTGAAAACTCTCAGAACCGATTGGGGGCGCGAGTATCTGTCTGAGCAGTTCAAAGAGCTCTGTTTCGATAGAGGCATTACGAGACAGTTGACTATTCCTGCTACTCCTCAGCAAAATGGAGTAGTCGAGAGAAGGAATAGGATTATGTTGGAGATGGTGAGGTCGATGATGGCGCAGACCAACTTACCTATCTCCCATTGGGGGGATGCATTGTTGACTGCAACATACGTCCTTAACCGTGTTCCAACAAAATCTGTAGTTAGCACCCCATACAAGCTTTGGGCAGGGAGACAGCCTGACCTTAGCCACTTGAGGCCATGGGGTTGCGCCGCGTATGTTCATGATACCTCGCATCAGTACGACAAGTTAGGCCCACGATGAAAGAAGTGTATCTTTATTAGATACTCTGAACAGTCCAATGGACATGTGTTCCTAAGAGAACATACGGACAACACTGTCACTGAGATAGAGTCTCGTGATGCCACTTTTCTCGAGAGTAATTTCCCTAAGAGAGGAGAAATCGATCGAGACTTCACCTTCTATGAGATGGATGAGCCTAGTGGCTCAGCCGAGCCTAGCGGTGGGACTCAAGACCCTATTATGGATCTTGGTCCTAGTGGGAGCGGTCCATCCGAAGGTGTGATGGCTCTCTCTCCTCGTAGGAGTAGTCGGGGACAAGTGCCTCATCGCCGTTTCCCGATTGAGGATGAGATCTTTATTGTGACTCCTGAGAATGATGAAGAGCCGAGGAATGTACAGGAGGCTCTCAAGGGTTCAGCAAAGAACCAATGGTTACAGGCCATGCACGAGGAAATGGAATCAATGAGAGTCAATGAAGTCTGGGAGATAGCTGACTTACCTGAGGATAGAAAGGCCATTGGGAACAAGTGGGTTCTCAAAATTAAAAGAAAGGCCGACAGATCAATTGAGAGGTACAAGGGCCGTCTAGTAGCCAAGGGTTACACTCAGACTAACGACATTGACTACGAGGAGACTTTCTCCCCAGTAGTCAAGTTTATTTCAATCCGTTTACTTTTGGCGATTGTCTCTAGTTTGGATCTAGAGTTATACCATATGGACGTTAAGACTGCTTTCCTTAACGGGAGCCTGGATGAGGAGATCTACATGGAATAGCCCCCCAGGTTTGTTCTAGTAGGTCAGGAGGACAAGGTCTGTCGACTTCGGAAGTCGATATACAGCCTAAAGCAGTCATTCAGGCGGTGGTACCTAAGATTTCATGAGGAGGTGATATCTTACGGTTTTACGATGGTCGAGGAGGATCATTGTGTCTATCTAATTAGGTCCGATAACTCTTTTGTGATCCTGTCGTTGTATGTGGATGACATAATGTTAGCTGAGAACGACATTCAGTATTTAATGACCATCAAAGCGTGGTTGTCATCCAGCTTCGACATGAAAGACATAGGTGAAGCTGAGTTCATCCTCGGAGTTCAGATCCAGAGGGATCGCTCGAGAAAGATGTTAGCTCTTTCACAAGAGACCTACATTAGGAAAATTCTCGAGCGTTTTGGGATGAGTGACTGTAATCCCATAGATACTCCGATCGCCAAAGGTGAAGGCCAGAGCATGGAAATGTGTCCAAAAACTCAAAAAGAAGTAAGAAAAATGCGTAAAGTACCTTACTCTAGTGCAGTGGAAAGTTTAATGTATGCAATGTTGTGTACTAGACTGGACATTTGTTATGCAGTTGGTCTGGTGAGCAGATATTAGGCAAATCCTGGAAGGGGTAACTGGAGAGCAGTGAAAAGGATTTTCCAATATCTAAAAGGAACTACAAACTTCTCCTTGTGTTACGGAGGAGGCGATTTGCGCCTTGTTGGCTATTTAGACGCCGACTGGGGAGGCGATTTGGATAAGCGCAAATCGACATCAGGTTTTGCTTTCTTACTCAATGATGGAGCCATCTCTTGGAGCAGCAAGAAGCAAACCTGTGTTGCTTTATCTACGATGGAGGCTGAGTTCGTGGCATGCTCAGTTGTAGTTCAGGAGAGTGTTTGGCTCCGAAGACTACTGGGTGACTTAGAGATTGTAGCGGATAGTGGGAGGCCAGTAATGATTTATTGTGATAATCAGACCGCTATCGTTTACACTCGAGACCCTAAATTTCATAATAGGATCAAACACATTGACACCAGATTCCATTATGTTAGAGACATCATCAAGAAATGTGAAGTAATCATTAAATACATTTCGACACACAGCATGGTGGCTGACCCCTTCACCAAACCCATCACTAGAGACTCCTTTCTAGGACATAGAGAGTCATTGGGTTTGAGTATTTTCTGACATTTCTCAGTTTGTACTTTTTGATGACATTGATGCTTATCGATTTTCTATGTATATGATTATAGTGCATTATTCAGTCACTTTTGTGCTATATTTTCATTTAATGTACTTGCTATTGTTGTCATATATGTTCTGTGAAGTGACAATAGATATGTCAGGCAGACGAGGTCGACCCTCTCACACGAGTGACCACCTCCGGTTCTGAGTGAGCGGGGATGAGATGGTTTCTAGCTGTAAGAGGCTTTGAGAGTGGCCCTGCTAGAACATAAGTCGCCCTGATATATGATCAAGATGAGGTCATATGCGATATGATTGACATGGATGTACCCACATCCATGTTGCCTGTGAGTAGCCAGATTTGAAATCTCGGATATCACCTGCGACTTGTGATATTGTCTCTGAGTTACTCTCTCTGAGATCTCTGGATAAAATCTTATGTGTAAACTGAGTCCCTATACCTGCACAGTGTTGGAGAAATATGATATATGCCCTTTTGAGAGATGAGGGAATAACACTATGACACGTGTTTCATATCACGTGTGAAAAGACAACTTGGGATAGTGGGAGCTATATTATTTGAGACAATGACTTGACATTTATCCCCGAGCCCCACTGTGTGAGACCTGATATCCATTGGATGAGATCTCTTGTGCTCTTATTACTTTCGGCTGTTTCTTGAGATTCTGATTCAGTGTTTGCTACTTTAGTCTGTTTACTGATGGCCCGGAAGATAAATTGAGGTCCGAAGGACAGGTTTAGGAAAGCAGTTGAGTTGGGACCGATAGATTCGAGTTTAGAAAAAGGAAGACCAATTGACATTGCATCACTGTTTTGTATTCACCGACCAGTCTTTTATGTTCATCCATGTATGGATTTGAACATAATAGTGGATACATAGTCAAGCGATATCTGGAGATTACTTTTGATGAGGAAAATAGCTCGATTGATGCAATCTGTCTTGGATCTGGGGTATTGTGAGCTTTCTTTTGATACTAACGGTGACTACTCGATCATCTTAACAGGTGTATCGAAAAGTCTTTGTTTGCAGGTGTACTCGTTAGTCGCACGACGTCCAACCCTGTATGAAAATCTTGTAGGGTGATGTGGTGGATCACATGAATTGTGATCTTATGATGTAAGTAAAATGCCCTCATGTGCAAGTGGGAGATGTTGGATATGCCCACGTGGGACAGTTACAATACTTGAATATTTGAAATTCAAATGAGGGGTAATGGGTAGTTACCCATTACCCCACTCCCCTTATTTCTCTCTAGAGAATTCCTACGGGAGTGAGAAGTCTAATTGCAATTTTGAGTATTGAATAGTGAGACGTAATATACAACCGTGAAAAAAAAAATTCTTTCTTTTGAGAGAGAATTAATTGTTATGAGAACAATTAATTGCGAAGATTTTTCGATGATTTACGAATCACTGGGTTGAAAGGTTGGATCATTGTGGTATTACGGTGATAGTTCAATTACTGTGACTATCATCCCGATTTCGAGAAATTCGTATTGGGAGTTGGCGGTTCTGAATATTTTCTACATCACCGATTAAGGTATATCGCGAACTCAAACTTAAATTTTATTTATTGCTTCCGCTGCGTATATGTGTCACGAAATTTCTAACATAGCCTTATGAAATTCTCTCGTCCTTTGTCTTCAAGAAGGTTTGAACCCATGAGTTCATATTTCTCCAAAAGATATTACACCACCAAACTACCTAACGCTTCAAATTTTATACGGCAAAAAAATTGAAATGTCATCCTTTGATAATTATAGGATATATATATATATATATATATATATATATATATATATATATATTAAATTGAAAAATTCAACATCAAATTTTTTTTGGGTGTTACATCCAACCTAGAGTCAATTAAAATCTAATCTCTCTCACGGTATTTTACATAAAAAATCAAAATTTAAATAAAAATTATTTAAAACCGAATTTTCGGTATTACAACTTTATTATCATTCTTTTGTTTCTTTTTCCAATAAGTTTATCAATAATGCAAATCTCACATTTTTGTAAGGTATGTCATTGCCTAAGACTTTGAAGGCAAGTGAGATGAGAACAGTTCAAACACCTGCTTTCACCCTGAGCAGCATCTTCTGAACTTTGATGCGAATATCATGACTCTGTCATCAGCATAGTGCACTGCTCTTCTCAGGATTGCAAGTTCCCCGTATATAGACAAATATATATATATATATATATATATGTATATGTATATATATATATATATGTATATGTATATATATATATATGTATATATATATAATAAATGTGCTTAGATGCAATATCGATGGGTAGGAAAAGTAAAACAAGACAAACTTCGCCATTAAGTGAAAACGAAGATTTTGGATTCATCCCTTTTATGGTGAAAAATAAAAACATAACCATCATATTGTCACCATCCAAGTTCTATCATTTTGAACAATACGCTAGCTTGAATATGATATCAAAGAGTAGGAAAAGTAAAACAAGACAAACTTCGCCATTAGGTGAAAACGAAGAATTTGTATTCATCTCTTTTATGGTGAAAAATAAAAACGTAATCATCATATTGTCACCGTCCAAGTTCTATCATTTTGGACAATACGCCAGCTTGGATATGAATAAAAAAAGGTGTTTCTTCAACAATTTAAACAAAAAAAAAAGGTCATGCATAAAATAAAATCTTTGATACTTTCAATGGTCCTGTCACAAAGCAATACAAGAAAACCTTAATATGGTAAAAATATCAAGTACCTTGGAATTCAACCTTGTCTAAGTCATGTCTATGTGTAAATCCTTCACTACTAGGTCATGTGAGGAAAAGTTTCCTCTCTCTACTTTCTCGATCGCGCTTATGCTCATCTTCTTAAGGACCTTTGTGGCACAATCACTTACTTTCAACATCACAAGGTTTGGGTACAACGATAGCAGCATAAACCTAGCTGGAGATGCTTATGTCTCCAATCAAGGCATTCAACTGACCCCGAATGAACGTGGTGCGAGGATGACAGACACAGCTAGTCGAGCCACATATGTAAAGGCACTGCACCTTTGGGACAAAGAGTCTGGAAATCTAACTGATTTCAACACTCACTTCTCTTTTATCATCAATTCAATGCAAAACAAAACATATGCAGATGGGATTGCATTCTTCTTGGTTCCTTATGGATCAGGTATTCCACCTGGCACAGCAGGAAGCAGCCTTGGCCTCGCCCCATTTTTACAAGATTTAAACACGAAAATAAACCAGTTTGTCACTGTGGAATTCGACACCTTCAAAAATGACTGGGACCCGGAGAAGGAGCATGTGGGAATTGATGTCAACTCTATGAAATCCATTGCTACTCTTCCATGGTTCTGCAGTATCCTGGATGGCAGACAAAATGATGCCTGGATCAGTTACAACTCCACGACACAAAATTTGAGTGCGGTCTTTACAGGCTTTATAAATGATACTAAAATTCAGCAACACATTTCTTCCACCATTGATCTCCGGCTTTACCTCCCAGATTGGGTTACTATTGGCTTCTCAGCTGCTACCGGATTTAACTATGAGATAAATACGATTGTTTCATGGGACTTCAGCTCACACTTGCAAGCTGATGAAAATAAAACAGTTCCTATTAGCCCTGTCCAGAGAAAAGGTGACAATAAACTTGTACTAGTTTTGAAATTGGTAGGTGGTGCTGTCTTTTTGTTGCTCCTTGTTGGTGTGCTTGTTTTTTGTTTCTGCAGGAGAAATGGAAGAAAGCATGGAGAATATCTTATCTTCCTAAAGTACATGGACAGCGAATTCAGAAAATATGTTGGACCAACGAAGTTCCCCTACAATGAATTGGCTCGTGCAACAAATAATTTCTCGGAGAAAGCAAAACTTGGAGTTGGAGGATTTGGTTTTGTTTATAAGGGATTCTTGAAGAACTTAAACCGTGATGTTGCGGTGAAGAGGTTATCAAGGGGGTCCAATCAAGGGATTAAGGAGTATGCAGCAGAGGTGAAGATCATCAGTCAGTTGAACCACAAGAATCTGGTAAAACTCATTGGTTGGTGCCACGAAAAGAGAGAGCTCCTGCTAGTGTATGAATTCATGGATAATTTCAGTTTGGATTATCATCTTTACAATGATGAGAGCTCATTGGAGTGGCCAACAAGGTACACTATTGCTCAAGGATTGGCATCTGCTATGTATTATTTACAAGAAAGATGTGATCAGTGTATTCTGCATAGAGACATAAAGTCTAGCAATATTATGTTGGATTCAAATTTCCAAGCAAAGCTTGGAGACTTCGGGTTAGCTAGGTTTGTGGACCATGAAAAAGGATCACAGACCACAGTTCCAGCAGGGACAATTGGCTACATGGCTCCAGAATGTATTACTTCTGGTAAGGCCAGCAAGGAATCAGACATCTACAGCTTTGGAGTTGTAGCACTGGAAATTGTTTGTGGAAGAAAACCATTTCTACCTGAGGCTGAAGAAAAACGAAAAGTAATCACGGAGTGGGTTTGGGAGCTTTATGGAAGGGGAGAGTTACTTGAAGCAGTGGACCAAAAACTTGGTGATGCAGGAATTGATCAAGTGAAAATTGGACAAATGGAGCGCTTGTTGCTCATCGGGCTTTGGTGTTCTCATCCAGATCCAAGTCACAGGCCATCAATGGTGCAAGTTATTTCTGTGCTTAATATGGGTGCTAGTTTACAGAATCTCCCACCAAGGGCAGCATGCCCTGTCTATCCTTTGAATGTGTCTCCTCTTTCTATTTCGTCATCCTATGGCTTTATGGATTCAGGGAGAGGCCAAACCCAGCCAACAAATTCTACTTATTTCAAGACTGCTTCAGGAAAGTCCATCATATCATCTTCAACCTCTTTGTCTGCAACAAGTTTGAGCAGGTGAAAAGAAAGCTTTCTCATGAAACTTTGTGTTCTTCCCTTGTCTCCTCCATAGGTTTCTTCTCTCAATTTCTTTTTAAATCAATCCACTCAGTCTTGGAGTTTACTCCTTTTGAATTTGCTGCCCTTGTTAAAGATGCGTCATAAATTTATCACAAAAAGTATGGCTTTCATCTTCTAATTGTAGAGATTGAGATCGAGGTCCTCTGGATTCTGATGGCATATGCTGCCAGTTATTTTTATTTTGTATTTTTAAATTAATTTAAGACAGGTGACTTGAACCCTTTCGCCACCTTGTAGCAGAACATCAAGAAATTTGACTTACATAAAGCCAGAAAGTTTGTAATCATGGATGTATTTCTCCTCAGATTTGTGACCAAGTTCCTTGAAATCCACATGGATCAAGCAGATGCTGCCATGGAAACTAATCTATCTTCAAAATTTACAAAGTGCATTCATATATACCTTAAATTACAACATAAAATTACTGAAATCATGTATTACCAGCTCAAACTATTTAAAGCTATGTAAGCCTTTTCCCTTCTGTGAAAGATTCTGTTAGTGGAGCTTGGGATGCTCTAGAATATCTAAACTCGTATTCGGTTCTTATGGAACCTTGGAGCATTTAAGACAAGCAAGTCAAGTGAACTTTTCCTGTCAACTGGCTTTCTTTCTATGCTAGAACCTAAAGATCACATCTTTTTCCCGTGCTCCTTCTCAAGAGAAGTCTGAAAAATCATAGCGGCACAGATAAAGCACTAGATTTATTAAAAAATATATAAATAAATAAATAAAATAAATAAAATAAAATGAAGCACAGTGCATACGATTCTAGTGCAGATCATAAAAAATCTAGAAGTGGGAATCACCTTTTGGGAGCAGAATATAAGATTCTAAAATAAGGGTTTAACTTGGCTGCTGTACATGATCCTTCAAATTTCACCTTTGGCAGGAGGCTCTATTCTGTCCAAGCGGCTCTGCTTCTTGAAGAATATCCCAGGCTTGTTTTACTGGAGGATTGTTGGTAAAATATGCCCATAAGGGGCTTTTACCATAGGTTAAAACTGAATTAAATTTTGAATTTAATTGTATTGGGTGGTTAACCCATGATCTATAATTACCCAAAAACCTCCCCCGTATCTCTACATGCAATGTCAGTTATCATTTTTATGATTAGTTTTTGAACGAAAGATGAACTCTCTGCACATTGTTGAGAAAAAGTGAGATTGTAAGAGACACGATCTAAGATAAAAAGAGGCACATATTCTCTAGAGTGAGAAATCATTGAGGAATCAAGAAAATTTCGAGTAAAAAATTTTCTCCCATCGTCTAAATCACTGAATCTAGAGTTGTGGTGCTATGAACTCATGGTGGTAGTTTGATTTTGTAATCACTATCTCGACCGAGAGTCTTAATCGAGGGATTTCATTGTTCGCAGTTTGGTTGATTTTTGCAAACATATACATTAAGGTACACATCCCAAAAAATTTTAATCCTTTTAATATTCGGAAAATTACCATGATTCCCCGTGATTGACAAATAAATCTTCTGATAATACCATAGCATAAATTCTGCATCAATATGTTTCACAAATAATTCATGAGAGAGAGAGAGAGAGAGGATCAATCATAGAAAGGGATCCACATAATTGGAAGGAAATTTTGAGAATAAGCCAAGTAAAGAAGAAAACAATTTTTGGCGGGAGAAAAAACAAAGGTGTCACTCAAGGAAAAATATCATTTATATGGTTAGCATTATTTTTCTAATTTAATTTAGATATCTTTGTGTACAATGCATTGAAATTTACAATCATTTGGGGATCCCAATTCTAAGTTCCTATTTTACATTTGGGACTTTTGTTTGAATAATGGGGTTTGTGGGTATTAAAACAGTTTTGTCTATGTTTTGGCGATGATTATTATTTTTTTATAAACTATTGGTATTCAATAATCATGTTATATTTGATTGAATTTTGTTCAATTCATATTGAACTCTTAATAGATAGAAGTCTCCCGGTATATATTTTAACGATACATAATATTTGAATCTAAAATTTTATTTAAACGGTACTATTTTTCAATCATTAAACCAATTTGGCGTTGGTCAAATAATAACAAAGTGGGTGTGAAAATTGTTATAAGCCTTTTATTTTGCGCAGCCCTAGGTTTAGCTGGAACTTCAGAAACTATCCAGCAGACTTGATATAGATAATTTGATTTCATTGATGACATTTGAAAATGCTTATTGGGTAATCAGCTTTCACAGAAAACAGCCCCTTTCATCAAATATTGGCCCACCTCAAGGTCGCACAATATCAGGCCTCAGGCTTAAAATATAAGACCAAAGGGTGGCAATGCTAATTGGGTAATCAGCCTTACAATGCACAAGCCCCATAACCCCACAATAAATGAAACTATTTTGATTTGTTCCTTTAATTGACCATTCCCTTCCCTTCTTATATACAAAAAATAAAAAACAAAAAATAAAAAATAAAATAAAATAAAATAGATGCAAGTTCTTTCTCCAAATTAAGAAATTACTAAAATTAAGTATCAGTTGCCTCATACCATATTTTCAGATCAAAAGTTTATTGCAGAAGGAAAAAGGCTTTTGTGATTTTTTTAACCAAAAGAATACCTAACAATAACGAATTTTTCTTTGTGATGAATAACATTTTCTCTTATGGTAATGACTTGGGATCTCGTTTATCATCCAGGACTTAGGTCGGATCTGTTGAATATTTAGGCGAGAATGGATCCTTCTTGGGCTGATTTGTAACAACAATTTTGTTAAAGGAAGAAGAAAATCTAGTTGGCAGTAGAGTAATCATTCGAAGTGCTACATAGTTGTTACCCCTTCATCTAATTTTAGTCTCTTTCTAGTTTATTTGTTTCAAATCCAAAACAAGATCAATCCCAGAATTTATAGACACAACAATGCCAATCAATAATGTTTCTCTTTCCCTTTCTATCTCTCTGTATCGATCTCTCAAACACATCAAGCAGACAATCTCTAGCGGTTTAAAAAATCTAATAAAATCTTTACCATAATAGATCTGAATCTAATAAGAAAGTCATGGAAGTCATCTCAATGAAGCAAATTTTCAGAATCTCAATTTTGGAACTAGTGATCACATTCTGCGTGGCTCGTGTGGAAGAGGACTACGGTGTGATATGCGGGGTAGAGGTCAAGGAAACGGATCCATGGGCAGGAATGAACCACTATGGGGGCAATAACCATATGTGTGAATGCATGCAGAAGATGACCCTCACTTGTAGTCGAGAATTTTTGGACAGCTTGGTGGGATCTCCGGAATTGCCAGGCAAATGCTGCAAGAAACTTGTGTCTATGGGCTCACACTGTGTTGACACTTTGGCTGGAAAACTGGGAAGCCAGACTCCAAGGTATGCTAGTGTTGCTATGGTAAAGGCTCGAACGATCTATAGAAGATGCATCGGAAAATATTGATTAATTGGATTTAAAAAATGTGGAGTCTTATATTGTGTTTGCACAGGCTATGAGGGACGATGGAAGAATATGAAATTTTGAAGTTTCTATACAAGCAGGAATCTAGCGATATACATTTTTTTTTTTTTTGTGAAAATGTTTGTGTGTGGTATTGTAGTTGCCAGGATAAAAAATGGTGCACACATTAGGGAAAAAAAGTTTTTTTTTTTTTTTTTAATTTTAATTTTTATTTTCTTTTTATGATTATTCAAAATTTTAATTACTTAATATTTATGTTCTAGTGTACGTTTGTGATAAAAAATTTAAGTTAAGGAGCAAATCATGAATTCTTTCGGTACGTATTTATTTAGATTCACTTTATATAATTATTGTGAATGATCTCCAAAATTTTGTGATTATTTCCAAAAAAAAAGAAAAATATCTACTAATGTAACATGCCAATGATATTGGGCGGCATTGTCATCTGGAGACTCATCCCTTGTGTCATCAAATCGTGGACCTTAAAATGACGGTGAAATGAGAAATTATTGGATCAAGTTGACGAGATACGATATCTTTCGGTGGATAATCATGGTTTGAATACAAATTTAAGGGATTATGATAGAAATGGTGCATGGGATTTACATTTTTGCTTAAACAGAGTAGTAGCAGCTTACCAATCATATATGACCGTTAGTCATCAAAATTTCAGAGTTAAATCTACATTATAAATATGATCACTGAAACTTTGAGTAGACGAAATTGTGCCTCCTCTATCAACCCTTTTCAAAGTCCGTGTCAATGTCCTCCTCTCTCCAAAATCTCCTTTTTTCTTCCTCATAATGATTCAAAATACAAGTAAACTCTCATTTAACATTGCTAACTTCACACATAATGAGGTTGATGACATGAACTACACCGGACAAGCTTAAAGTGACAAGTGAAGGAATTCAGCTTACCTCAATTGAGATTAACCAGAATCTCTACAACCGGGCAGGCCAAGCCACATATAGTGATCCGATGCAGCTTTGGGACAAAACCACTGGAAACATTACTGACTTCAATACCCATCTCACATTTATCAAATTGATCCAGGGTCTTTCCTTTGAGGGTCAACCTTATGCTGATGGGATCGTGTTCTTTATGGCTCCTTTTGGCTCTGGAATTCCAGATGATACTGCATGGGATGGTCTAGGCTTGGCTGAGAAAACTGAGATACTGAACTCTACATCTAATCCTTTTATTGCAGTAGAATTTGATACTTATATAAATGATTGGGACCCTCGAAAGGATCATGTAGGTACCGATGTTAATTCAAGGAAATCGGTTGCAAACACAGCATTGTTTTGTAGTATCTTTGATGGTAGAACAAATGATGCTTGGATTAGCTATAACTCTACTACTAAGAAGTTGAGAGTTACTTTCACAGGTTTTACAAATAACAACACGATCCAAAAGCAGTTGAGCTATGTCATTGATTTGAGGCTTTATTTGCCAGAATTGGTTAATTTTGGCTTCTCTTCTGCAACAGGATTCATTATGAGATAAACAACATTAAATCATGGGAATTTATTTCAAGTTTACAAGTTGATTCTGTTTCAGTCCCACCTAAAAGGCATAAGAACCAGAAATTTGTTCCAAGTGTGATTCCTGGAGGACTAGTACTTTCTGTTTTGGTTGTGGAGGGGCGTTGCTTCATTTTTGTTGTGGAAGAAGAAAAAGTTGGAGGATGCCAACGACCTAGAACTTGAAAATGGTAGAGGAGCTATAAGATTTTCTTTTGAGGATTCAATTCGTGCAACAAATGGTTTTGCAGATAAGCCTGGACAAGGAGGGTTTGGGGAGGTCTGCAAAGGTTTTTAGAGAACACCCTTATTGCTGTCAAGCGGATATCTAAAGGGTCTACTCAAGGAATAAGGAATTATTTTGGAAGTGAAAATCATTAGTAGGTTATATCACAAGAATTTGGTCAAACTCATTGGTGTGTACCAGGAAGTAGCATTGCTACTTGTTTATGAGCTCATGACAAGAGGGAGCTTAGACAAGCATCTATACGATCAAAACACCTTGTTGACATGACCAACTAGGTTCAAAATTGCTAAAGGTTTGGCATCGGCATTGTTTTATCTTCATGAAGAATGCGATCAGTGTGTTCTTCATAGAGTCATTAAATCTATTAATGTAATGTTTGATGCAAATTTTGAAGCCAAGCTTGGTGATTTTGGTTTAGCTAGGCTTGTAGACCATGACAAAGGGTCACAAACCACAGTGCCTGCAGGCACTATGGGCTACATGCCTCCTGGGAGTGTGATTGCTGCAAAGGCTAGCAAGGGATCAGACATTTATAGCTTTGGCATTGTGGCATTGGAATTGGCTTGTGGAAGGAAGCCATCTGTTCCCACAAGCAAATTGAGTCGAGTGGTCATTGTGGATTGGGTATGGGAGCTTTATAACGGGGGAAGCCTACTTGAGGCAGCTGCTCCTAAACTATTTGGAGAATATGATGAAGTGCAAATAGAGGAAATGTTGCGAACAGTTGATCTTTGGTGTGTTCATCCACAGTCTGATTGTGGTGGGGATTTAATAAGGAAGGTCACACAAGTACCAAATTTTGAAGCTTAATTGCCAATTCTTCCAGAGAGGATTCCCATTGCCCCTCTAGTTAGTATCTATTCGGTTTGAGGAGTTATTTTATCTCTACTTTCTGGAAGTCTCTTGCTTCTTCTTGTCATTCAGAGGTTTGATCAAGTACCTAAAATGATGTTAAGGTAACATCTTTATAGTACCATATATGCACTCTGAGTCTAGTTCTTGTTTCCGTGCAATGAAATGCATTCTGCATTCTCCTTTTTCCTTTCACTCTCTTCCGAGAGAGCAGGTCAAATGTTGACATCACTTTTTCCTTTTCCTTTTTTTTTTTTTAATTTTTAATTTTAACTTTCTTTTCACTCTGTTGAGTGTGTAATCTTTGTGCTTTCTCTTAGGGTGAAATGCTGATTTTGAGTTGTATTGGGTGAGAGAGAGAGAGAGAGAGACAGAGAAGTCTATTGGAAGTTAACTTTGTAGGTAAGTTCTACAAATGATGCTATTGAAAAGGACTTGGTATATGATTAACAGGAAGAAAACAGTAGGCTTTGGACAAAACAAATGCGGTTTGCTCCACAACATTTTGATGGAATTGTATTCAGAAACTCCATTTAATAGCAGTAGTTACGATTCAAATTACATATTCTTCATTTGTTAAAGACCCTTATAATTCGAGTGCACAAAGGGGAACTATGTAGCAAACTTTCCCATCCTTTCACACAGCAAAAAAAAAAATAAAAAAATCACACTTTGTATACGTGGTTGACTCTAGGAAGATCTTCAACTTGGGCAGCAATTATAAGGTTGCATAATTGAAAAAAAGCCTTCCTAGCACTACTGTTCGCGTCACAAGATTATTATCTGTAATCAATTAATTGACTGTTTCATCAATAAAAAAAAAATGTATGTGTTCATACATTCACAAAGTCAAATACTTATCATGCAATTTTAATCAGTTTTCTTATACATTATCTCTTTTAAAGACACTGTTAAGTCCTGTAGAATCTAGCAAACACTTACTCATCTTTTCTTTTTTCTAACTCATTCCAAGCTAGAGATGTTCATTGTGGAAATGCAGTTCCTCCAAAGGTGAGATACTGCCCCTTTCTATGTCATGAATCCACCAATTCGGATTCTTGTCTGCGAAAAATAAGACACAATTTCTTCTGCATCAGGTTGACCCCCAACAAATCCCACGACAGGCTACCAAGATCAAGGGGAAAAACCCTCCACATTATTGATGACACTAATTGAGCTTCTAGAGACCAGAAGAAATGCTTGAATTGGAATAAAAGGAATGACTCTTGTAGAACCAATTTTCGTGATTCATGTCATTCTAAAATGAGAAACAATGAAAGGACGGTGGGGGAGGTGGGCTAGCAGTGGCAGGGCCATTGCCATGGCCCCCTCCCAAAATTGGCCATGGCCCCTTCCCAAAAATTTATATTTTTATTTTTTGAATACGAAAGGGTCCGTATAATTTTTTTGTAACACCGATTAAAAAAAAAAAATACACAAAAACAAATGAAAGTGGCGGGCCTCGCCACCTCCCCCACCACTCCTTTTTCCCCCCCCCCTTTTCTTCTTTCCTTCTCTCTTCTCTCTTCCTCACCCTCCCTGCTTCTCACCCGAAACCCTCTCCTCCCTTCGGCTCTCTCCCTCTCTTCTCTCCTTCCAAATTTGATCAAATTTCCACAAACATTCATAGATTTGAACTCCAAACAATCTAACAAATCTCTAGAATGTTGAATCTAGAGACAAAATTCAAGATTTCCTAAAAAGAGAAAAACCTAGGATTTTGGAGTAATTTAACAAGAGGTGAAATTGGTGATCTCTATAAAGGTAATTTTTCTCTCTTAACTCATATTTATACTATTCTTACATGAATTGCAATTTATGTTGAAATTTGAGATTTTAAAGAGAGGAGAATTTAAGGTTTTGGTGTAATTCAACTTAAAAACGAAATTGGTATCTTCATTTAAGGTATTCTTTTTCTCTTAACTAAATTTGAGTTATTTTATCATATCATTGAATTATTATGTTGAGATTGGATGGATTAAGTTTAAGAGTTTAAATCTAGAGTTTGTATAATGATGAAATTGAAAGAAATATTGAATGAAAAATTATTTTTCTGGGTCTATGATATTTATTAGAAAGATTTGAATATAGAATTGATGATGTTGGAAATCTAGAATTAGAGAAATTTAGAAGAAAATTAATTAATTTCAAATTTGATTTATAGTTAATGGTGAAATGGTATTCATTGCTTTAGGTTGGAATAATTGAAAGTTAGAGATAATTAATTAGTTTTGGATTGTGGATTGGGTTTTATGTTATATTTTAAATGAGTAAAATATTTTATTTGATTTTTGAGATGATTTTAAAATGAATTTTGAAATGTTTTGTATGTATAAAATATTTTTACACATAAATTTGATATAGTTATGTATCCAAATTGTTATAAATGACTAATATGCCATGTTTTATACAATGTATTAACTATGGCTTGACTTGAGAAATTATTGAATTAAATTCTACATATTTGTTGCATTGGTTAAATATAAATAAAGTATTTATTGACTTTGACTTGGGGTATGACTTTGAACCCTTATTAGTGGCTATAATCATTTTCTATCATGGTGTGGCCCAACGAGGTAACATGGTGAGAGTTTTATTAGACGAGGAGGTAGTCAAGCCCAGGAGATGCCTCTTTTGCCCCATTAGACTAACTTGGTTGCACCGTCAAAGAGATTCCGAACCAATACCAAGGTTAGGGACATTTGATAAATGTGAAATGTATAAAAACTCTTGGTGGATTAGCCTTTGGTCGCGGTAGATCATTATCGGATAAAATATTTTTGACAAACCTCTTTATTTGTTGAAAATGATATTATGATTTGGATGCATAAAACATGTTTCATTATGATATCTGAATTTGACTAGACAATCTTGATATTTACTGAACATTTTTGAGATTGAATATGATGGAAATAATTTTCTTTGAAGTTTTATTTGACATATTCCCATCCATCCTTCTTTCATTGTATAATATGTTATTTCACTCACTGGGTATTATTTATACTTATTTTTCTCATTTTATTTTTTTATAGGACGTTTAGTTTGAAGTTTAGCCCCTATCTTGAGCCGAATTGAAAATATTTTGTGAATTTTTTCGGGTACCAATTTCTTTTGATTATATTTTGAAATATTAGTGCACCTTGTGGAGGCATTTATTTGTAACTATTTTAGAGAACTATCCTGAATACTATCTTTGTTGATTTTAGATTTTAAATTTCATTTGATTTTGAATACATATATTATGGAGTTATTTTATTTTTTCAAAAATTTGTTTAGAAATTGTTTTTGATTGAGTTAATTTGGATCCTTTGAGTAGAGACTTGTTTAATTATTGTGGATTTAATTGAAATGATCGGGTTGGTCTTGTGCATGTATTTGGATTTGAATGGTTAGGATGGCCTTATGTGTATACAAAAAATTCGGTGTTAGAAAAATTTTTATTTAATTTTTTATTTTCTCTAGAAATACTAGGAGAAACCGGTTGTAAATTAACTCTAAGTTTTTGGAAGTAACATCAAAAATTTTAATTATTGAATTTTTCAATTTAGTCTCCCATATAAATACCAATTGTTTGAATTTTTCATATTGTTTTGCTATATAATTCATAAGGTGTTTAGTGGCTTGGTGGTGTTATGGTTTTTGGAGAAAAATTGAAGTTATGTGTTCAAACCTCCTTTGAGACAATGGACATGAGATTTCTTCCAAATTTTAAATGGCAA
Source organism: Dillenia turbinata (assembly GCA_037126225.1). Lineage (NCBI taxonomy): Eukaryota > Viridiplantae > Streptophyta > Magnoliopsida > Dilleniales > Dilleniaceae > Dillenia > Dillenia turbinata. The sequence continues at coordinate 12,453,936 of JBAMMX010000002.1, read as the reverse complement.
GTAGCCTTGGAGGTGGGACAAGACGCCTTGTGGGGGTGGAGCTTGTGAGAAGTAAGGTCTGTAAAATTGGATAAGTCTGGATTGTGATGTTTATTTAAGAAAAGACTATTTAAAATTTTTATATTTGTGAAAATGTGGAAGAATAATTATTTGAAAAAAATATGAATTTTTTGTCATTTAAAATTATTAGGAATTTTTTAAATACTTAGTCGATGGATTTTAAAAATTTTAGTTACTAATCATTAGAGTTCTGATCACCAGAGTCATCGGTTGCTTAAGAGTTTGGTGTTCGGTACCTGGTAGGATTTGATTTTTCTATGAGATTTTGGCTATTTGGTAAAGGTCTAGTGATCAATAACCAATTCTCCAAATTTTGATTTCCTAGTCGGTGTTGAAATCAGTGATGAGAACTTAAATTTTCACAGTTGTTGGTACCTCACTTGTATCCACCCTATCGGTATTATTTCTTAGTTATAGTGTGAAATTTATAGTCTATCAGTACACTATTTCTCTGTCGGTATTAAGTTCTGAAATTTCTGTTGATTATCTTGTTATCCATCGGTAATGTGCACCATCGGTAATATGAGACTCATAAATTTCATTTTCTTAGCTTACCTTGCAACTCTTCTAATTGGTCACATCACTTGCACTTGAGAAGACTTGAACCCACTTGTAATGGGAAATTCAATACAACCCATCAGCACATTTGTCTGTCAATACCTCATATATCTGTTCGGTCACTTTGGCTTGTTCGGTTATTGAGAATTCAATTTTTGAACTTACCATTTTCCTTCAATCACTTTGCCTTTGTCTACAGTTGTTGCATTGAAAATTCAATTTCTTTACACTTGCCATTTTTTGCATGATATCTTGAGAATTTATTGGTGCCACCTTCCAAATTTTCATCGGTTGTCATTTTCCTGCGGTGTGTATGTGAGAATTCAAGTTGCCACTTGCCATCGGTCCAAGTCTACAAGTCTTGATCGGTCACCGAAGAGCATTTGCACAGTGATAAATTTCACTAAAATTTCCCAACCTTGACCGTCAATATATTCCCCATGTGTACCTAGTGCCAAATGCCATCCAATCCCTTTAGTTGTATATTGTATAATTATATTATATTCCCTATATTTTGAATATTCTAAATTTTTAGTACTTCTAGTTTACTTCTTATAAATTTTTATTCTTCCTCTTTGTTCGTCACTGAACATATTTTCTTCATAGAACAGAAGTTTAAGTATGTAGACCCATTGGGTGGACCATCCTAATAAATTAGAAAGATATATTAGATATATGTACAAATTGGAAGTAGATAAGGACTACTGGGTAAATATTAAAAATGGGTTGATAATAAAAAGATGAATGAGATTCCAGAACCTATGAAACCCAAAGTTTCGTTTTCCTTTCTAGACTATTCTCTTTCCATCTTTCACTTTTCTTTTCTCTTCCAAAACCCAATTGATTTACATCAAATCTCTAGATCAAAAACTTCAAACTACACATGAACTCTCCAAATATTGATGTCTTAAATCTTGAGGAAAGTTTAAGGGTTTAGTGCTATCACAAGAAGAGAAATCAAGGGTTTGGTGTGACCTAAACTATAAGGATCTCTTAGAGATAGAAACAAGGGGCTGGACTGAACTGATCGAAGTCAGACCATTTATCGTGGACAAATCTGGGAGTGACCACCCTCTCAAACACTGTGAGCGGACGGTTTGTCGTATTGTAAATGAGAAATGTTTTCCATAATTTTTTATGAAATGATTTTTTGAACTTGATTTTGTAAAATGCTTTGTGATTGTGGAATGACCTTAAAAATGTTTCTGATTCACACCATGAGATTTATACGATTGCAAACATATTTTGAAGCATGCTAAATCTTTCCTACAAATGATGTTTGTTGGATCTATGATCTATTAAACTTGTTGATTTTTATGACACATATTATGATATTTGTAAAATGTTTATTTATTGGCTTTGGGACATGAGTTTGAGCCCTCAAGGTGCATGTATAGGGTGTGAACACCAGTGTGATGACCGGTCAAATATTTAAAGCTTCCACGGACCGATTCGAGGGGGCAACGTGGAGAGTTTAGGTAGACTTGAGGGGATAAACAGCGGTAGAGAGATGCCCCTCAAGTCCATTTCGAGACTATTCGGTTGCACCTTCGAAGAGACCACGAGCTAACGCCAAGGTTAGAGTTGATGTTTTATGACCGATAGTAATGAAAACCCTTTGATGGTTCCATCGGATGGTCCGGACCAAACCAACGATTGAGAGATTTTGAGGCAAACCCTATGATATTGGATAAGTTTTTATTATGTTATGGAAAAGTCATGACTCTTGATATAAATGTTTGGATGACTACTTGATACTTTGTTGGAACGTAAATATGTTTTGAAAATTATTGTTTGACACTTCCACACTCACCACTCACTCACTTATACAGTTATGTCATTGCACTCCACTTATTGGGTATTTCTATACTCACCCTCCTCCTATCCCTTTTCAGAGGAAGTGTAGAGACAAAGTCATTATATTGGTAGTTAGATCCGATCAAAGAGGAGCTGTCCGGGACCGTCTGTGGTATTGGTTCATTCTAGTTGTAGATATTTTGAAAGCATGTAGATGGACCCATTGGAGGGCATTTCTAAACTCTTTTGTATAATATTTTATATATATGTGTTTCTTACTCTTAAACTTATATTTTGGAAAATTCATATTTTGATATGTAAATGATAACTTGCTCTTTGGATAATTTAAGTTCAAACGCTTTAGAAATCGGATTCCCTTAACGTGATGCAATATTATTATAGTTTTGCGAGATGTTAGGGTATGTGTTAGTGATTGCATGTACTTCTAGATCACGCGACGGTTGTCACGTGTTTGGACCTACGGGTCGAGGCGTGACAAGATGAGTTGTGAGAAGCTTGGGTTGACTTGTGCATCCAAGGTTTGTGAGTGGTAAGGGGCCTTGGGGGGAGGTTTGAGTTGGCTTGTGTGAGGAAAAATGAAGGCGAAAGTCACCTTGTGGGGTGAATAGGATGACTTGTGAAGGTAACTAGGATGAGTAGGATGCCTTGTGAGCTTAGTGAGACTTGTGAAGGTAATTAGGATGAGTAGGACGCCTTGTGAGCTTAGGGAGAGGCCTAGTGAGTGTGTAAAAAAGGGACCCTGAGACTTGCACTTGACAAGTCGCCTTGTGAGGATGGATGAGTCACCTTGTGAGGTTATTCCAAAAGCACAAGTTGCTTTCTACCATAGTTGAGTCACCTTGAGTGAGTGTGCAGGGTGGACTTCTGAGACTTGAGAGCATTGAGTTGCCTTGCACAAACCTCAAACAAGCCAATGAGGTAACTTGGAAAGTCTACAGAGATGGGGTTCTGAGACCCTAAAATGGTGAGGTGCTTTGCTTCTAGCTTGGGTCGACCTGAGGCTTAGGAGTCATGAAAAATTGAGTCACCTTACCTCACCATGAGTCGCCTTTCCCTATTGACTGTTTATAAATTGAGATGCAAAATGATCGAAATGCCCTCCAAATTCAAATACAACTTAAAACTTATGAGGGGCAAGATGATAATTTCACCATCTATTATAACAAGGCTTGAACGATGCCTTCAATTCTCATTTTTCCTCCTTGCATTTCATGAACACTCTCTTCTCTCTCTATGTTCTCACTCTCTCTTCCTCACTCTTGATTTCTCTCTCTAGAAATCAAATATCCCTTTATTAAATTACTCCATTAAGTGTCCAAAACTTCAATCAAACTCAAGGAAAGAAGAATTAAAGAAAAAGGATTTGAGTTTGCTCCACGTGAAGGAGAAATTACGATTTTTAAAACCCAACTTTCAAAACTCAATCCAATCCCAAAATTGAGGTAATTTTTTGCTTCTAATCTTGGGTTTAGTTTTCTCATTAGTGGATTGACATTTATTATGGAAATTTGGGGAATTTCATTTGGAGATCAAAACCCTAAAAATTGTGATTGATAAAATTTGGAGAAAAATGGAATGAAAATTGTATCTAGATGGAAATGACATGTAAATGATGAATTTTGAACATGGATTCTTGGATTGGGGAAAATTAGGGTTTGTGCTAATTTAGGAAAAATTCATAAACCCTTAGGAATTGATGTAATTTAACAATAATGTTTTGTTTATCGATTTAGGATAATTGATCTGGACCTGAGAAGATGTCTCATTGGATTGGATTGTGAAATTGGGATAAAAACCCTCCCAAATGATGAGTGGATGGGTATGTTGACTATGAATGAGGAAATGGTTTCAATTATGATTTATAAATTGAATTTTAATGAATTTGAAAATGGATTTGAAATATTTTTGTGATTATAGTGTGTCCCGAAATGAAATATTTGTCAAATCCATAACTTTTTTATTAATTCGATGAATTATTTGCACTATGTTACAATAAGACATTGATATGTGAATTGTGAAATGCTGTTGTTTGTATATGAGCACAAATCTTGATTGATGAATTGAATTTTTATACCATAGTACATGGATAAGAAAAATGACTGTAGTCTAAGTTTTGCCATAGATCAGGACTATTGGGGCAGTATGGTTAAGACTAGTTAAAATTTTGTTTGGTGGTAGGTGGGTTGGAGAGCCTTCTTAAGCCATCCCGTGATAACATGGTGGCACCACATGGAACGCCAGGCCAATGCCAATGAGAAGGGGATTTTATGAAAAATTATGAAAAAAAAAACCTCTTGACTGATCCTACCAACGACCATTGGTAGGAAAATGGTTATAATAAATCCGAATGATATTTAAAGAAAATTTTAATTTGTTTATTGAATTGGAAATCATGAGTTATGTAATACCGAAAATCCGGTGTTAGAAATTTTGTTAAATATCTTTATAATATAAAGGAAAATTTTAAATATTATTGATTTCCGATTTTGAGGTATTAAATTGAAATTTTAGGTATATTTAAAACATTTGTGTTTGCAAATTCGTAGTGCAGTCCATTGTTGATAAATTTAGAGTTTTTATATAATGTGAGTATATATATATATATGAATATATATATATATGAATATATATATATATGAATATATATATATTTATATATATATATACAATATATATAATATAAAATAATATATATATTTATATAAAAAAAAAGAGAGAAGATTGGTGTGGGAACAGGGGAGTCACTTCGCAGAGAATGGGAAACAATTGGGGCTCATAGTGGAAAGGCAAAATAACCAAATTACCCTCAGGAACTAAAATAAAAACTTAACAAAAGGGAGGGGTAAAATGGTAATTTTATCCCCAAAATTGATGAACACGCACATAGCCTTTCTTTTCTTCATTTTTCTCTTCTCCGGTGACTGCATCTCTCTCTCGGCCCTTACTCTCACCCAACCGCTATTCATTTAATTTTCCCTAACTACTCAACTTATTTTTCATTAAATACATTAAATGGAGTTGCAAAAACCCCGATCGACCCTTGAAACGGAGGACAAACGGAGGAAACCTAGGGTTTCACGAAGGAGAAATTTAGGGTTCTTGAAATCCAACCCCAAAATTCAATCCGACAACGAAATCAGGGTATTTTTCACTCCTTAATCTTGAGTCTAGTTTCATTTTTGCTACATTGCAGATTATTGTTAGAATTTTAGGGATTTGTTAGTGAATCAAAAAAAAAAAAAAAAAAAAAAACCCTAGGTCATGAATAGTGAAAATTTTAGGGGAAATGAAAATGAAAATTCTATTTACATATAAATAAGGTACAATTGATGAAATTGAAATGTATATTTATGAATTGAAAAAATTAGGAGAAATTAAGGTTATGTTAATTTGGCAAAATTTGGGAGAAAATAAAATGAACATGTTATTTATCTATAAATGTAATGCAATTGATGGCATTAGAGTGTATATTCATGAAATTTTGGAGAATTAGGGTTGTCCAAAATTAAGAAAAATTGATAAATCCTAAAAATAATTAGAAATTGATGATATAATTATAATTGTAGATTTAGGAAAAATCAATTGAGGATCGAAATAAGGTTTTATTGGAAAATTGTGGAAATTTGGAGTGAGTACTCTCCCTAGAGGTGAGTAGATGGCTATATTTTATATGAATCAGAAATTGCTTTCAACCATGGTTTATCAATTGAATTTTTAAATGAGTTTGTGAAATAGATTTATAAATGTTTTGTGATTGTAGTGAGCCTTGAAATGGATTTTGTGACAAACCCATGACTCTTGAATTTGAATGACAATTTATTTGCACCATATTACGATTGAATACTCATATAAATTGTGAAATATTTCTCTATTTTATACATTGAGCATAAATTAATTATGAAATTGAATGTGGTAGCGTGGTGCTGGAAAATGAAATGACTATAGTCTAAGTCTTGCCACAGATCGGGCCATCAGGGCAGCGTGGTTAAGGCTGGTTAAATTGGTTTAGGGGTAGGTGAGTTGGAGAGCCTCTACAAGCCGCTGGATAACGCGGTAACACCCCACGGAGCTCTAGGCTAACACAAAAAAAAAAAAAAAGAATTTTATAAAAACTATGGAAAACCCTTTGGCGGATCCTACCAATGACCATTGATAGGATAAGGATTTCGGCATACCCCAAAATTGTAGCAAAAATGAATATAGACTGTTTGATTCAATTATTTGAGTCATGGTGGTTTGATATGAATGATTTTATGTGAATGAATTTCTTTAATTTATTAAATTATATTTGATATATGTATTTGGTATCACCACCCTCACCCCTCATTTATATGATGCATACCATTACACTTCACTCACTGGATATTTAAAATACTCACTCCCCTCATTTTTAAATTTTTTTCAGAGGAAGTATAGAGAGACGACGTCTACTAGTGCCGATCGGAAATCTATTTTTGTTGATTTTGGATAGATATGTATTATGTAATTATTTTGGGAGTCGTAGATCATTAGACCATGGAAAGGAAGTTTTGTACATCTCATATTATGCGGATTTTACTGATACTGGTTGAATTCTTCAAGCAAGTATTAGTAAAATCCGAACGACTATGATTTGAGACTTTATTCTTTTGCATGAAATTATTTTTGAGAAAATATTTTATCTTGTACTATGATATTTGGATTATAATGTTGGATTTCGATATATTATTCCGATTTTATGAATTTTATGAACTGTCTGAGAATTCTGGATTGGCTGGGATAACCACACTGCATGTATGCATGTACATGGATTCCCCGATTGTATGTCGATGCATGCATGTGTGTACAGGAATGAGCTGAGTGGGTCCCTTGGTTGTGAACTATATGCTGTTGGAATATTTTGATGAATTTGTTATTTTGGAAAAGTTGATGGACTTTTTGAACGCCTTGCCCTATTTCGGTATATGGGGAGATCATATTCGTATACCGAGATAACGCAACGGTTGTTGTGCATTCAATGGGAGAGTCAGCGAGTGACAAGTCATGGTAAATCTGATCTGAATTATATTATTATATTTGGCTTTATTTTTTGTATTGAAATGAATATTTGTCATACATGTATGGTACCACCACACTCACCCCTCATTCATATTCATCATGTCATTGCACTCTATTCACTGAATATTTATAATATTCACTCCTCAATTCTAAATTTTTTCAGAGAAAGTTTAGACTGGAGAGGTAGACGTCGTCTAGTATCGGTTGAAAAAGTTATTTTTGTTGAATCTCGATAGGTAATTGTCGTGAGAATTATTTTTGGGATTTATGTCATATAAACCATAGAAGGAAGGATTTTGTACATCTCATGATATTTGGATTTAATTAATACTTGTTTGATTTTTCTTAAACAAGTTTTAGTGAAATTCTTACTATTCCAATGTGAAATTTTATTTATTTCATTTGAAATCATCTTTTGAAAGGTAATTTACTTTCATTGAGACATTTGACCATATTATGAATTTTGATGCATGTTTTGAAGTTGGAAAGTTATTTCAATTATTTGGGATTATTTGGACGGTCGGAATAACATATGAATGATTTGGTATTGATTTTTATTCATGAAATGAGTTAGATATCGAAATGCTTTGCGGTATCACGGGATATGGAGTGGGGTTCACATGTGTTTTAGGGTGACGCGGCGGTTGTTATTTGCTCGACTGAAGAGTCAAGGCGTGATATTATATATGCATGTTTTGGAATTGGGATAGATCAGGTTGGTTTTTTGATTGTGTGGTGAATGCATATTGATTGATTTTGATTTGTTGGATTATTTTGAAAAATAGGTGGATATCAATGAATGCCTAATGATATCTTAATATACGGATTAGGTCTATCCGTATTCTGAGATAATGCGACGGTTGTTATATACTCGATTCGAAGGTTAGGGTATGACATTTTTTATTGGTCCAATTCTTTCTGATCTCATGATGAGATATGTTCTCCTCTCTCTCTTATTCGGTGGGTCCTGTTCATTGATAAATTTACTAATTTTTCTTAATTTTCTTTATGAAGTAATTTATGAAATGACTGCAATCCTATGAGTATCGACAGAGTTTGTGATCCTTGGATAAATTTACCTATGCATGATAAAATAATAAACAATAGTACTGTGGAAGAGTAAAGAGTTTAGATTAAATAAAATATAAAATTTTTATTTTTTGTCTAATATATGTTTAACATTTTAATTATAATTTTTTTTTATATATTTTGTTTTTGTTTTGCACTCGAGACGGAAATCCTAGCTCTGGAAACAATGTTTCTTCTATTCCAGCTAATCTGCCTTGTGATCTCAAGGCAAAGAATTTAGCTCTTCAAGCTATTGCATTCTTAAACTACATAAACTATTCCACCTCGGAGTCATTTGAACAATGTGGTCCAGCCAGAGTGCAGTCCTCTTTAGCCCACTCCCATGCTCCTCCACATTTTTTGTTCTTTTTCCTCCATTTTGCTTTATTTTATTTGAGAGAGAGAGAGAGAGAGAGAGAGAGAGAGATTTGTGTGTGTTGATGGTGATTTATGGGATTTTAAAGTTTACTTATACCTGGCCACTAAGTTCCAAGAAAAGAAAAAGAAAACATTATTGCAAAGCAACTTCTGCACATGCTGCTGAAATTTTAAGTATACCATGGATAGCAAGTTTCGTAGCAGATGAGCCAATTGCAGGGTTTTATATCTACAAGGTATGAACATTTCATGCAACTAAAGACTTCCAAGGCTCACCTCTACTTAACATGCTTCCTACAGAACAAGAAAAGAAGTGGTAGAAAGTGACATTTGATGTGTGCTGATGGAAACTAAAACAGAAATAAAATGGAATCTCCTAACACCAACTCTAGATTTTTCTACTCTTCGGGCAATTGACCTGGTCTATTAATATTTTCCTTGAACTTTCAAAGTTGACCTTTTAGTGAACTATTTCCCTAAATCCACCTGGATATTTTTGGCTATTGGACTCCTTCAATCCTATACTTGCCCATGGTTAACGACTTTGCATATATCTAGTAAACAAACATTTAATAAAGGCTTGTAGAGGGAAGACTTTAGTTTGTTTAAAGAACTATAATATGACTGTGAGAAGACTTGAGTTGGTGAATCTATTGAAAACATATAGTAGATCACACGCACAAGAGAAGCATACATAAATATGCTTGTCCCTAGATCTCTGGGAAGAGCAAGGGACCTACACTAGATCAACCAGCCAAACCTCATGTGACTTCTTCGAAGGATGGATGAGAATAAACTGTAGTGGATTGTTCTGGTCAAATATCTAGGGAGAGGTGATGTTAAGTGCCCCATTACGTAACTTCATCTCTTGGGGAGTTTTGGGGGATTATATACCGTGCTCCTAGAGATGAAGTTAGCGAATGTGAGAGTTGACAATCTATGTTGTTATATATATTGTCACTAAAACTTTGCTTTTGAGTTGACAAACCTTGTGCTTTCAGTATCAACTCTTTTCCAAATCCATGGCAAAGTTTTCCCTCTTTCCTCTCTCCAAAATCTCCATTCTCTTACTCATAATGATTCAAAATACAAATCAACTCTCATTCAACATATCCAGCTTCACACCAAATGAACTTGATAACATGAACTACACAGGACAAGCTTATGTCACAGGTGAAGGCATTCAACTCACCCCAATTGAGCTCAACCACACACTCTACTTCCAAGCAGGCCGAGCCACATTCAGAGATCCGATGCAGCTTTGGGACAACACCACAGGAAATCTCACAGACTTCAACACCCATTTCTCATTTGTCATCAAATCAATTGATGGTCAATCCTATGCTGATGGGATAGCATTCTTCATGGCTCCCTTTGGGTCAGGAATTCCAAGTGATACTGCAGGGGAAAGTCTAGGCTTGGCTAAGGAAACTGAGCTATTGAACTCTACATATCATTTTGTTGCAGTTGAATTCGATACTTACATGAATTCATGGGACCCGCCAAAGGATCATGTAGGTATCGATGTTAATTCAATGAAATCGGTTGCAAACACTACATGGTTTAGTAGTATCTTTGCTGGTAGAACAAATGATGCTTGGATTAGCTACAACTCTACTACAAAGAACTTGAGTGTTACTTTCACAGGTTTTAAGAATAACAACACAATCGAACAGCAGTTGAGCTATGTCATTGATTTGAGGCTTTATTTACCCGAATTGGTCACATTCGGCTTTACTTCTGCGACAGGATCGCTTTATGAGATAAACAACATTAAGTCATGGGAATTTAGTTCAAGTTTACAAGTTGATTCTGTTTCTGTCCCACCTAAAAAGGGTAAGAACAACAAAATTGTTCCGAGTGTGATTTCTGGAGGACTAGTACTTTGTGTTTTGATTGCTGGGGTCATTTTATTTTTGTTGTGGAAGAAGAAAAAAGTGGAGGTTGGCAATGATCCAACTGGAGAAAAGTCCATGGGAGGTGAACTTGAATTTGGTAGAGGAGCTATAAGGTTTTCCTTTCAGGATTTATATCGTGCAACAAATGGTTTTGTAGATAAGCTGGGACAAGGAGGATTTGGACAGGTTTATAAAGGTTCTTTAGAGAACACCTTTATCGCTGTCAAGAGGATATCGAAGGATTCCAGCCAAGGAATAAAGGAATTCATTTCGGAAGTAAAAATTATCAGCCAACTGCACCACAAGAATCTGGTAAAACTCATTGGCTGGTGCCATGAGAAGAAGGAATTTCTACTTGTTTATGAGCTTATGCCAAAAGGAAGCTTAGACAAGCATCTATACAACCATAACAACTTGTTAAGATGGCCTACAAGGTTCAAAATTGCAAAAGGTTTGGCATCAGCATTGTTTTATCTTCATGAAGAATGTGAACAATGCATTCTTCATAGGGATATAAAGTCGAGCAACGTTATGCTTGACACAAACTTCAATGCCAAACTCGGCGATTTTGGCTTAGCTAGGCTCGTAGACCACGACAAGGGTTCACAGACCACAATGCCTGCCGGTACCATTGGTTATATGGCTCCTGAGTGTGTAATAGCTGCAAAGGCCGGCAAGGAATCAGATGTATACAGCTTTGGCATTGTGGCATTAGAATTAGCTTGTGGAAGGAAACCGTTTATTCCCACCAGCGAAGCAAGTCAGGTGATCATTGTTGATTGGGTGTGGGAGCTTTATGAAAGGGGAAGGCTTTTTGAGGCAGCTGATCCTAGAATATATGGAGATCATGATGGAGAACAAATGGAGGAAATGCAGCGGCTGCTAATCATTGGTCTTTGGTGTGCTCATCCAGATCCTAATTGTCGGCCTTTGATAAGGAAAGTCATTCAGGTACTAAATTTTGAAGATCAAGTTCCAATTCTTCCAGAGAGGATGACTCCTATAGCACCTCTAGTGAGTGCCATTTCACACTGATTTTCTTCATTTTGAGGTGTTATTCAGTGTCATAGAGGCTGAACCTGGCTTTTCTCAATATAGTTTCTTCCTTGTCATGCATAAGTTTGATCAAGTCTCATTCCAATGTAATGAAAAAGTGTTCTGCATTTTCTTCTGTTAGGGCAAGTGATAAGTTGCCATCTGTATTAATTTTCTATTGTTTCTTTTCTGTGCTGCTCATTCATAGAAATTTCTTAGGGCGGTGCTTGTACTTGGTTTTGACATCATCCGTTTGACAATAATGTTGCCCAAAGGATTGACCTGCAGCTATAATGTTAGCTTCACAATGAGTAGGATACCCCCTATAACATACTCTATAGATCCAAAGATGTTCTCTTGAAAGTAAAAACAATTTATATTGATGTTGTAATCAGAAGCGACGAAAGTAACATGAAGATTTTAAAATAAACTAACAAACATTTTTTGCATACGAAAATTTCAGGATCCATATAAAGTTAAAATCACTTATTTCTTTTCGACAACTGAGGTAGTTTAGGTTGAAAAGGTATCGCAAAGTCAGATCATTTTCTATTATTTACAATCCAAATGTTTTCGATGAAGTAATGATCAAACTTTTTCATCCAAGTCCTCTTCCCATATTCTCAGTGTGAGGAGAAAAAGATTCTTCCCTTTTTCTAATCACTCACAAACAATTCATCTCCCCCTTTTTGCTGCCCTCTCATTCACGTATGTATGCCTTAAAAAAAAGGAAGCTGTTTGTGTTTTTTTCTTTTTTTTTTTTTTTTTTTTTGTGAGAGAGAGAGAGGGTGAGAGTTGAGGAAGTTGGGATAGTGGTTACTAAAAACCACTATTCTTCTTTCTCTCCTCATTTTTTCAAAATTCAAATGGAGGGTTAGGTCTACCTACGTGGGTGGATCCATATTCTATTTTTTCTATCTCTCATTTGCACATGAGGGTTAGATTCACAGATTACATGATCATTACAATTAAATATCATCAATTTCATATAGGCAAGTGGATCGTGTGACCCATGAGAATACCAAGAGCTCTAGAGCTATTGTCACGCTCTGACCCGCAGATCCTGATATGTGACAATTACGGCGTTACCCTAAAACAGGTATAAATCCCACCCCGTGTTACAAGGTACCACAAGGCATCAAAATATTCAATAAAACTATAGGCCATCCCGGCCATCCCGGCCACTTAATATCATCAACCAACTGAACACAATTCCTACTCGAAGGATAGAAAGCAAAACCAATAAATAATTCCCAAGTGAATTTCATAAAAAGAGAAATTCAGAGCCCTCAATAAAAATTTATACATAATCAAATCTAACTAGAATCAAAATATAGAGCTAAATAAATTTTTAAATAGGTTTTATATAAAATGTTATCCTTGGGTCAAGCTATCGATACCTCAAAATAAAAACCAATTCTATACTAAAAGAAATCTCTGACAGTGATCTTTTCCAAATCCGACTCTAAACGACCATCTATATTGACTAAATTTCTATAAAGATGGAGTTAGATAGAGTGAGTATAAACTATATCCAGTGAGTGTATAACATGTTATGATAGTAAATGAAAGATGACTGTGGATGTGCCAAATAAACATTTCAAAACCATATCATCGTAGCATAGAAAAATCAAGGTTCATTACATTGCGAGCAAGATTCAATAAACCATAAATAAAATCATATGCATCCATTCATATCCGTATGTTTTTCAAAACCATGGAGTTGCCAAAACTCATAGTTCTCAACAATGGTTTACCGCAATCAAGGATGGAACCGTCAAGTATTTTCATACTTATTATAATTCACGAAATACCCCAACCTTGACATTGGCTCAGGCTTCCCCTGGGATATTATCAGGATAGTTTGAATGGAGGATTTCGAAAGCACCTCTCGAGCGCAACTATCTTCTCAGTCAAATAAATGTCTAACCATGTCGTCTCGTCGGGTTTCACATAGTGAAAAGAATGATTATAGTCATTAATCATACACATAGCACCATTTCACAATCATCACAACATATATCAAGATGTGTCAACAATTATTCAATGAATTCTCAATATATGAATTTAATCAAGTCATATTTATCATAAATCAATAAAATATGACACATTATCTTCAATACAACCTATGGACGCATTTTTCATTTTAAATTCTCTTTCGAGACACTTTACAATCATAAAACAATTTGAAAACAAATTTAAAAACATTTATAAAATCATTATAAAATATTTTCTCATTTAAAACCATAAGTATGTATCCACTCACCTCTTAAAAGGGTAAACACTCTCAAATCAATCCACTACGACATTCAATTCCTTACTTGAGCCCAATGCTTTATGTCTAGATCAATAAATATCAATCTCCCATTCAATTCCACTAGTAAAACTAGGGTTATTTCAATTTCCCTCAAATTAACACAACCCTGATTTTCAAAATCCACAAATCTATGTTGTAATTTCAATATTCATAATCTATCGGTAACTATATTCTACTATTATTTACAAATTTCTCAAAATTTCAACATTCATAACCTAAAATCCACAATATCATATTTCATAAATCTAAAAAATAAACAAATAAATTTAGATCTATGATAAGAAGGAAAAATTACTTCTATTTGTGCTGTTGATTTCATTTCTAAGTCAAAACACCACAAAATCCTAGGTTCCTCTCACTAGAAACCTATTTTCTCTCTCTATCTTCGGTCCTCTACTGATTGCTTGAGGTTTAGAAGTCTAGATCTATGACTTTTGATTGAGTTCTGGTGGTTTTCAGAGGAGGATGTGAGAAAGTATGAAAGGGAGGAGAAATGAACAGAGCAGGAGAATGAAGAGAGTTCAAGCGATAGAGGAATGAGGAGGAAAAGGAATGAATTAGGGCTTTAATCGAGCCCTTTTATAGTCGAAAATGAAATTACCATCTTGTCTTTCCTTTCTCATGAGTTTAGGTGGGGTTGGATGTCCTTTTTGGTTATTTTGCACTTTTAAAACATTAGGAATCGACAAGGTAAGGCTACTTACATTATGGGTAAGCCGACTCATAAGTATAAAATTCACATAGGCAAGGCAACTTGCTTGGGGAGCAAGGCGACCTATAGGTTAAATTTTAACATAGGCAAGGTGACTTGTTGATGGGCAAGGCAACCCAAAATTTAGGATTTCTAAGCTTGGGTCGACCCAAACAAAGGGGCAAGGCGTCTTGCCATTGCATTATCTCAGAATCCTTACCTTACAGACCACCCAAGGCAAATTTAGGATTTCTAAGCTTGGGTCGACCCAAACAGAGGGGCAAGGCGTCTTGCCATTACATTGTCTAAGAATCCTTACCCTGTAGACCACCCAAGGTGACCCAATCATTCATACAAGATGACCCAACAACTCTAAGGCTCAGACTCCTATTATGCACACTCAGAAGATGTCTTACCTAGGTACACAAGGTGATCTGTTCACCAAGAAACACATATAAGTCACCGCAAATCCTTTCACAAGGTGACTTATCCCTTTAATTGCATCAACACAAGCCAACCCAACCACTTCATAAGGCTTCTTTTCTCTCACACACCTTAGATACACGAACCAACTTGCCAAATCAAAAGGCCACTCATCACTCACATACACAAGGCAACCCAACACTTCACAAGTCAACCCAACACTTCACAATTATATAAATAATCTCTCGTCACTTGCATTTAAGGGGATTTGAACCCAAAAGCTCTAATTTTCCCAAAAAATTTTACACCACCAAGCTATTCCATACTTTGTTAATTATATGAGATAATAAATTAAATATACAATTACAAATCCTTTCAATATTACATGAAAAAACAAAAATTGAAAATTCAAATACTGAATTTTCGGTATTATAATACTTAATGTCCTAAACATAAAATTTCGTGCTTGAAATTTAAATATAAATTCATACATCAAATAAATAAGGATATTGTTTCTACATAATATTCTCGGATTTCCAACTCTCTTCTTTGACCCAATCGTTCTTCCATTTGACCTTAACAATAGGAATTTGCTCGTTCCATAGCCCCTTGACTTGTCAATCAAGAACAACTATGGGTTGAACTTCAAAGTTCATATCTTCCCTTAGTTCAATTGATGGAGTCTTCAAAATGTATGAAGGATCCAACAAATACTTTTTCAACATTGAGACATGGAATACATCATGGATTCTCATCAAATTCGGAGGTAACTCCAATCAATAGGCTACCTTCCCTATCCTTTCAAGGATCTTGAGAGGGCCAATATACTGAGGATTCAATTTACCTCATTTTTGGAATCGAATTACACCATTCCAAGGTGAAATCTTCAAGAAAACCATGTCTCTGACCTCAAATTTCAAAGGTTTTCTTCTCTTATCAGCGTAACTCTTTTGTCAATTTTGAGCCATTTTTATCTTTTTCCACATCACTTTGACATTTTCTTTAGTTGATTTTATTAACTCCACATTTTCAATATTTTTCTCTCTAACCTCATCCCAGTACAATGGTGCTTGACATTTTCTTTCATAAAGAGTTTCATAGAGAGGCATTCTTATACTAGCTTGATAGCGATCATTATAGGCGAATTAAATCAATGAAAATTGCCTATCCCAACTTCCTTAGAAATCCATAACACATACCCTCAGCATGTCCTCTAAGGTTTGAATAATATGCTTGGATTGCCCATCGGTTTGAGGATGGAAAGTAGTACTGAACTTCAACTTAGTCCCTAAAAAATCTATAGGTTCACCAAAATTATGAAGTAAATTGGGGATCATGGTCCAAAACAATAGATACTGGAATATTGTGAAGTCTCACGATCTTATCAATGTATAGTTTGGTCAATTTCTCCAAAGAGTAGGTATTCTGAACGAGAAAGAAATGGGATAACTTGGTAAGCCGGTCTACTATCACCCAAATAGCATAATGATGGTCTGGAGTACATGACAATCCTACCATGAAATCCATAGTGATGTACTCCCATTTTCACTCGGGTATAGGTAATAGTTGAAGGGTACCAGCCGGCTTCTGATGCTCGACCTTGATTTGTTAACATACCAAGCACTTGACCACAAATTTGGCTATTTCTCACTTCAATTCCGACCACCAATAAGTTTCCTTAATGGTACAGTACATCTTTGTGCTTCTGAGATACATTGCATTAGCCGAGGAGTATGCCTTTTCGAGAATGCCCTTCCATAGCTCAACATCCTTGGAAACACATATCCGTTTTCCATACATAACCACACCGTCATCCTGGATTCTAAATTCACCACCTTTGCCCTTGTACACGTTTCCTACTATACCCTTTATCTCTTCATCGATTGTTTGAAGCTCTTTAGTACGATCCACTAAGGTTGGATATATTTTAAATTTGGTTAAAAGTGCACCATTCTCATCGGAATCTAGCTCAACACCAAGAGTTCAGAGTCTAACCAAGCAAGATAAGTAAAAACTCCCAATAGACACCAAGCTAGAGGAGGAAAATTTACAACTCAATGCGTCCGCGACCACAATATCTTTCCTGGGGTGATAATCTATCACTAAATCATAGTCTTAAATCTATTCTAACCATCTCCGTTGCCTTAATTTGAGTTTCATTTGCGTAAGCAAATATTTGAGGCTTTCATGGTCATGAAGACTCAGCATGTCATCGCATACAAGTAATGCCACCAAAATTTCAAAGCGAAAACAATGACAGCTAGCTCTAGGTTATGGGTGGGGTAATTCAATACATGTTTCTTCAATTGGCGAGAGACATAGGTAATCACCCTATCCCCTTATATTAACACGTATTTCAATCCTTGTTTGCTAGCGTTACTATACACCACATGCTCACCACCGCTAGTAGGAAGAGTAAGGATAGGTGTGGTTGTGATTCTTTCCTTGAGTTCTTGAAAACTCTCTTCACATTTGTTACTCCACTTAAATTTGACTCCCTTCTAAGTCAGATTAGACAATGGAGCTGCGATCTTAGAGAATCCTTCTACAAATTTTCGGTAATATCTTGCCAATTCGAGGAAATTTTTCACCTCGATAACATTCTTGGATTGCTCCCATTTCAGAATTGTCTCTACTTTTTCCGGTCAATAAATATTCCATTCCTAGATACAATGAGCCCTAAGAAGCCAATCTCCTTTAACCAGAACTCACACTTGGAGAACTTAGCATACAGTTGCTTCTCCCTGAGAGTTTACAATACAATCCATAGATGTTCAGAATGCTCCTTATTATTTTTGGAATACACCAAGATATCTTCGATAAAAACTATGATAAACTTGTCAAGATATGAGTGAAAAACTTGATTCATCAAGTCCATGAATTCTGCAAGAGCATTTGTTAACCCAAAGAGCATTATCAAGAACTTGTAGTACCTATACCGTGTTCTAAATGTTGTCTTGTGGATATCATCCTCCTTGATTCTCAATTGATGGTATTCTGACCTCAAATCTCTCTTTAAAAACACGAAAGCCTCTTGAAGTTGATCAAAGAGATCATCAATTCTTGGAAGAGGGTATTTATTCTTGATTGTGATGTTATTGAGTTGTTGATAGTCAATACACAATTGGAGAGTCTCATCCTTCTTCTTGACAAACAAAACTAGAGCGTCCTATGGTGAGGTACTCGGTTGGATGAACCCTTTTTCTAATAATTCTGGAGCTGTACCTTTAGTTCCTTTAACTCTGTAGGTGTCATTCTATAAGGAGGAATTGAGATTGGGACGGTGTCGTAAACTCAATAAATGGCAAAATCAAATTCTTGGACCGGAGATAACCTAGGCAAATCTTTTAAAAAAACATCCAGAAACTGCTTTACCACCGGAACATCTTTCAAGTTCAAACTCTCCACCGTAGTGTCGATGATATGTGCTAAGTAGGCTTCACAACCCCTATGCACCAATCTCCATACTTCCATTACTAAGATCACACAGCCCGACAGAATTCGTCACTCATTAGTAATGTAACACTGAAAAATTTAGTATTTGAATTTTTTAAATTTGTCTGTTTACGTAATTTTGGAAAGATTTGTAATTAGATTTTAAATTTATTATTATTCCACATATTTCATATAGAATTGAATGGTTTGGTGGTGTAAAACTTATTTTTTTGGGAATTTGGAGTGCTTGGCTTCAAATCACATTGGATGCACGATTAAGGGATTATTTGTGAAATTTTGGAGTGTTAGGTTGCTTTGTGTGATGTTTGGGTTGTCTTGTGTATGTGGGGTGTGTGAGTGATGGGTTGGCTTGAGAAATGTTGGTTTGGCTTGGGGTTGGTTTGTGTATATGGAGTTTGTGAGAGGTGGGTTGGCTTGTGAGGATGAAAAGGAAGGAATGAGTCACGTTGTATAAGAAATGAGACGCCTCATGTTTATAAAATGGAGGGATAAGGTGCCTTGTCCAATGTTTGGGTCACCTTGTGCCCATAGGTGAGGCGCCTTATAGGTGTTTGGGTTGTGTTGGTTCGCCCTATGTGACTAGGTGATACACCTTATGAGTGTACAAGCTGGGAAGTCTGAGCCTTGCCTTTATTGGGTTTCCCTGCTCAAGAGTTTAGGTTGCTTGGGAAGCCTATAAGGAAGGGATTCTAAGAGAAGGTAATGTTGAGTCGTCATGCTCCTTTTCTTGGCTTGACCCAAGGCTTAAGCATACCAAATTTTGGGTCACCTTGCCTACTATTAGTCACCTTGTCAATGTAGAATTTGAACTATTGGGTCGTTCTACCCATAGTGTGGGTCACCTTGCCCTGTCAATCTCTAATGTTTTAAGGGTACAAAATGACAAAAAATGACTTCCAACCCCAACTCAAACCCTTGAATCACCAAGGGCAAGATGGTAATTGACCATTTCATTAAAAATTGGCATGAATAAAGCTTTAATTCATCCTCTTTCTCTCATTCATCTCTCACCCTCGACTCTCTTTTCTCTCTTTACGTGCACTCTCTGTCCCCCTCACTCTTGATTTCTCTCTCTAGAAATCAATTGTATCTTTATTTAACTACTTAATAAGGTCTCTAAATCCTTAAGTAAACCTTGGATGAAGATTGATTTGGGAAGGAAGACTTAGGGTTGCTCCACGGAAGGGAAAAGCTAGGATTTTTGAAATCCAACCTTTAAAACTCAATACAACCATGAATTTATGATAATTTGCTTTTCCTAATCTTGGATTTAGATTCCTCATTACTAGATTGAAATTTTAGGAGATTCATTGGAGATCAAAACCCTAGAGTTTGTAATTGATAGAAATTGAGGGAAAATATGAATGAAATTATATATGGGTGTAAATGACATGTAAATAGTGGAATTATAACATACATTCTTGGATTTGAGAAATTAGGTTTATGCGAAGTTGGGGAAAAACTTATGAACTCTAGAAATAGGTATGATTTAACATTGAATTTGTGATTATTGATTTAAGATAATCGATGAGAACCTGAGAAGAAATTTCATTAGAGTTAATTGTGGAATTTGAGAGTAATTACCTTCCCAAGAGGTGAGTGGATGGTATGTTGTACCATAAATGAGCAAAATTATTTCAAATTCTTTTATAGATGACCTTGAATGAGTTTATATAATTTTGTATAGATTTTTGTGATTGTGGGATGTCCGAAATGAGAATTTGAAATGTATATACATCCATTGTATTTACAAATGATTATGTGCCATATGTTGTTGGACATTGTATGCATGAATGATTTACTATGGTTTAGTAATCAATTGTTAAAATTATGGCACATCAAATGAGATTTGAATGTTTGCAAAAGAATGGTGTATGTGATGTAAATGGCTATAGTCATACCCTCCACGGAGCGACCCGATGGGGTGACATGGTTGGGGTTTATTGGCAAGGGTGGTAGACGCGACCCTCCTCTACTCATGTCATACTATATCTGGTTGTACCCCGATAAGGTATGAATCAACCCCAAGGAAGGGAGTTAAGTGTGGTGAATGAATGGATTTAAAACCCCTTGGTGGGCTTTAACTCAAGTTCGACCAAGTCTTGGGTGGAAGTGATTTCTTTAGGGAAACCACATGATCTTTGGAAAATAAAAAATTATGGATGCATTTCTTTTAATTATTGTGATTGTGCTGGAATTATTTTTATACTTGATGAATTGTTTGAAGTATGTGCTTTGACATCCCTATATTCACCTCTCATTTATTGTCATAACTATACCATTGCACTTTACTCACTGAACATTTTTATACTCATCATTGTTTTTATCATTTTTCAAAGGAAATTTAAGCATTGGAGATCTAGCTGACCCTAGTGCCATATTTTTGCCAAGATCTAGTTTTTGTGGAGCTACTTACTTCCGGTATTAGATCTTTCTTTGACTGAGATTTTTTAAGAGATTAGTTGGACCCATATAGAGGATATTCTTTTGGAAATTGTGTTTATAGCTTCATTTTATCAACCCATTGGAAATTCCAAACTTTAAATTATATTTAAATCCTTTACTTGTCTTCCAATGGATTTACTTTCGAACTTGTGGAAAATTTTATGGGTTCTAAATGGTCAGGTTGACCAAATGTATGTTTTGAGATAGGAATGGGCCAAGATGGTCCTTAGCATGTTGTGTGATGTGTTAAAATAGGTTGAACATTGATGAATGCCTTAATCTATCCCGGTTTATAGGTAGGGCTTACCCTTATGCCGAGATAACGTGACGATTTTCGCGTGCTCAACTCGAGGTTCATGGGATGACAACTTTATTAGTATCAGATCCCAGGTTCAATTTTTAAATGTTTTGAGAGTTTAGAGGGTTTTGAAAAGATTTTTCCAAACAATTTAAAAGATTTTCAAAAACTTTCGAAAGTTTGGATGTTCAAAATTCTTTCAAATGATTTTCAATGCCTTTTATGGGCCTAGGACATTGACATACCTCTAGATATAGGTGTCCAGTGTCAACTTAGTGTAGTAAGCTAAAGATAGCTTTTCTTTTGTAGATTATCATGCCTTTGTGTAGAAAAATGAGGAATATAAGTGAGATTCCTCCTCAAGAGAATGAGGATGAATTGTTCTCACATGCACTACCTCCTTCAGTATCTACACACCCGACTCCTCCAACCGGGATTTTCGCTCCTCCCATAGCCCCCCTTTAGGAAGTAATGGAGTGGTGGAGCACCTATAGGGCACAGTTCTAAACTCTACACCAAACTTCAGTTCCTCTATCGGTTCCTCCTCCAATGCCGGTTGTCACACTAAGTACTCCAATGGAACCTCCTCCTCCGGTTGTTGCATTAACTGATCGTCCTGCTGTTGAGTTGTCAAAGCTAATCAAAGAGGCAAGGTAACTTAAATGTGAGACTTTCTTTGACACGTGTGATGCCTTGGTGGCTAAGGAATAGATTGGCCAAGTTCAAGAGACCATTACCGACATGAAGTTGGATGATGAGATGAAGTTATGGGTGGTTGTAAAACTACTAGACAAGGGTGCACGAATCTGGTGGGAGAACATAAAGGGTAAAACTCCCATATCTTTTAGATGGGGTGAATTCCTTAGAGCTTTTAAATAAAAATACTACACACTGTTCTATAGAGACCAAAAGAGAGAGGAGTTTTTCAAGCAAGTTCAAGGGAACAAGACGGTAACTGAATATAAAATAGAAATTAGGGAGCTCGCTACTTATGTTTTGGAGTTTGTGAACTTCGAGAAGTCACTATATGCGAAGTTTGAATCGGGACTGAAATTGAACATAAGGGAGAAAATATCAATAACCAAGGGGCATACATTCCAAGATGTCCTAGAATTGGTCTTGAGGGATGAGAAAATGGTGTTGGAGAGGGGTAAGGTTACAGAGCACCATCGGAAGAAGAAGAGGTCCAATGGGTTCATACCGGACCAAAGCTCCAAAAAGAGAAGAAAAACAGGCTCCTATAGTGGCGGTTCCATCTTGGGATCGGTTGGCTTTCCCAAGGCTAGTCATCTTTTAAGCCAAATACTTCCAATGGAAATGTTGGATTGGGAGTAAGATTGAGAGGAAGTAAAGGAGAACCTTACTCAAATTGCAAGGTATTACACTTGGATCCATGTAGGGGACCTAAAAAATGTTACCATTGTAAGGAGAGTCACCTTCAATACTTTTGTCCGGAGTTGAATGTGGAAGGACAGGGGAATCGACATGTCCGGGGTCCCTTAGTGGCTCCAAAAGAAACCCAGCAACTACTTCAGCACCTTCCACTAGTGCTAATCCAAGAACAAGAACGGGAAGCAACATTATAACCACTCCTACTCAATGTCCCCAACCGAGAACTCAAACATGAATTTATGCGATGATGATCGAGGATGCACAAACAATCCAAACATTGTCACAAATAAATTTCCCTAGAGCTTGAATTTGATGATTTAGAAATTTGGATACAATACCATGTGATTCTGAGTGCTTGATTTTGATTTGGATTGCGTATTGATGATATCGTATGATATGGAAGTGGTTGGAAGTGATTTTGACGTCTTCGATGGTTTATAGTGGTGATGATAGTTAAGAATCTTGGTGGAACATGATTGAACTTGTCCTTAGAATTCTCTTTTCAAATTATACTAGTGTGATACTCATTGGGTTGATCTATTTAAGTATTAAGTCAACTTGCTTATGCTCTCTCCCATTTTTACCAACTTTTCTAGCTTTTAAAAGTTTGAAATAATAAACCCTAAATGATCAATGTTTTTCATCCTTAGGTGTGATGAAAAATTTTGGCGTTGATGCCCATGTATTAATTGACATGGGGTCTAATAATTCTTTCGTAAACACGAAATTTGCAAGACACTTCGAAAGGCCTTTGACCCTACATGAAGAGGAGTTATTGGTTATCACTCCCTTGGGAAAATGAGTGAATAGGGATACCGTGTACAAGGCATGTGAGGTAATTATGGGAGATGAGATCCTTGGAGCAGATTTGATTCCGTTGAGAATGAGAGATTTCGATGCTATACTAGGTATGGATTGGTTGGAGAGAAATTATTTATTAAAGGAGAGCTAAATAGACATGTAGGAGAGAACAATGAAGGATTCAAAACCGTATATGTAAACTTTGGATTTGGTATAAGAATGAGGCGGAAGATATCATTTTAGAGTTTGTCATATGACATTCGTAAACAACTATTTTTAAGAAAAAAGAGTCGCACATAATTACATATAGAAGTGAGTCCAATACTAGCCGAATAGATTTTTTTCTCACTATGAGAGGTGATAAAATGACCTGCAAGGTTTGTAAGGTTATACCGAGAGAGAGTGTAGAAACTCAGCATAAACTTCTAGTTTTAGATATACGTGTGACTAAAAGACAAAAGAAATATCTTTCATTTGTAGAACCAAGAATTAAATGATGGAATCTGAAAGGAGAAAAGGTGATAACTTTTAAAGATAAACTAATTCAAGTAACAAATTAGTTCGCTAATGATAATCCAGAAATAATGTGAAAACAAATGTCTACTAAGAGTATAGGTAGAAAGGTTCTTGGTGTATCTAAGGGTCAAGCTCCAATAGGTAAGGAATTATAGTGATGGAATAAAAAAATATAAACTGCTATTCGAACCAAACAAGAGTGTTATAGAAACATTAAAGATAATAGTAGTAGTGATACATATGAAAAATATAAAAGTGTAAAAAAAATGGTGAAAAAAATTATCCCCGAATCAAAGATTTAGGTGTACAGTGAACTATACAAGAGACTGGAAACTAAAAAATGAGAAAAAAATATTTACAGAATTACCAAATTAAGGGAGAAAAAGGAAAAAGATCTAAATAGTGTTAGGTATATTAAAAGTGAAACTAATAGCATACTTGTAAAGATTATGAATATAAGAAAGCGTTGGATGGACTATTTTGATAATTTCTTTAATGTTAAGATTATAATAGATATAGAAAATATCGAAATACCTATAAAAGAGATTAATAGAAATTTTAAACGTAAAATTTGTCTTCATGAAGTGAAAGAGGCTTTAAAGAGAATGAAAAATAATAAAGGTATAGGATCTGATGTCATTCTCATTGAAGTGTAGAAATGTTTGGGTGAATTTGGTATAAGAATGTTAATGGATATTTTCGATAAAATTTGATAAACCAAGAGAATGGCCTAAAAATGGAGGGATGGTATACTTGTACCACTATATAAGAATAAATAAGACATATAACATTGCTCTAATTATAGAGAAATTAAATTTATAAGCTATACCATGAAATTATGGGAGAGAGTGATAGAATATAGATTTAAATGGAAGACAAATGTGTCTCAGAACCAATTTAAATTTATGTCAAGAAAATCCACAACGAAAGAAATCCACTTGTTAAGACATCTAATGGAGACATATAAAGTATAGAATAGAGACATACATATGGTACTCATCGACCTAGATAACCATATGAATGGGTTTTTAAAAATATATTATGGTGGGTGCTGATAAAAAAATGGATTTTTCTGAAATACATTAATTTTATTAGAGATATGTGTAAGGGATCTGTAACCAATGTAACTATTTGCGGAGGTTTGAACGATAACTTCTCTACTAGTATTGGGTTTCATCAAATTTCGGCACTAAATCTCATTCTTTTTGCAATAGTTATAGACGAAATCACAAAAAGTATTCAAAATGAAATACCATAATATATATTTTTTACAGATGATATAGTGTTAGTTGATGAAATTAAAGAGGGTATTAGTATTAAATTAAAGTTATGGAGAGTCACACTAGAATTCAGAGGATTTAGATTGACTAGATTACAAACTGAATATATAAAATGTTAATTTAACGACAATCATCAAGATGATGAAGAAACGATTATATTAAATAGACAAAATGTAATAAAAAGTGAATGTTTAAGATATTTTGGTTTCATCATTTAAAATAATAGCAATATAGATAGAGATGTGAACCATAAGATTCAAACAGATTATATGAAATGGAGAAAAACATTCAGAATTTTTTACGATCACACAATATCATTGCATTTAAAAGGAAATTTTAATAGAATTGTAGTAAAATCTACACTATTATATGGCATTAAGTGTTGAACTATTAAAGAACAAGAAGAACAAAAAATTATTGTAATAGAAATGAGAATATTTAGATGGATGTGTGGTAAAACTAAAAAAAATAAAATTAGAAACAAAGAAATTCGTAATAATTTAAAAGGTAGTTCAAATGTGGAAAAGATACAAGAGTGACGTCTGAGATGGATTGAACATGTACAAAGAAAACTAAAAAATACACCGGTTAAAAGAATCGAGAACTTAAATATAAGAGATTTAATAAAACGTAGAAATAGATCACTGAAAATTTAAATGTGAGTCATACGTAAAAACATGATAATTAAGAATTTAGATGAGAAGATGATATTAGATAAAAATGAGTGTCATAAAAAGAATCTGTATAAATTAAATCAATATTGTTTTTTGAATCTTTTTCATATTTATTTCTCAAATGGTCAAGTCCAATTGTTAAGATTAAGTTTCAAATTATTATTGTAAATTAGATATAAGAATTTGCATCTTTGTGAAATTTTCTTTCACATTTTTTTTCCTACAAAATTTTATATTTAAATTATCTAAAATATATTCACAATATAATTAATAATGCACAAATACATAATTTAATATAAAAATTGCATAAGTTAGGAGTTCTTGGCATTAGGGTAATTACACGAATCGAACCGAGTTCGAGTCATTCGCGAGCCGTTCGGTCAATGATCTAACTCAACTCGAGTTTGGCTGAATTCGAGTCGAATTTGTCATGTATTGAGTTGAGTTTGAGTAGTATAATTTTAATCTTAGAAACTCGATGAATATCTCGATTATATATATTAATATATATTATATATATTTATATATAATTATAATATAAAAATAAAATAAAATAAAATATATTAATATATTATATAATAAGTGAGTTTTCGAGTCGAATTCGAACTCCTGTTATATACTATTCGTCAAATTTAAGTCAAGTTTAAATTGAGTAAAAAAAATTAAGTTTGATTTCAAATATAAGAATATTTAGAATCGGTTCGAATTGAAATACACTCAATTTTAGTATATATCGAAAAAGGAAAGGAGAAAAGGATCAGGAAAGGCGGCATTTTAAAAACAGCTCGACGTCTCATAATGGACAAACTCACAGACACGCAGAGAAGCAAATCAACTGTCGTTCAACAAGGTATGCCATGTGTCAGCTGGGGGCAGCCTTTAAGTACTGAAAGAACCTCTTATTACCGGCGTTTTCACCTTTCTGAAATATTTTTTCA
Organism: Dillenia turbinata; assembly: GCA_037126225.1. Lineage (NCBI taxonomy): Eukaryota > Viridiplantae > Streptophyta > Magnoliopsida > Dilleniales > Dilleniaceae > Dillenia > Dillenia turbinata. The sequence goes on along the minus strand of JBAMMX010000002.1, from coordinate 12,426,853 downwards.
TTAAATTAATTAAAATTCATATAACAAATTTTATATTTTCTGTATTTACATAAATCATCATTTTTATTATTAATTAATTTTTTATATTTTATATTTTCTATATTAATTAATTTTTTATATTATATAATAGATAATTTTAAATTTTTATTATAAAATATGATCATTTTATTATTTTTATAAAATAATTAATATATACATAAAAATCATTATATTTTTTATATTTACATATTAATCCATATTTTCATTTTATATATCTTTATATCATTTTTTCGTATCATTTTATATCTATTTTCATTACTCCATTTTTATTTTCGTGCAACGTAGATGACAATCAACCAAATAAATTATTAAATGCCCAAATCATCGATTTTTGAAAAAATTTATAAATCCTCTTTAATTTATTAATATTACCCCTTTTAATAAAAATAATATTAATTTTGCCCTCCCTTCTCATAAATAAATACAAATAATTTCTAATTCTCATCATTTTTATATTTTTATTAGTATAATTTTGATAATATGGTATTCATAAAAATATCCAAATAATATTCACATTGGAATAATATTATATTGAATGTATATTTGATTTATATACTACAGCATGCAATAACAGAGTTAAAGACCAGGTTATAAAAATACTTTTATCGTATACTAAGTAATATACAATATTTCTTAATTTTCTCTTTTTTATTTTTAAAAAATAATCCCACCTTTTCAAATACAAATCCTAATAAAATATATAATTATTGGGACATACTTTTTATATTTCCAAAAGTATAGAAAATTTTGAATTTTTAAAACCCCTATCATTTATTTACTTTCTCTTCTCAAAAATTTTTAATTTTTCTTATTTTAAAAAGTTTTCAATTGAAATATAAAAAATTCTATTTACTAAGTTTTCAATTTTAATATTTTACCTATTAAATATTTATATTTTTTATGTCACTATATCTTTAATTTATACATATATTTTGTCGCCGAGCTTAAATATTGGCTCTGCTCTTAGGTGTAGGACTGGCAATTAGGATACACTGGTCCGAACTTTACCCGTTTTAAAAAATTGAGTTTGACTCATTTCGAGCTTGGACTGAGCTCGAGCCCATTTTTGGACCCCGTTTTAATTACGTGCCAAGCCTAAACACTAATAGACTCAGCCCGTTATAAACTCAACCCGTTTAAATTTTTTATATTTAAAATTAAATATTATGATATTTAAATGGTAATTCTGATGATTTTAATATATTTCTGCTAATATAATTTTTTAATTTTTTCATGATATTATTATTGTTAACTTTTATAATAGTGGTTAATTCTTAATTTGATTTGTTGGTATCTATTTTATATTTTATTTTGGATAATTTATGTAATTTTTTTGTATTTATTATGTTATAAAATTGGTTAAAAATATGAGAAATGGAATTATGTAATCAAAAAATAAAAAATATATATATGTTTCGGGCCGAATTTGATCTGAAATGGATCCAAAGCCCTTTTAATTTTTTTGGCCGAATTCGAGTCTTAATTTTTTAAATTTTCTTAAACCAAATTTGGACTCGAACCTGTCAAAATTTAATCAGGCCGAGATCACGCTTCACAAGGTCCGACTCAAAATGCCCAATTGTTACCCCTACCTGTGTGGAGTACCATGATTTGATTAAGGCGATATTAATATCTTCATAATTTTGAATTTATTTATGATAATAATTTTTAAAATTAATAATTTTCTGAAATAAATATTATTTTTAGTAACCTTTTACTAAATTGTACTTTTATAATAAATGATTATTTTATTACGATGAAATTTAAATACGAGATTATTATATTAGAAAAAGAAATTATGATAATTAGATTTCTTATTACACTATAATAATAAATAATAATAAATGACTCTGTTTTTGGAAAACATGACACTCTCGGCCAGTAGATGATTGTTATTTTTCAAAATAAATATTTTATAATAAATGAGATTTATGGTAATGCCAGGTGGAAGCACAAAGATTCCATGTAACGCCCTTTTTATAATTAATTTTCTCTTACACCCTTCAAGGTTTTCTATTTGGTCCCTCTCAACAAGTCAATGCACATCGTTTAGCTCTCCCAGAAACACAAAGGGCATAATAGTGTTCCCCCTCCAGCCTTTTCACTTACCAGTAAAATAAATAAATAAATAAATAAAAAGAAGCAAGCATTCGTGTCACTGATGAAAAAAGTTGGTATCAGGGGTGATCTTCGGTTTGGTTTTCGAATTCTTCGATTAATTTGATTCAGTTAATTCGGTTTAATAGTTTTTAACCTCAAACCTCAAACCGAACCGAATTCGTTTAAATTTGAAATTCGATTTCTGATTTGAATTCGAATTGAATCGAATAAACCAAATAAATCGATTTTAATTTTTGAGATCTAAATTTTCACATAAATCCAATTTAACTAAATTCGAATTGATAAAACAATAAATTTTTTAATACTATTTTATTACTTGCTTAAAAAAAATTACCTATCAAAATTTGCATAAAAAAAAAGAAAATAAATAATAAATAATCAAAATAAATAAAAAATGAGATAATTAAAGACAGTAATTGGATTTTCGATTCGAATTCGTATTAAAAATCTCAATTCGAAACTCGAACCGAAAACAAAATTGGGAATTCGGTTTTAACCGAAAACCGATTCGAATCCAAAAATCGAATTCAAATTTAATTCGATTTGGTCGGATATTCAGTTATCACCAAATATTGCACACCCCTAGTTGGTATGATAGTTGAATAATAATACTCCTTAAATAATATCTCGAATTCAAATTTTATATATGAAAAAAACATATGTTAAGAAAATTTTATTTTTTAAAATATTCAATTCAATTCGAATTGAATTTAGTTTGTCCATTACTGAATACAAGTAATTTATAAAAAAAAATAAATAAATAAAATTATTGAAAAACTATATTAAGTATTCGGATAAATTTGATAAAATCCATATAGAATTTGTTAGTTTTTATCTTACCTTTATTTGTTTATTAATTTATTTTTGGCCAAGCATTCTTGTTACCTACTTAGGATAGGATTAATTTTCCATTCCACCTTGCAAATTCATTTGAAGTGTTAAAAATTGAAGTAATAATAATAATAATACAAAGCTCTATTAATCAATTATTTCAGTAAACTATTGCAATGGGTTGGATTTATATGAAAAATTCATTGTCATATGATATTTTTTAATAATTGATTTGATTTTGATACATAATATTTTCGTACATCATCTTAAATTTAATGTGGTGTGATATAATAAAAAAAATTTGAATTTTAAAAAAAATAATATACCTGATATGTGTAACGATAACAAAATTTAGATAAGAATAGCGATAAAAAGAATATGATAAAAATAGCAACAGAGCATCTAATAATGGTAGTGATAAAAAGGTTTTAATAAAATTTGGTTAAGTTTGGTAATTTTTAATTTTATCATTTTTTGCATAGTAAATTTTTAAATTTATCTCCATTCAGGCTTTACAATTTCAAACACACAAGAAACAAATTTTGAATTAGAAATTAATGCTATATGTATAGAATTAAGTTAGGTAATTTTCTTGGTATATCCAAAATAATAGATAGGAGCATAAAAGAAAGACTCTTGAGCTACAAGGACAAATATTAAAGGGAGAAGAAAGAGAAAATAACAATAGAATTTAGAGAGAGAAAAGAGTGAGAGAGAGAATTACACCTATGTTTTTGGAAAGAATTTTATTAGAAATGATCTTAAATGAATTTGAGATTAGAACTTCCAAGTTTATAATGAAGAGATGCGGATATAAGCTTACCAAAAGTGCGAAGATGGGTATGGGTATTAATGACATAACACCTCTTAGAATTTTTAGCTAATTATTCTAAACATGGGAAAGAAAGTAAAGTTCTTAGGTACAATTCAAGGGATTGATTCTCTTCGTTTCACTCTTTTTTTCTTTAATTTCATTTCGTTTGATTGTATCTTCTTATACTAAAAAAAAATTAACTTCATTATCAAATAGAAATTAAAAAAATAATAATTTTTATTCAATTCAATTCGAATCAAATTTAATTGGATTTAAATGAGTTCGTAGATACTGATAATTTATTTAAAAAAATAACTATCAGAGCTTGAATTTAAGAATTTTAAATTTATTAAGAATTTAAAGAGATGAGAAAATGGGTAATTAAAATAAATTGAAATGATAATTAGATTTTAAATAAATAATAAAAAGAAATTGCCAATTACAATAAAGCATATTTTATTTCTTAATACGTCCCGGGGAGATTCCTGAATTTTAGTATTATTATACTCCTTATTCACCATTTTATCATTTTCTAGCGCCTTACCATTTTAATAAATAAATGAAATGATCATTTGATTAGCATTTCGGCTCTGTGCCGACGGAGCCTACTATCTGATTCTCTTCGTTATTTGCGCCTCACTTTTCGTTTCCTAACATCTCCCAAACACATCCATCTCTCTCTCTCTATCTCTCCCTCACATCAAAATGTTTTGACCCCCGGAAAAGGTTCAGCATTTTCTGTACTTCAAACTCTTCTAGCTAGGCCAAATCGAACAACCAAATACAAAGTCTTGTTTGTTTCATCCTAGAAGGAAAAGAAAACAAAAGAAAAGGAAAGATTGAAACAACCCATTTCTTGTTTTGGATTATACCATGGACTTAGGTTGTTCAATCTTGAATTGGGGATTTTAAAAAGGATCGAAAGCCTTTAATGCCCACATGCGGATTTTGGGAAATCGATGTTTACTTGTGGTTTTTGGGTCTGTCATTGAACTTTACGAAAGACTTTTGAGTGGCTTTATTGGGATTCTGATGATGGATTCTGCTTCATTATTGATGTTTCTCAATCAGGAGTCTGATTTTGGAGGTGGGTTTTTGATCTTTGGTTGTTTGAATTCATTTTTCAATGTTTTGGGCCTGTTCTTAATGTTTGGTTTAGGATTGAAAGTTTTGAAATTTAGTATTAATTTTAAGGTGTTACTTCAAATTTTATGTTGGTCTAAAAGGAAGCTAAGTGATTATAGAAAAGGGTTTGGATTTTTAGTTTGTTATAAGAGCTCTTGGAAATGTTTAAGTGTCGAGAATTTGAGGGAAGCCCCCGAAAATTTGAATGCCTTGAAGGGAAATGAAGAAGCTTTGGATTGTGGAAATGGTGATGGCTTCAAAGATTCGAAATTTATTCACATTTTTAAGGTTGTAATTCGGTTTTTCTCTAGAATTAGAGGAAAATTATGTGATTACAGAAATGGGTTTGGATTTTTAGAGTGTTCGAAGGGTTCTTCAGAATGTACTGAAAATTTGAATGCCAATGGTAATGAACCGAAAGAAAGCGAAAAAGCTTTGGATAGTAAAAGTCGTGATGAAATTATAGACATATTTGATATGAATGAAACTGAAGAGGAAAGAGAGCAGGGACGGTGTAATGAGGATGAAGAAGTTGATGTTGTTGTCTTGAGGAATATGATCAAGATTGAGAGACATAGAGCTGACACGGCATGTTTAGAATTAGAAAAGGAGAGAGTGGCAGCTGCATCAGCAGCTGAGGAGGCAATGGCGATGATTTTGCGACTCCAGAATGAGAAAAGTTCGATTGAAATCCAAGCAAATCAGTACAAGAGAGAGGCTGAGCATAAGCAGTTATATGATCAAGAACTCATTGAATCATTGCAGTGGATTATAATGATGCATGAGAATGATAAACAGGCATTTGAACAAAAGTTAAAGTTGTGTAAGCAAAAGTTAAAGGAGTATGTGAATGACGACAATGATGACGATGATGGTGCAGTCCAAGCTGAAGGAGTCTTTTCCAGTCCAAGCCTTGCGAGGAATCTGATGGACGAGTATCTGGATGATTTTATTTACTAGGTGACATGATATGGCCTCGTCAGCGTTGTAAGTGGTCAAATATTTAACATGCTGATAATGCATTTAATCTAGGTTCAATTCCTGTTAATGATAGAGTCGATTACCAATTAGAAATTCATAGGATGCTACTTAAATATTGTTTGTTATTTAGTTTCAGTTGCAGGGGGCTTCATAGTTTGGGTTATTGTTGTTGTAGTTTCTAATGAAGTGGTTGTGCTCATAAATTCTTGTACATAATTTTTTTTTGGTCATGAGGTGACTTAAACTGAAATGGTTGAAGATGTATGTTTAAATAAAGATCCATATTATGCAGTGGAACTTTTGGGCTACGTCCATATTTAATTGTATTTCCTCTTACAGTTGCTGCCATTTATGTCTTGTCTGTGGTGTTCACTTTATTAGGAGATACATTTCTATTCCTAAACCGATAAGGCCATTTATCTTTCTAGGGAATGATCCAGGTACAATTTCTTTTGTAGTAAGCATATGAATCTCTTTCATTTGTTACTTGACACAGACATAGCATTGGATGTCAAGACCTTCTATACGGTGTGGTCCAAACTTGGCAAGGGATGTTGTAAATGAAGGGCATGACAAATTGTACTAAAAAATATTTGTACATACTGAAAGTTCTGTCTTTTCTATTGATTGCTGTTGAGATGTCAATGACATCTTTGGCTATGTTCCATAAGGCATCATTTTGTTATGCCATATTTCCTTTAGCCCTTTAATAATAAGATGACACATTTATGTATTCCCTGCATTAATACATTTTGTATATTTTTTTCATATACAATTATATTCATACCTCCAAATTGTTTTTTCAAGTTATTCATATTTTGCATCAGTTTGTGATTATTTATTTAAACACCCGGAACAATTGCCATGTTGTTTTTTTTATTTATTTTTTATTTTTTATTTTTTTATTTTTTCAATCTCATGACACATGAGGGAACATAAATTTTTGGTATAATCTGGACTATGTATAGAATCCTTTTTTGCTTTGTTGCTTACACATTGCCTATGTATTTTCTTTCATTGAGTAGGTTTTCTTTCATATGTCATTCGCATTTCATTTTTGACAAAACAAGGGAAAAATTATAGAGGAAAACCCAACTTGGTGATTACAAATGTAAATATTCACTATGTTATGGATCCCTATTTTTGGAGCATATTAGTTGAGTTGTAGACATGGTGGTAAATTGAATTGTAAATGAACAACCACAAGCTGAACTTTTGATCTACTTTTAACAATGTAATGATGAAAATATGTTAATCAGGTTTAGCTTTCTATATTGAGCATGCAATAAGTTATCAACCAAGTCCCACCCTCTCCTCCCTCCCCAGCCACCCCCCCCCCCCCCACAAAAAAAAAAAAGAGGAAAAACAAATAGGGAAAAGTAAAACTGCGTTTTGCACGATTTGGACTGACATGCAAGACTATCAACAGTAATAACTCACCATGGTTGCTTAAAATAGGTAGCTTCTAACCTCGAGGTGCGTTTGTTTGGTGGCAATTGGTTAGATCCCATGAGAATTACATTTTATTCGATGGGGTTCTGTTGTCTCTTGTAGCATCAAGAGCAACTCTAGAGGACCGAATTGCGTTGGATAGAGTGAAATGGGAGGAAAAGGAAAAGGAATCACTCGGGTGATCCCAGATAGTTTGAGATGTAAGGCTTCACACCTTTTGTATATTTCTCGCTGAATCTAACAAAATTACACAAATTGTTTCAGACATTTTTTAGAAAGGAAGAAGATTATGGCGAGAAAGGTGGATCTTCCCGATCCTCACCAACCAATGGCAACATTTTTCCATCAAATTTCACCAAATAGCACAAAGTGATAGTAGTTGATTAACGGGCTTCTAACAGACTGAAGATCAGTCTTTCTATCCTTTTAATGCATCCTTGTTGGAAATTATTTTTCTGGTAAGCTGAACCTGGGTAAAATTTTGGTATTTTGACTGTTTCAATTTTTCCCTGTTTGCCTCCTGCAAAATCCCGTAAATAGATTAAGGTGGTGTGTCAACGACATAGTTAGAACATTCATCTTCTTTCTTTCTTCAATCTTAAGTCTAGAGAGCTACCTAGATTATGTTCTAATTCGACTGTTATTTCTTTATATATGCTTCTCGACTTTCTGAAGCTTACATTCTGCACTGGTGAGAGCCAAGTAATTCCCCAATTTAGTGTGTAGCAAGTTGAATTGAGTAATTCCTGCCCATGTTGGCTTTGATGCCCAGAGAAGTTGCCACGGCAACCAAGACTGGTCCTGACTTAGAGACGGTGCAGAACACTTATGCCACAAATGAATAAACTGCTTCTGGAGTTTGAACAATGGCAAGCCAAGAAGGATTATTTGCTACTTTCCAAAAGGGTAACCTGAAGAACAAGGGAATTTTGCACCTCTTAAATCCAACTGCAACTCCCTTTCTTGGAAGATCTTGTGAGGCAGCTAAAAGGTAAAGGAGAATTAAGTTCCAGGATTTGATACAACCTCCGGTTTCATTTTCAACATTGTTATGGAAGATGGTCTAATCAATGATGTTCCGTGTTGGTTCTATTTGCATATGGAAGCCCATGCATGCAATCTATGGTGCATACTGATCAAAAGGTCATCCCGAACTTCTCTTTTAGTGCATTATAGGACCATAGTCAATTTACCTCTTTGAAGATGCTAGATTTGTAATGGAGACTCATATTTTCGTTGTATCCAACTTTCACCCAATTTGTATATGTGTCCCTGCAAAATCTATCCAAGGGTTATAAGAAATACTACTACTCTAATCCCTTGATCCAATGATGCCATTGCAACCCTTTGTATCCTATTTCCTTATTTGCTTGCGGCTATTAATTCTTCATCGTGAGGGTGAATTTTAGTGTAATGGTATAGTTACTCTTTTGGTGATATCGAGATCACGGATTCAAGGTATGGAAATAGCCTATTTGTAAAATATAAGAAAAAACTGCATATATATACGCTCACTCTTTTCCTATCCCTATACTGAGTCTGGAAATATTCTGTGTACCAAATGAACCATTTATTATTTCTTCATCTTATTTATCTTAGAATAGCAACTGCATACCATTTTAGCATCTTGATCCATTCTTCTAATCAAGGCCATTTTGTCTTTAATTTTGGTGTGTGTTTATTGCTTTATGTTTCTATTTTATTTTCATGTACAATTTATTTTTAAACGGGTGAATCTGTGCCAGTCTAGTAAAAATTAGGTGAAGTTCAAATTCCAAAAGCATCTTGACAGACAGAAAGGAACTGATGAACTTGTTTTATTAGACACCAACACTTACCAAGATATTCGGCTTGCTGGAGGCATTACCCTCCCCCTCCCCCCTTCTTCCCCTTCTGCCATCTCTGGTTATTGTAGTTATTCTTTATAATTGTAATTCTTCCATCAATTCTGTTTCTTTCTATTTTATCTTTTATTTATCATGATCAATTTTACATTTTGAGATTAAGAATTTGGTAATCATCTGACGATGATGATGAGCAAGGACAAGGGAAGAGGATAAGAAAATTAAAAGGAATAGTAACAAAAACGTATGCTCATTCTCAACCTCACGATAAAACTCTTTGATCGGTTCTTCCCATATAGGAACAACCCTTTTGACTGATGGGACCAAAAATCCCATAAATGTACTACTAAGATTTCATGTTAAAATCTTTTGATTCCTTTAAAAGTTTTTAGTAATTGAGTTATAAGAATTGATCTTAACCCTAGGCCCACAATTTAGTGAGTCTTTCACATTGGGTTTGGGCCTAAATCCTTTGGGCAACTTCCACACTTACAAATATGATGTATTTTAATCAAACGATGCCATATTTAAAACAAATCTGAAGCTATGTAAACAATCTAAATAACGGATAATTAGTTTAATAAAAAAATATTAAATTTTTTAATTAAATTTAAAATTTAAAATTTAAAAATAAAAAAAACTATATTAGTAGAGTTGTCCTCCCTAAATAGAGCCTCCGTATACGCTTAAACTGAATTAGTCAAAACATGACTTTAAATACAGTCATATGTTAAAAAAAGAACAAAAAAATCTATGGGAAATTCAAATTAATTGGAATAAGTTTCACTCACCTCCGTCACAAAAATTGCCTACAAGAAATGGGGGTTTTGCAATTGTAGGTGAAAATTTTGGATTTTGGAGATGGTTAGCAATTAGATTTATATTCTTTTGTAGATTTGAAATAATCTGTATCATAAGAGTTTTCGTTAGGTGCCTGAATTAATATGTGACACCACAATTTTAAAATAATTATTCTCATTTTTTTAAAATGTAACATATTAAACTCTTTTTATTAGAATAATAATTATTATTAAGAGAATACCGAATTTAAATTAAAAAAAAAAAACACGACCTTGCCTTTATCATATAAAATTCTCACACTTAAGAAGTTTTAGTTTAGTTACATATTTACACGCATAAATATATAAATCAATTTTAGTTCCCAATAAATAAAAATATTCTAATTAATTCTAAACCCTCGAAAACATTAATAATAATCTTACACTATTTTTTTGATGAAGATTTTACTTTATATACACTATTATCTCTCTCCACATTGCTATTATCTCTAACTTTATGTCCCCAAAAGGATAATTCAGTGGTAACAGCCCTCTTTCCTAACCTCGTGATCTAAAATTTGATTCCTATTACAACCCAAAAAAAAAAAAAAAAATTATCTCTACCTTTATTATATATTTTCTGCTATCCCTCACATTGCTATATATTTTTACAATAAACCCCCGACACACTCCACCTATTACTAAGAAAAATACTTTGTATATTATTTTCAAGAATTATAATCTCCGATATTTTTTGACCACTAAAAGTTATAATTCACCACCTAAAATTATGATTAAAAATAATTATTATACTTCACTTTTTTGTATAAAATTATGACTTTGTACCTACCTCCATACATTTGGGAAAAATTCCCAAAATAACGTGTTATTCGAAAATAACTTTATGTTTCATCTTGTTATTTTTGAAATGTTCAATTTTCAAAAAAAAAAAAAAATTATTGAGCAATCGGGAGAAAATAAGTTGAGCTAATTAAATTGAGGTTAACTCAGACTCCACTCCGCTATATTTTGTTGGACTCCCTTTTTAGTGAACTTCTTTTTGTTTGTTTAAACATAGCTAATATTGTAACAATAATAATTTAAAATTTAATCTCAAATTTTGAATTGATCATTTAAAAGACGAATATAAGATAAAGAAAAAAAAGAAAACCATAAAATTAAAATTTGAGAGTAGAAATAAAAAAATATAACACTAAAAAACCATAAAAATAAAATAATGAAAAAAATACAGAAATAAAAAAAATATTCATAGAAATTTAAAATAATAAAAGAGAAAATTTAACTGTTTCGGATTCTCCTACGTCACTCATTCCTATCTAAAGTCATATTCTTAATTGAACATTTGACACTCATATTTTTACGGATAATTTATATTCAGTTTTTCAACAGTTTACTTTGACGTTTTACTAAATTTTCTACATTTAAGATCTCGCATCTCCTAACTGATGCGTTTTTAAGTTTTTATTGTATATGTCCAAATCACTTCAGATGATACTCTCATATTTTATCTATAAATGAATTCACTTCCAACTTAGTACGTATTTCATCATTTTTAATCCTATTTTTTATAGTTTTACTATACATCTATATGAGTATCATCATTTCAATTATAATCATTTTATACTTTTATTGTTGTTGAATAACTCAACATTCAGTATCATATAATAATGTATATTTTATTATAATTCTATAAACTTTTCGCTTTAATTACAATGGAATCTTGCAATCACAAAGAATCCAGATGTACTTTTCCATTTCATCCAACCTACTGAATTCTATGATTCAAATCCCTATCTATTTGTTATCATTTTGAATGATAGATTCAAAATATCTAAATTTTCACTTTTTGGTACATCGTATCCTTGTAACTTAATCATTTTTTTTATCATTCTGATGACTGTCACTAAATATACATATCATATATTCAGTTTTTTATCTACTTAATTTAAATCTTTTAGATTCTAGCAACTCCCTCCATAACTCCAATTTAGCTCTAATACTCTCTCTACTTTCATCAAATAACACTATATTATATGTAACAAGTATATACCATGGTATTTCATGCTAGATATTCTTTGTGATTTCATTGATCATTATTGCTAAAAGGAGAGGACTTAATGGCGAAATTTAGCGAAACCCAATGTTAATTGGGAAGTTATCACTTAAATCTCATATGTTCTTATATTAGTAACAACTCTCTCATATATATCTTTGATGAGATTAATGTATTTCAAAGAAATCCTCTTCTTTATAAATACCTACCACAATATATCTTTAAGAACCCTATCATATACTTTTTTTAAGTCAATGAAAACCATATAGAAGTCTCTTTTCTGCACTCTAAATGCTTTTATCAAATATCTTAATAAGTGAATGATTTCGGTAGTAATTCATTCTGGCATAAATCTAAAATTGATTTTGAGACATATTCACCTCCACTCTCTCTTACAATTTCATAGTATAACTTATAAGATTACTTCTTCTATAATTAGAAAAATTTTATCTATCTCCTTTTATTCTTATATAGTACAAGTTTACTCTCCCTCCATATTTGAGACATTTTCTTGGTTTGTCAGATTTTGTTAAAAAGATCCATTAACATTCATATTCTCACTTCATTTAAACATTTTCACACCTCAATAAGGATACCATCAGATCCTATAGTTTTATTATTTTTCATTTTCTTTAACATCTTCTTTACTTCATGAGAACGAATTTTGCGTTTAAAATCCTTATTAATATCTTCTTTAGATATCACAATATCGCCGATATTTCTTGTACCCTTAATATTAAAGAGATTATCAAAATAATCCATCTATCGCTTTCTTATGTCCTCATTCCTTACAAGAGTATTGATACACTTCTCCATCCTTAGTTTCTATTTTATTATATAATTCGTTATACACCTTACTTTTCGATTCGTGAATAATCTTTTTCAATTCTTTTTTTTTTTGTAATTTTGTACTTTTCAAATATATCGCTACCTATCTTATTTTTAAGATTCGTATAACACTCTCGTTTGGTTCATATAGTAGTTTGAATTTCCTTATTCCATTACCATAACTCGTTGTCTATTGGAGGCCGACCCCTAAATTCACCAAGAATTTCTTTATGTATATTCTTAATATTATTAGATATTTCTACCCACGTGATTTCCGAATTGTCATTAGCAAATCAGTTGCCACTTGCTTTAATTTGTTTCTAAAAGTCACTATTTTTTTCTTTCAAATTTTACCACTTAATTCTTAACACCACAATTTGATGATACTTTTTTTGCCTCTTAGATATACGCACATCTAAAACTAAAAGTCTATACTGAATTGCTACATTCTCTCCTAGTATAGTCTTACAATTCCTACAGGTTATTCTATTGCCCCTCCCGGTGAGAAAGAAATCTATTTAACTCATATTTGACTGACTTCTATATATAACTATCTGCACTTTTTTTTAGTACTTACGAAAATCAAATCGAATGCTGTAGTAAAGTTTAAAATAGTGCCCCCTATTTCTATATTCTTAATATTATTAAATATTTCTACCCACGTCATTACTGGATCAGTTACCACTTTCATTAATTTGTTTCTAAAAGTTGCTACATTTTTTCTTTCAAATTCCACTATTTAATTCTTGACTCCACAGTTTGATAATATTTCTTTTGTCTTTTAGGTATACACATATCTAAAACTAAAATCCTATATTAAGTTACTGCACTCTCTCTGGTATAATTTTATAATCCCTACAAGTTATTTTATCATCCCTCCTAGTAAGAAAGAAATTTATCTTATTTGCATTTGACCCATTTTTATATATAACTATGTGCTATTCTCTTTTCTTGAAAAAGGTGTTTACGAAAATCAAATCGAATGCTGTGACAAACTTTAAAATGGTATCCTGCCTCATTCCTACTACCAAACCTAAAGTTTCTATGTACGGCTTCAAATCCCTCATTATTCTCACTTACATGTTCATTTAAATCTTTTCCAATAAATAATTTCTCCCCACTAGGTATGATTTGTATAAATTCATTTAAATCTTTCCAAAATTATTGTTTACTAATTGTATCTATATCTATTTGTGGTGTATAAATATTGATTATATTAATTACGTTTTCTCTACTAACTAGCTTGACAAATAAAATTTTATATCTTTTCTTTCTTATCTCCACTGCATTATAAATAATTATTTTTACCTCATTATTAGTTCTATCTCTACATGTATACCAAAATTTATGGTTATAAGATTCTACTATTCTATCATTCTCCCCCACCCACTTAGTTTCTTAAAGATACATAATATTAATTTTCTATTTAGTCATTATTTATCCTAACTTATTGGTTAAGGATTCTATGTTCTAACTGGTTAGACGATTCCTATTTTCATGGACTAATTTCTTTACCTGCATCCGTCCACAAAAATGCGGGAACCCTTACCTATGTAACATCACATCTAGTGGTGATGTGACGCGTCGTTTTTGGGTGATGACCTAAAAACTCTTGGTAACTTGTGACTATACCGGGGATTCGATGCAATACGTTGCTGAGAAGGGAACGCTCCAATGAATTTTCTATATTTGCTTCTCATTTTGGTTTTGACAAAGGGTTTTACGTTGGTTGTCAATCTACCGCAACCCTCCTCCTTTACCGAGATCTAAGACCAATTATGGTGGAGTTTAAACCAATTTGACTTATGAGTTCACATATATCAGTTTAATTAAAAATTTTAGATATAATTACAAAATTTATAATATAAAATAAAACTACAATAACTATTAGATATAAAAAACTATAATTGATGGATTACCATCTATAAATTATTAAATATTTATGAACTAAATGACTCAAACACCTCTTAATTCATATTCGGCTCATATTTTATGGGATCTAAAAAATTATGTAAAATTTGGTTCATGAGTTTGAATTATTGAATTAATCATCGAATTAAATGATTAATTATTTTTAAATGAATTTCCTTTTAGAGAGAGAGGTCAACTTATTTTCAAGTTGGAGTTTGGTGTAAACAAGGAGAGAATAAACAAACATGCATATATCTGAGATTTGAAAAATAATTTTAGTTTCAAACATTTCACCATCATCACAGTGATTTTTTAAAAACACGTCATCTCGGCTTTTGTCACCAATAGAATTTCTTTTCCCTTCCACTGTTACTCAGTAAAAGCAGTGGGAAGAGAAGAAGAAGAAGAGAGGGAAAACCCTAGAATCTTCGTCACTCACTTTTCATCATAGTTAGAGGTAATTCTTTCATTTTCTACTCTCATATGGAAAAAAAATGATGGAATTATTTCTACAGATATTATCTTTGCTTTGGCATTGTTCTTGAGAAATCAAAAATTGAACTCTTTCAGAGTGTCACCAATTTTCAGTTTTGGGTATTTTAGGTTTTGAAATGAGTGATTTTGAGGTTTTATTTTGTTGCTTAGAGTTGAAGGAAAGAGCATAATGATGATTGTGACTCTAAAAGTTTGATAGGTCCAATGGGTGTGACTTTATATAAACCAGGTTTCTTTGTGAGTCTATTATGTGCAAAACATATTTTGTGTTGAATACTTTTGTGAGTAATGTATAGAACTAATGCACATAAAAAAAATTAAAAAAACACCATTTGAAAAAAAATTTTAGATCTAAGACCCATATGTCGGGTCTTGAAGATCAAACATACTTCAAAAAATGACTGCACAGTATATGTCGAGTGTTGAACACTCGACATTTACTGTTCATGTCGAATGTTGAACACTCGACATGATTGTGCCCTAAAACACATAGAAGCTCCTTTTTTCCACTTTTGCTTCTGCCTTTTCTTATTTTTTCTCCTCTCATGTCCTCCACTGTGAACTCTAATTTTTCCCTCACAAGCGACGAACCCTAATTGCTCTAATTCTTCTGCACATTCCAACCAATCTTCACATTCACTGCATATTCACTCCTCGCCACATCTTTTGCACAACCTTCTACAAAAATCCGAAGGTACATTGCTCTCATTGCAACTCTTTATGTTTCGAAATTGAAATCATTAATTTGATTGTGAATGATGTATGTTGGGTGATGTATATTTGTTGAAAGAATGAAATGTTTGTTAGGAGATTGAGAAATGTGATTTAGGGTTTAGGGTTGTTGAGGAAATATGATGCACAGATTTTAGTATATTAAATAATTAATTAATTTAATTAGAAAACAAAATTTTTGGAATAGATTTGTTAAGAAATTGAAATTTTTAATTTGAAGTAGATTTATTTAGAAATTTAATTATGAAATGTAGGGTTTAGGGTTTGTTGAAAATTTAGCATTAATTTAGGGTTTCTTGAAATTTAATATAAATTTAGAGTTTAGGGTATTTGGGGTGTAATTATAAATTTATGTCAACCGTTCAAATTGCAAAAGTTGGTTTATTTGAATTACATTATGACAAGTTGATTTTTGATGTTTAGAAAAAATGGCGAAAATTGTGAGATTGTTATGCTATTGCAATGATGAAATTGTCACGGGCGAGGATGGAGTTGGTTATGATTGTGCACCTTCGTTGATTAAGATAAGAAATGATGCATGTTATAATGACTTGGTGTCGATAATATGTAAAGGTCTTCGGATCAATTCAATGACACGACATGTAGAGATTTTTCATCGTTGTACTGTGTCATACATGCAACGTGGGAATGCACAGTTTGAATTGGTGTCAATTAGTGATTATGACAATATTCTTAATTTGATAGAATTTGCGATGTGTATGGAAATGGGTACCACTCATGAGTTGTACATCAAATCATACGAGAGTGGAATGTCCGTGCAATGAGATGATGATTATACGGATGGCTATCCTCGTATCAAATCTCGAGTTGTTTTAACTTAGGCAATTGTTGATAATGATATTGATGAGTAAGAAGAGACGGAAGAAGAGGTGAAAGAAGAGGAGGATAATGAAGAAGAAGATGGTGGAGAAGTTGGTGGCGGTAGTGGAGGTGGTGCTGCGAACACGTTAATGATTAGTTCATCTTTGGCCCCTACAACCATTAGTAGTGGTTGGAGATTTGCCTATGGCCGAGTAAACTACTCAATTCCCTTCATGATCACAGCATCTGGAGGTGATGGCCATGTCACTTTTGAGGAAGATTGTAAATTGATGATGATAGTTGGAGTTTCAGTGATGAATTAAAGAAGATGATGATGTTTGAGTCGAAGGAACAACTTATTTATGCTGTTAAAATGCATCGTGTTGAACATCACCATCAATTTCATGTCGGGAGATCAACACTTACACTTTGGATGGCTATATGTACTCAAAGGGATGAAAGTTGTAGGTGGAGGTTGTGTGCTCGAAGGACAAGACTACTTAATGCCTTTGTGATTACTATTATTGAGGGATCGCATACATGTGTGAATGCTGGATTGACGTAGGATCATAATAGTTAGATTCTAATTTGATGACCCATGAGGGAAGATCCTAGTGTCAAATTTGCTTTCCTCCGAACTATTATGACTAAGAGGACATCATATATAGTTTCTCGTAGAAGAGTTTGGACAGCAAAAAGAAGCATTTTAGAGATGGTATATGGGGATTGAGATGACTCGTACAAACAACTCCCTCGACTTTTGAATGCAATAGTGTAAAAGAATTTAGGAACACAAGTGAGTTGGAAGTTGGTTAGCTAAATACAAATGGTGAAATGGTTTTTGAAGCTTTGTTTTGGGTATTTGGTTCTAATATCATGGTATTTAGGAGTTGTAGGCCATTGATAAGTGTAGATAGAACTCACCTATATAGAAAATACAAACACAAGTTATTGATTACTTATAGTATCGATGGTGCGAATCACATTGTCCTGTTGGCATTCGGGTTGGCTAATGGAGAGTCCCCTGCCTCGAGGTCGTGGTTATTGATGTGTGTATGAGAGTATGTTGTTGGAGATAAAGAGCGTCTCATATGCTTAATTTCAGATCGACATGAAGTAATAAGGGCAACAGTTGCTCGTCCGGAGTTTAGATGATCACCTCCTAATGTTGTGTGAAGATTTTGCATACGTCATGTTCCTAGTAATTTCAACACGCATCACAAAAGTAAAACTTGTAAGAGAGTTGCAATTATTGCCACATTACAGCCATAACGTAAGAAATTTGACTTGTATATGGTGAGGATGAAGGAGATAAAAGCAGATACACCCAATTATTTTACAGATATTGCCCCCGAACAATGGACTCTTTCTCACGATGATGGCTTTCGTTTTGAATATATAACAACAAATATAAGTGAAAGCTATTGTAACATCGAAAATTCAGTGTTAGAAAATTTTTATTTAATTATTAATTTTCTTTATAAAATACTAGGAGAAATTGAATTGTAATCGAATATGAAGTTTGGATATAATACCGAAAAATTTAATGTTATGATTTTTCCATCTCACTTAAGTGCCAAGTGTTAGAAATTGTCAAATTTTGATCTCTTGTATAATTCCAAAATAATTTGTAAGTGGGTAAATAGATTATAGTTCATAACAAAGAGTAAATTGGCTTAGTGGTATATATCTTCTTGGAAGACTTTGGAGTCATGAGATCAAACCCCTTTAGAAACAAAGGACGAGGGAATAAATGAGACAAATTGCTTGGTGAAGGGATAAGTGAATTTAGGGGGGGAAAGAGAGAGAGAGAGACAAGTCTCCTTGAGAAGGCATGAGACGACTTGTAAGAGCATTAGGTTATTTTGTGAACAAATTACAAAGAGGATGGGTCACACTATGAAATGCATGATACGCCTTGGGGTGTGATTAGTGAGGCATGAGTCTGAAGAGGGAACCCAAAGAGGAAAAAGACTGAGGATTCTAAGAGATTGAGGCTATAGGTCATCTTGTGCAAGGGATTGAGTCTCCTTGTGTGGTGTGGAGGTGTGTGAGGCGCCTTATGAGTATAGTTGAGACGTCTTGGGAATAAAGGGTTAGAGCATAGGACGTCTTGTACAAGAAATGAGGCACCTCGATGGATCCCAGAGTAGAGGTTTAGAGACTTGGTTGAGCTGGGTCGCCCTGTGCATTTGGTTGGGTCGACCCATGCAATGCATTATTGAGGAAAGGGTTAGCTCGTGGCTTGTTTGGGGTCACCTTATGTAGTGTACAAAACAAGATTTCTGAGAACTCACCTTCTTGGGTTATCCTGCCCAATCCTTGCATCGATCTAGGGCTTAGTAAATTTTGAACATGGGTCACCCCAACCCATGTATGAGTCACCATGAGCCCCTAGAAACCAAGAACAAGTTGCCTTACCCAATAAGTAAGACGACCTGTCCATGTATAAGATGAAACATGGGTCACCTTGCCATTTTGTGGGTCGCCCTATCCATTCGAGACCCAATAAATTTAGATGTAAAATGACTAAATTGGACAACTAACCACAACCCAAACCCTTGAATCATCAAGGGTAAGATGATAATTGGCAAATCCATTAATATTAGGCATCAATTGAGCCTTAATTCATTCTTTCATTTCTCTCGATAGCTTTCTCCTCTCTCTGCATTCATTTCCCCTTCTACAAACCTTTGTTTATTTCTCCCCTACCAATCAACTACCCTCCATTTAAATCCACTCAATGGACCTCTGAAATCCTCAATCAACCTATGAGATAGAAGATTTAATGGAAGATTAGGGTTTGCTCTACGGAACCAAAAGCTAGGGTTTTGCTACCTCACGATCAAAACTCAATCCAACCCCAAAATTAAGGTAATTTGTCCTCCCTAATCTTAGATTTGGTTTCCTTATTATTAGATTGAAATGTATTGTTGAAATTTGAGAAGCTATTGTTGGAGATCAAAACCCTAGAAATTGTGAATAATAAAATTTGGGGGAAAATGGAATAAAAAATGGTATTTAGATTGAAATGACATGTAAATGAACTAAATGGTGAATTTTGAACATAGATTCTTGGATTTGGAGAAAATTAGGGTTTGTGCCAATTTAAGGAAAATTTATAAACCCTAGAAATTGATGAAATTTAACAACGAAATTATTATTATTGGTTTAGAAAAATCAATTGGAGCCCAAAGAGGCATTACATTGGATTCAATTTTGAAATTGGGAGTGAGCACTCTTCCAAGAGGTGAGTGAATGGCCATGATGCATATGAGTGAGAAATTATTTTAATTTATGAATTGTGAAATGAATTTTGCAAAGAATGAGATTTTAAAATGGCTTTAAAGCGTTTTGTGATTATGATGTGCCCTGAAATGAAATTCTGATAAATCTATGATTCTTGAGCTTGAACATTGAATTATTTGCATCATGTTACATTTGAACATTTATTGTGAATTGTAAATAATGCTCTATTTTGTAAATGAGCATGATTGGCACAATGAATTGAATTCGGTAACATGGTACTGCAAAAAAGACTATAATCTAAATCTTGCCACGGACCGGAGCCATCAGGGCGGCTTGGTTAAGGCTCATCTATGTTAAATTAGAGGCTTAGAGGAGGCAAGATAGAGAGCTACTCAAGTTGGCCGGACGACATGGTGGCACCCCGCAAAAACAATTCTGGGCCAACGCCGTAGTGAAAGGGATTTTATGGAAAATTTGTGAAAAAAAAAACCAATGATGGATCTTACCAATGGTCATTGGTAGGAAAATAGTTTGGCAAACCCCAAAGATATTTAAAAAGGAAAATTTTGAATTGTTTATTGAAATGGCATACTTGAGTCATGGTGAATGTGTTTTAAATTTTAATTTAAGCAAATTGCTTTGTCGATTGCAATGAGATGAATTTGAAGATACATGTTTGGTACCACCACCCTCACCCCTCATTCATATTCATCATGTCATTGCACTCCATTCACTGAGTATTTATAATACTCACTCCCCTCTCACCAATTTTTCAGAGGAAGTATAGACTTGGACTTGTGCCGATTGGACGAAACTTTTTGGTCACATCTGATAGGTATTAGAGATGAAAATTTTATTCTTTTTGGGATCTATGTTATATGGACCATGGAATGAAAGTTATGTACATCTCTTTATGTTGGGATTTAATCGATACTTGCTTGATTTCTCCTTGGGCAAGTATTAGTAAAATCCTTACCTGAACAATATGGAACTTTGCTTGATTTTTTGCCTAAAATTTTCTTTTGCTAACCTATTACTTTCATTGGGACATTTGGAATACATTGTGAACTTGTGAAGTTATTTCAATTTCTCGGGATTGTTTGGATGGTCAAGCTGGCCCATGAATAATTAGGATTTTATATTGAAAATGTTTAAGAACTGGAATGCCATATGGTATCTTGGAATACGGAGTGGGTTCACATGTGTTTAGGGGTAATACGACGGTTGTTACGTGCTCGACGGGAGAGTTGGGGCATGACAGTTATAATACTGTATTAAAAAGTAATCTATTTGTTACGACCTTGATACTTAAGAATTTTTCTAATTTGGTTAACTACTTTGAGACTCGACTGGGTGAAGCGAGGGTGGAAATGGGTAGAGGAGAGCGATAAACAAAGTATACCTCAACTATATTTAGGAGATGGACAAACACGACAAACCTCCACGTTGTTGTCTAGTTTAGCAGGTCGGATGAGATCTTTAAGATAGAGACTAGCCATAGACAAATACGGTATAACCATAAGGAAGGTAATAAACAGATCATAGATGTGAAAAAATGAGCAGTACACATTTGGGAAATAACAAACATTTAGAATTCTTTGCTTGCATGCAATTGCTGCATTTATAAGGTCGATGATTGATGTTCATATGATCGTTGGGAAATGGTATACATGAGATTATCAACTGAGAGTGTATGAGCATCATTTCTCATCGATTGATTGGTCAATATGGGGGGTTCCAGTATATTCCTATTCCTTGTGATTCTAAGGATCAACACTCGACATGCACTATGCATTACCAATTCCCTTTATGTTGAGTCTTGAAGACTCGATATACCATGTTGAGTTTTCAAGACCCAACATATGGGTGTTACTTTTGGAATTTGTTTGCTCAGGGTATTGTTTTAATTTTTTTTTTTTAAATAATGTTGTTTCTGTACATTACTCAATATTTAAAACTAGTTGTCATAGCTTGCAAGAATGAGAGAGTAATGTACTGAATTGACACCAAAAATAAAAATTAAAACAACACCATCTCAAAAAAATTTCCGGATCTAGCACCCATATATCAGGTTTTGAAAATTCAACATAAAAGTGTCATGTCGAGTTTTGAAAACTCGACATGAACAGTGACATGTCGAGTTTTCAAGTCTCGACATAGCACTATTCATGTCAACTCTTAAAGACTCAACATAGTACTATTCATGTCGAGTTTTTAAAACCCGATATATGAGTGTTAGATTCAAAATTTGTTTTGAGATGGAGTTGTTTTAATTTTTTTTTTTTTTTTTTTAAAGAGAGTCAATTGGGTACATGACTCTACTTTTGTACCCAAAAAATGAATGACCTTAGCAACCGGGTAATATTGATGATTGTGATGCAAAATTTGTAAGTCCAATGTCTATGACCTTTGTATACAGTTTTTTCTGGGTGTGTATTATGTGGTAAAACATACGTCGTGTCAAAGAATTTTATACCCAAATGTAAAAGACCTTAACAACCAGGTTGGAATCAAGTTCATGAGAGCCAGAGTCCCAATTCGTTCCATGTGACCCGGATGAAAACTAGGTTTATCGTGTTATGTAGGAAAACATTTTAAATATTTCTGTACTATAGAGTAAAAGTCAAAAGTCCAAAATTGTAAGGCAAATCTTTTAGCTTGATTTCGTTGGTTGAAGAATTATCCCATATACTACCGTATTGGTATTCTCATGGTTTGGTTTTTTATGTACATGTAAGTGTACTCCTTTGAGTATGTGGATATAATTTTAATAAGACCATTATTTGACAGAGTTGTGTTCTTCTTAGAAGATGTCTGGGAACTGATCACACAGTCTTAATTGGAGTGCGAAGAATGCTGTTTGGCTGGAGAATTAGGTTATTACTATGACCAGCCAAGATCATGGGTGATTTTGAACAGCATGGATGTGAATGAATGTCTAGCTGATAAGCACTCAAAAACTTAGATGAGCATCAAGGTTAATTTTGCTTGTTTTCAAGTTAAAGTGAACTAAAATAAAAACAGCTCATATCCTACATATGTATGACTAAGTGCATGTTGTAGTTGATATTATCAAAATATTGAAACTGAAAGTCTTTCCTTTGTGTAGAAAATGGCAAATTTTTTGGTTCTACGTACCTGAAGAAGTGCTGTGGACTCTCAATGACTCTGGAAAACCTTTGTAAGCTAGTTTTCTCCCTCAAGCTTCTATTTATCTGCTATTGAACATCTTTCACTTTGTAGTTTTAAATTAATGTTGGTTCAGATTTAGTGTCAATTGCTTGTTCATATGTTTATGACGCAATAATTAGCTTTTCAGATAAGTGTAATTATGGGCTTAGTCAGTCCATGGTAACCAGTGATTTTCTTTTCGCAATATTTTCCTTTATTTTTTTAACTTACTCTCGAGTTACCGTTGTTATTTTTCTCCTTTTTTATTATTTTTGCTTTTATTTTTTTAATTAAATAAAAATCAAAATTGAAATTGAAAATGACGATTCAGAATCATCCATTTATAGAGTGATTTCATTTCATTTGAAAAATAAATTCAAAATTATAGTTCCAAAACCGTAACAAAGTATCAATAAATTTCAAACTCTAAAATCTGCTATTGAATTGATTTTTATCTTCAATCATCCCAAACTGTAAGATTCTTTGAAGATGAAATATTTTTATTTAAACTTTACCTTGAAATCCTATTTTACCCGATCCTGTTTTATGTTGAAGAGATGTTAAGCATAGAATGAGGACATGTGTAGAGTATTTACCCATTAGGTATCAATTTTACATCTTTAATATTAATTCTTTGAATAAAATTGGATGAGAGATAATAATTTGATATTCATCATCCCTTTCCATTTTTAGCTCAAGGTTGGGAATTAATTTAATTACAACAACAATAACAATCGATTCTTAATTCCACTAAATGACCTCGACTGTGCATATATAAATTTATGTCTTAATTTTACGTTTGCTGTCTGTCTAATGCAATTCTCCTACTTTACCCGAGTTTGAGACTAGTTATGATAGAATTTGACGATTAAATGAATTCGTTTACGAAAATAAGTTTGTCCAACACAAACCTCCATCAATTCATACATCCAAACTTAGTAAAAAATAATAAATAACTATCATATAGTATCTCATTTAATATCCAATATCCATTTATTTCGATGCATGAGAATATTTAACTTTCTCATCTCAGCAATCAGATATTATTCACAAAGAAATATGATTTGGGAATACAAAATAGAATAAGCTAATTTTTCATTTATTGTCTACCTTGTGGCCCAAAAAGATGTAGAATTTTTATATTTGGTACGAGGATATAATTATAAGAATTCCTTATTAGAATTTTATTTATTAACTTATACATAACTTTTGGTCATTTCTGATTTTATTTTGTTTGGTCCCATGAGACAAAAAGTGAAAATAATTTATTTAGTATGTATTTTCACCAAATAATTGAAATGATAAATAGCATTTTCTTATAAAAAAGTCAACTTAAAATATTAATTTGATCTACTAATTTATCGATAATATGGTAAAATGATATAATATAAAATACAAAATTTGTGTTATCAAGCTGTGTAGATTATTTATGAATGTGAAAATTGTTTCCCATCCTAAATAATTTTTTGCGGAAAAAATTAATTTCTTCATCATTTCAATATTGTGTAAGAGAGAGAGGGGGGGAGAGAGAGCTCTTTCTAGCTTAATAATAGCTTTATTAATAATAATAATAAAGAAACACAATTAACGATAACTCTACCGGCTAAAATCAGCTAATCGCTAACTCTGAAGAGCAAACTAGTTTTTGGTGCAGACCTTTGAGCAGATGTCCAGATCACTTTTCACTTTCTTTGTCGCTGAGACAACACAAATATATAAAATGAATATCTAAACTGATAGAGAGAGAAGAGAAGGGGGAGAAAGAAGTTTCTACAAACCTGTATTTCGCTCCGCGTCGAGAGTGGTGCAGAAGTCTTCGGTATATTTGCTAACATCCTCAATAGAGGTCTCCTCAATAATCTCTGCAAAAGGTTTCTTTTCGATATAATCTATGGCACATTTTGCAGCGCACCTGACTGCATCGCCTTCTTTAGGTATGCAATCAAAGACACACTTTACAAAACAATCAATGAACTATGATTCTGAATGTGCTACAAACATTCCAAAGATCAAAGTAATCATAAAAAAAGTTTTAACACCATGTTTCTCCATTTTCCCTCAAGCTTAAACAAACTATAAATATTTTCTCTTTCTATAAATATGAAAAGCGATTTCGAATGTAGGTTTTCTCCTCATGAATTGGTTTATATAGAGATGGAACTGGGATATGATGGGTGCTGAACTATTATATAAGTAATTTGTAAATCAAAAGAATAAAATCAAATCAAAAATTTGTATTTGAAAAATATATAACGAAAATTTGGTCCAATGTATTACAAAAATTCATCATGAATTGATTTACACAGAGATGGAACTAGGACATGTGTGGTGCCAAACAGCTACATAAGTAAACTATAAATCAACAAAATCAAATCAAATCAAACATTTGTATTTGAATAATAAATCATGAAAATTTGGTCCAATGTCTTATATACTGCAAAATTTCAAATGTTGGTTTTCTCCTCATGAATTGATTTACATAGAGAAGAAATTGGGACGTGTGGGGTACCGAACTGCTAAATAAGTAAACTATAAATCAAAAGCATAAAATCAAATCAAATATTAATATTTAAATAGTATATGATGAAAATTAGGTCCAATGATTTATATTACAAAATCTCAAATATAGGTTTTCTCCTCATCAATTGGTTTACATGGAGACGAAATTGCGACATGTGGGGTGCCAATTGATGCATAATTTCAAAAATGTTGAAATTTGATAGGAAAATTAAAAAATAAAAATTCAAAATTTTCATATGCTTCATTACATTTTTATTGAAATTTTGTCTTTCTTTTTCTGCATAAGCCTTTCAATTGTTATAACCAGTGATTTTCTTTTCGTAATTTTTTCCTTTTCTTTTTCAACTTACTCTCGAATCACCGTTGTTACTTTACTCCAAACAGGATCCAATTTCTTTGCCTTGCATAAGACTCAAAGGACGGGCAGGAATAGTCTCCCCAGCTCGGCTATACCTATCATTTTCTTCGATTGCAAAAGCTGGGCCTAAGAAAAAGCCCAATAACTGCACCTCCACTCCTTACATGCTTCCCACGAGGGGTGGTTGACCATTTAACCCCAAAAAATAATATCAAGCCCACCAATTTCCACCTGTCACCTTTTTTTAAATGAAAAATTATATGTATTATTACAAGTTATAATGCCCTCATATTTTAAATGACACTGCCCATAAAACAACATTAGTAATCTAGGGGTTCTTCTCCGCTTTCTTCTTTGTTTCCATCTCAATTTCTCCTAATGATCTCCAGCCTTAACCTTGCCAAAAGTAAAAGCAAGAAATGTTCGATGGATATTTCAAGCAACATCACTTTTAGTATTGGTTTACACTTTGCTCAATACGTTTCTTTTTGAGTGTTTGACTTCGGTCAATCCTTGCTTGTTGCTTGTAATTCTATTTTTAGTACCCATCAGATCATAGCCAAGAATTTGATTTGGGAATAGGTTTCCCGGTGTTCTGGTCACATGGGGTTGTTCAAACGAAGGGAAATCTGAATTGGGTATTTCTAGATTTAAGATTAGATCAGCATTGGAAATGGATTTCGGAGGTGGGACAATGAGTATTTAGGAGGAGGACTTGAAGGAGAAGGGGTTTTTGGAGTTGAGGAAGATGAAGCTGGTGGGCAACTTCTTGCTCATTGGAGGAGTTGGATAAATTGGCTACAGGAGGCATAAAAGTCGCTAGGCTAAATATGTGTCGTGGCAACGTGGTTAGGAACATCAATAGATTGGATAAGGAAAGGGGGTTTTGTGTTTAAATTATGTTGGATGCAGAAGGTAGTCAGATCAATGTTGTTGATCATGGTGAGCCTTCATCAAAGAAAGCAGAGGTAATGTCACTTGTCGTCTTTCCTGTTTTATGTTTTTTCTCAAGGTGATCTTCCGGTAACTCAAAAAATCTTAATGGTATGTTCATCATCAATTCGTGATGATCGGCTTCTTGTCTCTCGGGAATTGAGTGTTGATAGGTGTTTCCATGGAAGTGCAAATATATAATTCCTCGTTGAAAAACTAAAACTATTAGGTATTAAGCCAAACCTGTACATAATTACATGCATCACATTGCGCAGTATGCTCTCTCATGATGATCATTTGGGGTAATATAGATGTTTTAAAAAGAAACCATTGATGGTATTTTGATATCTTGGATAATGCACACTGACTCTAGTTTGGTATTGTTTTAAAAAGAAATATTAAGGTATCAGGTTCAACATCATTCTCCTTTTTTATTATTTTTGCTTTTATTTTTTGATTAAATCAAAATCAAAATCGAAATTGAAAATGACGATTTAAAATCATCCATTTATGGGGTGATTCCATTTCATTTGAAAAATAAATTAAGAATTATAGTTCCAAAACCGTAATGACGTATCAATAAATTTCAAACTTTAAAATCTACGATTGAATAGATTTTTATCCTCAATCATCACAAATTGTAAGATTCTTTGAAGATGAAATATTTTTCTCCAAACTTTACCTTGAATTCCTATTTTACCCATTCCAATTTTATGTTGAAGAGATGTTAAGCATAGAATGAGAACATGTGTAGAGTATTTACCCATCAAGTATCAATTTTACATATTTAATATTAATCATTTGAATAAAATTAGATGAGAAATAATAATTTGATATTTAAGACCCCTTTCCATTTTTAGCTCATGGTTGGGAATTAATTTAATTACAACAACAACAACAATCGAGTCTTAGTTCCACTAAATGACCTCGACTATGCATATACAAATTTATGCCTTAATTTTACAGAGGCTATATGTCTAATGCGATTCTCCTACTTTACCTGAGTTTGAGACTAGTTATGACAGAATTTGGCGATTAAATGAATTCATTTAAGAAAATAAGTTTGTCCAACACAAACCTCCATCAATTCATACATCCAAACTTAGTAAAAAATAATAAATAACTATCATATAATATCTCCTTTAATATCCAATATCCATTTATTTTGGTGCATGGGAATATTCAACTTTCTCATCTCAGCAATCAAATATTATTCACAAAGAAATATGATTTGGGAATACAAAAAAGAATGAGCTAATTTTTCATTTATTGTCTACCTTGTGGCCAAAAAGATGTAGAATTTTTACATTTGGTACGCGGATATAATTATAAGAATTTTATTTATTAACTTATACATGCCTTTTGGTCATTTTTTATTTTCTTTTCTTTGGTCCCATGAGACAAAAAGTGATAATAATAATAATGTATTTGGTATTTATTTTCACCAAATAATTGAAATGATAAATAGCATTTTCTTATAAAAAAGTCAACTTAAAATATTAATTTGATCTACTAATTTATCGATAATATAGAAAAATGATATAATATAAAATGCAAAATTTCTGTTATCAAGCTGTGTGGATTATTTATGAATATGAGAATTGTTTTCCATTCTGAATAATTTTTGCTGAAAAAATTAATTTCTTCGTCATTTCAATATTCATCCACAAGTGTGTAAGAGAGAGAGGGGGAGAGAGAGCTCTTTATAGCTCAATAATAGCTTTATTAATAATAATAATAATTAAAAAAAACACTGTTAACGATAACTCTCTGGCCAAAATCCGTTAATCGCTAACTCTGAAGAGCAAACTAGTTTTTGGTGCAGACCTTTGAGCAGATGTCCAGATCGCTTTTCACTTTCTTTGTCCCTGAGAGAACACAAATATATAAAATAAATATCTAAACTGATAGAGAGAGAAGATAAGTGGGAGAAAGAAGTTTCTACAAACCTGTATTTCGCTCTGCGTTGAGACTGGTAACGCAACCAAGCTTACAGAAGTCTTCGGTATGTTTGCTAACATCCTCAATAGAGGTCTCCTCAATAATCTCAACAAAAGGTTTCTTTCCGATACAATCTATGACACATTTTGCAGCACACCTGACTGCATCGCCTTCTTTAGGTACGCAATCAAAGACACACTTTACAAAACAATCAATGAACTTTGATTCTGAATGTGCTACAAACATTCCAAAGATCAAAGCAATCATAAAAAAAGCTTTAACACAATGTTTCTCCATTTTCCCTGAAGCTTAAACAAACTATAAATATTTTCTCTTTCTATAAATATGAAAAGCAATTTAGAATATAGGTTTTCTCCTTATGAATTGGTTTATATAGAGATGGAACTGGGATATGTGGGGTGCCAAACTACTATATAAGTAAATTGTAAATCAAAACAATAAAATCAAATCAAATATTTGTATTTGAAAAATATATGATGAAAATTTGGTCCAATATATTACATATTGCAAAATTCCTCATGAATTGATTTACACAGAGATAGAATTTGGATATGTGTGGTGCCAAACAGCTACATAAGTAAACTATAAATCAACAGAATAAAATCAAATCAAATATTCGTATTTGAATAATAAATGATGAGAATTTGGTCCAACGTCTTATATGGTGCACAATATAGAATGTTGGTTTTCTCCTCATAAATTGATTTACATAGTGAAGGAGTTGGGACGTGTGGGATACCGAACTACTATATAAGCAAACTATAAACTAAAAGTATAAAATCAAATCAAATATTCATATTTAAATAGTATATGATGAAAATTTGGTCCAATGATTTATATTACAAAATCTGAAATGTAAGTTTTCTCCTCATGAATTGGTTTACATGGAGACAAAATTGCGACATGTGGGGTGCCAATTCAAGCATAATTTCAAAAATGCTGAAAATTGATTTGAAAATTAAAAAAAAAAAATTCAAAATTTTCATATGCTTCATTGTATTTTTTTTTGAAATTTTTTCTTTCATTTTTTGCATATGCCTTTCAATTGTTATAATCAATGATTTTCTTTTTGAAATATTTTCCTTTTTTTCACTTACTCTCGAATCACCGCTGTTACTTTACCCCAAATAAGATCCAATTTCTTTGCCTTGTATAAGACTCATAGGACAGGCAACAATAGTCTCCCTAGCCCTGCTGTACCTATCATTTTCTTCCATTGCAAAAGCTAGGCCCAAGAAAAAGCTCAATAATTACACCTCCACTCCTCTCATGCATGCCACGATGGGTGGTTGACTATTAAACCCCAAAAAATAATATCAAGCCCACCAATTTCCAACTGTCCCCTTTTTTAAATGAAAAATTACAAGTATTATTACAAATTATAGTGCCCCCATATTTTAAATGACACCACCCATAAAACAACATTAGTAATCCAGGGGCTCTTCTTCGCTTTCGTCTTTGTTTCCATCTCAATTTCTCCTCATGATCTCCAACCTTAACCTTGCCAAAAATAAAAGCAAAATAAAACACCGAAAATTCGGTGTTAGAAAAGCTTTTTAAAATTTTTAATTTTTTCTTGTAAAATATAAGAAGAAACTGGTTGTAAATCGATTTTGGATTTTGGATTTTGGATGTAATATCGAAAAATTTGATATTGGAATTTTTCAATTTATTTTCTATATAATTATCAAGTGTTCGATTTTTTTCAATTTGTTTTTCTATATAAATATCAAAGGATTTAATAGCTTGGTAGTGTAAACTCATTTTAGGAAAATGGAGTTTTTGGTTCAATACTCATTGGATGCATTACGTGTAATTATTTATGGAGTGTTGGGTTGGCTTCTGATTAGGTTGGGTTGGCTTGTGTATATGGAGTTTGTGAGAGATGGGTTGTCTTGTACTAAGATTGGGTTGGCTTATGGTTATAGAGTTTGTGAGTGATGGGTTGGCTTGTAGGGGTGAAATGTGAAGGAGTAAGTCGTCTCATACCAAAGTTGGGTCACCTCATGCTTGTGAAATGGAGTGACAAGGCGCCTTGTGCAATATTTGGGTCGCCTTGTGCCCATTGGTGAGATGACTTGTGAGCGCTTATTGGTGAGCAGGTCGCCCTATGCAATTAAGGAGGACAACTCAAAGGGTTGTGCACGCCAAGGTTCTGAGAGCTAGAGGTCTTGGATCACCTTGTGCCGAGAGTTGGGTCACCTTATGAGTGTGTAGAGCAAGATTTCTGAGCCTTGCACTTGACGAGTCGCCCTGCACGAGTGGATAAGTCACCTTGAGTGTTCTGCAATGCTAGGGTTCTGAGATGACACAATGGCAAGGTGCCTTGCTCCTTTGCTTGGGTCGACCCAAGGCTTAGGAATCATGAAAATTGAGTCGCCTTGCCCACCAATAGGCTATCTCGCCCATATTAATACTTCACCAATAGGTAGCCTTGTTCCCAAGTGAGTCGCCTTATCCAAATAGGATTTGTGCTTGTGAGTCACCTTGCCCAGTCATATTTTCAGTAATTAAGATGCAAAATGACCAAAAATGATAAATCAACCCAACTCAAACTCTTGAATAACCAAAGGCAAGATGGTAATTAACTATTTCATTAATAATAGGCTTGAATAAAGCCTAAGTTCATTTTCTCTTTCGACCATTTCTCTCCCAACTCTTATCTCTCCTTCCCTCTGCGTTTTCTCCCCTTGCACTCCTCACATTCTCTCTTTCAATCTCTCACCAAATTCACTCACATTACCCCAAATCCATTACATAAAACATTCCTAAACCTCAATCAAACTTGTGAGAAGGAGGATTTAGGGAAAAACCTAGGGTTTGCTCTACGGTAGGAAAAGCTAGGGTTTTTAGAATCCAACCTTTAAAACTCAATCCAACCCCAAAATTAAGGTAATTTCTTACTCTTAAACTTGGCTTTAATTTCTTCATTGGTGAATTGTAATCTATTGTTGTGATTTGAAGGATTTAAATTAGGGTTGTAGAGTTAGGGTTGTAATTAATAGAAATTAGGAAAAATTGTGAATGAGAATTGTATATGGATGGATGTAAATGACATGTAAATGGTGGAATTAGAACATAAATTCTTGGAATGGAGAAATTAGGGTTTGTGCTAAGTTAAGAAAATCTTATAAACCCTAAAAATAGATATGATTTAACATTAAATTTGTAATTATTGATTTAGGATAATTGATTAGAACTTGAGAAAGGATCACATTGGATTTGAATGTGGAATTGGGAGTGAGAACCCTTCTAAGAGATGAGTGGATGGCTATGTTGCATATGAATGGGTAAATGATTTCAAATTTTGATTTATGAAATGAAATTTGAAATGGGTTTTAAATTGAATTTGAAATGATTTGTGATTGTGGTGTGCATTAATTGAATTATTACCAAATCCATGACTCTTTTATTGATTTTATGATATATTTGCACTGTATTACAATGGAATATTGATATGTGAATTGTGGAATTGCTCTCGCTTGTATGAGCACAAATTTTGAATAATGAACTGAATTTTGCAACATGGTACATGAAATGAAATAAATGACTATAGTCCAAGTCTTGCCACGGATCAGAACCATCGGGGCGACATGGTTAAGACTGGTTTAAAAATTTGTCTTGATGGTAGGTGGGTTGGAGAGCCTCCTCAAACTGTTCTCGTGATAACATGGTGGCACCCTACAAAACTCCAGGCCAACGCCAAGAAAAAGGAGTATTTTATGAAAAATTATAGAAAACCCCTTGGCGGATCCTACCAACGGCCATTGGTAGGAAAGTGATTTTGGCAAACCCTAAGGTTATTAAAAAGGAAATTAAATTTGTTTATTGAATTGAAATATCTCAGTCATGGTGGATTTGATATGAATCATTTTATGCATATGAATTCTATTATAGCATTGAAATATATTTTGACATATATGTTTGATATCATCACTCTCACCCCTAATTAATTTTATTATGTCATTGCACTCCATTCACTAAATATTTTTAATACTTACTCCCCTCTCTCTAATTTTTCAGAGGAGACTTAGATTGGAAGTATAGACATTGACTAGCACCGATTGGAAGAAATTTATTTTGGTGATCTACGATTGGTACTGAATCTATAATATTATTTTTGAGAATTATGTTATATAAATTATGGAAGAAAATTTTTGTACTTTTCGTTATATTTGAATTTGATAAATACTTGTTTTATTTCTTTATGCAAGTATTAGAAAAATCCATACTTTTATGATGAAGAACATTATTTACTTGCTTTAAAAATTTCTTTTGCAAAACTTATTGCTTTCGTTGGGACATTTGGACTTTATTGTGAATTTTGAGATACATCTTGAATTTGTAAATTCATGTAAATGTTTGGGAACTATTTGAATGGCCGGGATGGCTTACGAATATCTTAAATTTATTTATAAAATGATTTAGATATTGGAATATCTTACGGTACCACGAGACACGGAATGGGGTTCACACGTATTTCAGAATAACATAGTGGTTGTTACGTGCTCGATGGGAAGGTCGGAGCGTAATAATTCTACTGGTATCAGAACTTAGATTCATGATTTTAAATATTTAAAATTTTGAAATATTTCCAAATATCTCTAAAAGTCTTCCAATGATTTTAAAACACATTTCTTTTAGAAAAGTCAAATTTTAAAGGATTTTTCACAAAATTTTCAAAAACCTTCTATGGATCTTAAGGATTAGGACTTGTTTTATTTTTAGAGGGTTAAATACCTAGTCCAATACCTAATTTAGTGAGTTAAGGATAGTATCTCTTCTTATAGGAATCATGCCACCTAGATGAAGGATGAGAAATGTTAGTGAAATTCCTCCTTCCGAACACAAGAATGGATCATCCTCACATACTCCATTTTCTCCTCTTGCTGCAACTAGCACTCACCCGGCTCCTTCAACCGGGATTCCCTCACCATCACTCAACGCACTCTGGTAATAGGCCGAGTGGTGGAATGCTTATGGCGCTCATCTCCAAGCCCCTCCTCAAGCGCCAATTCCTCCTCCACCGAGCCCAATCATTCCACCAACCCCCCCCCGATAGCCCCAAATGCTCCTCCTACTTCAATGGTCACTCCTATCAACCGTTCAACCATCGAATTATCCAAATTGATCAAAGAAACCCGACAACTTGGATGCATCACCTTTATGGGGATGGGTGATGCCATGGTAGCGAAGAACTGGATTAATCAAGTTCGGGAGACCGTAACCAACATGAGACTTGATAACAAGTTGAAAATATTGGTGGCCGTGAAATTATTAGATGAAGACGCTAGAGCATGGTGGGGCAATCTTAAGGAGAGGTCCACGGCACCTATTTCTTGGAACAAATTCCTTAGGCAATTCGATAAAAAATATTATACTCGGTTCTACTGAGACTTGAAAAGGAAGGAGTTCCTTCACCTCTGCCAAGGCAATAAGTCGATGCTGGAATATAAGACAGAATTGAAAAGATTGTCCTCCTTTGTCCCGGAGTTGGTGACTTCTGAGGAATACCTACGTTTTAAATTTGAGGAAGGTTTGAATTTATCTATCCGAGAGAAAATGTTTGTGACCTTGACCCAAACCTACAAAGATGCCATGAAATTGGCATTAAGGGCCAAAATAATAGTTGAGAAAAGGGGAAGAACAAGAGAGAGACATAAGAAGAAGAGCCTGCATCGGGCCAAAATTCAAAACAAAGTAGGAACATAGACTCTAATAGTGGAACCTCTATCACCGGATCTGTTAGCACTCCTTAAGGTCAATGAACATCCATTCTTGGGACCTCCACATCTAATGCCACCTCAGGGAGTAAACCGGCAAGAAATAAGAAGGAGCAGTATAAGCACTGCGGGAAATTCCATTTCGGGGTTTGTCATGCAACTAAGAGATACTATCAATGTGGAAAGGATGGCCATTTCTGCAATGCTTGTCCAGAGTTGGGACGAGAAAGCCAAACAAGTCAAGATCGCTCTAGCAAATCCATAGGCGGTCAAGCCAATGTTCATACCTTCTTTCCTAATGTCACACCACGGATAGGGACTGAGAGTAACACAGTGGCTACTCTAACCCAGCATCCGCAAGTAAGGACTCAAACAAGAATATATGCAATGACAAATAAGGATATACAAAATAACCTGGATACAATTACAGGTAAATTTTCTAGAACTTAAACTTGATGATTTAGAAATTTGAATACGAACAATATGTGATCATGAATGCATGATTTTAAATTTGAGGGAAATGATTTTGATGTCTTGTGGTAGTTATGATGGTAATGATGACTGTATATCTTGGTTGAACTTGTTGTTCAATTCCTTTTGGAATTATATAAGTGTTATTCACTCATAGGGTCGACTTGCTTACACCATGCCCAAAATTTACCAATTTTTCTATGTTTAAAAAGTTTCAAACCATAACTTTAATTGTTTAATGGTTTTTATTCATAGGTGTGATGAAAATTTTTGACGTTGACACCACGTATTAATACATACAGGATCTAACAATTCTTTTGTGAGCACAGAGTTAGCAAAACACTCGAATAGACCTTTGACCCACTTGAAGAGGAGTTATTGATTATCACTCCTTTGGGGGAACGGTTGAATAGGGATACTGTGTACAAGGTATGTGAAGTAGTTGTAGATGGTGAGATTCTTAAAGTGGACATGATTCTGTTGGAAATGGGGGACTTCGATGCCATACTAGGTATGGATTGGCTACACCTTCACCAAGTTTCAATGAAATGCTTCACTAAGAAGGTGGAATTCCGTAGATTAGGGTGTCCTCCACTTGTATTCACGATGAACGGTGAGTCCTACTGGGTTGTGTGATCTCAGTAATAGAGGCATGGAGATTAGTGCACAAGGGCTGTGACTCTTATTTAGCCCACATCATCGACACCACAATAGGAAGTCCAAAATTGATGAATATTCCAGTAGTGAATGAATTCTTGGATATTTCTCGGGACGAATTACCCGATTTACCTATGGTTCGAGAGTTCAACTTTGTTATCGACTTGGTTCCTAGAACCACAACTATTTCAATCTCTCCATATCGGATGGCACCCGCGGAGTTGAAAGAATTGAAAGTCCAACTTTAGGAGTTGTTGGACAAAAGGTTTATCCGACTGAGTACCTTACCTTGGGGTACTCCGGTTCCATTCATAAAGAAAAAAGATGGCACCCTCTGGTTGTGCATCAACTACTAGCACTTGAACAAGGTGACCATTAAGAATAAGTACCTTTTGCTGAGAATAGATAACTTGTTCGATCAACTCTAAAGGGCTAGTGTTTTTGAAAATTGATTTGAGGTCGGACTATCACCAATTGAGGATAAAGGATAATGATCTCTATAAGATTGCATTTAGGACGCAGTATGGGCACTACGAGTTCCTAGTGATACCCTTCGGTTTAACGAATGCTCCTACAATTTTCATGGACCTCATGAATTGAGTCTTCCATTCCTATCTAGACAAATTCATCATAGTTTTCATTGACGACATTTTGATATATTCCAAGAACGATGAGGAAAACTCAAAATATTTTCGGATTGTACTATAAATGCTCTGAGAGAAGCAATTGTATGCCAAGTTCTCCAAGTGCAAGTTTACACTAAGGGAGATTGGCTTTTTAGGGTACATTGTATCTGGAAATGGGATATTTATAAATCCGAGAAAGTAGAGGCAATCTTGAAATGGCAACAACCCAGGAATGTCATCGAGGTGAGGAGTTTCCTCAGATTGACAGGGTATTATCGGAGATTTATAGAAAGATTCTCCAAGATTATAACTCTGTCATCTAGCTTGACTCGGAAGGGAATTAAATTTGAATGGAGTGATAAATATAAACAAAGTTTCTAAGGACTCAACAAGAGACTCACATCCACTCCAATGCTTGCTCTTCCTACTAGCGGTGGCGACTATGTAGTTTATAGTAACGCCAGCAAGTAAGGGTTGGGATGTGTTTTAATGCAAGGTGATAGAGTGATAGCCTATGCTTCTTGACAATTAAAGAAGCATAAGTTGAATTACCCCACCTATGATCTAGAGTTAACTATCATCATTTTCGCCTTGAAGATTTCGCGACATTACTTATATGGAACTACATGCAGAATCTTCACCGATCACAAAAGTCTCAAGTACTTGCTCACTCAAAAGGAGCTCAATTTGAAGCAATGGAGATGGTTGGAGCTTATTAAAGACTATGACCTAGTGATTGACTATCACCTAGGAAAAGCAAATGTAGTTGCGGATGCTTTAAGTCACAAGTCTTCTCTTTCAGTACCTTATGGGAATTCTTATCTCTCATGCCTAGTAGGACTCCGTACACTTGGGGTCAAATTGGCCAATGATGAATATGGTGCACTTTTAGCCAAATTCGAAGTACGACCAACCTTAGTGGACCGTATTAAAGAGTTCCAAGCACTTGATGAGGAGCTAAAGGGCATAGTGGAAAAGGTTCACAAGGGTAAAGGCGGTAATTTCCATATTTAGGAAAATGGCATGGTTATATATGAGAAACGAATTTGTGTTCCCAAGAATGATGAGATTCGGAGAGCCATATTTGAAGAGGCACACTTTTTGACTTATATGATATATCCCAGGAGCACTAAGATGTACCGGACCATCAAAGAAACCTATTAGTGTTTGGGATTAAATCGGGAGATAACCGGCGCTTTGTGTGCCAACAGATCAAGACTGAACATCAGAAGTCAGCCAGAACACTACAACCATTGCCTATATCCGAGTGGAAATGGGAGCACATCATCATGGATTTTGTGGTGGAATTGTCACGTACTCTAAGCCGACAAGATGCTATATGGGTGATGGTAGATCAACTCATAAAGTCAGCCCACTTCTTGCCCATTTAGAATTCCTGTCCTTTGGAAAAGCTTTCGAGGCTCTACATAAATAAGATTGTCTGACTTCACAGGGCTCCGATGTCGATTATATTGGATCGTGATTATCGATTTACTTTACAGTTCTGGCCTAAACTACAAGAGGTTTTGGGCACTGAGTTGAAGTTCAGCTCTGCTTGTCATCCATAGACGGATGGACAGTCAGAGCGTACTATTCAAACGTTGGAGGATATGCTTAGTGCATGCATGATAGACTTTTAAGAGAGCTAGGATAGACGTCTCTCATTAATTGAATTTGCATATAACAATAGCTATCAAACTAATATTAAGATGCCACTCTATGAAGCTCTCTGCAGGAGGAAGTGCTGGACTCTGTTGTGTTGGGATGAGGTAGAAGAGAGAAAGATTGGGGATATGGAGATAATTGAAGCAACTATAGAAAAAGTAAAGGTGATAAGGGCAAGGATGAAGGCGGTTCAAGATAGACAAAAGAGCCACACCGACAAAAGAAGAAGATCTTTGGAATTTGATGTCGGAAACATAGTTTTCTTGAAAATATCACCTTAGAAAGGTGTGATCCACTTTCGGAAACGGGGTAAATTGAATCCAAGATATATTGGCCCTTTCAATATCCTTGAAAGGATAGGAGAGGTAGACTATCAGCTAGAATTGCCTCCAAATTTAGAGAAAATCCATGATGTGTTCCATGTCTCAATGTTAAAGAAATACTTGTCGAATCCCTCACATGTATTAGAAGCTCCTTCAATAGAATTGAATCCAAACTTGTGTTTCAAGGTGCAGCTAGTACAAATCCTTGATTGACAACTCAAACAATTGATGAGCAAACAAATCCCTATGGTTAAAGTATTGTGAGGAACAACCAAATGGAAAAAGAAACATGGGAGACTAAAGAATCAATGCGGAAACAACACCCACAGCTTTTTGATGTATAAATTTTATTTTAAATTTTGGGGATGAAATTTCTTTTTAGGGGGTTAAGTATTGTAATACCGAAAATTTAGTATTAGAAAATTTTTTATTAAATTTATAATTTTTCCTTGTAAAATATCAGGAGAAACCGATTGTAAATCGATTTTGGATTTTTGATATAATACCAAAAAATTCAATGTTTGAATTTTTCAATTTATTTTCTATATAATTATCAAGTATTGGATTTTTTTCAATTTGTTTTTCCACATAAATATCAAAGGATTGAATAGCTTGATAGTGTAAACTCTTTTTGGGAAAATGAAGTTCTCGGGTTTAAAACTCATTAAATGCATTACGTGGGATTATTTGTAGAATTATGGAGTGTTGGGTTGACTTGTGATTAGGTTAGGTTGGCTTGTGTATATGAAG
Organism: Dillenia turbinata; assembly: GCA_037126225.1. Classification (NCBI taxonomy): domain Eukaryota; kingdom Viridiplantae; phylum Streptophyta; class Magnoliopsida; order Dilleniales; family Dilleniaceae; genus Dillenia; species Dillenia turbinata. The sequence goes on along the minus strand of JBAMMX010000002.1, from coordinate 12,387,597 downwards.
TTTGTGAGAGGTGGGTTGTCTTGTGCTAAGGTTGGATTGGCTTATGGTTATAGAGTTTGTGAGTGATGGGTTGGCTTGTGTTATGTTGGGTTGGCTTGTGGGGGTGAAATGTGAAGGAGTAAGTTGTCTCATACCAAAGTTGGGTCACCTCATGCTTGTGAAATGGAGTGACAAGGCGCCTTATGCAAGATTTGGGTCACCTTGTGCCCATTGGTGAGACGACTTGTGAGTGTGTATTGATGAGCAGGTCGCCCTGTGCAATTAGGGAGGACAACTCAAAGGAATGTGCAGGCCAAGGTTCTGAGACCTAGAGGTCTTGGGTCTCCTTGTGCCAAGAGTTAGGTTGCCTTGTAAGTATATAGAGTAAGATTTCTGAGCCTTGCACTTGACGAGTCGCCTTGCACGAGTGGATGAGTTAACTTGAGTGTTCTACAATGCTAGGGTTCTGAGATGACACAATGGCAAGGCGCCTTGCTCCTTTGCTTGAGTTGACCCAAGGCTTAGGAATCATGAAAATTGAGTCACCTTGCCCGCCAATAGATTACCTCGCCCATATTAAAACTTCACCAATAGGTCGCATTGTTCCGAAGTGAGTCACCTTGTCCAAATAGAATTTGTGCTTGTGAGTCACCTTGCTTGAAGTGCAGGTCACCTAGCTTAGTCGAATTTTCACTAATTGAGATGTAAAATGACCAAAAAGGACAATCGAATCCAACTCAAACTCTTGAATCACCAAGGGCAAAATGGTAATTGACTATTTCATTAATAATAGGCTTGAATAAAGTCTTAAGTTCATTTTCTCTTTCAACCATTTCTCTCCCAACTCTCATCTCTCCTTCCCTCTGCGTTTTCTCCCCTCACACTCCTCGCATGCTCTTTTTCAATCTCTCACCAAATTCGCTCACATTACCCCAAATCCATTACATAAAACATTCATAAACCTCAATCAAACTTGTGAAAAAGATGATTTAGGGAAAAGGCTAGGGTTTGCTCTGCGGGAGAAAAAACTAAGGTTTTTGGAATCTAACCTTCAAAACTTAATCCAATCCTAAAATTAAGGTAATTTCTTGCTCTTAAACTTGGTTTTAATTTCTTTATTGGTGGATTGGAATCTATTGTTGTGATTTGAAGGATTTAAATTGGGGTTGTAGAGTTAGGGTTGTAATTGATAGAAATTGGAGATAATTGTGAATAAAAATTGTGTATAGATGTAAATAACATGTAAATGGTGGAATTAGAATATACATTCTTGGAATGAAAAAATTATAGTTTGTGCTAAATTAGAGAAATCTTAAAAACCCTAAAAATAGATATGATTTAACATTAAATTTATGATTATTGATTTAAGATAATTGATTGAAACTTGAGAAAGAATCACATTAGATTTGATTGTGGAATTGGGAGTGAGAACCCTCACAAGAGGTGAGTGGATGGTTTTGTTCCATATGAATAGGTAAATGATTTCAAAATTTTATATATGAAATGAATTTTGAAATGGGTTTTGATTTGAATTTGAAATGCTTTGTGATTGTGGTGTGCTCTAATTGAATTACTGCCAAACCCTTAACTCTTTTGTTGATTTTATGATGTATTTGCATTGTGTTACAATGGAAAATTGATATGTGAATTGTGGACTTACTCTCGCTTGTATATGAGCACAAATCTTGAATAATGAACTGAATTTTATAACATGGTGCATGAAATGAAATAAATGACTATAGTATAAATCTTGTCATGGACTGGAGCCATCAGGGCAGGGTGTTTAAGACTAGTTTAAATTTTGGCTTGGTGGTAGACGGATTGAAGAGCCTCCTTAAGCTATTCCCATGATAATATGGTGGCACCCTTCGGAATTCCAAGCCAATACCAAGGAAAATGGGTATTTTATGAAAAATTATGAAAAACCCCTTGACGGACTTACCAACGATAATTGGTAGGAAAATGATTTTAGCAAACCCCAAAATTATTAAAAATAAAATTAAATTTGTTTATTGAACTAGAATATCTGTGTCTTGGTGGATTTGATACGAATCATTTTATGCACATAATTTCTATTATAGCATTGAAATATATTTTGACATATATGTTTGGTACCATCACCCTTACCCCTCATTCATATTTATCATGTCATTGCACTCCATTCACTAAATATTCTTAATTCTCACTCCCCTTTCTCTAATTTTTCAGAGGAGACTTAGATTGAAAGCACAAACCCAAATTTATTTTGGTGATCTTCGATAGGTGCTAAATCTGTAATATTATTTTTAGGAATTATGTTATATGAACCATAAAAGGAAATTTTTATACTTCTCATTATGTTTGGATTTGATAAATATTTGCATTACTTCTTTAGGTAAGTATTGGAAAAATTCATACTTTTATGATGAAGAATTTTATTTACTTGCTTTAAAAATTTCTTTTACAAAACTTATTGCTTTTATTGGGACATTTTGACTTTATTTTGAATTTTGACATACATCTTGAATTTGTAAATTCATGCAAATGTTTGGAAACTGTTTGGATGGCCGGGATGGCCTACTAATGTCTTAAATTTATTTATAAAATGATTTGGATATTAGAATGCCTTGCGATACCATGAGACACGGAGTAGGGTTCACACGTATTTCAGAGTAACGCAGCAGTTGTTAGTGTTCGACGAGAGGGTCAAGGCGTGACACAAGAAATATTCGATGGATATTTCAAACAGCATCAGTTTTAGTATTTCATTGTCAGATTTTGATACTTTCAGTTCAAAATTTATAACAGAGTTTATTTATTTCATAGTATCATTTTTAGTCTTTAAATCATCAATTTTAGACTTTAAACTATCATTTTCAGAATTTAGAACTTCGTTTGTCTGTTTCAAAAGTTTTTTTTTTTTCATTTTCTAAGTTTGTATCTTGCATCTAAACTTAGAAATCTACCTTAATCATTGTCATCAACAAAATTAAAATTATCATAGCATTCAGAGTCAGAATTCACCTACGAATCTATCATTAAACATAGATTTGTTTCATCATGACTTTCTATATCTTCTAAGTCTGAATCAGATTCATCCAAATTACTCTATGTTGCCATTTTAGCCTTTTCTTTCTTCTGAAATTTTTGTAGCTTTTTCATTAAGACTAGACATTCATATTTTATTTGTCCAAGTCTTTTACATTCATAGCACACCATTTCTTTCTTCAATTTGCTCATTTTTCCTGCATCATTTTTGGACTTTTAAAAAATATTAGTGATCTTAAATTTATTGAACCTTTTACCTCTCTTTTTAAGGATATGAGATAGCCTCTTAGTTAATATATTCAGCTCATCCTCACTACTGTTATCTTCATTAGAATGTTGTTCCTTCTTTGTTACAAGTTCAATGGCTTTTTTCTTCCCATCGTTTTCTGCAGAGTAATGTATTTCAACTTCATAAACCATGAGTTTCTCTCTAATTTCATTTAAGGACGCTTCGACAAGTCTTGAGCCTCCTCAATTGCTATCTTTTTTGCATGCCAAGCTCTAGGAAGAATTCTCAAAACTTTTCTGACCAAATCTAAGTCTGAAAATCCTTTTCCAAAGGACTCCATTTCGTTCGTGATGGATGTGAGTCAATTAAATATGTCATTTACTTGTTCTCTATGTTAGAAATTAAACAATTCATATTCCTATATCAGAAAGTTAATTCCTGTGTATTTAAAAGTTCTTATGTCTTCATGAGTGATGCATAATTTGTCCCAAATTTCTTTGGTTATAGAACAAGAAAAAACAAGATTAAATTCCTTTGGAGAAATAACACATAAAATTAAATACTTTGCTATAAGTTTATTGAGATCTTTCTTTTATTTTCTTTTGTTATGATTGAGGATTTAACATCTAAATTTTCAGAGGAAATAACCTCCCAAACATCATAATCTATAACTTTAATAAAAGTCTCCATCCTATACTTCCAATGGAAAAAATCTACTCTATCAAAATAAGAAATTCTATTGATAGATTGGCCAAAATTTGAGTATGATGTCATTGGATCTTTGGCTTAAAAGTCAGCATTTTTGTGAAGTCGAGCACTAACTCTGATACCATTTGTTGGTCCCTATGCAATCAAGAAGGGGGGTTGAATTGGTTGGTTTCAAGTTCTAGATTTTACTCCATTTAAAATCTCAATTAAACCTATAGCCAAAATATGTAAATGTAAGTGCATAAATTTAAGAGTATGGATAGATAAATCAAACTCAATTTATAATGATTCGGCTTTATGCTTACGTCCACTCTTCTAATTCAGTAATCCAAAGTTCAATGATAACTAATTTTCACTATACACAAAGAGTTACAAACATGAATACAATCTTTTTTTTATTGATGATCTGCACCTTCCCTTCTTAAAGATGGCTTAGTCTAACAAGGAAATAGCTTTAACTCTCACTCAACTAGCTTATCTACCTACAAAAGTGTTTCTCACTCTTCCTAAACTTACTAAAACTTTACAGTACAAACAAACACAAAACTATATCAAAAAATATAACAGACAGATTCATAGGCTATTTAAGTAGTCTACTTTAAGATCTAATATCTCACTCCCAACACATCGAAATTGCTCTGTAAAAAATACTGAATAGTTTCTGTATATAGCACTTTAAATCCTCAAAAGTTAGCCTGCAAAATTGGTCTCAAACATAAAGATATAAGGTTGCAAAGCTAGCTCCCCAATACACTTACTGCAGTAAAAAATTTGCTTAAGTTTCTCACTTTGAGCTTGATTTTCTCCACCAAAATTTTTGAATTTTACTGCTTTTATTTTTCAATTTTAAACACTAACAATCCCCTTAAAGTATATAGAATTCACATTTCAAAAAACTTAACTATTGGAGAAGTTATAAGAAGCAAAACCTCCCCTAAAAATCAGCTTGTAGTTCTCCAAATGATTTAAATTCGAATCACCAATTTGAACAAATTTAGAATTGGGTGTAGCCCCCAATCTACACTTAATATGCTGAGCTAGATCTTGAAATATATTAAAAATGCAGCAGACAAAACTATTTTGAATTTCGACTATTTCTACTCAGCTTACTGCTTTTACCCAATTCCATCCAACTTCTGTTCTTTTAAATTTTCATAGAAATTCTCGAACATGTGTTATTTGAAAAAATAAACATTTTAAAGATCTACACACTTAGTAAAATCATTAATAACACATATAGGATTTTGTTATTATCAAAATATTAGGTTTTGACAATAATTTCCTTAAAACTTTCAAATCCCATCACTTAATTTTGACTCCACAATTTGGTGATACTTCTTTTGTCTTTTTAGGTATACGCGTATCTAAAATTAAAAGTCTATACTGACTTACTACACTCTCTCTTAGTATAATTTTACAATCTCTATAGGTTATTCTATTGTTCCTCCTGTTAAGAAAAAAATCTATTTGCCTTGCATTCGACCAAATTCTATATGTAACTATATGTTATTCTCTTTTTTTGAAAAAAGTGTTTATGAGAATCATATCGAATATTATGATAAATTCTAAAATGGTGCCCTGCCTCATTCCTATTACCAAAATCAAAGTTCTCATGTATGATTTCAAATCTCTCATTATTCTCATCCACATGTCCATTAGATCTCCTCCAATAAATAATTTTTCCCCACTAGGTATGGTTTGTATAAATTCATTTTCCCAAAACTATTGTTTACTAATTACAACTATACCAATTTGTGATGCATAAATACTGATTATATTAATACTTCTTCTCTACTAACTAACTTGATAAACAAAATTATATCTCCCTTCTTTCTTAGTTCCACTATATTCTCTTGTAAGTCCTTATAAACAATTATTTTTACCCAATTCTTAGTTCTATCCCAACCTATATATCAAAACTTATGGCCATAAGATTCTACTACTCTAACATTCTCTCCACCCACTTGGTTTCTTGAAGACATAATATTAATTTTTTGTTTAATCATTATTTCTCTTATTTCTCCTAACTTATCGGTTAAGGGTCCTATATTTCAAGTGGTTAAACGAATCCTACTTTCATAGATTAATTTCCACACCCGTCCACATAAATACGAGAATCTTTGCCTATTTGACACTACATCCAACGGCGATGTGACGCATTACTTTTGGGCAATGACCTAAAAACTCTTGCTAATTTGCCAAAACACTCAAGATTCGATATAATGCATCGCTGAAAAGGAAATGGTCCAATAAATTTTCTAATTCGTTTCTCATTCTGGTTTTGACAAAAGATTTTACGCTGACTGTCAATTTACCACAACTCTCCTCCTTTATCGAGATTTAGGACCGATCATTGCGAAGTTTAAACCAATTTGACTTATGAGTTTACATATATGAATTTAATTAAAAATTTTAAATACAATTACAAAATTTATAATATAAATAAAACTAAAATAACTATTAGATATAATAAATAAACATAATTGATTGATTAACATCTACAATATTAAATATTTATGAACCAAATAACTCAAACACCTCTTAATTCATATTCAACTCATATTTTATGGGATCAAAAAAATTATGTAAAATTTGGTTCATGAGTTTGAATTATTGAATTAATCATCGAATTAAATGATGAATTATTTTTGAATGAATTTCTTTGGAGAGAGAGAGAGAGAGGGGGGGACAAGTCAACTCATTTTCAAGTTGGAGTTTAGTGTAAACAAGGAGAGAATAAATAAACATGCATATATCTGAGATTTGAAAAATAATTTTAGTTTCAAACATTTCACCATCATCCTGATACTAAAGGTAGAAAATCTCACAAATCCTAACTCAGGAACTACTATTTTGGTGGAGAAAATAGTTTGAAAATTAGGAAGAAAGTAGAAATGTTATTATTTCTAAGAAAGTACAAAACAAAATAAACGAAGAACATTTTTCAGAATCTCTACTTCCCTCCTTGAAAATCCGTAACTAACTACAACTAATTTTGACAATTCTTGTAACTAACTCTGTTACAACTACTTGTTGTCTTGGATGCTTTGCTGCTTAGTTGTTACTGATAGGACTTCATTCTTACAATAGGAACTAAAAAATATCTGTTACAACAATTGCCCCTCCCTAAAAGAGTTCTTGTCCTCAAGAACCGAGATTAAAGTTAGGGAATTATTGCTGTAGATCATGATAGAATTCCCAAGAAGAATCCTCAAGAAAGCTATTGCTCCATTGTACCAACACTTGAGTTGCCACCACATGACCTCTCTTCACTAACCTTCTATCCAAAATAGCTGCAGGTTCCATCATCAAATGACCTTGTTTAGTTAATCTGCTAGGTATATGAGTATGAACAGGCCCCATACCAATATGTTTTTTTAACATTGATACATGAAAGGTGGAGTGGATCCTTGAAGTATGTAACGCCGACTCTGCGGTGCCGTACTTTTGTACTTCCGTTCCTAAATTAAATAAAATATTCCTCAGTTTATAAACATAGAGAGAAATTTTAATTTTATTGATTTTCGATTTTGTGTTTTTTTAATTTAAATTTTTTAGTATATTCAAGAGTATCTGAATTTCCGATTCGAAATATGAAGCAAGTATAAAAAAATAATTAAATTTCATTTATTAAATTATTTATTCCCTCTTTTATTTATTTATAAATCTATGCTTATAAATATATATATAATAATAAAAAAAATCAAAATAAAAAAAAATGGAATTAGGGCTTAAAGCCCTAATTCTCCTTCTCTCTCCTTCTCTTTCTCTCCTTGCCTCTTCCTCTCCCGCACAACCCTTCGCCTTCCCTCCCTTCCGCCACCGCCTCCCGCAGCCGCAGCCTCCGCCGTGCTCCACCACCCCTCCCTCTACCTTGTTGTCTCACTCTCTCACTGTCGCCCCCTCTTTCCCTCGGTCTCACTCTCTATCTCCCTCTTTCTCTCTCTCGATAGCTCTCCCACTCCTCCGCTACCGCCGCCACTGCAACCGCCTTCAACCACCACCCAAGCCACCACCGTCCTATTCTCTCTCTATCCCCCTCACAGCTCTCTCCCTCCCATGAGTTCTCTCTCTCTCTCCCCCTGTGCCCCCGACTGCCACGCGTGACAACCCCCTCCTGCGCGTGCCAGCGCGCGACAGCCCCCTCCTACGTGTGCGCCAGCATGTGACAGCCCTGCGGCTCCAACGTGCGTGCCAACCCCTGCGGTGTGACAGCTCCTGCACGCGCGGCTACAACGCTCCTTCCCTGCTCGCACGCTCGCGCGCCTTCTGCCACTCTTGCAGAGCCCCAAATCGGCAGACTTCGAAACCTTAGGCTGGGTCTGCACTCATCTCCTGCGCAGGTGAGGACCAATTCCTAACCCTAGTTCTAGGTTTTGAATTTTCTGAGTAATTAGGGTTAATTGCTAACATTTGCTCCAAATTTGAAATGTTACAGGTTTTAGACTGAACCAAAAGGCAAACAGAGACTAGATTTACAAGTCGAGAAAACCCTAGGTGAGGGATTTCTGACTGATTCAATTAATTAAATGTATTTAGGATAAATTAGAGTAAGAATGTATTTCATATGATATGATGTATATTAGATTTGATTATTTCATATGATAGGATGTATATTAGATTTGATTATATGCGTTATCGGACATTATATGTAATTGTTTAGGTAAAATATACGAATTGGGCTGTTCTGGATAATAGAATCAGGCTGACTTGATTAGAATAGTTTCTTTTAGAGTTTAATTTGACATATGCATGAAAATAGTTGGAAATTGGATCTAAATTTTGAGATTCGTACAATCTTTTTTCATTTTAAGTTATCTTGCATATAGGAAATCGAAATACAATTTTCGTAATATGAAAATAGGTTTCAATACCTTTAAAATGAGATATGGTTTGAAGAAATCGGATGAGAATTGAAAAGTGTATGAATTTTCAAAGATTTTTCTAACTTGTAGGAAATTTATATATTTTAGACTTATTTTCGATTTTGAACGGTTTTAAGTTTGAATTTACCTTGATTTTGATTTGGTTATTTACTTATAAATGGAATGAAATTGATAACATTGGAATATATTTATAAATTGAGAAATTAAAACTTATACAAACTCAGGGAAGATGATAAACCCTAAGAATAATTGGAAATTTGATGACAATTGTGATAATTTGATTAGGTTGATCTTGTTGGAGACTCGAAGAGTCAATTTGGATTTATTTTGGAAATAGGGAGTGATTACCCTCCCTAGAATATGAGTGAGACCCTAATCTCTTGCATGAAATAGTGAAAAATTGATTTTACCGTGTTTTTAAATAAAACATGCTTTCGATATACATTGACTTGATGTATGGTATTGAATTTCAAACTGTTTTGTGACTTTTGGAGTGTCGTGAACTTATCCTTTCTATGACTATGCATCCATGTTTGAAATAAAACGAAATTGTGCCATTACTCGAAAATTTGATGAGTTTTCTATTCTATCATTGCATTGGTTTGTTGAATTGAAACGATTTTGATGAAATATATTGGCACACGGATTTGAATTTGTTTTGACGGTATGATGAGACGATTTGGCTATGCGGGTTGGATGCCTGCTAGCTTGAGATGATATGATGATATGGCATTATTTGATTGATTTCGTAGCTACGAATGGACTTTATAGAGGCACGGGTTGTTCGAATACGCTTCTATAGGAGGTATCCGCAAACGTCCAGTTTATTTTTATTCATAGGCGTGGCCGGTTGAACCCACATCGGGGGAGGACGTGTGTCCATCACCGTCTAGCACCGCACGTGGCCTTATGTCGAGTCTGGGTAAGCAAGGATTAAGCCCACGGTCAACATCAGGGTAGAGAGCTACTTTTGAAATACTTTGCATGATAAAACCCCCGATGTGCCTGTCTTCGGTCATGGTTGACCTTTGTCAGGATCTTTTCGACCAGCTCTATGATTTACTTGATTTTAAATGGATGCATATATGTATGATATCGTGTGAATGATTTAATGAGTTCATTTTATTCGAAAATATCATATTTTACTGCAAAATTTGAATCATTGGTTATGAATGATATTATTTGACACTCCGATGTTCACCTACACTATTAGTGCTTGAGATTAATCCCCTCATTCACTGAGTATCTGCCTTGATACTCACCCCTCTTCTTTTCCTCCCTCAGACAGGATTGTTGTGTTAGAGCGACACTTCAAATTATAGAGTTCGGGTATACTTGGTGTTCAGGAGGGTGAGATCTTAAGTTTAATTTGAAAGATGAATTACGTATTTTATTTTCGACCCTGCAAGATCTTGTTGAGGTCCGTAGTTGGACGTGTACTTAATTTGGGATGACTGTATAATTTATGTATATTTATTTACCAAAACTCTCACATTTCATTTACATTGAGACAATTGTACGTATTTGAATGATACTTGGGAAAATTATTGTAAATTGTATAAAAACTTAGGCCCGTTCGGTGTAACGACTACTCATGCTCTAGTTGGGCATGAAAGTAGAGGTCTGTGGCTAGAATTGCTGATAGTTTATTTAGCCTGGCGTTGTCCTGGATGTCTGCTATGGTTGGTGGGTTGTTGTGAGGCCGGGATGACCATTTTATTTTAATTATAGGATGATTTTGAATTTTGCATGATTAAACATGTTTATTTGTATATGGGAGACCTCCGATTTATGGGGAGATTCTGCCCTATTTTTTGTAAAAATATAGCCGGCATCCAAGGCAACGGGCGGCTGTTCACGATCCCGGTTCGGGGCGTGACACAGTAGCAGGTAATTGAAGCTTATAAGCAACATGTCCCACTTTCTCTATTACAGGAAAAGGGCCAAAATACCTTGCAGACAATTTCTAACAGTGATGAGATTTTAGAGAATGCTGTTTATAAGGGTGTAACTTGGCATATACCAAATCTCCAATGTCAAAATGTCTCTCAGATCTATTTTTAGAGAATGCTGTTTGTCAGCCAAATATTTCATCCTTTCCTGTGCCCTTTTTAGATTATGTTTAAGTAGGTGTAAAGTGTTCTCCTTGGCAGCCAAACTTCTATTCACCTTATCTAACATCGAATCTCCCGGAATGTAAGGAATATGATGAGGAGGAGGTTGACCATACACAACTTCAAATGGCTTAACTTGAGTGGCTAAATGAAAATTGGTATTACACCAATATTCAGTTAGTGGTAGCCAAAAACTCCATTCTTTGGGATGATCACTTGTCATGCACCTACGATAATTTTCCAAACAACGATTTACCACTTCTGTATGACCATCAGATTGAGGGTAATAAGAAGAGGATAAATGTAATTGCACCTTCAAAAGTCTGAATTGTTCTTGCCAAAATCGGTTGATGAAAATTGTATCCTTGTCACTCATAATTGACTGAGGTAAACCATGTAATCTATAAATCTGATCTATAAAAACTTGTGCTACAGATAAAGCTGTATAAGGATGGGTTATTCCAATGAAATGAACATATTTACTTAATCTGTCAACCACAACAAAGATAACATCCTTGCTATTAGATCTAAGCAATCCTTCAATAAAATCTAATGAAATATCAGTCCATACTGACTGAGGAATTGGTAAGGGTTGGAGTAAACCTGGATAGGCAGCATTGTCAGCTTTATGCCTTTGACAAATCTCAAAAGCTAAAACAAATTGTTGAATATCATGCAACATGTGTTTCCAATAAACCACACTCTTGAGTCTTTTATAAGTCACCTGCACTCCTGAATGCCCTCCTACTACAGTAAAATACCACAAGTTTATAAGCTTGGTTCTAAGAATTTGATCATTTCCAACCACCAATTTACCTTTCCTTCTTAATTGCTGATTTTCCCAAATATAATTAGCAGAGCTTGAATTAATAGCAGTAGACAGCTTTTGAATCAAATCTGATAGGAAAGGATCATGTTGCCAACTCTGTTGAATGTCAATTAATAGTGGAGTTTTTACTATAGAGATTGCAAATGCATGCCCTTCTGCCACTGGTTTTTTAGACAAAGCATCAGCAACCACATTGTCTACCCCTTTCTTGTAAACCACATCACAGTCATATCCCATCAATTTTGTCATCCATTTTTGCTGCATTGGAGTGGATACTTTCTGATCTATGAGATACTTCAAGCCTTGGTGACCAGTCTTGATCACAAAGTGTCTTCCAAGCAAGTATGGTCTTCATTTTTGTACAGCACTCACATTAGCCAACAACTCCTTTTCATATACAGAAAGTGCCAAATGCTTAGAAGCCAAAGCTTTACTAAAATAAGCCAATGGCCTTCCTTGTTGCAAGAGCACAGCTCCAATACCAACTCCAGAAGCATCAGTTTCCACTACAAAATCTTGTGAGAAATCAGAAAGAACCAGTATAGGAGGAGAGCTCAAGAGCTGTTTCAATTGTTGAAAAGATTGAGTAGCTCCATCCGACCAATTAAAATTATTTTTCTTGAGTAAATCAGTTAAAAGCTTCACAATTTTATCATAGTCTTTAATGAATCTTCTATAATAGCCTGTGAGCCCCAAAAAACCCTTAATTCTTTTAAAGTTTTTGGAATAGGCCAAAATTGTATAGCTGTAATCTTTTGAGGGTCAACATGAACACCATCCCTGCTGATTACATGTCCTAAATACTCAATTTGTTACTGTCCAAAAGAACATTTACTTTTTTTCACCTTCAAACTATGTTGCCTAAGCAACTCAAACACGATCTTCAAATGATACAAATGTTCCTCCCAAGAGGAGCTAAAAACAAGAATATTATCAAAGAATATCAAGACAAATTTCCTCAAATAAACTCTAAACACTTCATTCATTAAACTTTGGAATGTGGATGAGACATTTGTCAATCCAAAGACATGACAACAAACTCATAATGTCCATTATGAGTTTGAAAAACAGTTTTGGGAATATCTTCTGTACACATCCTTATTTGATGATAACCAGACCTAAGATCTAACTTAGAAAAATATTTGGCACCAAATAGCTTATCCAACAGTTCTTCAATCAAAGGAATAGGAAATTTATCTTTAATTGTTATCTTGTTCAGCTCTCTATAATCTACACACATTCTCCAATAGCCATCCTTTTTCTTAACCAAAACTATAGGAGATGAGTAAGGGCTAGTACTATTTCTAATAACTCCACTCTGTAACATTTTAGAAATCAGTTTTTCTATCTCTCCTTTATGAAAAGTGGGATATCTATAAGGCCTGATATTAATGGGTTGTGTTCCTTCATTCAAAAAAATCTTATGATCATGCAGTCTACTTGGAGGTAACTCCATAGGTTCTTGAAACAAATCATCATATTCCAATAGTAATGCATTTAAAGTTGTAATAGAATTAGAATGAGGGATTACCTGTCTCAATTCTGACACATTGTTCAGCCCAGATAACTACCTTTCAATGTTTTCTTCCACTATATGAATGAAACATAACTGAGCAGTTGCTATAAAATCTGGCCTCTGCAACATCTTTTACATTTTTTCTTACTTAATTAGCTGAATAGCTTGCCGCTTAGACCCCCTAAGTACTACCCTTTTTCCATTCTATAAGATTCTATCCTCAATTCTTGGAAATTCCATGTAACATCACCAAGAACAGACAACCATTGGATACCCAATACCACCTCACATCCTCCTACAAGAAGGACCATGAAATCAGTTATGAATTTCTCTCCTTGCATCTTCCAAGAGAATTTGGGGCAAAGTTCAGAAGTGGTTAGTTTATTTCCATCAGCGACTCTTCTATCAAAGGCTTCACTGACTGCACACACAATCCCAATTTTTTTACAACTTCAAGATGTACAAAATTATGAGAACTACCACAATCTATAAAAATACTCAGTGTTATTTTTCCAAAGTGACTAGTTACTCTCATAGTTCTGTATTGAGGAATGGCTCTGGTAGTCATTGCACTAACAGAAATGTGAGCAAAGTTGCCTTGAATCTCCTCTTCATCTTTTTCTTCCTTTGTTTTATCATGATCTTCTTCATCATTGTCATCTTCTCCACGAATTTCCAATCTATATAATTGCTTATTTTTACACTTGTGCCCAAATTCATATTTTTCATCACACCAAAAACACAGGCCTTTAGCATTCTTCTCCTCCGTTACGATAGTAGTCAATCTTTTGAATGGCTTCTTTCCTTTGGGATCAGAAGCTGGTAGAGTTGGCAAAGTGGGTAAAGGTAAAAGTGGTTTAGAGGGTTTGTTTGTTGTGTTGGCAGGAAAAACAAGGTTTTGAGGTGTTGCAGAATTGTTTGAATGGAAAGAAGTGGTTTGTTTAAAAGAAATATTTGGTTTTTGCAATAAGTTTTCTAGTTTGGCCTCCTCCAATTTGGTCAGAATTAGTGCATGTTGCAGGGTTTTGAGCATAAACATTCTTACTGTCAATTGAACTTCTATTTTCAGGCCACTTAGAAAACAACGGACAGCATATTCTTCAGACAATTCAACCCTGTTCAGCAACTCCTCAAACTGATTTTGGTACTTAATAACAGATCCTCTTTGTCTAAGACTCTTCGATTCACCCATTAGATCATCATACAAGAAGTCACCAAACGTTGTTGACATTTTCTTGATGTATTCTTCCCAACTAGGCATTTCACCGGTTAATCTTGACTGCATGAAAATCTGATGCCATTATAATGCTTTTCCCTTCCAAGTGCATTGCCGCAATCTTGACTTTTGTATGGTTGGGGGTCTCATCAATTTCAAAAAACTGATCACACTTGTACAACCAACCCCTAAAATCATCACAATGAAATTTGAAAAATTCTAACCTGGAGAATCTTGTGGGTACAACATAATTTTCTTATCTTGTAGAAGAGTTAGGACCAGTAGGTGAAGAACTTGCTGCATTTTGATTCTTTTGTAAATTTAACTCTAAAAAAATGACCTGAGAGAAGACATTTTCTTCTCAAATTGTTCCCTTTGTTCTCTCAACATCATCCTCACGTTTTCCTTCATTTTCTTCATATCTTGAGTTCTAGTACCTTCGGCCATGGTTCACTGGAACCGGGCTCTGATACTATTGCTATTAAAGGTAGAAAATCTCACAAATCGTAACTCAAGAACTACTATTTTAGTGAAGAAAATAGTTTAAAAATTAGAAAGAAAACAGAAATATTATTATTTCTAAGAAAGTGCATAGCAGAACGAACGAAGAACATTTTTAAGAATCTCTACTTTCCTCATTATTCTAATCTTACAGCTTAAATGCTAAATTACTTAACAATCCGTAACTAACTATAACTAATCTTGATAATTCTTGTAATTAACTCTATTACAACAACTTTCTGTCTCAGATACTTTGCTATTTAGTTGTTACTAATAGGATTTCATTCTTGCGATAGGAGCTAAAAAAATATCTATTACAGCACATCCCACCGATTTTGTAAAAACGCCTCATCTCGGCTTCTCTCACCAACAGAATTTCTTTACCCTCCCACTGCTACTCGGTAAAACGCAGTGAGAAAAGAAGAAGAAGAAGAGAGGGAAAACCCTAGAATCTTCGTCACTCAATTTTCATCACAGTCAGAGGTAATTCTTTCATTTTCTACTCTCATATGGGAAAAAAATGATGGAATTATTTCTGCGGATATTATCTTTGCTTCGGTATTGTTCTTGAGAAATCAGAAATCGAACTCTTTCAGAGTGTCGCCAGTTTTCTGTTTTGGGTATTTTAGGTTTTGAAATGAGTGATTTTGAGGTTTTATTTTGTTGCTTAGAGTTGAAAGAAAGAGCATAATGATGATTGTGACTCTAAAAGTTTGATAAGTCCAATGGGTGTGACTTTGTGTAAACCAGGTTTTTTTTTTGGGAGTCTATTGTGTGCAAAACATATTTTGTGTCGAATACTTTAGTACCCAAAAAATGAAAGACCTTAACAACTAGGTACTATTGATGATTGTGATGCTAAATTCGTAAGTCCAATGTGTTTGATCTTGATTACCAGGTTTTTCTGGGCGTGTATTATGTGGTAAAACATACGTCGTGTCAAAGAATTTTATACCCAAATGTAAAAGACCTTAACAACTAGGTTGGAATCAAGTTCATGAGAGCCAGAGCCCAAATTCGTTCCATGTGACCCGGATGAAAACTAGGTTTATTGTGTTATGTAGGAAAACATTTTAAATATTTCTGTACTATAGAGTAAAAGTCAAATGTCCAAAATTGTAAGGCAAATCTTTTAGCTTGATTTCGTTGGTTGAAGAATTATCCCATATACTACCGTATTGGTATTCTCATGGTTTGGTTTTTTATGTACATGTAAGTGTACTCCTTTGAGTATGTGGATATAATTTTTATTAAGACCATTATTTGACAGAGTTGTGTTCTTCTTAGAAGATGTCTGGGAATTGATCACACAGTCTTAATTGGAGTGCGAAGAATGCTGTTTGGCTGGAGAATTAGGTTATTACTATGACCAGGCAAGATCATGGGTGATTTTGAACAGCATGGATGTGAATGAATGTCTAGCTGATAAGCACTCAAAATCTTAGATGAACATCGAGGTTAACTTTGCTTGTTTTCATGTTAAAACAACAACCAAAGCCTTAATCCCAAACTTTGGGTTTTCATGTTAAAGTGAACTAAAATAAAAACAGCTCATATTCTACATATGTATTACTAAGTGCATGTTGTAGTTGATAATTTCAAAATATTGAAACTGAAAGTCTTTCCTTTGTGTAGAAAATGGCAAATTTTTTAGTTCTACCTACCTGAAGAAGTGCTGTGGACTCTCAATGACTCTGGAAAACCTTTGTAAGCTAGTTTTCTCCCTTAAGCTTCTATTTATCTGCTATTGAATATCTTTCACTTTGTAGTTTTAAATTAATGTTGGTTCAGATTTAGTGTCAATTGCTTGTTCATATGTTTATGATGCGTTGATTAGCTTTTCAGCCAAGTGTAATTATGGACTTAGTCAGTCCATGGTTCTATTATATCATGGTATATCTGAAAGATTCTTGATGGGAATGGCAAGTTGTTTCCCCCATTTTCTCTCGCTCTCTCTCTCTCTCTCTCTCTCTCTCTCTGTTTTTTTTTTTTTTTCCTTTTTTTCTTTTATTGATACCATCCTTTTATTTTCTTGTTATTTTTTATTATAATTCTTTCTTTTGTTGTTTTACTGCTGCTTTTAAAACCTTTTCATTTATATGCAGGAGAGGTTGCATAGATGGGGAAAATAATAATTTGATGCCATAAATAAACAAGTCTACATGTTGCACTATTTACATGTATTTTAATGTTTGGAGAGACTTAAATTTGAACAACAAATAAATGAAGTTAATAAATTACAATGATGTTTATGTCATCTTCTTGGTTATGCACTATCAGGAGTGAGACGAAAGAAAGTGTTGTAGCAAGCATGCTAAAGAATAAACAGGCAGAAGGAGAACGGAAGATGGAAACTGAGCTGAGGAGTGAAAGAGAAGAGGGATAAAGGAGATCTAAAAGGGAGATAGAGTCAGAAGGCAAGAGAATGAAGAGAGCAAGGGACATAAAAAGATAGTGCTAGACTTGGTTTATAACAATGAGCTTTCCAGAAAAAAAGATTTCTCAATGGGCCCAACAGAGCCTTGCCTTATATAAGCACCGCCCCCCCCCCCCCCCCGAGGGGATGTTTCAACCTTCCAGCTAATGCCTGGACAGACATACTTAGATGAACAAATTGGGCTGTTCCAGCTCATGGGCTTGGGTCATTTAGGTTTGGTTTTATCTTTGGGCTTGTTAAATCTTTGCTCATCATGTCTGATCCAAATGCCCAAGCTGGGGAACAATTGGACAACTTTCAAATGTTATTCCCCCAAATTATGCCAGATAGCCTAGTTATAGTTCAACATCATAAAATAAGTCAAAACATAACTTTTTGAAATTAGAAATGTAAATCCGTATAACATACTATGAATTCTTAATACTCTTGACCAAATCACCATATCTTTAGATAAAAACTGCAGAAGATAGACAAAAATATTCTAGAATAGAATATTTCTAGATCATTCTTCTGCTGCATCTTATTCAGATACTTGTCAATTTAGGATCATTGAGGAGTTATCTGTAGTAGTGTTTTTCTTTTACTCATCTCTAGCTGTACCTTCAACTAGCTAGTAGTTTAGCATCTTCTTGATAAATTCCGTTTCTATATTCAGGTTGGAGTTGTGGGTTTTGCTACGTGTTCCCTACTTCCCTGCAGTGTATGTGTAAATGCAAGACTTATATCTCCTCAGGTGATGGATACTGAAAGTTTCACAGAGTTAAATGGCCCCCCTCAAATGCTTCCACCTCCTCCAGGAAGGTTTATAGATCGTGAAGAACTTATCCATCATGTTGGGGAGTTTGCTGTATCACAAGGATATGTGGTAACTATCAAGCAGTCCAAGAAGGACAAAGTGGTGGTCCTTGGGTGTGATAGAGGAGGTCTGTATCGTAATAGGCGTAAGCCTGTTGATGAAGCCTCTGCCGAAAATATACGAAAAAGAAAAACGGGTTCTCGACTTACAAACTGTCCTTTCGAATGTGTGGGGAAGAAGGAAGATGGTTTGTGGGTACTCAAAATAAAAAATGGGACACACAATCATGAAGCTTTAAGGGACATATTGGAGCATCCTTCTGCACGCCGCTTTACTGAGGATGAAGTCTGTCTAATTAAAGAAATGACAGAAGCTGGTTTGAAGCCACGTCAAATTCTTAAAAGACTGAGACAAAGCAACCCAGAGTTATTATCAACACCAAAGCATATTTACAATGTTAAGGCCAAGCTTAGACATGGAAATCTTACTGGTGAAATCTCCTTTTACAGCATTCTTTTCTGAAAAATTTTCGGAGTTGTATGGCATATGATCCTCTTATTAATTTATTTTCCTCGGGAAAGAGCATATGGTCTTACTGCAAGTTTGTGTTCATAAAGGAGTTAGAGTCTGAGATCTGTACATTATTCATCTCTCTGAAGTTTTTTGATACACCACAGATGATTTCTTGAAAAGTTTGTTGATTTCCTGGAAAATAATAGTCACAAACAGTTAAAGCATTAGGGAACTTGATTCTAAGAGAAACTTGTTTATATTGGGTATTTAACAAGCGAATATGCAAGAGAGAGAGAATAAAGCATATCAGATTTTGGTCTCCCCTCCCCCCCAAACGCCATCACTTTCCTCATAACTTGAAAATGTGTGTTATGTAGTTAGGAACTTCAAGTCATTGAGACCTCAGACATCTGCTTGGGATAGTTCCAAAGTTTCTTCAGCTTCTGAGACATCTTTAAGCCAGCGCAATCCTCTGGTAACTGAACTGGTTATTTTGCTTCTACTTTTCTCACCTTCCCCCTGTCCTCGACTCTGTGATGCTGAGGGAGGATGTCTTACACATTACCAATTCTCTTATTATGTTAGAATGACCTCAAATTGCTGATTTAACTTGTGCAGAGGGTCCCAAATCTCATTGGTGGGAAGTTTATTGATTCACAGTCATTTGCATCTCTTAATGTTATAAATCCTGTAAGTAATATGAGTCTCAACATCATTTTTTTTTTTTTACTTTTAAGCTGATTACTGATGATTGTGTCCTTATCTAAATTAGCTTCTAAATGGCAATAGGCAACACAGCAAGTTGTTTCTCATGTTCCCTTGACCACAAATGAAGAGTTCAGAACTGCAGTTTTTGCTGCAAAACGGGCCTTCCCATCCTGGAGAAACTCACCAATTGCCACCCGTCAGCGAATCATGTTCAAGCTGCAAGAGCTTATTCGGAGAGACTTGGTAAGCTGTTGAAGTTTTCACATTCTTCATTTAGCTCTTTATCTAATGAAAACAAGTTCCATGATGTCCTCGTCTTTCAGGATAAGCTTGCCACAAATATCACTACTGAACAGGGAAAGACATTAAAGGATGCATATGATGAGGTTTTCTGTGGTCTAGGTCTGTGACTTAATTGTCTTAGGAACTTTAATGCTGTGGTATATTCTGATGCAAAAGGTCATCATGGTACACCTGCAACTTTTTTTCCCCCTCCCCACAGAGGTTGTTGAGCATGCTTGTGGCATGGGAATTCTGCAAATGGGGGAGTTTGTTTCAAATGTAGCAAATGCGATTGATACATATAGTGTTAGAGAGCCTCTTGGTGTTTGTGCTGGTATTTGCCCCTTCAATTTTCCTGCAATGATACCCTTATGTGTAAGCTTGCCATTCTTCTTGATTTATTTGCTTGATCTGTTTTCCAGATATTGCAATTAATTTGCTCGTTTCTTTTCTTTGTAGATGTTCCTAGTTGCAGTTACATGTGGTAATACTTTTATTCTTAAACCATCGGAGCAATGTCCAGGTGAATATAATTGTTTTTTTTTTCCTTTTTTTTGGGGGGGGTTATGTATGATGAAAGTGTGTCCAAGCCACCCTGTACCAAAATGTCAATGTTTTGAGGAATCAAAAAATTTTAATTACCACTTTCAAATTCGCATTTTCTTTTACCATGAAAATTATATTAAGCTAATACTGTATGAACTGTTGTAGATCTCTCCACTAGATACCAATTTGTTACCCGTGCCTCCCTCATAATGGGCAAAAATTAGACTAGATAGATAATAGTTATGATGGCTTTGTGTATGTGCAGTTATGCGAGACCACACTAGGGGTGGAGGTGGCCATATTTTCCTCATCAGTGACAAACTTGTTTGTTTATACGCTCTATTTATAATGTCTCTCAGACAAACATGTTTTCAATGTCGTGAGGTGAAATTTCTGACCTCATAAAATATAATGTTGGAAATGGGTCTCATGTTCGATCAGTCTCCACAGGCCTTCATAGCATTTTACTCTAACACCTGTACTCCCAAGGGTAGGAGGATCTCTCCTTGAGAAGCTTTCATTGATAAAGCTGCAAGCGTAACAAATTGCATTCTCAAAGTTTTCAACCAACAAATTATGATCTCATAGTGTCATTAGAAAGTGAAGAAAACACTTTTATGTGTTGTTGTGATTGAGAGTTTATTGACCAGCTATTATTGCTCTTTTAGGGGCTTCTATGATGCTAGCCGAGTTAGCCATGGAGGCTGGTCTACCAAATGGTATCTTAAATATTGTTCATGGCACTGATGTAAGCACTAACTCATCAGCTGACATTCATTTAGTTCTTTGGTCCTTTTGATTTAGTCTGAGATTTGTCACTTTGTTGTTGTGCCTCTTTTTGATTTTTTTTGAGTGCCTTGTCAGAAGACATAGTTTGCCATATCATTAAGTTTTCAGTTGACAAAGTTAATACAACTTCAGCATTTCTCTTTCTTCTCTTGGATTTGAACAGGACATCATCAATGTTATATGTGACGACGGTGATATTAAAGCCATATCATTTGTTGGCTCAAATAGTGTAAGTAGTACCTCATGATTGTGAGCATGTTTAGTTTGATTATAAGTTGGTCAAACCTATTTTTAAATTGAAAATATGAAGTTAAAAGGTGTTTGTTTTGTATTATAAATAAGTCAAGCAATTTGAAATGAGACAAAAATCCAAATTAAGGTCCCGTTTATTGTGGCTACTGTTTGACCAAGTAAAAGATTGTATTATCTCCGAATAGTTTTACAATAATAAAACTATTCTCATTCTAATTTATTTATGAAAGTCTTAATAATACATTATTTATTTATTTATTTTTTACATTCTCTTACTTTCACACACAAATACAAGGCAGCGACCATCTATCTTTACTTTTAAAAATTAGAAAATTTTGAATTAAATTTATTTGGTCATATATCTTTACTTTTACCAAAAGACAAACCCATATCCTTCTTGGTCATTTTAACAGATAAGTTACTTTTCTGTACGTTTAACTAACACTTGAAACTATTTGAAAGTAACTTTCCAGTAGTGAACTACTTATTTTCATATTGAATTAAAAGTTAAAAACTTCTTATAAGTCAAAAGTCAAAAGTAAATAGGCAAACCAAAGGTACTCTGTATCTCCTATTGGTTTGACCTATACCACCATGATGCTGTTAAGACATGCTGCTTTTACAATTCTGGATATTGGTGTTAATTGGTAAGTCATTGTGTAAATGCAACTAAAGTTTTGTTCTTTGTAATTGCAATGTGGAATCATAACTTTTAGAATTCTTTATGCACATTAAGAAATAGCAATCTGTGATCTAATGAACTCCTGGCTGGAGAGTTCATAGTTGCCCTATAAGAAGTGCCACCTTAAACAGACTTTTCGACCATTGTGTTTGGGCATGTGTAATAAAACAATAGGGTAGGATGGCAAAGAATTGATAAAGATCTATCTCATTTCTTTCCATTCAAGCATCTGCAAGAGAGTCACTTGAGCTGTTACCTGGTGACGAGGGTAGTTGTAGATGTGCTTATAAAGCCAAACACGTCAATATACATGCACACATGCACGCTTGCATATCCTCATAGATGGATACATATATTTTTACACACACATTCACACACTCACACATACACTATAATATACATACTGTATAAAGAATCAGCAAACTAAGTGACTAGGTTAAATCATTTGCCCATATAAACTTTTATTAAATCTTAGTGACCTAGGTGCATTGCCTGATTTAGCACTGTTCAATTTAGGTGCTATTTTCTACACAATGATGCAGAAATTACTTCCATGTGCTCTCTCTCTCTCTCTCTCTCTCTCTCTCTCTCTCTCTCTCTCTCTCTCTCTCTCTCTCTCTCTCTCTCTCTCTCTCTCTCGTACACACCGAAAGAAGTTAAGTTGCAAATGATTCTCTTACTATCAATCTGAGAGTTTAATTGTTGCGGCAAGTGCATTGTTGATGTTATGAGTAACACATTTGAGGATTATTGTAAAATAGCTGAAGGTCCATTTTACGTTAAGTATTATTTCATTTGTCTGAACTCTCCTAAACCCTTGACCCTGCATTTGCCAAACAATGGTTTCATTATGAAATTTTTATCACAAACAATGGCTTGTTAGTTCACAATTTATTTTCACTATACCTGATATTTCCTTCGAGAAATGGTTGACAAGAAGCACTTGACATTAAAAAGTTAAATCTACAATGATGAATAATGGTAAAACATAAATATTAATTAGAATCTTTGTAATTGCAACTCAATATGTACTGTACATAATCTGGTAAATTTGTTATAAAAGAGAACAATATGAAAACTTTATTCTGGATGTAGACTTGCCCAGTATAGCTGTGTTTATTACATTTTTTAATGATAACTTTTAAGGAAAAAAATCTTTTAACTATGATATGGTGGTGTTGAATCACTTTGATGCAGAAGGATTTCCAAAATTCATCACTTTGTACTTTTGCAGGGCCCTTATTGATACTAAGAATATTCAGATAAAGTTAAGTGGATTCAATTTAGTTATGGATACCTTTATTTATTTTTTTATGAAAACATTGGTGAGCTGAAGTGCCTTATAATGGTGCCTTACTTTAGCACCTTACTTGGGAGTATCAAGACCCTTTCCTTTTGTAGCTTTGACAATATTGATGAAGACAAATCTTTACAGATGTTCTGTATCCACAAAAACATCTTATATTTCCTTGTTCAAACACCTAATCATCTGAGTATTTTAATTACAAACTTTCGAGAAGTAATAGTTTAAATGGCTATTGTAGTTAATTTTATGTATAGTTAAAAGGAATTTCTGTATTTATATTGGTTCATCTAAATTTGTTGTTTGTGATGTTGGTATTCCTACTTGTTATATGGCTTTTTCTCTTCATTTTTCTTAAGTTGTATCTCTTGGTTTATTTTGGTTTCCTTACTGTAATTCAACCCTTTCTCTTGTTTCTGTTTTTATAGGCTGGCACGCGATTACATGCAAGAGCATCAGCAAAAGGAAAGCGCATTCAGGTGAGCTTATTTCCCACATATTTAGACAATGATCTTTCATCTCTCTTGAAAGCAATGTGGTCACTCTTACCTTTATCAATTTTTAATGTTGGGTTCATGAGTAAAAGATTTTTATTTTTTATTTTTTTAATTTATTGTTATTATTATTATTTTTTGCAGTCTAATTTGGGAGCTAAAAATCATGCCATTGTTATGCCTGATGCATGTGTGGATGCTACTTTGAGTGCTTTAGTTGCTGCTGGTTTTGGGCAAAGGTGCAGTATGCTCAACTCAGTGATATTTGTTGGAGGCTCAAAATCATGGTATTGTGCTTTGCTTTCTCTTCTTAATTCATGCTTTTGGTTTTTGTAGATTACATATTCTTCTGGTTGACTTGTACTTTGCTTTTCTTGGCTTGGGAACTCTTAGTATCTTCATTCATATTGCCCAACAACTCTTTGATGGTTACAGATGATGAGCCAAGCCCTAGTTTAGAGGCAAAGCCAGGTAAAACAAATGGTTCGGATTGTGCTTCATGTCCATTGATCTAACGGGCTGAATTGTAAGCCTAGAGCATTCTAGGCTACAAGGGAATACAAAATAGAAAAGTCCGTGTAACAGGAAGAACACATAATTGTAGAAAACTCTGGGATGCTTTATGCGAAGTGAGTGCCTAGTAAATGGCCTTGTGTGTGTTAATGATCTCATTTAATTTTAACTATTAAGACATTTCTGATGCTTCTTTGAGATGTTTCCATGATTGCTGTAGATTGCAAAGCACTGGGGTATGGTGGGTTAGTCAGTTTTGGATTTTCTTTTTCTTTTTCCCCTCCCCCCAAAAGAAAATAGTTCTTAGAAGAGGTAAAAAGTGGATCAAGACATGGAAAGATTCAATGATTTTGCAGGTGGCACTTTTGGCATTTCTAATGTCAGTAGTTTCCAGATAGATATTTGGATGGAGTGCTACTTCGAGAGGAGGCTTTCATTCCTCTGGAAGGTCATTGTCAAAATTTTCTATTCTATGTTTCCTTCAGTTGGTTTTTTCACATGGACGGTTACTTAGGGATGGATTCTTACCTTCTTCAAGGGTGTGGATTTGCTTTGGTTAATAGATGCTATCTTTGCAAAAGTGGCCTTGAATTGGTTGATTAATTTTGTCTCAATTATGGCTTCATTGTATTTGGACCCCTTTGCTTTGGGAGAAGGTGTTCTTCATCTTTGTTGGGTGAGTGCATAGCGAATTACAGGCTTGTGGATTTATGTGATGAAGAGGCTCTAACTATTCTTGTGGTTAGTTTGGAGGGAACTTAGGGGAAGAATGCTTGAGGGGATCGAGGGCTGTTTCACCAGATTTGTAAATATCTTCTCAAAAGTTCTTCCTTTTTGGGTTTCCTCCCATTTACAATTTTCTGTGCCTTAAGGGACGTTGATTTTCTGGTTGTGTGGCTTTTATGTTGTATGCATTCCCTCGGTGCTTGTGTTCTTGTCAATGTAATATTTATTTATCTGATCAAGAGACGTGATGCTTGAAATCGAGTTGTGTTGCACAGGAGACATTTTGGATGTAACAGGGATGTATTGTTTATTTGCTAGGGAAAATAAACTAGCGGAGCATGCCAAAGCACTTAAAGTGAATGCAGGAGCAGAGCCAGATGCAGACCTAGGTCCAGTTGTCAACAAAGAGGTGCATGGACTATCTCAATATTTGCCCTTATGCATGCAAAATCACTGATCCAAATTTAAAATATGTGAATGTCATAAAAGTTGGAGAGCTCCTGCTATTATAGAGTAGATAGTACTGTGATTGGCTTTATGTGTAACTGCTTGTCACTTCAGGCGGTAAACAAATATTTTACTCTGTATTAGTGTTAACAGCATTGTTTTTTCCTTCATTGTTCCAGGAAAAGGAAAAACTGTGCAGGTTGATTCAGGCTGGTGTTGAAAGTGGTGCAAGACTATTGCTTGATGGGAGAAACATTGTGGTACATGTTTTTATTATTTTGAGCTTGTTTCTTGTCATACTATTTTCTTGGTACCTATGGCTTTTGGTTTTTACATCTGATTTTCTTTGATAAATTAGCAATTAGATTTTCAATTTTGATCTCGGAGCATGCTCATTGCTAAGAACTTTTTCAATGATGCTTGTTAGTTTAGGCCTTGTGGTGGCGTTTCTGCCTCATTACCTGACAAGGAAATATTTCTCAGTTGCCAAGTGAATTCATGAGTAGTGTTCGGTTCTTTGAACCTTTACTTGTATACAAATGTATTTTTCTAGGAACTGAATCAGATTTTGGCCATACCAATGCTGTTGACAACTAAAATTATTTGTATTCACATTTGTTTGAACCTAGAAAGTACCTCTTAGCATGAGCCCCCTTTTCAAGATCACATTGCTTGTGCACATGGCCATGATTTTGGAGAAGACAGATGATGACCTTACCGCCTAATGATTTCCCTTGTCACTGAAGCCAGCTACTAAAATAAAATTCATATAAATCCCTATTCAAGTAGCCTTTTGTGCTCGTAACTAAGTACATGTAAAGCGAATGCATTATTAGGAGTACAAGCCAAGGCAAGGATGACAAGGTACAAATGATTTTGCCTATCATAGAAGGCCTTTAAGGATAGAACAGGAGGAAGATTCATTTATTTGCACCCACATGGGTAGCTATGATAGCATTTACTAATCAGTAGAAGCGTATGATGTTGTCAAAATGGATGCCTCCGGCCATATTTTTGTGGTGGAGGAGATTTCTGTCAAGATCCTGTAAAATCAAGGACCACAGTTTTTACAGATCTCTTAAATACTATTTCAGATGCAGGAAGTAGGAGTGTTGACTGGATCTAGGTTGACTGCAGAATGAACTTACCTGCTTAAGGAATGGAAGAAGAGGCAGCATATTCATTTATTTACATTCCCGGTTTGGTAATTCTACGTGCATATATAACTCAACAGAACTCTAAAATGAGGTCACCATCCTGTTGAAGTTATCAAACACTCTGCTTGCGGCCTGCACATGGTTGTCATGATCTATGTTTGTTGAAGTTATCAAACACTCTGCTTGCGGCCTGCACATGGCTGTGCCATGGATCTGTGTTTGCCGTCAAGTCAAAATCAAATAAAATACTTCTCAGAGACTCTTTGGACATTATCTTGAAGCTTGCGCACTCATGTCCACTCTTCTTTCAGTTTGTCAAGCCTGAAACTTCCTTGGTAAAGCAGAATGAAAGATATCTAGAATTTCAGGGAAAAATCATGAAATGATCAGAAAGGCAACGAGGTTCGCCCTAGTAGGTTATACGAATAGAGTCAGTCATTGTGATTGCAAAAATGAAGCCTTAAAAAATTTTTGAGAAATGGGAGAAATGTCACCATTACAATCTACAATGACCTCTGGGGGGACATTAATGCTGTGAAGTTATATAAGGGGTTCATAAGGGGCATAAGGGCTGTAAGGACCAACAGGCTCTATGGCCATTACCTTTTGTGATGGAGAATGCACAGGGCACCCATTGCATGAACATAGAAAATAAAAGGATTATTATCAGATTTAATAGAATTTCATTTGATTTATTAGGAGGATTTATTTAGTATTTCCTAGTTATTTATTTCCTCTTAGGATTAGTATTATGTTTATTGTTATCTTTTATATTTAGAACTATTTTGTGTTTCATAAAAGGTGGATGACCTTAATCAAGTTGTGCTTGACTTTGAGTCAGTACATTGATGTTTCTGCCAAAATTACTCTGATCAAGATCCTCTGTTCCTCTCATTCTCTTTGAGATAATGCTTAATGCTAAGGTTGTACTTAATGTAAATTGCAATGCCCAAAATGGACGAGAGGAGCAAAGTGATAAAGGAGATAACCATGTCCAGTCTGACAAATTTTGAACCCGGGGGGGGGGGGGGAGGATGTGATGTCATGTGATTTCAGAGGATAACAAAGTATTTCTTTTTTTCCCGTAAAATGAAACATGTAGAGGATCTGGGTTAGATGTGTATAGAGCAGGAGTAATGTGGGCGTACCCAGTGTCGAAACTCTCACATTGTGGGGTCTGGGGAAGGAAATATCTAGACAGTCTTCCCTTTGCTTTTTTGCAAGGAGGCTAATTTGAAAGCAGGAGTAATGTGGAGTAAGCTTTTAATCTGTTGGCAGCTTCTTGTAAATGAATTTTTCTTTCAAGTCTTAGTCTCTGATACACATATGTCTATGTTCATTTTTCTTTTACTTTTTGAAGTTGATTGCTATTTGAAACCAATTTGAGAATATTTTGTTTAAGTAATTGTTTATGGCATATAGGTCCCCCGATATAAGCAAGGTAACTTTATTGGTCCCACAATATTATGCGACATCAGTGCCAATACGGACTGCTACAAGGTATCCTTTTTTCTCATCAATGAATGTGAGATTTAATATTTTGGGATGGACCTTGGGTTTCACTTCAGTTGAGACATGATGTTTGATCAGGAACCTAAGTTAAGATAACTTTATCTTGGTTGGTGCAGGAGGAAGTTTTTGGCCCAGTGCTACTCTGTATGCAGGTTTGTACTGTCTCCGTCATTGTGATTTTTATTAGAGTTTCTTCACCCTATTTCCTTTTTCTCCTTTTAGGATGTCTTAGATATGCATTGTTCTTTTTCTCCCTAATGTGTAGGCAAAAAGCTTAGAAGAAGCAATCAGCATTGTCAATGCAAACAAGTAATCTACTCCATCTAAACTGCCAACTGCCATCCCCTTGAAATAATCATTTTTTTTCCTTTCCTTTTCCTGAATACATTTGCTGTCTAGGTGAGCGTGCTTCTTTTTGCAGATATTGTAATGGGGCATCAATATTTACAAAATCTGCAGTAGCTGCCAGGAAATTCCAGACAGAAATTGAGGTTGGGCAGGTAAATACCATCGGCCCTATGTTTGTCAATGCTTATTTGAACTAGGTCAAAGCCATTTTGCATTTCAGGTGCAATTTAATATATTAAAAGTATGGTATCCTATGAAACACTGTTCTCTTGTTTCTTGGCACATTCTTCAAATGAGATTTTTTTTTTCCTTTTTTTGGGTTTTTTTTTTGGGGGGGGGGGGGGAGAGAACGATAAGAAAAACACTTTTAAATACTTGGAACTCCAAGTATCAATCTTAGTTGCCTATGTGGTGACCTATGTCCTAAGCATAGCATATTAGCAGAGTTCAACTTGGCGAGTAGAAGAGAATCTTGAACTCATAGTGTTAATCATAGTTGAGATTGAGAATTTTTTGTAATTAAATTTTGAAGTGGAATTGCCCATGGACCGTTGGTGTCTTAATTCAATTATGTTGGGTACTTGAGAAATAAATGTGGTCCCTGAAGCATTGGGAATGTGTAAATTTGAGAATAAACCCTATTTTAGCCAAATTTATATATCTCATGGACAAGTGCTCACCAGTGGAGGTATGATCCATCTAAAAGCACACAATTCTATTTTGCTTGACTTGTGGATGTTGCCCTTCGGCTCTTTATTGGCATGTATCAACCTGATTTTCATTACATCATTATGCAAGGACTTCTCTGTGTCTTCCCTTCCATAAAAAGTTTATGCTTGTCTATTCAATTATATTAAGTGGATAGTATTTATGAATTATTTTCTCTTTTTCACCATATCTCTTCTCTAAATATTACTCATGTGAGAGGTTGTTTCTCAACTTAAAGTTATCTGACATTGTGATTATAATGCATTGGTTAAAAATGACACTTGCATTCTGCAATACTTTAGAGATCGTTATCATTTAGAACTTTTTCGTGGCACCTCTGACATGGGTGTTTTGTCAACTCAGGTTGGCATAAATGTTCCCGTTTCAGTTGCTCTGCCATTTTCCGCATTTTCAGGCACTGAGGCTGGTGATTTGAATTTCTGTGGTGAAGTCCTCCAAAATCTTGCACTTACTGTTTTATGGTTTTTATTTTTCTCCCAATCTTTCTTATTTTGAATCCTTCTAATAGAGCAAAAGAGCACGGCATTACCAAATATGAACTGATATTAAAATTCATTATGCTGCAGGAAAGGCTGGGGTTCACTTTTATACTAGGACAAAAACAATAACTCAACAATGGAAGGATTTTCCGGCCAGTGGCTTAGAATCAAATGAAATGCCAGGTTCTCATACGTCACACTAAGGACCAAAGGCTTGACTATCCTAGTATAAAGTCATTGGCTTGCCAGACCGAAGGCTTGATCAAGTTTGCTCATGGAGGGCAGTTTATCTTGCCGATCTATAAGCTCTTCCCTGTTGGCATTACAAAGCAATATTTACAATTCACGCTTATCTGCCGGTGAGTTTTTGATGGGGGCCATGACAATGTAATGCCCTAGATGTATATGGTTGTAACAATGTATGATAATTTATGGCTATTTGTAGAAATGAGAGGGCGAATCTTGGTAAAACGATTGAGTTGCGCCTTCGATGACTTATAGGTTACAGGTTCGAGACGTGAAAATAATATCTTTACAAAAATATAAGTGGAAGGCTGTGTATATATAACGTTCACCCTACCTTTACTCCCGTATTATGTAAACGAGTATTTTGTGCACTAGGTGAACCCTACACCTGTCTTTTATTTCAATCATTTTTGTATTTTTTTTTCGCTTGAATTATTGAGTGTTGTCTTGGCATTTGTTCGGTTTTCACAAATTGTTTGTGTCATCCATGCAATTCCAAGTTCTTTGAGTCACTCTGGCATTTCATTTTAATTTTAGCTGAGAGGACTAAGATCATTAAATTAAATTTCCCATGCTACTACTTTGTATAGAGGCGGTGTGACCCTTATATCGCTGCCGTGTAATTATTTTCTTTGATATTACTATGAAAATCACATATTAATATTTTCTAGATAAGCTTTCGTTATTATTTATTGAATAAATTTATTTATTTATTTATTTACAAAATATTTAGTTTACAAAGCTAAAGAAAGAAGATGGTTGGGACAAGAGTCACATGACTTTTCCTTATCAATATCCATGAACAAGACCCTGTTTGGTAGATTTATATTATTCTTTAATTAAACATGTCTTTAATATCATGTCCCTATCCTACCATGATCAAAGAGGATCCACTGAATACGTTTGAATTTGTTTGCGGAAGTCTACCCTTTTGAAATCAATATTAAAAAAATAAAAAAATAAAAATTGAGATTCTAGATTCAAATCACTGCATAACAAAAAAATTATATATATTAGGAAAAAAAGAAAAAAAAAAGAAAAGAATGATTTGTAAGGTGAACTTAAGGTTTTATTGAAAAGGAAAAAGCAACAACAATTTGTTGATTATACACTACAATTTAGCTCTCCTTAATGTCATGCGATATGATACGATATATCTTCATTTTTAATTTAATCAATAAAAAATATATTATTTTTCAAAGGAAGTTTAAAATTCAATTCAAACTTTAAATGTATCAGAACATAGCATTCCTATACGATATCTGTGAGTTGCAATTTTTTTTTTTTTTTAATAAGTTATTAGCATCCAATAATCATGTTAGACCCAACTAAATTCGGTTCTAGTTGTATTAAACTTATAATAGATAAAATTATCCCGATACTTTTTTATATATAATACTTAAAATCGAGACCTTATTTAAGAAAATTGTTATTTAACCATTGGATCAATTAGATATTAATAGTTGCAAGTTATTATTATTACATATTTTGATTATATCGTAATTTGAATACTGGATCATTGGGTTGGAAGGAGGATTATAACCACGAAACTGTCAACTTCGGGATTTATTACATTGGTAGTTGATATCTATAAGTTGCAAGTAATTGTTGCATCGCTAGTTTAACAGTTCGAATTGACAAAAGGAGATCAAATGAATTAAAAATTAGATAAATCGAATTTTATGTGATAATATATATTAGTATTTTTTATTTTGTATTTAATTTGTCGCTTAAATTTGAAATTTTTTTAGTTTTACCAATATAAAATGTTACAAATGATTGGTTCTTTTGAACATTAAACCCCTTAGATATATGTAATTTTAGTTAATAAAAATTAATAATTTAGATTTTAAAAATCCCAACTTCAAATTTCAACCGTCTGATCCTTCTACGAGTTCAAACTTGTCGAGCCAAGAAAAAAAATCCAACGACTCACACGCAAATATTAGATAAGTAAAAGAATCACCAAATCATCAATCAGTATATGAAAGATTGAAAAAAGAGTGAGAGATTAGCACAAAAATTTTCATCTCATCCTCTCTCTCTCTCTCTCTCTCTCTCTCTCTCTCTCTCTCTCTCTCTCTACACAGGCCATCCCTTGTGGGAAAAATTAGAGAAGTCATCGAAGTCAGAAAGCAACGATGTTGCAGGTTTCGGTTCTACGATGTAAGAATTTTCAATCGGGTCAAACGATTCAGATCATAAATTCATTGATTTTCTAAAATATTGACAACGTGGGAGAGGCCGAAAAAGTTTTAACAAAATTTTGGATTTGAATTTTAAAAATTAAAAAAAAAATTAGAGATTTCAATCTCTTATAATGTTTAGATCAAATTAATCAGATAAAATCTAAATACTAATCAATAAAATAAAAAAAAAAAGAATATTGAGACCATAGCAAATATCTACTTTGAGGGCTTCTTATTTCTCTGCTGCTAGTGCGACGGATTTTTTCCCCACAAAGAAGAAGAAGAACACTCATCATACTTATTTTTATTTTTAATAAAAGAAATAACATTTTAATCTTTTTTATAAAAGTTATTAACTGTTATCCTCATTATTAACTTCTACCAAAATTTTGAAAATTTATATTAAATGAGCAAGACATATGCACAAAAACTAGTGTATAATAGAACCCCTCATATTGCTTTAGAGATATTGATTATTTAAACAAGGTACAAGACAATTTTCTTTTGAATATCATTGGCTCCTTGCTCATCTTTTTTTTTTTTTTTTTTTTAAAATAGGCCTACAAAAATAATAATATGCTCCTTGCTACATGACATACACTTGTCGTGCATTCTTCATAGATAGCTCAAACGGTAAAGTCTCCATATTTTCATTCTCCCTTCCCTAATTCAATTATGCTTGGTCACATCTCGTTGTATAAAAACAAAAAAAAAAAAAAAAAAAAAAGAAGAAGAAAACAAACAAACACTTGTCGTGCCACTTCATGCCCAATTAAACATAACTTGCAAGCTTACCTCCTCTTTATTTATTTTTGTTGATTGTACCTTTGTCCATAGACGTATACAAAACTACTGAGCTATATCTCAATCGACACCATCGTCTTCATTCTTTAGATGTCTCAAGTTTGAGTTTCTTTTGTGTGTGTATATATATTTATATAAATCTAGACAAAAATGATTAAAAATAAATAAATATATAAATTTGAAAAAGCACGATTCATCATATATTTGTCCCCTGCAAATGTATGAAGTATTATTTTAGGTCACCATTAATGAAATTTGCAACTTTATATTTTGTAATAGGAAGTCTTGAATGGAATAGAGCCTTGATTTCTAAATCCGATTTAAGCATAGATAAGTATATTTTGCAATAGGAAGGTGTTACCTTCTTATTTTAAAAAAAAGGTCATAATTTTAAAAAAAAAAAAAAAAAAAGGAAAAGAAAAAACAATGAGGAAGTTGGAAGAAGGGAGAGAGATTACATGCGTTGTTGCTATTGAAATTTAATTTTAGCATTTCCTAATATCTATCTTAACAATTTTTATTAATTGAAAAAACTATTCAATAAAAATATAAATTTCACTTTTTTTGGAAATGTAAATAATTGATGAAATTTGCTTAAATAACATTAAAAAATTTAAAATCATTATTTATAATTAAAATTTAGAATTTGTGTTTTGTCCCCTCTCTTTTAAAAAAAAATGTAGAGCCCCCCCCCCCCAAAAAAACAAGAAAAACCAACAAGAATGGGAGACAATTAATAGTTAATAAAATGAAGAGAGAATCAGAAGACTATTTGTTTTCTTGCTCGAGTTTTGTGTATGAAAAAAATAGATATTTAGAGAGTTTTAGTTGTAGAGGTCTAAATCAACTCGAACTGTATTTAGTCGCGGTATGTTAATAATACATAAAGATGAAGTCAAATCTAATGTGGTAAGCTTCGTTTTCTTGATGTTGCTATCTTGAAAATTCTTGCATCATTTAGTTCGTTTTCCTTTTGAGCTTAGGAAGAGTTCATAGAGAGAGGCACTCGTGTTCCATTGTCACTTTCAGATCGTGAGATAAAAATGAAAAATTATACAAAAATAACCCTGTGAATAAAAAGAAGAAAGAGACGTTATCAACTCTGAGAAATGTAATTTTTATTTTTTCATAATTTTCATACACAAAATTATGAATCAAACTAAAGATTTTTTATTTTTCTCATACACAAAACTTAAATACCAAAAATTTAGTTAAAAGATACCGGTATTCAACTTTTAGATTAACTAGACATTAGCGTTCAATTTCTATTCTAATTAAGAAAGAAATTGTACTTCTTAATACTGATCTTAATTTCTTAATATTTAATGGTCAATGATTGAGATAATAAAATATAGTGTTATTTAATTTACACACATATAATGAAAATTTGACACGTGGGTTTTAATAATAATAAAATTATGTTAGATATATAAATATATGTTTACCAATATATATATATATTATTATAAATTTAACATTACTGCTCCAACTAAAGGAACAGAATGAAGAGGGAAAAGATGAGTAGACATCAAATAAGACCGATGCACACAGAGAAGCAAAGAGAATGATTTTGATGTCATAAGCCTCATGGTTTTGTCTACTACTCTCTTTTCATTTGCATGATCTTTTGGGGCACACTAAGCCACGTAATGTGCTTTTTATTTTATTTTTTTTATCAAGTTTGGTTAGCTTTGAAATAAAGGACAGATCTTACGTAATAAAAGAATCTCTCTATTATGTTTTGAAGATTTAGAATTTGAACCAATCTTTTTATAAAAATAAAAAATAAAAAGAAGACTGTCTAGATATTCTCTTCTGCAAAATCAATAATGTGAGAATTCCGATATACTAAGCATGCTCTTGGTCAGCTTTGAAATGCTTACGGCTCAAGAAGTTTCATAAAGTCGTAGGAGTCAAATATCAATTCTATGGTGTTTGTATCCAATCTTGCAAAATTAAATATTTATGTTAAATAATAAAATCAACTATTTTTTTATTTTGATTGTTTTATCCGATTAATTCGGTTCAAATATTATGGAGTCTAATTAGCAGTTGACTTCCTAAGTATCTGTTTTTATATTTTTAAAATTTGAATTCGACATTTTTATTAAAAAAATTTAGTACACCACTACTAAATTTATAGGACAT
The DNA here is from genome assembly GCA_037126225.1 of Dillenia turbinata. NCBI lineage: Eukaryota > Viridiplantae > Streptophyta > Magnoliopsida > Dilleniales > Dilleniaceae > Dillenia > Dillenia turbinata. Next base: position 12,352,492 of record JBAMMX010000002.1, on the reverse strand, counting down.
TGATTAATAAAATCAACTATAATTTAGCTATTCATCGTCACAATATTTACTATCAAAAAAAGAAAAAAGAAAAAACATACACGTGAAAATAATTAAACATAACCAAACATTCAATGCAACGCAAACACATGCAGAAGTGGCGGAAGTCGTTCTTCCTGTATGTGATAATAGAAGAGAAACAGTTTTTCTTTTATTTTGTATAAGAATTTGATAAAGTCTTTGATGTCTGGGTGCTATCTATTTCCATGGCATATGAAGAAACCTGAAAAAACAGCTTACAACATTTCTAAAATTAACAAATAAACTAGTTTTTTTTTTTTTTAATAATCAACTAGTATCCGGAACTATACTATAACTAATCCGTTTGAATATTATCAAATCCAATTTAAGTAGAGTTTTTCTAATATAATCTTTTGATTTCTAAATTTTAAATTCAAAATTCTAATAATTTTACCCACTAAACTGACTCTCCATCGATACAAATAAGCTAACATCAATGTCTTTGATGGCTGCCTAACGCATCTCTCTCTCTCTCTCTCTGTAACCAGAAAATATCATGATAGACGGAACATTAGGTCTTTCTCAGCAAACAGTTACATATTTGAGAATATGAAATGGCTAGGTGTGTATTTAGAATTATAATACTAGGAGACGAGAAATATTTTTAAAAAAAAAATTAATAAACAATATTTTAATTCATGTTTTAGAAATTATATATATATATATACACACATAATTTTTGTTCTTAAAATTTCAAAAAGATATGTGATTCGACCTCTCCCTTTGCGCTGTATAAAATACTTTTTATTTATTTATAAAAAGAATTTAATTTTAATAAATACAATATAATAAGAACTTTTACGAGGAAGAGGAAGACAAAAACAAAAGGGTGTGAGGTAAATAGATAAACAAAATAATTCCAAGTGAAAGCATTCCAAAATTTGACTAGATTCCCACCATTCCTTGTTCTCATCTCACACCAATCTTGCATTCCAACAATTCCCTTTTTCCCCCCTCTTTCACAGGACAAGCCAAAGCACATTTTATCTAAAACATAAATCAAAAATAGACAAAAAATAAGACTGTTTGACTACCCACTGTATTATCAATAAATTATAATTCAACTGATATTATTCTCTTCCTTCTTAAAGGTCTCGAGTTCAAATTTCTCATATATATATATATATATATATATATATATATATATATATTTATATAAAGACTACCTATTATGCTAATTCTATGATACACGTTTTCTTCTTTTCGTAACTTATTCTAATTTATCTCTATTGCATTTAAATTATCTTTTAACTAAAATAAAAATTTTAGTTTAAAAAAAAAGTCAAATTCTACAAGTGTATTAATAATTCTTATATTGAAAAGTAAACCTAATTTCAGCCAAATGAGACCTCATTTTTCTCAAACCAAACCTTAAATAATATGGTTGCTGGAATTATGGGGTCATTGAAGGTTGTTTGATGAAAGTCCACTTGGACTTAAAGACTAAAAATGTGGTAAGAATGCTTTTGCAGCACTTCACATAATTTGCAAGATGACAAAGACATAACAACATACACATGCAATGTCTTGATGGACACCAATACCAAAACTTGCCCAAGCAAGTTGAGTGTACGAAATTGAAGTATCAATTCCTTTTTCTTTTCTAATATGCAGCAGACATCTAGAGGTAAAACGGAATGAATTCGAACTCAAGCCGTGTTTATCGAACAATTGATTTAATGGGACAAAATATTAAATCATTTATCTAAATTTTGAATTTAAAATTTGAAAATAAAAAAATTATATCAGAAGAGTCATTTCTAAATAGAATTTCATAAACGTTCAAACTAAATTAGTTAAAATGAAAACAAAAAAAAAAAGAACTCAAGCCGTAACTCTCGATACACTGATAAACTCCTTAATTTTAAATCAAATATATATACACACCCATATATATACAATAAACAAAAAACAAGAATATTTTCAGTGTGTATTCAGTAACTTTTTTAGAGAAAAAAAAATTTTAATTTATTTAATAATTGTATAAGAGAATGTTACTTTTATATTATCCCTCTTCTTTCTTAGAACAATATTAAGGTTTAGCATCACCGATGAGCTATAGCTTAAATGGTATTGTACCTCTCTTTATCGTAAAGTTTTTAAATTCAAATCTCCTTATATACTAAAAAAATAATAATAATAAGGATTGACATCGGGCAAATGTCTTCTGACCTTTATATTTAGGGAGCTTTTGTTTGTTTTTTCCCAATGGAGTTGTAATATATTTTGTCTTATTTTAGAAATAATATTTCTTAAACTAAAATGAAAGGTTGTACCAAAATAAAATTGCAATGAGATCAAAATGGTTTTAATTGGAAATTAATTTTTTTTTTTTTAAAAAAGAAATGATTAGCAATTCACCCAAAGGCCCCTTGGATTTGCATCTTATTCCACGTTTTTCTCCTAATTTTATCTATAAAGGGGCTTACGCGATGTATAAAATGATTTCTGTCCTAGTATAGGAATAGAAAGAGAATGGACGTATATAGATACAGTCTTTCCTAATTTTATCTATCCTGTAGAATTTTATCTGCCATTGTTTTTCATTTGATCTAGCCCTAGATCTAAATTGCCACCGTTGTTGCCTTCCCCATCTTTTTTTTTTCTTTTTTTTAGATCTTTGATTTCAAATTCAATTTTCAATACATCGGTTTTCTTCCTGAGTTTTTGTATTTATACTCGTCGATCACAATCATACCTTATATTACTTTATATTTGAATTACTTTGTAGTCAGACACTTATATTGAAGTAATTCCTTTATTTTTAGTTATTAAAATATTTTTGTTAATCGTGATAAATTTCCATTATTATTACTATACCAAATTGCTTTTTGAGTACATTACAATAATGTAAATAAAACTTTATATTTATGACACACTTGATAGGATTAAGCTTATTTAGCTGATTCATAAGTAGAGATTAATCTCTTAAGAGTTTAATCCGATTTGAACATAAAATAATAATAAAAAAAAAATCAAAGTAGTAAAAAAAAAAAAAAGAAAAAAATCAAACTTGAGGTTTTAAGAGTAGGATTGGAAATTTGAAATCTTTTTAAAAGAATTCACCTTTTAATTGGAAACCAAAGAGATGGTAAGTTTTATTAATCTTTAGAAAGATGCTGTCAAATAATGTTAAAATCCTTGAGATTCCTAACGTAGGCTCCACCATCGATGTCCAATTTAGGGAGTAGAAAATTTATTTTAAAAAAAATATAATATATTGAGGAAAAAAAAGATGTTAATCCGAAAAAGGAAAATGGCATATATGTCCTGTTTTGACCTTTTTTTAACTTCATTCAATTCGAATTTAAAATATTTTTAAACTAAATATAGAATTTCATCACTGAAAATCAAAGTTTTCATAAAATTTATCATTATTTCAAGAAATTTGTAATTGAAAATCTTATGCAATCTCAGCTTTATGAAATAAGGACATATTTATTTTGGTCTTTAGCATATAAATATATATATTAGATATAGAAAAGACTCGAATTTGAAATTTTTAAAGAAAAAGGAAGAGTGACAGTTAAACTATAAATCATTCACGGCATAAATATTATTTAATATTTGAAATTATGCTTATAATTTGAAATATGACAATTTTAATTAACTAATATCCTTGGAATGGAAATTGTGATATGCAATGGTGATATGTAAATTTAATTTAAGAATATTGAAGTTGACAAATTAGTAATTAGTGAATCTAAATTATTTAAAATCTAAAGGACATACCTAGCTTTTTCTTGAACTATCAAAATATTGAAATAAATCTTACATGACCTCCGAATTCTTCGACCTGGTCGAACTCATAACTTTTCCTTCAAAATGTTCAAATTATGTTTTTAATTAATTTTTTAAATGAAATTAAAGAATTTAAAAAATGATTAATAATTACAAGTCAGATCGGTGTAATACCCCTTTCCATATCCATTAACTTTTAAATAACCTTTTTCTGCAGTTAATTGAAAATTAGTTTTTTTAACAACAGGAATAGGATTCGATGGGGGCTGTTGCCATTAGGCTGTCTCTTTGTGAACACTGATTTGTATTATATAATAGGTAAAACCTATTCTAGTGAAGAAAGTCACTGATTTGTAACATAAACATTCTGATATACCACAAAATAATTTTATTTTTTTAATATAATAACTAAAATATAGACTCTCCAAATTACTTGACAAGGTGATTTTTTTTTTTTCTTTAAACTTCCTAATCAATTTGTTTGTTAACATAAGTTTCGGTTTTGGCGTTTTTCTTTGTTAGAAACGAACCCACAGTTTTCCAATTAAGGAAACCATTTCAAGACCACAAATGCAAACTATTATTCTTAAAAAAAAAAAAAAAAAAAAAAAAAAATATGAAAGAAATGAATCCACGACACTTATAAATCCCCATATATAATCTGAAGAATCTACCACACTTTTACGCATTCTTTTTTTTATTATTATTATATAATGATCATGAAAATTGTAGAAATTAAAAATATATGTATATATGAAAGTTCAAACACGAGATTTCAAAAAAAACATTTGAGCAAAAATTTTTTATCATTCGAATATCCTTACAAGGATCATTTTTGCATATTCGTACATTTATCTTTTGAGGTTAATTAGCATCTCAATGTGTATCAAATTTTTTATCTACAAATTAGAAAAACCCAACTATTTTCAGCAAGGAAACAAAAATGAAAATAAAAACGAAATGATAAGTGGAAACGACATCTTATAAGAATATAGGAAACAGAACTATGGGTAAATGATTAAATGACATTTTAAATATTAATTATTTTATAAAAAATAATAAAATGGTCATATTTTATATTAAATATCTAAAATGATTAAATATGTAATTATTAATTATAAAATAAATAATAAAAAAATTATAATTAAATAAATAATTCATCAAATATAGAAAATTGTATAAATATAAAAAATATAAGAATTTTTATATAAATATTAATTAATTTAGCGTCTCGAAATATTTCGAAAATAAAAATATTTTGAAAACAGGAATCATTAATATTAAGAAATTTTTATACATCATAGTTTCCGACTATGATATTTACTTTCCCCTTTTTCTTGTAAAAAAATTAAGATTTATACGGTCCTAAATTTAAGCAAAATTTGGAAATTAAATTAATTGAAAGTTGCCATTTTTTTATGCATAGGAGATATTGAAATTCAAGATTTTTTTTTTAATACACTATTACACATTCATACATTTATCTTGCGAAATATGGGTATTAATTTTTTATCTCAAAACTGGAAAATCCAATTATTTCGGACTATGATATTTTCTTTCCCCTTCTTTTTTGTAAAATATTAAGATTTATAAGATCTTAAATTTAAGCAAAATTTAGAAATTAATTAAATCAATCGAAAGTTATCAAAAATATTTGAATTCGAGATTTTTTTATACACTTTTGCTCATTCATACATTTATCTTCGGAGAAACATAGTGGTTAATTAGCATCTCAATATGTATTAATTTTTTATCACAAAACAGGAAAAACCCAACTATTTCCAACCATGATATTTTCTTTCCCCTTTTCTTGTAAAAAAAATTAAGATTTAAAAAAACTTAAATTTAAGCAAAATTTGGAAATTAAAATAATCGAAAGTTACCATTTTCTTTTCTTTTTCTTATATACATAAAAAAGGTTCAAGATTTTGAAAAAAAAAATGATACCTATGACTCATAAAAGTTACCATTTTTCAATAGGACAGTTCATAGACCAGGGATATAATCGTAAATATAATTATCTACTAAACTCTTTATTTAAACTCATCTAACGTGGTCGTGTATCAATCAACATCTCTCTCTGCGTCTGGGTCTCATAAACAAGTATCGCCTGTCTATCCCTCTCTCTCTCTCTCTCTCTCTCTCTCACCCCTTCCCTTTCTCTTTATAGAAAAATAGGAGAGAGATTTTTTTTTTTTAATAATGGGGGAGAAGAGATTTGCAGTTCTATTATGTGCAGAGGATTCAGAATATATGAAGAACAAATATGGCGGGTACTTTGGGGTTTTTGTAGGAATGCTGGCGGAGGAAGGTGAAACGTGGGACGTGTTCAAGGTAGCTCTCGGAGAATTTCCCGAGGACGAAGAGATTGAGGAATTTGATGGATTCGTCATTACAGGAAGTTGTGCTGATGCTCATGGGAATGATATGTGGATTCTCAAATTGCTGAATTTGTTGAAGAAATTAGTTTCCTTGAAGAAAAAAGTTCTTGGTATTTGTTTTGGTCACCAGGTATGTTCATTGTTCAACTCTCTCTCTCTCTCTCTCTCTCTCTCAGAGGTTTTGATTGATTTTATGACATGGGGTTAATAGGATTTGCTTGTTTAATTTGGAATGTGTTGATGGGTCTGTTCAGAATTTTAGATTTGTTTTTCTAGAGTTGAAATTTGCTAATTTGGTGTTTTAGAAAAAAGGGGTCTTGAATGTTTTTTCTTTTCTTTTGAGGTTAGCTGGATTTTATTTTATTTTTTTTATGTTAGTGTGATCAATTTGACTTTCTTAAGATTTTATATATATATATATATAAGATTTGGTGTTTTTGCCCAACTTGTACCCAAAAATTGATGTTTTTTTACCATTCACTCTTAATGCTCTCAATTAATTGAATAAATCCCTAGTTTTGCCTTCTTTACTCAATATTATGATTAATTATAAAATTTTACTATTGAATAAGCACACGACAGTCTATAATTAGTATACATGCTTATCTTGTAAATTTTAATAATGATACTAATTTATTTAATAATTATATGTGAAAGTGATCGAGTAAAGAACTAGTTATAACTCTCTCAACCTTTTATTTAATAAAGCAATTTAAAAATAGGAATGCAATAAAAATAAATCATATTAACCTATTCAAAATATCTCTTATAAATTAACAGTAAGAGAGGTCCTAATAGCGAGACATTTAAGTGGTAAAGAGTTCGCTCAAGTGTTTTATACAAATGTTTGAATTTTTATGAGCTAAAAAAAAAAGTTGAGATCGAGATTGGTCTACAAGTAGAAATATTGGACCAACGTGGATTGGGTGCAGTGGAAATGGCTCTGCATTCGATCCCCATAGACTCGAGTTCGAGTTCTCATGACGGCGTAAAAAAATCGCGTTAGAAAACCTCTCTTCATTCATGGTTCGAGACAAAACCCCAGATACTGAACGGTGACTAAGCCAAGACAAAAAAAAAAAAAAAAAGGAAACATTGAGCAAATAAACAATGACATAGAGATTCATCTAAAAGTAAAAACATTGGGCAAATAGACGATGACATAATATATTTATAATGAGAAGAAACGTGTTTTTGGAAGCAGAAAGGTGTTTCTTTCTGTCTTTTGCTTATTTTAAGCATTAGTTTATGCTAAAATCCACACACACTGCACTCGGTATTATCTCTTGCGTTTATTAAAGTGTATGACAAATATTCTGATTTTACGAATTGTCTATATATTAATTTTTATTTTTCTTAATTTTAATAAGATACTTGGCCGTGCATTGGGAGGAAAGATTGGCCGTGCAGCTTCAGGATGGGACATTGGCATCACCACCATTAATTTCTCATCATCATCAAACATCTTCTCATCCATTCGGCTCCCTGCATTATCCATAATCGAATGCCACCAAGATGAGGTACATACGAACCAAAACTCTCTGTTTTATGACTCTGAGATGGTGTTCGATTAAAGAAAATGAGAATCAAGAATCAGATTAAAATCTATATAAATTGTTTAAATTAAAAAATGAAAATGAAGATTTAAAAGTGTAACTCCATAATAAGTAGTTTGTGAAATCTAAGTAAAAGAATAGATTTCGTGAAACTCATATCAAGAGCTTTTATTACGATTTTGATTTCAATTCTGATTCTTGAATGCGAACCAAATATCTCTGAATCATTTCTTGCCCAAGTGTTATATATTATGCTGCGTGTGCTGATCTACTATAATATCAATAAGGTCTACGAGCTTCCTCCCAAGGCAGAGGTGATTGCATGGTCCGATAAGACCGGCATTGAGATGTTCAGGTATGGAGATCACATCATGGGCATTCAAGGTCACCCCGAGTATACTAAGGATATTCTCTCCCACCTTATTGACCGTCTGATCCAACGTAATCTCATCAAGGTATGATCTCAGATATAACTTTAAAAATTAAATAATATTTTACTAATTTTTAATTGTATTTGTAAAATTTTTTATTGTATTTTTTGAAATTTTACTAAATGATTTTTAAATTTTTATTTTTTCTTAAATTTTTTCTCCTTTCCTGTCTCGTCCCCGATCGTAGTCTCATAGAGAACCATTAATTTGATTTATAAACTTGTAATCTGAGTAGGAATCCTATAAATTGCTACCATACAATGTACCATGAAAAGAATTCCTTAATCTAATCTTTGCTTTTGGCTTTGTTTCGCAGGACACTTATGGGAAAAAGGTGAGAACTCAGGTGGAGGAACGTGAGCCAGACAAAGAGGCATGGAAGACACTCTGCACAAGCTTTCTCAAGGGTGGACTATGAAGAAATTAAAAATTAATATTAATTAATAGCTGCTTTTTATTAAAAAAAATATGAACTCCTTATTTTATTTTTTCCCCATTTGGGGTTAATTGGCTGAAGATTAGATTGTGTCCAAATCTTTCGACCATTTGTTCATATTTTGGAAAACTCTCTTCGTCACAATTTTCTAGGGGACCACTACTAGATTCATATATCATATGATATTCTGTCTCATAGTATTATTATTCATATCCTCTTTTCTAATGGCAGATAATTCTTTAATTTACTTCTCTTCTTTAAATTCTACACAATCAAAGATCTAGCAACACTTTTAATTCAAATTTGGTTTCCCTTTAATTTACTTAGTAAAGTTGGAAATTGACAATGGCATTGTAAAACCCCCGCCCCAGCTGCTAAATATGATAACTATTTTCCCTCGAATAGCTTGTTGATACTTGCCTAAACTACTGTAAGATAGTCTAGTAGTCACAATCCCCTTCATCTATCCCCATAATTCGGGATTCAGATGATTATGAAAGAACCAAGTGCTTCTCTCTCTCTCTCTTTCCCATGCCTACTATCTTTTCATTAAATTCTTATTATGATATTTTAAGTAACAAAGTAATCTTAAAAATTTGATTCCCATCCTCTTTAATCAAACACCCACCTCAACGTGATAAAACATTGAGTTTTGGTTTGTATGCACCCTGGTGGTATTCGATTATAGATAATGCAGCGAGCTAAAGGGATAAGAAGATGTTTGATGATGATGAGAAATTAATGGCTGTGATGCCAATGTCCCATCCTGAAACTGCACGGCCAATCTTTCCTCCCAATGCACGGCCAGTATCTTATCAAAACTAAGAAAAATAAAAATTAATATGGAGGATTCATAAAATCATAATATTTGCCAAACACTTCAATAAACACAAGGAGACAACGAGAAGGAAACACCTTTCTGCCCCCAAAAACAAAGCCAAGTATAGAAATAACCCGTTTTAAAAAAAGTTCTTAAAAAAATCCACGGAAGAAATAAATTTTGAAAATAATCGAAGATAGTCTAATATTAAACACTCGATCAATACTATTTTTAAATTGGTCTAGTGTTCAACACTCGGCCAATTTAAGTTGCTTTCAGAATTTTTCTTTTTCACATAGGTTTTTTTAAGAATTTGTCTTTAAATTTTGGGTTATTTTCAGGCTTGACTCTCCAAAAACACGTTTTCTCGTTATAAATATATTATGTCATCGTCTATATGCCCAATGTTTTTACTTACCAATCCCTCTCGCTTTCTCTGTCTTTGTCTCTCTCTCAACTTCTATTATTAATTTATAAGAAGACATTTTGAATAGGTCAATATCATACACTTTTATTGCTTTCCTATTTTTTAATTCATTTCTGCTTTGCTTTAGCTAAGAGAGTTGTAACTAGTTTTTCGTTCAATCACTACAACTATTAAATAAATTAGTATTATTATTAAAATTTATAAAACAAACAGGTGTACTAATCGTAGACCGTCGTGCTTCTTCAATACTAAAGTTTTATAATTAATAATATTATTTTGTAAATAAGGAAAAATTAGGGATTTATTCATTAAGAGAAGTAAGTGTGAATAATAAAAAAGCATCAATTTTCGGCACAAGTCAGGCAAAAACACCAAATCGTAAGAAAGTCAAATTGATAACACTAACATCATCATCATCATCATCATCATCATCATCATCATCATCATCATCATCGGGGGGGAAAAAAACGTTCAAGGCCCTTTTTTCCTAAAACACCCAATTGGCAAATTTCAACTCCAGAGAAACAAATCTAAAATTCTGAACAGACCCATCAACACATTCCAAATTAAACAAGCAAATCCTATAAACCCCATTTCATAAAATCAATCAAAACCTAAGAGAGAGAGAGAGAGAGAGAGGGACTTGAACAATGAACATACCTGGTGACCAAAACAAATACCAAGAACTTTTTTCTTCAAGGAAACCAATTTCTTAAACAAATTGAGCAGTTTGATAATCCAAATGTCATTTCCATGAGCATCACTACAACTTGCTGGAATCACGAATCCATCAAATTCCTCAATCTCGTCATCCTCGGGAAATTCTCCAAGAGCAACCTTGTCCACATCCCATGTTTCGCCTTCCTCCACCAGCATTCCTACAAAAACCCCAAAATAGCCGCCATATTTGTTCTTTATATATTCTGAATCCTCTACACATAATAGAACTGCTAATCTTTTCTCCCCCATTATTAAAAAATCTCTCTCTCTCTCTCTCTCTCTCTCTCTTCCCTACAATTTCTCATTATAGAAAATTAGGGGAGAGAGAGTTTGACAGGCGTTACTTGTTTGAGACCCAGACGAAGAGAGATGTTGATTGATACTCAACTAGGTGAGATGAGTTTAAAAGAGTTTAGTAGACAACTATTTTTACGATTATATTCCTGGTCTATGAACTATCCCAGCATTTATTAAAAATTAAAAAATATATTTTTCGCATATTTAAATAAAAAAGGAAAATATTTTAATAATAATTTTTTATTAAAAATATTATTATTAAAATCAAGATATTTTCAAAATTAAAGTTGTCTTATTATGTAATACAATAACAATTAAAATTTGTTTTTATTATTAAAGCAAAAATTTTAACTTTTTTTTTCTTTTTTTGGGCAAATTTTTTCGTGCTTTTTAATATTATTTTAAGAGTTTCGGTGAATTTAAATCGTCGGCGGGGTTTGCTGCGGAGGGCATGGGAAAGTCGGGTCCACCAGAACCCCGTCAATCACGGGTTTGGACCAATGTTTGTCCAAGCCCCGACCCAACCGGAATTGGCCGTTGTGATTGTGACATTTGGCAACTTCTAAGCCGTCCATCATGGTAAACTTAATCCCGACTCAAACTCTCTGGTTACTTCCACTGTTCCTAAAATATTATTTTTTGTGTTGTGGGGTTTCATATAGCCATATATAGAACCGTCTTGAAGCATATTCTCCTCTTTACATTTATTCATCTTTAATGCCATTAATTAAAGATATATTATTTGGTATATGTCTTATTAAATACTAATAATCCAATAAATGACAACTTAAATTCCCTTTTACTTTTTTTTTGGTATTTTCTAATTTGAAGCATATTCTCCTTTTTATATTTATTTAGGTTTAATGTCATTAATGATATATTATTTGGTATATATTTTCAAAATGACAAACGATGGCGGACAAAATTCTTCGGGGCAGATAAAATTAAGAGAATAATAATAAAATGCTTATTTTATTTTTAATATTGTATATTACACAAATACTTTTAAATGGTACAATAACTCATTAATTTTTAAAATATATTACAACCATGCCATCGTGCAATGCTAACAATACGGTTTTCCATTAACACCATGATCGTTACTTTTGACCTAGAAAAATATTACGAATCTCATATTGGATTTATAAAAAATTATAGAATAATATTTAAATTCAATAGACTCTCTTATCTAACAAATCAGTCTTTTATACTGAGTTCTCAAGGGATGGGCAATATTACGAATCACACATTGGATCCATAAGAAATCATATAATAATACTTAAATATAATAGATTCTCTCACATAACAGATCGATCTTTTGGACTAAATTTTTCTTTTAGATTTGAATCCATTACGTAGGTTCATGATAAAGAGGTATATTGGTTCAAGGTGTAAAACTACATATATCTAATAATCACGTTAAAGCACAAAACTCTATTTTTTATATATACAATATTTGAATTTAAAATCTTATTTAAATGATATCTGTATTCCGTCGATCAACTAAGCATTAATCACAATAATTTATAAATACCATGTGGAATAAGATACAAATCCAAGGGGCGTTTGGATGAATTGCTTATCATTTTCTTCTCTTTTTTTTTTTTAAAGAAAATATTAATTTCCAATTAAAACCATTTTGAACTCACTGCAATTTTAATTTAGTATAACTTTTTATTTTAGTTTAAGAAATATTATTTCTAAAATAAGATAAAATATATTACAACTATTTTGAAAAAAACAAAACAAAATAAAAACAAAAGCTTTTCAAGTATATAGGTGAGAAGCCATTAGCATGATGCCAAATCTTAATATTGCTCTGAGAAAGAAGACATATAATAAAGGTGATATTTACTTATACAATTATTAAATAAATTTAAATATACTGAGGAATTCAAATTTAAAATCTTAAAAAAAAAAAAAAGAGAGAGAGAGTGAGAGAGAGAACGACGCCAAATGAGGTGTAGGTCATTGGCCGAGTTCTAAATCTCTGTTTCACCTCTAGATGTCCGACATAATGCTATGTATTAGAAAAGAAAAAAGAATTGAAACTTCAATTTCGCACACTTTACTTGCTTGGGCAAGTTTTGGCATGTGTCACGTTGCATGTGTATGTCACGTCTTTGTCATCTTCCACATTATGTGAGGTGCTACAAAAGCATTCTTCCCACATTTGTAGTCTTTAATTACAGATAGACTTTCATCAAACAACCTTCAATGTCCCCCACAATTCCAGCAACCATGTTGTTTAAGGTTTGGTTTGAGAAAAGTGAGGTCACATTTGACTGAAATTAGGTTTTTTTTAAATAAGAATTATTAATGTAATAATAATTTAAACTCTTTTATATTTGTAGAATTTGACTTTCTTTTACTAAAATATTTTTTTAACCTATACTTTAATATCAACAATTAGGATCGGTTATTTGATAGACAAATATAAGAAAAATTAAAAATATATAGATTGATTTATTTTGTACGGATTCTCCTACGTCGCTCAATTCTATTCAATCTATCACTTCATCTAAACTCTTAACTATAATTTTTATTTTAGTTAAAAGATAATTTAAAGAAAATATAATGCAATAGTGACAAATTAGAATAAGTTAAGAAGAAAGCCAGTATCATGGAATTAGCACAATAGGTAGTCTCTTTTTTTATATATACATAAAGACGCTTGAACACGAAATTTTTAAGAGGGAAATGAATGATATCAGTTATGATAAGATATAATCCAAAGGCCCGTTACAGTAACACACAGTCTTGTGAGCCCATAATCCAATATGCATCTCATGCCTAGATGTGTCAATGATTAAGAATCCCGTAATCCAATATGCATCTCATGCCTAAACGTGTCAATGATTAAGAATCTATCTCCCTGAAAGGTGGATACGTCTTGACACATTGAGTAATCTCTATCGGTAACGAACTAATCAATCTATGGCCCTCAAAGGCATTCGGTGCAGTTAAGACGACATGATCCTTTTTATTTCACTAAGCAACCAACCGTTTACCTTCATCAACCCGAGGTAATAGGCGTACTCTCTTGATAAGGAAGAAATCTTTTGAAATCTAATTAACAAAGGAAAAATCTCTCAGGTCTATTAAACTTCCTAATAAATCTCTCAAAAATATTTGACTATAAGTCCTGAAATTTTTGGATATATTCACAAGTAAACTAGAGTTGTAATGCCCTAAGAGCTCACAACTCATAAGATACCAATCTATAAAGACCTCTAACAGGTCACAGCCTAGGTACATTCTTTGAATATCATTCACTTGACACACAAACTACAAAGCTCTCATACTCAGCCCTCTCTCTGGCTCAGTCTGTTTTTCATCTCGAAAATCACTCTTTCTGACTTGAGCGTCGGAGTTTCCTTTACCGAAATACCCTCTGTGGTCTTTTGCAGGTTTTCATTCGTCCTTCAGAGTATCTGATTGAGTCAAAGGAGTCAAAATCTATGTATACAAAACCCACCTCTAACAGATTGGTGCCGTTCGTGAGAAATAGAGTAGAGTAGCCTCGGCAAATACACCGAAGCGTCAAGCCATTATGCCTCCAAAAAGAATGACCATAACTGCCTCGAAGGCTAATCTGTCGCAGATGGGCATACCACAACCCCAACAAATGTTGCATTGCCAGTGCCATCTACTCATCCTGCCGACAATCCCGTCACTCATTATCAACTCCCTCACCTAGAGCAGACCTCACAACCTGCACCTCAGGAACACCCGGTCGTACCCCCTATGTCAACATTCCCAAAGAGGGCCAATCATCCCCAACTGGAAAGATTAGAATTCAGTATACAAAATACAAGCAAATAACTAGAAGGACTTAGCCATGCCATTAAACTAGAGGGACAATCTTCTTTAGGGGGATTGGGACATTCATGCTCCCGACGGTTCTCGTCTCACCTGAACTATGAACCTTCAGTAACCTCTTGTTATGACCCCGACGATTTGTAGAGACAAGTCAAGAAACTCCTTGTCGACGAACTTAAACGAGCCAATATAAGAAGGAACAAAGCCCCCCTTATCCCTCCAGAATGTCTCCTTTCGATCCGAAAGTCTTCTCAGAACTGGTATCCCATGACATACTTCTGCCTCCCATGGAGAGATATGATGATATGACCGATCCTCATAACCATCCGGTCCGCTTCATGACAGTAATAATTTCAAGAGATATGGAAGACATTGTTATGTGCAAACACTTTCTTACTTTCAAAGGCAATACGTGGTTCAACTTGCTTCCACCACTCAGTATTGAAAGCTTCTCTCAATTTTGACAGCAGATTGAGACACACTTTGTGATCAGCCGGAGAATCAAAAGAAAGTCCACCACTTCTTTACTATCGCTACGGCAGAGAGACGAGGAACCCTTGAGAGACTTTCTGGATAAATTCAAAACCGATATGATGAAGGTCCCAATTTTGAACCATTCTATTACATTAGTTGCCTTGCTTACAGGGTTACACCCTTCGGGTATGAAAACATCTATCACAAAGAACTCCATTTCTACCATCCAAGAGTTTTATATTGTACTGAGAAATACTTAGCGGCCGAAAATGCTGAAACATTTGATAGACTTAGAAACCGGTCATCCTAAAGAGAACGCAGTCAGTCGCCCCGACAACCCGCACCCAAGAAAAACCGGTAAGACCTTACCTCAACAAAGGTTCAACACCTACACTCCTTTGAACGAAACCTTCAATTAAGTCTTGCTCCAGATTAGAGATAAACCATATATCAGATGGCTTCCCGTCCCATAGAGGACAACTCTAAGAAAGATAAGACCAAGTATTGTCATTTTCATTGAGATTATGGTCATATGACTGACAAGTGCATAAAGCTCAAGTCAAGCTGGAATTCTTGGTTCGAAGCAGAAAGTTACAAAGGTTCATCAGTATGGAAGAAAGGAAAATGTCCTCTCCTAATCGACACACCCCACCGCGGGAAAACGAATCGAATGAACAACCGATCACCTGACCAGCATGCAATCGACTGGACGGAGTGATTTTTCAGATCTATGACAAATGATCTCTTCATGAGCCTTATGTCCCAACTAGTGTCTTCCGAGCTTGCAACTTAGACCCCCAAAATTATTCATGGAGGGACGAAACTAAACGCATGATTGCACCCATTTTTTACATGGCCGAGACACCTCTCCCCGCTCTGTAAGAGATACTGACGACTTATATTGATAATCAACCTAAGGGCAAAAGACTGATCATTGGTTTTACTAATGAGGACCTAATAGGAGTTGATCCTAATCGTCATGATCCCCTCGTTATTACCACCAATATCGACCAGTATGAGGTGAGGAGAATCTTTATCAACCAAGGAGCAAGATGTAACATCCTCTATTGGAACGCCTTCCAATGAATGGGTTTTGGTCAGACGCACTTCCAACCCCATGCAAGTCCGATCAAAAGATTCTCTGGTGAATGGATATACTCCAAGGGTATTATCTCACTTTTGATTATCTTCGGCATACCACCGAACCATAGGATAGCTACCGCCATATTCAATGTGATAAAACTCCTCTCGTTCTATAATGTCATCTTAGGCAGACCAGGCCTAAACGCCATGGACGCCTTGCCCGGCACCAAGTATATGAAGGTTTAGTTCAGAACCCCTTTGGGTATTGAAACGTTGTTTTGTGACTCAGAATCTTCGGCATCTATTCCCATGATTCCCCTGTGACTGAGAGGTACGTCTCAATTGTTTTACTTTAGGATTTTACACTATCGTAATAGTATTTCATATTCCATGACTAGCATGTGTGATGCCCTATTGTTTCCATCCTATCGTTTGATTCCTAATGAACGAAACATATAGTCAATAAGGGACTTGACTATCTGAAGGTTAGACATGATCTATTCTATCATTTGATTCCTAATGAATGAAATGTGTCATCAATAAGGGACTTGACTCTCAAAAGGGCAGGCACTACCCATCCTACCGTCTAATCCCTAACGAATGAAACGTGTCGTTAATAAAAGACCTGACTCCTTGAACGGTAGACATGACTTATTTTATCATTTGATTCCTAACGAACGAAATGTATCGTCAATAAGGGACCTGACTCCCCGAAGAGTAGGCATGGTCCATCCTATCGTTTGATTCCTAACGAACTAAATATGTCGTCAGCAAGGGACTTGACTCCCAGAAGGGCAAGCATAGCCTATCCTATCATCTGATCCCTAACAAACGAAACGTGTAATCAATAAAAGATCTGACTCTTTGAAGGATAGGTACGACCCATCCTATCATTTGATTCCTAATGAATGAAATGTGTCATCAATAAAAGACACATAAGTCCCAAAAGAGTAGACACGACCCATCCTATCGTCTGATCCCTAACGAATAAAATGTATCATCAATAAGGAACTTGACTCCCTGAAGGGCAGGCATGGCCCATCTTATCAATTGTTTCCTAACAAACAAAAGGGACACGGCTTCCAATAGGGCAAGCATGGTTTTTCCTATCGATTGGTTTCCCAATAAAGACAATGCGCCCCCGAGCGAGTAGGCATTTTTTCCTTCAACTACGCAATCTAAAACAAACATTTATGTCTCAGACTAATCCTACAAAGGCATACGGATAAAGTCTATCATCCTTATTCGAATGATTAGGGGAATATCCCCCAGTGATAACACACACAAGATGCAGCAGTACAAAAGGTATTTCATTAAGAGAAAAACAATACAAAGACTATACGGAATCAAGAGGAAGAGGGGGGAGTACCAGGACCTCCCAGGAAAGAGGCTCTACAGTAGTTGGAACCACAACCAACTCCATGGGAATGCCAACTGAATCAATAAGGACCAGGCCTTGGTCCGTTACCTCCTTACCGATAGCCTCTTCATAAGGGGGTTAAGGGGGTAAGGCCCCATCCAAACCTACCTGGCGAACTATCTCTTCGGTACATCTCAATCTCTCAGTCAGCCTACGTCGAGAAAGCTTGAGGAGCTCGATTTTCTTGGTGAAAGATCCCCCAATCTTCGTCACTTTTTGCTCTACAGCCTGAATCGACTCCTCATGAATTCGAGCTAGCGTCTCAGTAGTTTGTAGACATGCCTCGTGAACCCTCACCTCTGCCTCTAGCTCTTCACAGCGCTTTTCAGATAAAACCAAGTCTTGTTGCAAACGCCTTATCTTCTCATCCTTTTCGGCAAGTAATGCACCGGATATTTTCTCTGCTTTTGCGTTTTTCTCCCTCTGTTCGAGGGCATCCTGTAACATCAAGACCTGGCTCCCCAACTAATAAGCACATCCCTCTAAGTGTTTTATCACCTGATTCCTTCATTGCTTTTGAAACTCCGACAAGACCATCATCTGAAAAAGGGAACCGAACTAGCCGAAAGCGAAGCAAAGCAATAAATAAAGTAAGACAAGATTGGGAAAAAAGAGATACTGCCAAGCGTAGTGATTGAAGAGCTTCATTAGCATACTCCAGAGACATCATATTCAGCTCCAACTCAGAACAATGAAAATTGAATCGTGCAACTATCCGACTCGCCTCAGTTATATTAACATAACTATACCAGTTTTCGCCTGCACAGATGGCAACCGTTCCCCTCTCCTTTAAGCGCTTTTTACTATCGAAAAACCAAACAGGAATAAAAGGAGGGAGAGCAGTCTCATCCAGTACCTTGCATTTCCCCTTGCGTAGGGGCAACAAAGGCACAACACACAATGGCCCAAACATCTCCTCCATTATAGCAGTAGAAATACCTAGTTCCCCTAGTGGTCCCATCTTAACAACTGGTGCAGGGGCATCCTCACGTCCCTCCCCTTCGGACATCTCCCTCACCAGGACCTCTTCATCACCAACCGATGATGTGTGATCGTCAAATGCTGAGCTGTCAGCCTCTTCTGATCCCATGGGGTTCCAAATGTCTTGTCGAAGTAGGAGACACAAGCACTCTAACTTCCTTGGTTCCCTCGCTCTCTCTTTCTATTGAAGATTCAGACAATTAGATTTTCCTCCTCTTTGATGAAAGAAGTGTGGTTCTCGATCGAGCCCCGGGTGCCCTATCGACCTTCCTCAAAGGTCGCTTAGCATTCAGTCTCACTTGCTTATCAGTTATAATCTCCCCTAAAACAGCATCTCCTGGAGAGGACAGAATATCAACGCACTCCTTCTTCTTCCTATCGACTAGAAGAGGCTTATTAATCTTCCTCTTCTCCCCAATCAGTAGGCCTGTCAAAGATAACATTTGATCATCGACAAGAAAATCGACCTAGATATTCCTCCGAGTTGATATATAGTAGTTGTTACTCGAACGCACGAATCAAGAATGACAAAAGTTGTCGAAGGCTTTGAAGTAAATGATGGCTCCTCATCGATATTGATCTTTATTTGAGAACTCTACGAAGAAATATTTGTGCATCCAACCCTTATCAGTCAATTCTTTTTAGTAAAATCCCCAGTTAGATTCGGGTCAGATTTGCAACGTATACTAGCCCCAGGTGGAACCCTTACTTCCATATCGCTTTAGTAAAAAGATGGCGGTCAGAATCTCAAAATCAAAACGGGGACGACAAAACCATAACAGAAAAATCATGGTAACGACTAGGTACTAAGCACTGGGGAGAAGAAACGTCAGAAATGTGTTCCAATAAAACAATATCTCCATGATCGAACTAGTATACGGTATCTTCAGGTCGTACTTCACTGTTTCTTTATACATTGGGACGTGGCCCTCCGACACCCTGTTAGCCTAATCCTCATCCATAGCCGACACCTCAGTATAATCGTTTCCCAGTAGCATATCAATTTGAATTTCTCAAAGTTCTTGCTCTGTCATCATGCTTCTAATGTTGCTGATGCCTTGATGAGTCTGAGAAGAAAACCCTTCGTCATTTTCTCAAGAAAGATTTTCTTTATGAAAGGTTGGTTTGCAAGAAGACAAGATTGGTGCAAGAAAAAGTATGGAAGTGTTTAATCAACTCAAGCATCTAGCCTTATAAAGCATATTAGATACGATTCGCAAGGCCCAAAGCAGCACATGTCGCCTTAGAAGTAATATACCTTTTCGATGACTATTAATTATGGCGTCTTTTTGATGAAAAAAATCACAAATCAGGGGCAAATAATGGGATATGATCCAAAGGCCCGTTGCGGTAACACACAGTCTTGTGAGCCCATAATCCAGTAGGCATATCACATCTAGACATGTCAACGATTAAGGATATATCTCCCCAAAGGGTGGACATGACCTGACACGTTGAGTAATCTCTATTGGCAACGAACTAATCAGTCTGTGGCCCTTAAAGGCATTAGGTGCACTTAGGATGACATGATCCTTTTCGTTTCAATAAGCAACCAACCGTTTACCTTCATCAACCCAAGGTAATACCCGTACTCTCTAGATAAAGAAAGAATCTTTTGAATACTAATCAACAAAAGAAAAATCTCTCAGGTTTATTAAACTTTCTAAGTGATAAAGATCATAAATCTCTCACGGATATTTGACTACAGAGTCTTGAGATTTACGAGCATGCTCATAAGAAAACTAGGGTTGTAACACCTTGAGAGCACACGACTCGTAAGATACCGATCTATAAGGGCCTCTAATAGGTCACAATCCAGGTATATTCCCTAGATACCATTCACTTGGCACACAAACCAGAGGGTTCACATACTCAGCCCTCTCTCAGTCTGTTTTTTCTTTCAAAAATTACTATTTCTGATTTGGGCGTTGAAATCTCCCCCATCGGAATACCCTCCGGTGGTCTTTTACAGGTTTTCATTCATTTTTCAAAGAACCCAATCGAGTCAAACGAGCCAGAATTTGTGGACGCAAAACTCATCTCCAACAAGTTAAGTAGCTCATTAGCAACACAATGGATAGTTAGAGAGTCTAATGTTTTTCTTATTTTTTATTTATGTTTTAAACTTTTGATTTAACTATATCTATATTTTTTTTCAAAACTATCGATCTCAAATTCGAATAAAAGAGGAGGGTTACAGTAGATTGATAGTTAGCATAAAATTTTTATCAATACTATAAGAGATAAATACCCTGGGAAAGGGGGAAAAAAAGAATTGTTGGAATTCAAGATTGGTGTGAGAACCACGAATGGTGGGAATCTAGTCAAATTTTCAAATGCTTTAACTTGGAATTATTTTGGTGGCCTATTTACTTTACATCCTTTTGTTCTTTTTTCCAAAAGATAAAAATGGCTTCCAAGCATTTGCACATTCAATTAACTATCATGTATTTGCACACTTTCTAGACCAAATTCTTTTGTACCTTTGGATCCAAATTCACAAGACTCATTTGATTATAAAAGGACTAAGATGGCGAAGACAAAGACAGTTGTCAAGAAGAAGCAGATCAAGAGAAAAGCTTTACAAGTTAAAAACCCAAAATTCAAAAAGTCTACAAGTGTTATTAAAAAATTTGCAGAATCAATAATTAAAAGGGTTGAGAATAATCAGGAAAAAGATTGGCTTACAAGATTAGGAGAATCAAGAATATTTGCAAAAATCAAGATAAAAAGTATGAAAGATGTCAAGAAAAGATCTTTGTCAAAAAATCTATTGAAATGAATGCACCAGATAATTGCCAGTGGTACGATCACTATTCATGATTATGTTCAAGATTAGGGATATGAAAATTATTATCCATATCTACTAATTCCAGAAGAACCTGTTGTGTCAATAGAAGATTGGTTGATTCAAGAAACTCAAGATTCTGCTCCAATAAACTTACAAAATTGGATAGATGAAAGTGATGACTCAGATGATAAAGATATATCATGAATTATCAATATCAACAGAAAAAGCATAAATGCCCTAGATAACGGACAAAATGAGATAGCTGCACATGCTCGTGCTAGAGGTGAACCAGATCAACGACAATAATCAAAGAACAAGGCAAACAACTTTCAAGAGTTTTAAGATTCTCATGGCCGACAAAGTAAAAACAAGATTATAAAGTATATTTTTAATATGTGAATATTAGTATGCAAGCAAAAAAGTTATTAATCAAATTTCAAATGTTTGTAAAATATTGTGTAATATTGTGATTATAAATATGCAAGTTCAAGAGTGTTGAAGGTATGAGCAAAAAATCAGAAGTCAGTCTATATTCTCAAACACCATGTAAAAATACGTGTGATCAATACAAGTTTTCATGAATTTCCAAAAATTTCTCCTCTCTTCAAGATTTTGTAAGTTCTACTCTAAATTAAAGATTTCTTTCATATTTTAATATTTTTGTCAAAAAATCTATTGAAATGGATACACTAGACAATACCCAGTAGTGCAATCATTATTCAAAATTGGGGATATGAAAATGATTACCCTTATCAACTAATTCCAAAAGGTCCTGATGTGTCAGTAAAAGACTGGTTGATTCAAGAAACACAAGATTCTATTCCGATAAACTTACAAGATTGGATAGATGAAAGTGATGACTCAGATAATGAAGATATATCAAGAATTGTCAATATCAGCAGAAAAAGAATAAATGCTTTAGATAATAGACAAAAGGGGACAGCTCCATATGCTCGTGCTAAAGGTGGACTACGTCAAAGACAATAATTGAAGAACATGACAAGCAACATTCAAGATTTTCAAAATTCTCATGGCCGATAAAGAAAAAAAAAGATTTTAAAGTATATCTTTTAATATGTGAACATTAGCATACCAACAAAAAAATTATTATTCAAATTTCAAATGTTTGTAAAATATTGTCTAATATTGTGATTATAAACAAGTAAGTTCAAGAATGTTGAAGGTATGAGCGAAAAATCAAAATTCGGTCTGTATTCTCGAACACCATGTAAAAATTCGTGTGATCAATAAAAGTTCTCAAAATTTTCCAAGAATTTTTTCTCTCTTCAATATTTTGTAAGTTCCACTCTTAATTCATGATTTCTTTCATATTTTAATATTTAAAAAAAAAAATCTGTTGAAATGGATGCACCAGACAATTCAGTAATACACTCACAATTTAAGATTATGTTCAAGATTGGGCATATGAAAATTATTACACTTATCTACTAATTCCAGAAGGACCTGATGTGTCAGTAGAAGACTAATTGATTCAAGAAACTCAAGATTCGGTTTCGATAAACTTACAAGATTTGATAAATGAAAGTGATGACTCAGATGATTAAGATATATCAAGAATTGTCAATATCAATAGAAAAAGAATAAATGCTTTGGATAATGGACAAAAGGAGACAGACACACATCCCCATGCTAGAGGTGGATCAAATCAAGGACAATAATTGAAGAACAAGACAAATATCTTTTAAGATTTTCAAAATTCTTATAGTTGACAAAATAAAAGCAAGATTCTAAAGAAATATCTTATAATATGTAAACATTAGTATGCCAGCAAAAAAATTATTATTCAAATTTCAAATGTTTGTAAAATATTGTGTAATATTGTGATTATAAATATGTAAGTTCAAGGGTGTTAAAATTATGAGCGAAAAATCAAAAGTCAGTCTGTATTCTTAAATATCTTGTAAAAATTCGTGTAATCAATAAAAGTTTTCAAGAATTTCTGCTCTCTTCAAGATTTTATAAGTTCTACTCTGGATTCATGATTTCTTTAATATTTTAATATTTTTGTAAAGAAATCTATTGAAATAGATGCACAAGACAATAACCATTAGTAAGTCACTATTCAAGATTATGTTCAAGATTGGGGATATGAAAATTATTATCCTTAACTACTAATTCCAAAAGGACCTGATGTGTCAGTAGAAGATTGGTTGATTCAAGAAACTCAAGATTCTGTTCTGATAAACTTACAAGATTTGATAGATAAAAGTGATGACTCAGATGATGAAAATATATCAAGAATTGTCAATATCAGTAGAAAAAGAATAAATGCTCTAGATAATGGACAAAAGGAGACAGCTGCACATGCTCGTGCTAAAGGCGGACCAAATCAAGGATAATAATCAAAGAACAAGACAAGCAATGTTCAAAATTTCCAAGATTCTCATGGCCAATAAAGTAAAAAGCAAGATTTTAAAATATATCTTTTAATATATGGTCATTCGTATGCAAGCAAAAAAGTTATTATTTGAATTTCAAATGTTTGTAAAATATTGTCTAAAATTGTGATTATAAATATGAGTTCAAGAATGTTTAAGGTATGAGCGAAAAATCAGAAGTTGGTTTGTATTCTCAAACACCTTATAAAAATTTATATAATTAATAAAAGTTTTCAAGAATTTTCAAGAATTTCTGCTCTCTTCAATATTTTGTAAGTTCTACTTTGAATTAAAAATTCTTTTCATATTTTAATATTTTTGACAAAAAAAAATCTATTGAAATGGATGCACCAGACAATATTCAGCAGTACAATCACAATTCAAGATTATATTCAAGATTGGGAATATAAAAAATATTACCCTTACCTACTAATTCCAGAAGGACCTAATGTGCCAGTAGAAAATTGATTGATTCAAGAAACTCAAGATTCTGTTCCAATAAACTTACAAGATTGGACAGATGAAAGTGATGACTCAATGATAAAGATATATTAAGAATTGTCAATATAAATAAAAGAATAAATGCTTTGGATAATGGACATAAGGAGTTAAGTACAAATGCTCATGATAGAGGTGGACTAGATCAAAAACAATAATTGAAGAACAAGACAAACAACTTTCAAGATTTTCAAAATTCTCATGGCTGACAAAGTAAAAGCAAAATTCTAAATAATATCTTTTAATATGTGAACATTAGTATGCCATCAAAAAACTTATTATTCGAATTTCAAATGTTTGTAAATTATTGTGTAATACTATGATTATAAATATGTAAGTTCAAGAGTGTTGAAGGTACAAGCAAAAAATCAAAAATCTGTCTGTATTATCAAATACCTTGTAAAAATTAGTGTGATCAATAAAAGTTTCAAGAATTTCTGTTGTCTTCAAGATTATGTAAGTTCTCCTTTGAATTCAAGATTGCTTTCATATTTCAATATTTTTGTCAAAAAATCTATTGAAATGGACACACCAAACAATAACTAGAGTACAGTCACTATCCAAGATTATGTTCAAGATTGGGGGGATGAAAATTATTATCCGTATTTACTAATTACAAAAAGACCTGATGTGCCAGTAGAAGATTGGTTGATTCAAGAAACTTAAGATTCTATTCTAATAAATTTACTAGATTGGATAGATAAAAGTGATAACTCAGATGACAAAAATATATCAAGAATTATCAATATGAGCAGAAAAAGAGTGAATGCTCTAGATAATGGGCAAAAGGAGACAGTTGCACATGCTCGTGCTAGAGGTGGGTCAGATCAAGGACAATGATTGAAGAACAAGGCGAACAACTTTCAAGATTGTCAAGATTTTCAAGGCTGACAAAGTAAAAGCAAGATTTTAAAATATTTTTTTAATATGTGAACTTTAGTGTACTAGTAAAAAAATTATTATTCAGATTTCAAATATTTATAAAATATTGTGTAATATTGTGATTATAAATACGTAAATTCAAGGGTGTTGAAGGTATGAGCGAAAAATCGAAAATCAGTTTGTATTCTCAAACACTTTATAAAAATTCATGTGATCAATAAAAGTTTTCAAGAATTTTCAAGAATTTCTACTCTCTTCAGGATTTTTAAGTTCTACTTTGAATTTAAGATTTCTTTTATATTTTAATATTTTTGTCAAAAATCTATTGAAATGGTTGCACCAAACAATAGCTAGTAATACAGTCACTATTCAAGATTATGTTCAAGATTGAGGATGTGATAATTATTATCCTTATCTACTAATTCTAGAAAGACCTGATGTGTCACTAGAAGATTGGTTGATTTAAGAAACTCAAGATTTTGTTTCGATAAACTTATAAGATTGGATAGATGAAAGTGATAACTCGGATGATGAAGATATATCAAGAATTGTCAATATCAGCAAAAAAAGAATAAATGCTCCAGATAATGGACAAAAGGTAAAAGTTGTACATGTTCATGCTAGTAGTGGACCAGTTCAGGAACAATAATTGAAGAAAAAGTCAAACAACTTTCACGATTTTTAATATTCTCATCGCCAACATGCTATGAATTTTTCATTAAAATTCAAATTTCATGAGTTAATGCATTCAAAATTAAGTAAATGAGAAAAACATAGCTGAAAGAGATTAAATTTGATAAAGAATAGAAAGAATTCGAATTTGGTTGTATTTGGCTAGATTTTAGCAGCCCATTCAAATCTCTACACAATTAATTATTTTTTTTCATTTTAAATGTCTAATTGTCTTTTCATAATATTCAGCAATAATTTAGAATGATAATTATAGTGTTTTAATAACTTTTTTATGGTTGAGAGTCTATACAAACCCCTCCTAATATACTAGGTCTCTAAGTTCAAATTTTTGTGATTTCATACCATCTATTGAGTAAAATCGAGAGTTTAGAAACTTTATACATGTTCTAAGGAATCGATTAGAGGTATTACAGTAGTCGGAACTTATCAGAATCGTAAATAGCCAGAGGTACATTCGATCCCCTGTCTCGAATTATTCTTGTTTGTATTTGATCTTTTTGCATTTGATGCGTAATATTTTGTAACATTTGGTATCAGAGCACTTTATCCTCTGCCTTCAAGATTATAGCAAATTTTAAGATTTTTTTCCCCAAAAAATTAGGGTATTCAAATTTTTGAATATTTAATCTAAAATTTTAAATTTTTTTTCCAAAAAATTAAGTATAGAATTGGAATCCTTGTATTATTACGATCAAAACCATATTTTTAGAAATTATTTTGAAATATTTCTGATTTTCTGGCGAAGCTCCAATCGTCGGAGATCCATCGAGTCGGGTCGAGGCCCTTGAGTCCCAACTGGGCGAGGAAGACCCGAGTAAGAGTGAGAAAACGCTGCATTTTGTTCTTTAATTGAAACACAATACTTCATTTTAAATCAAATGATATCGTTTTGTGTTGAAAATTTTGAAATTGTGCCCCCTACTCGGAATTTTCAAAAATAACATTATGACATCATGATTTCTTAAACTGTAACAGTAAAGTCTCTATATTTTTTCAAAAATTCTTAGAATCTTTGAATTGTTGCAGTTTGATCCTTGAGACTTTAAAATTAATTTTTTGGATTTAAAAAAGTTCTAAAAAAAATTAAAAAATTCCTAAAAGTTCAAAAAAACTGACTATAATATTTGAAAATTATGCATAAAACTAATTTTGGAATAATTTTATATATAAGAGAACATACAAAATTATTAAAATATTTTTTTGGGCCAAAAATTTTTTGAAAACATTTTCAAAAATTTTCAAAGTATTTTCTAAACCTAAATTTTGACAAATTGTGTATAAAATTAATTTTAGACATAATTTTATACATAGAAATAGGTACAAAATAAATATATATATGTATTAAGTAATTTGATTGCATTTTTATATTAAAATTTTATATAGTTTGACATGACAAAATTACGTAACATTTTTATTATAGTAATTAATATAATTTCTAAAATTAATTACGTTTTAACTATAGCAGCCACAATTAAGTAAAAAAATTATGTATAAATGCATAATCACATTAGAAAAAAAATAATTTACCATAAAAATTATTTTTATATAATGAATATTATTCCACATGAATTTTTATTGCATGAAATAATAAAATTGAAAAAACAAAATAACTATTTTCAATAGTAATCTACCTGATTGAAATCTCTTTTCTATATAATATTATAAGTACAGTTGATTTAGTATATGTTTATACTGATTCTGTTAAAAGGACGGGTTTTAGTCCAAGGTCGGATGGTTTATAAATAGCTCTTTTGGCAAGCTCATCATCCTACCTAAGAACCTACTTGGTGCACTAGAGAGATTGTTTTATAGGGCTAAGTAAAAAAAGGATAAGGTGATTAGAGATAGACTACCTATTGGTAGTTCCCTTATTAACCCATAGGCAATGGAGATTGAGATGTTTTTAGTAAATCTTATCATAGAATGAGATATTTTTGGTAAATCTTATCATAAGATCAAATAAATCTAATAAAATTAAAGATTTAGCCTACAAACAATTTCCATATTAAAGATTTATTTTTCATATATAGTTAGTAAGCATATTTATTTATTTTGTAGTATTCTAAATCATAAATTTGAAATCTGATTTTTCTAATTTGAATAGAAAGAATTATAAGGAATGGAGAGAAACGGTGTTTTTACATTTGGGCTGCTTGGACATTGATTATGCTATTAGAAAGGATGAGCCACCTCCGATAACCGATATCAGTTCTGAGGCTAATAAGACTCTTTATGAACGTTAAAAGCGATCTAATCGCTTAAGTACCATATTCATAAAGAGTAAGATCTCGGCTAGTATTTGTGACTCAGTCAACCACCATATCAATATTTGTGATCTTCTTGAGGCTATAGATGAGCAATTTGTGATATCGAAAAAATCTTTGGCTAGTACCCTCATTATGCAATTCTCCTCCATGAGACTCACTATTGTTCACAATGTATGCAAACATATCATACAAATGTGGGACGTAGCGACTCGATTAAAAACCCTAGAGGTTGAGATGTCCAAATCTTTACTCGTGCACTTTATTTTGAACTCTTCGGTCCTTTTAAGATTTCCTATAATACACATAAGAAGAAATGATCTATCAATGAGTTAATGGTCATCTGTGTACAGGAGTAAGGAAGACTACTAATGGAGATAAAATAAGGTTTTGCAAGTGCACATATGATAGTATATGGGAAGAAGAATGACAAGTCTAAGCCGAACCAAAAAGATACAAAACTGAAAGTGAACATAAAGAAAGAGTTCAAATATTTCTTCTATAAAAAGAGTGGACATATTAAACAGAATTGTGCCAAGTACAAGTGGTGGTTTGAGAATAAAGATACGGAAATCTCTTTAGTTTGTTATCAATTTTATATGACTGAGATTTCTCATGACACATGATGGATTGATTTTGGTTGTACCATTCATACTATGAATGTATTGTATTACAGGGCTTGCAAAACCTAAGGAAACCAGTGAATCGTAAATAACTCATCTTATCTAACAACAAGATAAGCTCACGGGTAAAGGGTATTAGCAATTGTGAGCTCATTCTGGCCTTTGGGTATGTCTGAAATTAGAAAGAGTGTTTTATATACCTAAGTTTTCTAGAAAATTAATTGTATAATTCGGCTACTTTTTCCAATTTAATAATAAAATGATATTATTTTTAATTCAAATATCGTTGATTATGATCCATTATTGGATGGATTATATAATATTACTTTACAAAACAATGCTTGCATAAATATAACACATAAAAGGGTTAAAAAAATGTTATTGAGGAAAACTCTTCTATATTATGGCACCAGAGATTATGACAGGAGAAAAAAGTTGGTAAATGATAGAGTATTTGATACACTAAATTTTAATGATTTTGAGATTTGTGTGAATTGTATTAAGGAAAATCATACCAACAAGACTCAAAAAGGTGTTAGAAAGAGTTCAGAATTATTTGAAATTATACATATAAACATTTGTACTCCAAATACAGAATCGTATAGTTATAGTTATTTTATCTCATTTATAAATAACTGCTCATAATATATGTATCTCTATATCTTTTGCCATAAAGACAATACATTGGATGCATTTAAAATTTTCAAGACAGAAATAGAGAAACAAGGATGCAAGCAAATAAAAGTCGTGAGATCAAATAGATGTGAGAAATATTATAAAAGGTATATAGAGGATGGATAAACACCAAGTCCATTTGTAAAGTTTCTTTATGAAAATAGGATTGTTATCCAATACATCATGCTTGATTTACTTAACCAAAATGGGATAGCTGAAAAAAGAAATAGAACCTTACTTGATATAGTTGGGAGCATGATAACTAACTCCAAACTATCTAAGTTCTAGTGAACTGAAACTCTCAAGATGGCAGTATACATCCTAAACAGAAATCCAACTAAGGCTATAGCCAAAACTCTCTTCGAGTTATTTAAAAATTGGAAATCTAGTTTAAGACATGTACGTATTTAGAGTTGTCCTACAAAGATAAGGGTCTACAAAAGCATTCTTCCCACATTTGTGAACTTTAAATACAAATAGACTTCCATAAAAAAACCTTGAATGACTCCATAATTCCATAAGAAATAGCAACCATGTTGTTTAACATTTGGTTTGAGAAAAGTGAGGTCACATTCGATGAAATTAAGTTTACTTTTTAATATAAAAATTATTAATGTAATAATAATTTAGACTCTTTTATACTTGTAGAATTTTACTCTTTTTACTAAAATTTTTATTTTAGTTAAAAGATAATTTAAATAAAATATAATACAATAGAGATAAATTAAAATAAGTTAAGAAAAGAAGAAAACCTATATCATAGTATGAGCACAACGGGTAGTCTAACAGTCTCATTTTTTTTATTGATGTTTTAAACATTTGGTTTAACTATGTCTCTATTTTTTCAACATTGTCGATCTCAAATCTAAGTAAATGAGGAGAGTTGGGTTAGGTTGACAATTTTTGTCAATACTATGAGAGATGAATACCCTAGGAAAGGAAATTAAAAAAAAAAATTTGTTGGAATTCAAGATTGGTGTAAGAACCATGAATGGTGGGAATCCAATCAAATTTTTGAATGCTTTAATTTGGAATTATTTTGTTGTCATAGTTACTTTACACCCCTTTGTTCTTTTTTCAAAAGATAAAAATGGCCTCCATGTATTTGCATGTACAATTAACTATCATGAATTTGCACGTTTTGTTGGACCAAATATTTTTGGACCTTTTGACCTAGATTCACAAGACCCATTTGATTTATAAAACAAGACTAAGATGGTGAAGACAAAGATAGTTGTCAAGAAGAAGTAGATCGAGAGAAAAGCTTTACAAGTTAAAAACCCAAAATTCAAGAAGTATAAAAGTGTTATTAAAAACTTTGCAAAATCAGTAATTAAAAGAGTTGAGAATAATCAAGGAAAAGATTGGCTTGCAAGATTAGGAGAATCAAGAATATTTGCAAAAGTCAAGATAAAAATAATAAAAGATGTTAGGAAAAGATTTTTGTCAAAAAATCTATTGAAATGAATGCACCAGACAATAGCCAATGGTCCGGTCTGTCACGTCCCGAACCGGGAATCGTGAACAGCCGCCCGTTGACCTGGATGCCGGCTGTATTTTTACAGAAAATCGGACAAAACCTCCCCATAAATCGGAGGTCTCCCATGTACAATTAAACCTGTATACCTGTATAAATTAAAATCATCATGTAAATTTAAACACATGGCCATCCCGGCCTCAAAACAATCCACCAAATCTCCCAACCGACATCCAGACAACGCAAGGCTAACAAATCACCAACAGTCCTAGCCACAGACCTCTATTGTCATGCCCAACTAGAGCATGAGCAGCCGCTACATCGAGCGGGCCTAAGTTTATACAATTATATTACAAATTCCCAAGTTAACACTTTAAACATTTACAAATGCCTCAATGCAAATGAAATATGAGAGTTTCGCAAACAAAAGTCTAAAAATTATACAGTCATCCCATAATGTGTACACGGTCAACTACGGACCTCAATATCAAGACCACGCAGGGTCGACATAAAGTATGAAATTCATATTTTCAATTTGAAATTTAATCTCACCGTCGTAAACACCAATCCATCAACGAGCTATCAAACCCTCGAGCCAAATACATCGCCCTAGCACCATAATCCTGTCTGGGGAGGGAAAGAGGAGGGGTAAGTATTCAGGGAAGAATACTCAGTGAGTGAGTGGGTCAATGTAATCGTGTAATATGGGGTGTGAAACTGGAGTGTCAAAACATAAGTATACAAATCATATTTCAAATCATCGTGCTTTTCATTTCAACAATATATCATTTGCACGCATCAACAAATCAAATATGCATCCAAAATACTTTCATCAAAATCATAGAGCTGCCAGCCGTAAAACTCCCGACAGAGGTCTACCACGACCTATGACAGGCGCACCGGGGGTGTTTTATGCGATTTTATTTAAAGTGCTCTCTACCCCGGCGTTGGCGACGGACCTCGTCCAGGTGCTAGACTTGGAGAGTGTATCCAAATCCTCCCCCTTTCGGGTTCAACCTGCCTAGTACCGTGTCGTAAATATAATCCCGACAACTCGTGGGATACCCCAGGCCTAGGCATATCCGGACGCCACCAAAGCGCCTCTCACGGTGTCCTTCGTAGCTACGGCACAACAATACATATCACAGCCCTCAAGGCCAATATCAATACCACAGTACAAATCACAGCCCTCAAGGCCAATATCAATATCATATCAAAACATGTGCCAGAATCAGGTTCACAAACCAAATGCAACATATTTCATAAAATGGCACATTTTACATTTCAATCACATGGATGCATATTTCATAATTCAACCACATTTTCGGACACTCCATCGGTTCACAAAAATCATTTTCAAAGCACCAAAAACATTTTAAGCACGCGGTAAATCATGCTCATTTATCAAACTGTTGTAAAACAGAGTTTGCATATTAAACGAAAACATTTCAATAAAACCCACTCACAGTATACGGGAGGGTCAATCACTCCCTACAATGCACAACAAGTGCCGAAACTGTGCTCCCCTCGATCAAGACATCCAACACGTACGCATGTATAAAATCAGCAAGTTTCAAACCTGCGCAGTTATAGAAAATAGGCTATAACTTCTGATACACCTTTACAAATCAAAGGGTTTCTTATTTCATTTTTTTTTTAGCTAAAGATGTCTAGTGTCTAAGGCAAACAACCTCACGTCATTCGAAGTTGTGTAGTGAAAGTTATGCTTACAACATATCCACAAGACTCAAGTGATATTGCTTAATCAATCCTACACAAAGCTCACACCAATCCAATCTCTCGTCGTACATAAGAGTCGGCATATACACCAACACACTTTTATTCAAAATTCTTTATCAACTTCTTCTCTTCAATACTCCAATACAATTCTATACATTTATCATATAAATACAAACACATTCTTTTGCTCATTCTTTACAATTGCACATTTTCATATCACTTTAATACACCAATATCACTATATATATGCATACCCTTTCTATACCTTATTACATACACATATAAACCTCCATCTTACTTATTTGAGTCATTCCCAATCTCTCCAATGGATTCGATCAATACAATTTTACATCCACATACTCACTAACCTCTATCCAAAATTCAGCATGCATAATTCCTCACACTCTTGGTCAATTTCACATATACATAGCCAATAACACACCACACTTAAATGCCAAAAACACAAGTACATCAAATCCACATTTTAACACTCAAAATCACATTAAAACCCATCAAATTTCATATCCAAGGTTCTACATTTTTCAGTACATGTTTCCTTAGGGTTTCTCCCCTCAATATGTGCTCATTTAAGACTTAAATCAATCATTTACACAATCACCTTTCTAGATTCTCATTTCATCACTTTCATTCCATTTATAAACAATTAATCTAATCAAAATCAAGTCTGATTCAATCCTAAAACCAATCAAAATTGGAAATACGCTTAATATAAATAAGTTTCCTACGAACTGGAAAATCTTTGAAAAATCATACACTTTTCAATTCTCATCCGATTTCTTCAACCCATATATCATTTTAAAGGTATTGAAACCTATTTTCATATTATAGAGTTTGTATTTAACTTACCTATATGCAACATCAACAATAATGTAAAACAACGTATCCATCCTTAGGCTAAAATCCCAAATTTCGACTATTTTCATACATATGTCAAATTAAACTCTACAGGAAGTATTCAAATCAATTCAACTCAATCTCATTATCCTTTAATATGCTTATTCCATACTAAACAACAAAATTTTTAAACTTAATCCTCACATTCGATAAAATAACTCAAATATCAAAAGGATGGCATTTCCCTCACCTAGGATTTCAAAATTTGCAACTCTAGCGTCCGTGCGCCATTCGATTCATTCTAAGACCTGCAATGTCTCCAAATTGAAGCAAATTTCTGCAATTAGTCTTAATCACTTAGGGAAATCAAAACCCTAGAACCATAATCGAAACTCAGCCCTTACCTGCAGTGAAGAAGTCGCGACCTAGGGTTTTTGAGGGTCGGTTAATGACTGCGGGTTGGGCTTTAGCTGAGATTGCAACATGGCTCTCGACAGAGAACAGCTCGCATGCGAACAGACAAGGGACAGAGCGAGAGAGAGCTCTGTGAGCTGTCGCGCGCAGAGGCAGCGCGCGCTGGGGCAGTCTCGCACGCGCACGGGCCGAAACACACGGCGCGCGCGCAAGAGGGGGCTATGGCCCGTCACGCGTGCGTAGGGTCGGTCGGCCGCGCGCACGCGCCCGAGGCGCGCGAGCAACCGCGCGCTGTCGCGCGCTCGATCGCGCTCTGTAGCGTGCGGGAAGGAGTAGCAGAGCGAGGGGGAGACTATGCGAAGTTGAGAGGTGGCGACCCGCGGCGGTTTGCGGCGGTCGTGGCGGTGGAAGAGATGAGAGATCGAGCGAGAGGGAGACAGTCGAGAGAGAGAAAACAGAGAGATAAAGAGTGAGACCGAGGGGAGAGTGAGAAGGAGATGCGGTGGTCGACGGGCTGGCGGTGGAGGACCGCGGTGGCGGTGATGGCCGGAGGCGGCGGCGGAGGAAGGCAGCCGCGGGAGAGGGAGAGGCGGCAAGGGAGAGAAAGAGGGGAAGAGAGAGAGATAAAAAAGGAATTAGGGCTTTTAAGCCCTAATTCGAAATTTATATATATATATATATTTTATTATTATTATTATTATTATTATTATTATTATTATTATTATTATTATTATTATTATTATTATTATTATTATTATTATATTTCTTTTTTTTTTTTGTAAATAATTCTATAAATAATTAAGTGAGTAAATGTATAAATTAATAAATGATTAAATAATCATCTATATATCTTTATACTCAATTTATTTTACAAATCGGAAATACGGATATTTTAAATATCCCAAAAATTTCAAATTACATACCTCAAAATCGAAAATCAATATAATTTAAAATTTTCTCTCTCGATATGTAAACAGAGAAATATTTTATTTATTTTCATGAACAGTATGCTTGTACAGACACCGCAGTGTCGGTGTTACACGGTCACTATTCAAGATTATGTTCAAGATTGGTGATATGAAAATTATTATCCTTATATACTAATTCCATAAGGACTTGATGTGTCAGTAGAAGATTGGTTTGATTCAAGAAACTTAAAATTTTGTTCTGATAAACTTACAAGATTGGATAGAAGAAAGAGATGACTCAAATAACAAAGATATATCATGAATTGTCAATATCAGCAAAAAAAGAATAAATGCTTTAGATAATGGACAAAAGGAGACAGCTTCACATGCTCGTGCTAAAGGTGGACCAGATCAAGGGCAACAATTGAAGAACAAGACAAACAACTTTCAAGATTTTCAAGATTCTCAATGGTTAACAAAGTAAAAGCAAAATTCTAAAATATATCTTTTAATATGTGAACATTAATATGTCAGCAAAAAAATTATTATTCGAAATTCAAATGTTTATAAAATATTGTATAATCTCTCCCTCCCTCCCTCTCTCTCTCTCTCTCTCTCTCTCTCTCTCTCTCTCTCTCACTCACTCTCAAGATTGATTCAAGATCCTATCTTGATCAATTCTCCTGATCAATTGTGGGTTCTGATCAATCTCCTGAATTGTCCAATCTACATTAGAGTAATCAATTTCAAGTGTCCCAGAATCAAGTCTTGGACATTGGACTGCTGCAAATTGTGGGTTCTGTCTGGGTTTTGTCTAATTCTGCAAATTATGGAATTTCTCTGGGATCTTTGGTTTGTTTCTGGAGTTGTGGGTCTATCAATTGTCGTCGGTTAGTTCAAATTGGTAGCTTCAATCAGGTCAGTCATATTTTTTACCCATATTCTTTGCTGTCATCTTCGATCAGGTCAGTCATTCCATCTGGTTTCTCTGCTGTAATAAGTTGGTTCTTGCTACTCTGTTTTCTCTATTGTCTGAGTTTTACACTATACGTATACTATTTTCTCTATTGTCTCTTGGTTATTCTGCATTTGTTGGTTCTTGCTTTCTTCGTTATCTTTTATATTTGTTATTCTTTGCTCTTTTTGCTATCTTGGTTAGTTTGTATTTGTTATTCTATCTTTCTGCTCATATCTCTATCTTTGGTATCTTTTGTCTTTGTGTTACCTTCGGATAATCTGCAGTCTTTGTTACCTTCGGATCTGGTCTGTCATTCATTCTGTCTCTGTTGTCTACTATCTTGTTGTCTTAGCAATCTGTTACCTTCAAATAGGCCGTGGCTATCTCCTCTAGTTTAATTTTGATAGCCTGTTGTGCCTCTGTTGTTCTAGCAACCTGCTATGTCTCTACAGTTTAGCATTCTGGTTTCTTGGGATTAAGTTATTATCTTCTATTTGAAGTGTTGTTTCATAGGATTAAGTTGTGGATTTTTGTTCTTGTTGTATATTTTTTGAGTTTGATTATATTCATTTTTGTTATATAATTTTGCTCTGTTGTTTTCATAATTTAGTTGTCTATGATGGTGTTTTTCTATGATATTAATGTAAAGTATATTAACTTGTATTTAGAGTTACTAAAATTAAAATTTTTAAAATCAGAGTGGTATTGATTTTAATATAAATTTTGTTATAGTTTTTTTTTTAAGAACTTCATCACGATCGGTTCCAAATCCGATATCACTATTGTTAAAGTAAAATAGAGACAAATAAGAATTATTTCACTTTTACAATTAATTTTAATATTATTTTTAACATTATTGTTTTTTGATATTCTGTATTTTTCTTTAATTAAAAATTTTAGCATTATTATTTTTGACATCACTATTTTCGATAATATTTACTTTTCTTTAATTAAAAATTTTGATGAAATTTAGTTTATTACACTTATCAGTCAATATAAGAATCACTTGTCAAAATACAAAAATGAGAGACAATGAAAATAGGATTCGTTTAGATACTTAGAATGTATGATCATTAACTGACAAATTAGGGGAGATATGGGAAGTAATAAATAGAACAAAGATTAAAATTTTGTATCTACAAGAAACTAAGTGGGTAAGAGAGAATGCTAGAATAATTGAATCTTATGGGTATAAACTTTAGTACACAAATAGGGATAGAACTAGAAATGATATAGGAATAATTGTTCATAAAGACCTACATGAGAATATAGTGGAGATAAAAAGAAAGGGAGATAGAATTTTACTTGTCAAGATGATTAATGGAAAAGACATAATTAATATAGTTAGCGTATATGCACCCCAAGTAGGTATAGATGCAATTAGTAAAGAAAAATTTTAAAAAATTTTGGATGAATTTATACAGACTATACCCAATACAGAGAAAATATTTATTGGTAGAGATCTTAATGGACATGTAGGAGAGAATAATGAAGGATTTGAAACTGTACATAGAAATTTTGGTTTTGGTAGTAGAAATGAGACGGGAGAAACTATTCTAGAGTTTGCTACAAGATTTGATTTGATACTGATAACATGCAATTTATTGAATTTATTATTGTTATCATGGTTTGAATTTGAATTGTTTAATGTCCTAATGGTTGGTTTTATTGAATTTTATTTTTAAGAGATTGGATTTGAAAATTTGGAGCAAATTGGGCTTAATGAAACAATTTTGAAACTAATTGGGTTAAAACATCTTATTGGGCTTTGAAGAAGAGAAGTTTGAATTTTAGTTTTAGTGATTTTTAGTAGAGTTTTTTAATTTTTAATAAAAAAGTTGTTTTTTTAGTAGGAGTAAGGTTTGTAATTTTAAAAAATTAGAAAACTTCTAATTGATTTAGAAGTCTAGAGGGAGGAAAATAGGGCAACAAATCTTAACTCTTTCCAAACAAATCACGTTACTATTCATACCAAAAAAAAACAAGAGGGTCGGCTGCCCATGCGTGCTTGCATTAATTCACAAGAAGTTGCATATTCTTCAAGAAGACAGAGGACGGTTGCACTTTCTGAAACCACAAGACAAGGACGGCTACTCATACTCTTCCATTAGGTTTTTATTTTTATTTTCTAGGAATATTATTTTTACTTTTGATTATCTTGTGTTGATACTATCCATCATGAGTGATTAGTCTTTTCATTCTGATTCAAGGGGAATTTTAATCGATTGTTCTTCATTGTGAGGTTATGTTCTTAATTTAATTTCTTGTCTTTTATTCAAGTATTCATTGATTCTTGATTTAATTTTAGAGAAACCTAATATTGGTTAATCTGACAATTTAATTCAATATTAGTTTTTCTATTGCTATCCAAGAATTCAGTGATCCGTAATTGTCATGAACAAATGGTACAAGTAGCAACTAGGTTATTTGTTTATGGGTCTTTTACCGGTATTCATATGACCTAGGGAATCAATAGAATAAAATTGAGTAATTGCGGCTATCTCAATTGTTTATATTTTGGTTTAACTGTTTTCATAAAACTTAATGTTATCATTATATTGATATGGAAAGCTATCGTGTCCAGTCGATTAATGATAAGTTTCGATTGGATGCTGGGTTTGGTCGATTAAATTAGAAAAACGCACGATTTATTACGGCTATCCTAATAGATCTAAGATTAAATGCTTGAATCACAAAAATAATATTTTTAACCAATGATCAATAAGACAATCGAATATATGAACCCTTTGATCAATATTTAATAGATTGAACTTTCTTTCTAATTTTAGTTTGTTGCATTATTGTTTGTTTTTAAATTTTAGGTTATTAATTTTTATTTAACAATTCGTATTTTAGCAATTTGTTTGAAAACTCCCAACTTTATTTTTAACATCAACTAGGAGATTAATTTAATTAGTTCCCTTAGAATTCGACTTGGTGACCACTATTGTTACAGTTTGTTGCATTGGGAGAATCAGTTTTAATTTGAGAGTTTCGACAACCCGACCAGATACTCATAAACACTTTTTTCAAAAAAAGAAAGTCACACATGGTTACATATATAAGTGAATTGAATGCTAACCAAATAGATTTCTTTCTCACTAGGAGGAGAAACAAAATGATTTGTAAGGATTGTAAAGTTATATCGGGAGAGAGTGTAATAACTCAGTATAGATTTCTAGTTGTAGATATATGTGTGTCTAAAATACCAAAGAAATATCGTCTGTTAGTAGAATCAAGAATTAAGTGGTGGAAATTGAAAGAAAAAAAATAACAATCTTTAGAAAAAAATTAATACAGGAATCAACTTGGTCGGCTAATAATAATTTAGAAACTACGTGGCTAAAAATGTCTAATAACATTAAAAATATAGGCAGGGAGGTTCTTGGTGTATCTAAAGGGCGGGCTCCAATAAGCAAGGAGTTATGGTGGTGGAATGAGAAAGTTCAAACTGTTATAAAAATAAAACGGGAGTGTTATAGAAATCTTAAAAATAGAAAAAATAATAAGACATTTGAATTATACAAAAATACAAAGAAAAAAGTGAAAAAAAATATTCAAAAATCAAAAAATAAGATATATAATGAATTATATAAGAAGTTAGAAACCAATGATAGAGAGAAT
This sequence comes from Dillenia turbinata, assembly GCA_037126225.1. Taxonomy (NCBI): domain Eukaryota; kingdom Viridiplantae; phylum Streptophyta; class Magnoliopsida; order Dilleniales; family Dilleniaceae; genus Dillenia; species Dillenia turbinata. The sequence continues at coordinate 12,313,042 of JBAMMX010000002.1, read as the reverse complement.
GGGATTTATAAAATCGCCAAATTAAGAGAAAGAAAGGAAAAAGATTTAAATAGTGTTAGGTATATCAAGAGTGAGACTAATAGTATACATGTGAGGGATGATGATATAAGAAAGCGTTGAAGGAATTATTTTAATAATCTGTTCAACGTGGAGGATACAAAAGATATTGGCAATATCACAATACCTGCAGAAAAAATTAATAGGGACTTCAAACATAAAATTTGTTATCATGAAGTAGAGGAAGCCTTAAAGAGAATGAATGATACTAAAGCCTTAGGACTAATAAAGGCTTAGAACCCGATGGCATCCCCATTGAAGTGTGGAAATGCTTGGAAGAGGTTGGGATAGCAATGTTACCAGATATTTTTAACAAAATTTAGCAAACTAAGAAGATGTCCAAAGCATGGAAGGAGAGTATACTTGTACCATTATATAATAATAAAGAGGATATACAAAATTACTATAATTATATGGAAATTAAACTTATAAGTCATACTATGAAGTTGTGAAAATAGTGATTGAGCATAAATTAAAATTAGAGATAAGTGTGTCTCGGAATTAATTTGGATTTATGTCAGGAAAATCCACTATCGAAATAATCCATTTACTAAGAAATCTGATGGAGACATTTAGAGTATAGAAGAGAAACTTACATATGATATTCATTGACTTAGAAAAAAGTGTATGATAGGGTATTAAGAGATATATTGTGATATGTGTTAATGAAAAAGAGAATTTTCATAAGATACATCAATTTTATTAAAAATATATATGATAGAGTCGTCACCAATGTAAGAACTTACAGGGGATAGGTGATAACTTTTCAATAAATATTAGACTTCACCAAGGATCGGTATTAAGTCCAATTCTGTTTGCAATAGTGATAGATAAAATCACAAAGAACATCCAAGATGAAATACCATGATGTATGCTCTTTGCAAACGATATAGTGTTGATAGATGAAACTAAACAAGGTAATAATACTAAATTGGAATTATGGGGGATACACTAAAGTCCAGGGAATTCAAAGTGAGCAGATCTAAAACGGAGTACATGAAATGTACATTCAGTGATAATCATCAGAATGATAAAAAAACAATTAGATTAGAAGGATATGACAAATCAAAAAGTGGGCGTTTTAGATATCTCGGGTCCATTATCCAAAATGACAGTAACATAGATTGGGATATAAATTATAAGATTCAAATAGATTGGATAAGATGGAGAAAAGTATCTGAAGTTCTTTGCGGTCGCATGATGCCTTCAGGGAAATTTTTATAGAATGACAATAAGGCCTGCATTACTATATGGTACCGAATATTAGGCCATTAAACAAAAATAAGAATAGAAAATAGCTATAGTTTGGATAAAAATGTTGAGGTGGATGTGTGATAAAACTAGGAATGATAGAATTATAAATAAAGAGATACGTATTAAATTAAGAGTGAACTCAATTATGAATAAGATGCGAGAGTATCGCTTGAGATAATTTGGGTATGTGCAACGAAAACCCAAAGATGTACTAGTTAAGAGAATCGAGATACTAAATATAGGAGACTTTGTAAAACGACGAAATGGACCATTAAAAATTTGGATGCAATGTATTCACAAAGATATGACAATTAAGGAGTTAACTGAAAAGATAATTTTAGATAAAAACGAATGGCGTAGGAGAATTAAAGTAAGTTAAATCATTATTTTTCGTATTATAAATGTATTTGGATAGTATATATACGGTTTTTTTTATCTTATATTTATCTCTCAAACGGTGAACCCCAAATTTTGAGATTAAAACTTAGGTTGTTGTTGTTGTTGTATAAAATATTGTCTAATATTATGATTATAAATATATAAGTTCAAGAATGTTGAAGGTAGGTTGTTGTTGTTGTTGTTGTATAAAATATTGTCTAATAATATGATTATAAATATATAAGTTCAAGAATGTTGAAGGTATGAGCGAAAAATCAGAAGTTAGTCAGTATTCTCAAACACCTTGTAAAAAATCATGTGATCAATAAAAGTTTTCAAGAATTTCTAAGAATTTCTGCTATTTTCAAGATTTTGTAAGTTCTATTATGAATTCAAGATTTCTTTCGTATTTTAATATTTTTGTCAAAAATATGTTAAAATGGATACACGAGACAATAGCCAATAGTACAATCACTATTCAAGATTATATTCATGATTGGGATATGAAAATTATTATCCTTATTTACTAATTCCAAAAGGACCTGATGTGTCAGTAGAAGATTGGTTGATTTAAGAAACTTGAGATTTTGTACCAATAAATTTACAAGATTGGACAGATGAAAGTGATAACTTAAATGATGAAGATATATCAAGAATTGTCAATATCAACAGAAAAAGAATAAATGCTCTAGATAAGGGACAAAAGAAGACAGCTGCACATGCTCGTGCTAGAGGTGGACCAGATCAAGGACAATAATCGGAGATCAAGACAAACAATTTTCAAGATTTTTAAGATTCCCATGGCCAACAAAGTAAAAGCAAGTATCTAAAGTATATCTTTTAATATGTGAACATTAGTTTGCTAGCAAAAAAGTTATTATTCGGATTTCAAACATTTGTAAAATATTGTATAATATTGTGATTATAAATATGTAAATTCAAGAGTGTTGAAGGTATGAGCAAAAAATCAAAAGTCAATCTATATTCTTAAACACCATGTAAAAATTCGTGTAATCAATAAAATTTTTCAAGAATTTCTGCTCTCTTCAAGATTTTGTAAGTTCTATTTTTAATATTTTTGTTAGCAAATCTATTGAAACGGATGCACCAGACAATCACTAGTAGTACAATCACTATTCAAGATTATATTCAAGATTTGAGATATGAAAATTATTATCCTTATCTACTAAGAAAGACCTGATGTATCAATAAAAGATTGGTTGATTCAAAAAACTCAATATTTTGTTCTAATAAACTTACAAAATTAGATAGATGAAAGTGATAACTCAAATCATGAAAATATATCAAAAATTGTCAATATCAATAGAAACAAGAATAAATGCTCTAGATAATGGACAAAATAAGATTGCTGCGCATCCTCATCTAGAGGTGGACCAAATCAAGGACCATAACTGAAGAACATCACAAACAATTTTCAAGATTTTCATGGCTGACAAAGTAAAAGCAAGATTCTAAAGTATATCTTTTAATATGTGAACATTAGTATGCTAGCAAAAACGTTATTATTTGAAATTTAAATGTTTGTAAAATATTGTGTGATATTGTGATTATAAATATGTAAGTTCAAGAGTGTTGAAGGTATAAGTGAAAAATCAAAAGTCAAAATATATTCTAAAACACCTTGTAAAAATTCATGTGATCAATAAAAATTTTCAAGAATTTCCAAGAATTTTTTATGTCTCCAAGAATTTTGTCACTATTCAAAATTATGTTCAAAATTGGGGATATGAAACTTATTATCTACTAATTCTAGAAGGACCTAATTGTCGGGACAAAATTTGTTGATTTAAGAATCTCAAGATTCTGTTGCGCTAAATCCACAAAATTGGATAGATAAAAATGTTGAACATAGACTGAGATTGAAAATAAGTGTGTCTCAAAATCAATTTAGATTTATGCTAGGAAGATTCACCACGGAAGCAATCCTATTGTTAAGACATCTGATGGAGACGTATAAAATATTGAAGAGAGATCTATATATGGTATTCATCGACTTAAAAAAATCATATGATAGAGTTTCTCGAGAGATATTGTGGTGGGTGCTCACAAAAAAGATATTTTCTTGAAATGCATTAATCTCATTAGAGATATATATGAAAGAGTTATAACTAATATAAAAACTTGCGGGAGTCTAAACGATAGGTTCTCTATTAACATTGGATTTCATCTAGGTTCAGCATTAAGTTCCATCCTTTTTGTAATAGTAATAGACGAAATTACAAAAAAATATTTAAGATAAAATACCATGATGTATACTTTTTGCAGTTGATATAGTATTGGTGGATGAAACTAAATAATGTATTAATACTAAACTAGAGTTATGGAAGGTAACATTGGAATTCAAAATATTTAAATTAAGCAGATCAAAAACTAAATATATAAGATATAAGTTTAGTGATAATCATCAGAACGATGAAAAAACGATTAGGTTAGATAGACAAATTGTACCTAAGAGTAAACATTTTAAATATCTCGATTTCATTATTCAAAATGATGACAATATAGATGGAGATATAAACCATAGAATTCAAGCAGATTGAATAAAATGGAGAAAGACATCCAGAGTCCTTTACAATCGTACGACATCACTGTATTTGAAGTGAAAGTTTTATAGAATCACGGTAAAACCTACATTATTGTATGGCACAAAATGTTAAGCTATTAAACAATAACAAGAACAAAAAATGACGGTAGTAGAAATGATGATATTTAGTTGGATGTGTGGCAAAACTAAAAGAGATATAATTAAAAATTAGGAGATTCGTAGTAAATTGAGAGTTAGCTCTATTACAGATAAAATGCAAGAATATTGTCTGAGGTGATTTAGACATATGTAAAGAAGACCCAAAGATGTACCGGTTAGGAGAACCGAAAATCTAAACATAAAAAATTTAGTAAAACGTAGAGGTAGACCATTGAAAACTTGGATGCAAGTTATTCGTAAGCATATGATAGCAAATGGTTTAGATGAAACCATAGTCTTGGATAAAATTGAATGGCGTAAGAGAATTCGCACAAATTAAAATAATCTTTTTTTAATCTTTTCTATATTTATTTTTTATATGGCCGACTCCAATTGTTGGGTTTAAGGCTTAGATTGTTATTGTTGATAGATAAAAGTGTTGACTCGGATGATGAAAATATATCAAGAATTGCCAACATCAACAGAAAAAAAAAAAATAAATGCTCTAGATAATGGACAAAAGGAGACAATTGCTCATGCTTGTGCTAGAGGTGAACCAAATCAATGACAATAATTAAAGAACAAGACAAACAACTTTCAAGATTTTCATGATTCTCATGGGATAAAGTGAAAGCAAGATTCTAAAGAATATCTTTTGATAGGTGAACATTAGTATGTTAGCAAAAACTGTTATTATTCGGATTTCAAATATTTGTAAAATATTATTTAATATTGTGATCATAAATATGTAAGTTCAAGAGTGTTAAAGATATGAGCAAAAAATCAGAGGTTAGTCTGTGTTCTCAAATATCTTGTAAAAATTGGTGTGATTAATAAAAGTTATCGAGAATTTCCCAAAATTTTTGCTCTCATCAAGATTTTGTAAATTCTACTCTGAATTCAAGATTTCTTTTATATTTTAATATTTTTGTCAAAAAATTTATTAAAATGGATGCACTAGACAATAACCAGTAACACAGTCACTATTCAAGATTGTGTTCAAGATTGGGAATATGAAAATTATTATCCTTATCTACTAATTCCAAAAGGACCTAATGTGTCAGTAGAAGATTGGTTGATTTAAGAAATTCAAGATTCTGTTTCGATAAACTTACAAGATTGGAAGATGAAATTGATGGCTAAGATGATGAAGATAAATTAAGAATTGTCGATATGAGCAGAAAAAGAATACTCTAGATAATGGACAAAAGTTGTCAATATGAGCAGAAAAAGAATACTCTAGATAATGGACAAAAGGAGACTGTTGCACATGCTCGTGCTAGAGGTGGACTAGATCGAGAACAATAATCAAAGAAGAAGACAAACAACTTTCAAAATTTTCAAGATTCTAATGGCCTACAAAGTAAAAGTAAGATTTTAAAGTGTATCTTTTAATATGTGAACATTAGTATGTCAACAAAAAAATTATTATTTGAATTTCAAATGTTTGTAAAATATAGTGTAATTTTGTGATTATAAATATATATGTTCAAGAGTGTTGAAGGTATGAGCGAAAAATCAGAAATCAGTTTGTACGCTCAAATACCTTATAAAAATTTGTGTGATCAATAAAAGTTTTCAAGAATTTTCAAGAATTTCTGGTCTCTTCAACATTTTGTAAGTTCTACTGAGATGATTATAAAAGAACCAAATGCCTCTCTCTTTCTCTCTCTCTCCTATGCCTACTATGTTTTTATTAAGTTCTTATTAAGATATTTTAAGCAACAAAGCAATTTTAAAAATTTGAGGGCTTTTAGAGAGAGAACTGAGGTATCTGCATAGAAAAAGAAAATGAAGTTTAGGTTAATAAGTAAAGATTGTTAGGAGGTAAGCATTATTACATTGTTCACACCGACTTATGTCCCATGTTTAAATAACATGCTTGATAATGGAACCAAAAATCAACTCGATAATAACTCTCCTTCTTGTGGTGTATAAAATAAGGGAAAATCAAGTAGAAAGAATACTCAATGAGACAGCATTTTGTCTCTTATGTGAGAGGCATAGCTTAGGATGTTTGTACACCAATTTACCTAGCTCAGCACTTCCTTAGTGGCAGAGCTAATCCATGCGCGGACCATCCCAATAAAACAGTGGAAAAAATCTACATATTTCAGATTGGGGAGAGATGGGTCATAATTCCAAAAATAATTGATCATCTGCCACCTTAATTCTATCTAATACACAGATTTCAATACAAATAATCTGGAACCCTAATATCCAGCAAATCCCAATTTGTCAACAGAATTTTGCATACTCGATAGACATTTTGTTTCAGAAATCAGGCTGTTAGAATTGTCTTAAATTAATAATGGCATGATATAGAAAAAAGTAGTTAAATTTAAATAAGCCAAAATATAAAAGATATAAGTGCTACAGAAGGGTACGTTAACAACCAAGTTGGCATCTCATCTAATGAAATTCTGCAAGTCTGGTTCAAATATCATCGATTCGCATAACTCAAACCAAGAAAATAGGTGACAATACTTGTCTGACAAGTCAAAAGTTCCCAAAGAAATAAAATCTATCAAAGCATTCCAAAACTTCGATAGCAACAAGAAATGAGGACATTTCATGGGCGTGGAGGGGCTGCAGCTCCCCCTCCAGGACGAGGTCCTTGACCAGGCTTTGGTGCATCATCCTGTAACATATGAGGGAAAAATTGGTCAATCCATGATTGTAGAAAGGCTGGACAATTCCTAATAATAAACAACTTTATTTGGGGGCGGGGGAGCAATTATCATTCACCACAAGTTAAGCAACACTCCTGACCTAAACTTGGGCAATCAGCAAGTAGTTCGAGAAGATACCCAATTTTTTAGGCAAATTTAATCTTAGAAATCAGAATCTTAAAGTGTCTAACAAACAGAAAACATGTTCCATTGCTTTACAGAAAGTGGCAATGGCCAATGTTGCTGCTGGAAAAAGGAATTATGAAGTCTAGTATAATACAAAAAGACATCTAACTCAGGCATCATCAACAGATGTCCCACAAATGAATGACTCTATATCTACATTTTGTTCACATTCATTCCCCAAAAGGAATACACATATATCTACCAATATATATAAGTATACATATAATTTATTTGGTTTATTTGTTGATTTGAAATTTGAGAGCTTTTGTTTTCTTGATTGAGGTTTAAGTCAATTTTTCTTTGTTTCCCAAGAGCTTGATAGGAGATTTTAAATTTATTGTTCCTTGACATTTGTTTATGTTTCTGTATCTCTTTTAATTGTATTTTCTGTATCCAGAAAATCAAATCTACAAAAATTTTTCTTCAAAAAAGAAAAATAAGAGAAAGAATACGAGAGCAATTTGGATCATCTACTCTGAAAAGATATAAGATCCAATATCACCACTTGAATTGTTCTTCTTCATCTTGTTAGTTTATTTTATATTCACCGCCTTCTATTGGTACACTGGAGACAATTTTGACGTTGGCGGCAATGAACAAATTTCCATTAAACTTAACCTTGTAGTTAAATCTTTCAGCAGCTTTACCATATTCTACATGGTCCACCAAACTCCCTGGGCATAGCATACCACACATAGCATCTAAAAACTCAATAATCACCCTATATCATTTAAGGCAATCCCAACGTGTCCTATAATCCAGAAATTCAAAGCCATCAATAAAATAGCATCCGAATTCATCATTAAAAAGAGATTTCTCTTGGCAAGATTGTGAAAATTAGTTTCAAAAAGCATCCGAATTCATCATTACAAAGAGATTTCTCTTGGAAAGATTGTGAAAAATAGTTTGAAAATATGATTAGTGAGGTTTCATGTGAACATCTATCTAGTCTGGTTTAAAAGCGATGAACACAAGCATCACACATTATACAAGAGACTGGGCATCCATATAACTAGTATGAATCCGGAGAATTTAATCACACACAAACAATAAAACTAAGAGTAAATTCAAGAATAAGAATGCCAATAATATATTTGTCCAGATTAAAAAAGGCCATATCAAATGTGAAATTACTAACAGACAGCATCGTGGACTAAACCATTAGCAAGAACAAACACTATAGCAAACATAGTTAAATCAAAAGCAACATACCCGGCGCCTAATAAAACGCTGTGGTGGCTCACGGATCCTCCTATTAGTGCGAGATCGAACTCTCACAACATGAGAGTGGATTGCACAAGAGACGCAGTATTGCATCTTAGCATACAGCTTTGGAAGTGTATATCCTAAATTAAACAAACATTAATTATTCATCAATTTGCATAAAAAAATTACCAAGCAAGATGATTAATTAACAATATGCATAATATTAAACATTTCAATTTGTAAAAATTTATGATATTTATTCACTTTGTATGATAAATTAGCACAGTTCAGAAACAAATAAATAAAAATACCAATAGAGATTACAAAAACAAAGAGGGGGATTTCTGAAAGTGATGAACAAGGCCTAAGTCAGTCCTTAACTAATGCACAATTGCTCTCTAGGCCTCTTCAAATCTTCTAGGCTATAGTTTTTAGAAATCCCAAGGTGTGAGCCCAAAGAGAAATATAAAAAACAATAATGTCCCATAAAAGGAAACTTCAATGTTCTGATTGGGGATCATTCTACCATTTCATTCTCTCCAAATACACCATGGGTAGCCAAAAACGCACAATTTTAAAACAATAGTGCATCTTTCTTTCCTCAAAAACCTCAAAAATTTGTGAGGAATAACTCAAGGAATCTTCTAGGCAAACTCAATCATTATCACACAAATAATACACATTTCTGCACTCCCTCGAAATAGTACAGTGAAGAAATAAGTGATCTTTAGATTAAGATTTGATGTAGCACATGACACATATATCTGGAGAGATAGGTTTATAAGGTCTAAAAATATAATTGTTATTAATTTTTTTCAACCCATAGACCAAATAGTCTTAACCTTTCTAGGAAACTTAGCCTTCTGAATGAATTGTTGAATTTAAAAGAAAATTTTTGAGAAAAACTAGTTAGATAACAAAAATTATTACAATTTGATTACTCAACTCAATTTGCAGTACCCCCATAGCCTATTTCTTCCCCATACTACAAGACAGGAAACCAAAAGGTTGCCATCACCACAACTCTTGTCCCAACAATCAATTTTGGTCCACTACAAACATAACATGTCCAACTTCCACTTCTTCAACAAGTAGCTCACCACAAACGCTTTTATTAGGATATTTAATGCCCTCAATTTCCAAATCAGACTACATAGAAATAACATTTAACCTATCACTTGCTAGCCGCACTAGCTCTCACATTTTCACCCTCGTCCACCTACATCATAGTTAATAGTCAATTCAGAACACTTAAACAGCCTTATCTTTGTTGCTATCCCTTATATATTGTTCGCAGCCGGCCTCTATCTTGTTAAGTAACATGAACAGCTTATCTTCAAAACCTCAGACAAACACTTAACGCCACAAAATGCAGCCTGTTTTCTAGGAACCCTATGGTAAGTCTCTCTTGACATGCAAAAGTGCCTTGCTCAGATATTGAGAGCATATTTTAATAACTCATCCATCTCCAACACCACAGTAGCCAAGTAGATAAATTCCGCAACCCAAGGTAAATTCCATAGAGAACCTTCTACATCAATTCTTCCCCACATCTCACTGCTCATACCAGATCCTCTGCATCTACTGGGGGTGCTTCTTCCTCCAATTAGGAATCAAAAGCACTTTTTAAAGCTCGAGTCGTCTTTTTTCCCGTTCTCTTTTATGTTCCCTTTTTCGTTCTACCCACCCCTTCGCTCATATACTATTCTTGTTTATCAATTCTAGACAAATACGTAGTAAGAAAATTAATAAGACAGCAGGACTTTCATCTGTTGTATCACAATCAAAAAGTTGAGACCATAATATCTAACACATGACAGACAAAGAGAAGTAAAAAGGTTTGTGGCAAAGAGAAGTAAAAAGGTTTGTCTAAGTCCTGTGGATCAGACTCTTTGGCGGAATAACTGATCAATAAGCAGGTCAAACACAAAGATATAAATAATTAATTGAATAATTGAACAATAAACAAATACCATCATAGACACAGGCTTCTTGAACATCCCTAACAGCAGCTTGTTCAACGATGTTCCTCACAAGAAACCTCTTAATCGCCTTGTCCTGAACAAAACCCACGGACAACAAAACCACATTAACACATGAAGAGAGAGGGGGGAGAGAGAGAGAGAGAGAGAGGGTCGCGGAGAGAGAACCTTAGGGCAGCATTTGGCGCAGTTGGAGCAGCGAATGAAGTTGACATGGCCACGGCCGTGCTTGTTGCGACCTCCATTCCTGCGCTTGAACGTCTACACGAAGACCAAGAACCAAATCAATCAAATGAATCAAAGTACGATTCAGTGAAAAATCAAGGGATCTCACCATGACTGGATCTTGTGTCTTCTTCGCTGGCTAGGGTTAGGGTTTTTAGAGGAGAGAATTATATCGTGTGGATTTATAGAAAAGCAATAGGAGGGATTTTGAGCCCAATTATAATTCGGGCTGGCCCATATGGCGCTTCTTTGCTTTCTAGTGGGCTCTGTTAATCCACTCAATGAAGCTTATGCATGTCTTTTATCCTTTACTTATCTTTTTTTTTCCCCCGATCCACCGCTCGATTTTCAAAATTTTATTTTGATTAATCCTGGTCAAGTCACTGAAGTCCCTCAAGGAGGATAAAGCTCTCCCCAACACATCTGCTCCATCCAAGATTCAAACTCGAGACCTCTTGGATGAGATCTACTGACTTACCCACTATACCAACATGTGTTAGGTATCATTTACTGATCATTGGTATCTATATTATATTATCTAATCAATTTGGTTTAAATATTATGAAATCTAATTTAGGGACGGACTTTCTTTTTTTTTGATACTATACCAATCGGTATTCGAAGTCAGGACTTACAGTGGCCAATTTAAGGGACTACCTTCCAACGTAGTATGTTTCATACCCTAGTCGCGAGTCGAATTTAGGATCATAATTAAGGGATCTAACATCACATTCTATTAGGTCAACTCACTGTTAATAAACAAGAAAACTATTAATATTTGAACCTGAGTATGGAATAGAAACACAAACAACCTTAGCCACTAAACCACAGTTTAATGTGGTAAAATATTAGAATTTGAGGAACAACCTTAATCTGATCCGGCTTCCCTAGTATAAACTTTTTTATTTTAATATTTAAATTTAAGATTTCAATTAAAAAAGTTTAATATTTTAACATCAGCCATAAAGAATATCGATAAAACTTATATAGTTCACCGAAAGAAAAAACAAGGCCTTTGCCTATGTATGACGTACACAAAACGAAGACAGATGGAAAATTGAATGAACGAAATGTTGGAAATGACATGTGGAGTGGAGAAGTTGATCAAGACAAATACCAAACCCTGATGAATTCATATGACATGAGATGAGAACAATCTTGTAAATGGCAGCTCATCCGATAACATTTTGGTGCTCTGGTGCTGGAAAACAATGTGAACCAAACCATTTTTCATGTCAAGAAAGTAACCGTGTTAAGATATTCAATTGGTTTGGGCAATTTGTTGCTCACAAATGCATAGCCTATTATTTGGGCTCATGAGTTGTTTCTAAGTTAACTTTTGGAGTAGGAAATTCACCTAAATCTATCATATTCCAATAACTAAAATTCAATTCATTATTATTATTTCATTGCAAATTAAAAAAAAAAAGAAATTGTCCTAAAATTCAATTGAATTCCGTATAAATATACTATTGATTTATATGAATTCAATTTTTTTTCTTCTAAAAAAGGGCAAGAGCCCAAACAAGATTGTATCTCAAAGTATAAACACGGATAAGCCATGCCCCTTTTATCTTGTTGAAGCTTGAGGAATACAACCGGAAGAAGACTCCTCTGTAAACACTAAAACCAGTCGCATTTGGTACTCGATTAACACGTATTTTGAGTTATATTTTGACTAATTTAGCTCAAACTATTATTAGACCCTCTATGGGAAGGAACTCTTACAACATAATTTTTTTCATTTCCAAAATTAAAACATGAGTTTTAGTAAAAAAAACCTAATATTTTTCCAATTAAACCAACTGTCCGTAAATAGCCACCTGTTGGATCTTCACTTTCTCAATCTTTTTGGAGCATTTCCATGATATTTTTTAATAATCCTTGTACAACCATTAATTTTATCATCCATCCTCTTTAAAGTATCCTTCACACTGCTGCTAGTATCAACTTCTCATACCCTCTGTCCCATCCCCCAATTGCAAGCCATATAACTGCTTAATTCAGCTATAAACGATGCTGCTTGGCCAATGTTAGCTGATATCCAGCCATCCAATTCCCTTGGGAATCCCTTGTAACGTCACCCATACTAGCTACTTCAGGATTATTCTGAAAATCACCATTCGTGTTTTTCTTATACCACCCCCCATTTGAAGGATCCCAACCAACTTTACAATCTTTCTCCTCTGCAACTTCTGTATCCAATCTTCCATTTTGACAATAATTCTAGCCCTCATAAGGATAGCTTGTACCAGATTATTAGGGGGGCTTGAAATTTTCCTCAAATAAAAGCTTTGTTTCTCCACATCATGGTAACTAGTATGCAACCCCAAACACTATCCTCATTCTAATTGACCATCAATGATTTGATTATCACTAAGATTATGCAATAACCAATTCCTTTGGGAGATATTAAAGAAATCGTGCCAATTTTCCCTTTTAACTAAGTGCAGTCATATCAGCATGGCACTGCTATAATCTCTGACAACGTGTTGAACCGTCTCCTCTTCCTCTCCACAAATGGGAGAAATTGCATCACTTGTTATATTCCTCTGCCTGCATTCCATCGTCCTCAATAACTTATCCTGCATAGTTAACCACAGAAATATCTTTATACATTCTGACCCTTTCCAAGTCTAGATCCTATTCAGCAATTGTCTTTGGAATGCCATCTATGCTGCTCCATCAAATCATGGGCAGACTTGATCTAAATTCCCCCGCCCAAAATAAATCTCATCATCCTCCTGGTAGCTCAAGGGAGGTTGGATGATCGCCAAGAGCATCATAACACTGGTAGGAAGAATTCCTTATCTTTGAATATGCATGAGGGGTTTGAAGATCCAGTTCTGTTGTAACGTATGTGTAATTTTATGGTTCATTGAAAGTTCAGTAGGAGTTATACGATGGAAAATATATGTGTTTGGCAGTGGCTAGATGTATGCAGAAATTTTTAAAATGGAAAAATTAGAAGAGTGATATTTTAAAAAGTAAATATCACTTCCATAATGTTTTCCCTTTCCCCTTATTTGGTTGAACAAAATTAGTATTTAGCTTATAAGGTGAAAAATTAGAGGAAAAATCATTAGATGATACAATCAGTTTTGTTTATATTTACTTAGTAAACAAAATGATTAATTTTTCTTTTCCCAAAATAATGGGTTTTCTCTATTTAAAATTAAGCTCACATTAATTGTCTCTCTCTCTCTCTAAAAAAAGTCACTTTAATTTTTATATTTTCTCTCTAAACATATCTGTTTTAAAGTTTTCTCTTCCTAAAATTCAAAATTAAAATTTTCTCTTTCTAAAAATAAGTATATTAATTTTCTCTATCTAAAAAATTAATTTAATCCATATTTTCTCTCTCCAAACTTATTGATGTTAAATTTTTCTCTTTATAATAATCAAAATTAATTTTTTTCTTTCTACTATTAAGTACATTAATTTTATCTTACTAAAAAAATAATTTAGTTCACATTCTTTCTCCTCTAATACATTTATTTTAAATTTTCTTTCTCTAAAAAATAAATTTTTGGCTTTCTCTCTTTACAACAAAATATATTAATTTTTCTCTAAAAATCCATTTACTTCATGTTTTCTCTATTCAAATATATTTATTTTCAATTTTTTTCCTTAAAAAATCAACTTTTTTGTTGATCTGCGTGACTCTTGAAACTGCTGAAAGTATATTACACATGTTAAAATTGAAAGAGTGAAAGTGGCTTTTAGTGATAAACAAATTTTACCATTTTATCTTATTATTTTGATATATTTCAGTCATTCAATTTTAATATATAGTAGATTTTCTACGATTTTAATTTTCATTTTGCTATATAAATAGGTGTTTTAACTCCATCCCAAATTTAGGTAAAGAAAGAAAATTGTGTTAGGTAGTCGGTCAGTATAAAATTAAAATAAAGATTTATATATAGATTATTGACAGTATTATACTGAGTACAATGGTATAAAAGTATCATTATTGTTTTTTTTTTTTTAATTCTCACTGTCTATTATTTAGGGTTTCGTTATGACTAATTTGAATTAATAAGTAATCCGGTCCCTTTTTGAAAGGGGGATCTGTTAATGTGATTTTTTTTATTTTCATGTCGAGTTAAACCCGGATATGATTAAAAGATTTCAGCATTATTTTCTACTGAATCAATCAATATTGGTAAAAGTATTGATATTGTTCATCTCACTTAATGAAATAAAAGTATAAATATTATTATTATATAAAGAAAACAATCATATAAATAAGTATATGATATAAAATAAAATACAATAGTGTAGAATGATTTATATAACCGTTTCTGATCGTACACGTTTACTTTCTCGATAAACTCCAAGGGATTATCAACAAAGTAAGGCTTATTGGTACTAATTTTTCTAATTTTTGAATGGTTGAAAGTATCATGGTCAGAATTCTTGAAAATTTTGATATCACAATTTCATCTTTAAAAGCTCAAACAATCTATCCAACACGCACAAGAACAAATGAGGCTTACGAGACAAGGAAGATCTCTGAAGAGTGTTTTTCAATCCAAATCAACGAACAACAATGGTGGCAAGGGGGGAAAAAAAGCTTAATACCAACAAGTGTAGAGGTTTTAGCAACAAAAACAACAATAGCATAAGCAACAACACTCAAAGCTTTCCACCTTGCCCTTTAAAAAAATCAATCATCCAAGATGCAGTAAGTATGGTCAGATGGGGCACATAGCAGCAAGGAGAAGCCAAAGTCACTTTCGATCAACCTCGAGAAGGAGCAACCTATCGGTTTCCAAAATCATATTTCGATTAATCTGATTCAAACTATTATTCGACTATTTATAGATAGAGGTTTTTTAACATAATTTCTTTTATTCTTTAGATTCGAAAATGAATTTTGGTCAGAAGATCTATCCTCTTTCCTACTAACCCATTCATTGATAAAGGAGCAGATATTTGTGATATCGTACTATAACGCTCAGAGCTCCATAGAAAGTTGGCTTAAAAACAGTGGTTATACAAATTATTTGACCTATGATAAAGAACTATTTAAAATGTATATCTCAAGAACAGTTCAATCGATAGAGTTTTTTCACTTTTATTTTCCTTTTTAGTTCGATCAAATTTAATTATATCTTTTTATACAAAATAATAAAAACAATAATAATAACTCTTTAAAAAGTTTGACAAAATTGCTATCTAAAAAGCAGACCCTTAGAGTTCTGCAATCTTGAAAACATCATTTTGTTCATATTACCTCTGCACTTTGTTTTTTTCCTTAAATAATACCAACAGTTTTTCTCTTTCTTAAAATAAATACATTAATTTTCTCCTTAAAATATAATTTAATTTATATTTTTTATCTCTAAATACATTAATTTTAAGTTTTCTCTCTCTACCAAATAAAATTTAGTTTTTCTCCCTAAAACTAAATATATTAATTTTCTTTCTTTAAAAAAATTAATTTAACTCACATTTTCTATTTCTAAACTCTTTAATTTTACGTTTTTTCTTCTATACAATAACTAAAATTAGTTTTTCTTTCTAAAACTATAGATATTAATTTTCTCCCTTTAAAAAGTCAATTTAACTCATATTTTATTTTTCTAAATGTATTAATTTTAACTTTTCTCTCTTTAAAATCAAATTTATTATTTTTCTCTCAAAAAATTGATTTAATTTACATTTTGTCTCTCTACATAGTTTATTTTAATCTTTCTCTTTCTAAAACTAATCACATTAATTTTCTTTATCTAAAAATTAATTTATTTTAAATTTTTTCTATCTAAATTTATTTATTTTTTTAACTTTCTTTATTTAGAAAATAGATTTAATTGATATTTTCTCTATAAATACATTTATTTTGATTTTTTTCCTTTTCCCTTTGTTGCAAATCCCCCTACCGAGATAACATTTATCGCTACTATAGGGGTAAATATTACCCCCTAAAAATTTAGGAAGTAAAAGGTTTTTTTTTTTTTTTTTTTTTTTTATAAGGAAACGTAACAAAGTGAAATCAAACCGAAAAAAAAGAGGATGAAAGTCGAGAGACTCTACTACTTGAGTTGAGGGACCTTTTTAGGAAGTAAAAGTATGGATATCAAATATCAGAGACATTTTAAAGGGATATTTTTTCACCCACTTTTTTCTCTTACCAAAGGGGTCCTTGGTTATACAATATTCTTTTTTTTTTCCTTTTTCCTTTGTTTAATATGGATATTAATGGACAAGCTACCAATTTTCTATAAATGTGATATTATAATTTCTATTTTACAATGTTCAAATTAAATATCTACTTAACTTAAATAAATATGGAATAAGATGAAATTACAACCGCATGACCATAGTACACATACAAATTAAAATTTATATTAAAATTAATATTACATGAATGTTAAGTATCGAAATGAATCAAATGTTAAATTGCACTTTGCATTGATAAAAATATTTCAAATTTAAATAATTTTTGAACTAATTAAAATATTTTTGTAAGTAAAAGAATTAAAAATATTAAAATAGATTTTTATTTAATTTTTAATTTATTTACTTTCTCCAACATTATTCTTATTTACAATTATGGAAGCGCCTAATTCGGTTTTAAAAATTGAAATTAAATTTAAAATAAAAAATCTTGCAAATAGATTTGAGAAAAATATATTTTCACTTGAATTTTAAAATTTCAAATGTTAATAGGTTTCATCCATAAATTTTTATTTTTATTTTATTTACACTAGGTTTGGATGGAGAGGAAATGAGAGAAAAGAAGAGATTTTAATAAAAAATCACTCATTTTTCTTCCATTTGAGAGTTTTTGAAGGAAAGAAATGGAGAGAAATGAGAATATTTTAAACATAAAATTTTTTTTCTTAAGAGTGAAAAGAAAATGAAAGAAAATAAGAGAAAATAAAAATTTTTTTAATAAATATATCAAATTTATCCTTAAAAAGATAATAGAAAATATTTAATTTCAAATAAATTCCACGTCATTTCCTTTTTTTCTTAAAACTCTCAAACAAAATGAAAAGAAAATTTCGTCATTTCATTTCTTTTCATTTACTTCTTTTCTTTCCTAAATTCTCAAACTAAGCATTACCAAAATAAATTATATTATTTTGAATTATATGCGTTTCAATTTGAATTTATCAAACTTTAACATGTGATTTGAGTTTTTTTACTTCGTGAAGAAATGTTATATGTAATTTAAATTTTTTTGAATTGAGTGATTAGATATTTTAATTTTTTATTTAAATATTTTAAGTTTGATTTTTAAGAATATAAAAAAAAGATTTGAAAAAATTAATTTTTAATAGATTTTATAATATTTAAATTAGGTTAATTGAATAAGAAAAAAAAAACAACTGTTGTATGTATAAACAAGTGTACCACAATGAACGACCGTCATGCCAATTACTGTGGTGTCAATGAGAAAAAAGGTCCCCTCTAAATCCTTCGAAAATTTCTATATTATTCACAATAAAATAAAAAATAAATTAACTAAACAAAAAAATATCACTCTCTCATATTTCATTTTCCAAGGAAAACCTTTTTCTCCGAGTTACTTGTTACCCAACCCTCTCTCTCTCTCTCTCTCTATCTCCCTGGTCGGCTTGGAGTCAGAAAAAATAGAAAATTAAAAAAGGAAAAATAAAACGACACCCTCTTTAACTCTCTTCTTTCTCTCTGTGGATCCTCGTTTCTCTCTCTACCGTCCTATCTAGGGTTTGAAATTCACAGTTTCAAAAACCCTAATCCATATCCATGGCAGATGAATCACTCTATTCGTCTCAAACCACGTCGTCTTCTTCATCTTCTTCGTCGACTTCTTCTGCTTCGGCGGCGTCTCTCGGCCACTCAGTGATCCCCATCGTCAACAAGCTCCAGGACATCTTCTCGCAGCTTGGAAGCTCATCGACTATCGAGCTTCCTCAAGTCGCCGTCGTCGGAAGTCAGAGCAGTGGCAAATCCAGTGTTCTCGAAGCGCTCGTCGGCCGCGATTTCTTGCCGAGAGGTTCGGATATCTGTACTCGAAGGCCATTGGTCTTGCAGCTCTTACAGACGAAGAGGAAAGCCGATGGCAACGAAGAGGAGTACGGGGAGTTTCTTCACTTGCCGGGGAAGAGATTTTATGATTTCTCGGAGATTCGTCGCGAAATTCAGGTAGATTTTGGTGTTTTGAGCATTTGAATTTGTTAAGCATTTTTTTATTGTGATGTTTATGATGTGTCACGCCTTAGGGTTTTTGCCTGTTATCAGAAATGGACCTTTAGGTCTTTTATGAGTGATTTACGATGAGATTTATGAAACTATTAATGATATATTGATAACAGGGGTAATGTTTATTGGGAATATTGCAGAGTACTAATGTTGAGAAAATTCAAGTTTGTTTTGGTGTTTTGAATGTTTGAATTTGTAGGGTTTTCTGTTATTCAGTTGAGTTGTCTAAGGGTTGTGATGCTTTAGGGTTTTTTGACTGTGAAGTGTATTCTGATTGTTAAAGACGGGGGAAAGAAATCTAGTTCCGATAGAAATTCTAACAATTGGGATTGATGGGCTGTGCCACATCAAATGCACTTATTTGGGGGAAGGTTGTTTAGAAATATCAGAGTTGAACGGCTTAGCATAATGGATGGAGAGGAGTAAATGGAAAACAATTTGTTAGTCAGCATTATGTTTTTCTATATATGTACAGAATCTTTCTATAAGATTCTATGATTGAACTGATTAAAGTTTTTTTAAAACAGAATATATATATTTCTACATGCGTGCATTAAACACAGGATCACTTCTTGTTCCTGTCATTGCTCTCCTAGAATTTGACTTAATATGCTATTGTAATCAATCTTGATGTCATCCTGACTTCCTAATTCTTGGTCTAACCATAAAAACACTCTTTAAATGGTTGTTCCGCTGCAACTTAGGGTTGTGGCCATTTTGGCTTCTTTGTAGACATAATAGAAGTTTATTTAGCAGATGTAACCTAACTGCATGAGCTCCTAGTAGTTCACCATGGGGTTTATAAAAATGTGGATTGCTGAGAGACTCAACAGTTGGTGTTGTTGTCATGGAGAGTCATAAAAAGAGAAAAAAGGGAGCTAGTTAGTGCTACTACCATCCGAAAGGATGATTAATGAAGTAACTGACGATCTACTGAGGTAGCTCTGAGCTTTGCTTTTTGTTATAGTTATATTCTTAGCCTTATGCAGTGCTGTTTGTTGTGGAAAGAATCACTAATGTTGCACATACATCATGACTGTGGCCTTCCTTTGTATTGCAAAATGTACTATTGATGCCTTTGGGGATCTCATTAATTGCATGAAGTAATTGAGCTGAATTGCGCTCTAGGGGTATCCCTAACTGATGAATTTTAGGCATTTCTAATTTGTTGTAGGCTGAGACAGATAAGGAAGCAGGAGGCAACAAAGGGGTTTCAGATAAACAAATACGCCTGAAGATTTATTCACCAAATGTTCTTGATATCACACTGGTTGATCTGCCTGGGATTACAAAGGTCCCAGTTGGCGATCAGCCATCTGATATTGAAGCACGCATTAGGACCATGATTTTATCTTACATCAAACATCCAAGCTGTTTGATTCTAGCAGTTACACCAGCAAATTCAGATTTAGCAAACTCGGATGCTCTTCAGATTGCAGGAAATGCCGATCCTGATGGTGAGCTTACTGTTGTTATATTTTGTTGATTACTCCTTGGTAAATGAGTTGTACAAGTGGAGGCAATAACATTAGGTAGAGGATATCTGTAAATAAGATGAGGTCCGACCTAACATTTTTCCTTGGCAGGTTTTAGGACGATAGGTGTAATAACAAAGGTGCGGCATGGTCCACTCAAACTCGTGTTTCTAACTGTCTGACTGAAAAAGTTTTGATTTATTGTCTACGTTTGTGACTTCAGTTGGATATCATGGACAGAGGAACTGATGCCCGGAATTTTTTGCTTGGGAAAGTAATTCCCTTACGACTTGGGTACGTGGGGGTTGTTAATCGTAGTCAAGAGGTATGGTCAATAAAACCAGGTGGCTGGACATGTTATCATCTATTAAGGTTGGACCAAATTTTACGTTGTCATAAAGCTCTCATTAATAAAAGCCATTGTTCTCATGGATTACTGACAGGTTTGTTTGGTTAGTTGTTCACATGGAACGAGCAAACTATATATCAACTAACCAATCAACCTTTTTACTAAAGTCTGTAACAGAATGAATTTTATGGAGAGGAGCTATATTTTGCTTAGGAGAACATCGTCTTAATACGCAGTATCTTTGGGCACTCCTTAGAGCTTCGACTTATCAGTTATTGACATTTCTCCATTTTAGACCTCTGTTTTGCAAAATTAGAAATTTCTTTCATTCTTATTTATCCCCAAGTTTTGCGGGATCAAAAGAATTCTTGAATAAGGAAATCCAACGCTTTTATGTCCTATATGGAAGTGGGTTAGAGCGTAATTGCATTTACTATTTAATTCAGATGTAGTTGCTATGGAACTTATTGTTTGATACTAATATGGGCAGGATATCATGCTTAATCGGTCCATTAAAGATGCTCTCATTGCGGAAGAAAAGTTTTTCCGTAGTCGTCCAGTATGTCCATCCTGGCCTTGCATAGTTATTCTGGATCAGCCCTTTTAACTGCAGATGCTTACACATCTTCATATGCTCTTTTGTAGGTATATAATGGTCTTGCTGATCGATGTGGTGTCCCACAGTTGGCAAAGAAGTTGAACCAGGTACATCAATTGAATAGCTGCAAATGATGAATTCGACTGTGATCTGAATATGCTGCACTGATTGTTTCTTTAAATTTTATAATTATTACTATTTTCTGAGGTGCACTCTCTCGACACCTACACTAACTCTTTGTTAAGCAGTGATTGAGATTCTGATTTGTGTAGTTTCTTTCTGGCAATTTTAGGGTAAATGGGGCCCTTCCAGTTATTGACACGTTGCTAGCCTTGAGTTGACCTATTTTTTTCACCTGTCTGCAGATTTTAGTACAACATATAAAGGCAGTTCTTCCAGGGTTGAAGTCTCACATAAGTACTTCCCTAGTTTCTGTTGCAAAAGAGCATGCCAGCTATGGAGCAATCACAGAATCAAAGGCATGTCCTCTATCTTTTCTGCTATGTTTGTAGTAGGCTTCTGCTTAAGGATTGTTTGTATGCATTCACCAATAGGAGATATGAAAGCTTTTACACAATTAGGAGAAGGTTTTTACATGGTAGTGTTTTGGAATATGTCTGGAAATGAAATGATAAAAGGTGGAATACATGTTTCTGTTTCTGATATCTTTGATGTAGCTGGGATAATAGCAATTATGAAGTTTTGTCTGTACTTGTTCTTCAGTTTCTCAGAAATGTGGTCTCCTTCAGGTCAAGGAAGTTGTAGTGAATTGCTGCTTAATTTTTAAATTGAATGACTCAAATATGTGTTCTCAAAGATCAATTCTTTGGATTAGACTTCACATAAAGTAGATTAGATGGAGACGAATGGGTTCAAGGTAATGTGATTTGGACAGTATGATTGGATGGTGGGCAATGCCTTGTGCCGAGGTTTATCCAAGTACAATTATGGCTTGCTTGGATGAAGACTCATCTTAAATGTTATCCTTTGAGGTCCTCCATGTCATTCATTTACATGTTTCTGCATATCTTTATGGTGATTGGGGGTGAAATGGTGTATGATGTCAGTCTCCTGTTCTTTTTCACCTGGTAAATTTTTGGGCGTGGGGGACTCAAAAGTTGTCCAGGCTTGAAGGGGTTTGGTACCATCAGGTGGACAGGCTTTTGGCGCGTGTGATCTGTCCTTTTTGATATTTAAATGGCTACAGGTTCCATTTCAGAAAAATAATGCCATGGCTACAACTTTTTTTTCCCTTTTTTGAATGAGATATGACAATATAATGGTCCTTGCCTGCCTAGGCTTCTGCTATTTAAATGATAAAAATGCAACTTAAGAGAAAAGGACCTGCAACCTTCCCTTCTTTCTCATGTAGAATATGACAAAATATTCATCTTTTACTGCTAAGATTTTTTTTTGGGTCTTTCTTCTCTTTCTCTCATCCGTCTTTGGAACTTTATAGGATGGTCAGAGTGCTCTACTGCTGGATATTCTTTCCAAGTACTCAGAAGGTAAGAAAATTTGGTTCATTCTGTTTTTGTAATGCTGCTTCCTTGGTGGATACACTTGGTCTCTTACTTCTAATTTGGCCTTTTTAAAATATGATGCTGAATTTCTTTCAACAAACTTGATCTCATCCATTGTGTTTCCATTAAACAGCATTCTCATCCATGGTGGAGGGAAAAAATGAAGAGATGTCTACAGTTGAGCTGTCTGGTGGAGCGCGAATACACTATATCTTCCAATCAATTTTTGTGAAGAGCTTAGAGGTGAGTTTACTTGTAATATCGCTGTTATGATGGAAGTTCTTTGTTTTATCTGTATTGTTTTTTGTACTGGTCCTTAGCTTGATGTTGTTTGTAGCCATTTCAAGCTATTGTAGAAGTATGACCATTTTGATCTCTTACAGGAGGTGGATCCATGTGAGGACTTGACTGATGATGACATCCGTACTGCTATTCAGAATGCAACTGGCCCTAGGTCCGCACTGTTTGTACCAGAAGTAGGTTGATTGCTCTTTTTCTGTTTTGCCCGTTCTCAACTTTTCTTAGTTTAAAGATCTATTTTGTTTGGATGAGCTGATACTTTCTTATGTCTATATTTTGCTGGTTCTTAGATTTTTGCATTCCATTTTTTGGTGTCAAAATGTGTAGGTTCCATTTGAGGTTCTTGTACGGAGGCAAATAGCCCGTTTGCTAGAACCAAGCTTGCAATGTGCTAGGTTTATCTATGATGAGTTGATAAAGGTATGGATTCAAGAAAAATACATGCCACCTTGATTTACTATCAGGCACATATCTAATGTCTGAAATGGCTTGTTATCTAGATAAGTCATCGGTGTATGGCCACTGAATTGCAACGGTTTCCCATTCTCAGAAAGCGAATGGATGAGGTAATGGGGAACTTTTTGCGGGATGGCCTTGAACCCTCTGAGACAATGATTGGACATATAATTGAAATGGAGGTATGTTGGAAATGGGATGGTTTAGAATATACTTTGTATAGTTTAAGGATATTTATTTTGATCTATGGAGGTGTGCTGAAAATGGATATGCTGTGATTCAGCTTATCCTCTCATATTTTCTATAAATCCTCTTTGTCAATTTAATTTTTGAATTATTTCTCATAACTTGCTGGATTTTTAACTGCCAACTAAAAGGACATGCCAAAACTAAACAATGAAGGATCTTAAATGTAATCCTGGTTTCCTTAGTAAAATATTATCATTAACACTTGTGATCAAATTTGTATCCAAGCTCCCCCCTCCCAAGGGGGATCATAAACTTTTTTGATATTAATGAGCCATTGGTAGTATTATAATATTTAGTTTGGTGACTTTGGCCACACTCTCTTCTTGCTGTGTCCCATCTGGAGGAAGAGGTATTACTTGAGCTATTATTTGCACTTTTTTATGTATCTACATACACAAGCATATGCTATAGCCATTCTCCTGTTCATCTCTGAGAAGATGCTCAAGCTATTCTCTGACTAAGCTGAAACTGATATTTTTGGTTCATGATTAGTAGGTTGGGCAGGTCCTACCTTCCTGACTTGCTTGATGTATGTTAGTTATTTTACAGAGCTTGTCTGTGTGTAGATATGCCTTTTAAATTTGCTATATTTCATGAAACGTATGTTTGCAGAAGTCTTTGTGAAGGGGTTCATTGCATTAATTCTAGGATTTATCCGTGGTTGAGAGACATGAGCTTGAAATGTTTGAAGTGGAAATTTTTTTATAGCGGGATATGATCTGTACCAGACTTCCTAAAAGATTCAGTAGTAGTGAAAGATTGCCGGCAAAACTATGTTGAGCTTTCTGACGGCTTTGATAAGAGCAAGTTTGGATTAGGTTGTCTAATGCTCAAGTAGTTATACCTCTGCCTTTAAAAAAAGTGTACTCATCCTATTGCATCTCCTTGCTGGTTTCTCCAGTTCAATGAGTTGTGTGCTTATGGTAGTACATTTTGTTTGGCTTCAAAATGCGTAGGGCTGGAGGATGGGTGAGTAAAGGTACATTTGAGTTCAGATGAAGTGGTCACAACATTAGAAAAGTTCTTTGGGTGTTCTACCAACAAATGAGCTGTTGGATTGCTTTTTGTCCAAACTAGAAAACTAATAATCAAACTTGATTGTTGTGAGGCTAAACATTTTGGCCTGTAAAAGCTCAGAGGTGTTTCTTTAATAAGTGAATTTGAAAATCCAGATTATCATCCCGGTCTCAAGCTATGAGGCATGCCTTTCTGAAGCACTAGATTGGATCACCAATTTGGAGTAGACTTGAAATGCTGGATCATTGTCCTGTATTACCCTGATGATACTAATGGATGGGCTAGAGGAATGTCTTTGGGCTTTTTAGTAAGGAGTAAAAATGCAATTAAGCTCATTTATTCCTCTATCTTGAATGTAATTAATGCACGAGTAGGGTTGTAAGTTGGTCAGGTGAATCCTTGGCTAATTTATGGTCGGGAATTGGATTAAAGAATCCTGACCACATTTTGTGTTGTGAATGGTATCTAATTTGTGTTGGGATCAGGCTGAGGATAATTACACTTTGGGTTGGGCATTATGGTGTCTGACTCCTTGCCCAATCTGATATATTTTCCCATTGACGTCTACTTGAAAAGTGATTGGTTGGTTGTTGCAATGGTCAGCACTAATGTCAACAGAAAACTGAATCTCAAGGTTTCTATTTTTCTTTATTTTTCTTTTTTATTTGTTGGAATATGATTTTATTATTCCTTTCCTGTTTATTAATATTTACAAGTTTAAGTGTTTTTTTTTTTGGACCTGACACTCCTTGTTGCCTGTCCTCCCCAAAGAGAATAAAACCCCTCATACTCTTGAGCACTTTTAGTTACTTCTCAAACTTTCACAAATTAATTTGTCCCTCTTTGTTGGATGAATTGTAATCACATGAAAATAAAGAAGTATTAATTAACTACTACATGATTTTCAGAATTTCTGCTGACCATGAATTTAACTTGTGTAAAAATGGCTTGTATACCTAATTGTTTAGTTTACTTATGTTGTTCTCGCAACCCTTGTCATAGAGGCCTGCAGTAGCGTGTTGCATGAGTAAGGGGACTTTATAATTTAGTAGTTGAGGAACATTGTGCTCTATAATGTCATGAGTTATTACCATTCTTTTATTTTATTTTATTTTTTTTTAACGTCAGTGATGAGCTTTTAACAGCAATCATTCTTTTTGGTATTTTCAACAAGATTTAATTGCACTTCTTGTTTCCGATCAGTTGGCGTGGTATGCCTTGTCAGAAAGATTATTTTTATTCTGGTTGTTAGATCTAGACAGCTCCATTCGTTTCAGGAATTGGTTGGTTTCGGAGACCAAAGATCATTTTTATTCTGGTTGTTAGATATAGAAAGTTCCATTCGTTTCAGGAATTGGTTAGTTTTAGGACACCAAATGTGGAAAAAGGGCATTAATTGGTTCTTTCTTTTCTACTAGCAATGCCAGGCATTTGCTGCTGACCTTTGGTGATGGAGCATGATTTATTTGTGGTTGTTGTTTAAAGAAGTGTAAAAGGAATCCGCAAAAATGAGTATGTCAACTGAAACCTTGGTTGTGTTGGCATGATTTAAGAGATTTATATTATGGACATGCTTAGTATTTATATCATTTTACAGGATATTACTTTCAGCTTCTGGCATTTGTTAGATATGAATCAGGTCTTTTTGACTATTTATGTATACTTCTTAGATGAATTATATATCCTTCAAAAGAAATGGACCTTTTTAAAGCAAGAACAAGTAAAAATGTTTGATGAATATTGAAGTTTTCACAGCAAGTGGGGGATGAGCAAAAAAGATAGTGTGGTAGTATTATTAGATCATATTTCATGCCAAATTGTTAGTATGACTTGATGCTCAGTGAATTTGCGGTCTTCTGCATGACAGTTGGCTTTATATTCTACAGTGTATAACATGCATGATTAACACATAACATGTTTATGCTCCGTGCTTCAGTTTCCTAGAATGTTAAATATAATTTTGTTCAAGTTTCTATCTGATTGTTGATTTTACAATGTAGATGGACTATATAAATACTTCACACCCTAACTTCATAGGGGGGAGTAAAGCCGTGGAGCAAGCTTTGCAGCAGGTCAAGTCCTCTAGAATACCTGCACCTGTGTCTAGACAGAAGGTGTAAACCTGATTTTTGCTTGTGGTTTCTATTCTTCATTGCTGAAATATTAATAAGAGTTTTATCATTTTACTTTGGTTGTGGATATTTATTAGGAAGGGGTGGATCTTGACAAGGCACCAGCATCTGAAAGAAGTCTTAAATCTCGAGCCATTCTAGCTAGACAAGTGAATGGAATGGTTGCAGATCAGGTATGCCTAATTGGCTGTTTCCTAAGGTAGATGTAATTTGCAGGGATGTTGCACATTGTGTTGGATCAGATGATGGCATGTCTTGAGAAAACTTAGGGTCTGTAGACTTCTATCATCTTCGATGATCATGTGTTAGTATTTTATTTGGATGGTTCATATGTTCTATTCCTTCTCCCACTGAAGCTGTGCATGGATGGTGAAATAAGAAAGAAAAAAAGAATGAGATATCTCATTAAGAAGGTTCAAAACTAAAACAAAGAAAGTAACTAATTATTTCTAGAGAGAAACTGGTCAGTATTGTTTAATATCATCCAAGGACTCCGTCTGAAAAAGTCTGCGGGACATATAAGTCCAAACAGTTTCCTTTCCTGTTGAAGGGGAAAACAGAGGTCCTGATGTTTAAAAATATCTCAAACCAAGAGATTGCCATCACTACTGTCTGCCATTGGATTTTAACCTTGCTACATTCAGGAGAGCAATCAGTCACATGAACCAAGTATATGTGACTATTACAGCCAGAGCGGATTTTATCAGGTTGACAGACTACTTTGGTCTGTGTTTTTGTTGCAAAATTTTTCAACATGTGCATGATTGAGTTGACATCGTTTTTGAGACGTTTTTTAAACACTTTTCACTCTGATGTTTTTATAGGGCAATTATTCTGATTAATCTTTCTTTATAATCTATATTGTTATTTTAGGGAGTTCAACCTGTTGCTGATGTTGAGAAACCTACACCATCTGGTAAGATAATACTTTCACGATTATCTTTTTGTTTCCTAAATGCAAATGATGGTTTTGTGTATAAGTATAAATTTGAATTTAGTAGGGATTATCTTGAGGTGATGAATGTTTTGTCATGAGTATATTCTGAGAAGAATTCCCTAAGACGTTCTTCTTTGAGGCATGGCCTTTACGATGAACAAAATTATCTCACAAATCAACAACAACAATTTAGGTCTTTTATCCCGAAAATTTAGAGTCGACCATATAAGAGACAAATATTGAGAGGAAAAGAAAAGGAAAAAAATAATAAAAATAAATTACTTTTACGTTTTATTAACTCTCCTATATTTAAGTTCCCGATCTTCCTAACAGGTGCGTCCTTAGGCCTTTGTTGTACATGCCCAATCCACTTTAGCGGTACTCTCTCATCTTATCTGCAACTAAATTAAGCCCCAACTTATTACGTATCTCATCGTTTCTAATTTTATTTTTTTTTATTTTGTCACACATCCATCTAAACATTCTCATATCAGCAATAGTCATTTTTTGCTCTTGTTGTTTAATGGCCCAACATTCAGTGCCATACAAGAGCATAGGTCTTAATGCGGTTCTATAAAATTTTTTCTTTAAATGTAATGGCATTGTGCGATCATAGAGAAATCCGGATGCCTTTCGCCACTTTATTCAATCCGTTTGAATTCTATTGTTCACATCTCCATTGATATTGCCATCGTTTTGAATGATGGAATCAAGATATCTAAATCGTTCACTTTTTGGGGCTTCTTTTCTTTCTAATCTAATCGTTTCTTCATTGTCTTCATTGTTGTCGCTAAACTTACATCTCATGTACTCAGTTTTGGATCTATATAATTTAAATCATCTGGATTTCAGGGTGACCTTCCATAACTCTAATTAGTATTCCTATCTAGTTTCATCAACCAAAACTATATCATCTGCGAAGAGTATACACCATGGTATTTCATCTTGGATATTTTTTGTGATTTCATCTATCACTATTGCGAATAGTATGAGACTCAATGTCGAACCTTGATGGAGCTCAATGTTTATAGGGAAGTTATTGTTCAGACCCCCTGCAAATTCTTATATTGGTCACAACTCCTTCGTACATATCCCTAATAAACTTAATGTATTTCAGCGAAATCCCTTTTATCTTCAGTGCCCACCACAAAATGTCTCTAAGGACTCTATCATATGTTTTTTTTAGATCAATAAATACTGTATGTAGGTTTCTCTTTTGTATTCTAAATGTCTCCATCAGCTGTCTTAGCAAGTAAATTGCTACGGTGGTGGATCGTCCTAACATAAATCCAAATTGGTTCTGCGACACTCTTATCTCCCGTCTCAATCTATGTTCTATCACTCTGTCCCATAGTTTCATCGTATGACTTATGAGTTTAATCCCTCTGTAGTTGAAACAATTTTGTATGTTTTCCTTATTCTTGTACAGCGGAACAAGTGTACTCTCTCCATATTTGGGGTATTTTTTTTGTTTGCCCAATTTTGTTGAAAAGATCCGTCAATATTATTACGCCAAATTCACCTAAACATTTCCACACCTTAATCAGAATGCCATCAGACCCAATAGCTTTGTTTTTCTTCATTCTCTTTAGGGTCTCCTTTATTTCATGGGAACGAATCTGACGTTTAAAGTCTCTATTAATCTCTTCTGCATGTATCTCGGTATTTCCTATACCTATTGTATTCTCAACATTAAACAAATTTTCAAAATATTCCCTACATCACTTTCTTATGTTTTCGTTTTTTACTAGTATATTATTGGTTTCACTTTTAATACATCTAACATCATTTAGATCTTTTCCTTTTCTCTCCATTAACTTTACAATTCTGTAGATCTCTCTTTCCCTAACTCGAGTCCCAAGCCTTTTATATAATTCATTGTATACTTTACTCTTTGATTCGTGAATAATCTTTTTACATTTTTTTTTGTATTTTTGTATTTTTCATAAGTCTCATTACTACGATCATTTTTTAACTTCATATAGCACACTCTTTTGATTCGGATAACAGTTTGTATTTTTTCGTTCTATCACTATGATTCCTTGCCTACTGGAGCCCTACCCTTGGATACTCCAAGAACTTCCCTACCTATACTCTTAATATTATTAGATCTCTTTCCACATTATTTTTGAATCCTCACGAGCAGACTATTTTGTTACTTCAATTATTTTGTCTCTAAACGTCGTCACTCTCTCCCTTTTTAGATTCCACCATTTAATTCTTGGCTTCATATACGGTCTCCATATACGGTCGACATTGTTTTTGTCATTTAGACACCTGTACGTCCAAAACTAGAAGTCTGGGTTGAGTCGCCACACTCTTGCTTGATATAACCTTGCAATCTTTACAAGTCGTTCTATCACTTCTTCTAGTGAGAAAGAAATCTATTTAATTAGCATTTGACCCACTTCTATAGATAACTACGTGCGATTCTTTTTTCTTGAAGAAGGTGTTAACAAGTGTCAAATCGGATGTTACGGCGAACTCTAGAATGATACTTCCTGCCTTATTCCTATTGTTGAAACCAAAATTTTCATGTACAGTTTCGAATCGTTCATTCTTCTCTCTATGTCTATTTAGATCTCCTCCAATAAATAACTTCTCTCCACTCGGTATGCCTTGTATAAATTCGTCTAAATTTTTTCAAAATTATTTTTTACTAATTGCATGTATTCCTATTTGGAATGCATACACACTAACTATGTTAGTTACGTTTTCTTCATTTAATAGTTTGACAAGTATAATTCTATCTCCCATTTTTTTTTTTTTTTTTTTATCTCCACTACATCCTCTAAGAGATTTTTATGTACGATTATTCCTATTCCATTTTTAGTTCTATTCTTGCCTGAGTATTACAGTTTATGTCCATAATTACTTTAGTCTTCTCTCCCATTCACTTGGTTTCTTGGAGGTACATGATATTAATTCTTCTTCTCTTCATTACTTATTCTATCTCTCTTAACTTTCTGGTCAGGGATCCTATGTTCCAAGTAACTAGACGAATCATATCCTTATGGACTATTTTATTTACACGCACTCTAATGTCCCTTGGTAATTTGTCACTATACCCGAGATCCGATTTAGTGCGTCGCTGAGGGGGAAACGTCCCAATCATTTTTTTTATATTTGTCTCTCATTTTTAATTTGACTAAAGGTTTTACGCTGACTGTCAGCCTAGCGCAATCCTGTTCCTTTATCTGGGCTTGGGATCGGCCGTGACGGAGTTTTTCAGAAAATAATATATGAAAATGATTAACAATAAAATAAAATACTATACAATAAAATAAAATCTTACAACTATATACACAAAAAATCACAATAAGATAATAAATTTTATATTACAATTAATACCGCTATGAGTTTGAAAAATTTTATATTTAAAATTATCTCACAAATTGCAGAAAGGAAATATGTAACAATAATGGTGTAATAGAAACTGTAAGAAGCCCCCCCTTTTCTTTTGCAATAATGATTAATTCACTTTTCTAGTATTCCTGTTACTGATATCCTAACTACCAGGAGAGCTTTTGGTGCACCCTTTTACACTGCCAATTTTGCTATTTGGCATGTTTCTTCTTTTCCCTTTTCTTTTTGTGTTAATGTAATATTATTCATAAGATGTTTCACTTTGCTGCTGATGCTGTTTATGGCGATTTAAGCAGGAAATGTAACCAACTCAAGTTGGGGGATTTCATCCATATTTCGTAGCAGTGAAAACCGGGCTCCTGCCAAGGAAGTCACAGCAAGCAAGTCATATGCTGATCCTGTTCCCAGCATTGAGCATGCTGTCTCCACCATCTTTTTGAGAGAGGTACATGGAATCAGGTCTTCTTTTTATAATTCTGGCATTATACTTATCCTTTGGATCATTCAAACGCTGACAAATATGTTTTTAATGTCTTTTAAAGCCCCCATCAATATTGAAGCCTCCAGAAACCCATTCAGAGCAGGAGGCTATTGAAATTGTGGTTACAAAGTTGCTTTTGAGATCATATTATGACATTGTTAGGAAGAATATTGAGGATGCCGTGCCCAAGGCAATTATGCACTTCCTGGTAATTGTTTTACTTAGAGTTGAGCAGTAATTCTTGGTGCAAGCTGATCCCCCTATACATTTACTTTGATTTGTTTATCCTTTATGTGTATCACCAGTTCCTTGGTATAGGGTTGAACTCGAGCGTAAAGTAAATTCTTTTAGTCCAATATCATATTGGTTATCAGATCAGACATGTTTAAGACGTGTGTGGGGCTTGATTGATTAGACATGTTTAATCCAATACCATATTGATTGATCAGACATGTTTAAGCATAAAATAAATTCTTTTAATCCAATATCATACCGCCTGCCTTGAGCTCATTCTTGGCATCTGTCCTTTTGTAAGATGGTCGAAGAGCATTAGCTGAGGTTACCTTTTTTGGACTACATTTGCTTTCAATCTTGTTCCCATGATATCAATTTTACATTTGAGGCATTTCTTTGACATGTTTTGTCTGTTTTTCCAGGTAAATCATACAAAACGAGAATTACGCAATGTCTTCATTAAAAAGCTCTATAGGTAATATATTTTTGGAGTAAATGGTTCAAGAAGACCCTATACTTTTGTTTGTTTTGGAATCTTGGATGATTCCCTTGGTTTGAATGGTGTTGTGTTGCTGATATCCTCCATGTTTTGTTTGTACCGTCTGTGACAGAGAGAATTTGTTTGAGGAAATGTTACAAGAACCTGCTGAGGTGGCCATGAAGAGAAAGCGCACCCGAGAAACACTCTGTGTTCTTCAACAGGCATTCCGGGTTTGTACTTGATTTCTTTCATGCGAAAAGTTTGTTTTCTTTGCATCTTTTTTATCGTCTTTTGTATACTTATGTTTTTCTGATATTACTACTAGTTTTATGAGCAGAATCTTGCAGTTTAATAGACCTTAACAAAATCTCACGTTTTCAGTTCTGTTAGTTTCCTTACATTCTCCAAATTATTTAGAAGAATTTTTATTACGACATGAGGCTACTGAAATCAAGTGATGGAAATGGACATGAAAAAGTACATTTGGTCTCAGACTTGACAGGTTGTGAGAAAGTCATTTGATGTCTGTCAGTGTTGTCTTTCTGTTTAAGATGTTTATGTGTGCAAGGGTGTGTCTTTCCATGGCAGTGCAAATTTATTAGGGTTGCAACAAAGTAGCACTTCATGAACATATGTTAAACTGAGTTACTTTGAAATTTCATAATCACAATCTATTTATTACTGAAAGGGAAATAAAATCATACCGATTAGTTTTTGCCGCCTTTTCTTTTCACTGCAGACACTGGATGAATTGCCACTGGAGGCAGAAACAGTTGAAAAAGGCTACAGTCTGGGTAGTGATCCAACAGGGTTGCCAAAAATCCATGGGCTTCCATCATCATCTCTGCATAATACAAGTGATTTGTACACTGCCTCCCCAAAGTCCCGAAAGTCTTCTCACTCGGGGGAGTTACAATCAGCCTTATATGGTAATGCAGATTCCAACGGAAGTGGTTGGAGTTCCCTGCCTGGCTTCTATCCAACAGTTGACGTTTAAGTCATGTAAAATCACCCATTGGACGAAGTCATATAGAAGGCATTATTCTTTTATTTGTCCCATCCAACTTGGCTGCAAGATGTGTGGATATACACCTGCACGGGCAGATTCAAAAGGGTGGAGTTGGCATCAAGTTCTAACAAGACATGCAGATATAATCATTATTGCTCTTTTTAATTCGCTTCATACAATCTTCTTTTGTTCCTCTGTCCTTATGATAGTTATCATAAGTTCATTATTTTACAAAAGCTCCTAGTAAGAAATAAGGGGAGCAGATGATTCGTGCCTGTTTAAGGGGCAGCTCTTCTTAGTTTTCTTTTGTAATTCCCCTTGGTTTGCAAAGTTCATGTTGTTCAAAGGTTCTGTTAAGGACAATTGGTGGTGGCAAGTTTTGTTAACCTTGTCGAATTAAATACATAATTGCCACTTATTTGTAAGTGGGACCACGGTGTGGTTCTTGATTCGGATTGAGATTTGAGTGGGATAGTAGATTTATGATGCTGTCTGGGTTTTGGTGATTTGAAGTATTAAGAGTGCAACGGATGTAATATGTATAGGCTTTGGCAGTGAGAGACTGGCATCCTAAGTACTTTGATTGCTAGGCAAAGTGATGTATATTTTTGCATATTTGATTGAGGCATTGTCTTCTTGGAATCCTTTTTATACAAATTTCAAAAACCACTTTATGGCTACGCCATAATTTTACATGCAATCTAGCTTCTTAATTTTTAACTTGGAATTTGCAAAATGGGACTGTTGAGGTAGCCATGAGAGGGTCACTGAGAATGTAAGACTTGGGTTTTTGCAGCATTTGATTAAATGCATGAATTGGTTCAGCCTTGCATTGTTCATTGTTAAGTGCTCTAATTGTTTCTTTTATTTGCCGTCTCGCATTGTCACACATTCCACAGCATATTAGCTAAGAAGTTGAATGCAATAACATTAACAATGGCTCAGATGGATTTTATTTTTTATATCTTTATTTTCTGATCACCACCTATTGAAATGAAATGAGGTGGCACACCAAAATTAATGTGTAATAGTAATAATAAATATTATTATTATTATTTAAGGAGAAATGGACAGTGATGGCTGAATTATAGTTCATTAGCATGTGAATTTAAATTGGAAGAAATTTGAAATTAAGAGAACTGTTTGTGTTAATACCCATGCACAGTGTTGTTAGAATTGTGTTGTGTCATGATCAAATCTCGATTGTACTGTAATCTGAAAAAAAAAAAAAAAAAAAAAATGGTCGATTGGAATAAAATAACGCCTAAGTAATTAAATCATGAGTCAATATGTTTCGATCGTGATTTTTTAATAAATCATGGTTCAACGACGGTTTTTAAATAAATACGATCGATTTGCATTCAATTGTTAAATACTAAAAAATTTACTAGAATTTAATTCATTAAATTTTAAATTAAAAAAAATAAGTCTTTTAAAATATAAAACATTAAAAAAAATTTCTACAAATCAAAATTCCAAAAAATCTTTCTAAATTTATCGACTTCTCTCATTCCAGATCTCTTTTCTCTGCTCTCTAAATCTCTCAAATTGATCAATTAATTGAATTTATTTTTAAGAGTGATTATTAATTTTATATTTATTAAAATTTCATTTTTAAATTTTATAAGAAAATATGAAATTAATATATATATTTTTTAAGAGTGATTATTAATTTTATATTTATTAAAATTTTATTTTTAAATTTTATAAGAAAATATGAAATTAATATATATATTTATTTAAAAAATAATTTTGTATATTTTTAAATTATTATTAAAAAAAACAGCGGTTCAATTGAATCGGTTATACCATAATTTTAAAGTTTACGGATCAATATATGGCATAATTCTGATAACATTGTGTTGTATCTTAGCTGTGAAACATGTTTTTTGAATGATCAGAAGAATAACAAAAGCATAGATCGGCAGTCAATCCCTAGTTTGGGATTAATATCAAATTTTTATCAATGGGGGGAGCATGATTGGTTAATATCAACAAAACAATACACTTGAGGCATTTTTTCTTTTCCTTTTATTTTAGAATAGCTTCAGATTGCTGCTTTCATATGTATACAATTTAATATTTAAAATAAAAAATAACACCAAAATTTTAATGAAAAACAATTTAATATTAATATTCACGTGGAATCTATTATATTTTTTAAGTCAAAATTGATTTCTTTTTTCCTTTTAAAATTCAAAATTAAAAAAGAAGGGATGGGAGGTGCCCCAATATAGCAGGGAGGGATCAAGTTCGAGCGTAAACACCGTTCCCTAATCGAGGCTCATTCACTTCCACTTCCTCTGCTCATCTTCTGCTTCACCTAAACTTCTCTCTCTCTCTCTCTCTCTCTTCGCAACAATGCCTGCAAAATTCTCCAATGTAATCGCTATCTCTCCACTCTACTCTCTCCTCATTCTCGCTTCCCTAACCCTAATCGCCTTCACCTTCCTCACTTATACATCCTCTCTCTCTCCTCCTGCTACCTCTCCATCTTCAAAGGTAATCTCTTCTCTCTTCCCTTCTCTCCTCTCTCTCTCTCTCTCTGTGATATTTTTCAGATCTCTCACTTGTTCACTCACAGGTTTTAATCTTTGAAGGTAGTTGAAAGAGGAGAGTCCGACGATTCTACCTATTCGCAGATCTATCATTATCCGGAGGTATTTAAGCTAAATTATGAAGCAATGGAAAGGGATTTCAAGGTTTACATTTATCCAGATGGAGATCCCAACACCTTCTATCAGACTCCGAGGAAGATTACTGGAAAATACGCCAGCGAGGGTTACTTCTTCCAGAATATTCGAGAGAGTCGCTTTTATACCAAGGATCCCGAGGAGGCTCACATGTTTTTCATTCCCATTTCTTGTCATAAGATGAGAGGCAAGGTATGTGAATTTGATTTGGATTTTGCTTTTTTCTTTCTGAAAAATTAAATTCAAAGATTGATTCATGTTTACGTGGAATGAAGTTGGATTCGATTTTACCGATGATGAACTTCCTAGGTTTTATGTTTGTTATTGATCTTACAAGTTAATCGTGTCTCAATTTGTGAATGAATCACAATTTTAGCTCATGGTAAGGAACTTACCGGATATTTTACTAGATTGCCCCACTTGGTTTCGAATCATGACTAAGTTAAGTAAGAAATGTAACCGATGTGAGATTAGTGGCATGAGATATGTTTAAAGAGGAGGTCAGCATTACAGAATATCTCTAGCTTGCTGGGTAATGGATGCACCTGTGTGAGTAAGGTGCAATGTTAAACCTTGGAAATTTTATTGAAAGATTCTTTGTTGAACAAACACTTCTAAAAATAGTGTGCCTGTGTTATACATTCTTTAGACACTATGTTTTGGAACTTGTAATGGTATAAAATGTTGGTGTTGCTTTATTAGTATTATGTCGTCTCCCGGTTCCCATGTCCATATTCGTGTTTTATAGATTTTTCCCATTGCCTAATTTGTCTGGTGCCCATGCCTGACGGGTTTATTGCGTTTGAACAATGAGAAATATGTGTAATATGAATCTGATGATGTGAAGTCTGTTAAGCAAGAAGGGAGTGGCATCTATGCTATCTTGGTCTGACTGAATTCTCTCAAGGACCAAAAGGTTCATCTTTTTCACTCAAATCAAGAAAATCTAACTACTAAATGTTAAATAATTCCAGGAAAAATCATTCTTTTTACCTTGGCTAGTTGCTTTAGTTGAGATGAACATTTAACAAAATCCTCTAAAGCCAGTTCAATTTACTGAAGTCAAAGCACCTTCATGAATCATATTAGTTTAGTTTGTATTTTGCCCGTATCAGCTATGCAAGCCACATTTCCGACCAGACGAGTGGGCTCATAAGTTGTAACATGAATTTAGTCAACTGATCTGATGATGTAGACATTGG
Organism: Dillenia turbinata; assembly: GCA_037126225.1. Lineage (NCBI taxonomy): Eukaryota > Viridiplantae > Streptophyta > Magnoliopsida > Dilleniales > Dilleniaceae > Dillenia > Dillenia turbinata. The sequence continues at coordinate 12,275,677 of JBAMMX010000002.1, read as the reverse complement.
TTGCTTCAGGAAGATATATCCTTGTGAGCTTAAGATGAAGAGCTAGATCTCACAATGAAAAAATATCTCTATGCTCAATTATTAAATGTTTTAGGTACTAGTTTGAGTCCTTGACTGTATTTAGTATAATTTTCCTAAGAATGTGTTACAAAATTTTGAGAATTTTTTTCCTTTCTTAGGATATCTGTTATATTCAAAAGCTGCTAATTATTGGTCTGTATTCGGTTAAGTCTTTTAGATGCTGAAACCTTGAAGCTTTTATTTTAGAACCTTTTTTTTTTCCCTCTTTGAGTTCTACGAAAAGAGAATAAGACTCTTCATGCAGGTGTATTCTAGCATCTTTCAAGCAATCTGTAAAACAGAAGTAAAGAATTGATTGATTAATAAGATTTGCTTATTTTTGGATATTTCACTTGAGGCCAAGTTTGAATTATTCTCTGCTTCTATTGTTTCGAGTAATAGAAGAATATCTCTGCAAATGAAGGAAAAACAATTGAAACAAAATGTCATCCAAAAGAAGAGAACAGGAAAAGCCCTAAAACAGAATATATAGAATTTGTATTCCATTCCCTTCTCTCTTTGTGAAAGGTAGATGCGAATATATTGAAATCCTTTCTCATGCATTACTAGCTTCAAGCCCTTTCTATCTCCATGGTGTCTCCATTCTCTCTCTCTCTCTCTCGTGATAGGGATGTTGTATTCTTTTCTCAGGCAAAAAAAAAATAAAAAAAAAAAAAAAAAAAAAAAAAACCACCCCCCCCCCCCCAACAAAAAAAAATAAAAAAAAAAAAAAAAACCCCCCCCCCCCCCTTCCCCTTAAAAAAAAAAAAAAAAAAAAAAAAAAAAAAAAAAAAAATTTTATATTTTTATATTTATAAATTTTTTTCCCCCCAAAACCCCCCCCCCCAACCCGGGGTTAGGGGGGAGGTTGTTTTTTTTTTTTTTCTTTCCCAACCCTTTTTTCCCCCCCCCCCCCTCTTTTTTTTTTTTTTTTTTTGGGGGGGTATAGATATGATACTTTTGTGTGATGGGTGTACATCATGGTTTTAATGATAAAATGTTGCTCGTTGCGCCTTATCATCTCTTCTTGGGCTTGCTTTGTTAGGAAGCCTTTGTTTTGAAGTTGGATAGATTAACATAATAAGCCTAAATCAGAAATCAGGAAGGTGTCAATGTTTTTGGAAAATCCTATGAACCTGTTTAGCAATAGATTGGGGAGCCAAAAAAGGGAGAAAAAATCATACTATTTGGTGTGGGCATCTTTTCTTTCCTTTCTAATCGCAAATTAACCCCCGCATAATCATGAATTCAACATATTTTCAATTGATAACCCTTGAATTCAGTGCCTGTATTGTATTATTTTCCAATTTTTTTAAGGTTTTCTTTACCACTCTTTACACATCTAGGCAATTCTATCCAATTTATACTATATCTATTGGTGACCAAATTTGTCTTACCCCTTTCCAATAAAAAAGGAAAAGGGGTCTTACCACTATGACACAGAGATTGTTTTTGTGATTTAAAACCACCTTTGAGTCTTGACGGTGACCCTAAAATAGCGTGAGGTCTACTGTCTATTGTCTTTTGATTAATGCAAAATTTACCACTTTATGCTGCATAAATAGTATTTTCCTAGTTTTGGCTACAAATTATTAAAATTGCTTTCTTAATGCTCATTTGTTGCATCTTCTACATAGGGAACATCCTATGAGAATATGACGGTTATTGTCAGGGATTATCTTCAGAGTTTGATAGAAAAATACCCTTACTGGAATAGAACTCTGGGTGCTGATCACTTTTTTGTGACTTGCCATGATGTTGGTGCAAGAGCAACTGAAGGAAATCCTTATCTTGTTAAGAACTCAATTAGAGTTGTGTGCTCCCCAAGCTATAATGTTAGCTTCATTCCCCACAAAGATGTCGCTCTGCCTCAAGTATTGCAGCCATTTGCTCTTCCTACTGGAGGAAATGACATCGAAAACAGGTACATGTTACTTAAATTGTTCTGGTCCACCTAATGCAGGGCGATTGATCTCTCAAGTCAGATGCTATCCTGTCTAAAATTAAATGATTATATAAAGTAATATTTCTCTGAACCTCAAGATTTTGACAATCACAATGCCTTTTCCATGTTAACCTTACCTTTCATTCATAACCATTCTAAAATGCTCTTCTTGAATCTTCTTGAGCGGCAGAGCAGCAAATTGACACCATTAGATTAGCCTATCCTCGCAAACCATTCTGCCCTTGTTTATTATTTAAATGAGTGTCTTAAAGTCTTAGGCATGAAAAGGCAATTTGAACCCGGTAATGGGCCTTTCACATTCTGGTTTTAACATGTAAAACTTCCAAGGCTAGAGGACAATAAAGATGATTTAAAGTTTAAATATCAAAATCAGAATAAACCTCGATTACTTTCCTGAAGCTAATGTAGCTACAGATGGTTGCTTTCCGAATCAATTCGAAAAGTCCAACTGAAATCTTAGAACATGTGAACTGCTTGCTTCTGACAAATTATAGCAGCTGAAAATGTTTATGCAATGCATATGCGTCAGGTGGTAAAATTTGTTCCTGTCAGATATTTATCCTTTTTCCTTCATTAAGCAAATTAAAGAATTCTAGTAAGCATCTATGGTGAACATTTTTTCTATCTACTTTCTATTATTAATTAGCAGTAGTTTTGCAGGACTACACTTGGCTTTTGGGCAGGCCATCGCAATTCCAAAATAAGAGTAATACTTGCACGAGTATGGGAGAATGACACAGAACTTGATATCCATAACAATCGAATTAGTAGGGCCACGGGACATCTTGTATATCAGAATAAGTTTTACAGGACTAAATTCTGTGTATGTCCTGGAGGTTCACAAGTGAACAGTGCTCGCATAACAGACTCAATCCACTATGGATGTGTTCCTGGTAATTGGTCTTTCCATCGATGCTTTTCATATAGGATGCCATTGCACATGGGACCATAGGACTTGGCGTGTAACTTGCTATGAATTTTTTTCCTCTATACTTATTGGATATTTGCTTGCATGTTTAATTACATTAATCACCGCATCGAGATTCTGTGATAGATCCAGAAAATCTTGAATGGGTGTGTTCTATTTATTTATTTGCTAGAGGGGGTTTGTTCGAAACCCTTGACCTAAGTCAAGGAAGTGCCACCCTCCCATTGACCCCAAAGGGTGAGTGATACCTGTTAACTGATTTGGTGTTAATATCATGTATTAGGGCATCTTAGTTTATTACAAGCAGTCTTGTCTGACCACATGTTGGCCATTTGATGGAGATTTTAGGGGAATGAACCATGGCATGGTGCTGGTTGTATTAACTATATTTCCAAAAGAAAGAATGAATAAAGCAAGCATGATAACTTTCCCATCTCTCCAAGTTTTCTGTATTTTTTTATATATTCTGAGGAGCTTGTATGACCATTTGCAGTAATATTATCAGACCACTATGACTTGCCTTTCAATGATATCCTCAATTGGCGAAAATTTGCTGTGATTCTTAGAGAGAGAGATGTCTACCAGCTAAAGGATATTCTAAAAGCAATTCCTGATACGGAATTTGTTGCTTTGCACAACAACTTGGTCAAGGTAAATAAGAAAAGGGAAAAAAAATTCTATTCCATGGTATAAACAAATGCTATGTTATGTATTAGATGGATTTGCATTCTCAAAGCTGTCTGCTTCTATGAGATTTTCCTCCATCTCTGTGTCCATCCATGTCACCAGTTCATCCAAGAAAAATGAGTACTAGGGCATGTTTACACCTTCGTGTTCTGTTCATGGCAATCTTTCAAAAATGAAGTTTGAAAGGGAGTTCTTAAGCATGCTTGATTTTCCATGCACTACACTAAAGAAAATTGTAAGGAGCTAGTAAGTTACTGGCACTTGTTAGTAGTGACATGGGCAACATAAAAGGCATTACACATCTGCATTCGGGAAAAACCCCAACTTTTGGAGTAATTGAAACTGTTATTAATGATAAAGGTTTTGAAAACGTTTCATGATAAGATTTAATACAAGCGCATATATCGCGAAGAGAAGTCATCTTTCATGTTCGAGATTGGTTCGACCATTTCAGCTCCCTATCAAAAAACTAATGCTCACCCCTCTCAACATCCAAATTGCTCATAGAGTTGTCTTTTTTTGTTGATCCTAGCAACACCCCTTCTTTGTTGGTGTGTATATACAATGATAACAATTCAACTGGTTTAATTTTTTCCATATCTTGTTCACTGCATCTGTGCTTTGGTTCATTTTAAAGTTAAATCTCTGTTTTATTTGGTATTTGAAACAGATTCAGAAGCACTTTCAGTGGAATACGCCGCCAATCAGACATGATGCGTTCCACATGGTTATGTACGAATTGTGGTTACGCCGCCATGTCATCAGATACTGATTTTTACAACACATTTTCAATCGCCTGTCGAAGTGGTGCATTAGTGGCTCATCAGAAGGAAAAAGCATGCACGTTTTGCCACTGAATATGCTAATCTTGTACCATTAGTTTATTCATTCGTACCTCCCCCCCCAAAAAAAAAAAAAAGCTAGTTGAAGTTGGCTGAAACCAGTTGTAAAATTCTTTGTATAGGCCTGAGGTACAGAATACGTTGAAGTTGAGTGTCAGGTGAGGACAGCCGTGGAAGAGAGAACGTTTCAGGTTAGTGAACTCGTGGAAGAGAGGGCAGTTGTAGCTCATTTTAATATCTTGAGGTTTCTCAATATTGCTGTCTAATGAATTCTGTCATGTTCACCGTGGTGAGGGAATGCAGTCACTTTTGGTCAGGATTATTCTACAAACATTTGTATAATTTGACATTTTTAATTTCTTTTGAAGTCTTCTGCAGTATTGTTTCAACAGCAGAATAAGAATAGAGAGCAAAATTCTGATGATGCCTGTTTTGATTTCATAAAAGTAGTGAAATATCAATGATTGATAGATGTAGTGGAAAAGGGGCTACGGTCTTTTAATTAAACGCTTGAGTGAGTCTTCTTGAGAATGGAAAAGATTCGGAAAAGACGTCATTGGAAGACCTTCATCTCAAAAATAGGTTCGATGATTCGATAATAGATCAATCCAGATTAGTCAAGACAATCTCAAATACTAGGTGATAGTTAAACCGGTACCAAAAAAAAAGAATATAAGTAATGAAATGTAAGCAAGGGTGTTCAGATGCGCACCGAAGAGCAGTGTATTGGTAGAATGAGCCTAGTTTACCAATGAATAAGAAAACAATTCCAAATAAAACTTTGCTCAAAGACAGAAGGCACTGTTTAAGATTCGAGACTCAAAATTCTTGATAAAGCTATCCAGTTAAACCCACCCCCACCCCCGCCAGACACTTTTGTTTTCTTCACATGCTACAAGGGATGGAAGAGAGAGAGCAAGGATGTTTACAGAGTGAGCAGTTTGCCAGGAAATCTTAGCTCATTAATCAATAGTACAACAACAAACTTCCCTTGATCATGCATGGTTGCATGCCTAAATGCATTCAAAGCACCCCCAATGGGCAGGCAGTTGTGGGATTGATTTACAACAAGATTAAACACACTTAAGCCAGAGCACATCATAATAAGAAAACTGTGGTGAGAATGGAGGATGAACAAGAAAAATCACATTGTACAACTACATGTTGAACAAGGTACTTGAATCATACCCAGTAACTCCGCGCATGTCAAGATTGTATAAAGGATAGATCAATGTAAGTTGAGAACGCTGTTGCAACTTCAGTTTGGTCAGAAAAAAAACCTCTTGATTACAAAACTAAGTTCCTATCCAGTCTGTTTCCATGTGAGGATCATCAACTTCGACCTATAAAAAGTTGGCATTCTCAATATTGGGAAGACTATTTAATTTCAAGCAAGCAGAAACACGATATTTGTAGACACAGAGTCTGCCAAATGGTTCAAATGGTATTTACCTGCTCATCAAAACTAACAGGAAGCTCGAATTCAACCCCTGGAGCAGTTGCAAGCTCATCAAGAGTTTCCTGCAGGTCCTGATAATTACATCAGATATGCCCAAACGTATCAGTCATTAACATGATAATCTGGTGGCTTCAAATTAATGTGCTGAAAGTGTTATAAAAAATGTCCCAAATAAACATGTATACTTTATTTTTTCAGTTCTTTTATCCTCCAAAAATCATATACCTACCTGCTCACCAATGTCAGCAGCTAAATTCCGCTCTTGGCGGGGAAAACGATCAGCAGCTCCAAATAAATCCTGTACGTCAAGGAAACTTCTTAAGTTTCATATGTAGCCTATTCAACAAAAGTATTTGTACAACAGGAAAAAATAATGGTTTGTTTTGATATGGAAGCAAAATAATCATGAGATCCAAATCACAGAGAAACCACAGAGAAACACATGAGAAGATGAAGTGTTTGTACAATCACCAAGAGTCTGAGGAATTCTAAGATTCCTTATCATTATGTTCAGTCATAAACATGAGCACAATCACTAAACCATGCATACATGTACTCACACTTGTATCTGTAGACAAAAGCATGCAAAGCCTGATCAGTTCAGAGCTTGCCATTGTGTTCTACTCTCTTTCTCATCCTTATCATGCTATATGCATTAATCACATAAATGCAGAGCAATGCTTACGTAATCACCACCATTCACCACCATAAGAACTCCTTATCGTCCAAGGGAAAGAACTTGAACTCCACAAACATGTTTGCAATAGCATCTTTCAACCAGAACAAAATGGCGCCTTAAATTTATAAACCTTTTTGAAATAAAATGTTAGTAGCCTGTCGGGTGGCTAAATCTATTTAAAGTAATCATAATAAAATGGAGGCAAAATGATTGTGGAGCAATGCCATAGTAACCAGGTACACTTGGTCAAAGGGAAATGCTAGACTTTCTAAATATCTACCCTTTTGCAATCATTAGGAATGAAGTTACATTCTTTGCATTTATGACTCATTCAAGGTTCACTCGTGATAGCCACACAAGGGTGTTGCTCCTGTCTTGGATTACTTTAAGGCATCATCCCCAGAGGTATGGGCCCCATCCTTGTTTCTTGTTCAGCCTCACGCTTGGTTGTTTCTTGCACCTGTTCATGTTCTACAGCCTATATAGGGGGGAAAAGCAGGTAGTTTTCCTTCGGCATTTACAATAGCATGTTAACAGGAGTGGTTTCACAAACAATGAGCGTGACCTGAAAGCCCTCCCTGTTAATTTTAAGTTTTATTTTTTCCTCCAATCCTCTTAGGATTCTTATCTACTAGTTTTAATTTTAGCTTAATCACTTTTCTCCTATATAAATTACCACTATTGCTCCGACTTCTTAACCCAAAAACCTCAATGCAGAATAGAGCCTTAAAGAGAGTCCTTTGCAAAGAACATGCCATGGTTCCTATGTGACCCTCAAAGATAGTAGACCTGAGCATGGGCCTTGGGTTGAACGCCCAATTTTAAAAATAAGACTGGCACAAAATTTTTTAGGCAGGCCTGGGATTTGAATTTCCTATTGAAGCCCATCCCAACCTGAAAATATGCTATAAAGAACAGCTCAGCCCTGTGTTAGGGCCAGGCTTAGGCCAAGATTTAGGCTTGATTTATTTCCCTAAATACCCAAATAGGCCCCCCCCCACCTGGGGCGGGAAAAGGTCTCATGCAGAATAATAACTGCCAACTAGATAAAATAAGTAACCGCAACATGCATCTTGCCTACAAAATAAGGTAAACACCAACAGAAAATATCTTGAGTGGTTGATCATAATATCAAGCATGTATTAGATTAGCCAGTGAAATTGAACTAAAAACATAATAACAGAAAAAGGATGGTAAAAAGTGAGGCTAAAAGAAATTCCCAAAGTAACGTCATGTACCTGCTCACTTTGTCTCAAAAGAGGACTCCCTGTCTCGAGCAGTGAAGGTTTGGAATCTTCAGGGCTCCCCTATAAATTATGGAAAAATTACAAGATTACACTTCAATAAAATTAACATGTGAATAGCAGTATCGGTTTGGACCCGCGTTATCAGAACCGAACTGGATATCGAACTGGCAGTTCAATGCTGGTTCTAGTACCATCACAGAAAGTTGCAATTAGCCAGCAGAAATCATCACTAGATGTCATAAAGAAAGCAAATATTGTGGAAAGATGAAAACACCCTTTGGCCTCATTTAGACATTTTCACAAGCACTTTGCACATTTTCACAAATACCATGAAAGATTTCTTTTCCCCTCGTTAGGGGAAATCATAAAAATTCCACCATGGACTTTTTAAGTCTAGATATTCTGGCTCTCCTCATTTAGACATCATTTGCAGAATGATCAGTTGCTATACTTGATAGAAGAAAGTTCAAGAGAGGGAATGCCACTGCCACCAAAGTCCTGGTCCAGTATATAGCCCAGATGACACTAAATGCAAGTTTCTGCAGGATCTCCAACTTCGATTTCCAACTTTTTTTGGGGGGAGGGGTGATCAGTTAAGTACCAGTATGGAACACAGAGTGGTGTTTCTGAAATTTGAAGTGAAGGAAGAACACGCAAGGGGGAAGAGAGTCGGTAGTTGAGTTGTTTTGAGTCAATAGTTGAGTCATTATCGTCAGTGTCTGTATGCTGTAATTTGAGTATTGTGATTGTTAGCCAAAAACTGGTACATCCTGTTGCAACCTCTACATAAAGAACAGAAATGTAACCAACTCTGTTAGGAGAAGGGAAATATAGCCTTAGTCATACCATGCTAAGGCTAACAATCACAGTACTCAAACGAGAGCCTGCAGACACTAATGAAAACAACTCAACTGCTGACACTCTCTCCCTTAAAACGGCTCGACAACTGACTCTCCTCCACCTCCACTGTTCTTCCTTCACTTCAAATTTCAGAAACAGTACTCCGATTTCCCTACTTGTACTTCTTCAATTGAGAGAGAGAGATGATTAGAGGGGCGCCTTTGATAGGAGAAGCTTTTGGGATTGTGGCAAAAACATGGAGTAACACATACCATTTTTTTGGAAGAACTTGATTGCTCTGGTGTAATATCATCTTTGGAACTCAAGACTGTAGCCACACTACCAGGACTGCCATCTCTTTATCTACCGCTTACAGTAGAATTTTTAGTAACATGATTCTTGGCTTTCAAAACATCTTCCATGTCGTCTGCTTGTGGACAAGAGGGAACACCAAAATTTCACCACTCATCTCCAATGCTCCAAATCAAAACCCCCGATCTACAAATCCAAAAACCCTAACACAAGAACCATAAATCATTCTCAAGAAACAATTCAAAATCTCGATTAACAAGCTCAGAGCAAGTTTTACTCCCACAGAGCAGAGGTTAATGAAACCTTAAGAGGCCAATCAAACTCCAAACAACACATTTCCACCAAGTTCTTCCTCTTCTCTCTTTGTTCTTGCTGAGCAATCAATCAATCAGAGCAACGGAGAGAAGATGAGCAAATCAAATCACCAACCAGTTGAACTACAGATCAGCCTTACAGAGAGAGAGAGAGAGAGAGAGAGAGAGAGAGTGAGAAATGGGTTGTGTGGAAGAAACCAAAAAAAAAAAAAAAGTGAGTTGAAAATCCTAGATATGTGGTAGGTGAATTTTAAGGATGGTGAAGAAGAAGAAGAAAACAGCATTGACGACCAAAGAGATAAAAATTAGGTTTTGTGGGAAACATGAAATTAAAAATAAAGGATGGACCCGATTGGTTCACACAGGTCACCAGTCCTAGCAAAAAACTGGGCGGTTTATCTGGATCAATCCGGTTCACTTGCATAACGATCCAATAGCTGGAACCGGACTGGTTAAGTTGCTGATTCACCGGTTCCTGAGTTGAACTGCCCGGTCCAGTCCAGTTCCCGTAACATTGATTAGGATGGCTTTTTCTGAAGAGCCCATCTTAGAAACAAACAATCACGTGCAAATTTGAAATATAATGATTTTGAACTATGTTCAAATCTATAACATGCCAAAAGAAAGGAAAAACCAGAAGTTGAAGCTCCACAATCACCATCAGCCGAAAAATAGTTACCAATGCAAGAACCAAACTGCTTCAGCAGCAACAATAAACAGACAATGACATTTGTTAAAATACATTGCTTCGATTCTATAGACTACAGCTAAATAAAACATACCTGCCTACCCTGATTGTCAAATGGATTTTCTCTCTCCATGGATGAAGGCTTGACATCAGCAGAAATTTCCTGAAAATTTTGACAAAAGATAATATAGGCTCAATTCTGATGCAAGATTTTGGTTGCTTTTTAATTTCTTCCTTTTGCTTATAAAAAGAAAGTAGAAAAACCATCTATGGGAGCGAAATAATAATAATAATAATAATAATAATAATAATAATAATAATAATAATAATAATAATAGTTAGAGTCAGCTTATGACTATTTTGTTGATCTATAACTAAAATAGCAAAGGGGCATATTGGGCACAAGTACTAACAACTACTGAAAAAACATACAAATATAGTGAATTATTTTACTCCAATTAAAGTCAAAGAAGCGTTAGCATTTCTATTTCACTGAAAATGTTAAGGGCATAAAATTTTCAGCTGTTCTTCAAAATACATACCGTCTCATTTTGGTCAAAACAAATCATCCTCCCCCCCTTTGAAAGATCTCTCAAAGTTCCCTTGAAAACAAAAAAGGAGCAAATGCAAGTACAATCAGAAGGTGGAAGTAATATTCAAATATAGTTATGTCTTTTATGAGCATATAATTTAAAAGCATCAACAATACTTAATAACAAGCTATGAACCACTAATTGGCTAGTAGTCCAAAACATGCGATGCATTTCAGAAATAAACATACTACTGGCCAAATAACAAAAACAAATCTATATCTTCAGCACTGAACATGTCAAAATTTATGATTTTAATAACTTAAAAGAAAATTCACAGTTTGAAATTCCCAAAACTGAATAAATGGATAGAAAATAATCATCTCCATACAATTATGAAATCTGATGACATAAATTATGTTTAGCATTTACATTCAGATATTAATATGCAATAAAAACACAATAGTTTTTTGCATGTGTTGCACATTAATAAAAATTTAAAGTTTGTATCTTTATGGAATATGTCAAAATCTACACCTTTTTCCGCCTCACCACATTAAACTTGTAGATCAAATTTTATGTTTTAAATAAAGCGATGAAGTAGGGTAATAATAGTTTTTTCTTTTCATTTTTAAAATTTCAGGTCTTTACAAAAAAGATTAATTTATAATATATTAACATATTGCACCATATAAATATGAATAAGGAATTTTGTTACCTTTACTTTTCACCTCAACTTGTATTCTACTGGTATTAGGCCAGTCACATTTGGAATTATTTTGTAACATTAAAATGCTAAAAAGTGAAGTTATTTTCAAGTGAATCAAGCAAAATAGAAATGTCTACAAATGGATAAATAGCTCCAAATAAGCCAATTTTATGGAAAGCGTTTACATAGTAGTATCTAATGCAGTATCCATATCCATGCTTCACTGCTAACATGCCATTTCATGTAAGATTCTATATTTCTGGGCATCAGAATAACATGTTAGAAACAGATTGAACAATATGTCCTGAATTATTAGGGATCTTTTAGATAGCTGAATCACAGAACTCTTCAAGGAATGACAACAACTTGATAACCTATGTCAAATGGAGTCAGGAACATATATTAGGTGCAGGTACATGTTCGACAAGGGTACGTGCCAATTTTCTATTAAAATGAAGTTTTTTACTCCCATGTCATGTCCGATCGACAAGGGCATGACCAGGGAAAATGAAGTGTCCAAACAACATAGTTTATAACTCGCTGAACTCAATGGTACATAGGCTCATACCAAATGAAGCAACTACATGTATAATGGCTGATCAAAGGGATTGGGTCCATTAGGAACAGGGCTGGTCTAACAAGACATGCAATCAATCATGCCAAAATACGAGGAGTCATATCTTGACTACGTGAAATCCATCATGCCAAAGAAACATTATCGACAAAAGCTGCAATTTGCAGATTTTTCCTTCTCCAACCACCTTCTGCACACAATATATGTTTCCCGAAAGCTATTACGGTGAGAAGATGACTTAAATGGTGTGTACTAGCAAATGCAAAATTTATAATACTTGGGGTAAGAAAGAGTTGCAGCATTAACCTCGACTGAATCTTATGCCCCAATAGTTGGAGTGGGCTACATGGATCTATTTCTTTCTATTTAATGTGTCACTAATAATTATGTAATATGCTATTTTTTTTTTTTGAAAAAAAAAAAAAAAAAAAAAAAAAACCTCTTCTGTCTTCAACTAGCTCTTGCATGGATTTGAAGTCCATTTGAACTGCATAAATTCCATAATGCGAAATAATAAAATAAATACAATGAGGGAGCAAACCAAAAAAAAAAAGGTGCAAAAACTAAATGTGGCATCAACATAGTACAAAACACAATTGGTGTAGACTTCTTGAACGGAAAACTGAAAAATATAAGCAGTATTATATTTAGATTATGCCCACATATCAGCAACATGATGAGTAACAAATCAGTAACTAGGAAGAAGGAATGAACAACTTCCACATAATCAAAAGGTTAGACTACCTTGTTTGCCCACATAAGCCCACAAGCATTGCAAAGAGTTCTTGGACCAGCAGGACCTCGACGCATTGCTGGGGTAGACTTTTCACTAATCCCACAGTGTTGGCACCTTTGAGGACTAATACTGTGACATGTTAAAACATTTCACCAAGGAAAGCTAAAGCAAAACCATAAGCACATTTTATTTTGAGATTTTATTCGGTCTTTTCACATGAAAGTTAGACTATGCAAGTTTCCCACCCAAGCTAAGATTACAAGCCAACATGAGCTTTAAACTTACACAAGATCTAGATGAGGAGAGCCATCACTTTGATCCCACTGTTCAACAGATGCCTTGTGACAGTCTTTAGATGACGCAAACTGTCCATTCTTGCGATACATCCTAGCATATGAATGTTGAATTCTAAATTATGGGTTGAGTTGAGAACAACAGAAAAATTATCATAGAAGCAGTTGGTTGCAAATTTAGCTAAAATTTCTGTCAGTGAGGTGGTGACGACACTGAGACATTAAGGACTACTTATATGCTTTCTGATTTTATTTTCCTACTCTTCATGTAACAGTTTAAGACATTTTTCTTCCTTTAGGAAAGAAAGCATGAAGGGATTCAAAGTAAATAAGCTTCTACTGATTTTACCAAAGTTCTGAACTTCTCCACTTTTGGATGGTAAGGGGATGAAAAACAATACTATAGATTTTGATAGTCAGAGACCGAACAAAATCTTCAATATATATTTCAAAATATATCAACGTCAAATACAAGTTGTATCATGGTGAGCTGCCATTCTCAATGAAGCCATGCCACTAAAGGACAAGTTTTAATGTTCAAGCAAAAGAATTTACTGAAATAGCTTTCTCATTGTGTGCGATTGGCAAGTACTGATTGGTTGTAATAAAATACTTTGTCAGTATTACCTCTGAGCAACTTCTTTTCGACAAGAATATCGAATTTTCTTTTCAAAGCATCTCTCTTTCCGTTTCTCTCTGAACCTAACCAGTGATGCAATTCTTCTTGAAAAATTTGAGCCCCGGTCTGTATCTGTGTCACTCTGGAGTATGTTAAATAAAAGCAGCCTTTGTGATTAAAATGTATTTTTTTATTAAAAATGGGGAGGAAAAAAAAAAAAACAAAAAACTTAAATTTGCACATAATTGGGCAGATGAGGTTCAGAATTACCTTGTCATTCTGTTGCACCAGAAATTCTATACTTGGAACATGACTGTGTGTTTCACGCCCTCCTAAAAGTAGTAGTACAGCTTGCACCTATCATTAACATTTAAGAAATCAAAAAATTAGCCAACATTTAATGACCATGGCAACTCCTTTAGTTTTTTTTGGTTTTTTCTGTCCCTATAAGGCAAAAGGAAAAGAAGCACTAAAATGTACAAAGGGGATAAAATTGCATGAAGAACCATCAAGAAGGGTGCAGGTGCAGCCCTGACAACCAAGGAATCCATGAATAGATCTACATCCTCTTAATAGAAAAAAATGGAGAGGAAGATACAGAGAGAGAACAAACAATGAAGAGTTCTAGACCAAATATCTACGAAATCGGACAAGGGTCTTTCTTTCCCTCAAGAATTCTTAAATCTCTCCCCCTCCAAAACATAGCAAGGCAGATCAAGTTTAGAATATTCTCTTTGTTGCACAACACCTTATCCTCCTCCATTTGAGTATCCAGTATCCAATGGATATAAAATATAAAAAATGCAACTTCCCACAAATGCAACTTCCCACAAACATCTCTGTTACTAGCTCTATGGTAAAAACATAATTTTCTGCTTCCAAATATCTCATACATAGAACGTGTGTATCAACAAGAGAGACCCCTCCTTTTTTAAGGTTGTCTTGGATTCAGATTTCACTGCAAATGCAAGCTACTTTCCATGCCAGAAAAGCTACGTCACGCAGAACTAAATCCTAAAATCTGCTTCCAATGGAGAAGAACTGAACCATATGATTTGTCTTGTCTGTGAATCACCTTATGGAGAAGACAAAAAATGGCAAAAACGGAAAGCCAAAGGAAAACTGCTTTCCAGTGTCCAAGTTTTCTCAACTATGATCTTTGACAACCCTAAAGCATATCCCCAGTGGGAAGAATAGAGAACGTCAATATAGCACAAGAAAAAAGCACCAGCAGTTTCATTTATGAAGATTTTAGCATTCAGTCATCCAAAATACACGGGAAAAGCCATAAGTGCACAACTCCAAGACAAAGAGGCATCCTTATGCCCTCCAAAACCTCTAAATTTTGTCGAGAAGAAATCATGGTTTTAGGACAAACCCACAAATTATCACAGATTGCAAAGAGGGGAATCCAAATCCTACCGGTACTAGGGTTCCACTTATGGGTAAGGAGAGGTACCCCCAATAAATAAATGCAAACAGAAGTTTCTTCAGAAAATTTTCATACTAGTTAATCTGAAAACAAAAAATTTGATTCATAGAAAGGGGACCCAACATCACAAAGCATAATTTCGAAGAAGTGACAGCAGTACAATCATCAAAAAGTAAATCACATTGAACCCTAAATTGGAGAAGAAGAGAGTGGGGAGGAGGAAGAACCTTTTGGCGAGTAACGGCAGGGAAAACGTAAACCTCGCCTTCGAAAGAGACAGTGAGCTCACTCATCCTCAAGGAAGAAGACGAAGAAGAAGAAGCGACACTAACAGCATTGTCATCGCTAGGGTTTAGAGAATTGAAATGAGCATCTTCAACACTGATGATGCTATTCATCGTCTCCTCACGCATTCCTCCATTTTCAACTAGCGGTTCCTCTTCTTCTTCTCCAAATGGTCGTCTTGATTGCAGTGGCTTAGGATTCACCGTCTTCATTCTCTCTCTTTCTCTGTCTCTGTGAGTAAACCCTAAATTTGGTAAGTCTGGAATTGTGTACAAATTGAGGCCTGGAAATTGGACAAAAATGGGGAAAAGGGCGGGGGATTCTGCTCTGCTATCAAGCGGAGAAAAGCACGAGTAAAAATTTTACTCTTTTACCGCACATACGACGGAATTTGAAAACTCGTTTTACATTGTTTATATATATAAAAAAAAAAAAAAAAAAAAAAAAAATATATATATATATATATATATATATATAGTGTCACAATAAATTTTTTAAACTCATCGTGCATACTACATGGAGTACTTTTTCATTCATTCCTAACATCAAATTTTGAAAATTCATCGTTACATTATTTATATGAACAGTACATAACGAGTTTAAGAAACTCAATATGTAGGTGCTAAAATTAGAATTTTTTTTTATTCAGTATTTTAAATTTTTTTTTCTCACGTCAATTTGAAATATCTCTCCTGTTAAGTGACTTCCAGACAGAGACTCGAATTTTATATTTTTAATGTTATGTTTTTTTTCCCAGAGAAAAATATCAGGGTCGACCACTAGAGTCAACCCAACCACTTATCCGATTCAGTTGGGGCATGGAGACCTGGCCATGGTCCAGACCCAACCCCTCAACCGAATCAGTCCACTTATTCGGAGTTGAAAACCGTTAAGGATTCAAGATAGTTCTCGCTTGGGGAGGCTCAAGACTGAAAAATATAGAAATTATATCAATTTTTTTAAATGTCACTTAAATAATTATTTATAGACTAATTTTAAATCATTTATCGTTATCCCTTTTTTTAATTTTTAAGAGTTAGAATCCTAAAACATTCATTCTTTTCTTCACAATTTTAATCTAAATGATTTCGATTATTGAGAGTTAGACCCATATTTTTTTGTGAAGTTTGAATCAATTAAAGTGAACTATACATTTATCTTTACCCTCTAAACCCTTACTACTTTGTGAACCAATTCAGGGGTTTGATCGGGTCTGGCTAAATATGGTAGGGTAATGTTAAGTACTATGATATATCGAAACTTTTCAATACTAATGTTTTCCAATTTCAAAAATATTTCTTATTTTTAAAACGTTTTGAAAACGTTTCTACATACTAATTTAATTTATATTTATATAAAAGTTTATATTTTTTATAATTATATATTTTTATATTAAATAAATTATTTATTTATTAAATTATAATTATAATTTTTTTATATTAATTACGTTATAATTAATAATTATATATTTAATCATTTTAGATTTTTGTTATAAAATATGACTATTTAATTATTTTTATAAAATAATTAAATTTATATAAAAATCTTTATATTTTTTATATTTATATATTTGTCTACATTTTCATTTCCTATATCATTTTAAAGTGTCATTTTGTCATCGTTTTGTATCTATTTTCATTTCCTCATTTCCATTTCTATGCAACATAGGCTAGGTGCACAATGTAAGTCGGATCTTTCTGATCTTTTTTTTTTTTTCACAATCAACCAGAGGGGCTCGAGCAACAAAGGCCAACAGAAGAGACACCACCAAGGGAACTCGAAGGAGAGGCAAGACAACGAGAAAAACTAACTCAGAAACCCTACTTACAAATAGGATTCCCCCAGCTACCTGTCCTTCCAGTGAGACAGTCCAAAGTGTTCTTACCCACAAAATAGAGCATTTCAATCAAAGGGATTAGACAATGGGGTTCAGAGATATGATTTGTCCCATAATTGCGTGAGATATTCGCTTCTAATTTAAATCCTCCATTCTTGCCTCAACCTACCTCTTGACCTCTAGTCTAAAGGGAGCTTGAACTTAGGTGACTAAGTCTAAAGGATTTGCCACAGGCTTAGGATTGATAGTGCAGAGACTATAAGTGAATGATCTCTGCCATCAATACATGAGGATTTTCGTTGCTCAGAACAGGTCAAACGATAGAATCTCTCCATTCTATCTTCACTTATTCAATTTAATCTCATTTGATTGTATCTATCTGTACAAAAAAAAATACATGGAGATTTGCCCTTGATGTCGACTTTGTTTTGCCTCCTTGAATTCTCGGTTTCTCTCTTTAACAATTTTATAGTCCTCTCCACTATAGTAACAAAATTTCCTCGCTGGTCCTCTCCATCAGCGCTGCACTTCTTTTAGATCAATGGATAGGGGCACATAGGAATTTCATTGGTCCATAGTCCTAGTAATTTTTGAATTGGGGGGATCGTGTCTCTTTACTTACTGAGGTGCTAGTCGGTCAAGTTCATCCTTTTCCAAGTGGACCAAGGCCCGAGACACCCTGACCTATTCTGATTGTTATACTTCCTCTCTTTTCTTTCCACTATCACCTCCAAGGACCAAACATACACCTCTCTACTTTTTGGCAGGACCGATGGCATGATTGAGCTTTACCATTAATGTCTTTGCACAATCATCCAAGGACCAAACTCATACCTCTCCACTTTTGGGTTGGATCGATTGCATGATTGATCTTTATCACCAATGTCTACGGCTTCTCTTTCCTTTTTTTTTTCTTTTTACCTATCACTATCACTGATATTTAAAGTCGTAGGGCATTATTTAAGAAACAATTCTCCTAACAGAGTCTGTTTCATGCAAGATTTCTCTTTCTTTTGTTGAAGAACTATTGCATTCTCGAGCTTTCCTTTTGACCATTTGTGTAGTTGGTTTTGGCATGTGACCATTCAAAGGCAATGGGTTACAAGCAGAGTTGTCAATAGGGACTGGCCCCGCCTTAGCCTGCCTGTGGTTTAGGAAATAGTGATCGGGTTGGGCAGATTCTTTTTACCATATGGGCTGAAAATTTGCAGGTCCGGCCCTTCTATCACGGGACAGGGCAGCTCAACTTTCTATTGAAATTTTTTTTATCATATCAAATCACACATATAACCCATAATTCTACTCATATCTTTATATGTTTAATCGGTTTGATCCCAATATATAACCTGTCTGCATCATTTAAACTACAATTCTTGATTAAATTTTACTTATTATGACATGGTAATTCGTTATTATTAATTTTTTTTATAATATTAAAAAGTTTTTGATCAACACATTTGGTATTTTTTTTGAAAAATATTAGATAATATCGAATTATACATTACTAATTTGGCCAAAACTATTATTAGTTTTTGAACTATATAAATAAGCATAATATAAAAAATTTATATATGTATATATTTATATAAAAATATATATATGGGGCCAAGCCTGCTCTTTTACTATATGGGTTAAAAAATCAAGCCAAAGCCTTCATTTTAAGGAATGGGTCTGAAGCATATTAACACCTCTATTATAAGCTTTTCTTATCGGTTGATATCCGATAATTAATTTTATTTTTGACTATTTTGATTTGAATTAATTATTGGATTCATTAAAGGGTGAATTCTCTTGACATTTTCTTTTCCCTCAAAACTAATTCGCGAAATTTAGTTAAAAATATTTAGTATTCTTTCCATTAAACCAACAAGACGTCGATTTCTTGTCTATCTTTGTCACTCGACTAAAGTTTTGGCCAATCAACTTGAAGTTCTTGTTCATTGAAATATTTAATGGGGAGCTCCGTTAGGCTGATCCAAGAAGGCGTGGGTGGCATAGTGGTGGTAGAAACAAGAAGTCACCACCTCACCCTCAGTTGAAAATACGATTCAGTTTCCCATTATTATTTAATTAAATACGAAAGAATGCCTTCCCTTTATCTATCATTTTATTACCTTGCCCTGCTCAACTCGTTGAAAAGGCAAAAATTTGGTTCTCAACAAGTGATATCCTACTTTCTTACATATTAATTTTATAATTAGAAAATCAATGAAAAGTCGGTCTAGTGAGATGAAATATTAGATCACTTAATCACGTTTCGGATTCGAAATTTAAGAATAAAAAATATTATATTAGAAGAGCACTCCAAAAATAGGATTATTGCAGATGCTTGAACCGAATTAGTGAAACATAAATCCGAATACTGATGGTCTACTAACAAAGTAATAATAATAATAATAACAATCCGAAAAACACTCACATTGTTCTTTAATTTAATGATTGACCATTATGCTTCCTCTAGAACAAGTTCTTCGTCATCAAAACCTGTCTCCATTTCTAACTTAATATAGCATATATATTTTATCCAAAGCTCATTTGCTTTGAACTCCATTGAGTTTTTTTATACATAAGGGCTGGCTGTGCTTTTTTTTTTTTTTGGGGGGGGGGTGTTTTCCTACAAGGCAGCGTTCAAAACAGAGGAAAGTAGCCCAAAACAGGCCCCACTAGGGGACAAACTCAGGCAATACAAAGTGAGCAAAGCAACAATCTCTACAACAAACATCGAATAGATACACAAAGATGACAAAAAAACCAAAAAAACCTCAAATGCAACTTAACCCAAAGCAGACTAAAAACCACCGAGACGGATTCGAGGAATCCTCCGAGGCTGTTTCATCACAGAAGAGGCTCTACCTACGACCATTTCCCCAGGCCACCCTCAGACGGCCTCAAGAAAGGCCTGCTAAGTCTACTTTTAGTGTGACACGAAGGGCAAGCCCCGACCTGTCTTGCTTTCTTTTACCTTCGACCCAAATGTTTCCACGGGCTGCACACTTATATCTGGACTAGACCACCAAGTTTCATCGAGCATAAGTGAAACAGAGAGTTCTTAGAACTTGAGAGTGGATAACACAAAGTATATCTGACCATGGTGTGTTGGAGGGGCTAAAGAAGATCAAGTGGTTTGGGTGCACCATCTACAATAAGTTTTTCATACTTTTTATGGTAAGATATCAGTTTAATGATTTGATGACGATTGCTTTGTGTCTTCTTTTTATCTTAAAATTTTATTCTAGCCTTCCAGCCTTAGTGATGTTACATTCCTCCTCTAGCAATGCTCTGATTCCATGCCCAAAATCTAGTCTTAACATTACATTGTTACCAAGTACCCAAGAGCTCCAGAATAAAATCTACTTGCATTATAGAAGCCGTTAATAAACCGGTGTTCACATCCCCCAGACAACCACGAATGACCACATTGATGCCTGCTCAACCACTGAAGGTGCATTCTAAAGCTCAAATGGTATCCAAACAAGCACGAGTCGCATAGCAACGCTCTACTGGGATTACACAGAATGACGATCCAACACTCATTTTCATTGCAAACTTGAGAGGAATTGTAGGTTCCAATTACACATTTGTAGCTAGCAAGGCTCAAACTCTAGAGGAATTGTAGTTGCCAATTACATATTTTTAGTTAACAAGGCCTCTTAGTCCCAAACTCGAGACCTATAGGGGAAGGGAGATGCCAGTTGAGGTATAGCTGATCAGTTGCTTCTTAGTCTCTAAAAAGTCATTAAGGTGCGCCTCGTAGAATATCATACCCAACACAATTGTGTTACAATGGTCTCTGAAGTTTGAGCGATTGATTTTTTTTGGTCTAGATTACCTAACTCCAGCCGACCAAAATATTTGGGGTTTTAGTGGAAGTGGAGAAACATAAAGCCTTTCAATGGAGTTCTATTTGCAGCGGGAAAATGCAGATATAAATGTTGATCATAACTTTTAACTATACAACTTCGATTTCCATTCTGTTGTTAGTTCCCAATTTGCAGCAGTTCTCTCTCACACACAATTTTAAATGTGACTGTCAACAAAAGAAAAAGAAGAAAAAAGCCTTGGCCACATCTCTGATGGTCATTGATTAGAATACACTTTCAATAGAGGTTCATAATAAATTAGAACTAGAAACAGCTTATCCTGCGCAAAATAATCCCTTGTATTATCAGATCATATGTACAATCTATATAAATTACATCATTACAGAAAATTTTCCTATGAGAGACTCTGCTTCAGCTGCCAATAACTTAAGTTTCCACAGTGACCGCTGGGTTATCACCATTTGATGGGCTCTTTATATCGACAGCATTGTTTTTGGCACACTCATGAGGTTCACCATTAACCACGGAGGTATCACCATTTAATGTACTCATTTTATCGGTAGCATTGTTTATGGCACACTTCTGAGCTTCACCAGTTACAGCACTTTTTATGGCGGCATTAGTCTGTGGCACCAGTGAGAAGAAAAGTATTATAATAATCCAGATACGCCGGATAGGGAGGAAGAACCAAATGCTCAATCGTGGGCTAACAAACATAAGTTACCATGTCAATTTCAGCCTTGGTGAGGGGTTCTACCTTCTCAAGTGGAACCTTAGCAAGATCTCTAAGAACTCCCTGCAGACAGCGAAAGGGGAAGAACAATGACAAGTTATCAGAAAGTGGTATATATAAAATATATAAATTCGGTAGATCAATGACACAGGAATTCTTCTTCTAAAAGCATATTCAAAATAGTTTAGTACTGAAGGATATAAATGGATTAGAAACCAGACTACTATCTCCCTCCACATCAATGCTATTTAACGGTCAATGGCCTTTTCAGACCAAAATTTTGCCAATACTCAAATTAGTATTGAAGCAAAAACAAATCCTAATAACTGAGGTGATGCATTTGCTGAAAAACATCTTAAAGGGTGTATTTCATTTTGCTTTTCTTGTTTGGCATGTGCACTTGTGATAGAATACAACTGGTTGACACAGGAACGATGCACATTTGAACAAAACCCCTTCCCCCCGCCCTTGGGGGGGGGGGGCACCAAGAAAGGTGCCTCCCCCAAGGCCACACCATCAAGGAATCTACAAGTCAACAACCTCCACAAAGAATTCAAATTTCATAAAAGACAACCAGAAAAACTAACACTTGAAAGGGTTTCACTAACCCCTACAAAATCCTCAAATTCCACTCCCTCCAAACCAACCAAAACATGGCTAGAGCTAGCATCCTAAAGACTCCTTGCTGCACAAACTCTCACACCACTCCAAGCCCATAACCTACTTTGTACAGAGCTTCCCATCATACCTTCAAAAAAGAGAAAAACTTTTCCCATAGACAACGAATCTGATGCACAGTGAAGAAGCAAGTGGGCAGCTGACTCAAGCTAATTCTTGCACAAAGCACTCCTGTTTACTAGACATACTTTTATTTCCTTTTTTATTTTTCCCCAACTTCAGTAAAGATAAAGTAAGAGAAACTAGGGAAGATAATCTCAATTTTAGTATTGGTATATATTCTGAAACTTCTGCCTAAGCTTGCGACACCTAACCATACTTGGCACCACCCAAGCAAAACAAATTTAGAGTAAAATTTAGTCATAACAGAGAAGTACATACAGAACAAAGCCATCTTTCTTCCTACTAAAAATCACCTGGTTTGCAAAACCTGCGGCGCTTCCACTTTATGTAGATTATCAGTAGTAGGAAACCTAGAAGACACTACACTTCAACCACTGCAACATCTTTTACACATCCCACCAAGAAAAGATAGCACTGTAACTTCCCCTTTCAACACAATACAAAATCCAGAAAAAGGGGGGGATAACTTCAAAATCTGTGGTTAACTTGGTTTCACCACCCCTTCAACATCATTACACATAACGTGTCAAAGAAATCTAAGATTATCCATGCATTCGTTAGAAAGAAATCAAGTTATCCTATGAATTCTTACCTCCAAAAAGGAGAATGAAAAATGGTTTTGAAATTGAAATTGATACAGGGACTTTACGCTCAACCCCTAAAGCAAATAATGATTCCAAAGAAAAGCTTAAGCTTCAAAAATTGCTAGGCTTGTGTACTGCATCTTCAAAACTCAAACTAACATCAATGCTCCTATAGTTTTGACTATTGAGCTTCCAACTCAAATGCAACTGGTATCCTAATAAATTTTGATGCCTGGAGACTAATATTGGAAATGCAGATGAAATGGGAACAATGAACAACATGGAAAACTTTGAAAGCATAGGACATAGCATGGGAGCAAGAACAGATTCAAATTGGAGACAAGGGGCCTTGGTCCCCTCCCTCCTTTTTAGATACATCTCTGCATGGACAAGAAACTATAACATAAATGTGCTTGAATGTGTATGATATTGATCAAATGATATATTTGTGTATAAATACTTCAACTCAACCAAGAATTTCAGGAAACGTAAATATACAAATCAAAAGCTGCTAATTACAAAAATATTCACAGAGGGACATGTAAAGTTTTTTCCATAATCTATCATTTTTCTACAGCATCAGGTAGTCCAATATTAAGGCTGCTTACTAAAAGAATAAGAGAGACTAAAACATAAGCAGATTAATTTTTACAGTTATACATCAGCATTTTTAACCAAAAATAAATAAATAAATCAGCAGTAGCAGAATAATAGTGGGGAAAAGGATTAACATGAACAGGATTTAAATTCTATTGTTTGTATCCCTTTTATAAAAATGATATACATTTTTTGTCACTGGGGCGGCCACATCCTAGCATTATAGCTTGTATAGCTGTGTATTTAGCTGCATCTTACATTTAAAGAGCAATAAAAGAATTTGCATCTTTGAAATGTATACTCTTGTAGCTGGTGCATATCATCCATATCACCTACAGAGAAGACTGCCATTTAGAGAATCCAAACTTCCATCTTGGTGAGTGCCCTCAATTGACAACACAATATTTCTTAAATTAATTTAGCACAAAACATACTTCTCACGGATTACACAAACTATTTCATACTACGATGCATACCTTATTTGCCCATTTGAGACCACATGCATTGCAGAGAGTTCTTGGGCCAGCTGGTCCACGACGCATCATAGGGGTAGACTTTGAACTTATTCCGCAATGTGTACAACTGTACAGAGTATCATGGATATCAAAATGATCAGGTATAACATCTACTAATGACAAAGCTTAGTGAGTACAATAAAAGAATATATACGTCCACCAAGGGTTAAGTTGTTCCTTTGTGACCTTGAGGTCACGGGTTCGAGACGTGGAAACAGTCTCTTTGCAAAAAACTGCAAAGGAAAGGCTATGTACATATACGTCCACCCTTCCCCTAGCCCCGCAAGACGGGGAGCATTTTGTGCACAGGGTGAACTTTTTTTTATTAATAGCAAAAAGAAGAAAGATATCCTCAGCAGGTACAAAGAAATAAAATCGCTGAAGAAAACATTTAAATCATTCCAACTCAATAGCTATTTCCATTAACTGTTGTAATTCTAAGGAGATACTTAGTTCTGCCAAAATACTACAGATATTACCCGGAAACTAAGAAATTTGAAAAGTAAAAAATGATGTTTAATATACTACTCATATAACAATACAAATTTGAGGTTAAAGCCGAGATTTATCACTACTTTAGCTACTTTAGCGGCCTAGCCCCTGTCGAAAAATAGCTTGATGCCAGGATGATAAAAAGCTTAACGCCTGTCATTCTTATTACTTTTTTCAACAAAATTATGACAAGATGATATGCTAAATTTTGAGAAACACAAAATTGAATGATGCAAAGATACATCATCAAAATAATGTATAATGAGAAAACTTTAAGTCCTGTTTTTGTATAAATTTTTGAACAATTTAGAAAATCACCTCACCCCTAGGAATAGAGATAGGGACACAAGGTCATGACATGTCAAACATTCAAAAAACAAAAAGGACAGAAACATGGTTGGACACATCATAAAGCAATATTACATTTACATGTATAAACAACAACAACAACAACCTAGACCTTCTGTCTCAAGATTTGGGGTCGGCCACATGAGAGACAAATAATGAAATCGTAAAAAAAAAAAAAAACAAAAAAAAAATTTAGTTTGTGCGGATTCTCCTACGCCACTCATTCCTATCTAAGACTATCTCCTCAACTAAATCCATCACTATCATATCCTTACGAATGCATTGCATCCACGTTTTCAATGGCTTAGCTCTACGTTTTATTAATTCTCCTATATTTAAGTTCTCTACCTTCCTAACAGGTGCGTCCATAGGCCTTCGCTGCACATGACCAAACCATCTCAGATGGTATTCTCGCATCTTGTCTACAATTGGACTGACTCTCAGGTTATTACGTATCACGTCATTTCTAATTCTATCATTTCTAGTTTTTTCACACATTCACCTAAGTATTCTCATTTCAGCTACAACCATTTTTTGCTCTTGTTGCTGTTTAATGGCCCAACACTCAGTGCCATATAATAGAGCATGTCTTACTGCAATCCTATAGAATTTTCCCTTTAACAATAATGGCATCGTACGATCACAGAGCACTCCAGATGCCTTTCTCCATTTCATCCAACCCGCTTGAATTCTATTATTGACATCTCCATCTATATTACCATCATTTTGGATGATGGAATCAAGATATCTAAATCTTTCACTCTTTGGGACTTCTCTTCCTTCCAAACTAATCGTTTCATCATTATCCTGATGGTTGTCACTAAACTTACACCTCATATACTCAGTTTTAGATCTACTCAATCTAAATCCTTTAGATTCTAACGTATCCCTCCATAATTCTAATTTAATACTGATACCTTCTCTAGTTTCATCAATCAAAATTATATCATCTGCGAATAGCATACACTATGGTATTTCATTTTGAATATTTTTTTGTGATTTCATCTATCACTATTGCAAATAGTAAGGGACTCAATGCCGAACCTTGATGTATATGTATATAATTTAAATGACACTCATAATTTTGCCTATATGCATTACCAAATCAGTGGGTAAGAAATTTATGTATTCCAAACATTACGCTTATTCCGATTTACAATTTAAACAAGAGACTCATGAAAGTATATTAAGCTATATGGGGGTTCTATTTCTTTAACAATTTTAGTGTGTTCAAAAGGTGTGTGGTGTTGAAAAGAATGATAAAAAGCTGAACATACTACATGGTCCTTTTTATGCATCACAGATCTCATAGACTCATACAATTCTACCGATAGAAAAGTTCAAATTTTCGCATGTATTAATATTTTGTCACATCACCAAAATTCCTGAAAGATTTCAAAAGTAAATTGGTATTTCTCTGCCCCTGTCAAAGCTACAACATTCATCGACTTGGTGAAGAAGAACAAGAATCCTCATCTGTTGCAACTGAACATGATGAAGGGCATTGTTGTACCATTAGTAAATTTTTGATTATTTAGAGTTAAAGATTTAAGTTCTAAATAAGATCAAGTTCAATCATAGAGCCACTTCAAATAAAGAATCAGGGTGCAAAGTGGAGTTTAACACGAAGGATAAGATTCTGACTTGCAACCTGAAGTAAAATGGGGGTATTCCACAAAAATTTCTCTACATATTTCTGACTTTTAGCAAATAAGCAATATGAAAAAATTGAAAAGATTACTTGAATAATTACCTTCTAAATTTTGGGGTAAAATAAAAATTTCAAATAAGAGAATTTTTACGATTCAAATTCTTAATAATTTGAACAAAATATCATTCAATATGTATCACAAAGCTTTTCTAGAGATATTTAGTGCATAAAAAATTGCACCAACACATTATGTCGTGTTCGAAACCAACACAATTCTTTCACACTATTGTTCTTTAACACAACACGCCAGAACAGTTTGTAATCCATTATATTTAATTTTTTTATAATTCCGCAGTGTCACCAAGTCCATGTAATGTTGTGCCAAATGCCGTATGACTTGTGCCGTTGTGCATGAATCATAGGTTAGTACAGTTGATTGGTCTATGAGTGTAAATTGTACAACTGTTTTATCCTATTCTGTTGTATGCCTCCCATCTTCCTCACAAGAAGATTGTTACTGGTGCCCTCCATCTCTGCTTTTGAGAACATTCCTCGTCCATGTTCTCTGTTATATACCATATACCAATTCAACTCTTAAAGTTTATACTAAACATTTCTATATTAAAGTTTAATTTAACATAACATACTTAACAATATTTCATTCTCTAGAGCTCTGTCCAAATATAATATTCAGCATGCATATATATACACATAATAGAACACAGCCAAAAGTATAGATGAAGACATATACAAGATACGAGCATTATAAAGCAAAAGGTGGAGATGACGATGTTAAGGTGGATGTGCGGACACACAAAGATAGACAATATAAGAAATGAGTATATTAAGGAGAAAGTTTGGGTTGCGCCTATCGAGGAAAAATTGAGGGAAACATAATTAAGATAATGTGGCAGCCGATAGAGACTCCAGTTAGGCGGTGCGAGACTATGACAAGTATTTATATTAATCGATAGAGAGGGAGACATAAGAAAATTTGGATAATAACAATAAAACATTATATAAATTATCTAAATATAGATGAAGACATAATACAAGATAGTATAATAATACAGAAATATCCATATTGCCGACCCCACTTAGTGGAATAAAAGTATAATTATTGTTGTCATATAAAAAAACACAATCATTCAAGTGAGCATGCGATATGAGATAAGAGTACAATGGCATATTAAGATCCATACAGCCGACCCCACTTAGCGGGATAAATGTTTGGTTGTTATTGTTATTGTTGTTGTAGTATTACCCAAAAATGTGAAGTTTGGTAAATGAATGTTGAAATTATGAAAGGAAGGAACATTAATGTCAATCAAGCAATAAAGATTATGTAAAACAAAAATGATTTTAGCAAACATTGAATTTCTAAGCATGGGGACCATACTTTCCCTAGTAACCTTAATGATTGTAATAAATTGAGTTCTCTAGGCTATCTACCCATAGTTATTGCCCCAAAGGCCAAGAGGAATAGCTGGGAACAATCTACTCTCAACAGATTGGATT
The DNA here is from genome assembly GCA_037126225.1 of Dillenia turbinata. Classification (NCBI taxonomy): domain Eukaryota; kingdom Viridiplantae; phylum Streptophyta; class Magnoliopsida; order Dilleniales; family Dilleniaceae; genus Dillenia; species Dillenia turbinata. The sequence goes on along the minus strand of JBAMMX010000002.1, from coordinate 12,247,580 downwards.
TGAGGTCGTCCAAACCTTGTTTTGCCCCCATAGAAAGCCAATCCCGCATTCCTTGTGTATGTAACTAGGAGTAAGAGAAACAAAAAGGAGGGGGGAGGGGGAGGGGGAGGAGATTTTAGAATCTACAAGAGGGGTATCTTAGGGGTGACATGAAGGTGTTTAGTTGGAATATCAGGGAATTAGGGGATAGAGGGAAGAGGAGAAAGGTTAAAGAAGCCATCTTTAGAGTCACCCCTATTTATTTAGGAATCTAAATTAGAGGAGACGGATGTAATTTGGTCAATTGCATCTGGGATTCTTGGTTTAAGGGCTGGTAATGTCTTCCTTTTAGTGGTTCTTTGGTGGGATAATGGTCATTTGGGATAAGCCTCCACAAAACCTTTTTCTCTATCAATTTCATTCCCTTCTTCCCTAAAGTCCGATGCTCTGCAAAAATCAAGAGATCTTTCTCTGGTGTTAAATGTGCACAGGGGCAAGGCTTCGGGAATTATGGAGGTCACAACATGTAGTCTATAAGCAACCTAATACAGCAGAAGGGCCTTCAGAAGAGCAGAATGGGAGTTGGCTGCAAAAGGGGCTCCCAACATTGAGTCAAGCTAATGGGTTTGTCTAAAAATGAAGGTGTTCCTGGTGACAGAGTGGACAGCAACTCTGAGGATGATTTGTTAAGTATTATGGGGTTTATTGATGGGCTATACTGGTGGAAATTAAAGAGCATGGGATGAATAATCAAATGAGACAGATGTAGAGGCTGTAAATGAAGAGCTTTTATTAGTAAAATCAACTTTACGGCATGAATTTCAGATATATGATGCTTCACGTCAGGTGATAGCTCTAAAAGATTATATTAGTAGAATCACCGATGCATGGGTATTGACAGTTTAACCACCATGGAGTATTCTTCAAGCGTTGAATAGGGCAGAAAATCTTTTTCTTCTACTTCTTTATCACCAGAACTTTGACTGTCAAAGTAAAACAAAGTACTCCAATTTTGTCATTCTACATGCGTTCACAATGTAAGTAATAAAACCAACTTTGTCTTTGTAGGAACCCTTGTTGATGAGCACAGCTGTTCTAGAAACCTTAATACCATCACAGAATTGAGTTCTTTGGGTAATCCACAAAGAGTGATAGCCCCCGAGAGTGATAAGGATAACCGGGAACAACCTATCCTTAACAAATTAGATTTAAGGTTTTCTATTTGTTAGCTACAATGTATGTTTCAATCATCATGACAGAAAATTAATATTATGCCCCTGCCTCAAATTTAACATTAGTCAATAGTTTAAAATTTTCCCACCTTGCCTTAATGGCTTCCTGGAAACAAAATATTCTTTTAAAAAAATAAATAAAATAAAAGTCATATCTCATCTATCCTCTAACAAGCAAAACTACTACAACAACAACCCGAACCTTAATCCCAAAATTTGGGGGATAACCAAAACTACTACACACAATAAATAATCTCCGCCTATATACATTGCAGAATTTCAAAACTTCAAAGCTCTGCTTCAACCTAAAAATGCAAAGTGTGAGGAAAAAATAGGCAGAAGAATACGAAACATAAATAAACCATGACTAAACACCATGCAAGTGTGAGAAATCATCTGACTTTTGTGCCTACCGGACTTTAGTCCCCAGCTTACAGGAAAGAATTGATTTGGAGAGAGTAGAATTAGAAATCAGTCCAAGAATTGAACATCATATTTCTATTGTTTTGACGTGAGTAGATTACAGGAATAAGCAGGGTAGGCAGATTACTCTGTATAGGTGGGGGGATTATCAATAAAGGAATTCCACGCAAAGAAGTGAAACATAATAGTAAGATCGAAAAGTGGGGCAACCGATCTCATTGCCACAAACAAGAAGCAATTTTAGGAAACAAAGTACCGGACATAACAGATATACGTCGATCATTATTTTCACTAGAACGAAAACCATTCTTACCACAAGCTTTAAATAATATGACCACATCTATCATTACGTGCGATCATCTCCACTATAGAAAGAAAAAAGGAAAGAAACACTAGGAATGTAAATAGTAGGAAAAAAAGCTTTCTACATATTATGTATCGTCCAAAACAATGATTTGTATCAGCCATAGCAAAAAATGAAAGAATGAAACTCCATATAAGTCAAAATATGAAGAAATAGATATGCCTAGATATGTTATTCTATGGATAATCTAATTGATGGAGGAAGCAACGTAAAGATAGGGAGGTTTTTGGCCAATACAATAAGAATTGTGTTGAGAGATGCATGTTTTATTCTTCCGTAATTTATACAATATAATTAGGGAAGATATTTGGCTTTATTAAGTTAGGGCATATAATCAGGAAAATCTTCTTTGATTTATATACGGTCAAAGATTTTTGTATTTAGATTTTCCATTTTTTAGCTAGTGTTTTTATTTTAATTCATTGTATGTGTAAATATATATATGGCTAAAACTATGTAAAAAGGTGTGTGGAGAAATACAAAAACTTCTTTCATTATTTTCTTTTTCACCAAGTATCAGAATCTCTTTGCTCATCCCATTTCTCCATATCTCCCTTCTTAACCAAAAACCCTTTCAACCGATCAATTGCGTCGAAAACCACCGAAACTAGTTCTGTCTTAGATGTGTCTTCAACCAAGAATCCTACAGTAGTTTCAATGGGTGATTTGCAGAATATACAAGCAATGTTTCGACTGAATGGAAGGAATTATTTGAAGTGGTCATAGCTGGTTTGTACGTTTTTGAGGGGAAGAGGCAAATTGAGTCATTTGCTTGGAACAGGACCTGGAAAAAAGGATCCAAGGTTTGCTTTTTTGGGATGAACAGGATTCTCTAGTGATGCCGTGGTTGTGGAATTCAATGATTCCAGAAATATGTGACACATGTATGTTCCTTGGTACAGCCAAGGAGATTTGGGATACGGTCAAACAAACCTATTCCAAAGTTCATGATGCTGTCCAAATTTACAAAGACAAAAATCTTGGCGACCAAACAAGGAACCTGTACGGTCACAGGGTATTCCAGTCTCTTGCAGGGCTTATGGCAGGAGTTGGACCATTACAGGTGTATTGAGATGAAGTGCAGCATGGATGTAGCAATTCTCAAGAGGGTTTTTGAAAAAGATCGTATTTATGATTTTCTTACTGGTCTTAATGTTGAGTTTGATGTTGTGAGAGTACAGATCTTAGGAAAAGAGGATCTGCCATCTCTAAATAAGACTATTTCAATAGTCCATGCTGAAGAAGGAAGGAGTGTTATGCTCGAGCTCAAGCTGCAGATGGATCTGTCCTAGTGACAAAATATGTTAAAATTAAAGACTTGGTCACATTACAGCCCACTGGAAGATTCAACAAGCAGGATGACTCAACAAAGCCTCCCATCAAGCAGTCAAAAGACTCTCTTTGGTGTAGCTACTACAAAAGACACCGTCATACGAGAAAGACATGCTGGAAACTCAATGGACGACCCCCAAATATGAACCAGAATTTCTCCAGTAGGACTGAAAGTGAAGGAAGACAAGCACATGTGGTCAATGCTAATTCAAGTAGCGAAGAAAATCCACAAAATTCATTTTTTTGAATTGTGCAGAGAAGATATTGAAAGGTTAAAGAACCTTTTGGGATCACTTGAAAAACCACCCATGGCAGGAACCAGGCACGAAGAGGATGATTGGACATCCCAGTGAAAGAGATGGTCTTTAGCATTTGGAAGGACGAAGTGGAAATGCTGGGGGGGGGGAGACCTCTTTCATTTGCACACCACTCATCTCAATCAAAGATCAATTAGCCAATGTACTTACAAAGGGACTGCCGAGCACTGTTTTCAATGTATCATCAACAAGCTTGGAATGGAGGATATCCATTAACTAACTTGAGAGGGAGTATCAAGAGATGCATGTTTTATTCTTCCCTAATTTATGTAATATAATTAGGGAAAATCTTTGACTTTATTAAGTTAGGGCATATAATCAAGGAAAATCTTCCTTGATTTATAAACGGTCAAAGATTTTTGTATTTAGGTTTTCCATTTCTCAGCTAGCATCCTATTTTAATTCATTGTAATTTATATTTGTGTGTGTGTGTGTGTATAGATATATTTGGTTGAAACTATGTAAAAAGGTGTGTGGAAAAATACAAAAACTTCTTTCATTATTTTCTTTTTCCACAAACTGCTCACTTGTGGCATGATATGAGATAAAAGTTAGGAATCAACTTATGTAATAGAGTCAATCCACTGAAGTATTGAACAGCAGTGTGGCATCAGATCCTAACAACAGTAAGTCTTTTCTCTCTTACAAAGGAAAGCCTTTTTCAAAGATTCCATAGAAATTTTTAAATGAACCCAAGCTACTTTTCAGAAAATTTTAAGACTCGAGGGAAATGCCTATGAAGAATGTGTTTATATAATTTATGTCAGGATAAAAAGATGCTACACTTGACACAATGGTTGTAGAGTGTGGGGAGGAGGAAAAAAAAAAAATAAAATAAAATAAAATAAAATTAACTCTAATTATACAACCCTTCTCACTGCTTCTTAAAGCAGAGTGTTTTGTGACTTTATACTTGCATGTATCATCGAGATGGAAATTCTGAAATTAAGCACATTTGAAAACAATTCAGTCTCATGATTTTGTAAAGTCTCTTGCCACGCATGCAAATTGGAGAGTGTTCAACTCCTTTCTATGACATGAAATAAATACGAATAATTTCTGGACAGATTTGTGTAAAATTCTCACGTAATAACTTACAAAGTTTCCTGCATGCCATCATCTTGCCTTGAGCCATCAGATGCATTCCAGCCTGAAGAAGCTGAGCCAGCATTTTCAGAGGCCACCTTGGATGACGTAAACTGCCCCTTCCTTCTCTGCATCCTGAAATTGAAGGCAAAGGTAAAAAAAAATACTTGAGAACTAAACCATGAAGCACGGACAATCGAAGGACATGGAAAACAACATAATGGGACACAAAACATTGATATGACAACGTAATATAAGTTTGCACTATTTGAAGTTTCAAATTGCGGTATTGTTGTCCTATCCAAGCATCATTTCCCACACAAATGCACATTTTTAGAAGTGTTTGTCCAACATAGGTGCTAAAAGATGACAAGGAACAATAACATCAAATAAAAAAAAAAAAAATAATAAAAACAGCTTAGTACAGGTTAGAAGCTCCTATGACACAGCACTACAGCAGTAAATGCCTCATCTTAATACTTATTAGCATGCTCACACAATTTACAACCATTCAAAGTAGACTGTCAGACAAAAATTCTAGATTGAAAGCATGGAGGAGAATATTACCACAAATCTATATCTGAAATAATGCAATACATACATTTGAAACATTGTGCAGGGTATATACACCAAAGGAGTGAAAAACAGCATGTCCCTGGGCACATAATAAAAATATAATAGTTGCCAAGGGCCTCTAGTACAGCCAGTAAGTAGAAGTAATAGGAAGGGAGCACAACTCAACCTTAAATCTTATGAAAGAAGTTCGATACAAATTAATCTGTCCTCTTCCACTCCAACCCCCTTATATATTAGAGAAAATATCATCAATAACAATGTGATTATTCAGCAAGATGCTTATAACCCTAAGAAGCTACATCCTTCCTAGCAAAGGTATAAATACCATGAATTCCCAAGAGTTACCAACAAGAACTTGGTAAGAATTATAGCATGAAATTAATACCTATTAATTCCCGAGAATCACCAACATGTACTATGTAAAAGCATTAGTGTTCACTACATCATTCTTCCCAGGTGAGGAAAAACTCGTCCACGAGTGAGTATTTTCCCGAAAGAAATGGATTGATTTCCTACAGAAGCCTCTATGTCGTCTACATCTCCATGAAATTCCGTCACATCTTGCACCTTGAATGTAGAAAGCATCTGATTATCATCAGGAAGCACGACCTTTATGCATTATCGTTAATTTTTTTTTTTTTCCAGAATTCGACATGGACCAATCTTCCTTTCAAGAAGTTTGTTGTAGGAGCCAGAAGGATAATGGCCCTTCTTCAAATAAACCCAAACTAGGTCACCCTCTTGAGAGCTTTGACTCATCGATGAGGATTCACAGTCTACTCATGCTGTTCGTTGATCTCCTCAAACTTCCTTGCAACCTCTTCATGAATCCTTGCCATGGTTGAAGCAAAATCTTCAACCTTAATGAACAAAGGAGAGTTTGAACTAGAAGTAAAGTTAAAATAATGCCTTGGAACATAGTCCTAAACTATCTTCAAAGGGCTTTTGCCACTTGCGCGAACTTGCGTTGAATTATAAACAAATTCAGCTTGAGGAAGAACTGAATCTCATTGCTTGGGCCTCTTTGCAACAAAGCTCCAGAATATAATTCGCAAGGTGCAGTTGACAACTTCATTTTGCCCGTGTGATGGTAAGCGCTGTTATAGAGCATGCTAGTGCCAATTTTTTTCATAAACATCTCCAAGGCTAAGGAATTAAGTGTTGTAACTAGGGATGCAAGTGGTTCGGGTTAAACCGATAATTCGAACCGTACCAAACCGAAATTTTCAGTTTGGTTCGATTTTTTTTTTTTTTTTAAATTCGATTCAAACCGAACCAAACCAAAATTATTTCGGTTTGGTTTCGATTTGGTTTTTTAAATTCGGTTCGGTTTGAACCCAAGAACAGAGACCCAAAAAAAAAAAGCAGGAGAAGAAAAAACCCCAGAGCAATTGAAAAAAAAAAGCCCATGCGCTTTTTGCACTGCATTTTTTTGTGCTTCAGCGCACTTCACCTGCGTTTTTTCATCTGCGCTGCACTTTATGCAAAAAAAGCCCATGAGCTATGCTGCGCCTTGCGCTTTTAACTACTATGATTTGCACAGTTTCCACTATCTACTATCGATGAGCAATAACCTTCCCTTGATAGTTATGTTTTGTCTGGATTACGTTGTGCAGAAGCAATCTTCGTCTACATCAAATTTTGCGTCAGCAGTGGCAAGAGTCTTTTGGATGACCAAAAGTTCACCCTATCTGGTTCAATAACTAGTTCAATCTCTCCATAACCATCATAAATTGGTTCAAGAGTTTCATCAACATGTTGCTCATCTTCTTCTCCTGCTAGATTCATCCATCTCAATGCCGGATCGATGGTCCCCTGCCATCATTTGAAACAGGTTATCTGATGATTAACTTGTCCAGCAGCTGAGCTTTTCAGAGTTGAGTTTGCCTACATCTTGACCTGAATTTTCAAGCCTCTTATTAGCATTCTTGCTGAGAGAAGATTCAGCTTTAAATGTAGGACAGGAGGTAGAGGAATCAACAAATTATTTGGCTTTGATACGACCATCTCCAGCCTCCACTTTCAACACAAACTGATAAGCTTCATGTGTGTCCATAATTTTTACATGTCCACTACATCTTGAATTGAATTCTTCAAACCATGGACATGCTTTGCCGTCAGCTGCTCTCAGATTAATGGACATCACTAAGGGCTAGAAAACTGAACAATTATTCAGTGTAATCGGTCACACTTTTTGCCTCTTGATGAAGGTTGTTAAATTGTGAGAGAAGGTACCTTTAGCAAAGTCAGGAGACAGAAATTTTCCTTAAGTCAAGAATTGAGATTTCCTTTCTCCCAGCTTGAAATCTTGGCTTTCCGAACTTGCAATTCTTGAACTTTGTCCCACAATGTAGACGCATATCCAGACAATCTGGTTGCCACCAATTTCACCTTCCTACTTTCAGGAGTATCTTGATAATCAGAGAACTTCTCCACAACACTAAACAAATCAAGGTAAAGTTCTTCTAATTGAAGACAACTATAGAATTCTGGAAACTCCATTTTAATGGCATCCCAATGTTGGAAAATCCTTCCATCCATGCCCCTCAACATGTTTGATGACCCAAAAAAGGATTCATTGTTGGATTCATCACTGAGGCACCGGTAACTTGAATTGTGCTCACTCTGAACTTGCAGTTGATTAAGTTGCAGAATGAGTTGTTCAGTTTGCCTTCAAAGTGCCTTAATTCCATCTCTTCTTTCTCTTAGTTCACCCATCATTTGGTTCTACTTGCCGCAGTAGACAACAGAAGGAAAAACTTAGACCAACAATGTTTAAAAGGCTCTCAAACCAAATAATGCAGCCACTAAGGACAAGAATCTGAAAGTAGCACCCCTCAACCTAAATTCTTATCAAAGAAGTTCAGTACAAGTTTGTCCTCTTCCTCTCCAATCCCCTCATCGACAAGAGTTAAAATTGTTAATAACAAGGTAAGAATTCAACTAAGTGCTTATAACTCCTCTACGAAGCTACATCCCTCCTAGTAAAGGTAATAATACCTAATAATTCCCAAGAGTTACCAACATGAACTTGATTAGGAGCATAAGTGTTTGCTACATCAGCCTCCACAGTTTCAAAGAGAGAAACAAGGAAATATTGTCTCAAGCTTCCTAGTCCTAGGTCCATATCAGATGAGATTACTGAAAATTACTAGAAAGTTTGGATACTAGAAACATTGGCATTCCTTTCTTCACCATTCCAACAAAGGCAGTGAGCTCCACCTCACAAGTTGCAAAATTTTAAATGCAATACAGCATGTTCCAGCAAAAGAGGTGCTAGGTTTTGTTCCCAATTACCAGTCCACTGTGAAAAGCCAGCGAACTCCCTTGAACAAGATTATCTTATTGCTTTAGCTTTTGGTATGTTCCAAAGAGATTCTCAAGAATTGCTCTCAGAAAGTAAAAATATGAAATGTACATTATCTAACCTCCAAAAGAGCATTGATTCTTCAGAATTTTCATCCCTGACGTGCACTAAATTTCTATTATAAAGGGAATTCTACACAACCTATGTGGGACTTAGTTCAGTATCAAGATGTCATGATTCTTACGTACATGAAGAAAAGAGCTTCAAGGACTATCCAGTCTGCTCTCAACAAACCCTAAAATTCAGGATTTTTCAAGCATTTTTCACTTAACTTTTGAGCAATGTGAGTGTAACTTTTCCGGGAGTCCATATATAGAAGACAAGGTTGATAAGTAGCATCAAACCATGTAGTAATTTAACAGTAGAAAATAGCATAAACCATATCATGATCGCTCATAAGTAATTTGATAGAAGCTATCAACCTTGTTTTTTTAAAGCTTTTCTATAGGAGTAAAAAAAGCATGGATTTAGAGAGGTACAAATAGGATTGCTGCCATAGTGGACATCAAAGCCTATGATTAACAAGACCATGAAACCACATTAAATCAATTTTTGCCTAGATTATTAATGAGACCTCTAAGCACATAGGGAATACCTGAGTGCAACTTCTTTCCTCACAGAATAACGGATTTTCTTATCAAAACACCTCTCCTTTCTCTTCTCCCGAAACCGACTTAAAGAAGCAGCTCTCTGTGGTTGGCTTGACCTTCCTGGAAAGTCTCCCAGGCCCTAGAGAAAAGCTAACAATAGCATTTAAGGGAAACCGATACATAAAAATAATAACAGCAGCCTTAAGATAAGTACCCGCTGGTTTTGACCAACTGCAGACAAAGGAGTCACCGCAGAAGGAACTTCATAGCCACCCAGGAGTAACAATACGGCCTGCACCTGCAAAAATCAAATGAAGAAATATATTGAATGCATGATCTCCAATTAAAATATGATAAACCTAAAGAACTCACAAGTTAAAAAAATACATACAAACAAACAAAATGAAGAATGCAAGGACAAAACAAATTTATATGTAAAACAGTGACATTGTACATCCAAACAAACCAAACCAACAAACACCACCTGGTATCATAAAGCACTTGCAAAAATTAATAAACCCCTTAGTAAATATGAGCTATACAATGAAGAACATAAAAGGGACTCCATTGTATCATAGGGTGCATCTAAACTTTAGCACTTCCTTTTCTTATGGGAAAATAGAGAACATTATCAAGAAAAAAGCAAAAAGAGTTCCAAAAAGTTGCAATAATATGTGGTCTATAGAAGGATATCAGAAAATATTAATGACGTCTAGAAAGAATGAAGTTCAGAGAGCAGTTCATTATCTTTCCAAGTCCCAAAACATAGTATGCAGGTGGTAGGCTTAAGTAAATACTTAAGACTGCTATATAACGGTAGCCTGCAACCGTGCATTCATTTAGATCCTTTGGATATTTTTGCACAATGGTTTATTAATGAGTATATCTAAGTAAATGTTAACCACTACAAGAACAGAAAAAAAAAAAAAAAAAAAGCATTGAAGCATTGGAATATCATAATTGCTTGTTCAATTAAAATTTTCATTTTTGTTTCTTTTATTCGCATTTTGTTAGTTCCTTCAAACAAATACTGAATTTGGACCACATTTCTAGTGCTCCAAATAACACAATTACCATGTTTCAAATCACACAACCTGGATAGCAAATCTTTAAGGTTGAGTTTGGATGGATAGATTTTAAATCTTAGTAGATTACCGACTGACAAGAATTAAAGTTTGGTCTCTTTAAATTCCAATATTTCAAATTACTTGCTTGGACAACTTTGACAAATAGCAGAATTTATCTCTGGTTTACAAATATTTTTGTTTTGGATGTGATTAGAATTTGGCAAACAATTTACTAACATTTTAATTTGTGAAACAATAAATTTGAGGTTGTCTGAGTTCAACCTCCTATTCTATTACTATTAATGTGAGCCCAAAAATTCGTTTTTGGCTTCTCAAGAATTGCGGCAAGAAGATCCTCTTTCTCCTTTCCATTTCACCCTAGGGGTAGATCCTTTGAATCTATTGAAAGAGAGGTTCGAGACAATGTGTTCAATGGCTTTAATGTGGGGATGATGAGATTTCTATTTCATCTTCAATTTGCGGATAACACTATCATCTTCTTTAAAGAGGACATCAAGGGCTTTAAAGATATCATAACCTGCTTAACAACAGCAGCAACAACACCAACAACATCCAAGCCTTTATCCCACTAAGTGGATCAACTATATGGATCATTGTATACCATTGTACTCTATTTCATATCGTATGCTCACTGGATACGTTACTTACAAGAAGCTCACTTTTGGCCATATTGATCTTAAGCCTAAATAGTAGATAGTGGAAGCTGTGGATAGAAACAAATGGAAGAACTAGCCTAGTATAGCAGAGACAAGACAATCTCCCTATCATTTCTTTAATCCCATGCATTAAGTGCTTCAAAAGGAGTCTCTTCAACTAACATCCAACATGATTTTTAAGTCATAATTGCTAATCTTTATCATTTTCCTAGATGATATTTCTGGTTTTCTTCGAGAATAAATACCCTATCTTCCTTTTATGCAACTCCTTTCACCCTTTCCATATAACTTCTATTTTATCAAAAATTATTCAGGATCAAATGAAAATCTCTATTTAATAGAAAAACAAATACATGAGAATGCACTCTGGTGCATGCGATTTGTACACCACATTGAATTAAATCAACTGAAAAGTATATGAGGCGAAAATATTTCCAACATTGAGAACCCCTCTAAAAAACCAAAGAACCTGTATCTTCTTAAAATTAACCCTGTAGATGGCAAAACTCATCAAAATTAAGATAATACCATAGCCCAAAAGAATGAACATCAAATGACTGAAAGCACACACCTAAACTTAACAAACATTACAATATTCCACCAAAATTGACAACACCAATAAAAACTGAAACATGTTCCTCATCTCACCAATACACAATTAAACTTTAAAGTTTAATTGTGTACAACAACAACAAAAAAAAATTGAGTTTTAATCCCAAATTTTGAGATCGGTTATTTGAGAGACCAATATAAGAGAGAGGAGAGAGAAAAACATAAAAAATAAAACAAAATAACATAAAATTAAAATATATTTTTGCTTTCAAACTTTAATTTTATGTTATTTTATTTTATTTTATTATTTTTTCTCTCCTCTCTCCTTTCACCTGTATTGGTCTCTCAAATGGCTGATCCCAAAATTTGAAATTAAGGTTCAGTTTGTTATCGTTGTCATACAAAATTAAACTTTAAAACACTGCCAAAGGCACAAAACCCAAAAATATGGACATACTGACGTAAAAAACAAAATCCAGGATCATGGTATTTCATCTTCTTTTGTTTCCTTGAAAGGCCATTACTTGCATGTTAGTCATGTGAATAACACACCAAAAGAATGAACAAGAGGATAAAACACATGTAAACTTTAAAACATTACAGTATTTTGCCAAAATCAACTAAATACAATTCATACTGAAACCTCTAAAACATAAGTCACCTATCTTTAATGTACAAAACGTGATTGAACCATATGCTACTAGATGCACAAATCAAGCAACACGGTATAAAAATAAATAAATAAATAAATAAAAAGAGGAACAAGGCATCCATGTGGACTTAGTTTATGGCAAATTATTTTCTGTGTTTTGCTTTTGGGCTAATAATCAAGTTTCTACCATGCGAATAACAAATAAAAGTTTAAACAACTACACAACACAGCATTTAAAAAAAAAAAAAAAAAAAAAAAAAATCCTAACTGGAGCCATAATACTTGCTGCAAGCATATCACAAAAACCAGGCAAGCCCAAGAATTTGAGGATAAATTCAGTTTATAAGAGTGGAATGACACAAAAGCACACAGAAAAGCTTCAAACATCACAACATTCTGGCAAGATCAAATGAACCCAAATAAAATTAAAACCTTTAAAACATTAACTAGAATGCACAAGCAAAATTATACTCCGCTAACTCAACAAAACCAAATAACATATATTAGACATACCACTAATGGAACTCTAATCATGCAAATAACTGCTACCCCGCAATAGAATTAAACTCAAAACCCACAAAAATAACATGAAGAAAACCAGTCAAACCCTACAAAGTTGTAATTAAAAAAAAAAGAAAAGGAAAACCATACTTTTTCAGGCGAAACAGAATCAAAGACATAAACCTCCCCCTGGAAAGAGAGAGTCAATTGATCGGCCGCAGTGCTGGCAGCGGCAACGGTGGCGGTAGCGGTAGCGGCGGCGGCAGCAGCAGCAGCAGCCGTAACAGGGGTAAACTCGGAAAGATGAGGGACATACAGGGCATGAGAAGTCGTCATCTCTTCAACTCCTCCATTCGTGGCGGCTATCGTAACCGAATTATTGTCATTGTTGTGACTGTGAGGATTCGAATCGTAGCGAAGGTGATGTTGAAGGTCGTCTATGGACTCTTCCTCGCCGACGGCTTCGTCTTCTTCGTCCTCGTCCATTTCCGTGTGTACATTCATTGCTTCTGAGTTGTACATTGATGCATGACGTCTTGATTCCGGCATTTTTCCAGCATTACAGCTTCGGAAAACAGAAACCCTAGAAATTATTTGAAGAGCGAGAAACGAAACCCTTGAAAAAAATTTTGCTTTTCTGAAAGATAGAGAGAGAGGCAGAGAGATTCAGGTGTTGTAGAAAAATGTTTTTTCTCTTTTTGCAATTTTGGAAATAATAAGGTGTGGTCCGAGAGAGAGAGACACGGGAGAGGAAAATTTGGGGGACGATGAGTAATGGGAAATTGGGCTTGGAGTTGTATTTATTTACGGATTAATGCCACTGACTGAAGGGGAAGTCGTTTTAGGAGTGTGGGACGGAGTAGTTTTTTAGTTGGACTAAAAGTACAATTTCTATTGGAGCATAAACGAGAGACAGAGAGAGAGGTGCTGTAATGTTGTTGGAATTATCATCTTTTGGAAATAGTTGTTATAGTTACAAAAATTTATTGATTTTGATGTTAGTGGTATATAATGAATTTGATATTCCATATAAAAAATATAAATCAAATATATATATATCAATCAAAAATAAAATATTTATAACTGATTAATAAATATATACAATTTATTATATATAAATTATAATTTGAGAATTTTTTTATTTGCGAAAGATGATTTGTCTTGATTATTAGATACACTCTAGGTACAATAAAAATTAATGCATTACTAAATAAAATATACAAAGTAATTTTCTTAAATATATTATGAAACAAAAATTGATATTCAATAATCTTTTATAGTTTATGTATATTTAATTTTGATTGTACGCTAATGAATTTTGAGGTGACATTTATAGATTTTGATATATTATGAATGAAATTATTTATAAATAAGAAGTTTCATACACCGGTGTTGATAACTTAAGTTATGTTTTAAACATTCTCTCTCTTGTTTACAATTTCAAAAAAAAATGAAATTGAGGACAAAAACAAGAAGAAAATCAAACGAAAATGAATACAATATATATATCTCTTTCAATTCTTCAACCGAAAATTGATGTCACTAGGGTTTGAGAGAAACGATTAGATGCAGAGTTTGGGGAGAAGGGCTACAATTGCCCCTTGACCTTTTTTTTTAAAAAAAAATATAGATCCCTTAATTTATTAATAATGCCTCTAATAAAATTTTTCCCCTCATAAAAAATTAAAAATAATTTTGAGCTATCATTATTTCCATATATTTTTTTTAATATCATTTTGGTAAGCAGTCATACAATATTCATGTATTGTTTCTATTATGAAAACACAATATAATATTGACTGTTTATTGAGAGAGTATGAGTATCATATTTGCCTCTATATAAATATGTACCATCTATTATATATTAAATACAAAATATTTCTTAATTTCTCTATTTTTTTTCTATTTCTTGTTTAAAAAAGAAAAAAAACTTTTGATTTAAAAAAATGAAAAATTCTAAAATTCAATTATCTGTTAAACGAAATTAAGTTGAGAGAAATGTTTCAAAATCCCATCATTTCCATATTTTTTGTTGATATCACTTTGCTAAGTTTCATTCTCATGATATTTTTTAGTACTATTAATGGTTTTACATAATCATATTAAAAGTTACATAATTGACATGCATACTGATAAGCGGTTTTGGGGACTCAAAGGAATTGGAGAGTTTTCTGAGAAGATGGTTGAAACAAAAAATGCATGTTTCATTTTTTAATTAATTTGACATTATTATTGTCTATTTTTGTTATAAATATTGTGAAAAATCTACTAATAATAGAATAACGAACCAATAATTAAAAAATTATTTTATATTATTAATCGAAAATGATACCTTTTCAACTACTAAAAATAAAGTAAATGTATTTTTTTTTTAATTATGTCATCACATACTTTGTTTTTAATATTTTTAATAGTTATATTTTTTTTATTCTACTATTAATTTTTTATATAAATAAATTAATATATTTATATACTCTCGTGCATATTTTGTCCCCCAAGTCAAGTTATGGCTCCACCACTACCCTATATCATCCCAAAACCCTCCAAATTCATTCTTTTGCAAAAGTCAAAATTCTCATTTTTTTCACCATCCCAAATCCAAACAACTAAAAAATGAATTAAACACTAAAAATCAGAGAGAAAGCAAACACATATTGAATCTCTTGCAAGGCTAAATGATGATTACTTTTTCTTTTTCTGACAATTTCAATCCGAATAACATAACAAAGAAAATTCATATTCCAAAATCTTGTTCTCTCTTTTCAATTTGCTTCTATCATCATCATCATCTTCTTCTTCTTCTTCTTCTTCTTCCTTCACACAAGTCTTTCAATTCCGACAACATTTTCAATCTTCCTCTTTTCAAATCCAGGTTCTAGGTCGACAATAGCAATTCGATCGAGAGAGAGAGATAGAGAACACACAATAGAGAAGGAGATTGAGTTGCTAGAAGTTAGAGGATGTGTCTTTTCTCATGCAGTTTGCAGACAACATGTCTTTTCTCATATAATTTGTTATCGGAAACTTGGTCGGTGGAGCATGATAGAAAAAGGTAAAACCAAAAAGTTAAAATCTTTGTCATGGATAATGTTTCAAACTTAAGATGTGTTTTTTTTAAAAAAAAAAAAAAAAAAAAAAAAGTCTTACTAACAGATAGTGATGACCCCAAAATTAATATTTTTTTTTTTTTACATTTTTAAACATTATAATTTGGATTTGCTGTCAAATTTGAGTTGAGAATTTTAACTTTATATCAATTTTCATTTATTTTATTTACAATATGAAAGAAACCAAGAAGGGTGAATAGATTTATTTGAATTATTTTGGCACTAATTATGGATTTAAATAAAAATTTCAAGAGTGGTGGTTAAAATAGAGCAGATAAGTTGTAGAGGAAAATAAATATAAAAACACAAGATTTTTATAATAATTCCACCAAATCCGATGTATATCCACTCCTAGAACTTCTTCTTGGATTTTTACTGATATCACAAGCATACAAACTTGATTACATATTCAATTTGGACTATTACAATATTTATCCGCAAACATTATTCCTAACCTTTCTCAGATTGTTGCCTTCTTTCTCTAAACACAAAACTATAAGTATCTCACTAGTTTTTAGAATTTTTTTACAGCAAAGAACAAAAGATACAAATAAAGAGACTTTGATCCTGTGACTATCTATAAGCTTATAACAGATTTTCACTCAAAAAAGAAAGATGGAATGAAAAACGTAGAGTGCTTCTTAAGAACAGAGTATTTATTGAGTAGCAAATTATTGTTTTTGTTTTTCAAAAAACAATCACTGTAATCATTTGTGCTACCCATTAATGTCTTTGCTATTTCAACATTTATATCTCTCTTGAAAGATCCGTTGAGCAGTAGGTGAGTTTGAATGTTAAACATAAATGTTCTTCACCTTCTTCAGAGTTAAGGCTTTCAACTGTTGTTCATTAAATGTTTTTGGTCATTACATTCTTAAAGGATAAGCAAATCTTGTTTTGTAAAAAGTTCAAAATATTTTTTGCTGCAAAAAGAGTGTTAGCATTGGGGGAGATATAAGAAATAAATATTGACTTCAAATTCAAATTAAAATGGATTTAAACTATATTTTGACTACATGTCACCAATAGAGTAATTTTTTATGGTTCAATTTGAAATATTTATATACACATAAGAGAGAGAGAGAGAGTGAAATAGTTTATGCACGTCAGCCTTTGGTTTGACTCAGTTGACTAGGGTGCACTATATCCTTGCTTGCGGTAGGCTATTGGAGCACTGTGGTAAACCGCATGTATATTTGCGATAAACCGCATGTGTATTTCTGGTCGACCGCATGTGTATTTCTGGTCGACCGCTTGAGCACACTACACTCACAGTAGATTGGCCAAGTGCGTGCAGTCAGCCATGCAAGCTCGCAGTAGATCAAAACTAGTGTGCGTGGTCGAGCACATATAGTGCTCGGTAAACTGCACTGGCCTGTGGTAGACTGTGGACCGCTCAAGCTTGCAATTGACCACGCTATCACGCGATAGACTGCTCGTGCATTCCAGGTTTGAGATTTAGCGATATTGGCACTTAACTTTAAACTCAATTTCCAGATTATTTTCAAATTTATTTTTCATTTAAATTTTAATCATCAAAATATAACTCCTATGTTGCCTACTTTGATAATTTTCTCTTTCGAACTATCTCCAAAGACCACATTTCCTCCTTTTTTTTCCTCTACATATGAGAATTTAGATGCATTCTTGGTCATATGTCTCAAACATCCACTGTCTAAATACCACATGGAGGGATCTAAAGAATTTTTTGATCTTAAGCAAACCTAATAGAAGAATCAATTATATTTTTGCCTTTGATATCCATGCTTTTTTTGATCTGGTTAAGAGTTCTCACTTGATTTTTAGGCACCAGTTTTATTATTACTAATTTGATTTTGTATTAGTATTATCAGTTGAATGTCCATTTTTAATGCAGTGAGTGTATCTTAGTCAATTAGATTTTAATGCATTTAAAGAGTTTATCATTAGTCTACATTGTTCAGATTTATATTCAATTCTCATGCAAATGTAACATTTATGTTGTTTAACATCTTTAGAGCTAGGTACGAAAAATTTTTATAGTTTTTTCTGAGTCTCATTTAGGTTGTATTCTAGACTAGTTTTGTCAAAAACTGTCCTTTGGCCTCCCAGAATAATATCTAATTTTTTTTGTCCTTATATGATTTCATTAGGATTATATTCTTTCCTTTTTGTTCTATTAATTCTTTTCTTAGAATTTTATTTTCATTGACATAGTTGTTTTCGATTTCAGTATACTCTGTTTTGTTTTGTAGTTGCATACATTTGTTCTTTTCAATAGTAAGAATCTCATACAGTTAATTCACTTTTTCTTTTTGAATTTTTATTTCTTTTCTCAATTCGATATTCATTAATTCAAGATTAGCATTTTTCTTTTTTAGTTCATTAGTTTTATTCTTAAGACTTTCAGTTCAAACATGTTTTTCTTTAAGAAATTATTTTTCTTGTTTATCATTCTTGATTCTTTAAGTGATTCAAGTAATGTTTCATGCAATTCAGTCATTGAGAAATTATTTTCATTAGAGTCTTAAAAAAAAGAGTCAGAAGTTGAGGTTACCTCATTGTCGGAAGGTTCCTCCATAGCATTGAAGCACAAGTTTGCTTGTTTCTCCGCAGCCTCATCCTCACTGAAGCTTGAGTTTTCATCGCTCCAGACAACAAATGCCTTCTTCTTTTTCTCTCCTTCTTGTCTTTCTTGTCAACTTTCTTTAAATGAGGACAGTCAAATCTGATGTGTCTAAACTTCTTACATTCATAGCATCTGAGTTTCTCTTTCTTCTCTGAACTTTTTGAACTTTGGTTTACTTCTATTTCTCCTTCAAATCATGAATCTTTTGAATCCGTCTGCCAGTAAAGCCTCATCTTCTTTATTGTCTTTATTTTCAAAATCGAAAGAGTTCTCCTCACTTTCAGCTTTGAGAGCTACTCCTTTTTCTTTCTCCTCTCTAACTGAGCTCTTGACATTTAGCTTCATCTTATGTGTTATCAAGGAACCTACGTGCTCGTTCATAGTTAGAGTATCAAGATTTTTCGACTCTTCAACTGCAATAACCTGGGGTTCCTAAGATTTTGGATGACTTCTGAGAACCTTGTCCACCATAACTTAGTGTGGTATGTCTTTGCCAAACAATCTCAACTCATTTGTTATCTTGTTGAAATGAGTCATTATTTTACTTACTTCCTTCATCTTTAAGGTTTCATATTCTTGTTTTAATAATTTGATTTTGCTCTTGCGAACTTAATTAGTTTCTTCGTGGGTTGCTATGAGTCTCTCCCAAATTTTTTTGACTATTAGGCACGATGAGATTCAATTGTATTCGTTGATGATCAGAGCAAGATGAAGAAGGTTGATGGTTTTAAAATTTGTTTGATAAACCTTTTTTTGTTTTAGAGTCATGTTCTTCAGCTTTATCGGTACACGGACACTATCAATTTCTTCATTTGGAAACTTGATCCTTTTTTCAATGATTTTTCAGGCAATTAGATCTTGTGTTATAATGAAATTACGCATTCTTTGTTTCCAATAATAGAAGTTATTTCCGTTGAAGAAGGGAGCTCTATTTGTAAAACAAGCCTTAATTAAAACAAAGTCTCCGTTTAATACCGTTTGAAGTTTTTTGAAAATGAGATAGAGGTATGGATCTTTGATCCAAGGTTGTGAGATCTAAAACTAGACATCTGCTTTGATATCAATTGAAAGAAATCTAAAGAGGGTTGAATAGATTTATTTAAATTATTTTGGCACTAATTGTGGATTTAAATAAAAATGTGATGGTTAAAATAGAGTAGATAAGTTGCAAAGGAAAATAAAGATGAAAACACAAGATTTTTATAGTGGTTCCACAAATCCGGTATATATCCACTTCTAGGACTCCTTCCTGGATTTTTACTAATACTACAATGATACAAACTTGATTACATATTTAAGTTGGACCATTATAGTATTTATCCTCAAACACTAATTCTTTAATTTTTTCATATTGTTGCTTTCTCTCTCTAAATCCAAGACTGTGAGTATCTCACCAATCTTCATAATTTTTTTATAGCAAAGAATAAAAAATACAGATAAAGAGGCTATAATCCTCGGATGTGAATGATAGATTTTCATTTAGAAAAGAAAAATATAATGGAAAACAGAGAGTGCTTCTTAAATACTGAGTATTGATTGAACAACAAATTGTTGTTTTGGTTTTTCGAAGAGCAATCAAGTGCACTACCCATTAATGCCTTTGCTGCATTGACATTTATATCTCTCTTAAAAGATCTGTTGAGCATTAGGTGAGTTTGAAAATTGGACATAAATAGTCTTCATCTTCTTTAGAGTTAAGGCTTTCAAATATTGTTCATTAAATGTTCTTGCTCGTTACATGTTCTTAAAGGATAGACAAATTGTGTTTTGTAAAAAGTTCAAAATGCTTTTTGCTGCAAAAAAATTATTAGCAGAGAGAGAGAGAGATAGGAAATAAATGTTGACTTTAAATTCAAATTAAAATAAATTTAAACTATTATTTGACTACATGTCACCAATAGAATAAATTTTTAAGGTTTAATTTGAAAAATTAATGTACACATAAGAGAGAGAGAGAGAGAGAGAGGAAATAAATGTTGACTTTAAATTCAAATTAAAATGAATTTAAACTATTATTTGACTACATGTCACCAATAGAATAAATTTTTAAGGTTTAATTTGAAAAATTAATGTACACATAAGAGAGAGAGAGAGAGAGAGAGAGAGAGAGAGAGAAATAACATATGCACATTAGTCTTTAATTTGACTGAGTAGACCGGGGGTGCACTGTATCCTTGCTTGCAGTAGGCCGTTGGAGCATTGCAGTATATTGCATGTATGTTTGTGGTAGACTGCATATATATTTGTGGTAAACTGTATGTGTATTTCTGGTCAATTGTTTTAGCGCACTGCGCTCATGGTAGATTGCACAAGTGCGTATAGTCGGCCACGCAGGCCTCGTAGTAGATCGAGCGTGTGCATGTGATTAAGCATGTATAGTGCTCAGTTGACCGTGCTGGCTTGCGTGATAGACCGCGTTGGCTTGCAGTAGACCACGGACTGGTCAGGCTCACAGTAAACTACACTGGCACATGACAGAGTGCTTGTGCTTCGCAGGTATGAGATTTACCAATATTGACATTTAACTTTAAACTCAATTTTCATTTTATTTTTAAATCAATTTTTTACTTAAATTTTAATCATGAAATTTTAATTTTGTCAACCCAATATTTTTCAACCAAAAATTTATAAAACATAGAGTTTGGTGAATAAAAATCAATTTTTTATTTCAAATTCTATCTTAAGCATATTTTCAACTTTTCTAAATGAACCAACCACATTTTCTTAAAAAAAAAAATCATTTTGTTATTAAAATAGTTAAAATAATTTAAGAATGCTCTCATAGTTTGGGAATAATTTTCTGTTATTTAAAAATAATAGTAGAAGTAATAGAAGTAGATTTCGATTCCCCCCATCTCGTGAATCCATGCCCCTAATCTCATGAATCCAACCTATTATTTTTGTGAGTTTGATGATTTCTCCTTTAATTTAGTCAAATTCAAGACATTTTTACCCTTTTCATAGGTATTAGTTGGTGGTATATTAAATTGCTATTCAATGAAAAGACAAAGATAATAAAATAATCTACGATTTAATAGTTATTAATTTTAATATAATTGGAGTCTAGCATTGTATGGTAGCTTAGCTCAAATTCAACCCACATTTATATTAAGGCCAAGCTTGAGCTCAACAATGGAGAAAAAGAAGCTTGCCTCCATAAGGAGAGAGAAGCTTTCTAGCCTCTTGATGGTAGAAGAGAGATGAAGTGAGAAGGAGACCTTGGTTCATACGTCAAATCACATGGGAAGATAATGGAAGAGAGAGAGAGAGAGAGAGAGAGAGCATTTGTTTTAGTGGGGGAAAAAAATGCAAAGTTAAATATGGATACATTTGTGAAGTTGGTAAAATAATTTATTGAATTTATATTTTGTATATAAAAAAATAGATATTAAGAGAATAATTTTATCTCTTAAATATTAATTCAAATTGAATTAAATTTAATATATTAATCAGATATAAATTATTTATTAAAAAAGTTTTATAAATGGATTAAGTAAAATCGCCATCATTACAAACGATTTTAAGTGATTGAGTTTATATTTTGTATATAAAAAAAAGATATTAAGAGAATAATTTTATCTCTTAAATATTAATTTAAATTGAATTAAATTTAATATATTTATCAGATATAAATTATTTATTAAAAAAATTTTTAAAAATTCTAAATGGATTAAGTAAAATCGTCATCATTACAAACGATTTTATGTGATTGAGTTTATATTTTATATATAAAAAAAATATATTAAGAGAATAATTTTATCTCTTAAATATTAATCTAAATTGAATTAAATTTAATATATTTATCAGATATAAATTATTTATTAAAAAAGTTTTTAAAAAATCTAAATGGATTAAGTAAAATCGCCATCATTACAAATGATTTTAAGTGATTGAGTTTATATTTTGTATATAAAAAAAAGATATTAAGAGAATAATTTTATCTCTTAAATATTAATTTAAATTGAATTAAATTTAATATATTTATCAGATAAAAATTATTTATTAAAAAAGTTTTTAAAAAATCTAAATGGATTAAGTAAAATCGCCGTCATCACAAACGATTTAAGTGATTGAGTTTATATTTTGTATATAAAAAATAGATATTAAGAGAATAATTTTATCTCTTAAATATTAATTTAAATTTAATTAAATTTAATATATTTATCAGATATAAATTATTTATTAAAAAAATTTTAAAAAAAATCTAAATGGATTAAGTAAAATTGCGATCATCACAAACGATTTTAAGTGATTCAAGACAAGAATTTTAATCGTCAAGAATATTTTTATTCCATTATTTTTATTATAATTTTTTTCAAAAAAAGAGGATTTTGCATTTTTTCCCCCTTTGTATCCGGATGAGACAGTCGGAACTTAATCACCAAAAAAAAAAAAAAAAAAAGGGGGGGGGGGCGTAAAGAAAAAGGAAAAGCGGATAATGGTATGATATAATATAACACCAGTAATAAGGCAACAGCTAAGGATGCTAGCTTGAGAGAGCCCATTCAAAGAGAGAGAAAATGAATGTAGAAGAAGAGGTTGAGCGTCTTAAACAAGAGATCAAACGACTTGGGAAACCCCAACCCGATGATTCCTACAAGGTACATTTTAGCCATTCAATTTTTTATCTCCGTATATACCCTTTCTTTTTCATTTCAATCCGTTATTTGTTGGGCTTTTCCACCATTGTCAAAATTGGTGTCCAATTTCGATGTTCAGGAACGACTTAGATCGATTGTGAAACTGGGTTTCTGATAGTTGTTGTGATCTTATCTGGGTTTGGCCTGATTGGATTCTGTGATCAACCGATCTGAAAAATAGCATAGTCTAGGGTTTTTTGTGTGATATTTATGTATGTGTGACTTGGGTTAACTTCATTGGGTCAATGTGTATGATCTCTAAAATTTGATTAGTACTTTGTCCTTTTTGCGATTGCCCAAAATTCTTTTTGGCTTTTTTTATTGTATTCAATTGTTTTAAATCTTCATTTTTTTGCTGAAATTGCTTTGGCATATAGTCATATCTTGGATGATCAATTGTAAGATTCTAGAATATCTTGTGGTTCAAAGTTTGTTGTGCCACACAATGAGAGGTGGCTCTTCTCCTATCCATAAATTTACCAACCCTGATACTTTGGGAAATCGATCCCACATTGCCTGGTAAGATGTCAAGAGGTATTTACCAGCTGAACTCGATGGCATTGACACCTGTGATTCTATTATGTTTTGGTGCCAACAATTTTGCCAAAAGGTTAGTAATATTAAGTGAACAGGAGTGTCATATTGCTGTCCAGTTTTGATTGCTTTTCCACCAAATGAAGTGTATAAGTTATGGTTGAGTAGAGAAAATTGGATAAAAAGATTTGACTGTGTGAGCTGAACTTGATTACAAAATAGTGGTGTATATGATAATAGTGTCCAGAAGTGTTGATTATTTTGGCAAATTGCATATTGGGTGGTCCCATTTCAGCACCTAAAGTCATACTGCTTTTCTCTTTGAATGTTAATTTTGTTGTAATATGGTGTATAAGTTAAGTCCACTAGTTTCTAACAAATGTCACTAAAGGTGTTATAATGAGTTTAGTTTAACATAATTTGTTCTATTTTGTGGGATTTAATATCCAAGTGATTTAAGTCTACTCTTTCTTGGTGGGATCATGGGAGGAGGGTGCATTTTTGAAGTGTTCTGTTGGCAGGAATTAATTAGCCCTTGATTTTGAAGGCTTGAGAGGGTTCCTTTTACTTGAACACTGCATATTGTGCAGAATATGTGGATCTGATGTCAGAAACGTTTTTGTATGCTCAATTGATAGGATAATATGAGAAGACCTGAAGTGAAACATGCACAGTGGCAGAGATCACCTTTATTTACATGATCCGTGTCACATTGTAAAAATGACTTATCTTGAAGCTTTTGGTCAGTGAGAATGCTTTGTTGGGATGGAAAATCTTTGCAATAAGTCAGCTTAACATTTATTATGGATTCTACTATATATTTATGGAAAGAACACTGTCTTGCTAATGATAATGCTGGCATCCTCATCAACATAGATGAACTTGTCAAAAGATTTGACAAGTACACGAGAAATTTCGTGCTATAAGATGTTTAACTGTTTAGCCCCTGGATTGAGTTGCTGGGAACTAGATTGGTTTCTCAGGGTGGAAGGGTCCTTAGATTATAGTTCATGCATTAAACAGACTGAAATTATGTGCAATTACAATTTTAGTGATCTTATTTTCTTCGATTTCCTCTGCAGGTCACTTTTGGTGTTCTATTTAATGATGACCAATGTGCAAACATGTTTGAAGCCCTGGTCGGTACACTAAGAGCTGCAAAGAAGCGTAAAGTTGTGGCATATGATGGTGAGCTACTGTTACAGGGTGTCCATGACAATGTTGAGATTACCCTTAAAGCCTTGCCACCGGCAACGTCAAGTTAATGGGGTAGAATGTATGCATGGGCTGTTTTGTTGCTTTCTACATATTTATGTTGTTGGAGTGAAGCAACTATGTTTGAAAATAAAGTTTTGTTTTATTTGTGGAAACCTTATTTGTCATCCAAACAATGCCCGAACACCAAAAGTGGTTCATGATGCAGAAGCAATATTGCATGAAAAAGAGTTGCATTCTCTCTCATGATGATGATCACCCTCTCTCTATTTTTCTCTATTTGCAGCAGTGCAGGGCTATTATGTTGAAGAGATGATAGTATTTAACCTTCATGAATGAGTTTTTTTAGAATCATCACTCACATTAAATGACAACGCTGGTGGTATGCGTCACTGACATAATAAAGGCAGCACAATTCTTGGTGTCATTTCTGAGGGCATAGCTTTGTTCTTGTCACCCATCTTTACCGGACCAATCTCATGTTATGACAGTTTTGCTCCTCGACAAACTTAGACTTATATTATATAAAGAAGTGCTGCATGCCCAGCCAATTCAATTCTTGCATCCTCTTCTGTCCGAGCCACCGTTGATGGATGCGGAGAATTTTGCTTCATATGATATAGCAGATGAAAGAGTAGTAGATTTCCTGTATTCTTTTAGATTGGCAGGTGAGTCAACTGGAGTCCCCAAATTAAGACTTGAAGCTCCATTCAGAGTGCCACAACATCCTTTTGCTCCTCCCCGCGTGCAGGGGGGAAGAACTTTGTTCACCAATGTGGTGTTTCACCATCCCAGAATGCCGCCACGGAGCCTTTGGCACAGTGGCACGTGGTTTCCTTGCCCTTGCCCTTGCCCCAAACCACATTGACCCCCTCCCTATACATGTTATCCAGTCTCCCCGTTATGTAGGGTTGGTCCCCAAACCATCAAACCCGTCTTTGGTTACAACTTAAGTGAGAAGTAAGGGCCTGTGTTTAGCAAGTCAAAATTAGTTTGAAGGGGTGTACCAACTGTTAACTTATTGCTCAAGTGTTCTTTGATCCAAAAAAAGAAAAAAAAAGACTGCATTATTTCCAATTTATATAAGAAAAACTTTAGAATGCGTTATTCGCTTTTGCACATTCTTTCACACGACCGTATTCCACCACCTATGATCTATGTTTAATTTTAAAAATTAAAATTTTTTTAATTGATCTTTATTTATATATAATATTATCATATATATATATATATATATATATATATATAAAACAATCACATGCCTTTTTGGTTATTTTAATATATAAGCTACATTTTAACATCTTTAATCAAACCCTTAACTATTTAAAACTAACTTTTTAATAATTTTGCCAAGTACAAACTTTTTATTTTCAAATTAATTTAAAAGTTAAAAACTATTTATAAATTAAAAGTTCAAGGTAAGTAATCAAATCAAATCAAACATTCTCCACGTCTCATTTCTAACATAGATATGATAGTGCCACACCCTTAGCAGCATTTGAACAAACTGTAGCTTTGCACATGGTATGGCCAACTCCCTTGGCTACAAAGAATGTTGGCATGCATTTTGGCGGACTACAATGAGCTTAGAGCCAAATCGATGGCAAAATTTTATATTAAAAGGTGTATAGTACATATCAAAACATCTAATCCCCCTCCCCCCCCCCCCCCCAAAAAAAAAGAAAAAAAAAGAAAAAGAAAAAGAAAACGTGTAAAGCCTTCTGATATTAGCTGCATTAGCTCCAAACAGATCGGTAGCCAGCTACAGCTGACAGGAGCTTTTGTCAAACCTGGACTGTGTTGGTGTATTTACAGCATCACTGCCTAATCTCTGTACAGTCTTAAGAAAATGCAGGGTAAATGAATCTGCAAACTCTTGCCTTCTTGGTGTAGATTTGAGCGAGAAACTGATTCAGATGAAACATGAAGATTCAAACTGATGATCCATCAAGAATGAAAGCTTGAAGGAGGCTCTGAGCTGCCTGTGTTTCATCTGGTGTCCCAGATATAACAATGATATTCTCATTTGCTCCAGGAAGGGGTTCATGTACCATAACCTTTGCACCAGAAATCTGAATTACAGACGACAGAAGATGATCCAATTAACAAAGAAATCAGCCAGTAAACACTTTTGGTTTAAAAGAAAGGGAAAAAAAGGAAAAAAAAAAAAAATATATATATATATATATATATATATATATATATATATATCTGCACAGATCTGATCTCTTCTGTACAAGAAAAATAAATAAAAGAAAGAAAAGAAATTTGTAGAAGCAACAAGACGTGTTGCCATCCAAGCTCCTCATAATAGCTCCAGAGATTGAAAGGGTAAGACTGAATCGCTACATTTCCCTTTTCTGTGTAACTCAAATTTCAAAGTTCTTTGTGACCAAGCTTATCCCCCACGAAAAATCTACTGTAGGCACCATTGGTTCAAGAGTCTCTTTTTAGTTTGACAACATTGCAGAAACTACCATCTCTGCACCAATTCAGTCATTTGGGAAAAGAAAATCTATCATACTCTCACATGCTCTTGCGATATAAGATAGTTCTAGCAGTTTTTCATAAAAGAGGCTGCTGTAAGTTTACCACAGCCATTTCAAAAAAATCTTAAAGTGGCACTTCCAAAGAAGACACAGATATAGCCACTATTTCAAACACTCAAAAAGATACAACAATGAACATATTAAGAATTTTCATCACCTGTCTTAGACAAGCCAGATTACTTCCATTTTCACCATCAGTTGAGCTAAGAACATTCTTGGGTACCACAATCTCCAAAGTAATATTTGTCACAATGGCAGATTTGCTCCCACTGAAAGTAATTACAAATCCACAGAGTCAAAAATTGATTGCAACAACAGGAAAGCACTAAATTAAGGTCAATGTCAGCTACTCAAGCCAAAAAGTGTTCATTATACATGAGATTAGAGCAACTACTTAACGTCAGAAAAGCACAATAGCAGTTGAGGTTTCCTTCTTCTTCTTCTTCTTTTTCCTTTTTTTTTTTGCTTTTTTTTTCCTGCCCCGGGGGGGGGGGGTTGTTTTGAATAGTGGGAGGGCCAACCTCTATTGTGTAACTCAAGTAGATTTGGACCAAAAAGTGTTGATTTTGGAACTCAAAGTGTGACGGTGCCCCTCTAGCAAGAGAAGAGATTATGTAATTTGACATGATAAGAATGCAGAATAGCAAATAATTTGAATTAGACATCAGTATCATCTTAATATTTTCATTTCATTCCCCAAACATAACACTTCAAAAGCCTGAAGGAGTCAGATATTATGAGGGCCTCGCAATATTCAGGAAAAAGATCACAACAAATTCCCAGTCTTTTAGACTGTATAACTCACGCTACAACCAAGAGGTAATGTTGGAAATGCTACTTTGACCATTAGTTCCGTCCATCAAGAAAAGTAACCAGTTTAGTCCAGAGGACCAAGTATGTTTTTTAGATAGGGAAAAAAAAAATTATTAGAAGAAAGAGAATACACAAAAACTCTTGAGGATGAGAAATCCTCATAAATGTGTACAAGAAGAACGAAGAAAAAAAAAGAGTGAAAAAGTAGACTAATAAACCCCTTAGGTATAAGCCAATAGAGAAGAACAAAACATAACCTTCTCCCAAAAGAGAGAAGAACAAATAATCTGACTTCTAAAGCTATCAACATTATGCTTCCTCCAAAAACACAACGGAAAAGCCACAAAAACACATCAGCAAAGCAAGAGAGTGTCTTTCTGCTCTTCAAAATCCCTCTAAATTTCGTTATAAACCATTAAGCTTTTCCAAGCATTTCTCTTTCTCCCTCTATCAACTAAACCCCCAACACTTGAACTAAGCACCTTCATTTAACAACTCACAATCCTTTCTATCATGCAGTACTTTCATCATTCCCCAAACCTCTCTAGACTTTTTCCTCTTGGTTATATAAATAAGGAGAGTGGGGTTGGCTTCCATAGGGTCAACACTAGGCTCAGACAACTTTAAATTTAACTTATTAAGGCTCAGACAATGCTAGGCTTCTATAAGGACAGACAAGCCTTGATTGCCATCCTTCCAAAATTGACTTGTGTCAACCAAATCACCAAAGATCCTTGAATTTAAATTTAAGTTAGAAATTCGCACTTAAACACCCCCCCAAAAAAAAAATTCTCTAGCCACCAATTCTGCCATTTATCCCGATCGCCTTCCTCAGACCAATTTTACCAAAAAAAATAGGTGGTTTGCCTGTGCCTCTCATGATCCAAGATCTTCCATCACTGTAGAGCAAAAATTTCTGGCAAGAACCACCCTTTTCCACATCAACCCAAGATCTCTGTTGATTTCTACCATCACCGGAGCCTCTAACGACATGATTCTGCATCTGATCAATTTTACCCAACTCGGGATAATCTCCCTGAACTTTGGTCGCCATATTTCTGACTTTTGTTCTTTGCAACGCCAATCTCACCATGGATGACTTTATGATAGTTTTTCACTCTCCCTCCCTGCACAATCACCCTCAGTTTCGGCCTTAGAACATACCAACCTTGGTTTCCATTACAACAAGGCAGGCAAACTCTGCCTCTATCTCTTCCACCAGAATAGCAGGTAAACTCCAAGAATAGACCACCATTGTTGCTACGCTTCCTCACCCAAGTAATACCACACTGATCTCTGAATTCCATTGCTTAAAACTGTCTACCCAAGTTTCCTAAGATCATATCCAACCAACCAACCAACCAAAGCGTACCATCCAGGCCTAAAGAGATCAGACCAATGCATCTACCCCCTTAATTCTCCACCAATTTGAAAATATAAAACAAGTTCCACCGAGGAAAACTTCAAATACCTTTATTTTGACTTTAAACAAATGCACCGAGTCATTTTCAAAGGTCTAAACTAAGAAAATTCTCCACAAAAAAGAAAAATAAAAAGAAATAAAATTAACAAAGAAGGTGTTAAGGCAGGGGGCATAAAGGAACAAGTAGCAAATGATGTGGCACCAGGGAGGCATGATGAGGTGGCTCCAAGAGTGCTGAAGGTCTATCATCGAAGAGGAAAGAAGGAAAGTGTGATCGGAATATTCGAATAACAAGCTCAACGGCATGAAGAATAAAATCTAAGGGGTTGTTATGTAAGGGGGAATATAAAATGTAAGGGGATTGAAAGGGTAAGGGCAGGAAGTAAGTGTAATTCAGCTATATGCCGGAACAGGCTTGCTATGACAGCAAGAGGGGTTTCTTTCTGTAATCAGATCTAAGATTCATCAATGAAAAGTGAATTCTAGTTGTTTATCCTTCAAACTCCTCTTTTCTATTATACTTAAATATCCGTACTACCCCTTAATTGAACCTAACAATTTGGTCTAACCTGCCGGATCCCCAAAACAGCAAAAAAAAAAAAAAAGCAGAGAATGGAATCACGAATTGAAGCTATTGAGAAAAACGTTGCGGGAATAATGGAAGAGTTGCTTCACCAACGCTCTCGACTAGATAAATTGGACTCACTGGAGGAGATGATCTCAACTTGGATGAAGCGGAGACCAGCAGAGTAAGAGGACGCTTGCGCTTCCACGACTCCAATAAGCGGTGTAGCCAATGGGTCGGCTTTAAAAGTGGGAGATATACCAATTTTGAACACGAACACAGATGAACCCCACTCTATCAAGGTAGTACCGGTCGATGATTTCTAGTTAGCCGCAAAGAAGGTAGAACTTCCAAGTTTCGACGGAATCGACCCAGCGGCTTGGATTGCACGCGCAGAGCAGTACTTCCTCGTCCATAAAACCAAGGAGGAATTGAAGGTGCCGCTGGCTCTTGTATGTATGGAAGGCTCTGCCCTTCATTGGGTTCGATGGTTCCATGAGCAAAAGCCGGAAATCACTTGGATGGAGTTGACAGTAGAACTACTAGATCGGTTTGGCAATGGATTGATTGCAAATCCCTATGAAGGCTTAGCTTCTATCAGACAACTAGCCGGCGTCGAAGAGTACGTCACTGACTTTGTGGCGCACGCAGCTTTGGTGAAGGGCCTCAACAACCAACTCTATTTAGGGTTGTTCTTGAATGGCCTCAAGGAGGAAATTAGGGTTAGGATGCGCAGCCATGAAACCTTGAATCTCTTTCAAATGATGAAGCTTGCTCGATAAATTGAGAGGGAGATCAGATTTTTGGCTGGTGAAGCAAATGTGGGTTGTGATTCAGGGGTGCCGAATACAGTCGGGGTGTCGGGGTGTGGAGTTTGGGCGGTTTGGGAGCAACCCATTTGAGATCCAACCCTAAAACCGACCCAACAAATTTTACTTATCCCTCTTCCTCTTCGTCCTCTCCCGCAAACAGAGATGCCATTCTCGCCAATAGCCACTCCACTGCAGTAAACACATGAAATTCTCAACCCAATCTTCGACCATCTCCTTCAGCGAAGAGCAGAGGAATTCGAAAACTATCGCATCAGAGCTACCTTGAGCTAAAATCAAAGGGACTTTGCTTCAAATGTCACCAACCATATCACCCTCTCCACAACTGCCCGAACAAGGGCCTGAGGGTGCTGATCCTTGGCAATGATGAAGACTCCATTTCTGGAGGCGAATTCGAAACCATGGACGGGAACATCGAAGATGGAGGAGAACCTGAACGTGAAGCTCATTTGGCTGTACTGGAGCTGCCATTGTTCTCGGTCGGTGAAATCAATCATCCGTGGACCATGAAGCTATCAGGTAACATTAATGGTAGAAAATTAGTGGTAATGATTAATAGTGGTGCTACTCATAATTTCATAGCTGAGGATACGGTTTGAAGTTTGGGGCGGGTTGTTGAGGCAATTGCTCCTTTCTTTGTTTGATTAGGAGATGGCAAGAGGATTAGGTTGTCTGGGGTTTGCCAGGGGTGGAGATTAGACTTGGGAGTTCTCGAGATTGAGGTCGACTGCTATGTCTTCCCTTTGGGTGGGGGTTGAGGTGATCTTAAGTGTCATGTGGCTGGAGACACTGGGGGAGGTGAGTGTGAATTGGCAAAAACTGACAATGAAATTTATGATGAATGGTAGTCTCATATGTTTAATGGGAGACCCTTCCTTAATGAGGGCTCCCTCCTCCCTGAACACTTTAAAGAAGATACCAGATGTTGAGTTCGGTGCTTGGATTTGGGAGGTGACTGCAGAGGAAAAGAAAGAAGAAGTGGATGAGACCGTTCTATCTGAATCTCAAAAAAAGGAGTTGACACTCCTACTGAGGAAGTATGCTGGGGTATTTGGAGAAGAGCCACGGCTGCCTCCTGAGCGACTAACCAACCATCAGATTCCTTTGAAGCCAAAATGTGGGCCGATTAGTGTACGCCCCTACAGATATGGTCATAGACAGAAGGCTGAGATTGAAAGGTTGGTCGCAGAAATGCTCACTACTGGAGTCATCGGACCAAGCACCAGTCCCTTCTCGAGTCCAGTCCTTCTGGTGCGGAAAATGGACGGAAGCTGGAAATTTTGTGTGGATTATAGGGAGCTCAACAAGTCCACCATACCAGATAAGTATCCAATTCCTGTTGTCTATGAATTAATTGATGAATTATGTGGAGCAATTTGTTTTTCCAAACTAGACTTACAATCCGGATATCACCAAATTCGGGTGAAAGAATTCGATATACCAAAAATGGCTTTTCGCACACATTCGGGTCACTACGAATTTGTGGGGACGCTGTTCGGGCTGATGAATGCACCCGCCACCTTTCAAGCAACAATGAATAATGTTTTCTGGCCCTATTCGCGAAAATTTATCATTGTTTTTTTCAACGATATATTGGTTTACAGTAAGTCCCGGGAGTATCATTTAGCTCATTTGGAGATCACCCTAAAAGTTTTAGGGGAAAACAAGCTGGTGGCTAACCGCAAAAAGTGTCGTTTAGGGTGTCAAACCATTAAATATTTGGGTCACTTGATTTCAGCCGACGGGGTTAGGATGGATCCCATGAAGATTTAGTGCATATTGAATTGGCTGGTTCCGCAGTTTTCTAAGGAGGTGAGAGGATTTCTAGGTCTAACGGGATACTATAGGTGATTTATCTGCAATTATGGGAAGATAGTGAAACCACTTACCGAATTGCTGAAGAAAGATGTTCAACAACAGTTTGTATGGTCACAAGAAGCGCAAAAGGCCTTTGAAGCACTGCAATCAGCCATGACCAATGCGCCTGTACTGGCCATGCCGGATTTCAACCAACCTTTTGTAGTAGAGTGTGATGCATCAAGGTGGGGAGTAGGAGCTGTCCTCATGCAGGGAAAAAGACCCATCGCATTCTTCAGCCAAGCCTTGTCAGAAAGATCACTTTCCAAGTCCGCTTATGAGAAGAAATTGATGGCACTCATTCCCGGTATTCAACATTGGCGACCCTACTTAATTGGAAGACGTTTTCAAGTTAAAACAGATAAAAAAAGTCTGCGTTACATGCTGGAGCAGAAAATCACCACCCCTGCGCAACAAGACTGGATTTCTAAACTACTAGGCTATGATTTTGAAGTAGTCTATAAGCCAGGAATTTCAAACCGGGCAGCTGATTCTTTATCTAGGCTGAATGGGGAAAGGAATTGCAATGCGCTCACATGGCAACAGTGGATTGATTGGGAGAAACTAGAAGGGGAGGTAGCAAAAGATTCTTATTTGAAACTGCAGCTCATGAGGGACCCTAATGGGAAGCCCCCTTACTCCCTTGAAAATGAGGTACTGCTGTACAAAAACCGCATTGTACTACCCGCGGATTCAAAATGGATCCCGACTCTTCTAGCTGAGTTCCATGAGACTCCTGGAGCAGGGCATGCTGGGGCCTTAAGAACATATTGCCAGATTACAGCCAACGTCTATTGGCGGGGGATGATGAAATTGGTTCTGCAATTCGTGGCAGCGTGTTTAGTGTGTCAACACCAGAAGTATGAGGCTAAATCCCCCGCGGGATTATTGCAGCCCCTTCCAATCCCTGTAATGGTTTGAAAAGACATAGCAATGGACTTTATAAACGGGTTGCCATGTTCGCAAGGGATGGATTGCATCTTGGTAGTAGTGGATCGGCTCTCTAAGTATGGCCATTTTATTGGATTGCGACATCCGTTCACAGCTAAGACCGTGGCTGAAGCCTTCATTAGAGAGATTGTTTGTCTTCACGGGGTCCCAAGGTCAATAGTAAGTGACAGAGACCCCCTGTTCTTGATCAACTTTTGGGCTGAATTATTCAGGTTACAAGGCACGAAATTAAAAATGAGAAGTGCATACCACCCCGAGACGGATGGTCAAACTGAGATTCTGAATAAGGGGCTTGAGACTTACCTTCGGTGTTTCACATTGGAACAACCGAAAGGGTGGGCAAAATGGTTACCATGGGCAGAATATTGCTATAACACCAGCTATCACATGGCTGCAGGAATGACCCCTTTTCAAGTGGTCTATGGACGCCCTCCCCCCGTTATTCAGAGGTTCCTGCCCGGAGAATCATTAGTAGAATCAGTAGCCAAAGAGCTGATGGATCGGGATGAAATACTAAGACAGCTATGGCACAATTTAGGAAGAGCTCAACAAAGAATGATGAAGGCAGCTAATGCTCATAAAAGGGAAGTTCACTATGATGTGGGGGACAAAGTTTTCTTGAAGCTGAGACCACATAGACAAACAACAGTCCGCAACACCATCCCATCTAAACTAGCAACACGCTACTACAGTCGGTTTGAGATTATCCAGAAGATTGGGAAGGTGACATACAAGCTGCACCTTCCAGAATCCGCTCATGTACACCCAATCTTCCATGTCTCGCAATTAAAAAAAGTCAATGGAGACCATGCCAGATATCACTGAGTTACCCTCTACCCTAGAAACCGATAGCCCCCCATTTGAACCTGATGAATTGTTAGATCAGCAAACTATTATGAAGAAAGCAAAATCAGTACAGCAAGTTCTAATCTGTTGGAAAGACGGGACTGCTGATGAGGCCACATGGTTGGACCAAGTGGACTTCCAGTTGCAGTTTCCAAATTTCAGCCTTGGGGACAAGGCTGTAGTTCCAAAAGGAGGCAATGTTATGGCAGGGGGCATAAAGGAACAAGCGGCAAATGATGTGGCACCAGGGAGACATGATGAGGTGGCTTCAAGAGTGCTGAAGGTCTATCACCGAAGAGGAAAGAAGGAAAGTGTGATGGGAATATTGGAATAACAAGCTCAACGGCATGAAGAATAGAATCTAAGGGGTTGTTATGTAAGGGGGAATATAAAATGTAAGGGGACTGAAAGGGTAAGGGCAGGAAGCAAGTGTAATTCGGCTATATGCCTGGACAGGCTTGCTATGACAGCAAGAGGGGTTTCTTTCTGTAATTGGATCTGAGATTCATCAATGAAAAGTGAATTCTAGTTGTTTATCCTTCAAACTCCTCTTTTCTATTATACTTGAATATCCGTACCACCCCTTAATTGAACCTAACACAAGGCCATTGGAATGTAAGATTGTGGCAACCATAGCTCTTCCACTCTCTCATTTCAGAGCTTTAGTTCTGATAGACCATGTTCCTTCCAAGTGACAGTTCCTTTAAAAAGAGGTGGTAGAAAAAAGTGTATGGCATTCATAATAAATAAGCCAAAAAAATTTTAATTAATCAGCAAGGTATATGTTTTTGCTCTAAAACTAGGCCAAAAAGATACTTAGCACAAGGGCCACTTGGAATCCCAAGTCAAAGTTGGGGGCTAGGATTTGTCATAGTTAAGGCCATCAATTCCACCCCCCTTCAGAATTCCCCCCCTTCAGAAACATCTAAGGTCGGTCTTTCCTACTAGTGTTGACACTAATGCATAAATTCTCAAATGAATGCCAAAATAGGAACACACATGCTCCAACACCAATGTAAAAAATGATAGGAGAAGAAAAGAAAAACTGATCAGAAACCAAAAGGAAAAAAAAGATGTTACGCGTTAGTATCGGACTACGCACAAGAATGTGCCCCCATATGTAGAGTCTCACAGAATCTCACAATTATCATAACCAGTTTTTAAAACCATCCACTCTATGATAGTCCCAAAAAGGTGTTCATAAACACAAGACCACGTCAGATGCTTCTATGCAAATTGACATTCTTATCCTTAAAGGAGGCATCTGATTGATTTAGGAAACCACGAAAAACAGATTCCATCTACACTGTAACTAAACTGTGCATAGTGACTTTAGAATTTACAGATATGTAAAGACATGAGGGCATGGTACTAACCTGCCAAGTTCTAAGCCTCCATTGATAGAAGCCAAGCCTTTGCCAATATCAAAGGGATGCCTCGACTCTAGCCCACCTCCTGTCTACAGCCAAAATCAAGTTCTTATACACTAAAGAAGTCTGCCAACGATGGCATAGATGCATTATGCTATAAAATATGATGCCTTTAATAGTTACAGAATTTGAAACTTCAATTCTGTAAGCAGTCAACTTATTTTTCACAGACATGCATGTAGTGATATTGCTTAAACTAAACAACAATACATGGACCCAGTCTCACTAAAGATATTTGTTTATACATGCATTATGTATAAGGAGCAAAATATTAATCTATAAATCACATTCTATATAAACCACAAGAAAATATATGCAACAGGTTCTAGTAAAATCGAAATTAATTTGAGAAGCCCAACAATGACATAAAAGGATTAAGTAGCTTACCTGTGACACCCCTAAGTTTGGTGGTGGAGGAAGATCTAGTTGTTGGGAAAGTCCAAGGTTATCCATCCTCCGTATCAGGGCAGTATGTTGACTAAGATTGTTGATTACACCAACTGATTTGTCCATACCCAGAGAAGCAGAATCTCTGTGTCCGCAAGGACTAACCTCTGGTTCTGAAGAAGCATCACTCAAAGTTCCTACATCATTCACTATTTGGTTGGGGAAAAGACTAGCTCGCAGTCTGCTCGTAACTTTGTACAAAGCATCTTGCACACTTACAAACTCTCCCGATATCTGTTCATTTTAGAAAAGTTAAGCAAATAAAAGCTTTTAGCTTATGTTTGACTACAAGTTATGAGCACATTCTCATTAGAAACGTATCAACTCCACTAGTTGGTTTTTCTTGGCCAACCAAAAGCATTAAAAGTTCTACAATGAATAAAATGCCGTAATCTTCAAAAAGATTGAGAAGACACAGAAACATAGAAAAAGAGACTTGGGTGATATTACCAATAGATTTCATTTCCAGTGTCCAAATAATGTAGTTTCAACAAGAAAAAAACAATTGAAATGACATACAACCATGGCAGCATAGAACACTGACCTTAATATGTCAGGGGGTCAAACCAGCCCCTCTATCCCCCTCTCATTACCTAGCAATACACATACACCACGAGATAACACCACCTTTGTATAAAGAGGAACCAAGGCAAATTTAATTAAATAATTCGAAAAAGTAATTCTAGTAACCAAACTTAGTTAAATTGCACATGGAAAGGGAACAGTCCATAAAAGACGATACATTCTCTCTCGTTCTCTCCCTTTTCACCCCCCATGTTGTATTTGTAAGTCTGCACTATCCATGAGTGAATACAATGCTTAAAGGTTTTCCATTCATCCTCTTTTCTGGGCACAGTTCATGAAACTCAGACGTCTGACCAGTGGGAAAAATATATTTTTCTGGGGACAGTTCACGAAACTCAGATGTCTAACCAACAGGAAAAATGACA
This sequence comes from Dillenia turbinata, assembly GCA_037126225.1. Lineage (NCBI taxonomy): Eukaryota > Viridiplantae > Streptophyta > Magnoliopsida > Dilleniales > Dilleniaceae > Dillenia > Dillenia turbinata. Next base: position 12,210,100 of record JBAMMX010000002.1, on the reverse strand, counting down.
AAAAGAACTTCACATTTCTGTCCACATCATAGGTCACACACTGAAAAGGAATAGCAGGTATAGCAAAATGCATAAACAAGTTAGCTGCCCTTCAGATTCCTCAACTTCAAGAGATAAACCTGTCATACACTGGTGGATAAGATCTGCCACATAGTCTGCTATATCCATGAGTCCTTAATCCAAAGCTTCATATTTATAATAAGATCTTTTAGTAACGTTAGGTTCTATATGAAGCTACAGCCCTTTAATTGGGATGGGAGATTTTAATAGACATAAGAAAATGCATAAAAAGAAGGATAAGACGTCTTTATCAAAACGAAAACAAAGAAATAAAAGAAAGAATAAAGAGGATCAGAAAAAATATATGGAAACTAGGACAACAAATTTTCCAATCCTCTTATCATAAACACATGCAAATCCCTTTAAATGTAGATATTATACATATGGCCAATAAGACTGGACAATGATTGAATCACAACTCAATACCTTGGTTGTACATTATGCAGATATTGTACAAAAAGATATAATAAATGTACATCCTCTGCCAAGCCGCTGACAAAGGGAAGACTTTAAATTTGGATGAAACTCTAGTCTCTAACCTACGTAATATGGCCAATTAAGTGAAAAGGAAGCAGTTAGAGGTCTTAAATGACAACTGAAGAAAAAATTTTTCAGGCAAGCAGTTCTCAAATATCAAACAAGGTCTCCAACCAGAATTAAAAGATTCAGTCTCAAACAAATTATTAATATGCTCCAAGTCTTTTTTTCCCCCCTTGATAGGAAAGAGAAGACTACTGCATGCAAGAACGAAAAGCACAAGGAGAGCTTCTACAACAGCAGAAAATCCACAAAATTAATAACTTCTGTGATAGATAGAAGAATTAGGAGTAGACCAAAAGAAGAAAGTTTTCAAGAAACTGTCCACAAAACTAATTACGGTCATCTCATACCCCTCAAAAACCTATTGCTATGATCCCCTCCCCCCAAACCAATCAAAAAAAGGCTAGAGCGAGCTTCTGAAAAATCCTTAGTGTACAAAGCCTCAATCCAAGAACCTGTCTTTGCTCTCTTAATTGTTCCAAAGTAAACAGCCAATTTGCTCGTTAAACTTTCACTAAACTCTTATCTCCTCTTAACATGAATGGCACAGGTGGTGTGACACCCATTTCCTGGAGTACTCCTCTCAGCATCCTTGACCTCAAAAAAATCGACCAACACAAACAAATTCTTAGCATCATCAAACTCAAGTTGCAGCTAAGCACTAAAAGAAAAACTACTTCCTTTGCTAGCTTGAATGACTTTCCTCTGCTTTGGTCTTCTATACTGCAGTTCAGTTCCAGATGCCCCTACAGACTTTAAAAAAGCTGATGGCTAAAAAGGAAAACAAGATGATGATGGCAAAACTGGAAAATTTTCAAATTTCCAAAGTGCTTCCTTGGCTGTTCATTTACCTGGGCAATTGAATTCAAAACCACATCCACGTTCTCACTTAGCTTTCTTCTTTGTTATTTGTTCCTTTTTCCCCTGCTGTCTTCACTGTAGATTACATCCTGAAGAATTCTAACCAATCTATTCTCTTCTAGTACATTTTTTTTTGTTGTAAATTTTTGCATCCTTCTCTATAAGCATTATCTTCATTAAAAAAAAAAAAAAACATTTTCTTTTTTTTTTTTTTTGAATTTTTGCAAAAGTGAAACATGTTAGCATCTCATGGTTGCAAATTAATTTTGCCATCTTCCAGACTTCTACTCTCTTTCAGTTTCCTAACTTTTCACCATCAAAGATCCTCCAGTCACTTGCTCCCTGTCATCTCTCTTGGAGGCTTGTCAGACTACCAGTGTTCCATCTGTGTAGGCACAATTTTCCAACATACATTTACTTCCTATTCGCTTGCTCCTAGTCAGTGTAGTTATTTATTTTTTTTTTCCTGGATCCTTTCTACGATAGGAAAAAACTGACACCAATTTACCTGTACGATTTGACTGTTCTCTGGGGCACCCTTGGGCACCTGATCGCTTGCAAATATATTTATTGCAGCACCACTGGTCCTCCTCATCCCTGAAATTATTTCTCCTCCTCTACTCAGCAAACAACTAACTTGGCCAGATGGGACCAAAATACGTGCAGTAACAGTTGAGCCTAAAACTGAATCTATCCCCCTTGCAATACCAACCTCCACAGACCTCTTGAAAACAAGAAGAGTAGCATTCTGAGCTGGCGAAAATTGTGACTCTGCATTCTACAAAATCAAAAAGTATATATATACAATAAATAAATAAATAGCAAATCATTTGGCACAAAAAGAGATCAAACCAAAGTCAGATAGAAGCATGAAATACCTCCAATGCAGCAATAGTGATTAATCTCTCATTGACCTCGGAGACAGGTGCCGCACATCGAATTGAAGCGCCTGTCTCATTCCTAAGTGCCCTCACGATGGTCCCTCCCCTGCCAATTACACCCCCAACTCTCTCATTGGAACAAAGGATTCTAAAAACCACTTCGTTCTGTTCTGCTTGAGTGCTCAGGCTTGGCAATCTGTCGATCTCGGTTGATAAATGATGAGTAACAGAAACATATCCAGCAGAGTTGCTTGGTGTGGGTGGTATTGCTGGTCTCCTTTGTGAATGAAGCTGCATGTCTGGGTTAGGTGAACTAGCAGCTTCAATTCTGTTTCCAGCAGTTTTTGGTTTTTCAGATGAAGGATAATCTTGAAGGCAGCTGCATACTGCAACGAGACCCCTCGTTGCCCCCGGAATGCTTCCCACCATCTGCACAATATCAACAAGGTTTAGAGAAAGAAAATGGGATGAAACTTATTTTAATCTAGCAATACCAGTTCAACTGCATGCTGTAGAAGATCCCTCATCCCCAACCCCACCCTCCAAAAAAAGAAATTGAAATAAAGAAAGTTGATTCCGACATACTTAGCTATTCTAGCATATACTAGACGTTCCCATCCTTGTTCATTTACTTTACTATTCTTTTGAGCCTCAAGCCATGATAGACATTCCTGGTAAATGGGGTGATGGCAAAAGAGAACAACAAAAGGGTGACAAAGAAAAAGAATGATAAAAGTTTTTCCTTTATGGACAGCAATGTGTATATTGACTATCTTACCATCTTAACTGTGGGATAGGAATCAGAAGGGGGAAGGACGTGAGGATCTTAGGAGAAATTGATTAAAATCATGCATCTTGTCCTATACAAGCAGGAAAAGGTGGATCAGTAGGAGTAAGGAGATGAGGATCTTATGAGAAATCATGCATCTTATACTGTATCTTCTGTTTACTCTTTTCCCTCCACATGTTACCATATTTTTACGACAATAATTTTACAACAGGATTGCACTCCAGCTTTTCAGTGATAAATTTGTATTTTTAACGAAATAGAAAAACACAATTCACTTTTTGGCTCAAAAGCAGTCATGCCAAAGAATTGAGAATTGAGTTTCTAAAATCAAAAGTGGAGTAAAGAAGAAACACAAATATAGAAGAAAGGCATCACAAAAATGCTCCAAGACAAACTAAATCCAAGAAAAAGAATTAAGAGGACTGCATCCACCTCAACAAAGGATACACAATAACTTCAATCTACCTTTTTCATTGGAAGAAAGAAAAACATATTTATTAGATATAATAGAGAGTATACCAAAAAAAAAATCTAAAGATAAGAAATCCTCGAACTTTGGAAGAAAAAGAAATACATGGACTAATAAAGATATGCTTTCCAATGTCTCTTCAACTTCTCCAAACTATAATGTTTATAAATCGAGCCCGCAAAGAAGAATAAAACACAACCTCATCCCACAGGAGAGAAAAGCTAACAGTCTGATTTTTAAAAGTTCTATTACTCTTGTCCCTCCAAATACACCGAGGAATAACTAGAAACACACACAAATCATCATCTTTTTGCTTTCCAAAATCTCTAAATTTTGTGTGAAACAATTCAAGGAGACTCTTCGAACAAACCCATTCATTCTCAGGCATAGCAAATAGGCAGTCACAAACCTCCCATTCAATAAAACAATACAAAAACATGTAATCTCTGGTTTCTAAATTATTATAGGACATACACAAACAATCGGAGAGAACTCGTTGGAAAGTCTAATTTTTTTGAGACAAATCATTAGTATTGATTTTGTTGAACACCATAAACCAAGGAAAAGTCTTAACCTTGTGAGGAATCTTTGCTTTTCAGATAAAATTAGATAATGAAAAAAATGGAGTTTGGGAAGACAAACAAGATTTTGAAAAAGAGATTTGCACAAGAAAATGCTCAAACCATTAAGACAATAAATTATAGTATCAAGAACATTATGAGAAGATTCGTTACCATGTAGCAGGAAAATTAAAGAAGAAAACTCTTCAACTTCTTTATCATTAAAATTTCCTTAAAAAAACAAAAATCTCAATCAAATGTCTCTCTCAATTAAAGAATTCTTTGATAGGAGTAGAAGCATTTTTTATTGTTATTGTTTACTGCTTCATTACATTTTATTATTTTGAATATCATTTTGATTTTCATACGAAGTAATCCTATTTTTTTTTGGATATATATTTTCTATTTATGCATTATAATATGATACAACGTCTCACTTCACTTGGGTAAGTGCCTAGTGCCTCGTGCAGTTGCACCCAAGGCGCTTTTGATTCACCTTTTTATTTCTAAATGGCAAGTGCATATCTACAACAAATATAGAAAGGAAAGCTGAGCAGACTTCATTCACTTTTTTATTTCTAAAATTCTCCTACTTTATCAATTTTTGCATTATTTCTTACATGTAAAGGAAGGTAAGTGGTTGCTGGTGATACAATTCGTGGTCACTGTAGCTACCTTTGTTCCTTTTTTGGGGTTGAGTGTAGCTCTGTTTCACTGAGGGCAAGGCAAGAAATTACACTATCTACATATGGAACTGGGTAATATTATTATGATGAAAAAGTTAATAATTAAAATGAAAAATATTTCAGTTCAATATAATTTTATTGGAGTATTAATGATAAAGAAAATACAGTACTAGTGATAAAGAAAATATGACCATGCGATTTTAATAGCTAAGGACCAATGACATTGAGTCATTTTTTTTTCCTCTTTTGGGGGGAGGGGGAATTGACAGTACTTGGAACCAATATGCACCATTTCTAAGCTATTGCAAAATACCATATGAGTTTACCATTTCACACATACAGGATAGTAGTTGATGCTCCCAGCATTATCAAGAAAGAGGAAAAGGTTAAGAGGAGGAAGAGGTGACATCATCAAACCAAAAAAGGCCATTAGTTAGCTTATGTCATTTTAATTATCAGTTATTTAGTCTTAAAAAAATTATTGTATAAAGATTTTTTTACCAAGGTATTGTTCCACAAAATCTGAAAATCTAGCACAAAAATTTAGTAAATATTGACAATGAATTAACTAAGGTGCTGATTTATAAAACGTATATTTGTCACTTAAATTGCTGTATTTTCTGAATACAATTAGACTAATAAATAAAATATACCAAACACAATATATTATCATGAATAAAAATAAATTTAAATCATATAAGAGGTTTTACTGTGACAATTTTGCAATAAACAATTTTTTTTAATCAAAATATCCACAGATTAACATCAACTCTTTTATGGATAAATAATCAATTATTAAGGAGAATGAGTTGAGAGCTTTGTTTTTAGTACATATTAGAATATTAGAAACTTTTGCTCTTTTGTAAAACGGAGTGTAGAAGAATAGAATAGTAAATAATAAGTTACACCAAAAACAATACAGATGCTTTTGTCAAAACAAATGGCCAAGTTTTTTGGACTTAAAATTTTGATGGATAATATCTGGAGAATTTTGCATACAAGTGGATATATGGCCATTTCACTGAAGTTACCATGTTTTGGCCCAAATATGTATACAACTCTAATGTGAGATTCACCCATCAACACAACAGCAAGCCAAGGTTAAGGCATTATAATTTGAATTAGTCTTGAATTTGTCATTATGCCATTACCTTTAGATGATAACCCTAATTTTCCAGATTTGCTTTACATTTGTGCATTAAAAAAAAAAAAAATTCTAATTAATCCCAAGTCCCAACAGCCAACTAGTTATCTCAAATAAAGGGTCATTTTGGCATAGGAAAATAGTATTTCCACTGGCCGTAGATGATCAAACATATGTGAATTTTCTTTTATCGTGTTTTTAATAGTCAGAAAAAAATACCAAGAAATCCCAAATTTTGAGCCCACCTATTGTTATCACATACCCTTAATTTTTTTTTTTTTGGGATAACAAAAGAAAATTATATTAGAAAGGAATTAAGATGTACAAGGACTTCCAAGGTTATCACCGGAAGCACAACAAAAATAAAATACAAAAAAGACCAAAAAAAAATACTAAGAGAACACTGCTCTCCAAACTATACTCATCTCATTGAAGACCCTAGAGGCGTGAGCCTACACACAGGCATAGAACACACTTTTATTCAAAATAAAATTGGGTAATAGTCTAATTTCTAAATATTCATGTATTTGGTTCTCTCCAAATACACTAGGTAAAACTAAAAGCGTGTATTTTGAAAGCCACCGAGTAATTTTTTTTTCTTTTCAGTGGGTGATGGCTCTCATGTCCATTTTTGGATAGGATCTCAACAAAATTATTTTATAATTGAAAAAGAAATTTTGTCTATTGTAAAATGTATTTCAAAATTTCAAGATGATCTTTTCAACAAAAAGTTTTTATTAAGAATTGATTGTAAATTTGCGAAAGAGGTTTTAGAAAAAGATCTAAAAAATATTGTTTCAAAACAAATCTTTGCAAAATGGTAAGCTATTTTGCCGGTATTTAATTTTAAAATAGAATATATAAAAGGATTTAATATTTGTTTACCAGATTTCTTACAAGAGAATTTTTACAAGGGAAAAAAGGTGTTTCTTAGGAAAACCATGCAATCCAAAACTCCTCCGCAAAATCCAAATGATTATGATATGAGCATTTCAATAATTTAACCTTCCCAGCCTTATCAAAATGTGAGAATAACAATTTTAACTTATAATCAATTTGAAGCCCTTCAACAATATCCCTCATTGTCTTATGCTCAAACTATGAAGAGTTCAAAACCAGCTCATGGAAAGTCTTCTTCAACAGCAACATCAAATAAAAATTTCAACTATATTTCAAAACCTTTTACCCATCCAATTTGTTTGACAAAATTCAGAGAGCATTTGGATTCAAAAGCCATGCCAACCTTAATCAATAAGATATTTCCTCAAAATTTTCATTGGTTTCCAAATGACATTAAAAAAACACAAAGATTTTATGAGTTCATCCTTGTAGACACTCAATCTGCAGAGATAACTCATAATAAAGACCCCACAGGAAAAATCTCTTTTTTAAAATGCCAGATTAAAAAAGTAATTTCTCAAAAAGAATGGATGAAAACTTTCTCTGAAAAAGAATTTTCTAAAAATTTTGTTCCAAAAGGTTATACCTATCAAGACTACAAATGGCCTGGTTCAGATATTTTTCATAAGACCTTAATCATTCATGGTTGTTCACCTTTTATTACTCCTATCCAAAAGAATTTCCAACCTGGTTTTTTGAATGGTGGTGGCATTTTGGATCATCTACCATCAATTTCCCAAAAGAAATCCAAAATTCTTTCCAATTCTATTCAAAACCCTCCAATGCAGAACCCTATTCAAAAATTGTTTTCTTTCACCAAGATTTCAAAATTCCATTGATTATATGTGGGACTTATCAGTTCTCACAAATCCTACTAACATGTTCCCACTCCACTTGGTTCGAGAATATAAAATTAAGTGGTGGTCTCATTTTGCCACTGTAGTTTGTTCTCTAGAAAATATCAAAAAACTTTTACAGATAAGTGAAAAGCTCGAAGCAATAGGGTCCTCTACTCAATAACCAAAAAGATATATTGAAATAGAAGAATCAGAAAGAAAACAAGTTCAAGAAAATCTAAAAGTTTCAGCTAGAAGAGAAAGTCTGTTCAAATATCTTGAAGACGAGCAGGAATTACTAAAATTATAGGCCAAGAAAGCAAAAGAAAAATATACATCTGACAAAGCTTCAAGTTCATTAGGGGACTTAATTAACTCTTTTGATCAATTATATCAGGATGCACAAGACTCGTATGACTTCCAAGAAGACGGTTTGATCAGCAAAATTCAAAATGATTCAACAGTATTCAAAAACTTCAAAATGCTCAAAAATTTAAATGAAGAAAAAATTATCCAGTATTTATATCAAAATCAATGAAGCAGTGACAAGAAGCACAAACCCTACTTGTGTTTCAACAATCTCAAAAAAGACAAAAAATGCAAATTCAAATTTTTTACAAGACTCAAAATCCAATTACTCAAGAAGATTTGGACCAGATTGAACATAAACAAGAATGAACCTTTGCATATGGAATTCCCGATTCAGAGAATTCAAAATGGTATTGCGAATTCAACACTCACATCATCTAGAACCCAAAAGAGGTAACGATGAAGAATTTGATTTAATCCCCAATATCAAAAGAAGACACATAACTTTGGACAACTAGAAAGTTTGATTAACATCGACAAAAGAAAGAATCTTCAAAAGTCTCTTTTCAAGAAAGCAAGAATTGTATAAAATGAATTCAACAGGTGGTAGACAAAGATAAAAGCACTTTCATTATTCAAAAGGTTTTCAAGTGGAAGTCAATGAAATGATATCTCTTTTTAAAAGCAAGATTTAGACTCAAGAAGTTTGTATAATATAGTTTATTATTGTATCTATATAAGCTTGTAAGATTGTTAGACACGAGTGTTTTTTCCTCTTTTTTCCCCTGTAAGCTTTCTCTCTTGTAAATCACTTTCTGGTGTGTCATGATAAAAGTTTGCAGTTTGAAGTTCTTAATTCTCTTTGGTAAGTTTCTTTTAATTCTCAAACTTACTTTTATCTTCAAATTTAAGTTCAAAAGTTTTATATTTCTAATTTTAGTTTTATATTATCAATCCTCTATTTATTTTGGTATCAAAACTATCCTGCACATTTTATTTTAATTCAGAAAGAATTTCAAATATAACTTCATTTAAGAAAAAATATTATTGAAAAAACTTAATGCTTATTGAAGGTGAAGTTTGAAAAAAGAACAACTCCTTCTATCGTGTATCCTCGATTGATGCATATTGCAAGATTCATCATGACAAGGGCTTTTGATCATGGAGCTATATTTTTTTTAGAGATTACAATCCGAAACAGAATGGGGATAACGTATTGGCAAGAATGTTAGACCATAAAGAAGTGATAATATCCCATTTAAGTTGGGCCAACCTCTTTCTGGGGTTTCATATCCTGGGACTTTATGTTCAAAATGATGTCATGCTTGCTTTTGGTACTCCGGAGAAACAAATATTGATCGAACCTATATTTTCCCAATGGATACAATCTACTCATGGTAAAAGAACCAACCAAACTGACCTAGTAGATAAATAAAAAATCCAGAAATAAAAACTGCAATTGGACCCGAGAATACGATTGCATTATAAGGTCGCAATTGAATAGATCGAGCAATTTCGAATTGATGTAACATAAAACCTATAGTTAGTCTTCTTAAACGAAGTTATATTCGAAATTCTTTCTAAATTAAGATAAGACGTGTGGGATGGCTTTGACACCAAAATAGACAGAGGATCGATAATATAAAACTTTTGAACTTAAATTTGAAGATCAAAGTAATCTTGAGAATTAAAAGAGACTTACAAAAGAGAATGAAGAACTTCAAACTGTAAGCTTTTATTATGGCACACCAGAAAGTGATTTACAAAAGAGAAAGCTTACAAGGGAGAAAAGAGGAAAAAACTCTCGTGTCTCACGCTAACAATCTTACAAGTTTATATAGATACCATAATAAACTATATTTTACAAACTTCTTGAGTCCGAATCTTGCTTTTAAAAAGAGATATCATTTCTTGTCTTCCACTTGAAAACCTTTTAAATAATGAAAGTGCTTTTGTCTGTCTACAACCTGTTGAATTCTTCCCGCAAAATTCTTGCTTTTTTGAAAAGTTGCTTTTTTGAAAAGAGACCTTTGAAGATTCTTTCTTTTGTCAATGCTAATCAAACTTTTCCAACTGTCCAAAGTTACGCGTCTTCATTTGATATTGGGGATTAAATCAAAGTCTTCATCATTATCCTCTTCTGGGTCTCAAATGATGTGAGTGTTGAATCCGTAATACCATTCTGAGTTCTTTGAATTGGGAATTCCATATGCAAAGGTCAATTCTTGTTTAGGTTCAAATCTGGTCCAAATTTCTTGAGTAATTGGATTTTGAGTCTTGTAAAAAATCTGAATTTGCATTTTGTCTTTTTTTTTTTAAAATTGTTGAAACATCAGTAGGATTAGTGCTTCTTGTCACTGCTTCACTGATTTTGATATGAATACTAAATAGTCTTTTCTTCATTGAAATTTTTTTGTATTTTAAAATTTTTGAACATTTTTTAATCATTTTGAATTTTGCTGATAAAGCCGTCTTCTTAGAAGTCATATGGGTCTTGTGTATCCTCATATAATTGATCAAAAGGGTTAATTGAGTCCCCTGATGAACTTGAATCTTTGTCAGACATATTTTTCTTTTGCTTTCTTGGCCCATAATTTTAGTAATTCTTGCTCGTCTTCAAGAAATTTGAACAAACCTTCTCTTCTAACTGAAACTTTCAGATTTTCTTGAACTTCTTTTCTTTTTGGTTCTCCTATTTCAATATATCTTTTTGGCTGTTGTTGAGGAGTAGCTGGTATGGAGGACGCTATTACTTTGAGCTTTTCACATGTCTGTAAAAATTTTTGACATTTTCTAAAAGAACAAACTTCAGTGGCAAAATGAAACCGCCACTTAATTTTATATTCTCGAACCAAGTGAAGTGGGAACACGTTAGGTAGTACTTGTGAGCATCGATAAGTCCAACACATAATCCATGGAATTTTGAAATCTTGGTGAAAGAAAACAATTTTTGAATAGGGTTCTGCATTGGAGGCTTTTGAATAGAATTCGAAAGAATTTTGGATTTCTTTTGGGAAAATAATGATTGGATGATCTAGAATGCCACCACCATTCGAAAAAGTAGGTCGGGAATTCTTTTGGACAGGAGTAATAAAAGGTAAAGAACCATGAATGATTAAAGGGTCTTATGAAAAATAATCTGAATGAGACCATTTTGTAGTCTTAACAGGTATAACCTTTTGGAATAAAATTTTAAAAAAATTCTTTTTAGAGAAAGATTCCATCCATTCTTTTTGAGAAATTACTTTTTTGATTTGGCATTTTGAAAAAAAGATTTTTCCTATTGGCTCTTTATTATGAGTTATCTATGCAGATTGAGTGTCTACAAGGATGAACTCATAAAATCTTTGTGTTCTTTTAATGTCATCTGAAAATCAATGAAATTTTGAGGAAATATTTTATTGATAAAGGCTAGCATGGTTTTTGAATCCAAAGGCTCTTTGAATTTTGTCAAACAAATTGGTTCGGTAAAAGTTTTGAAATATAGTTGAAATTTTGATTTGATGTTGCTGTTGAAGAAGACTCTCCATGAACTGGTTTTGAACTCTTCATAGTTTGCGCATAAGACAATGAGGGATATTGTTGAAGGGTTTCAAATTGATTATAAGTTGAAATTGTTGGACTCACATTTTGATAAGGTCGAGAAGGTTGAACTATTGAAATGCTCATGTCATAATCATTTGGATTTTGCGGAAGAGTTTTGGACCGTATGGTTTTCCTAAGAAAAAACATTTTTCCCTTGTAAAAATTCTCTAGTAAGAAAATTTGGTAAACAATTTTAACTCTTTTCATATATTCTATTCTAAAATCAAATACTGACAAAATAGGTTACCATCTTGCAAAAAATTTATTTTGAAACAATATTTTTAACATCTTTTTCTAAAACCTCTTTTGCGGATTTACAATCAATTCTTAATAAAAACTTCTTATTGAAAAGATCATCTTGAAATTTTGATATACATTTTACAAAAAACAAAATTTCTTTTTTAATTGTAGAATAATTTTATTGAGATCCTACCCGCCCCCTGAACAAAAGCTAACTAATTGTTCTGGTCGATTTTCTAATTTTTGCTTAAGTATTCCTCCATAACCTATTTCGAAAGCATCTGTTTCTACTATCATGTAGGCCAAAGGATTGGGAATTCCTAGACAAGGTAAAGATTGAACTTTTTATTTTAATTCTCTAACTAATTTTGTATGTTGTTCTGTCCAAAGTTTTGAATTCTTTTATAATCTTTGATATAAAATAACACAATATTGCCTTAACTTTGAAAAGTAATCACTAATATAATTTAACCATTCTAGAAATCATTGTAATTGATTTTTATCTTTTATTTTATCTAAAAATTTTTCTGCAAATTCTAATACTCTATTAATTGGTTTTATAGTAACTCTATAAATATCATGTCCTAAAAAACCTAATTTTTGTTTGAAATAATTTCATTTTTGGAGCTGAAATAACTAATCCATTTTGTTTTACTATGTTGATAAACATTTGTAAATGTTTGAAATGTTGATCAATATTTTCAAAAAATACTGAAATATCATCTATGCATATTATTACAAATTTGTAATATGGATTAAAAATATCATTTATTATATTCTGAAATTCTGATGGTGCATTTTTTAGACCAAAAGGCATTACATTCCATTCATAGTGTCCAAACGGAACTGTAAAAGCTGTTTTATATCCTTCTTATTTATTTGAATTTGTCCATATCCCGATTTCATATCAAATTTTGAAAATATATTTGCATTATACAACCTATTCAATAAATATTTCTTTTATTATTAACCTTGGAACACTGCTTTCTGTTCCTGCAGCATTCATCACATAGAATGCTACACAACTCTATGGAGATTTTGAAGGTCTTATTAATTTTTTATCCAATAAAGATTGTATTTCTTTTTTATATATTTCTAGATATTCACTATTCATTTGAATTAGTCTAAATTTTATTGGAATATTATTTTCATCAAAATCTTTTTCATATGGTAATTTTATTCTGTGTTTTTTCCTTTTCCAAAAAGTATTAGGAAGATCTGAACAATTTCATTTTTCATTGTCTTCTATATTTTTTAATTTTCTCTTTTATTTCTTCTTTTTGAAGCTGTTTTTCTATTCTTACACATTGTATTTCATCTTTTAAATGACTTATATGATTTTGTATTTTATTTATATTGTTTATTGTTTTATATATTGAATTCTCTTGTAGTAATTTAATTTCTTTTTGTTTTGTGGGTGAAACAAATTTAAATTTTATTTCTTCTCCTATCATGTTTACTGATATTCCATCATTATCTACTTTAAAAGGGTATATTTGAGTTAAAAAAAGAGTTCCTAGTATCATTTCATTTGTTAAATTATCTACTATCATAAATATATTTTGAAAACAATAATTTTTGTTACATATATAAGCTTTTGTTAATTTGTATTCTACGTTTAGTACTGCGGAATTAGCTTATAACAGTCTTTCTTTAGTTTTCTTACAATATTTTGTAGGTACTATTCCTATTCTTATACAATTTAAATCTGCTCCTGAATCTATTAATGTTATACATGTTATTAATATATTTTGGTTAACTATTAAATTGATTTCTACATTCCATTTTTGAAATATAACCTTTTCTATAACTTGTAAATATTTTTGTTTGTTTATTTGTTGTGCCACTTCTATTAGTTGTAATTCTTGTTTAGAACTTTGCCCTTCATAATATGTTTTTCCAGTATTCTTTGTCAAACATATTGTCATAATTTAAAATTTTCTCTTTTAACAATTCTAATATATTCTTAATTCCTTTACTTGTAGCTTTAATTCTCTTATTTCTCTTTGTAATTCTTTAGTAGTTATTTATTGTATAAGATTTTCTTGAGGTCTTTTTTCAAGCATCTTACTTAGACTAAGGGGTTATTGTAATTGCTTTAAAAGCTTGATTTTCTTCTTCTATTAATATATCTTTTAATTTTTTCAATAATTCACTTCTTAATTCTATACCTTCTACTTTCATAATTATATTAAATAATTCTTCTTTTTTATCTCTTGATAGTACATTTATTCCTTTAAAACATATTAGGGATATTTTGTCTTCAACTTCTTTCTCTTCATCTATAGTTGAGTCATTTAAAGACATGTATTCTTCTATATCATCGGTACATAATTCACTTCTAGATTCATATTCTTTACTAGAACTACTTTCTTCTTCTTTTATTAATAAATTTAGAAGTTCATTTTTTAAATCTTCATTATCTATCTCATTTATTTTCTTTTTAATATAACATTTATTTGCTTTATGTCCTTTTTCACATTTCCAACAAATTATCTTGCTAGATTTTTGTTTATTTCTTTTGGATGGTTTATAATGTTTTTCTTTTCTATAATACTTTTGTTTTCTTGGTTCATAATGTTTTCTATAATGTTTATGTTTTGAAGATGGAGGTTTAATTTTTTTCTATTCCAAATGATTCACAAAAGCATCCTAATTCTTTCCTAGCCTTACCATTATATCCATATTTAGATTGTAATTTTAATTCTGAGCAAAAGAATAATCCCTCTTTCTTTAGAAAGAAAGAATAATTGTCCAAAAGTTATATCATTAAAAGGAATATCATCTCTTCGTACAGTTTCTCTAAGTTTGATCATTATTCTTTCCACAAATAACTTTAGGAGTCCTCTTATAAATCTTTCTTTCCAAAATGATTGATTACAGTTTGATCTTCTTCTAAGTACTTGTGTTAAAAATACATCTTTATACCACCTGTAATCTGATAAAGTTGGACATCTTAGATTTGTAGAGACTATTTTCGAACTTAATAATTGTTCATTGGGATTTCCTATTAAATGCATTGCTATTGTATATATTAACATTTCAATACTATTATATTCTTCTGTTACATTTCCGTGTTCATCTTCTATTAGGTCTCTGTGATATAATATTCTAACTTGTGTATCAACATGAATAAAATGACAGGGTTTAAGCATCCCACAAGTTGCACACATTGACACACAGTGACATGACAGTGATCAATGCCACCATCCACAATTCATGATGGTCTCTCTTTTCCTCAATTGGTGACACTCAACTCCAATTTACATTTTAGTACACCGCAATATTAATTATGTTGCATAAGAAATTTGTAAAGGGATGGAGTTCCTCAAGGCAGCTGATATGTTGATAGAGTTGGTCTTAAACATGAAGCAAAGTGGAGACTCTTTCAAACTAAGATAGTGGCACAGCTTGTCAGTGCAAGAATACTGGGAGTGTTGGGAGTCACTGCAGATAATGAAGGGAATCAGAATGCTGGTAGCAAGAGTTGGGTGCCAAGAACAGAGCATCCCAATAACAAGGGAGGTAGATGGCAAATGTGACCTCGTAGTTAATATAATCATTAAATTGGGGACACAAGTGACACAGATGCAGAGTACAATCACACACTCTCTCAAGTACAGGGGTTCTTTCAATGGATAGGAAAAAGATGAGTGGAGAAAGGTATTTATGGGCCTTGGAGTATATCGAAGGAGACACAGGGTACAGAGACAAAACCTGAATAAAGAAGAAGACTATTGGTCTTTCTGCCGAAGGAGTCAGCCCAAGGCTCCAGGTGCCGCTTGAAAGTGGAGTTCAATATGAGATCCTTTTGGTTCATTCATTTAGTTTTACAATTTTGCAATCTGTAAAATCTGTTAATAGTATCACATATCTTATAGCCATTAAATTCAAAACAATTCTCTCCGCTAGCTACAAAGAAGTAAACATTAAGCCCATATGCTCCTCAAATACTAATACTTATTTCATATGCCAACCACAGATACCGTTGTAAGTACATTAATCTCCGGCATGCTCCTAAATTTGGTAACTTCAATAACAACATTGCAGCGTGTAACAGTTAATACAACAAAAATAGAAAATCAGCTAAAAGGCTTCATTAGGAAATATACACATTGAACAAATGCTTTCACTGTTAGAAAAGCCCTAAACCCTGAAGCATTTCCTATGTGCATCATTAAACCAAAGCTTCAAATTCAATAAAAAAAAAAAAATCAAAATGCCAAATTCATAACAAGAAACAATCTTAGAAATGCCATAAACCTAAAACATTCTCTATAAGCATCATAACACTAAACTCTCAAAGTTAACGAACAAAATCAAGATGTCAAAACCAGCAATCACAATTCGACGAAACTCCTTACCTTCACCATCTCCTCTGTTGAAGAAGCACGAGCCAGCACCTTATCCCCCGAAAAAAATCCTAATCTTACAACCAGTATCCTTCCTGATCTTATCCACAATCTTCCCTCATCTCCCTATTAGTGAACCGATCAAACTCGTGTCGGCCAACAACCTAACCAAAACAATCCCTCCTGGCACCACCAAAACCCCGTCCATCTCCGCCGTGACATCAAGAATCCTCTCAAGAACCCTAATCAACGCCTCATGAGCCGGTGAAACATCGACCAAATCATTATCAGCAGAATCTAATGTAATGCTCTTCGATATTGAGCTTGAAGCGATGACTACAATAATTCAATTGTCTCATTCTGGCATAGACTCTTCAACCCTAATTTTTGCTCCGGTTTGCTGCTCAAGAAGCTTGCCTATTGTTCCGGATTTTCCGATCACGCCGCCAACATGGAAAGCGTGGCAGAGCATCCGGAATGCGACATGGACATCAGCAATGGCGAGTGGTAGTCGCAGTGGTTTTGAGCGCTTCGATAGGAAGCCATTTGGTTTGTGCTTGTGCGATGAATGCTTTGCTTGGGGAGAGAAAAAAATTACCTTCCACAACTCTCTCTCTCTCTCTCTCTCTCTCTCCCTCCCTTCTGTTTTACTTTGTCATTTTCTCTCTTCAAAAAAGTTCGGTACACATGGAAGCACACTCGAGACGAGAGGGGGAAGGGAGATTCTAAAAATATTGAAAAATACATAGAGGAGATTTAAAAAATAAATAAAAAAAATTACACAGATTATTTTATTTTCTGGTAAAAATTATTGAAAATTTTGAAATGGATAATGCAATAGCATTTCAATTTTAATAAAGAAAATGCTCTTCATTCGTGTTTAATGCTCTATTGCTAAAATTAGAAAAAAAATTATGAAGAAAATAAAGAGAGAAAAAAACATTTTCACAAATAATTAAAAAAAGAAAATCATAATAAACATCATATTCATATAAGCCGAAGATCATAATATTTGATATTTGATGTAAGAAATGTTGGATTATTTAATCCAACGTTTGATTAATATATAAAATAATTATATATTTGGACTGTCATTTAAAATATAGCCCTAATAAAAGTCATTTACTACGGTTATTTGGCATAGGGCCTTAATGTATATTAAAAGGTGTGGAATTTGTAAATATGCATACCAAATGGTAATTTCTATTCTATGATGGCTTAGAATAGAAATACTAAAAATATAAAGGATGATTTTGAAATCACAGATGGTTATCTTTAAAAGAGTTGTGATCCCCGGATCTGGTGTACCTTCCATTCCTAACATCCTATCAGTTGGAGATTTTAGAGAGAAGACAAAGATCTAGAAGGTTACTTTCAATTCAGCATTTTTGAAGGGATGCAATCGAATCTGAACACCAGTATTGAATCATCAAAGGAGATCTAGAACGCATGAATTTAGGTATGCTTTCTTTTGGTCATTTTTTTCAATTATTTGCAATTTTTTAATAATTTGGCATGTAAATCTAAGGTTATTTAGTTATGTATTAATGATGTATTTTATCAAATAAGTCCCAACAATTGGTATCAGAGTTTGCATGTTCAAATCATTTAGAAATTAGGAAAATTTGGGTGTTCGAATTTTGAATTTTTTTCAGAAATTAGGTAATTTTGGAATTATGTGCATAGTGATTCAAATTCAAAAGAAGGGCAATACGTAATGCCTGGGCAACATTTAATGCCTCTCTTGAATCCTTAGAAGCTATCACTCCTCTCTCTAAGGTTCAAATCTTCCATCATCATCATCTCTCTCTCTCTCTCTCTCTTCCCCCCGGTGGATCGGTCACAGTTGTCAATGTCGGCAACAACTCTGATAAGAGGGAAGAGAGACGTCGACGATGAAGACAAAGTTTTCCAAGCCAAAGATCATTGAGGATGACAAAGAAGGAAGAACAGAGGACTCGGCAGGCATCGTTAGCGTCGGTTGGTCTCTGTGAAGAAGAAAAAAAAAATAAAAACCAGATCTGACCCAGGAGAAAAGAAGAAGACAATGAGTAGTCGTCTAGGTGAGATCAGATCCAAGATCTGATCTTCACCAACCAGACGAGATCCAAACAGATCTGAACGGATTTGGAGAAGTCACCAGCTGGCTTCGTCATCAAGATGACTCCATGAAGGCTCTGTAGGCAAAACCACAGAGAATCCAGTCAGGTCTCCTTCAGCAGTGACATCAAAGGAGAAGGTGATAGAGACCATCGTCAATTGATGGCAGAGAAAGAGGTGACTCACAGAAATTGTTCATCATCTGTGATTTCTCAGTTCACGGCGTGAGAGAATGGGAAGTCAGCCGCGTGGTCTTGTGGTCTCAACCATCACAGATTATCGGTGGCAAAGGAAATCGGTCGTTGCCATCGTTGATGGAAGGCGACGACAACGGAGAGAGGTTTTTCGAGGGTGAGAGATGCATAGCGTGTTAGCGAAACGTTAAAGGAATTAATTATTGTTACTTGACTAATTAATTAATCAATTTATTGATTAACAATAATTTAAACAACGTATTTATTTAAAACAAACGGATCATTTAATTCAATCGAAATTGGGCCCTTACAGGCCCAAACAAATTATAATGTGCTTGGATTATAAAATTGGGTCCAAATCTAGACCCACTTTTAAAGAATATGGGTCATTAGGTTCATGGGCCCAAATAGATTATAAAATTGGATCTAAGTGCAGACCCGATTTTCAAGTTTAAGCCCATTAAGACGAAATTGGACATAGGTCCAATTAAGAATATAATTTTTAATTCAAATAATTGTTATGTATATATTTTGAGATATTATAATGGAAGCAACATCTAGCCAAAGTGGAAATTATTTTATTTTGAAATATAAAAGGATATACATATACAACTTATGTGAATGTTCACCGGCCCAAAGGACACCTGCGATAATAAATATATGATAATTATTTAGTTTTATGCGTGAATTGTGAATCAATACAAAGAAAGGTTTACAATTTGACATATTAATTTATTGTCAGTGTTTGATTATTGCATTAGAATACCACTTATAAGTAAATCATTTTATCCAAAAATAAAATATTAATGGAGTTACCAGTATATTGTAAGGGGTTTACTTTTATTTGAATTATTAATTAATTGGTTTAAATTATTGCGAGTATGATCTTTGATTATTTGTTGTTCTCGATTCGACTTTGCATACTACTTATGCTAATATCAATGCCCAACTCAGGTTGAGGAGCAAAATATTGATCTATAAATCACATTCTATATAAACCACAAGAAATTATATGCAACAGATTCTAGTAAAATTGAAATTAAATTCAGAAGCCCAGCAATGACATAAAGGGATTATGTTGCTTACCTGTGACACCCCTAAGTTCGGTGGTGGAGGAAGATCTTGTTGTTGGGAAAGTCCAAGGTGATCCATCCTTTGTGTCAGGGCAGTATGTTGACTAAGATTGTTGACTACACCAACTGATTTGTCCATACCCAGAAAAGCAGAATCTCTGTGTCCGTAAGGACTAACCTCTGGTTCTGAAGAAGCATCACTCAAAGTTCCTACATCATTCACTATTTGGTTGGGGAAAAGACTAGCTCGCAGTCTACTCATAACTTTGTACAAAGCATCTTGCACACTTACAAACTCTCCTGATATCTGTTCATTTTAGAAAAGTTAAGCAAATAAAAGCTTTTAGCTTATGTTTGACTACAAGTTATGAGCACATTCTCATTAGAAACGTATCAACTCCACTAGATGGTTTTTCTTGGCAACATTCAAACCAAAAGCATTAAAAGTTCTACAATGAATAAAATGCTGTAATCTTCAAAAAGATTGAGAAGACACAGATATACAGAAAAAGAGACTTGGGTGATATTACCGATAGATTTCATTTCCAATGTCTAAATAATGTAGTTTCAACAAGAAAATAACAATTTAAATGACATACAACCATGGCAGCATAGAACACTGACCTTAATATGTCGGGTTCAAACCTGTCCCTCTATCCCCCTCTCATTGCCTAGCAATACAAAGAGTTGAAATATCTAAAAACGGGGGGGGGGGGGGGGAGACATACACCATGAGATAACACCACCTTTGTATAAAGAGAAACCCAGGCAAATTTTATTAAATAATCAGAAAAAGTAGTTCTAGTAACCAAACTTAGTTAAATTGCATATGGAAAGGGAACAGCCCATAACAGACAATGTGTTCTCTCTCACTCTCTCCCTTTTCACCCCCATGTTGTATTTGTAAGTCTGCACTATCCATGAGTGAATACAACGCAGTTTTTCATTCACCCTCTTTTCTGGGCACAGTTCATGAAACTTAGATGCCCGACCAGCGGGAAAAATATATTTTCCTAGGGACAGTTCACGAAACTCAGATGTCTAACCAACAGGAAAAATGATAAAAAGAACTTCACATTTCTGTCCACATCATAGATCACACTCTGAAAAGGAATTGCAGGTATTGCAAAACGCATAAACAAGTTAGCTGCCCTTCAGATTCCTCAACTTCAAGAGATACACCTGTCATACACTGATGGATAAGATCTGCCATATCCATGAGTCCTTAATCCAAAGCTTCATATTTCTAATAAGATCTTTTAGTAACATTAAGTTCTATATGAAACTGTAGTCCTTTAATTGGGATGGGAGATTTTAATCAACGGAAGGAGATGCATAAAAAGATGGATAAGACTTCTTTATCAAACCAAAACGAAGAAATAAAAGAAAGAATAAAGAGGATGAGAAAAAATATATGGAAACTAGGACAACAAAGTTTCCAATCCTCTTATTATATACACAGGCAAATCCCTTTAAATTGGAAATTATAGATATGGCCAATTGGACAACAATTGAACCACAACTCAATACCTTGGTTGTAGATTATGCAGCTATTGAACAAAAAGATATAATAAATGTATATCCTCTGCCAAGCCGCTGACAAAGGGAAGGCTTTAAATTTGGAGGAAACTCTTGTCTCTAACCTCTAGTACCTATGTAATATGGCCAATTAAGCGAAAAGGAAGCAGTTAGAGGTCTTAAAAGACAACTGAAGAAAAAAATTTTCAAGCAAGCAGTTCTCAAATATCAACAAGGTCTCCAACCAGAATTAAAAGAATCAGTCTCAAACAAGTTATTAATATGCTCCAAGTCTTTTTTCCTTTTTTTTTTCTTGATAAGAAAGAGAAGACTATTGCATGCAAGAAAGAAAAACACAAGTAGAGCTTCTACAACAGCAGAAAATTCACAAAAATCAATAACATCTGCGATAGCGAGAAGAATTAGAAGTAGACCAAAAGAAGAAGGTTTTCAAGAAACTGTCCACAAAACTAATTACGTTAATCTCATACCCCTCAAAATTCTATTGCTACGATCCCCCCAAACCAATCAAAAAAAGGCTAGAGCGAGCATCCCAAAAATCCTGAGTGTACAAAGCCTCATTCCAAGAACCCGTCTTTGCTCTCTTAATTGTTCCAAAGTAAACAGCCATTTTGCTTGCTAAACTTTCACTAAAATCTTATCTCCTCTAACATGAATGGCACTCAAGAGAGCAACCCAGGTGGTGTAACACCCATTTCCTGGAGTACTCCTCTTAGCCTCCTTGACCCAAAAAAAATCAACCAACACAAACAACATTCTCAGCATCATCAAACTCAAGTTACAGCTGAGCACTAAAAGAAAAACTACTCCCTTTGCCAGCTTGAATGACTTTCCTCTGCTTTGGTCTTCTATACTTCACTTCAGTCCCAGATGCCCCTACAGACTTGAAAATTCCAAAGTGCATCCTTGGCTGTTCATTTACCTCGGCAATTGAAATCAAAACCACATCCAGCTTCTCATTTAGCTTTCTTCATTGTTATTTGTTCCTTTTTCCCTTGCTGTCTTCACTGTAGATCACTTCCTGAAGAATTCTAACCAATATATTCTCTTCTTGTACATTTTTTCTTTTTTTTTTTTGTAAATTTTTGCATCCTTCTCTATAAGCATTATCTTTATTTAAAAAAAAAATGAATTTTTGCAAAAGTGAAACATGTTAGCATCTCATAGTTGCAAATTAATTTTGCCATCTTCCAGACTTCTACTCTCTTTCAGTTTCCTAACTTTTCACCATCAAAGATCCTCCCTGTCGCTTGCTCCCCATCATCTCTCTTGGAGGCTTATCAGACTACCAGTGTTCCATCTGTGTAGGCACAATTTTCCAACATATATTTACTTCCTATTCACTTGCTCCTACTCTGTGTAGCTTTTTTGGTTTATTTTTCTTGGATCCATTTTATGATAGGAAAAAACTGACACCAATTTACCTGTACGATTTGACTGTTCTCTGGGGCACCCTTGGGCACCTGATCGCTTGCAAATATATTTATTGCTGCACCACTGGTCCTCCTCATCCCTGAAATTATTTCTCCTCCTCTACCCAGTAAACAACTAACTTGGTCAGATGGGACCAAAATACGTGCAGTAACAGTTGATCCTAAACCTGAATCTTTCCCCCTTGCAATACCAACCTCCACAGACCTCTTGAAAACAAGAAGAGTAGCATTCTGAGCTGGTGAATATTGTGACTCCACATTCTACAAAATCAAAATATATATATATAATAAATAAATAAATAACATATCATTTGGCACAAAAAGAGATCAAACCAAAGTCATATGGAAGCATAAAATACCTCCAATGCAGCAATAGTGATTAATCTCTCATTGACCTCAGAGACAGGTGCCGCACATCGAATTGAAGTGCCTGTCTCATTCTCAAGTGCCCTCACTATGGTCCCTCCCTTGCCAATTACACCCCCAACTCTCTCATTGGAACAAAGGTATTTAAAAACCACTTCTTTCTGTTCTGCTTTAGTGGTCAGGCTTGGCAATCTGTCGATCTCGGTTGATAAATGATGAGTAACAGAAACATATCCAGCAGAGTTGCTTGGGGTAGGTGGTATTGCTGGTCTCCTTTGTGAATGAAGCTGCATGTCTGGGTTAGGTAAACTAGCAGCTTCAATTCTGTTTCCAGCAGTTTTTGGATTTTCAGATGAAGGATAATCTTGAAGGCGGCTGCATACTGCAATAAGAGCTCTCTTTACACCCGGAACGCTTCCCTCTATCTGCACAATATCAACAAGGTTTTGAGAAAGAAAATGGGATGAAACTTATTTTAATCTTGAAATGCCAGTTCAACTGCATGCCGTAGAAGATCCCCCCCAACCCCACCCTCCAAAAAAGGAAGTTGAAATAGAGAAAGATGATTTGGACATACTTATTTATTCTGGCATATACTAGATGTTCCCATCCTTGTTCATTTACTTTACTATTCTTTTGAGCCACAAGCCATGATAGACATTCATGGTAAATGAGGTGATGGCAAAAGAGAACAACGCAAGGGTGACAAAGAAAAAGAATGATAAAAGTTTTTCCTTTATGTACAGCAATGTGTATATTGACTATGTTACTATCTTAACTGTGGGAATGTCCCATACAAATAGGAATCAGAAGGGGAGAGGACGAGAGGATCTTAGAAGAAATTGATTAAAATCATGCATCTTGTCCTATACAAGCAGGAAAAGGAAGATCAGTAGGAGGAAGGAAATGAGGATTTTATGAGAAATCTGCATCTTATACTGTATCTTCTGTTTACCCTTTTCCCTCCACATGTTACCTTATCTTTACGACATTAATTTTACAACAGGATTGCACTCCAGCTTTTCAGTGATAAATTTGTATTTTTAATGAAATAGAAAAACACAATTCACTTTTTGGCTCAAAAGCAGTCATGCCAAAGAATTAAGAATTGAGTTTCTAAAATCAAAAGTGGAGTAAAGAAGAAAATACAAATATAGAACAAAGGCATCACAAAAATGCTCCAAGACAAGCTAAATGCAAGAAAAAAAAATTAACAAGAGGACTGCATCCAGCTCAATACAGGATACACAATAACTTCAATCTTCCTTTTTCTTTTTAAGATAGAAAAACATATTGTATTATTAGATATAATAGAGAATATACCCAAAAAAATTTCTAAAGATGAGAAATCCTCAAAATTTGGAAGAAAAAGTAATGCAAGGACTAATAAAGATATGCTTTCAAATCTCTCTTCAACTTCTCCAAACTATAATGTTTATAAATCTTTGAGCCATGAGCCCACAGAGAAGAATAAAACACAATCTTATCCCCGAGGAGAGAAAAGCAAACAGTCTGATTTTTAAAAGTTCTATTACTCTTGTCCCTCCAAATACACTGAGGAATAACTAGAAACACACACAAATCATCATCTTTTTGCCTTCCAAAAGCTCTAAATTTTATGTTAAACAATTCAAGGAGACTCTTCGAACAAACCCATTCATTATCAGGCATAGCAAATGGGCAGTCACAAACTTCCCATTCAATAAAACAATACAAAAACATGTAATCTCTGGTTTCTGAATTATTATAGGACATACACAAACAATCGGAGAGATCTCGTTGGAAAGTCTAATTTTTTTGAGACAAATCATTAGTATTGATTTTGTTAAACACAATAAACCAAGTAAAAGTCTTAACTTTGTGAGGAATTTTTGCTTTTTCGGATAAAATTAGACAACGAAAAAACCTCGTCCCGAAACAATTCGACGAAACTCCTTACCTCCACCATCTCCTCTGTCGAGGAAGCACAAGCCGGCACCTTATCCCCCGCAAATATCCTAATCTTACAGCCAGTATCCTTCCTGATCTTATCCACAATCTTCCCTCGTCTCCCTATTAGTGAACCGATCAAACTCGTGTCGGCCAACAACCTAACCGAAACAATCCCTCCCGGCGCCACCAAAACCCCGTCCATCTTCGCCGCGACATCAAGAATTGCCTCAAGAACCCTAATCAACGCCTCCTGAGCTGGTGAAACATTGACCAAATCATTACCAGCGAAATCTAATGCAATGCTCTTCGATATAGAGCTTGAAGCGATGACTACGATGATTCGATCGTCGCATTCCCGCAAAGAATCCTCAACCCTAATTTTTGATCCCGTTTGCTGCTCGAGAAGCTTGACTGCGGTACCGGATTTTCCGATCACGCCAGCGACGCGGGACGCGTGGCAGAGCAGGCGGTATGCGACTTGACTGGCGGCGATGGCGAGTGGCGGTGGCGGTGATTTTGAGTGCTTTGATTCGAAGCCGGTTGGTTTGTGCCCGCGCATTGAACGCTTTGCGGGTGGAGAGAGAGAATTACCTTCCATATCTCTCTCTCTCTCTCTTCCCCTCGGGGGTATCTATGGTCATTTTCTCTCTTCAATTCCATCCGCGGTCATTTTCTCTCTTCAAAAAAGTTCGGTAAAGGTGGAAGAGAGAGAGAGAGAATCTAAAAAAATTGAAAAACACATAAAGGAGATTTTAAAATATATATATATATATAAAATAAAAATTACGCGGATAGATTATTTTATTTTCTCATAAAAATTATTGAAAATTATGAAATTGATAATGTAATAGCATTTCAATCTTAATAAAGAAAATGCTCTTCATCCCTGTTTTATGTTCTATTGCTAAAATTAGGGAAAAAATTATGAAGAAAATAAAGAGATAAAAAAAGATCCCACAAATAATTTAAAAAATAAATCATAATTAATATTTGGATAGTAAATATAAGATAGAATCGGTACCATTAAATTTAATAAAATATAAACTCATATTTAACATTTTACTTGAAAATTTAGTTTTATTTTTGAGTCGAAAGAATATTGAATAAATTTCAAATGATAATTTGAAAAAGATTTTACAATTTATTTTTCAAATTATTTCAAGTTAATATATAGGAAAGAAATTCTAAGATAATTTACTTGGGAAATTGCTTGGGAAGAATAGCAATAACAAATGATTTTCTCCATTTCAAAACATTATTTTATAAAAAAGATAATTAAAATAAGTTTTAATATAATTATTTCTCAATAAATTATCAACGCCTAATTGATTCAATAACTACACTAATATTCTTTAAATAAGATTTTAAATTTAAATATTTATATGATAAAAATAAATACATAAAAAAAGAATAATTTCCTAATGAACGAACAAGTTAACTCCATCATATTAAATAATATTTAAAATTTTATGTAAGAAATTCTAAAAATATAATTTGTGGAAATAATCATTTATACGTTTATACTTTTCTTGCCTAATGTGAGTTAGTAGATGATCCATTCTCGGGTAATTTCCCTTGCCATTAAAAGCAGTCGAAAGTATTATATTATATTATATTATATTATATTATATTATATTAGATATTTAATCATGAGTTTTCGGAGAAAACAAATGTATCTATCGGTTCACAGATTGAGCACATGAGAAGTAAGTTTGCATCAGAGGACGAGATTCAAGGGTGCTTTGACAGTGCGAGTGAATTAGAATTTAGGATAGATTAATTTCAATTTATTTTATTATATATATTAATTTTTTAACTAATTAAAAATATTTTTCTAAAAAATATAAAATTTTGGAAATAAATATCAAATTTTCATATAAAATAATTTAAAATTTATAAGTTTTTATAATTAGTTCTACTTATATATATGTTTATCCACGTGCATAAGTATCGAGACAGATTTTTCTAATATTTTTAGAATCATAATGTTTATTGATAAGATTAAATATTCATCATGAAAAAAATATAAAATAATTTTAAGAAAAAAATATATAATTTTTTTATTATATAAAAATTCGAATCTAAAATTTTTAAATTAAAAAAAATTATAATAATTGTACTGTTTTTTAAGGAATGAAAAAAATATAGTTTCAGTACTATCCCAACAAGGGCAATGTTGTTGACATCAACACCATCGATCAGAACGTTGGGTTTGTCATCGCCGGAAAGAGGAGCTTCGCTGATTTGCTTCACTATAAGGGGAAGAAGTCCCCGTGCGTCCCGATTCTTAGAGGGACAGAAAGAGAAATCTTGCACGTTAAGCAAATAACGTGTATGTACCTGCACATGCAAAATATCAAGCCCTAGCCCACCATGCTGTTAAGCAAGAAAAGTCGACGAAGCAAAATAATGTACCGACGTGTCGCTTGTGCAAGGCAAAAATCCACTTTAAAGTCCACGTACCGGGAATCTACTTTAAAACTAATTTCTGCAAAATCCATTTTGTACAATTTTTTTATAAAAAATTGGTCGGACGGCGGTTTTGAGGAAATCAATTCCAAAATTAATTTACAAAAATAGATTTTAAAATTAATTTTTACCCAATCAAAATTAATAAAAATTACAAGAGACACGTACGGATTTTACTCAAATAATTAAAAAAAATTCTAAAACAACACAAACAAAATTCTTAAATTAGGACACGAATATCGATATGGTATGTTACGTCTTCAAGATAAGACATACTAGCATTCTTCTATATTTGCAGGTTTCCATGCTTTAGGATTTTTTCAAATGCTCTTTCCTCATCAAATAAACAGTAAACAACAAACTCGTCCAAATATATTAAATTTGAGCAAATAGCAAAAACAAAGTCACAGGACTAACATATGGATGAAGACATGTCTAGTAGGAGTTTTTAGGAATCAGAGACTGCTTTGGGAGACACCAACAATGGTGGCAGTAGCAACCTTCAAACTGAGCTATGGAGGAGATGCAAACTCACCAAAACATGGAAGCCTAGCTATGGTGGTGACACGAACTCACCGGAACATGGAATCCTGAGAACATGGGAGCGTCAGGTATGTCATATTTTTAAGACGCAACAAACATCTGTCGCATATTAAAGATATGACATATCTTATCATGTTTTCAATTCGTGATATTCGTGTATTAATTTTGAAATTTCTTTTTTCTTTATATTGTTTTAGATTTTTTTTTTAATTTTTGAAGTCAATATATGTCTCAAAATTATAATATTTAAATAAATAAAATTCTAAACTCAAATATTTTGATAAATAATATGATTTTTGTCGAAGTCAATGTTTTAATTATTTTAGAAGAAAATGAAGAATCTTTGTGATTTATTAAAGCAGTCCAAAAATTGTTGCATACAAGTGTCTGCCCAAATAGAATCATCTTGGGAATAATTTAAGAACAATAATGGAAAATTCTCAAAAAACAAAAAATATATTTACTATGGATAAATTATGGTTTGCGTTCTCGTGAGAAAGCCGAAGCCGAAGATTGAAACTAGTAAAAAGTAAAAACAAGTACGGCCTCCTCTCTCTCTCTCTCTCTGTCTGTCTCTGCAATTGAACGGATTTTCTCACCGATTGAAGAAAGCAAACACTTTTCTCTCCTCCTCTCGCTTTCATAACATACATCACGAAGCTTTTTATGTTTGGCATTTTATTTAAAATGTTAAAAGATTGTGGAAATTTGTTATTGATGTTTTCAATTTGTGGGTTGCAAATTTAGGCTTGTAAAATTTCATTGTTGTTTTGTAATACTCGAATGCATGCCAAATGCTCGATAAAATGTTTCAACCAAAATTGAGTGCAAATTTGCATGAGATTTGTGTGAGTTTGTCCCATAGACAAAATTCCCTAGTGAATGTTGTTTGCTTGGAATTTCTGGGTGGTCATGCCCAAATTCAGACGTCGGAGTTATCGGCACCTTTTAAGTATGTTAGCAATTTTGGCTATTGGTATATGCAGTGGAAACAAATCATGAAATAAGATGGCCTGCTCTACGGTGGGATTTACCGCAAGGCTGGTTGGAAAACCCGTTGTCGGACTTGATTAATTGCTTCAAACTGGATGGCATAGTCTTAAAGAAAGTAAAGTAAAAGAAGCATAGCTAATGGCGAGGTTCTAACGAGGAAAGATTTGCAGTGAATATGTGGGCAACCAGAGATGAGGAAGGACGCAGACCCCGGTAAGGTTCTTCGCTTTGCATTGAATAAACCACATGCTCCACTGCTTGTGCGTAACCCCGTCAATTCCTTTGAGTTTACCTAGAGATTGGAAATATTAAGTACCTGCCTGTTTTTCTTTATAATCAACCCATTATAATATTGAATACCTAGAGATCCGAAATATTTAGTACCTGCATTTCTTTTTCAGTAATCGACCCATTATAATATCTAGTAGCTAGAGATTGAGAATCCACAAAAGAAATAGAAAAACCGCAAATTGAGCAAGCTATTCTGTCAGCAGCTGTAGACTGTAGTTATATTTGAGAAATTTAGGTAAAAGCATTGCTTCAATTCCTTTGTTCCGAAATCAGAAGAAAAAATGGCAGCTAACCAAGGTCATGTGATGATGCTTCCGTGGCTTGCATTTGGTCATATGCTACCCTTTTTCAAGTTCTCCAAAATATTAGCAGCTAAGGGTGTTTATGTGTCTTTCATTTGCATCCCAAAGAATATCCAAAGATTGCCACCAATCCCTCAAGAATTAGCAGATAGGATGAGATTTGTGGAGCTAGCACTGCCTGCAGTGGATGGTTTGCCTGACAATATTGAGGCTACTACAGATTTGCAATTTGAACAATTACAGTATTTACGGAAGGCATCCGATGAATTATATGTACCCATAGAGAAAATCATTCTCACACGCAAACCAGATTTGATCATGTTTCATTTTGTTCATTGTTGGATTCCGGCTATTGCAACTAAGTTGGGGGTGTCTTCTGCCTTTTTAGCATATTCTCTGCCGCAACACTAGCTTTTTTAGGTCCACTAAGTGAGCTTATTTCTCCAAGCCTGCGAACCAGACCAGAGGATTTCGCTGTAGCACCAAGCTGGATTCATTTCCCATCACTTGTCGCTTATAGGTTTGATGAGGCTAATAGAATCTGTCACTATTTCAGCTTTCGTGATGTGTCTGGCTTGTCATTTGGTGAAAGGTTTGGAAAAACTCTGGAAGGATGTGAATTTGTTGCGGTGCGAAGTTGCAGAGAATTTGAGAGCGAATACTTAAATCTGCTTGAAGAACTCTATGACAAACCAGTGCTTTCAGTTGGTTTACTGCCACCAACTCTTCCAGACAATGGCAATCACAGTCTAATTGACTCAAAATGGTCTAGTACTTTTGACTGGCTAGACAGACAGAAACCAAAATCTGTGGTTTTTGTAGGGTTTGGAACCGAGTACAAAATGCCTATTAAAGAAATACATGAGCTGGCTTCTGCACTTAAGGCTTCCAAACTGCCTGGACCACGGAAGCAGAAGCAGAGGGCTCAGACTTCTTACCTTTAGGGTTTCTGGCTCAAACTGCTGAGAAGGGTCTGGTTTATCTTAGTTGGGCACCTCAACAAGAGTTAATGGCTCATCCTGCAATGGGTGGCTGCTTCCACCAGTGTGGTTCAAGTTCAACGATCGAGTCACTTGTCTATGGACTTCCTTCTATTCTATTGCCCATGATACACAGCCAAAGCCTGAATGCAAAATTGTTAGTGGAGAAAGGACTCGGCATGGAGGTGCAGAGGAGAGAAGATGGTTCATTCAGTCGTGAGGCAGTTGCCAAGTGTCTCAGATGGGTAATGGTTGAGCAAGTGGGCGAGCCGATGAGACTGAAGGCAGCTTCAGGTGAAAGCCTGTTTCTCTGATCAGAAACTTCACGACCATTACATAGACAAATTTATAAAATATGTATGCAGTAAGAAGAGAGGAGAAAATCCAACATGAATGTAAACCTGGCCATAGTGCCAATTTACTCATGCTTATATTTGCAGAATAGGGACATGGCTGTTCCATTCCTCTCTTTATCGTAAGGGAATTTAGTATAACAGAAACTGCCCTTCTAGCCTACTGGTGCTCGGTTCACATCTTCACTTCCCCTCATGTAAAGACGAAGGGAAAAAAATAGATAAATATACTAAGTCCTTTTCCAGAGCATAGGCATAGATAGTGTGATTCTGCAGAAGGGTAACTTTTTATCCCTCAGAGCCAATCTGCATTTTCTCAATCATCACTTGGCCTAAGAAAAAAAGGGGGGGTTGAGGAGTTAAATGGTGTTCAGTTTTATGCATCCAAATAGTTAATTACTGGAGATTCAAATAGTAGAAAAAAGTTTAATTTAACATAAATATTTGTCTTTCCAGCCACTTGGCCTACCACCAATCGCCTCCTTCCCCGCAGCCCATTCAAGTTCAAGTTTCCCCCACCCACTTTATCTTGACAAAGGTTACAATAAGAACATGGCATGTTTAGATAACTAGATACATTATGCAGGCATAGATAACACAACAGAATATGAATCGTGTTTGATGACTAATTACAAGTACAACAAGACTAAAGTGTACCTAATTTCGACTTTGTGCCCTTTTTATGGCAAATAAAGCATGTTGGCCTTTTTGCGTGCGATCTCGAGCTGGGTTCAACATATAGCTTTTTTAACATTTCTACCATTTATATTTTTATGAAGGAAATAAATAAATAAATAACTATGTTTAAGAGGACATATCCATAAATTTCCAGTTTTGACATGTAAAGTATTTTTGCCAAATCAACAGTTAGCATATTCCAACACTTCACCCATCAAACAGATCTTGAAGTGTATTATGCACATTTCTGCGGGCTTCATACTTGTTTCTTGCCATTGGCAACTTTTTGTTTTTTAAAAAATAATTTTACATCAATCAGTGTAAGGACTATATAGAACCTTAGAAGGCAGATGGTACAAAGATTTTTTAAATGAGCCTGCTGAAAATTGATCATAAGACTTGAAAAGGTTTTAGAAATTAACATGTTTATATGACTGCAAAGACCATTTGTTATATTTAAAGAGCAGGCACATTTGACTAATATATTGTGGCTACATTGATGCATCTAAAACAAGTGCAAGTTGCAGCAGCCATAATTTACTTCATGAAGTTTAGCGAAGAACCAGAATCACCAGCCAGCTGATTCCAAGTGGTCTAGTACTGTCAAATGGCTGGACAAACAGAAACCAAAATCTGTTGTGTTTGTAGGGTTTGGAACTGAATATAAAATGCCTAGTAAAGAAATGCGTGAATTGGCTTTTGCACTTGAGATTTCCAAATTGCCTTTCATATGGATTCTCAGGAACCCAGAAGATCAAGAGGGTTTGGAATTCCTACCTTCAGGATTTCTGGCTCAAACTTCTGACAAGTGTCTGGTTTGTCCCGGTTGGGCCCCACAGCAACAGATATTGGCTCATCCTGCAATAGGAGGATGCCTCTACCACTCTGGATAGGGCTCAATCATCGAGTCACTTGGCTTCGGACATCCTTCAATTCTCTTGCCAATGGTCTTAGACCAAGGCTTGAATGCAAAACTGCTAGTGGAAAAAGGAGTTGGCCTGGAGATACAGAGAAGCGAAGATGGTTCATTCAACCGAGACGTAGTTGCAAAATTTATGAGAACGGTAATGGTAGAGCAAGAGGGAGAGCGCTTGAAGCTGAAAGCAGCTCAGATAAAAGCCAGCTTTTCTGATAACGAATCTTCATGATAGCTATATAGACAAGTTTATAAATGTATGCAGTAAGAAGAAAATTCAACAGGGAAGTATGCCAGGCAATCGTGGCAGTAGATATCAATATCTATTTGTCTGTGCAGAATCGAAAGCATGAATGCGCAATTCCTCTTTGTGCCAGAGATGACACCGGGCCGGTTCGGGCCAGGAACCGCGGACCGGTTCGGCTGCAGTTCCAAGGCATTCCTGATCCCAGCCGGGCCGGTTCAAAAAAATTTTCAACCGGCCCGGCCTAGTGAACCAGGCCCGCTGAACCAGGCCGGGCCGGTCCGGTCTGGTTTGATAGTTTTCAAGTGAAAATTTTTCCCAAAAAAAGGCTATTGGAATCGGGCGGGGCTGTTTCAAGAAAATAGGAACAGGAGCGACCCGGTACTGTAGCAGTCAGTTACAGGGTTACTATTCACCCGGTCCGGGCCGGGCCCCTTTTTGAGCCAAAACCGGCCCGGTTACATCTCTACTTTTTTGCTTTATGATAATCAGAATAGCAGAAGAAAGCAGATCAAGATAAACCTCCAAGAAAATTTTCCAGGAAATAATGATAATATTCATACAAATGAAAAATTCAGTTCCAGCGGTACAATTACAGAAGATTAACATACAAAGATCACACTAAAGACATTGTTAAAATAGTAAAATGATCACAATGTGGCTAATAAAAAGGATATACAACTGTTTTAGTTATTTGGGAGGAAAAGCTATTCCCATTACTTGTACTATGGGTTGAATGGCTGGGTATCTGAGAGGTATTGGGGTTGTCTTTACTGCGTTTCATCCGATCCAATGAGGAGCGCAGATCTCTCTCATTGTACCCCTCCTATGACAACTGGGGTTGTGGTGGTACTTTTCGCAACAACCCGTCTGTCTTTTCATCAGGAGGAAGAGATGGCGGGTTTGACACATTTTGTGATTCAAGTATATCATTTTCGTACTGCTCATTAGAAGTTACGGGGTTGAGAAGGTTTGACATAACATGGGAAGAACATAATAAAAACTAAACCTCAAGCAGAATCCAACTGATTTGTTTCATACATTTGAAAGGTAATTGTGATAGTGCCTTAGACTTCATATCCAGGATTTACTTTCTGTTGAACATCTCCATAACTCTCCAACTCATCAATGTCTTCTGGACTTCCCAGGAATAAAGAAAGTCTTTCATGCAATTTCACTGGCTGAATTGAAAGAATCCTTCTTTCACCATCAGAGCCTTTTCCCCCAGCTTGCTCTGCAATAAAACTAAGAGGATTTGCCTCATAAACCAGACGAAGATGGTCTCTCGGATTCATTGCTACACCGCCGTAAAGTAGAGTCCGGTGGAAATCAGCAACCAATGAACATATATAGCGAGCGGAGTACTTCTTGGGGTATTTGCCTTTCCCTTGTCGTACTGTGTCAATATACTTCCTCAAGCCTTCAGGCCAGTCAAAATATCTTGCATCATTTACAGAATATATTTGCCCTGCAATGAGAGTGGGTTGTTACAAACAGATATGTTCACAATCAAATGTCTAAACTACATTATCATACCCTTATGCTTCTGAAAATTTAGAAACGAAAAACATGAAAGCCAATTGATAAATATTACAAGCAGATGAGATAAAAGATTCTCAAACTGCACATGCAATTTTGTGTTATACTTACTTTACCTTCTCCCCGCGGTTAGAAAATAATAACAAAAGAAACAGCAATCCATATTGGTCTTAAACAACTACTAGTTGCAACAACATTCCAAAGTAAATGACCCGATCATAGGCTAAAACCTACCCATATGTGATTCACTAAGTCAGTTCTTCTCACAATGCTAATTGTCAAAGAGTTACCTCTGGGTGGAATTTTAATGCTTGGATGTGTAAGAATAAAGTCTCCTGTCGATCGATCCAGTGTGAATGCATGTGTTCCAGAGCCGAAGGTGATGCAAAGTATGGTGGCAGATGAATAGAGAACATATCCAGCAGCGACAAGCTTAGATCCACTCTGGAGTGAATTTAGCATTGCCTTCTCTCCCACTGCTAGATGATCGAGTTCCACAAGTCGGTTATAGATCCCAAATATTGTTCCAGTTGGAATTGAGGCATCAATATTTCGAGAACCGTCCAAAGGATCAGTGACCACCACAAAAGAACCATCATCAGTTATCCAAATCGGAGCATCATCTTCTTCAGAAGCCATGACTGCAACTTTTCCAGAATTTTGCAGCGACTTTAAGATTATTTCATTCTGCAGAACACATTTGTTCACCAATCAGAAATGATTTTTTTACTTAACTTTTGAATGGGCAAGAGGGAACCAAAAGTTATAGGAAGGAGGGGGCTGGAGATGCTCATTTAGCAAAAAGAGATTGACAGCATGAGCACAACACTTATATGTCAATTTTTTACCAAACTAAGATACATCTGTCAAGCTGACCACATCTAAATATGGTATTTAACAAAAGTTCCATCCTCTCAGATAAGCTGGTCTAAATGGTGCATTAAACTAACCTAAAGTTAGAATAGCTCTATATGAATAAATACTTATACAAAACTTCCCTATAATGAACCATACAAGAAGGGCGGAGTTGGAGTTGACGCAATGGTGGTCTCTCCATTTTATTATAGGCAAGCTCAATTTTTTAGCTTTAAGTTTAATTGTCCTCTTTAAGGTGCCATCGCTTGTATGGTTTATTATAGGGAAAAAATGGTGTACCCAGTGCTGAAACACCCTCTTCGTGTAAGTGATCTGGGGAAGGGAATACCTGCTAGCCTTCCCCTTGCTTTTTTTTACAAAGAGGCTGATTCGAACCCTGATCCTCCAGGACATAATGGAGAGACTCCACCATTGCGCCAAATCCGCCCTTCCTGTATGGTTCATTATAGGGAAGTTTTGTATAATTATTTTGCAGCTTCTGCAAGACGTCTTTGGGCTATTAGAAGCTTCACAGAGCTACGCCCCAATCAAGAAGCAAGAATTCATGGAAAACTTCTGCTACACTCTTTAGCAACAACCTTTTAACATTCACCAATTAACAGAGTGGATCTCGTAAGGTCTATCATGAATGATAAGCAGGTTAGCAAAAACTTTATGCAGGAAAGAGATTAAATGTTCAACACAAAGTCTGAAGCATAAAATTCTCCAAGACGAAGTCAGTTGCAAGATCGTCAACATCATATAGCAACATTTCACAATGTAACAATGCACAATTATGGGCAACTACAAAACTTCAGTTATCAGCATGCTGCATGGTAACACAAATAACAACTTATATTGGTTCTATATCTTAAACCACACAACCTCAAAAACAGAATACAGCAAAAACAACTGGATAGTAAAGGTACAATCATGTATGTCAAGAAATCACAAATTCAATTCAATTCAATTCATATACAAGAGAGTATGGAAAACACACCGAAACAACATCCAGCGGTTTCTGGGCATCTCTACCCAAATGAGAAGCATTGCCAGAACCGGCAGGAACCACCTGTTTGACCATACTCGAATGGAAAGGAGAAGACACAAGAGCAGCAATTCTCTTGCAGGCATACAGGATATGATCAAATAACACAACCAAATCATCCCCAACATCGGCCCCTCCTTTTCCCAGATACTCTGATAGAGTACAAAACCCATCACCACCACCACGAATCCTAGAACTAGAAGAAGAGACGCCCATTTGTGCTCTAACACTAAACCCACTAACAGAAGCCATTTTAGGCCGAAAATATTGAAACCCCAGAAATTTCCTTGTCAGAATATGGGATCTTGGCGGGAAAAATGGGAGCACTGGAGTGAAATTTGAAGAAGTTGAGGATACCCAGATGGTGGATTGTGAGTGCATTATATAAATTTTAGGGTTTTGCTGTGATTATGATCAGAAAGGCGAGGTGGGTAGGTACAAAATTGGTTGAAATTTTAGTGGAAGTCATTGATATATAGGTAGGATAGGGATTTTTCAGGGTTTGGATTAAAAATGGGTGTAACAGAGAAACAAACAAGAGGAGCCGAGGAAATATGAAGCAGAAGAACGAAGAATTATCCGTTGCCATTTGTTTGTCAACGGGTATTTCTTGGCGTCAGCGGGCCGGGTGCTTGCTCCAAATATGTTGAAATCAGAAATCTTTCATTTTTTTTTTTTTTTTAATAAGAAATCTTTCTTTCGGTTACATAGGACCCAAACATACGCAATTGGACAAGAGCTGATTCATAAAAATTGAAACATTATTAGATTTTGAAAAAGAAACATTTAAATAAGAATGTTTTAGATCTCAAATTTCCTAAAAAACATAAAAGTCAGAAATCTTCTTAGGACTACTTGTGCTGGGCTGAGCCCCATGGAACTAATTCGTAGCTCCCCCCGGGTTTTTGTTGCCGAATTTATTCCTAGGCTTTCTGCAGCCTATAATCGAAAATTACACTACACATGAAATAAAATCCTTGTCATTGAAATTCGATTCTTGGAGATCATTTCAAAAAAAAAAAAAAAAAAAAAACCCAAGATTGATAAAAAAAAGGTCTCAAAATTATATTATCATTTCAAAAAAAAAAAAATTTACAAAAAGAAAGACAACTAATTAATAAAACTCTAAACACTCAAGAAGAACAAAAAATAACAAAAAAAAGTAGCAATACAAATCAGAAATCTCATGTTTCCTCTATCGCGGAGCTGCAATGCAAGGGCGGTTGCACCGCGATGGGGTTAATTCCCAGATTAGGGTTAATTTGGAACAAATTCTTCGAAATAGGGCGATTTTCGGAGGAATTCCAAGAATAGAGATATCGCGATTGGCGATCGCGACTTCTAAAAGCGCGATCTCGGATCGCGCTTTTAGAAAACGCGATCAGCGCTCGCGCTTTTAAGAAAGCGCGATCAGCGTTCGCGCTTTTAGAAAGCGCGATCCGAGATCGCGCTTTCAAGACTGGTAAAAGCTGCTCCGCTCTGCCTGGCTGAGCTTTTGTCGGTCACGGGGGTTGGGTCGACTGTTGATCCGTGAAGCCATCACGCCCTTTATATCGCAAGGTGTCTCTGTCTTTCATTTGCGCCGGTCGCTCTCTCTCTCTCTGCCTCACTCTCTCTCAACGGCGGTCTCTCTCTCTCTTCCCGGTGGCAGTCTCTGTCTCTCTATCCCTCAGTCTCAGGTGCGCTCTCGGTCTTCTCTGCCTCACTCTCTCAGGTGCGTCTCTCTCTTCTCTCAGTCGCACTGTCTCTCTCTTTCCCTCACTCTCTCAGTCTTGCTCTGTCTGTCTTTCCCTCAGTCTCTGTTTCCGTCGCCGAGGCAGCAACTGCAGCGAGGTTTTAG
Organism: Dillenia turbinata; assembly: GCA_037126225.1. Taxonomy (NCBI): domain Eukaryota; kingdom Viridiplantae; phylum Streptophyta; class Magnoliopsida; order Dilleniales; family Dilleniaceae; genus Dillenia; species Dillenia turbinata. The sequence goes on along the minus strand of JBAMMX010000002.1, from coordinate 12,172,199 downwards.
GCGTCGGCGCTTCACGGCGATCGCGGATCTGGTGGCGGGGGTGGCGGACAGGCAACGGGCGCGGCGGGAGTGAAGGTTTCCGAAGGCTTCGTCACTTCCGAAGGTCTGCTCTGTTCTCCTTTGCTGTTTGCTTTCGTCCTTTTATTTATTTTTATATATATATTTAGTGTAAATAAATAAACATGTTCTCCTAATTAACCCTTGCTGTACAAAATGCAAATCCTCTGTTCTCCTTTGCTGTTTGCTTTCGTCTTTTTATTTATTTATTTTTTTCTGTACAAAATGGTTTTTTGGTTGTGAAAAAAATTTTTTTTTTTAAAAAAATTAGGTTATTGAACTCCCTGCGTTTCTGTGTGTTTGTTTGGGATGTTAATTTAATCTAATATGTAATATCATATTAGGTCACATGGTTAAATTAATGTAATGATATATAATATTAGGTTAAGGTAATTAATAATTTGGGGTAAGTGTAAATATTTATTAAAAAAAATATAATGTAAAATTATGTTAAAATAATTAAAATTATTAATTAAAAAGAAAAAATAATTAAAATAATTACAGATATATTTCAAATTATTAATATTATATAATATTTTGAATTAAAAAATAAATAACTTAGTTTAAACAAAGATTGTAATAAATATATATATTTAGTGTAAATACTAGGTGAATTTGAAATAAATAAATAAAAATATTATTAAAAATATTAAATAGAAAAACATGTTTAATGCTTTTAAAGTAAAGTAGTAACAAATATTTTGTAATAATGTTAAAAATAAGTATTAAATATTAATATTTGTTAAGATATATATTGTATAAGAATAAATTTTTTTTGATATTTAAAATATGTAAAACATGCCTAAAATGAAATAAGAAAATTTAAAATAAAAGAAATTAATAAAATGAAATATAATAATATTAAAATTATTTTATAAGAAATAAATTTGTATAGATATATATAATTTATATATATTTAAAATGTGTTAATATTGTTAATATAAGAATTGGTTATATAGAGTTTTTTAAGATGGTTAAATAGTGTTTTTTAAGATATATAATTTTAAAAGTATGAAAAAATTTTCATATTAAAATTGGTTAAAATTGTTTATTAAGATTTATATTATTATAAGTATGAAAAATATTTAATATAAAAATTAGTTAATATTAGCTTTTAAGGTATATATTTTTATAAGCATGAGAAATATATAATATAAAATTTATTTAATATTTAATAAAAAATAAAATCGTATAGATATATAATAATAATAATAATAATAATAGTAATAAATTTTATAATAATAATTATAACATGGTTAAAAAATTTAGTGACACACTTTCCTATATTGTATAATGCAGTAAATTAATTTAATAATTTATATTATTAATTTTTGGAAATAGTTAAAATATATATATACATATACATTGGTAAATTAAATATATGTTAGTAAATAAAAATATATAAAAAAATAAATAGATACATATGTTTAATTTTTGAAAATGGTTTAAAAAAAACCATATATGTTGGTAAATGGAATTAGTAACTTATAATTCCATAATGCGATAAATTTTTTTCGGAATATATATAATTCGAAAATAATAGGAAAATATAAAAAAGTATTTAATAAAATGTAAATTAATATTAAAAGTAATACTAAAAATTTTTGGTGAATTTATACTTAGACCTAATAGTTAGGTGAATAAGGTAAAAACGAAAAATTATGTGAGTTTGAAACAATTGAAATTAATATTAAAAGTGTTGTAAATTATTCATATTATTGTTGTGGTTTTAGGAAAAAAAAGATGAATCAGGACCGTGTTAGACTGCTACTCTACTGGGGAGGTGAAATTGTTTGTGGTGAAGATGGGCATGGGTATAGTATGCCCCCGAAAAGGGGCATTGGTGTTGAAAGAACGATAAGATGGAATCAATTATTGAAAGTTTTGTATCGGAAAACTGGTTTTGATACTACGAAATTTAGGTTGAAAGTGTTGTGTAGGTATCCACTTTGGAATCACGGTCAACTTTTAACAGACGCACTGGGATATATGAGATCTGCACCAATATTCACGAAGGCAGGGGTGGAAACGAGCATACACTGCGTATGGATGGCCCATCATGTAGTTGTGGAAAGTATACAATATACAAGCTTCCGTGCTCACACATGTGGAGAGTATGTGAAGACATGGGAATTCAGTTGCTGACTCTTGTTGACAGATTGCACACATGTGAAGTCATGTTTTTGACCTACGCTTCTCAGTTTTATCCACTTGGTCACTATGACTATTGGCCCCCTAGTCCGTTCTCTCTCTCGGCAAATAATTCACGTTTAAATCATCAAGCAGGAAGGCCACGTAGCACGCGGATCCGCAATGAAATGGATAGAAGAAGAACGCAGCGTTGTAAGGCATGTGGCGAATATGGGCATAACCGTAATCATTGCCCAAATATGGCTCGTTTGGAAGAGAGGGCGCGACGTGGCAGATAGGAAAATGTTATGTATTATGTTTATTTCCTACATTGTACATTTTAAAGTATATTGCTAGTTCTCTCTTATGATGTTTTAAATGTAACAGATTTTCGTTTGCGATATAGCTTATCCAATCACAGAGTTTTTCCCTGGACCTCGTGACCCTACAGTACTGACATTGCAATCGACACACCAATCTGAGAGTATTTGGAACTCAGCTTCGGACACCCCATTGACGATCCGACGTGCCGATAATGGATTTTGGAGTGCGAAACCTCTGGATTTAAGGGTTCAGTTGATCCTGTTACGCGTCGGTTTTTATGGCATTTATAGATGTGGCCACATAGTGTACGACCACGCACTCATAACAGCATTGGTGGAGCGATGGAGACAGGAGACCCACACTTTTCATCTACCTGTTGGTGAGGCAACGATTACCCTTCAGGATGTCTCTATTCTCTTCGGTTTGCCAATCGATGGAGAGCCTGTAACAAGAATAGACTTGACACTTCCAATCGCTGACTGGCAGGATGTCTGTAATGATCTCCTGGGTTTCATCCCTAGTCCGAATGATTTCGATGGCGATCGACTCAAATTAAATGCTATAACGCAGTTTCTAAACTCACATCCATTGAATGATGATTCAGAACAGATTTGGGTTGAGTATCATGCACGAGGACGAATTATGCAACTTTTTGGTACATTATTGGGGGATAAGTCTGGATCGAAGGTTAAATTATTGTATTTGGAGCTACTGCGAGATCTTGACTGTGCTGGTACATATAGTTGGGGTAGTGCTGTACTTGCTACGCTGTACAGAACTATGTGTCGAGCCTCTGTCGAAGGAGTCAATCAGATTTCTGGTCCATTATTATTGCTTCAGGTAGTTTTGTTAATAATAGTACGTTTCAAATTTAAAAACTTATATTGAGCAATGTTAACTATTTTTTTGTTTTTACTAGCTTTGGGCATGGGAGAGAATACCTATGTTTACTCCGATTCGACGACAAGCTGTTGATCCCGCGCCCACTGATTTCAATATGCCGGCCGGACCACGTGGATCTCAGTTTGTTATAATCACTACCTTAATATGTTTATTTTACCGTTTTCCTTACCTTTGCTTTCGTAACTATAACTTCGTTATATTTTCGTGCACAGATGGGATGTTCCTCGAAGTTTTGTTACCACAGGACGATATGTTCTTCGCACATATCGTGACCAACTTGATCATATGAGATCTTCTGATGTAAAGTTCACCATCCTATTCTTAGTTATAATTTTTTCAGCTATGATATATATAAGTAACGCATCAGTTTTCTTCTCTAGTTTGTATGGATGCCGTATTCCGATTCTGATATCCAATCATTGCCTCCATGTTGTCTCAACGGATCTGAAATATGGCGTGCCTCCGTACCGCTGATATGTTTCGAGGTTGTTGAGTTTCATTACCCTCAAAGAGTAATGAGACAGTTCGGTTTACAACAAGGTATTTCTTCACTCGTCGATACCAATCGAGATCTCCATAGTATTGATCGACGTGGGAGAAGTCGTAGAGACTGGAGGATTGCGCATAGGGTTTATTTGGATTTGTGGCAAAATCGGCGATATCATGTGGTCCAGGGGTATGAGTGCTATGGTTCTTCGACGACCATATTAGACTACATGACATGGTTTCGTCGAATAACACGTCTATATATTTCCAATCCTGAACATCGCCCTCGGCAGGGTTATCACCCGATGGGAACACATATAGAATCACTCGTAAGTAACATCTTATCTACAATTTGAACTACATGTCATTTAATGTATTTTCAATAATTAGTTTATTACATCCATATCATATGTAGTGTCAAAATCAAAGTCACATTCACCTCGTATCGTCCGACATGCTTGCTGTCGAGGGGTGTGATTACAGAACTCGCTACATTAGAGATTTAGCATCAGATTCTATCCAGATGTTTGGTAGTGCTCCACCTGAGGGTTATTATCCCGACACATCTACGGTCAGAGAGGTATCGGCCAAGGCCAGATATCGCATCCACATCTGGTCATGCGGCTCATTATGAAGAGGCAATGTCATCAAGATCAGGTCATGGAGGGGACTACGAAGGCACGTGTGAGACACCGATAGCATCTTCTTTTTCGTTTCCCACTCCTGTATATACTCCAGTTTATGCAGATCATGATGATGTTCCTCTGACTGAACCACCACGACGTAGTATTCATGAACGACGTCGTCGTACTTATTCGCAGGATATTGGCCCCGCAGGTGTTGTATTCCAAAGACCGAAGAGGGTCCATCGTACAGTCTAGCTCCACCCCCACCTCCAGCTCGTAGGCCCAGTCGTGTTCCCACTAGACGTCAGCCACCTAGAAATGCTGGCCGTCCTCCCTGTGGTACTTAGTTATCATTTTGAAGATTGTGTATTTGATCTAATTAGTTTATTAAATGTAAAATATTGCTCACAATTGAATGCCCACGCTGTCTTGAAACTTGTTCACCTGAATAAATCGAGTAGAAGCATGTTATGCAATTTGTCATTGTATAATTGAACATTTCTTGACCTGCGAAATAGGTTTGGTAGTAATGATGTGCCCACTTATGAAATTGGTATTGATATTGGATACAATCAATTCAACCCCCCTTCTTAATTACATTTGATATCAACAATATGAATTAGTCATGACCGGTCAAAGTTGGCTACTTATAACATAATTACAAATATTTATTCTTTCCGTTTACGACAGTGGTATAAAGATTATTTCATTTACCAACTACCAGATTTACAATACTCTTAAATTTTCTATAAAATTCGCACATTATAGAGAGAACAAAATAAACTCAAAATTTTATACACTGCAACTGTAAAAAAATAAGAGACGTTTAACAAATAATATTTAATTTTCAGAACTAAGACGCTTAATTCGTCTTAATTTATTATTTCTCTTCCTTTTTCATATTAAAATTTATATTTTTGATTTATTTTAAACATTTTTTTTTAATTTAACCAATAATATTACAAATTTATGTATCAAGCGATATTTATTGTTACAAATTTAATATTAAAAAATATTTTTCATGGCCATCCTACATCATTACTTTTTATTTATTATATATTTTAATTTTTAATTAATCATTTTTTTCACTTTTGATTTTATTGAGTAAATTTTTCTTATTTTATTAATAATTTTTCAATTAATTGTTTCTATATTTCCTTCCGAAAATTTATCGAAACATTAAATAAATATTTTTATTAATTCTTGGTTAATATTTAATTTCTTCTTATTCACAAGTTTCTTCATTATTTCTTAACATTCTTTATTTTTTCAATTATTTATTAACTTTTTTTAAAATATTTTTCCATTGTATTTTCTTCTTTACTTATAAAATTTCAAATTGTTTTTTATTACTTATATATTTTCTTTTTAAATTAACACTTCATTTTCACTTCTTTAATTACTTTTTAAGTTTTCCATATTTTCCTTTTCATTATTTTTTAATATTATTATATCTTATATTTTTAAATATTATTGATTCATATTTCTTTTTCCCTTATTTATATTAATTAAAATTATAATGTTTCATAACTATTTTTTCCTCACAAAAAAAAAAAAAAACACAAAAAAACAACTTATTTTACCTTTCTTACTAAATTTTTAAAATTTTACCCCTATTTAATTAACAATTACTAATTTAAATTTATTTTAGAACAATTTTTTCAAAGATTGTTCTAATCTTAATTGTTTTACACTTTTTAAAATATTAAGTAGATTTTTTCTCATTAAATTTCCTAATTTAACTAAATATTTAATTTGTTTTATTATTTATTGTGAAATACATATTTATAGATCACTTTTATTACTTATTTTTAAATTAATTTTATTAATGGTCACTTTTATTATTTATTTTAAAAAATTTTAAACTAATTTTTTACCCTTATTAATATTTAATTTCACATAATTAAATTTTTAAAAAAATTGAGAAGGCGCGATCCGATCGCGTCTTCTGGGAATAAAGCGCGATCCGGGATCGCGCCTTCAGGGAATAAAAGCGCGATTTTGGATCGCGCTTTTACAGAAAGCGCGATCCGGAATCGCGCTTTCTCTTGTAAAAGCGCGGTCTTAGATCGCGCTTCCTCTATTTTGAAAAAAAAAAAAAAACACCATATTTTTGATATTTCAACGCAAATTCACTCTAATTTGGGAATTAACCCCACCGCGATGTTACTCTTGAAAGAGGCTGCGCCGCGTTATTAGGCACAAGTGCGCCGTACTGCAATTTTCTGCGGGTCAGCATTCGTCTTTAAACCTGTTTGTAACTTTTTTCGTGCTCTTTTGGACTCTTTTTATATTCTAAATTTATTCTTTTTTTTTAATATTTAATTTAGGTGTATTTAAAATTATATTATAATTAAATCAATTCGAGTGAGCGTCAAATTCTCTATAAAAAAATCTCTCATAATATAATTTTTTTTTATTTTTAAGATTCAAATCCATTTTTAATTAAGATATTTAATATATTTCTCATTAAATCAATTAATCGTTGATTTTTAAATTAATTTTTAAGAACTTTTTTTCAGTTTGATTACTAAATAAATGATTTTAATAGTTTCCAGTTCTATATCGTGAAAAACCTTTCCATAATTTGATTAGGTTTATCATAAGAAATGTAATACTCTAGGGCACGATTGGATTGCAGAATCAAAATCACTTTGGTCAAAATTCCCTTTTTAAGCATTTGAGAGTGCCAAGTCGATTTCAAAATTCTTTATTCCCATTTTAAGCATCGGAGAGATTCCAGTCGGTATCAAAATGGACATGTAAGAAAATCCAGATATCATTGCAGCGGATTTCAAATCCAAGTGAAGAGCCGATAATGAGCAGAAATAAAACCGCCGAGAATAAAAAATATATATGTATATATATATATATATATATATATATATGTATATATATATATATATATATATATATATAAAATAACTTCAGAGGTAGGGGAGGAGCTTTGAGCTGTCAACTGGTTTTTTAGAAATCTTAACTAAGATACTTTTGCTAAGAGAATATCAGAATGAAATGAAACCAAAAGATAATATTTAAATTAATACTATATGAATGAATATTTTGAAATCATACCCAAAATTTTAAGAATCCACAAAATTCAAGTAATTTTGTTAAAAACCTACATTTGATTCCCAAATAACCATTTACTCTTACACTTATCCAAAATTACCATTTCTCTCCACTCTCACATTTTATTATTTTATTTTATTTTCTTAAAAAATTATCAATTACTCACATATATATATATATATATATTTATATATATATAAAATTAAATGAGTAATATATATATATATATAATATTTTCATTATTAAGTTAATTTTTTTTAATTTTTGAAAAAGATATAAAATTTACTTGATAAACTCATATAATATTTATTATTTTTCATTATAAAATTTTTTATTACCGATTATTCATACAATATTTTTATAAAATTATTCATTACTCATACATATATATATATTAAGCAAATGAAAAAATATAAAATTTTCATTATTAAGTTATTTTCTATTTTTCTTTTGTTTTTGAAAAATTATAAAATTTATTTGATGAAATTATATAATATTTATCTTTTTCATTATAAAATTACCCATTATTCATATATATATAAAAACTAAATAAGTGAAAAAATATTAAATTTTCATTTATTTATTTTTTTTTATTTTTGAAAAGGTATTTGATAAATTCATATAATATTTATTTTTTTCAAGTGAAATTAATTCATACGATATTTTAAAACAATTTATTTTAAATTATTTATAGTTTTATTGTACATTGAAATAAGAACAAAATTGAAAAATTATTAATTACTATTCAAAAAAAAAAAATCAAATACCAGGCATAATAATGATACTTATTTCAGTGTACTGTACCAAACAGATGATTTAAAATAATTCCGTCCATTCTGATTCCAAAGGATATGATTTCAATTCCGATTCCTTGAACTAAACCAAACGCGCCCTAAGTTTTACTCATTTCAATTTACTTTTATTTCATTTTATTTTGTATATAATATTTTTTTTAACTCAAATAATTTATAGTTTTCTAAAAAAAAAGATTATTATCATATGAATAATATTTTTACATTTAAAATTATACCCAATTCAAATTAAGCAAAACACAATTTTTCTAAACCGACGTGCTACTAAACCCAATGACTGATTTCCTCCCATAGTCTCGCATTGCCTTTGAAATATTCAACTTCTACGAATGCCTGAAGTCCAGTTTTACTAAGAACTCTCTAAATTTAAAATTTGAGGTATAACCATAATCCCCTCTTTCTTTTCTTAAAATAATACACTCTTTTGCTAGAAAGAGAAAATGTTGGAATTCTCCCAATTCTCTCTCTTTCAAAGTGTGTATTTATCCTCTTCCATACATTGGCACTTGTACCAAGATACTTGGTGCAGAAAAAGAGAAAGAAAATGAAGACTAAAATTGATGAGGCTCGTTGGCAATCTTACAGAGTAAGGTTTTCTGTCATATCCTATTCATGGAAATCTCAAACGTGTTATTAATTCAGTAACAAAAATATTTAAATTTCTTTAATTAAATTTCCATATTCAAAACACCGAGAGAACTCTTCCTCCCTCGATGAATCCAACAATTAATTCAACCCAAATTAATTAAAATCAATAAATTGATTATCAAAGATCGATCAGTCAAACACCACAAATAATAATTATGGCCAGCATATCATGCCACCGGGGGAATGAAACATCACCATTTTTATAAAGTTAAATGCTTTTCTTTGATGTCCTCCTTTCCCTTTTAATTTTTTTGGAATTTTATTAAAAGTGAATTATAGCCAGAAAATAATTTTATTAAATAATAAGTTATTACCGGGACAATGAACAGTCACTTTTTTATTTTTCGTGAACCAATTACAAAACTTGTGAGTATTAATACTCTCTTACTTGAAGCAGGAACTGATGCATCATGTGGGGCTATACCTGGCCCAAGGTAGAGGGGCTAAAATAGCAAGAGAAGTTTCTTGTGGATCACCAAATAAGGCATGTGGGGTTTGCTAGTTGCACTAATCTTATATAAAATATATACCAGAAAGCTTTTAATGCAAATGCCAACTCTCTATGTATTATCACCCTCTGCTCTGGTGTGGTATGCATAAAGAAATAAAATCATTTCCAAAGCTGCAAAACTCTCTCTCCATGCAAGCATGCGAGCGTGCACACACATGCACACAAGGTTCTCTTTACAGATTAATGTACAAATTTGTTCATCTGTAGGACACCAGACATGTAAATAAGCTAATCATGTGCAGAATTTATTAAGATCTTGAGCTTAATAAATATCAAGGTGATTGATGATCAGTAGCCATAAGGGTCAGGCTTGATTCAAGATGAAAGATATCAAAAGGCCTCTTCAATTAAATTTACAACACACCTTCATTTGTAAATAGAAATGACAACCCAACAATTTGATGATTTTGAAGAAACTATTTACAAAAAGAAAGAGATTTCCAACCTAACCAAAATCCAAGTCTTCTATTATGCAAAATCATACTACAGACAATGAGGAACTGAAAAATCAAATAGAACGAAAAAAAGGGAAAGTATTAGATGGAACAGAAGGAATGTGCAAAGATATGAGCACATTCAAAGGCCAAATAAATATGCCACCCCAAGTTCTGGTTGTAATGATTTGTTAGGTCAGAAAACTTACAGGATGCATCTGTCAGTTTGGTTTGAATCGTCATGTCAATCCAGCATGTTCCTTGTGCTCTACGATAATGAACTTCATCTTGACATGATGTCTTTCAAAATCTGCAAAGATTTTATAACAAGGATGTTTCAGTAACAAATGATTGATGATCACAAACCCTACTTTTTCACAATTTCTAACCAATTCAAAAATTTTTCCCACCATAATAGATTTCAAAAACGATAATACGTTTGGACCATGGGATGTATCTAAGGAACTAACAGCATCCAGGCAGAACAAACCTAATTCCATAGGTTTTACTAATTGATTAGCTACAAATTGGAGATCTGCAACTCCAAAAACCTATCTTGGAGACAGATCTTATACAAAGAAGGCCAAACCACTGACAAAAATGGTCAAACCTCTGAAATTAGTAATTGCCACATGGAAAAGGCATCAACCAAGATATCAAAGTGGTTTCTCTATTTATTTATTTTTTGAATATGTGCATAGAAGCATAGATGCCATGAGCTGTAATTGTCTATGTGCACAGGTGCCATGAACTAAAACCTTGGCCTTGGCTCTATGTTTCACCAAAGAGATACAATAATTAGGCCAACCGTTTTGTGGTAGTGAAACTCTCAAAGACTAACACCTCTAGTCTGCCACTAACATCTCTGACATCAATTTACAGAAAATTACCAGGAAGATATATGCCAAACTCGACAAACCAAAATGAAACCCAATTTACTTGTAAATTTAAACTTTGGTTAACCCTCTTCTCCCCCACAGAAGAACAACTTACCCTACAAATTCTGGACAAGGTATAGACAATCTCAGAATATATGTACAATGGAGAATCTACTCCTGAAGCCTCAGCCGATTGAAGAAAACAAGAAATTGGTATTCCCAGTACACAAATCCAACTACAGGGCCTCCTTTAATATACTGCACCAAACAATGTGATACACAATCAGCATCCGTAATTACAGGCAGAACACAATAAGAAACTTTTGTCAGAGAAAAAAAATCAAATACAGCCAATATATAAAGTAAATAAACTTAAAAAGGAAAAAGCAAAAGAAAAACCTTTCCATCAAGGATAACAAGTTCACCATCAACCCAGTGTGGATTACGAAAGCCTGGCTCAGCTAGCCTCCCTTGTCCTCTATATCGTGCAATCTGTATGTCCGATATGATAAAAGTAGTTATTTAAATTGGGGATGACACAAGCAAACCAAAAAGTCTGAAAAAGAGTAAGGCATAAGACAACTTGGACATTAGTTTGTTTACCACTCCCAATTCTTCAGGAATGATCCCTTTGTGAGGAAGTTGATAATGCTTTCCAACCTTTGCACGAAAAGCCACCTGTAGGAACATCAGAAACAATACTGCGTTAAACTTAGGTATCACTATATTGATCATTGTCTTTATTCCGTTGTTACTTCAGGATCAATTCTGATCTAGAGGAGAAAAAAATGTTATTGTGCCTGTTCTCTCTCTCTCTCTCTCTCTCATGTACACACACAAGTGACTATTAAAGTATGTGGGACTCCCACTAAATGCTGATCTATGCAATAGTTTTTGTACTTCATACTTATTCATGGTCCATGCAAGTAGAAAGATCTTTGCCAATTTGACTAGGAAGACTAGGAAATAGCTCAATAATAGAAACAACAGATAGCAATAGAAATGCAGGTAGCTCCAAAGGATATACTAATTGCATAAGTTTTTTCCTACAAGAATCTATGAAAGTTGGATGTTTAGGTGGATGTGTAGTAAAACTAAAAGAGATATAATTAGAAATGAAGAGATTCGTAATAAGTTGAAAGTTAGTTCAATTATATAAGATGCGAGAATATCGTCTTAGGTGGTTTGGGCATGTGCAACGAAGATCCAAAGATACAAGTTATTCGTAAAGATAGACCATTGAAAACTTGGATACAAATTATTCATCAAGACATGATAGTTAAGGGTTTAGATGAGAAGACAGTCTTGAATAGGAATGAGTGGCGTAAGAGAATCCGTACAAATTAAACCAACACTTTTTTTTCCATATTTGTCTCTTAAATAGCCGACCCCAATTTGAAATTAAAGTTCAAATTGTTATTGTTGTTGTTATAATCTATGAAAGTTGCTGAGTACACATCCTATTGAGGTATTTCTGCCTTATTTAGAATTACTAAAGTGCAACTGACACCAAAAGTAAATAGTAGAATCCTGTCCCACCCAACTATTTCCACCCCAAGAAACTTCCCACAAAATCGATACATCAGCCATTCAATAAATCAAGTTTTATTTTCATAACCCTAGTAAAAGAATACCTACCTGGCCAGCTGGTACATAAGGATCCCCAGTTATTTTTAAAGCCTCCACATACTCATAAAACTCGAGACTGGAAGTTCTTGTAGTTCCCTTATCCTCATGCCACTGGCCAAATCTGCGTCTCAGCTGTATGACTTCCGATGTGTAAAGCCCATGAGCACCAATATATAGTCCTGAAGAAGAAGGAGAAGAAGTCATTTCCCAACAATATCAGCCATTAATACAAAATAATACAGAATGGTCCAAGGAGAAATGCACTTGTAAGTCATGATGGCATCTTAAGTGGATTTTCCACTGACTTGATACTAAACAGATTGAGCAATAATATCACCCACCATCAAGAGGATCTGGTGATGCTGGTACTTGAATCCGATTAAAAGTCGTGGATCCAGAAAGGGGTTGACGACTCTGGGCCTGGCTGAGGATAACATGTATTATTTCACCCACATTTTTAAGTACCTGAAGGGTAAAAAATGTCATTGCTGCTGGCAACTAAGCCACATAAAGCTATAAGATTTCAAAATAGCACAGAGTTAAAATAAATATAAATGAACAAATAAGTGCTGAGAAGTTATGCCAAAGAAAAGTAAAGCCAACCTGTAGGGGTACCCTAGTCCGACCAATGGACTTAGAAAGATCATACATGAGTTGATCAACAATGCGTTGACCTTGATGTCTGGCTTTTTTATCTTGTGAAGCATGTTTCATGCCATCAGAATCAGGTTGTTTGTTGTCTTCCACTATAGAAAAGGAAAATGATAAGCGCCCTTTTTTCTGCAAGCTGGCTGGTACGCGAACTATATCTGTAGTTGCCTGACTGCTGGAAAATTTTTGTACAAGACCACCAAAAATAACTTTCACTGCAATTTTGCCACTTTCATGTGTGTCAAATAACCCACCACCAGCATCAATTTCGATTTCATCTTGCTCCTGGTCACTCTCATCTTTAATTTCATCTTCTACATCTCCATCTAGCTCGATGTCATTTTCTTCTTCCTCCTCTTCTTCCTCATCCATTATCTTGTCAATCTCATTAGATATTAGATCATGGTCTACCTTTCCAGGTGCAGTCACTTTTAAAACCTTGACCTTCACACCAGGAATCATGTCAGGGAAAATGTTCTGGAGACCAGGGAGCCCCTCATTCATATCTGAATCTCCATCCCTATCCTCACCATCATCGGTTTCTTCAACACTTGTAGATAATAATCCACTTTTTCCTTCAACAGACGACAAAGAGTTCATGCCACTGAGGGCCCCTGGAAATTTCGAGGATAGTGCTGACAAGTTTTCAGAAAGTCCTCTCCGCCTTAAGTAGACAGCCTGAAGGGCATAAGAATTCCTTCAGAAGATTTACTGAGAGAGTTTTGCTATTTCATATATTTGTCGTATACCTTATAGGCACCATCTATTTCACAGAAAATAACTTCATGGAAATAATTCATGTGTTTGCCTATAAGAAAATTTTCAAGTTAACATAGAAAACACCAAAACTCTTGAAATGACTTCCAAATGAAATTCAAGAAGTCATTTTCCTGACCATGGCCATTCACTGTTGGCAAATATACCTTGTAGAAAAAAAGTTAAAAATTAAGAAAAATGATTATATTTGATATTTACCCAAATAACAAAAATATTTTTTCAAAAGAATGCTTTCCAAAAAAAGTTTCCTGAGCAAATATTATCCTAGGTATGATGATTTTGAAAAACAACTGAAGCCTTGGTGTGAATGGAGGTTCAAATGTTAGATACATGCACCAACACAGAAAAGTACTTATCAGTTTCATTTATTTTTGGGTTGTTACACATCCAAAAAAAACCAGTTACTAATCTCTCTCTCTTTCTCATGAGAAAGTATTTTATAGTTAGTACTACTATTACCTAGCATCATCTTAAATAGAAAACTCAATCATAAGAAACCAAAATGCAGTAATCATCTGAACTTCAACAAGGTTAAATCCATTCCATTATCTTTTCAATTCTCCTTCCAAATATCTTTCATCTCTTCTCAAGTGGGAAAGGAAAAAAGAGACAGAGCCAACCTAATTAATTTAAGCAAAAGGCTTCGCAAAGTAGATTGAGCTTGAAAAAAAAAATGAAAAGAAAAGAAAAAAATGAAATAATCAAACACAAGCGTGAGCGCATGCACACGCGCACACAAAAAAAAATGTAGACATGCACATAAAAGTGCTGATCATGTCTGTGTGAACTTGACTAAGAGAGAGTCTAAACCCATATTTATGATACAGACAGACCAAAGTCAACATCATATGATGAAATCATCCTAGTTTTTACAATATCATTCCACATGTCTACTTTTGGGAGGGAAGGGCAGTTTTTCCTTGGAAAGACGCGAAAAGATGCCCGCTCCCTCAAAAGTCGCCTGCTGGGGATGCTGCGAAGGATTCTAACCCAAGATAACCTTCAGAAAAATGCTTTTGTTTGGCCAACAGGTTTGTTGTGTGTAAGGGTGAGCATGACTTTTTTGACCATTTGCTTCTTCACTGCTCCTGGACCAAGGTTAGTTAGGGAGAAGGTGTTCCGTATTTTGCACATTCATTGGGTCATGTCAAAGACCATACAAAGTGAGAATGGGGTTGGAGGGGCTTGAGGTTTTATACAACAAGGGTCCGCAGGATGCCCCCTCTAGCCCTTTTCCTGATGGAACAAAATCAGAGGATTTTTTGATAGCGTTGAGAGATCCTTGAGCAGCTTTGCTGATAGTACTATTAGTCCCTTTTCTTTTGGCTTTACTCTAAAATCTATCTCTTCCTCTGGAGAGTAGCTAATTTTATAGATTTTTTGCTCTCATTAAAGTTTTGCAGCCCTTGGAGCTTCTTCTTCTTCTTCTTTTTTCCCCTTTTTCATTGATTAAAAATCCTTCTCATATAAAAAAACATTCAAGTCCAATAAAATCATCAATTAGAATGAAGCTTGAGCAACAGGAAAATGGGGATAATCAGAAAATCAGCCAATGAGGAAAGAACAAATAATATAGAAATTTACCTGAACTTTGTATCCCTCCTTTTTGTTTGCAGTAAGAAAGATTTCGAACAATGGAACACCAGATGCAGCTGTTGCGAGCTGTCTGAAGAAAAGGAAACAGAAAATCATAATGATATAAAATTCTGACAAATAGTTCTTCATACAAAACAAAATGATTCTCCGAGTTGCCACATGTCAACAACAAAAAGAACAAACATACTTATCTTGGCATTTCTTAGGGCCTCAGTTTTGGGAACATTTCACGACCCTTTTAATTTGATTTGATTTCTATTTTCTGTTTATCTTGAGGATTACTCGTCATCGGCTCCTTTTTTGGGGCAAGTTCTCTAGTTCTATAATATCTTCTTCCTTTGCAAACAAAAAATCTAAAAAGAAAAAAAAAAAAGAAAAAAAAAGGAATTGACATTGTCAAAAAATGAAAAACTCCAGTTGCAAGTTTTTCCAGTCCCTTATTAGCTCCTTAGGAGTCATGCTATTAGGAGTTCCAAATACAAAGTGCCACAAAGAGGCACTATCTCGACTATAAAAAATAATTGTAAATGAATTGCTTAAAGATATGAAAATCCCTTTTTAACCAAATGCATTGCATGATTGAGACCTTGTATCTATGAAACAAAAGGCTTCCACCTCAAGGCTAGCTAGCAAAATGCTTACGGGAGGGCCAAAGCCATATCACCCTCGTGTGCAGAAACAAGATAAGTGCAAACATGCATCCTTGTATTTCAAAGGGAAACCAACTAATATCGGTCAATGAACCAGGAGTTGGCTTGGCAGCAGCCAAAATATAAATTCTGAGCCACTCATGCAGAATCAAACATAAAGTGCTGCCCTCAATTTTTTCTAGCTCAAACATTTGATAATCTATACATGAGAAATAAGATGGTTGTCCTGTGACAGAATCACGCAGGAAGAGATTTTGTGAGATAAAGCCTCAGCCAGCCTCTAGGCCTATATATCCAAGGGACTAAAAGAAAATTTGGAGAATGCATTCAGCTTTCCCTGGTCCTACCTCTTATGAAGCTTAAGCACGATAGTAACAAAATGTACAACTTGACAACACATGTAAATTAAATAGTGTCATAATTTTTGCAGCCAAATCAATCAAACTGAAATCATACTAAAGACTGATCATAATGGTGTCAGCCAACTACAGTAACCTATGGCAAAAAACAATGGTCATATTCAGAAGCTTAAATATATCTACAAGTCTCACAGACATTTGGGGGGGTCAGATATGAAACCTGCTTGCTCATTTAAAAGGGGCAAGTCTTAAAGTTTACCCCCCAGGATCTGCCCATAGAACGGGAAGCATTTCAGCGGTAGCATTTCAATTAATTAGAGCTACCACTGTAAGATTTTCAGAATATATAAATTGATAAGATTTCGATAATATACAATTCAGACACACCAAAATTGTACTGCATGCAGTGGTCCGCACATGCATAATAGTATACTGCTTTGTAGACAACCAAAACCAAACCTCACCAAGTATTTGAACCTACATAATCTCATGCTACTAGTCTCTCTCTCTCTCTCTCTCCCCCCCATACCTATGTCTATGTATATTATATATATTATATTATAATTATGGAAAAACGAAAGATTTCATTAGAAGAAGAAAATTGAAAAGACAATACAGAGGAGGATAAGGCATCCTAAACAAAACACGTCTATAAATTCATCTAAGAATATTTTGTATCTTTGGTAGACACAAATTCAAATATAACTTATTTTTGGGTTTCTAAATGACCTTGCCTGGGACTATAACTTCTGGCGACATATCTCCCATGCTCTGGACTTATATGAATAATTTGACCATAAGGATCATCTCCATCTTCTGAGATACCAGCCCACCATCCAACCTGGAAATCAACTTAATACATTAATCATGTAAGACAAAGAAACTAACTTAAATGTCACATTAATCTCAGGTAAGCTAAGTTAGTAAGGAAAAAGAAAAGAATGAGAACATGAGAGGTGTTAATTGCCAAAAAAGAGAAAAAACAAAGGGGAAAATCATATCAACCAAAAGGTGTTTGCAAAAGAAAATCAAGCATTGTCTAGCATAGAGGGCCATACACACCAAAAGAAAAAAAGGCTCCTGCAAAACCATTAGATATTCGTTTTCAAAATTAAGTCTCCAGTGAAGAAATAAACGCTCCTTCTGATCAACACTGGTCTTGTCCACCATAAATGAAAGACATTTCTTTCTCCATCACAAACAGGAAACCTTGTGAACAACAGGGACTTCCAGAACACAAACACCAGCTCAAAGTCAATACCAACAAGAGAAAAATATTCATATACAGCTTGTGATGACATAACAATTAATGCACAAATGCTTCGCCATCTCTTCCACTCAGATAAAATAGAGCTGTTAATAATCACCAATCATCTTCCTAGATTACCCCTAGCCAGCCATGAAAAGGAGAAATAATTAGGTGGCACAGACTTGTGAGAATGTGGAGTCCAACTTTGCCACATCAGCAGGAAACTTCCATCCTTGCATCTCTGAAGGGAAGAAAAGAAAACTCAGAACCTTCCCTCCCTCCCTCCCTCCCTCTCTACCTACTTAAAACAGCATTAGATGAAAATTTTACTTCTCATATTCTTTTCAAGAACACCCTGGACAGGAAAAGATAAACAGGTTCCAAAGTTTACATATATTTGCAGAGGTGCCACAAATTGGAAAACAAACTCTTACATGAAAGTTACATCCAAAGGCCCCAATGCATAAGGTGAAATCATCCAGCTGCTTTGCAACTACATGACACACAACCGAGGGCCCAATAAAACTTTTTAAGAAAAGATGTCTAGAGGTGATTTCATTAGCTAAGGTTGAAGTTCTTTGCTCGGAAACAGCTGAAGGAAGGATCTTAACCATTATGATCAATCCAAAGGGAAGCATCTTGGTCAAAAAAGTTTATTCTTCTCGACTTCTTAATCTCTGCAAGAGGCATGCTACACCCATGAAACGGTCTCTTCAACTGTGAATGTATAGACAAGTTTTGAAAATATAATTATTAAATAGTGGCGATTTCTTGGCTTGCAGCAGGTCTCATGCACAGAATTCCCAGATAGGTATTATCCAAAAGCAAGAAACTCTTTATCCAAGATTCGAGACACTTAATTCAAGATATCTCTTCTTGATAGAGCAGATAAATATCCAGAAATCAGGTTTCTTGAAATCTTTTTCAACTTAGTCCTTGACTTTCACCTCGCCGTTCTTATAGTTATAACTATAAAAGATTTACTTTCTCCATGTCAAAAAATATACATACAAATATTTAGTGGAAACTATAAAGATTGCATAAGCTGAAGATTGGCATTTTATTTTTGATGAGGAAAAACTACATTTATTATAAAGGAAACTACAAAAAGGAGGAGCACCAAGATGGTACAAACCCAGCGGAACAACAAAGACAACGACAATTCAAGATTAACAACCTCAACAAAGGACTTGAAGGATTTAAGAAAATAAATAAATAAATAAATAAATCCAAAAATGAACACTTAAGGAAAGAATCCACAAAACTCATAAAGGGTTTCTCTGCCCTCTCAAAAATTCTCCTATTACATTCCCTTCAAACCATCCACAACACGTCCATAGGAAGAATCCTAAAGAACTCCTCACAATGCATATTCTTACAGCATCTCAACTCCACAACTCCGACCAGAACTCACCTAAGAAATATGTAAAAGAAAAAAAATCCCCCATAATGAATGAGTCTGAGTACAATGCAGATGCAGATAATCAAGCGTCTCAAGCTCTCTTTCGCATAAAACACATCTATTTACCAAAAAAATGCCCCTTCTTTGAAAATTATCTCCGGTTAAAACCCTTCCTAGGCAGCTTCCCACACAAAAAGGCAACTCTTGGGGATAGACAAGGAATTGCCAAATGAACTTCCATGGAAAAGGACACCTTCCCCCATTCCCAACCTCAAAAGTTCCTATTGAACCTTCTCCAAAACACATTTTCTTCCCTTCCTAAATCCAACTTTGCCCACTCAAGAAATTAAAAGAAATTGAAGAAACTCTCCAATTTATCAATTACTTTCCTGTCCAGTAAAATTCACATATCAATGAATTTGGGCTCATGAATAAAAACTACCAAAGCCTCTTTGCTCATCATCAACTCATATAAGTCCAAGAAGCAACTCTTTAAAGGACATGAACAGCATTGTGCATCACAGCAAAAGGAAATTCTCATCCCATTCCCCACTTTAAAACCCACATTACCTGTGAAAATTCCATCTCTCCACATCACCTCAAAAGGCCAGACCACCTCATGAGACATCCATCTGTTTTGAGTTGTACCATATTTAGCGACTATCACCTCCTTCATAGTGACAGTCCCCATGCAGAAAAACCCCCTTTACACCCCCAGGGGAAAAAAAATTAGAAGAAAAATTATCCAACTTACTCCACACTCTTTATCATGCAAAACTATTCCCACTGCAACGGAAATCCAAGCACCAGAAAGAATATTATCACTATTATGGCACACAAGGAGAGATACAGGATTAATTGTGATCTACAGGGTTCTCATATGTCAACCTCATAGAGAAGTATACTGTTTTCAAGACTAAACAGCTGACTTCACCATCTTGAGGCATGTAATAAATTAGAGAAAACCTATCCTTAGTCTGTCTCTATCACTGCAGGCAACCTATCAGCAGTGTACATACCACAGAAGTGGTGTAAGCTTTCTCCACAAGGGAAACAAATTGATCATCTGAACTAGGGAAGGTCAAGTCCAAATAAGGGTATCTGTAAATTGTCATTAAAAAGATCGATTGAAGAATGAAAACTACTATCAGCCTTTAGAAACAATTATACAGAAATTATTATCCCTTTCAGGTTTAATCATGTCAAAAGCTCCTAGGAACATTGCTTAGTTCATAAACAAAGAAAAGTATCACCAAAAGAGGGAGAAGGGCACAATTCATGGTTCCAGGCCTAAAAGGATTGGAAAAGAATATTAATCTGAACAAGTTCATGAGTTCACTTACCAATCCTGCACCAGCATTATCTCGAATAAAAGCTGCATCTTTGTAGCGCTCTTCTTTGATAGCCCTCTGAAAGTCCAAAAAAAAAAAAAAGAAAGAAAAAACAATTTTACCCCAGCGTGGCACTTCCAACCAAAAAAATATATATATATATGGAAAGAAGGAAATTCTTACATTCAATTCGGACATCACTCTGCCAACAGTATCATTTTTAGCTGCAGCTGCAATTGCTACCTTGAGCCTAGCAGCATCTTCATAATCTTCCCTATTAACAGCATGACCTAACTGTGACTGCACCAACATTACAATATACATCTATTAGTTAATGTGCAATACCCCATGAAGCTCAAATCAGTAATTTTGAAGCATTAACACCTTTCGAGAAGCCCAAATAAGCATTGAAAAGCAAGGAAGAAAATGTTCAAACCCGAAAGATGAAATTATGATAAAATCAAATTCAGGAAGCACCTCCATAACAATGACAACAATCTTGGAAAGAAGATATTCTTTAGTGCATCTAACTCTAGGAGATGCCTCACAATTATCAGTTATACATTGAGCATAAAAACAACAAATATGTTAAGACCAAATTGACATACATATTTGTGTATGCTTATATGTATATTCTGCAAATATAACTGAGCCATTTGTGAACAACTACTAATGCAGCACATTTTGGGACAGGCTTGGATCATTCAATTAGCTGAACAGGCGGAATCCATGACTTTTATCATATGAAAGGCTTTTGAGTCATTCAAGTCCACTTCAGCCATGACTGTTCAACGAGCATGGGAACAATTTGAAACTAATTTAGTAAACAAGTTTGAGCATGAACATAAGCTCAGACTCATTAAAGCTCAGATCAGCTCTAACCAAATAACTGATCTTGAATTAAATTTTCAAACTCATTTGTAAACGAGTCTAGGCTCCTGTGGTCCCAAGATTCCTTAAAATGAGCACACGCAATACAATAAGGCCTATAAATTAGGTTAAGGAGGTTAACTTCAAACTCTAAAAACATTTGTAAACAATGAATCGGCCACAACACACAACAGTAGCCTACTTCTCATATTAGAGTCCAATCAAATTCCTTTTTCTCTTAAAAGGGCTCTTGTCACTACTACGATGGCTCCACTTACTGCAGAATATCCAATTTGAACTACAGTTATTTCCCTTAGCTGAGCTCATCACCACAGCCCCACCAACTCAGAGATAACCCTGGGAGGTCCTAGGCATGCAAGACTTTTGGTTTATGAATTTGTTCTTATATTTTTTAATATATATATATATATAAACCATGTTTCAAACTATAATATACACCAATGAAGCACAGAGACGAACATGGGGACCCGGAAAAGTTATAAAAATTTAACATTATCATAAGTCATAAAGTCATTTATCGTATGTAACATAAGTACAACACGAACATTATCCTTACTGATAGAAGTCAGTGCAACACAGATATCCACAAAAAATACCAATTTGGGTCGAAGAATAATTAAGTTCTAGGAATTGCAATACAGTTCACAGCATAAACACTAGCATTTTACCTTCAAAATTGAGACAATGCGTTCCTGCTCATCAATGTCTTTGAAATGCTTCTTCCAGCGACTCCAATCCCAATCCTCTTCATCAACCGCATTCTCTCTCCTGTCTCTCTCTACACTCGAGCCGTTTTTGTTTCTCGATTGATCGAAATACGAGTTCACGAATTGCTCAAATCGCTTGAAAACGTCGCGAAAGGCTCGTTGGAGAGGAAGAACTAATGAATTGTCGGAGGGAGAAGAAGATTCTGAAGAGTGATTATTGTTGCAGCGACAGAGAGCGGAGTCGGAAACCCTAGAGGATCGTTTTAGAGAGAGAAAGTTGGGATTGGGGACGTTGTTGTTCTTTAGTATGAGTTTGTGAGAACTGGAATCAGTGAACGTAGGTGAAGAGAGGGTTGTTGATGATGACACTGTAGCCATGGAAGAGGGGGAGAGAGAGAGAGAGAGAGAGAGAGAACCACAAAACGAGGTGATGAGAGAGAGAGAGAGAGAGACAGGCTGTGGTGTAGCTGTGGGCGATGAAAGGGCAGGAAAGGCAGCCGCCAACCGAGAGAGAGAGAGAGAGAGAGAGAGAGAGAGACGTGGTAAATTGGAGCTAATTGAGATAAGGTTAGCTGAGTCTGTCCCCGTTGGCGAAATTTCAGAAAGAGTAAATTATTAGCTCCGACTCAACTTAATATGGCTTATAAATTATTTTATTTTAACTTATAAATTAATTAAATTTCTCTGATTAATATTCTATTATGTCAAATTTAATTTTTTCATGTTAATAAATAAATATTTATGTGATATTAATAGTATTTTATAATTTTTAGTCATTTAACATAAAAATAGTTTACAAGAATTAAATATTACCAAACATAACTACAACTTATAAGCTCACATAATATTTTATAAATTATTTTATTTTATTTTATCTTTAATAACTTATTTTGAAAATAAAATAAAGAGTTTATAAATTTAAAAAACATCTAATAACCTTTTAAAAAATAAGTTTGATGAAAGAGACTCTACTCACTCTAATGGGTGTGAAGTTACATTATGTAGTATCATGGTTTTCATTTTTTTTTCATTTTTTTTATGAACAAAGAAAAAAAAAACAAATAAACAAAACTTTTGATTCAAAGGGAACGGAATTATGTATAATTTTAATAATAAATATAATACTATATTTAAATCATAAATTAATCAATAAGAAATATTTCTTTTCCTAAGATTCAATATTTGATTCATTCAAATTAAACTAAGAAAATTTTAATTCCCACTCAATGTAATTTCTAATTTATATAATTTTTCACTTTGTTATGTATGTATAATCAATTTACCCATATAATATCAAAATAATTGAAATTTTTATTATTATTAAAAAAATAAAGTAATAATACACTAATATATGATTAATTTTGTAAATAGATATTTTAATTCATTAATTTCTATTTTACTCAAGAAGTTTGGAGATTAAGCTAAAGTTGTTTTTATGATAATTTTCTAAATTCAAGAAAATAAATATTTTAAAAATTATACAAATTTTTGTAAAATCTGGCTCGGGATCAGTTTGTGGTCTCGCCGTGATCAAATGGTTCTGTGGAGGCAATCTATTTTTGCACTGCAGCCATGAAATTTTATGAGAAAAATACAAAATTACCCCCTAAATTTTGGGTATTGTGAAATTACCCCTTGAACTTTAAACTTTGACAAATTCTTCCCCGAATTTTGAGATTTGACAAAATTAGTCATTTCTTATGTTTTCTCATTAAAATTATTATTTTATAAATCTACCCCTTCTTTTAGCCGTTTCGGTGTAACAATTAAGGCTTGTAATTGAACTGTCGAAGGTTCAGAGAAACTTTTTAAATAAAATATTTTAAATTTAAATTTTATATAAAAAAATAAATATTGAAAGAGTTTAACACCAACATATATTTTTTTTTTTTAATTTTTCTAACACTCTCTGGGTAAAAAAAAGAAAAAGTCAACCTTTAAAATATGAATAAAATTTCATATTATTTTATAGTTGTGGGTGCGTTTTTGAAACGCCCATCTCCATGACACAAAAGCATGTACTCAGCAGAAATCCCAACCTTAGCCTCCCATCTCCCAATCATTGGCCTTATAGCCTTGTTTTACGCTGCAAAGTCAGCTCCTCATATCTTTTTTGAAAACTCCAACACCTTCTGGTCATGGGGTTTGGCAAAAACTGGGTCCTTCCCGTTCGTCTGCATTTCTTTTTTTAAACAGAAAAATGGAAATGACTCTGTTTTATGACTTGAGGATGTTCGTCATATTAAAAAGGATTTAAAAAAAAAAAAGGCTATAATTTTGTTTTTTGAGCCAAACAAGGCTAAAGCCAATTAAGAGGAGATGACACTAAATTCTGGGAAGCTCCCCGGGGATTAGGGTGTGCGGGCCTTTGTGAGTTTGATGAAGGACGGACTGAAATTGAATCCAATTGGAGGAACTTGGAACTTGAAGAAATTGATGTTGTGGTGTAGTGGTTGAAGTAGATTGGTGACCTGACCCAAGGAAATACAATTATCTCTCAAGTCTTATGTCATCACCAATATGAATTGAAATCAATAGCAGGCTACTGTACTATGAATACAATTGCTTTGATGAATGAGGACCCAAATATTCAAAATCTTGCCTAATAAATATTCTGGACTCTTAAATTGCTTAAAGATGAGCTTTTGTGGTATTTCTGATATTGATTAACTTGTCTGCACCCACCTAAAAGTTTAAGATTCTATACTAAAATTCCAATATTAGGCAAGGATTCCAGGTCACTCGAGTGACTTGCCAGTTTTTCTCACGAAAGTAAGTAAATTGCAACCAATCGCATATCAAAAATCTTAACTATAGTTTATGGCTAATGTATTTGCGTTTTAAATTGATTTGATAGACTGTATAAAGAGTTTGAGTATATTGACATTCCTTCAAAGTTTCATCTCAATTTTTCTTATGCTTGAGAATGGGACAGATGAACTTGGAAAAACCCATCTCATGCGGGTGCAACAAATCATTTTCTACCTTAGTTGAGCAGTCCGTTGAATCTATAGCTTGAGGTCCAACGGGCACATGATGATGTTTTCACCTTTTTGCAACCATAAATCACCAGAACCAACTTCTTCCTAAAGGCACAGCAGCTCTTAGTTGTAGGTCATGTATTTAGGTGTCACAGAAAATTTCTGATAGCCTTTTGATTACTTTGTGATATCTCTTCCAACGAGCCGAACCAAAAGCTCAAACCAGATATCTTAGGTGTCTTCCAAAATTTCTGATAGCCTTTTGATTACTTCGTGATATCTCTCTCCTCTCAGTTTACAAGCAATCGTATTTGAATGTGGTATACCTGTATATGACTGACTAGCTCAGATGGAAGTTCCTCCTATTCTGGTCAGCAAGTATGCTTGAAGTATGTCAAAAGCTCAGTTCGTTTCTTGCTGTGACAGTTTAGTTTAACTTATTTATTTATTTATTTCTGCATATGGATTCTGTTCGAGGTGGGTTGTGGTTCCACATATACTAGCTTCTTGTTGATTCAAACGGTTGTCATTGACGGGACGTGAAACCTGCAAAAACCGCCGGAGGATGCTCCGACGGGGGAGGATCCGACGCTTAAATAAAAAAAAGCGATTTTCGAATGTAAAAAAAAAAAAAAAAAAAAAGGACTGAGAGTTCAAAGAGAGATAGGTTCCCTGTGATTAGAGTGCCCAATGTGAAAAGTTAAGAGAGCGTACCTGGTTTGGAGGGTTTTTGGATATTTTATACCTGTGGGAGTCATACGCCGTTGGGGTATTTCAACCCTACTTTCGTTATCAAACCAATTCGGAAATCTCGAGAGTTTAATATTTCGGATTGATCGTGATCTTCATCATATGTGAACTTTCGTTTCTTGGGGTGATCATTTTCTTAACAGAAAGATTCTAAAGGTGTTGTTCTTAAATAGGAAATCGAAACTGTTGGGATGCCTTAACCTTCCTTTAGAATTGTTAGAGCCGCAGGCAATCGGTCGGTTGTTTAGCCAATGAAGGGTTTTCGGGGTTCGTTCATTCGATGTACCAATGATTGAATACCCGATCGGGGAGGTTACTCCAGTTTAATAAATCTCGTTCGGTAAGCGGGGCGACCGAAACCCTATCGTTTGGGAGATCTTGGGGACTAAGGCCTTTTAGTAGATAGTCATAGAGAACATTGGATATCAGATGGTAGCTGTCCTTTGTGGGTTTTGTGTATGGGCCTTTCAGGTACCGACTTTTCGGATTGGGCTTAGGACTATATCCCATCAATTGCCCCTGACTCATGGCCTTCTTGGCAAAGAGGCGTCATGAGTAAAGACCTGTTAGGGTGAGGCGTGCTTAATACGTTACAGGAGCATAAAGGTGCTAGATTTGTCCTAATCTATTCCACCCTTTTGTCACGAATGTGAGTACGTCTCATCGGAAGTGACCCTTGCATGGGGAATTGAAAAAAATTAATTACTTCATTTATGACGGGCTATTTTCGTAGATCCGTTTCACCTACCCTGAGCCAATTAAGGCCTGTTTCTCCGCTGCTATAAATAGCTATGATGGGTATTTGTTCCTTCCCACAGAAATTTGAGGTTTTTCTTTCTCTTTGGGGGTTTTGTTGAGAGTGGTTTCTTTTCAAGAGTTGCTTTGCGAGGCGTTTTGGTATGCGGAGCTTTATGGCTCGGTTAGCTTCTGTTGGAGTGAGATCCCATTAATGCGGAGGACCGCCGGAATGAGATCTCATTATGTCGGTCATTGTTTGGTTGGCATGGTGAGATCGTCCATCGCCAACGGAGGCACGTCTTGCACCGCCTTGGGTGATCTGTTTGGGTTCCCCTCCATCTTCCAATTACAGTTGGGGGGATGCCTCTTGCACCGTTTTTGGTTAATAGGCGGGGCTCGGGTCGTTTGGGGGTGGCAAAACCCGAGCTCAGCTTTCTCTTATCCCTAGCACTATATTGGAATTATTGTTTTTGTACTCTCTAGTGTAGGGACTGCAGTTTCTGTATCTTTGAGTGACCCTGTTATGTACTTCTTGGTGTAGTCGGTCCGACCCAGAGACATGTATACATATTCATGTAATCGAATATACTTCTTACATAAGGATAAATGAAAGGTTACGCTTTACTTACTTGGATCATGTCTTTGTTCTCTTTTGATCTCTTGTTTGGTTATATATTTTTCTTCAACTCTCGTCAGAGTAGATCTGCTTCTCGCTTTAAGCTCCGCACCGAGATGCTGAGTAATACCAGTCTTTTGGACCACCAAAAGTTCAATAAATAGAAGGGTCACGCCTACTCGTTCAGAGAGTTACGTCCCTATTAGATGATTCATTCGTTCGGTGAAATCGGGGCGACTTAGGCCCGCCGATAGGAAACTTTTAGATAGAGAGGTCATGTCCACCTGTTCGGAGAGTTCTATCCCTTATTGACGACACGTTCAAATGATAGGGAATGAGCGACTTAGACCCGATGATTGGAAACTTTTAGATAAAGGGGCCGTGTCCACTCGTTCGGGGAGTTCCATCTCTTATTGATGATACGTTCGAACGATAGGGACTTGATGACTTAAACCCGACGATTGGAAACTTTTAGATAGAGGGGCCGTATCCATCCATTCGGGGAGTTCTATCCTTTATTGATGATACGCTCGAGCGATAGGGACTGAACGACTTAGGCCCGACGATTGGAAACTTTTAGATAGAGGGGCCGTGTCTACTCGTTCGGGGAGTTCCATCCCTTATTGATGACACGTTCGAACGATAGGGACTGAGCGAATTAAACCCGACGATTGGAAACTTTTAGATAGAGGGACCGTGTCTACCTATTCGGGGAGTTCCATCCCTTATTGATAACACGTTCGAACGATAGGATTTGGACGACTTAGACCTGACAATTAGAAACTTTTAGATAGAGGAGCCGTATCCACCCGTTCGGGGATTTCCATTCCTTATCGATGACACGTTCGAACGATAGGATCTGGGAGATTTAGACCTGCCGTATAATAGGAAGCTTTTAGATAGAGGGGTCGTGTTCACCCGTTCGGAGAGTTCCATCCCTTATTGATGACACGTTCGATCGGTAAGACCAGGGTGTCTAAGGCTCGACGTACGATGGGAAACTTTAGATGTTAGGGTTGTGTCCACCTG
The DNA here is from genome assembly GCA_037126225.1 of Dillenia turbinata. Taxonomy (NCBI): domain Eukaryota; kingdom Viridiplantae; phylum Streptophyta; class Magnoliopsida; order Dilleniales; family Dilleniaceae; genus Dillenia; species Dillenia turbinata. The sequence continues at coordinate 12,143,962 of JBAMMX010000002.1, read as the reverse complement.
TTCGGGAAGTTCCATCTCATTTTGATGACACGTTCGATCGATAAGATCAGAGTGTTTAAGGCCCGGCGTACGATAGGAAACTTTAGATATTAGGACCGTGTCCACCCGTTCGGGAAATTCCATCCCATTTTGATGACACGTTTGATCGGTAAGACAGTGCATCTAAGGCCCGACGTACAATGGGAAACTTTAGATGTTAGGGCCGTATCCACCCGTTCGGAGAGTTCCGTTTAATTTTGATGACACATTCAATCGGTAAAATCAGGGCGTCTAAGGCCTGACATACAATGGGAAACTTTAGATATTAGGACCGTGGTCGCCCGTTCAGGGAGTTCTATTCCATTTTGATGACACGTTCGATTGGTAAGATCAGTGCGTCTAAGGCCCGATGTACAATGGGAAACTTTAGATATTAGAGCCGTGTCCAACCGTTCGGGGAGTTCCATCTCATTTTGATGACACGTTCTATCGGTAAGAGTAGGGCATCTAAGGCCCGACATACGATAGGAAACTTTAGATGTTAGGGCTGTGTTCATCCGTTCGGAGAGTTCCATCTCATTTTGATGACACGTTCGATCAATAAGACCAGTGCGTCTAAGGCCTGACGTACGATGTGAAACTTTAGATGTTATGGCCGTGTCCATCTGTTCGGGAAGTTCCATTCTATTTTGATGACACGTTCGATCGGTAAGACTAGGGCGTCTAAGGCCCGGCATACGAAGGGAAACTTTAGAAATTAGGGTTGTATCCACCCGTTCGGAGAGTTCCATCCCATTTTGATGACACGTTCGATCGGTAAAATCATGGCATCTAAAACCCAGCGTACGATGGGAACTTTAGATATTAGGGTCGTGTCCATCCGTTTGGGGAGTTTCATCCCATTTTGATGACACGATCGATCGGTAAGATCAGGGCGTTTAAGGTCCGGCGTATGATGGGAAACTTTAGATGTTAGGGTCGTGTCCACCCGTTCAGTGAGTTCCATCTCATTTTAACGATACGTTTGATAGGTAAGACCAGGACGTCTAAGGCCCGGTGTAAGATGGGAAATTTTAGATAGGAGGTGATTCCTCCGTAAGTCACTGAGGATCTCGTGTAGCGAACTACCACAGGAATAATCACTAAGTAACGGGAGAGCGCCGAAATCTCTCTCAAGGAAAGAGTACGGGGAACTCCAGGTCATATACCGGACAAACGCTAATGGGAACATAGGGCTCATGGCAGATGTATTTGCCGTGGATCTGGAGGATCACCCCTCCTAAATCGTTGTGCGACGGCTTGGGAATCGGTTGGTTAGGCGGCTCATTCTCCCGCCGTGCATTACGTCCGTCGGGGGAAGGTAAATTCCTTCTTTCCGTACTGATGAATTTCTGTAGTTTACCGCTGCGAACCAGAAACTCCAACTCGTTCCTGAGTCTCTTGCACTCATTGGTCATGTGATCGTAGTCTCGATGGAAGTGACAGTACTTAGACTTATCTTTTTTGGAATCTTCCTCCGTGGGACGAGGGGGCCACCTGACGTACGATTTGTTTTTGATTTGATATAAAACTCGGCTTGGAGTCTCGTTCAGCAAAGTGTAGACATTGAACCTTCACGAGGGCGGAGCCCCTGGCTTACTCCTCTTTGGAGAAGGCTGGCGAGGCAATCGGTTACGTTCCTTTCTGCTATGATGGTTTCTTTGTCGATCCAACGTCTCTACTTTTTCTGCAGCAATATACTTTCGGTTCGGGAGTAAAATTCTTGAATGGTTGCAGGGGGTTTTTACATAATGGAGACCTTCATGTTGGAGGAGCGCAATCCTATTAAGAGAGCAGCCAATACGATAAAATAGTCTAAAGCGGGGACCTTTAACATCTCTGTCTTAAATCTCTCCAAGAAATCTCTCAGAGACTCGTCTTCCCGTTGCCGCAACAATAGCAAGGAAGAGAACTTTCGCTTGGTTTCTCGACTGATTATAAAATAAGTCTCAAACTGTTATCGGAGTTGGGTGAAACTCTTGATACTGAATGGTAGGAGAGAGTTAAACTATGTCAGGGTATTGCCCTTGAGAGTAGTGGGGAAATGCTTGCACATTGTTGCATCGACAGGTCTCTAGAGACCATAACTGTTACGAAGTGAGCAGCGTGGTCGCGGGGTTAGTTGTTCTATCATATCGCTCCATGGGAAGCAGAAGGACGTCTCTTGGCATTGGCTCTGAGGAAATCTTCGGATCGAAGGGCGATTCTCCCGAAGGATGGAAAGGATCTTCCTCATTCTTCACATCTACCCTTTTAAGCTCGGTGGCTACAAACTGTTCGATTTGATTCATGAGATCCTCAGGATCATGTTGAGAGGTCACCGATGGCTCATAATTCGCAGGAAGTACTTTCCTCGTGGTCGTTCATATTCGGAGTCCGCTGCGGCTGAGTGGCCATCTGGTTCAAGGGCTCGGCTGAGCCCTTCCAGTTGTTTGCTTATTTTTTGGAGTTTTGACTCCAGTCTTTCTATCTGTGGCTGGCTCGCCTGTTCTGGCGCTGGGATTACGACCGGCTGTTCTTGAGTTACAGGTTGTAAGACTTACTCCGAATGGGATGGTCGGGGAGAAAACATATGATCATGAATTGAGTGATCGGGTGCCGAAGGGATGACAGATTCGGCGGGTATAGGGGCGGCTCTCGAGGATGCTCTGGTTTTTTGAGGCAAGGTTGTCAGACTTGCGGAAGTTGCTCTAGTCTGCTCCCACAGACGGCGCCAATCTGTTGGAGGTGAGTTATGGTTACACAGATATCGGCTCCTTGTTGACTCGAATGGTTGCCGCCGATGGGATGTGAAAGCTGTAAAAATCGCCGGAGGGTACTCCGGCAGAGGAGGCTCCTACGCTCAAGTCAGAAAGAGAGGTTTTCGAATGTAAAAGAAACAGACTGAGAGCTCAAAGAGGGAGAGGTTCCCTGTGATTAGAGTGCCCAATGTGAAAAGCTAAGAGAGCGTACCTGGTTTGGAGAGTTTTTGTATGTTTTATACATGTGAGAGTCGTACGCCGTTGGGTGTTTCAACCCTACTTTTCTTATTGAGCCGATCCGAAAATCTCAGGAGTTCAATATTTCGGATTGATCATGATCTTCATCGTACAAGAACTTTCGTTTTCTGGGGAGATCATTTCCTTAACTGAAAGATCCTAAAGGTACCGTTCTTAAGCAGGAAATCGAAGTTGTTGGGGTGTCTTGACATTCCTTTAGAATTGTTAGAGACGCAGGTTATCGGTCGGTTGTTTGGCTAATGAAAGGTTTTCGGGGTTCGTTCGTTCGATGGACCAATGATTGAATACCCGATCGTGAAGGTTACTCCCGTTTAATAAATCTCATTCGGTAAGCGGTGCGACTGAAATCTTATCGTTCGGGAGATTTGGGCGACTAAGACCATAGTCATAGAGAATATTGGATATCGGATGATAGCTGTTCTTTATGGGCTTCGCGTGTGGGCCTTTCAGGTACCGACACTTCGGATTGGGTGTAGGACTATGTCTGATCAGGTTCTATATGAGTTATACGGTAGTTGTGTGACAATTTGCAGTTCGAGTGTCACGTCCTTTAGAGAAGATAAGAGGTGTGACAATTCGCTATTCGAGTGTCACTTCCTTTAGAGAAGATAAGAGGATAAATGTACTAAAGCGAAAGCAAACTTAACATTATCAAACACAAGATCCCAACTTGACTTTTCCACTGCCGGTTTCTTCTATGGTCTTATGACTTTACCACCATATTATACAAAATCAAACTGACAATGGGGTTCCTCCCTTACCATGCACTAAAATTTACCATGATTTATGTGCTTAGTAGTAACTAGTTTTGTTCTGCTTCTTCTGCGTGGTGTGCACTTTTTATGATGCTTAAATATATAGATACTTGTGTAATTTCTGCTTCTTACCATCACTGTACATTTTCTTTCTTCTCACCCTCTTCTTACCAGATAGGTCCTCAACCCATTGCTAGTTGCTTTATGACTCTGATGCCTTACTGGCTTTGACTAATTATGCAGTCACCAAATTTCATCTTTCTGATTTCACTTGCTTGGGAGATTGATCCTATAAAGTCACGAAAATCTTGTGCTTTACTTGTGATTTATTATATCTAAGCTGAGCAAACCTTAGTAGCAGCCTTCCCAAATGTTAGCATAAAAAAAAAAAAAAAAAAACTGAAGCTCTCTAGGAATTTTTGAAAATATGTTAGGTATTCTTCCTGTGTGGAGTATGTTATTATTCTCTTTAAGTGGTTTAGCTGCTTAAAACAAATCAAGTTTCTGTCTCACGGATTAAACTACATACGAAATATCAGCTTCTTCCTGTACAGAGCTCACGATCACATCCGAGCCCTCCCATGATGAGGTGGAGAACCCTTAGAAAAATGATCACATATACAAGGTTGAAAGGCAAATTTGCTTGCTATTCTGATTGTTTCTTTGATGGATGACGCCGTGCTTATATGTTCGTATTCTAATGGCCAGATAGATCCAGCAGGAGCGAACTGACATTGGAAGAAAGGACAGAACCTTTTTGAGGAGTTGGCTCAAGATGCCGGTACCGTAAAAAAATACCGAATTAATAATGAATTTAACCACAAAAATATCAGAAAAATTTGTCGCTAAATTGTTTAGTGACGAATTTAGCCACAAACTCATATCCGTGGCTAATAACACGTGTCGTAAAAATTTAGCAACAGATTCAGAAATTCAAAACTAAATTTAGTACGAATTGCTGAATTCGTGGTTAAATTCGTGACTAAATTTTTCATTTTATATTTTTAATTTTAAAAGCCGCCGGCCCACCGCCGGTGGCCATCGACCCCCGCTCGTGTATGAACCAACTTCCTGCTGCTTTATATTTTTGTAAAAAATGTGTATTTATCCAGATTCGAATCTGGGACTAAGAGGACATCTGGAGCATTCTCAACCACTATGATATATTAACTTATCTGATATACTTTTTTTTTTATTTCATTACTTTCTTTCTAACTTTTACCATTAAAAATACAATTTACTAATTTAATAAAAATATAAAATATAAAATTATATTTAATAAAAATACAAAATTATATTTAATAAAATTAGAAAATTATCTTTAACAAAAATACAAAATTATATTTTAAAAAAATACAAAAATATATTTAATAAAAATCAATACCTTAATTTAATAAACATATAAAATATAAATTTATGTTTAATAAAAATATAAAATTATATTTAACAGAATTTTAAATTAGCGACGAATTTAGCCACGAACTAAAAATTCGTGACTAATTAGCCAGGAATTTCAAATTCGTGGCTAAAATTTGTCACAAATGGGAAATTCGTGACTATTTAGCGACGGATTATGAATTTCGTCGTTAAATTAACGACGCATAATTATTTTCGTCGCTAAATTAGCAATGAAAATGGATTTATGGCAATTTAGTCACGAATAAAAATTCGTGACTAATTAGCCTTGAATTTATTTTTGTGACTAAATTCGTGGCTAATTTGTAATGAATTTGATTTTTTTCGTTAAATTCATGGGTAAATAGCGATGAATTTTTTTCGTGACTAAAGTTCGTGACTAAAATCATATTTTTTTGTAGTGCGATGCATACCGGAAACTGTTCATATAAATATGCTGCGACTAACTCAAAGTTTGCTGGGAGCTGGGGATGTGCAACACAAGCATTTTCCTGAGAAAGAAAAAACTGGTGTAACAACAAATGTTGTGCAAGAGTTTGGTTTACAGTTGCTTCGTATGATGGAAATAGTTTCACGCACATTGTTCTTAATATTTGACCGCGATTGATTCCATTTGCTCTCAAGTTTTTGCTTATAAAGATGGCTCAGGGGGATTCAAATAACTTCGATCCCCTCGTTTTAGGAACTGAGGTAGATTTTATACAAAACGGTTTCCACACTCTGTCTATACGTACACTACAATTTTCAAAATACCCTCAACTAACAAAATAAGCCATACATTACCTTCTTCACCTGTCACATAGTGCTGCTCTGGGCCTGAAAAATTAATTTACTATGATCTCGTACAAAATCAAACTCACAACGGGGTTCCCAAAATACCCTCAAATTAGGGGTGTAAGATAGTCAAGTTACTCGTGAGTAGTTCGAACTCGACTCGAGACATACTCGAGTTTAACTCAATTTAATTGAATTTTAACCGAGTTCGAATATATTAATTTAAATATCGAGTTGATCTTGAATATTAAAATACTCGACTTGAAGTGTTCGCGAGCCTAATCGGGTTGAGCCAAACTTGAGTCTAAGTATATTAAATTTTAGTTTATATTCAAACTCGATCCTAATCGAGTCTAATCAAGCTGAGTTCAAGTATTACAAAATTCCTTTCGAATTGAGTTTGAGTTTGAAAATTCAAACTCAATCGAGTTCGAGTCGAGTATCGAATATGATGATTTTCTAATCGAGTCAGATTGAATAGGATAATATATCAATTCAACTCGACTCGATTACACCCATACCTCAAACAATGTAATTAGGTACACTTGAGTGAATTGATCTTTGACCTTTTCGGTAGTCCCTTTCTCCTATATGTAACTCTCAACCAAATCCAAATACGCGTAACATTGAAACTAATCACAGACTCAAAAACCCACTTGAGGCCACAATAGGAAAACAAAAATTAATTTCAACAGAGGTGACAAAACATAAGAATCAAAGAATGAGCAAAAGTAATGTCACTTGATTAGAAATAAACGAAGTTACAAATTCACCCAAATTTGAATTGGTAAAACATTGTGTACAAAAGAAGCATGTGAAACTAATTACAGAACAAAACACAAGTTTGTAACTTGTATAATCGCAGAGCATTTCTCATAATCTAATTCTTGGCACTAATCATATAATGCACTAATCTTATACCAATTTTGATCTGTGCAATTTTCTTCAACCAAAAATTTCTTTCAAAATTTTCTGTACAATCATTGAGTAATTTTTAGGAGATCCTAACCATTCCAAAGCAAAGCCTGGAATCCTCCCCATGAAAAGTCCACAGCTGCACAAATTCGCCTTCCCTGCTGATTCAACTTCACAACCTTATTCGAATTTGTGATCAACACATACGATGTAGAAACTGATAATTTTCATACATATCTATCAAAAAATATTTCATGCAGAAATTTTTCAAATCAAAATTTGGGTTGAATCACTTACGTCTTTGATAAACGGGTATTTTAGGTTGAGAAAATGTCACGGATTCGGATCACCTTCTAGTTTTCATAATCCAAATGCCACAACGGTATAATGATTAATTTACCAAAGCTCTTAAATATGAGAAACCTCCCTCTCTTTTCACTTCTTCTTTTCATGCACAAGAAGAAAATAAAAAATGGCTTCTCCATATTTTATATCTCTTAAAATGAACAACACTTTTCGTTCAACATTTTTCAAAGAACAAGGAGAAGTGCCTTTTCCTTCAAAACTAGTTTGAGGGTGGTTGGGAGGTGGTTATTACCCAATAACCACTCTCCTTTTTTTTAAAAAAAAATTTAAATAGATGTGGGCATGGGTCATGGGTTTGCCCTCATGGCGGACATAGATCCAACTTTTTTTAACATCTCTCACTTGCTCATGAGAGTTAGAATTGCATACAGCGTGATCATTATTATCGAATACCAATTTCATACAGGCAAGAGAACCGTATGACCTGCTATAATACCAAGAGTTCTAAAGTCATACACCGGTTAAGGATATATAACAGCTCATCGTCAAAGTGGTGAAGAGGACACCACATCCCGTTATATCCCAGACCTTTTTTATTCGACACAATTAACGTATCTCTCATCCTTCAAAATAATATAAAAACATACTTGACTGTAATCCAATCATGTATTCATAATTACGTCTCTAAACATTAAGTCATAAACATAATTGACTGATCTATGAATACAGAGTGACGTATCAGTCAAAGACAGTCTTCATTTCATACTACTAATTTTCAACTTTATCTTAACTGTTTTCCTAAATATGTATCGTTAAACCGAATCATCCATGATTTTTTTGTGACATGCTAAAGTAACAATACTAAAATAAAATTTTAAGAAGCAGATGATAGTCTTAAGGGTATAAATTAAAATTAAGCATAACCTCTGAGTTTCACATAATGAGATGGACATAATGAAATGAAGAGGGATGTATCATCTCATTACTCATATGGTCACATAAGCACATGTGGTATGAAACACGTGCTACAATATTTTGTCTTCCATTTGGAAGCGTTTTCCAAAATAACGCATCGTACAGGTCTTAATCCAAGGATACACAACACTTGACCTGAGTTTTCCTTCTTACAAGTTCTCCAACATCTCACAACACCAAGAAAAGTCCATACTTAACTATTCGACAAGTTTAATGGATTGTGGGGAATCCATTTCAACAAGTTTAAAATTTTTCTGATATTTATTTTTGTCGTATACAAAACTTGAATCAAGATTTTTATTATTTTTTGAAATTTTGTTCAGGAGATACCAATTTCAATATAAGACCAACAAGTCATTGGTAGCATTAAATATCAAAAACACATCATCTAATGTTAACCCTTAAATATAATTTAAATTTAGGATTAAAAAACTATTTCAAAATAAATTTTAATACCCATTTCTATGGATCGTATTATATTCTTGAGAGAGTGATTAATTTTTTTTTTATTCCCATAAGATGCCAATTCAAGTGATTATTGAGATCTTGTTAAACAATTGTAAGTAGAATCAAGATTTTAACAACTGACATTTGTATAGAACAATATGATTGGCCAAATAATTTATTTCTCAATAGTGTTGATTGCAACTATGAATATGTCTAATTACAGTTTTCCTAACAGCCCCAAAAGAATGAGAGTAATTTTTTTTTTTTTTTGGCAATGAAAGAATGGTAGTTTTACAGTTGTTTAAGATTTCCAAATCTATATTTTGTTGTTTATCTATCTATAAGATAAAAAAGGTGTTTAGTTTGCTCTTTTATTGTCAAAGAGAAAACACAACTCTTTAAAAAATGAATAAAAAATGTTAAATAAATCAAACGTCAAAATCCAATGGAGATAAAAGGATAATGCTAAGTCCCCAGATTAAAATCTTCACAAGATTTTAATACCAATAGTTCCCGATGTCAGTATGGGAGGACACTCCCGTAAACCAAAGCTAAACTCAAATAAGTGAAAAATGACAGGGTTAGTGGTGCATCTACACTTGATTTAACTCACCCAATTTCAGTATTTAAAAAAAATAAAAACAAAAACAAATAAATATGACCCAAAATCATATAAAATAAAACCCAGAAGAATTGGAATCAAGTTAATAAGTAGATTATAGTATTTAGGAAAACAGAACCCCAAGTCAAACAATCAAGACCCATTGAGTTTGCTCTCAAATAAGAGCTAGCAAATTAGTCAATGGTATATCAATTAATCTCACCCAATTTGAAAATAGCAAAACGCAATAGGTGGATAAAGGTAATCTATTAAAAACCCAACAATCTAAAGTGAAAAGGAAAGACCAAGTACACCCAGTTTCAGAAGATAACAAAAGATTAAAAACCAAACAAAAATAATGAAACTGATTGGCCAATGGAGAAGAAGAGAAGCTAGCAAGAGCTAGAGTGAAAGAAACCATTTGCTTAGGAATGGAACAAATACGATATATAGAGTTCCATTATCTCTCCATCTCCACAAGAGGCTGTTCATTCTAGAGAACAAAACCATGAAGCAAGAAATAGAGTTTAAGAGTGAAGTTTTACCTTTATTTGTTTGGGCATTTTGTGGGATAAAAAGGGGTTAATATTTGCTTTCATATTGCCATGTGAATGAAGAGAAAACACCAACTCTTTTTTACGTGTACAATATGAGAGAAAACACCGTCTTTTTTAATTGTTATTGCTTGTTATATTAGCTTTTTTATTTTTACTGTTTTCTTTGAAACGAAAAATATAGTCAATATACAACTAACAGGTTGCAAGTTTAGAATTTAATATTTAGGATTTAGTATTTGATAATTTTAGGATTACTATTATATATAATATGAGTTAATGAACTAACAAATTTTAGGATTTAGGAGTTATGATTTTGAGTTTAGGATTTGGGATTTGGGATTTAAAAAACTCCTATTATATATATTTTTTATTTCAAAGAAAGGAGTAAAAATCAAAAACCTAATATAGTAAGCAATAACAAATATAATTTATAGGGTTTTAGGTTTTAGGGTATGAAATTTTATGACTCCTACTATATATAATATGGGTCATATATAATAGGGGTCAATTTGCTAATAAAATTTAGTATTTATGATTTATAGTTTTAGAGTTTTGGAATTTAGAATTTAGCATTGGTTTATAATTAGAGTTTAAAATTTAAAGTTTAAGATTGTGTTAACGATAATATTTCATTTAATATACATGTATAAATATATATATATATATATATATATATATCAAAATGTGTGTGTTTTGTTTCATATTTTGTAAATTTAAATAATTTTTGTTTTAAATTTAAATTTACACGGTATTTGAAATTATAAATATTGTTTAATTAGTAGTAGTATAAGATTAACTATAATTATTAATGTGTTATACAAATTTTAAATTTAATTGTTAATTGGATTCAAATAAAAATATTAAAAAATTATAAAAATTTTAGATCTTGGTCGCATCTTATGCGGACAGAGCCCACCTAATACATATATATAAAGTGAATTAATAATTAAATAGATTAAATTTTATACGTAATTCGAAAAAATTCAGAGGTTTTTAAATTTAAATAATATTAAATGAATTAGAATATTTTTTTAAATTACCAAGAAAATTTAAAATATATTACGATAAATTTGATAGAGAAAATTTTGGGTGTGACAATATTTTCAATCATTAAAATCTAAAAGAAAAAATTATTCATTTTCAATTATTAGAGGAAATCTGAATGGAAAAGGCACATAAATCATAATAGCATTTTAAGGACGTTGACACGTGGATGACCGGTTACGGAAACTCGATCATTGGACGAGATTTCAACCTCTGAAGTTTAATTTATTCAATTTCCAAGACCAGCACAGCACAACTCCCGCACTCCTCTCTCTCTCTTCTCCCCCCCTCCCTCCCTCCCTCTCTCTCTCTCTCTCCAAGTCAGAAAGAATGGAAGATCAACTAAACGGAGTAGAGCAAACAGAGAAAGTGAAAGACGGTTCAATCTGTGGTTTCGATTCACTTCATCGCCTTCTGCAAGCCTCTCTCAACCCCCAACTCTTCCAAGTTCTCTCTCTCTCCTCTCTCTCTCCCCCCTTTTCTTCTTTCGTTAATTCTATTGTTGAATTAGGCTTTTCGACTAATCTGGTTTTAATGTTATGTGCAATTGATTGAAATCATGCTTTTGATTTATCTAGCCACTATCTATTCGACAAAAGTGATTCAATTCAATGTATGACTTATTAGTATTCTCAGGATTTGTGAAAATTTACATACAACATTGAAAATTGCATTGCTTAGGGTTTTTGTATTTTCTTTTACATTAAGTTGGATTTTATTTTTGGTGACTTGCCAATGTGGTAAACGTTCTTTGTACTGATGATTATGGTAGAAGGGGGTGTTAGGATCCACTTCGAGCACTTACTTTTATTTAAATTATTAATTTTACTATTAAAATTATTTTAAATAGCGAATATCTTTAGAGCATTTTATAAGCAAATTTCAGCTTGGCGTGAGAAGCCATGTTTTCCAGGAGAAAAATCTTTTGCTCTAGTTGACAAATTCTGCTTTCTTAAATAGAACAGAATAGGAAAAGAAGTGCTTCTTCTAAGTACTTTTAGAGTCCTAGAAATGATATATGTGATAGGACAGTAATACTTTCTGGGATAAATTTTACTTGCATAAAATTTACTCCCATAAAAATTATTCTTTGCCCTTCTGTGGTTGAATAAGGGTAAATTTTCATATTTGATAATTTTCTTTTAGTAATTTTCACATATTTTCCCTTTTTAGGAGAGAAAAAGAGAGATAAGAGAGAAAATTGGCTCCCCAAATAGATACTATAAAATTTTTCATATTTTATATTGTTTATTATTTTTGTATTTTCCCCTCCTTTACCCTACCATCAATTATGGTAACATTTATCCTGAAATTTTAGAGGGGGAAAATTGTTTGCCGAAAACACTTGGGTGAAAATTTAGGCGAATTCTTTTATATCCAAAAAAATAATAATTAGGGGAATGATATTTTCAGTCCTTTCTTCTCCTACTAAGTATGTACTTTAAGAGTAATGCTAGGTATGTCTCAAAGTAGGGGTGTATTCGAATCGAGTCGATCCCGAGTATCCTTATGATTGAACTCGAACTCGATCTCGTTTTTTTTTTTGCGTGACTCGAACTTGACGAGTAGTATATAATAAAGGCTCAAACTCGACTCGACTATATAACAAAATACTCGAATTCGATTCGAAAACTCGATTATTATATAATATATTAATATATTTTATTTTATTTCAATTATAATTATATATAAATATATATGATATATATTAATATATGTAATCGAGTCATTCGTCGAGTTTTCGAGTCTAAAATTATACTACTTAAACTCAATTCGATACATGATGAACTCGATTCAAATTCAACTCAAACTCGGTCAAACTTGAATTGAGTCGAGTCGTTGACCGAGCGGCTAGCGAGCAGCTTGAACTCGGCTCGGTTCGGGTAACAACCCTACCTCAAAGGTTAAAGACCGAAAGTAGCAACTCTAATGTGGCATATTTTCAATGGTTGGTTGAAACATTACATACAATAATATCACATATTTTTTGAACCGAATGAGTGTGTGTTATATTAAATTTGATAATTTTTTAGCCATTGAGTACATGTTTCTTTCCTCTTGTAGTGAAGTTATTATTGGCTTGAATTCATCGTGTTGAAAATTTGATCCAAAGTTTTGGAGATGCTACCCAAATCAGATAATTTATACTATAAATCAAATATTTATCTGATATCTAGTGATGAAGTCAAGCAGATTGCATCATCTCATATGGAATTCAATACGAGGCTTTGCATGTTATCGGTTCTGTAAGTGTTTATATGGGTATATACTGTTTTCTTTGATGAAAAAATTGGAAGGGCTTCCAGAAAGCCATTTGTTCCCTGGCATTGTTTTGTGCGTAAAAAACCTTTTCTCCTTTTTGTTCAGTTAGTTTGGAAGTGTCAATGTTCAGATGAATTGCAGATTGGATTTTTTTTTTCAATCATATTATTAAGTATATTTTGCAGGAAGTCAGTCGCTTGCTTACTGGGCTAAATTGTGGAAGAGCACTTGGAACCATTTCACTCCCCGACTCTGCCCAAGCTTTATCTTCAAAGCATGATTTTGACTTACAGGTAATTATGAGCTCATGTTATTGCTGAAGTTTCTACCTGGTCTTTTTAGCTCTTTCTCCAACTAGGATCATTGTCACCATGACCAATTCCATGTTTAGGTATTAATCCTAGTTGAGGTGCCAACAAATAAATGAGTTGCCTAAACATTTTCCTTATTGATTTAAGAGCAGTGTTTTTGCCCATTTGCAGTCCATATTGCTTCTTAATCTTGGGTGATGAGGTAGATATTTGGAACATGGATGAATATTAATGCCTAAAAACATTGTTTTGATGTATATGCTTCTCTTTCAGGGAGGTTGGGGTGTAGTGGATCATCTTGTATGCTATTTTCATGTTTTTTACCAAAGAAGGACATGGTGTAGTGTTTATCATTGAACAAAAAGCAAAATTGCTAGCACTTACATTTCAGTGAAACCTATCCAGGAGAAGTATTGTCCATTTTATACTCGATGAAGGGTTCCAATGAGACTCTAACTAAATAACCACTTTTCGCATTCATTTCTAGATACTTAAAATTGTCATGGCCAGTTTGTTGTTTACTTGCATATGTCAGATTTCATCTGATAGACTTCCAGAATTTCCATAAAGCATCGGTGTAACCAAGATTGAGTCCTTTCATAAGTTCTGTCATTCCTGTGATGGGGTTGGGCAGGATGGGAAACGATGATTTGAACCCTCAATCTACTGCTTAGTCAATGATCAATTTTCCCTTCTATGGCAAATGAGGCAGGGCAAAGGCTAGCGGCTCTGTATATTGTCCACTGGTCTTCAGATGTAGATATGCTTAGGGGCATTCATAGTGGATATTTTGATTGCATGTGTCAAAAATGTTATGGCCAGAGTTGTGATGCTGTTTATTAGTATATTAAATATTTGATTTTTACTTTGTGTTTTCTCCTAAATATTTTTTAACACATTGCATTGAAAATAAGATTTTTATAAATATTTTGAATTCATGAATCTTGTCAAGCATTGTGCTCAGTATGGGAGGCGAGGAAGCAATAAATGCCAACAAATTATGACTCCATGGTTGGTGGGACTTTTTGTTGGTTTCTATCACTGAATAGCAAACTGAAAGTGTGTAAGGACAGAGAAGAAACATGGTGCTCATATGATTTACTTTCATATGTTTGTCTTAACCTCAACTTGGCGGGATTGTTTGAATTGTCTAGTTTAAAATGGCTATTACCACTGATTCATTTAGTCTACTATTATTTAATGGGGAAATGTGGTATTCAATCCTGCAATCCCTGGATATAAGTACTCATGGAATTTATTTATTTATTTATTTATTTTTGTTTAAAGGTTTTATATCTGAGGTGATAAAATAGGAATTGCAAATTTGAAAAATACTACCTGATAACTACCCGCACCCTTAATCTCACTTTCCAGAGTTTCTCCCTGATCCATTTCTTTCATGAATTCATCATCATGCCCCTTTTCTCTCAAATTTGTCTTTCCTCATCCCACTAGTGTTTTATAAACTTGACCAATTAAGATTTCAAACTTAATTAGATTGTATTTACCTGGGTGTTCCAGCAGCATAAACTCCCCTAGAATGTGCAGTAATTACCTTAATTGCCAAAGAAAATATGGGACTCAGATTTGCCGATACCAAATTTACATGGAAGGCCTCATAGGTAAAATTTTCACTATGTATAATAACAAGAACCTAAGACTTAATTCCAAATTTTGGAGTCGGCAATTTGGAAGACAAATATAATAGAGAAGAAAAAAAATCAAAAATAAAAATTTTAAATTTTAAAAAATAAAAAATAAATATATAAAATTAAAGTTTGAAAATATAACTAATTCAGACAATTCCGTTGCCGGGAATCGAACCCGGGTCTTTCGGGTGAGAGCCGAATATCCTAACCTACTAGACTACAACGGATTTTCACTATGTCCTCTCTAGAAATAATTTAGGTGTAGAATTGCCATTGAGAAGTGCCTACCAAGATGAAAGATTTGAGAAAGTAGATATCATTAACACAAGCAATTAAAATTTGATACGAATGATTAGCACTAGTCACTATGAAATATACTTATCTGGTGGCGATGTGCTTCAATATTTTCTTAGGACTTCTAATTGATATTTTGAAATTTGTTCAAAAAATACAGACATGTGAGAGAACTCAATAGTAATAGTTGCCTATCAATAGCTTGTTCTATTTACCAAGCAAAACTTTTTTTATTGACAGAACTTGGGCGTGATCAGTGAGCTCTACAAAATTAGGTAGAAATCTCAATTTCTATAGTTCCAAGTTTGCTTGATTTTGTAGATGGTGATCTTCTCTTCTGCTAGGCACATAGACCTCTGATGTATATTTATGTCTGATTGAATCTGTGTCTCCTAGAATGGGTTCGGGTTTTAAATACTTGGCAGAGTACCATTTACAATTCCCAGTTGTTTTTTGCATTACAGATCATATGTCATGCTTTCCATCTTTGTATTCTCGCAGGCCTTCTGCTTTCAGGCTGACAAGGAACTATTGAGACAGCCTCGAATGGTCAGGGTTGGTCTTATTCAAAACTCTATTGCTCTTCCAACTTCTGCTCCCTTTTCAGACCAAAAGTTAGCAATCTTTCAAAAATTGAAGCCCATCATTGAGGCAGCAGGTGCTTCAGGAGTCAACATATTGTGCTTACAAGTAAGTTTGGCAATGGCAGCAACTAATTTGGTCAATTGATCTTTTTAAAATTATATTAAATATGTTATCATATATTTGAACCAGGAGGCGTGGATGATGCCCTTTGCATTTTGTACACGAGAGAAGCGGTGGTGTGAATTTGCTGAGCCTGTTGATGGAGAATCAACTCAGTTTCTTCAGGAATTTGCCCGCAAATATAACATGGTCATTATCAATCCAATTCTGGAGAGGGATATAAAGCATGGGGAGACTATTTGGAACACTGCTGTTATAATTGGGAACAATGGTAACATTATTGGCAAGCATCGGAAGGTACTTTTAAGCTATGTGTCTTTTGACATCTCTATGGTTGTCAATGCACTTTAAATGTGATAATTATCTATGGCAGAACCACATACCTAGAGTTGGGGACTTCAATGAGAGTACATACTATATGGAAGGCAACATAGGGCATCCTGTCTTTGAGACAGCTTATGGAAAGATTGCTGTAAATATATGTTATGGGAGGCACCATCCATTGAATTGGATGGCTTTTGGCCTGAATGGTGCAGAAATCGTTTTCAACCCCTCCGCCACTGTTGGTGAACTCAGCGAACCTATGTGGCCAATTGAGGTAATTGATATTTTTGTCCCTTTTGTTTCTCATTTGTTTTCATGTAGGACCAAATACATAATTGTCATCGTTTTTGGCCTCAGCAGTTCTCCTTGTTTGACAAAGAATGCTTCCGTACTTTCTTAATGGAGTGATGAATAATTAAATCCTAAATTCAAATCATAGGATTGAGTTCTTTCATGGCCAATATGTATTATAACATGTACTATTGTCCTAGAGTAACTGATTTAATCTTCTCTTTACAGGCTCGAAATGCTGCAATAGCGAACAGCTACTATGTTGCATCAATAAATCGTGTCGGGACTGAAATTTTCCCCAACCCATTTACATCTGGTGATGGAAAACCTCAACATGCAGATTTTGGACATTTCTATGGGTCCAGCCACATTTCTGCACCAGATGCCTCTTGCACACCATCCCTCTCCCATTACAGAGATGGACTGCTGATTTCGGACATGGATCTCAATCTCTGCAGGCAGCTTAAGGACAAGTGGGGGTTTCGAATGACTGCTCGATACGAGTTATATGCAGATTTGCTTGCTAATTATGTGAAGCCAGAATTTGAGCCCCAAGTCATTTCTGATCCCTTATTGCACAAGGCCTCCTCCTAACTTGCATGCTTCACATGAGGAGTGAATTTGATCAAGAAGATCAAAATTCTCGAAAGGACGTCGTTGTATCAATAATCAAATATGAGTGTTGGATCCCTCTGTGTGTGTGTGTGTGGCAAGTATTAGATGCTTCTTGGTGTTAACGGTATATTAACTATTAATAAAATGAGGCATGAACAAAAAGGTGGAGAACGTGCAAAATTACCCATTTTCTTTGGGTTATTGTCAAATCATAGTTGGCATCATGGTATATGAGAGTGGAGTGGGGGCTTTTTTTTTTTTTTTTTCTGGGGCATCATAGTTGGCATTTCTCTAATTCGGTTCCTGTAGTGAGAGAAAGGAAGGAAGAACTGATTATTTTTATTTAGACGGCACTGATATGAATATGGATTTGTTAAGTTGTGCTGTGTGGTGTTTGTCTCTATGCTATGCGAGGAGATGTCTTTAGGCTTAAAGGTTGATGTGTGAGGTGAGTTGTCTGTTCCAATGGGGAAGCGCAGAGGGTAATCAGTTTACAGTATTTAGGTATCAGGATGATGTTTACTTGAAGGCTTGGAGGTGCGCAGATTTCAAAAGGTGGACGAGTTGTGGGTATTCATGATGGCATCTTTACCCGGTTTAATCAGGTTATCGAATTGCCACAGTATCTCATGAAGTAGACATCATTTGTGAGTTTTCATTGAGCAAGTTCCAATATTGAGGTAATCAAGTAACCTACTGATCTTTTTTTTTATTATTTTTTTTTTCATTCAATAAGTCATAAGAAAAGAAATCTAGCTCTCTTTGGAGAGCTATTTGAGGTGGATCTACTTGTAAGATATTATTATTATTATCTTTTTTTATAAACTAGTTATATATAATAATCACTTTGTATTTGATAAAAGAAGGTTCAAGTCGGGTTGACCCTTTAAAGTCAATGCTTTTTTTTTTTTTTCATAATATTCAAATTCGATATCTTTATATTAGGCATCGATGTAAGATGTTTATCCTAGACATTGATGTAAGAAGTTAAATTGTTGTACCTGCGATTAACAATGGAAGCTGGAAGACACTCCCACGTTGTACAGCAACCAGCTTAGCCCGGTACTAATCTTTGCCTTTGTGATTATAGCTTCGTCTAGTTGTTGGTTAGTCTGATCATTAAGCTCATTACAGCATGGAAACCACTTTATAATTTAACTAAACATTATGAAAAATAAAGTTATGAAAATTAGAAGGAAACCACTTTTTATTAAAATAATAATAATAATAATTTTTTGATAAATAATTTAACTAAATATGTCTAATGTATTTTTTTTAAAAAAAATATTTCTTACCATAAATAACATCAAAAACAATTTTTTAATTTAAAACATAATTTATAAAGTTTTTTTTCTTATGTTTGAGAGCACATATTAATATTTGCCTTTCAATTTCCATAATAATTTATAAACTAGAAATGGAAATGGAAAAAAAAAAACGGATACAAAACAATACAAAAAAATGACAATTTGTAACAATAAAAGAAACAAAAATATGAGAAAATGAGTAAATATAAAAAAATATAAAGAGTTTATGTATATATTAATTATTTTATAAAAATAATAAAATAGTCATATTTTATAATAAAAATATAAAATGATTAAATGTGTAACTATTAATCATAAAAATAATATAAAAATAAAAAATATATATAATTAAATACATAAATAATTCATTAATTATAGAAAAATATGTAAATATAAAAAATATAAAAATTTAATATAAATATTAATTAATTTAGTGTATTGAGATGTTTTGAAAATATCAAACATTTTGAAAATGAGAAAATATTAAACAACATTAAAAAAAATGGAAAATTTAATTGATTTTGAAAATTGTAACATAAAGTATTATTAATTTTTTATCCAAAAAAAAAATGTAAAGCTGGTTGGAGTTATATAGAATTGACTTCAAAAAAATAAAAATTTCTAAAAAGACCTACCGCGAAAACAAATTTCAAAAGTGACCTACATTTATCGAGTTTTGAACACTTGACAAATTAAGAGTTTTTCTACGAAACTCACCTTCTTCTTTCCCTATTTTCTTCTCTTCTCCTGCAATCAAAACCCTAACCCTAACCTAATCCAGCAACCTTCTGCTTTTTCCAGCAAACTTTCTCACCACTGCAACCTCATTGACCATAGCAAATCATTCGTCTGTCTCTGCAAGTATTCGTCACCCTCTGACCGAAGGTATATTATTCTCGTTGGCTCATTCTGCAAACTTCTTTGATTTATTTGAAATGTTTATTTTGATGGTGAATGATATTTATTGAATGATATCTATTATGTTCATTAAAATATTTTTATTTAGAAGTTTAATTATTATAAATTTAGGATTTAGTATGTGTAGGATTTAGTATATTTATAGTGTTACAAGATTATGTTTAGGGTTCAATTTGCAAAAGTTAGGTTATTTGTATAAGTTTATGATAAATTGAATTAGATATTGACAAGTTTGATTTTGATGTTTAAAATAAATGACGAATATGGTGAGATTGTTATGTTATAGTAATAGTAATATTGTCACAGGTGAGGATGAAATTGGTTATAATCATGGTCCTTTTAAGTTGGTCAGGGTGAGAAATAATATCTGTTTTAATGAGTTGGTGTCTATGATATATAAGGATTTTCGGATAAATTCTATGATGCAATATGTGGAGGTTTTAACCGATGTTCTATCTCAAACATCTAATGTGGAAATATATGATATGACTTGGTATCAATTAGTGATGATGACGATATTTTTAATTTGATAGAGTTTGTGGTGAGCATAGAAGTGGGTTCCACTAATGAGTTGTACATAAAATCTTACGATGATGAAATATCCTCGTAACAAGATTGTGATTATATAGATGATTATTCACATATTAAATCTCGAGTGGATCTTGTTTTCGCAGAAATGGATAATGTGTTGATAAGGAAGAAATAACGGAAGAAGAGGATGATGATGAAAATGAAGATGATAAAGAAGTTAGAGGTGGTGGTAGTGGTGGTGATGCGAATGAGTTAATGATCGCGATCTCTTTGACTCTTGCACCCGGAGGTGGTAGTCATGGTAATACTTATGGCCGAATAGACGATTCAGTCCCCTTCATGACCACTGCATCCAGAAATGATGGTCTTGTGACTTTCGAGTAGCATAGTAGAGTGACAGTAATAGTTGGAGTTTTAGCGATAAATTAAAGAAGGGGATGACGTTTGAGTTGAAGGAGCAACTTATTCATGCCGTCAAGAAGCATCATGTCAAACATCACTATCAATTTCGTGTTGAGAAGTCAATCTCTATACTTTGGAAAATAATATGTACTCAAAGGGATGAAGGATGTAAGTAGATATTGTGTGCTCGTATAATAAGATATGTTGATACTTTTGTGATTACCATTGTTGACAGACCGCACACATGTATCAATGTTGGGTTAACACAGAATTATAGATAATTAGTTCAAATTTAATGGCTCAACATTTTAACTATGTGAGGGAAGATCCCAATGTCAAAATTTCTTTCTTGTAAATTGTTATGACGGAGAGAACTACATATGCAGTTTTTAGTATAAGAGTTTGAATAGTGAAGAAAAAGACCATAGAGATGATATATGGAGATTGTGATAATTCTTTTAAATAATTGTCTTGGCTGTTGGATGCAATAATGTAAAGGAATATGGGGACATGAGTCAGTTATAAGTTGGGTTTGCCAAATGCAAACGATGAAGGGGTATTTGAGTATGTATTTTGAATATTTGGTTCTAGTATTATAACTTTTAGGAGTTGAAGGCCATTGATCAGTGTAGATGATATTCACTTCTATGGGAAATTCAAATATAAGTTGTTGATTGTATGTAATATGGACATCGCTAATCACATTGTCCCTTTAGCATTCAGGTTGGTTGATAGAGAATCACTTGCTTTGTGGTCATGGCTTTTGAGGAGAGCATGTTGTTAGAGATTGGGAGGGTCTCATTCACTTAATTTCAGATCGACATGATGGGATAAGAACAACAGTTACTTATTTAGAGTTTGGATGGTCATTTTCGAATGTTGTGTGACAATTTTGCATGCACCATATTGTTAACAATTTCAACATATACCACAAAAATCAAGCTTTTAAGAGAGTTGCCACGATTGCTGTATTACAATCACATATAAGAAGTTTGAACCATATATGACAAGGATGAAGGAGATAAAAGAAAATGCATACAAAATTATGATGATAACGATATTTTTAATTTGATAGAGTTTGTGGTGAGCATGGAAGTAGGCTCCAATCATGAGTTGTACATAAAATCTTACGATGATGAAATATCCTCGTAACAAGATTATGATTATATGGATAATTATTCATATATTGAATATCGAGTGGATATTGTTTTTGCAAAAGTTGATAATGTGTTGATAAGGAAGAAAAAACGGAAGAAGAGGATAATGATGAAAATGAAGATGATGAAGAAGTTAGAGGTAGTGGCAGTCGTGGTGATACGAATGAGTTAATGATCGGGATCTCTTCGACTCTTGCACTTGGAGGTGGTGGTCGTGGTAATACTTATGGCCGAATAAACGATTCAGTCTCCTTCATGACCACTGCATCCAGAGGTGATGGTTTTGTGACTTTCGAGTAACATAGTAGAGTGATAGGCGATAGTTGGAATTTCAACGATGAATTAAAGAAAGGGATGGGGTTTGAGTTGAAGGAGCAACTTATTCATGCGGTCAAGATACACCACTATCAATTTCGTGTTGAGAGGTCAATCTCTATACTTTAGACAATAATATGTACTCAAAGGAATGAAAGTTGTAGGTAGAGAATGTGTGCTCGTAGAATAAGATATGTTGATACTTTTGTGATTACCGTTGTTGACAAACCGCACACATGTATGAATGCTGGGTTGACACAAAATTATAGATAACTAGTTCAAATTTAATGGCTCGCTATTTTAACTATGTGAGGGAAGATCCCAATGTCAAAATTTTTTTATTGTAAACTGTTATGATGGAGAGAACCATATATGCAGTTTTCAGTATAAGAGTTTGAATAGTGAAGAAAAAGGCCATAGAGATAATATATGGGAATTGTGATGATTCTTCTAAACAACTGTCTCACTTGTTGGATGCAATAGTGTAAGGGAATACGGGAACACGAGTCAGTTATAAGTTGGGTTTGTCAAATGCAAACGGTGAAGGGGTATTTGAGTTTGTGTTTTGAACATTTGGTTCTAGTATTATGGTTTTTAGGAGTTGTAGGCCATTAATCAATGTAGATGATATTCACCTCTATGGGAAATTCAAACATAAGTTATTGATTGCATGCAGTATGGATGACACCAATCACATTGTCCCATTGGCATTCAGGTTGGTTGATGGATAGTCACTTGCTTTGCGGTCGTGGCTTTTGAGGATAGCATGTTGTTAGAGATTGGGAGGGTCTCATTCACTTAATTTCAGATCTACATGATGGGATAAGGACAATAGTTACTTATCTAGAGTTTGGATGGTCATCTTCGAATGTTGTGTGACAATTTTGTATGCATCATATTGTTAACAATTTCAACACGCACCACAAAAATCAAGTTTTTAAGAGAGTTGCCACCATTGCTGTATTACAGTCATAGGTAAGAAGTTTGAGCTATATATGGCGATGATGAATGAGATAAAAGAAGATACTCTTAATTATCTTACAAATATTGCCCATGTACAATAGATTCTCTTTCACGATGGTGGTTTTCGTTTTTGGTATATGACGATAAATATAAGTGAAAGTTATAATATCATGTTAAAGATGTAAGAAATCTATCTGTTTCTGTCTTAGTGTTTAATCTATAACTCAGTGAACTATTTTGAGACTCGACTGGGTGAGACAAGAGCAAAAATGGTAAGAGGAGAGTGATACACAAAGTATGTTTCAACCATGCTAGGGAGATCGATGAGCATGATTAATCTCCATATGATTGTCTTTTTTAGCATGGAGAATGAGATCTTTGAGGTAATAAATATGGTATGGCTATAAGGGAGGTGATAAACTAATTGTAGATGTAAAAAACGAACATTGCACATGTAAAAAATGAAAAATATATAGAATTCCTTACTCTTATGTAGTTGCTACACTAACACCGATGATGATTGATGTGCATATGATTGTCGAGAAATAGATGACATGAGAACTTCAATTTAGAGTTTATGAGAATTATTTCTTACGGTGGGAGACCAATTGAGTTGTCCCGTGAGTTCGTACCCAATTGTTATTCCCAATGTATCACTTTGACAAAAAAAAAAATAAAGATTTAAATCATCTCGATATCACAACAAGATGAATCTTCAAGAATTATCATCGTGGACATCATGTGGAGTTGTAGTGCAGAGAGTCACAATATGAAGAGATGCATGAGGCAAATGAGATGCGGACTTTGTAGTAGATAGAGGCATAATCAAAAATATTATCTGATTCAAACCAATAATATTTGATTGTTAATGTATTTTAAGTATATTTCTTGTATTTCTTAATATGATGGACATTATCTTATATTAATGTATTTTCTTAATGAACACGTTAACTGTTATTACACTTTTTGGCTTTCTTAAAATGTTCACTCA
Source organism: Dillenia turbinata (assembly GCA_037126225.1). NCBI lineage: Eukaryota > Viridiplantae > Streptophyta > Magnoliopsida > Dilleniales > Dilleniaceae > Dillenia > Dillenia turbinata. The sequence continues at coordinate 12,120,120 of JBAMMX010000002.1, read as the reverse complement.
TATTTTCTGTCATTTTATAAACCATCTCATGCATTATCATTTCACTATCTCATAGCTTCTAGATATTTCACTATCTTTCTCATTGACTAACTATTTTTTTTTTCATTATATCTCAAATAGATCTTGGACATATTGATTAGAGTGTTCTACACTTTTAGCGAGGTCACCATTCTTTGAGAGTTTGGGATGGAGAGGACACTACATGGCTCACCTGTCGTCGACATGAGACAGTTTTATGACGTTAGGAGCATAACCATATTGAAAAGTGGGTTCTCCCTCTTTTAGAGTAGTTAGGATTTTTGGCATTACTTGACTGTGGTTTATTCAGTTGGATTGACAATTGATCACTACCCTAGTGGAGAGATGGAGGTAGGAGACACACACCTTTTATATGCCTCATGGTGAGCTCACGATCACACTACAAGATCTGGAGGTCCTTTTAGAGTTGCTTGTAGATGGGATTCCTGTGGTAGGTAGGTCGACAGGTATCTCATGGGGTGATGTATGTGAGACATTATTAGGTATTAGGTCTCCACGTTTAGTGTTTAAGGGTAATTCTTTGAGCATGTCTTGGTTGTCTGAGTTTTTTGATGTGTTGTTTGAGAGTGTAGATGATGTACATATTCTACGATAGACATGGACATATATTTTGTTGTTAATAGGGAGTGTATTGTTTTGTGATAAGAAAGTTTACTACGTACATTTACAGTGTTTGTTATCTTTAAAGGATTTAGTTTTTTCTGGTCATCATAATTAGGGTTTAACATACTTGACATACTTGTATAGACAGTTTCATATAACCACGCACGTAGACTTGTGTGAGATAGGTGTGACACTTATTTTTCTTCAAATTTTGGCATGGGAGAGGTTTTCTTATATTGCTCCCATTTGGCGATCACTGAATATGGAGGAGGATGGTCCACTAACTTTGCGGTAAAAGCCGCAATTTGATGTAACTACCTTCTTTACTCATGTAGTGTCAGTGTATAGGGAGGCATTTTATAGGCAGTCGATAGATCAGGTTATGTGGGTATCCCACATTGAGGATGTGTTGTCTTCTCTCCACAACTACAGTCATGAAGGTAGGTATATTTGGTACGTCTGCATATTACTTATCTATTTTAGTATCATGAAATGACATTTCCCTAATAGAGTGATATGTCGATTTGTAGATATACAATATATTTTAATTTATTATGATATTGAGAATCGGTTCCATAAGGCTAGCACATGTGGTCTACAGAAAATTGATTGGTCCGTCGAGTATGCACGATATATTGACATTTGAACACTGCGACACGACCACTGAGCTCCACTTAACATGTCACTTGGAGCCACGGTTGATCCTGTTTATGGTGCCTGGTTCCACAACTTCACTACCGCTTTATAGGACGACGAGGAAATTGTTTGAGTTTTGTGATAAGTGTATAACTTACTATTTTTGGTTTATATCAATAATCTATAGTTGTTAGTTTAATTTACACATATATATTTTTTTGTAGTGGGATACTCTATATCAGATTCGAAACTCAGACAATGTCGACATGCATGGGATGACGAACTCAGCGATTGCAGGCTTGGTAGATGATATGGCACACCTCTTGAGATCTAGAACTGTTAGAGATGGTGACAAGGGAGAGTATGGGGACTGAGGTCGTGGATGACGACGAGAGATAGCACACCCTAAAAGACCACTACTATCGTCACATGATACACCACTGCCACCATCTCAGCATCCACCCGATATCGCAAGATTTTTGAGTGGGTATGTAGAAACTTCGTCACACCTATGATTAATCACTTCTCTCATGGTTTGACTCTAGGGGCTCCATACATGGGAGCTCATTTTGATATTTACATAAATGAGGGATTGACACATGTTAAGAAGGATGATGCAACTTTCACGTGTCTCCATTAGTTTTTTCTGACCCCACATTGATGATATATGATCTCTCAGATCACACAGATAGACGACCTGAAATTAATGTTTCATGATGATTGTATAGATGTTAAATTTGATTTAAGTGTTAGACAGTATATTAGAATAAAAAGAAAATGTTAAAATTTATGTAATTTGTATTTTATATATTTTATTATGTTAATAAAAATTATATTTTATTTTATCATATTTTTTAACTACTATAATATATTTGTTGGTTTTACTGGCGAAAAATTAAATATCGTGTATTGTTGGGAAATTTAGATACGAGAATGAAAAATGAGGTAATTGGGGGATAGACATTTAATCTGGGTCACTTTTGTAATATTTTTTTGCGATACGTTTCTTTTTAAATTTTTATTTTTTTTTATGTTAATTCTGTGCATGACTCAAGGTGGTAGTTGTTATGTTATTCGCATACGTGTCAACGAAGGAGAGCAACCTTGAATGGCAGGTGAAAGAATCAGGCGACTAAACCTCCTGGCTCCCGCTCTCATCCCTTGAGCTGAGCCCATGAGAGAGAGAGAGAGAGAGAGAGAGATGATGACGAAGAGGATTAACAGAACAAGTAGAAGTAGAAATTAGGGTTTTGGAAGAATGGGAAGAAGTGCGGAAGGAGGAGAGAACTCCCAGTTGCAGTCGCAGAGACAGAGAAGATCGAGTGTGAGACTACGAGTGAGAGATCCTTTCTTGGTGGTTTGTAGATGCTTCAGCGTCTTGACTGGTGTTGCTGCCATTGCTTGCATTGTTGTCAATATTCTTTCTGCTATTCGCTCTTTCAAGGATGGATCCGATGTATCTCTCTCTCTCTCTCTCTCTATAGTTTCATTCCCATTATGAATTGATTAAATTGGGCTTTTTTTAGGTATTTGATGGAATATTTAGGTGCTATGCGGTTGTGATTGCTTCCCTTGTGGTTGTTACGGAGACAGAGTGGGGTTTTGTTTTCAAGTTTTGGAAGGTTAGAGATTCTTCTTTCTTCACATTATACTGTTTGATCTAATTTTTGAATTTTTGATTTAGGCTGTGAATTGATTTTCTTTTTGTTGTGCCTTTTCTACTCTCATACATAAACGTACTTGCTGATGCAGTAATTTTGCAGTGCTGAAATCTGTGCTATGCCTGTAAATAAAAGGAAGAAGACAAAAATGAATTGTGTTATCTTATATTTCTAATTTTAGAAACTTAAAGATTTTTTTTTCCATATATAGTTACTGTGATAAGATGATGAATTTTCATCTTATGAGAGGCACTAAGGTGGTGGGTTTGTGGTGATGGACTCGCCTGACTCCCCTCCCCCCCCCCCACCCCCGGGGGGGTTTGCTCAGAGAGAGAGAGAGAGAGAGAGAGAGAGAGAGAGAGAGAGGTGCTAAGGTGATTACAGTTGGGGACACCTAAATCAAAGTTGGACTTGAATTGTAGCTGTTTACTATGATTAACAAAATGCCCATGTCCTTGTAACCTAGCAGTACTCAATTTTCCCTTGAATGAATCGGACAAGTACATGAGTCTCCCTTGTGTAATGACACAGGGAAAAAAGTTTTGCCTTTCAAACTGAACAAAAATTTTGTCAGACCTATATCTCTAGGTATAGACTTTAGAAAGAAGGCAATCCATTTTGTTTATGGTTTGCAGGAAATATGTATCCGCACAGGAGAATTTCAAAGTTCTGGTAAGGAATTAAAATCAATGGATTTTTCAACTTGTTTTGAGTCTAACCATGCGCCATGGCCCGGGGGGTGTTTATCTGTCCCAGGTGTCAGTGGCTGACTCCTCATCCCAAGAGATTCCCATTGACATGAAATGTTTGATACATGTACATGTACCATTCCAACCTATTAGTCTATGATGAAAGTACAGATTCTACTGAGTGTCGATTGTAATTATAGGTAAAACTTCCTTAATTTGATATAGCTGTAAAAGATCATAGGCCCCCATCACCAAAAGGGGAAAACTCTCATGTGGTTGAATGAAGGAAAAATTTCCTGTAGAGTACTATGTTCTGACTTCAAAGTGCTCCTCTTTGGGATTTACCCTTTACTAAGTTTGGTTCTGAAGTAGCAGCCTAAGCTTTGGTTGCCTGACTTGATTCCAGCTTACTGCCATATTTTTTACAGGTCTTAAGTTCATAAGATGGAGAGAGTGATTAGAGAGCTAAATGATTTCAACCTTGCAGTAGCATGGAAAGATATACTGTTATCAAAAATGTAATTCGAAACTTGACTCTCTGAGATGTAATACATATACACTAGATAGATCACAAACACCCCCTTCCCCCAAAAATAAACCTTTAGAACTGACCTGTTCTTAATAACATGTGCTTGTTTTACCATTGTAACCATTTCAGTAATTTAATCATATCTAATTTCAGTAATAATTCTGCATCCTGAATGTGCTGAAGAACTTAGCAGTACCATGGACAATGAATACATATTTTAGAATTGGTAGTCGGCAATTTTCTAGCTCAAAATGTTGGCTGCATTCATCATCGGAAGTGGTGATGTATTTAAACTTTGACTTCATAAACACTGTCATAAAGCATTTTAAGTCATTATGGTTTCATATTATAATATGTTTGTTATGTAGCTAGTTGCCAGTTTTTTATTTTACATGCCAAAATTTCTACAATTTACAAATTTTGGAGACCTTAGTATTGTGTGATGAAAAAATCCATGTTCTAGTTGCTGCAAGGCCTTCACCCATTATTTGTTTGCTTTTGAATGAAATGTTTCAGGTTCTGGAGTATTGGGCTGGTAGAGGAATGCTGCAGATATTGTATGTTTTTAATCTAATAAGAAACTTTTTGCATCCTTGCATATTCTCCATCGCCTGGCATATTGCAGCTCCTAAACACAGTAATCAAAAGCACTTAATTTGTTTAAAGCTTAATCTGTTTCAGTAATTTCCTTCTGAGATATCAGAGCTAATTCCTGTTTATTCTATTTACTTTTGTGCCTGGAGGCTGTTGGGCGGGTGAATGAGAAGTGTATGATTTGTGTTAGGCAATACATATGAAACAAAAGTCATCTGATTCTCATGATTGCGCCAGTCCAAATAGTCAGGTTACTGGCAGATTAAATGTGATGAACTACCTAATGCCTGTGTGAGGCATTCAAATCATTTAAAATAGATTCTCAATATCAATTATTCATGCATCATCTCTTTCTCTGAAGTGATTGTACTTTGCAGCGTTGCAGTGATGACAAGGGCTTTCCCTGATGATTCTAGTAAGAATCTCACCCTATTTCAGAACATTTCATGCTATATGCTTCTTGCTTGTGGAGTTGTCTATCTTATATCGGTAAGGTCATTTCTTCCTTCATTTTCTGCCATCAAGTGAAATGATACATTGTGGATAAAGTTCTTGAATGATCATATTAGCTTTGACCAGAAATTAGTTTCAATTTATCAGTTTGAGGAAATTGCTGATAGCCATTGGTTCGTCTTCTTATAAGCTTGCTAGATGTAGTTTTCTTCTTCTTATAAGCTTCCTAGATGTAGTTTTTAAACTTTCTGTATTTTTCCCTTTTTATTCTCCCTTTGGGATCTTTTCTGAAAACAGGATTTTGATTAGGGATTACTCGGTTTCAATTCTGATGTTCTCCGTTTGAAATTTATCACTCAGTACTTTTACACTGCATATCCCAATCCAATTCAGTGCCATATAGTTCTTGAATCAAGATATGGTTGCTTATGTGATTTTCTTGGATACTCATTATTTTCCTAGTGGAGATTCCATTTTGGGTTTGAGGACCTGACTTCCTGGTTCATACTTCCTACTACCTAAGCTGTTGTGTGTTTGTTTTATATGTTATAATATATATATATATATATATATATATATATATATGTCTTTATGTGTTTTTTTAATTTTTTGTTCTTATCCCTCAGTCATTACCTCCTCTTTAAAATGAAACTAGTCTTTGAAAATTTCAGGGGATCTTGTGTATTGGGCATTTAAAACGTGTTCGCCAACAAAAAGAGATCTCAAGGGATCAAGCAGTCAAGGACCTTGAGGTATCATATTCAAGTGCTTATATACAGTCTCGATTTTGCTCTCTGTTGCATGCAATAGTGCTCCTACGAAGTGTTCATTAGTTTCTTATATTGTTATATCCATGAGAGATTTACTCGTTTAGACCTCAAGAACAGCAGTTACGTCCACAATTTAAGAGTCAAAATGGCCTGTATAATGATTGTTGTTGTTGATTGAGTTGGCCCATTGAACCTCCTTTCTTGATCCAATTCTAGGAACTAGAACGGCGCAGGGAGGAACTTGCAGCCTTGCTGGTTGAGGAGCCTTAAGACAATATGCACGAAGGCCATTGCTAAGTGAATTCTGCAAATTATTCTTACCTATGACACTTGTATGTGTATGCTTTTCTTTACTTGTATTAGTCTCATTTTCTTCGAGTCAAATACACTAGAAGATCTCATTCTTTGTTTGTTGTATAGCTCATTCCACGATTTTGTTTTTATCTGATCCTTGAAACTGAAGACCACCTGATTCTCTGTCTTTTTCTTTTTTCATATTATTTGTATGTTCAACAAAGAAGGTATACTTGATTGTCTTTCAGTGAGGTATTGATTGATGTATAGGTGGTTTCTTCGTTATTAGTTTCACCTATTTGTATAACTTTTTGATGCATTTGTTCTCCCAAAGGGAAGGGAAATAAGCAGAGGATGGGACAAATCTTCTGATTATATTCTGATTATAATTGTCTTCTAGAGTACAAGTCACGGTTTTTCCCAAGCCAGGACATGCACATGGTTCTTGATGGATATTCTGCGATCCCATTGGTTTTTACACCCATGGGATTCCTCGTTATTGGATCACTAACAAATGGTCACCATTTTTTGTGGCATGGAATGGTAAAATGATTAGCAATGTTCGATCCCACGAATTTTACGGTTATTAATACCTATGAGGATGGTAGAAAATGCCATAATTCTTGGTATTGCCTATTGCTGTTGGGCTAGTTGGTTCCAATGCCAAGTAGTACAAGATTAATTGTTTTTGAGAGTACAAGTCATAGTCTTGATTCTTGACGAATTTTCTGTAATCTGATTGGTATTGATACTTACAGGATTTGTGGCAATTTGATCACACTATCTAATGGTTGCTATTTTTCATGATATAGAATGGTAAAATGATAGGTGGTTGTGATCCCACAAGCTGGAACTTTTTTTTTCCTTCCCACCACGATAGTCAGAGTTATGTTCTAACTAATCTGATTCGAGTATTTATGGGGTGTTTTATTTAAGAGGGTGGTCTTTTTAATTCCTAAGCTAAGCTGTATGAATATTAATATCTATGAGAATTCGTAGAAAATCTCATGTTTGTTGGTATTACCAATTGCGCTTGGCCTAGTTAGTCCCAAGTCCAAGTAGTACATGACTCGACTCGGATTAATCGTGGCTACATTGTGGTACAATGTAGGCCACTACATTCTTGTCTACGATAATTGCTATTTCAAAAGGTACTCTTGGTAGGAAATTAGTCCTCAAGGGTTGCCGAGAAGTGACAATCAAGTTACATTCTTGACACTGTTATTGCTATTTTTAGTATAAACCCTATTTGGATGATCTATCAAGTTATTATTATTATTATTATTATTATTTTCCCTGAAGCGAGAGTGTTGATATGAATTGATTTTGAAGTGAAAAATTTGGAAGAAATAGTCTTAAGAGAGAAGTAGAAGTGTGAGTAATGCTAGTGATGGAAATATTTCACAACCTTGGGAAAGATCGGCTGGAACTGATTTTACTTGGTAATACAAAAAGGTATTAAATGAAAATAACATTTTCATAGTTTTATTGATTCACCTTTTGATTCAGTTTGGTATAGTTTAAATTTTTTTAAAAAAAATTTTATAAAAAAATTAATAAATTATCCAAATTAAATCATAATATTTGGTTTTTTAAAACTGAACCAAACTTGTCAATTCAGTTTGTTTTAATTGATTCAATTGGTTTAGTTTGGTTTCTGCACACCCTCGCATTTCATTTGATTCATTATTATTATTTTGTTCTATGATTTCTACTAATTTATGTATTTTAGAGGTATATATTACAAAGAAGGAAACAAAATCGTGCTAGTCTTTTAAGGGAGAGAGAAAAAGTATACAATAACTTCTTTTGAACAAATAGCTCTCAGTTTTAATAGTAATTTTAATTTGTTTAATAATTATATAAAAAAAAATAGGTTTAGAATAACGACTCTCCTATTAGATATTGGTTAGACAGAGATTTGAACTTGAGATTTTCAGATCAGGGAAAGAATTATGAATAAAGACCGTTCTTTTGAGGACATTGGACAAAAAAATATATTTGTATGGATATTATCTTTTAGCAAAGCCAACCACTCATTTTCTTCGATATAATTTGCATACCATAGCATCCTTAATATTATTTCTTGGTGTGATATTTATATAAATATTGTGAAAATTTTTAAAAATGACAAAAATATAATTTTTTTTTATTCCAAAAGTATTGAACTCGATTTTTTAAAAATCAATTTTAAAGTTGATTTCTTAAAAATCGATTCTGAATTATCCAATCATAATTTAAAAAAAAATTAAATTAAAATCGATTTCAAACAAATCATCAGATTCTATCACACTCTCTCCATCCCAAACCCCACTCCCCCTCTCATGCCTCCATTAACTCTCTCTCCCCTCTCCTTCTCTCTCTCCTCTCTCTCTCTCTCCCCTCCTCAAAATAAAACACACTCCCTCTCTCTCCTTATTTAATTTATATTAATTTTATAAAATAAATATTTATATATTTTATAAAATAAATATATATTAATTTTATAAAATAACCAAATAAATTATATTCTTTTTTAATATTTGTATATTAAATAGATTAAATAAGATTAAATTTATTAATTAATATATTAATTTTATTTTTATAAAATAAAAAACATTTCTCTCTCCTCATTTAATTTATATTAATATTATAAAATCATTTAACTTATAAAAATAAAATAATTTTTCAAAAATTTGTATAAAATCAATAAAATAATATTTTGGTCGGGTACTCGAACCCCGAACAAACTATTTTATATTATATTTAATATTTAATATTGTAAACTCAAGTTTTAATCCTTGACTATAAAGGGCATGTTTGGATTCAAAATGTTTCTCGTTCAATCCGTGCTAAACTCCCAATGCAGATTGATTGTTATAAATGTTTCTATTACAAAAATATGCATCAGAAATGGAGCATGATGGTTAAAGTTCCAAATGAAACTCTAATACTAGAAACATCCCTCCCTCTCCATCTCCTGCAGGAATAAATGTAGATAGATGCAATGAATTTGAATGGTTTCAATTTTTAGAGAAAATTTTTCATTTTAGAATTTAAATCAGCATGCCCTGAGCCCATTAATGCTTTTTATTGTTGTAGGAATCATGTCGAGTCCTGACGATTTTTCATGTCAAAAATGGAAAATCACTGTATAGAATTTTCTACCCATTTTGTAGCTAAGCGAATACCATAATATGATTTCCATGCCTCTGAAGACCATTGCAGGAATAAGAAAGAAAAAGAGAATAAGTGTTAGATGGGATCTGAATCATTTAACATTAAAACTTCTTGAAGATTTTATTAGTCTAAAATCCATGATTGTATCCTCCTTGTCATATCTTTTATCCCTTCTGAGTTACACCATTTTTGCCTCATTAGAAGACTTTAGTTACTTGGCCGAAGAAAAAAAAAATGCAATAAGTTCTCGAAACTCCTTATTACAGGTAAAGGAAAAAATTCATGGAGGAGATTTGCAAAGAGCTGGATGAAATCAAAGCGGAGATGGAAAAGCTCAAGGCAGAATACAAGATCAAAACAGAACTCTGTGAGAGCTTGAGAAAAGGTTTCCATGAACAGCAACACAGAATTCAAGAAGCAAAGTTGCAAATGGAGAAGCAGACGCCAGAATTGAATTCAAAGTCAGAGGAGATATCTGAGTTTTTTTTAAAAAAAAAAAAAAATCCTCCATGAGGACCTGAAATCTAATTTGCATGCAAAAGAATTGTCAGTTAGGCAACTTGGTTCTGTCAATGAGAAACTCCGCATTGATAGCACTGAGAGACTGCAACAACTGGAGGAAGAGAACAAAAACTTGGTACTGGCTTTGGATGAATCATCTGTGAGAATAGAATCTTTGGAACTGAAAATACGTGCTTGTGATAAGGAAATTGAAGGTCTCAAGCATCTCTTGTCAGTTTTGCAGAAGAAGTGTTCTGAAGCAGAGCGAAAGGCCAGAAGAACTGAGACAAAGAGATGGTATAATACTGCAATTGGAAGAGGAAAATAGCAGTTGAAACGGAAGAAGGAACAGATTGAGCACCTTGGTGAAGCTTACGCTAATCTTCAAGGCAAGTTTCAGTCAGACAAGGAAGAGTGGGAGAAAGAAAAATCCCTGCTGATAGACAAAATTTGTTCATTGCAGACAAGCTTGGATTCTCAGATTAGAATCTCAGAAGGCCTTCGAGCCCAGTTGCACATATGCAACCAAGCTTCAGCTCATGAAGAAAGTCAAAGAAAGCATCTGGAAGTTCAACTTTCTGAATTGAAGCTGTGCATGGAGAATGCTTTTGCAGAATGCCAAGAAGCAAAATCAGTGATTCAAAGCCTAACTGCTAAGAGGGATGAAGAAGTTGCAGCATTGAGACGTACTCTACGAACAAAAGATATGTTCTCCAGAGAAATGGAATTCAAATATCAGCAGCTTGAGCAAGAGAACAAGGAACTGCAGGATACTGTCAAAGAGCTCCGAGAAGATCAGATTAACCATTCCGAGAACAAGGAACTGCAGGAACAGTTAAAGACAAGACATGGTACTCTTAATAAAGCTAATGTTGACATCGAGGATGCATGTGCTCATGAAGAAGTAGCATGGTTAAAGAAAAGGGTGGAGACCTTGGAAGGCGTGGAGAAACAGCACATTTTCATGGAGGAGGAGCTTGATAGGCACAAAAATCTGGTGGAGGAAGCTTTCCACTGTCAAGCTCAACTTGGAGAGCAAGATATGGAGATGAAAAACACCCTCAAGAATGAGGGACAGCATCTTCAGGGTGATTTAGAAAAAGCAAAATCTTACTTGTCTGAGGCAATTTCTGAAAAAAAATAAACTAAAATAAAATAAAATCAGAACTGAGTTGCAGAAATGGAAGTCGATTGTTGAAAGCCTGCAAGTTTCGCTAGAAGAAAAGCGGAGAATTCATCAAGAGATGGAGTCTTCTCTTCTTGCTCAGGTTGAGACAGAGAAGACCCTCCAGCAAGAGAAGGATAACCTCCTCAGGACTGTAGAAGGGCAAACCAGAAAAATGGGAGATCTCCAGCAACAGATTGCTTTACTAGAGCACAAAATGGTCCAAAAGGAAGAAGCTGCAGCAAATGCAGCACAAGTGGAGGCAGAAGAAGCTTATGAACCACAAAGAAAGCATTATGTCCAAATTCTGGAACACAGAAACAGTATCATACAAAATCTACAAAAAGAGAAGGAATCAATGAGACACGAACTGGAAAGCAAAGCTGTTGGACGAGAAAGAGATTTTGAGCAAGAGAAAGAGAAGCTTTTGCTGTTTCTAAGAGAGAGAGAGAGAGAGACCAAACGATAGAAGATCTTCAGGCGGTGCTTATTTCACAGGAAAAAGACCTTACTCTAGCTGCTGTTTCTTTACTTTCTGAAGCCATAGAAAAGCAAGTATTGGTTAATGGGCTTAATGAAGCTTTAAAGAAGGCCGAGTATCTGACAAACAAAGAGATTCAAGTGAAGAACATTGAAATTATTCTGCTGAAAGAGGAGGTCAATCGCTTAGGTAATCTACTTGAGCTGCAGGCGAAAACCTTCCATCGTTCAAAGGAACAAGTTGAACAGCTTGAAGCTTTACTTGAAGCCAAAAACCTGGAAATCAAAGGATGTCAGCCCAGTCAGGAGAGGAGCTGAGAAGGATGGTGGATGCTTTGAAGAGGTTAGAATCTGAGAGAGAAGGTCTACTGAGAGACAGGAACTTCTGGTTTATAGCGAGCAAATCAGCAATCAACTCGGTTATGCGAATGAGAAAAAGCTGATGACAATGTTAGACACAATTTTGCAGAGTTGCGAGGAAGAGAATGGATTTTCTATGGATATGCTAGAGAACAATGCAGCCTGCAATCATACCACAAAGATGGCGACTGTGCTCATTCACCCCATGAATGAGGCAGTTGAAGAGGAAAATGACAAAAGATCACCACTGAAAGAGCTGAATCATTAACAGCCTCAGTTGCAAATTCCTACAGTATTTTGGTCAGAGCTAGTGGTTTGCTGGTTCTAAACTCATTTCTCTTACAATGTTGTAGTGTTAAATGACACTGATTACCCCTTTGACACATTTTTGTGTTGTTCCGGAACACGTAGGCTTCAAACTTTCCTTTGTCTCGCACAGCATTGTGTTTTAAGATTGATTGTTTCAATATATGCCCTTGTATGCAATGTAATCTCTTAAATTTGAACTTTTTGGACAGCAGATTTTGCAATGTTTATGTTATTTTTCCTGGGATGATGTGATCAGTGTTGGTTATACTTACCCCATTGTCCAGCACACTTCACTGGTGGTTGTGAATCATTCCTTCTGTGGGTGATATGGTGTTCTAGTTCATTACTTGTAGTCATGCAATCCTTCACTCCAGCAACTATTTCCTTGGCTTTTCTCCCATATTTTCCCTTGAGATCCAATTTTTGTTATTAGCTGGTGCTATGAGTTTGGCGTCTCTCAAATGTTTTCCCAATTGACAGGATCACTTGTTAAAAGAACATCGGATATTTCTAGGCCAGTATGATAGTATTTCTTTGGTATCCCAGCATGGGTATTTGTATTTTATCATGGTTCATTTGAGCAAACAAACCAATTGACCTGTCAAATCGATAGGTTTTGTGTGAGAACTGGTAACTTGTGTGAATCAGATTATCAATTCAGTCATAACTTGAAAAAAAAAAAAAACCACCCTTTTATGGCGCTTGATTTTGAAAAACCTATAGTGACCAACCCTTATCATAATGCACAGAGAGGATTACTATATTGTTATCCACTGCCCTTTCTTTTTGCCGAGCATGAACAATGGCTTATCGACGAAGCATCAATGCTCACTATGCCATGCACATTTTATCTGCTAAACTGCTTTGGCCGTAACAGAATGTTCAAATCAAAGTTACACCATTAATTGCCAGCTTAAGCAAAGTTGGAAGCTTTGAGCTGGATATGTGAACAAACCCAAGATCAAATTGTATTAAAGATAGAGAGAGAATAAAAGAATATTAGTTGCTTGAGAGCTTCATCCACAAAAATTACTTCTACTCAAATTTCCAAATTGAACCCTAAAAATGAAGCAGCAATTCGATCCAAAAACTCCGTGCCTTTGGAAGGATCCATATTTTCAAGAATTTGCTTTTGTCAATAACATAGAAAAGAGGACCTTTTGTGTAATATCCTTTCATATCAACACAACAGTACATAGACAATAGTGCATGAATTGGTCTATTGACCAAGTATTCCCAGAAACATGGGAAACAATTTCAATATTTCCATTTGGACTTATAAATTCTAAGACAAGCAAAAACTCATCACTGTTTGCTATTTGAAGATGAACCTGCATTTTGAGAGAACTCTGTGAGCCCTTGCCTAAATGCCTTAAGATTCACACCATTGCCCACCAAAATGCTTGTCACTCCCATATTTGAAACCTGCAAGTTCAACATTTTTCAGGCTAAAGCAATTACCAGTATCACTAATAGAATAAAATTGCATGGTTTCACTAGACCACTTTAAAAGACCTGAAAGGATGCACCCTGTTTGTAATTTACGTATAAATCACGAATGGATTAATTTTGATACACCACTAATAAAGCAACAAGCACAGGGCGAGTATGTATATTATATTTACCGCTTCAATGTTCCTGTCCTCATCATCAAAGAAAAGCATTGCCTTGAACGGAATTCCAGTCCTTTTGTGAATCCTCTGGAAATGATCTGTCTTGTGTGTCCAGCTGGAGAAGATCTCCTGTAGAATGAACAAGGAAGAATAACCAAACAAGTCACCATAAAACTGACCACTTCTAGCTTGAGGCTCACTTCAAGTCCGTGAAGAGCCATAGCAGCTACCCAAAATTCATAGGTCCAACAGATTCTCATATCAGCTCACATGACATTTCTACCTTTCTAATTATGGCCCCCAGTAGTGGTCAAGATTTACTCTGGTGGCAAGGCCATTGACTATCAACTTTATAACCACATAAAAAAGAAGTTTGTATTCTAAAAAATCAACAAAACACATGGACATTGTCTAACAGGAAAATTTTTAGCACAGGTTCATTGTTAAGTTATAGACCAAAGAAACCATGCATTATCTGCTGGTAGTCCTTTTATGTTCTTTTCATTAAAACGAATATAAGAATGTAGAAAACAATAATTTGCATAAACCACCTGAGCTACAAGCATCGATTTGATCTCCAATTTTTCTACAAAAGTTTTAGCAATATCTGCTGTTGGTGACCTGGAAGCAACGGCGACATCAATCCCCTTCTCCTTGAGTGCATATAATATGCCTTTAGCATGAGGGTACAAACGCGGCATTTCACGTTTGGAGCGACATTCACTGACACATCCAATACCAAGTTGTCAGAAAAACTTCTCCAAGAGAAAATTGAAAGATAGCACCCCATTCAAGCCATTAATGCAATAATCAATAATATAAAATATAATAAAATTGAAAAAAATGACATTACTATGAAATTTTGGAATAGTCTAAAAGGCCAGAATCATGAATAACCCCCTAACCCTCTAGACCTACTTCCAAATAGGGTTTTGAACATTTATTGTGGTCAATCACCCCCCAAAACTTTTAAAATAAAAGTCACTCATCCTTACAAATGGATGGATTTACGATTCTGTTCACTTAAAGGTCATGTACAAGGGATCTTTCTCTTCCTCCTCTATGTGGCAAAAAAGGACACATTCTAGTGATGGAGAAAACAAAAGAGGGAGAAATGGAAAAGATTCAATTAGAGACAATATAAAATTCTCATGAAAGTTTTAGTTGGGAGAGTCAAATTTGGTGAAAAATATCATTCAGAGTACACAAATTGAAACTCAAAAAGGTTCAATTATAAATGTTAGCTGTCATAAATTCATAAACTTTTGCAAGAGAGAGTGGAAAGAGGAGGAAGGAGAGCCCCATGCACAATTTGGAGACAAGATTCAGATTTTCACAAAAAATCGAGGGGGAGAATGTCATTCACTTTGGGGGCAGATTGAAAGCTATTTCAAAAATTTTGAGGGGTAATTAACCACAATTAAAATTTAAGGAGTTATTTGAAATAGAATTAAAGTTCAGGCAGCTATTTGTGGTGTTGGCCTATTTTGAGTAAAAGTGAAGAAACCTACCCAAGAAGTTGCATCGAAGTCCTCATTGAAGAACTCTTTGGTGATAGTTTCTTTTTTTCTAATGGTATTGCCAATAACATGAAAGGACTACCCTCTATGCTAAAATGAATATTTGATCGGGATTTTGCTAATGATTCATTTATAAGAGATCCATAACAACATAAATGGTGCTAACACCACAGAAAAAAATGGTTCTGAAACTGCATGATTGCAACTCAAAAAGGAAAGGGGGGAAAAAGGTAAAAGAAAAAAATCTACACGCCTTCTCTGTGATGCCTTGTCCTATTTCCCCCGGTTGGTAGGCCCAGTATGCCCCTGGCCAACTACAAGACAATATTTTGTTTAGTATTGTTCTTTAAAAAATAAGAAAAGGAAAGAGATAAAAGAAAAAAGTTGATATTGGAACTATTTTATAAAAAAACCACATACTTCTTTGTATACAGACTAACAATTGATTGCATTGCATTCTTCAAACATTTCGAGGCTTGAACCTAAATCACTTATTTTATTCCCAGGAAGAGGTTAGTTTCAAAAACTTAAATCAAATGATGGACAAAAAAGTACTTGAAAAACTGTTCTTGCTGCTTAGGGCCAGAAACAACAAAGGCTAATCTGAACAATCTCAAGCCCAACATAATAAAAGCTCAGCTCAAGCTTGTTTACTTAGAAAACAGACCAAGCCAAAGCTCAATTTTCAGGCTCAATTAATAAAGGAACTGAGCTCAAAAATTTTCTGCTCAATGGGCTCATTTACAAGATGGAAATGGGTTAAGGGGGCTTATTCAGGAATACTCTATCTATAAATCAAATTATTTAATTGAGGGTTTGAATCCTTTTAATCTTTCTTGTGGCTGACCTTTACCATACATTGCCCTTTTATTCAATCAGATCCAACTGCTGTAACAATTCTGATCAACCATAGCTACATAGGGATATGGATCTTCTTTCAAGTAATCACTTCTTCCAAACACCAAGCATACAAAGCCATTAGTCTCTCCTCTTCAACAAAGTATGCGCTTTCACAACTTTGATTCACAAATTGATAATCTCAAATAATAATCAGTGAAGAGAGTGTTTGAAAAAAAAAAAAAGCCCAAACATGTCAGCTTCAACAGTAGCTCTTGGACACAATGCAATGCTCAGCTTCCAAAATGGAGCTATAGAGAGAGAGAACCATGAAGAAACCTAATGAGGTCTTTCATTTTCTTTCTTTGTTCCCATTTTGGTTAAGTTCATGCTTATATAAGCTTGTTAAACTGATCCGAGATCACGAGCTCAAGTTTGATCCTGCAAAACCCAGATCATCCAAATATAATCAATCCAAGCTCGAGTTTGAATGTTAGACCCATTCAGATAGGGCTCAAGCTTAAGCTCAGTTACTTACAAATGACCCAAGCATGGGCATCCCAATGCTCAACTCCATTCCACTCCTGCTCCTCCCTCTCATACCATGTTTGCAGCCCCAGTTCCAATAATATCTTTGTAAACTATTGACCATTGCTCTAAGGACTTAAGCTAGGATCATTTTACAGAACATAGAAAGATAAAAAGGGCTCACCAGTATACAAAATGCTCCCCGGCTTAGTGTGGGGGCAGGGGGAGGGTGGGCGTATATGTACGCAGTCTTCCCATGCATTTTGCAAAGAGACTGTTTTCATACCTTGAACCCGTGACCTCGAGGTCACCAAAGGAAAAACTCTACCGTTGCGCCAAGGCTTATCCTGCGCCAAGGCTTATCCTCAGAACATAGAAAGATCCATCTTATTAAATGGTCCATGTTGTTCACCCAATTCATTGTGCGGGATTAATATCAAAGAGTCTTCAAAGTCAATAGGCCTTGCTTATGGGACTGATATGTTAGTGCTGGACCAACAGAATTGCTAGGAATCTTGAGGCCTCCATTCTCTATTCTATAGGCAAGACCCAGGATAAACTTACAGACGGTATAGGCTAGGACATTGATAATGGAAAATGGTCAGATTTTGGAAGGATTATCTGGATGGTAGATCAACCCGATGATGACATAGCCCTTGTGCACATACCACAGGAGGTTCTTACTCTGACATGTGCTGGGATAGTTCAATTTGCGGAAAGCTCCTGGAATTCTGATTGTTTGTCTTCTCTGTGCACGATGATAACATATTCTAAGACAATAGCTTCTCAGATAAAACAAAATGGTGAAACAATGATCAAATTGCTTGGAGCCCTACTCCCACAGGCCAAATTTTGTTGAAAGTGCCTATGCTGCCTCATGAAAAAGGTCATAAACCATTAATCAGCATGGAATTAGTTAGTAGCTTATGATTAAATATTAACAAATTGAGTCACACAAGGGTTTACCTACTGTGTTGTCTTATGCCATATGGTTTGTGGGTTATTACGCATGCTCAATAGGATTACTGGGGCACACCAGAGGATAGTAGCTAATATTTGCACCATCCATCCCCCCCCCCAAAAAAAAACCCAGATTCTACATGTTATTCATGTCCTCACCACTGTGACACATTGTTGGCTTTCTAAGAGACAGATCAGATCACCCAAGTCGTTGAGCTTATTCTTTGATGTGACCTTAGTACTTGGTTTGCCTAATCCTAGAATCAAATGAATGAACAAAACCACTTAACTAGAGAACATTGCTGTACCTACACAACCTTTGCCCTAATGCTTTGCTATTACCACTGTAAACAACCATTTTAGACCCATTCACAGCTACTAGGATCACTCTAACCTATTGATTTATGATCCAGATCGTACGATAAAAAACATGGTGCTTTTGAGAATCAGGCACTTTCTTTCTTTTTTTATTTCTTTTGGTATCAAATACAATTTAATTTTCCCATATCCAACGATAGTCCACATATACATGTCAAGGACTTAAAAATAGCAACTCAAGCACACCCTCCCACATGCTGTCCACCAAGGTAGGTAATGACAGAGTTCCTAAACCCACATCCCATACCATAACGTACTATGATATAGGTAACATTGCCTCCGGTTTTGCCAGGGCTGCAAATAAGCTAAGCTGAACTAAGCGAGAAGGTATTATAATGCAGTGTGTGTCTCAAATAAGTTGAGTGGGCTGAGTAGAACCACAGATGAGCCAAGCCTTTTACATTATGGTCAAAATCAATTCAATTAACAAATAATCCAAAATGTATCACCCATCATTAAATAGTAAACCAAAACTCGCAAGTAAATTGCGGCCATTCCATTCAAATGACTTAACTTCCTCAATGTTATAAGTTGTAGCATAGGTAAGCTTCCTATGATGATGATGATAATGATTCTAGATGTTGGGTCTCTCAAACCAATCCAACCACCAAGGTCTTTGCCATGTACATAGTTCATTCATAAACATCAGTCTCCAAAAATAAACCCAAAATAGCTTTCCATCAGAAGAAATTAGTAAAAAGAAAAAGGAATTGTTTGATGCCTTGTAGTTTGGCACGAATTAAGTTATATAGTTCAACAATAACAAAACCCTAAAATGAGAATACACAAATCAATAAAAAAAAACCAAAATTCCAGTCCAATTTAAAGTTAATAGTTCAATCAAAAGAAACCCCTCGGCACCCATAATTTCCCATCAAAATCTGAAAGACTATTTCCCAATTTCATCCAATATCGCACACAGAAATTAGGGAAATAAAAATTGGCGAGAGAGAGAGGGAGAGAGAAGATTATGGTGAACATAGCATACCAATAGAAAGGCCAGAGAGTGTAATCGAGATCGAAGACCACGAGACGAGGAAGTACTTGAAACAATCCCATGATTTGCATCGCCTCTTCTTTCACCTTCTCGTCCCCCATCTTCTCTCTCTCTCTCTCTCTCTCTCTCTGTGGAAATTTGAGTGCAGACCGTAGTGGTGGAAAATGATTTGGCAGTCGACACGTAAATACGTAATCCTGAATGAATGAGCGAAGGCCAACCGCAGGGCACGTAGGCCAATCGCCTATAAAAACGTTCTCTCTCTCTCTCTCTCTCTCTCTCCATAAATTAGATGTTTTAATTTTAAAAATTTTCAATTTATATATATATATATCTACTAAAATTATTATGCAAAATATTTATTTGTAAGGAAATTTTTTTGGTAAAGTATTTAATAAAATTTTCAGAAATTCTCAATTAAACAAATAAATCTTACTATAAAATTATTTAATTATTTGATAAAGATTCTCCTAATTTAATAAATTTCTTTTCGCTTCAACTTATAATTCTAAAATAACAATATTATATAGTTTTAATGCTTAATTGATTAATTATTTGACATCTACATTTCCTCAAATTACCAAAATAATGCTCCCTAAATTCTTGATTAAATGACTCTTGAACTAAAGTTTGGATTAAGTCTCAAGTTATACTATCTCCCTTCATTTCGAGGACTCAATGTACAAATTATTATTATTATTATTATTATTATTATTATTATTATTATTATTATTATTATTATTATTTTTTAATTGCATCACTTCTTGAAGTAATTCTGTTTGACAAATCGCTGAATTATCTATAAGTCATAAGCATCCGTACACCGTTTACTTTCTGTTTTTCATTTCACGCTTTAGATAATTCGTTTTGACTAAAACTCATATTCTTCTCAATATTTTATATATCATACGTTTTACAAGTTATTCCATTTTGATTAATTCTTACATTATCCTTATAAGCACTTGGTTATAATAAACAAGTTAGAACCTTTTGTTCGGAGAATTCAAGCATTTGTCCTAGGTTTAATTGCCCTCCATTTGAGAAATACAAACTTATATCGAGCTTATGTTTGAAAAGTTCAATCACAAGATAATTAAGAATATCGTTGTTTTAAGATTTCAATAGGTATTTTTTTTTGAGTTTATCTATGATAATTACATGATATTCTATGATATGGGGTGTAGGTAAATATGTCCATGTAAGGAGATTTTATCCTAAGTAAATATCTAATTTTAAATTTAAATAAGAAATAATGGGTAGTTACCTATTATCCCAACTTCCCTATTTTCTCTCTTAACTAATCCTACGTGAGTTACAATTTAATTTTTACTCGATTAGAGAATTCTGTGTGGGTGATTAATTATTATTGTGAGAAAATTCAATCACCATTGTTGAGTAGAACAATAGTGAATTGTGAGATCATTATTAAGAAATTTTCGACTATCACAAAATCACCGGATTAAGGGTTGAGATATTGTGATGTTGTAGTAGTAGTTCAATTTTCGTGGCTATTATCCCGACTACGAATTGTTCGAGATTAGAGTTTGTGATTTTCAAAATTTTTTGTATCATTCATTGAGATATATTGCGAACTTGACTATTTTATGGTTCTGAAAATTTATTGTATACTTTAGTTGTATGATTAAGTCACAATTATCTAACATTGATATCATAGCATTGTTAGATTTATTTTAAAATAAATTTTCAGAATTAATTTTGGATATAAAAATATAGAGTATAAAATTTGGGATCCGGATTACGAATGAATTTCGTAAATCTGATTATACCACTATGTTATCCATGTCACGCAGATAATGAAAATAATTTTTTTATAATTTTCTGAGTACGTTTAGTCCAAAAAAATTCCGGTTGAAATTTTCGGTCGTGAATAGTGATCGAACCATTCAATCCCAGATTTGTCGAGATTTATGGCAGATCTTTGCATGAAAATGGTAAATATAGTATTCTGAGATCATGATCTGCATTTTGATATACATATTATGTATTATTAATGCCGAAAAGTGGAGTTTCAAAATTGACCGCGAATGGCTGAAATTTTGGACTCAAAATACGCCAAGATTAGAGTGTGATTATTCCAAAAATCGAGTCAAAGATGGTTGGAATAAATGGAATTAGAGATTTCTAAAAAAATTCGGTGAAAACAGGACCGAAAAAGTGATTTTCCAGTATCCGGGTCGAAAGACCCGATTGCAAAAACCATCAGGTGAAGAAAAACTGCCCTAATACTCAGGCGCGTGCACGTCATGCAAGGGGCAAGCACGTGGAGCTCACGTATGCTGAGGCGTGTGAGCTCCTTGGGTCGGCACCGACCAGGATCCAGACTCGACCCGCGAACGGATTTGGATCAGGGATTCGGGTTCTGATCCACACCTGCGACCCGGAACCGACCCAGGCAGCACGGGTCGTGCGCCTGCACGTCTGGCGTGTGCACCGATGCGCAGAGCGCGAGTGCAGGCATGTGCCAGATGCGCTGCGTGTCTGGCACACACTATAGCCTCTCCCCGGCGCATGCAAGCATGTGGGGACGCGCCACCGGCGTCTGGCAGTGCGTGAGCCCTCCCAGTGGCGCGTAGACTTGCCTAAAATTGGAATTTTTTTCAATTTTTGAGGGTTTTATGTTATAAATGTGACTAATTGTGAGTTTTTGTGTACCGAATCCTAATCCGAATGGTGAGATGTAATCCCGGATTATGGTGTATGGTATCCGTTGATTCATACGCTCGTTTTGGGGTCTGTATTCGAGTCATTTTGGTCTTGGTGATTCGTAGGGTGCACAAAATTGTGATATTAAGTATCAATTGTCACTAACGTCTCTCTTTTCTGTGTGACAGAGACATGGCTGCAACCAAAACTGTCATTTTGGATCTCGTGAAGGGAGATAAGCTGAACGATGACAACTATGAGATATGATACTAGAAGGTTTAGTTTGTTTTTTAGGAACAAGAGCTCGGGGAGATTCTTAAGCACGAGATAGCAGACCCCGGGGAGGGTAACACGCCATAGGCTAGACGGGATCAGAAGGCATATCGTGTTTGGAAAAAGAAGGATGGCAAAGTTAAGGTGATCCTTCTTAGCAGCATGCACGATGAGTTAATCCCCGTGTACGAGCAGTATCCTACTGCGATATCGGTCTGGCTCACTCTGAGAGAGCATTACGGCTCTAAGTAGCTCCTAAGTTGATGATGTTGACCTATAAGTTCATTATGTATAAGAAGAGACCCGATCATACTATGAAACAGTATTTGATGCATATGTTGAGTATGATCGCTTCTCTAAAAAGTATGGGGGAGCCTATGTCTGATGAACTTCAGGTATTGGGTGTGATCCAATCTTTGCCTTACTCTTGGGATGTGGTTAAAACCTATCTCACACACACTGAGAGTATCCAAACTTTCATGGATGTGAGTAAGCACTGTGAGCTCGAGGATGAGCGTCAGGAGGTGGCTAAGTCTACTTCTGCTCATGCTAATATTACGGAGTCGAGTAAGGACTCTCGGGGACTAAAGCGCAAGTGACGCAAGCATGAGAACGATGTCAAGGGCCAAGACAAGAAGAAGCAATATGCCAAAATCGACAACAAAAGGCAGAAGCGTAAGAAGAATGAGCTCGACAAGAGTAAGGTCTAATGCTATGTGTGTGGCAAACATGGGCATTTCGCACTCGAGTATGGTGAGCGAAAGGTATGTCCTTCTTCTTTACATAGTTTAAGTTATGTGTCATCTAGTATGATGTTCGCTAGCTCTTCTCTTTTGTAGATTGTAGACTCAGGAACCACGGACCATATAGCTCGCGACATAAGCACATATGTGGAGTTCCACCGTTTGAGTCCCCATGCGAGGAGGCTATATGTAGAGAATGAAGCATTTGGGGAAGTGAGAGGGATTGGCACGTGCAAGTTGATGCTGCAAAGTAACCAAAATCTGTATCAACATGATGTGTTATATGCTCCCGAGATTATTCGGAATCTAGTATCTGTCCGATGTCTAGACCAGTTAGGATACTCTGTTTTGTTGGGAAAATCTAAAGTTTCTTTTTATTATGATAGTTCTTTAATTTATTCTGGTTTAGTCCATGAGAGACTCCATGCACTGGATTTAATTTTATTTTATGAGATTTATCATTCTTCTCCTATTGCCTTTGCATCTGATAGTGTAGTAGATGATGTGATTGTATGACATAGTAGACTTGGCCACATAGGGTAAGAGAGAATGGGTCGGTTAGCTGTGAGTGGCTTGTTGGGCCTGCTAACCAAAATCGAATCGCTCTTATGTGAGTTTTACCTTGCAGGAAAAGTTACGAGAAAACCATTTGGGAAAGCAATGAGAGCTGAGACTCCATTGCAATTAGTCCATTCTGACATTTGCGGACCCATGAATGTGAGAGCTCGAAACGGAGCTGCATATTTTATTACATTTATAGACGACTACACGTGTTTCGGATACGTCTACCTGATCTCGCACAAGTCTGAAGCACTAGAGTGTTGTAGGAAGTTTATTAACGAGGTTAAAAATCAGTTAGACTTGAGAGTGAAAACTCTCAGAATCGATCGGGGGCGCGAGTATCTGTCTGATCAGTTTAAAGAGCTCTATTTTGAGAGAGGTATTACGAGACAGTTGACTATTCCTGCTACTCCTCAGCAGAATGGAGTAGCCGAGAGAAGAAATATGACTCTGTTGGAGATGGTGAGGTCTATGATGGCGAGGGCCAATTTACCTATCTCCTATTGGGGGATGTGTTATTGACTGCCGTTTATGTCCTTAACCGTGTTCCGATGAAATCCGTAGTCAGCACCCCATACATGCTTTGGACAGGGAGGCAACTTGACCTTAGCCATTTGAGGCCATCGAGTTGTGCCATGTATGTTAATGATTTCTTGCATCAGTACGACAAGTTAGACCCGTAAGGAAAGAAGTGTATCTTTATTAGATACTCTGAACACTCCAAGGGACATGTATACCTAGGAGAACATACGGACGACACTATCACTGAGATTGAGTCTCGTGATACCACGTTTCTCGAGAGTGATTTTCCTAAGAGAGGTGAAATCGATCGGGACTACACCTTCTATGAGATGGATGAACCCAATGGCTCAGTTGGCCCCAGCGACGGGACTCAAGAGCCGATAACGGATCTTGATTCTAGTGGGAGCGGTCCATCAGAAGGTAAGGAGGCTCTCCCTCCTCGTAGGAGTAGTCGGGGACATGTATCTCATCGTCGTTTTTCGATTGAGGATGAGATCCTCATTATGACTCCCGAGGATGATGAAGAGCTAAGGACATTCAGGGAGGCTCTCGAGAGTCCAGCGAAAGACCAATGGTTACAGGCCATGAAGAAGGAAATGGAATCAATGAGAATCAATAGGGTGTGGGATCTAGTTGACTTACCTGAGGATAGAAGGTCATTGGGAACAAGTGGGTTCTTAAAATCAAAAGGAAGGCTAACGGATTGATCAAGAGGTATAAGGTCCGTCTGGTAGCCAAGGGTTACAAGTAAATAAAGGGCATTGATTACAAGAAAACTTTCTCTTCAGTAGTCAAGTTACATCGATCCGTTTACTTTTGGCGATTGTTGCTAGTATGAATCTGAAGTTGTACCAGATGGACGTTAAGACCACTTTCCTTAACGGAAGTTTGGATGAAGAGATTCACATGGAACAAACCCCTGGATTCGTTCTAATAGGTCAGAGGATAAGGTCTGTCGACTTTGGAAGTCGATATATGGCCTAAAGCAGTCATCCAGACGGTGGTACTTAAAATTTTCACAAGGAGGTGATATCCTATGGTTTTACGATAGTCGAGGAGGATCATTGTGTTTATCTGATACAGTCCGATAACTCTTTTGTGATCCTGTTGTTATATATGGAGACATAATATTGGCTGGGAACAACATTAAGTATCTAATGACCATTAAAACATGGTTGTCATCCAGTTTTGACATGAAAGACATGGGTGAAGCTGAGTTCATCCAGAGGATCGCTCGAGAAAAATGTTGACTCTTTCATAAGAGACCTACATTAGGAAAATTCTCGAACGCTTTGCGATTTGTGACTGTAATCTCACCAAAGGTGAAGGCCTGAGCTTGGAAATGTGTCCTAAAATTCAGGAAGAAGTAAGAGAAACGAGTAAAGTACCTTACTCTAGTACAGTAGGAAGCCTAATATACGCAATGTTGTGTACTCGACCGGACATATATTATGCAGTCGATCTGGTGAGCAAATATTAGGCAAATCCTGAAAGGGGTCACTGGAGAGCAATGAAAATGATTTTTCGATATCTAAAAGGAACTGCAAACTTCTCCTTGTGTTACAGAGAAGGCGATTTGCTCCTTATGGGTTATTCAGATGTCGATTGGGGAGCTGATCTGGATAAACGCAAATTAATATATGGTTTTGTTTTCTTGCTCAATGGCAGGGCCATTTCTTAGAACAGCAAGAAGCAAACCTGTGTTACTCTATCTACGATAAATGCTGAGTTCATAACTTGCTCAGTGACAGTTCAGGAAAGTGTTTGGTTTCGGAGACTATTGGATGACTTAGGGATTGTAGCAGATAGTGGGAGGTCAGTAATAATTTATTGTGATAATCAGGCTGCTATCGCTTATACTCGGGACCCTAAGTTTCATAGTAGAACCAAACATATTGACACCAGATATCATTCCGTGAGAGACATCATCGAGAACGGTGAAGTGACCGTCAAGTACATTTCTACACACAGTATGGTGGCTGATCCCTTTATCAAACCCATCACTAGAGACTCATTTTTAGGGCATAGAGAGTCATTGAGTTTTGGTACTTTTTGACATTTCTCAGTTTGTACTTTATTGATGATATTGATGTTTATTGATTTTTCTATATATATGATTATTATGCATTATTCAGTCACACTTGTGTTATATTTTAATTAATACACTTACTTTTATTATCATATATATGCTCTATGATGTGATAATAGATTTGTCAGGCAGGCGAGGTTGACTCTCTCACACGAGTGGGCACCTCCAACTCTGAGTGAGCAGAGATGAGACGGTTTCTAGCTGTAAGAGACTTTGAGAGTAATCATGCTAGAATATAAGTCGCCCTGATACGTGTTCTGGATGAAGGTATATGTGATATGACCGACATTCCATGTTGCCTGTAAGTAGCCAGGTTTGAGATCTCAAACATCACCTGTGATTTGTGATATTGTCTCTGAAGTACTCTCTTTGAGATTTCTGGGTAAAGTCTTATGTGTAGAATGAGTTTCATACCTGCACAGTATTAGAGAAATTTGACATATGCCCTTTTGAGAGATGGAGGAATAATATTGCGGCACGTGTTTCATACCCCGTGTGATAAGACGACTTGCGAGAGTGAGACTTTATTACTTGAGACAATAACTTGATATTTATCCCCGAACCCCACTGTGTGAGACCCGAGATCCATTCGGTGAGATCTCTTGTATCCTTATTACTTTCGGTTGTTTCTTGAGATCCTGATTCAGTGTTTGCTACTTTAGTCTGTTTACTGATAGTCCGAAAGATAAACTGAGATTTGAGGAACAGGTCTAGGAAAGCAGCTGAGTTGAGACTGATAGATTCGAGTTTGGAAAAAAGAAGACCAATTGACATTGAATCAATGTGTTGTATTCATCGATCGGTTTTTTATATTCATCAATGTAGGGATTTGAATATGATAGTGAATACACAATCGAGCGATTTCTGGGGATTACTTTCGATAAAGAAAGTAGTTCGATGGATATAATTAATCTTGAATCTGGGGTACTGCGAGCTTTCTTTTAGTACTAACGGTAACTACTCGATCATCTTAACAGGTGTGTCGAGAAGTCTTTTGTTTGCAGGTGTACTCGTTAATCGCACGACGTCCAACCCTATATGAAAACCTAGTAGGGTGATGTGATGGATCACATGAGTTGTGATCTAATGACGGAAGTAAAATGCCCTTATATGCAAGTGAGAGATGTAGGTAAATATACCCACGTAGAGGTATTTTACCCTAAGTAAATACCTAATTTTAAATTTAAATAAGGGATAATGAGTAGTTACCCATTATCCCCACTCCCCTATTTTCTCTCTTAACAAATCTTACGTGAGTTACAATTTAATTTTTACTCAATTAGAGAATTGTGTGTGGGTGATTAATCATTATTGAGAGAAAATTCAATTACCATTATTGAGTAGAACAATAGTGATTTGTGAGATCATTATTGAGCATTTTTCGATTGTCACAAAATCATTTGGTTAAGGGTTGTGACGTTGTGGTAGTAGTTCAATTTTCGTGGCTATCATCCCGACTACGAGTTGTTCGAGATAAGAGTTTGCGGTTTTCGAAATTTTTTGCATCACCCATTGAGGTATACTGCGAATTTGACTATTTTACGATTCTGAAAATTTATTATATGCTTCCGTTGCGTGATTGAGTCACCGTTATCTAACATGTGGATTATTGTGTTTGTATGACGTTAGAATAAGTTGAAAACCTTATAGCATGCATTTAAGTTAGTGTTAATTTTTATCAAATCATTGTAATTTACCATTTCTTCTCTTCCTTCCTAGGATATTAGAAAGACAAAACTTTGATTGTTAGAAAGGAAAATAAAGTGATAACATCACATTAGTTATTTTATTTGGATTACACTTGAATTTAAATTCAAAATCATCGGATTGATAATATAGAGTCGTGATCACTAACCTGTCCCTTAAAGACACATCATGTTAGTTATGTTGAAACTAGAGTTTCTATTATAGAAATATCTACATAGACCCTTATGAAATAAAAATAAAGTTTTATTCCCAGAATTGGACTATATGAGCCCAACCTATGTAAAATAAAAGAATCATATGTAAATACTTTGATAATTAAATCTAATCTCTCTGTAATGACCTGTGTTTCATGAGCACTGTAAAAATAGTTGAGTTCGCGTTCATAAAAGAACAGTCTATTGGTTATAATCTCTCTTTCTTAACTTGATGATATCAGATTCAAATTTCTATATAACTAAAAAATAAAATGTGTTCATAAATAGACTCCATCCAAACCCGCGAGACGTCTCGTCAACCACGATCGATAAATTGTGGATTTTGAAACCATATGGACTAATTTGAAATCTCGTCAAACCACAAGGGGGTTATTCATAATTATGCCTTTTACTTCTTATTTTTTTTTAATTTTTTCCATTTGTTTTATTTATTTAATTTTCCAAATAATTTTAGGTAAACTACAAAACTACTGTATATACTTTTGATCTTGAATTCAAAAAGTTGCAATTAATTATTTTGTAATTTTCTTTTTTTGCTAGCATTTTCCAACCATACCTAAACTCTTTAGCCAAAATTTCAAGTATCTATAAAATTTTAAACTCCATTTATGAAGTATTTTAAATCTTACTCAATTAATCAGGTAGGAAATTAAATTTTCATAACTGAGAGCGTTGCTTAGAGTGTTAAAAGAGAAGAATTAGTCCAAATGATCAACTTAGGGGTTGCATTTAGAGATAATATAACGTCCACTTAGAGAATTTTTTTTTTGGTTATACAGGGTCATGAAAATCACAAAAATATACTCGTCCATGAATATTCGAATACTAGATCTCAACGTCAAGGAAGATATTTGAACAAAATTTTTTTTATCACGTGAATATCTCTATAAGGACCAACGTGTCCTTAAGGGGATAGCCAGTTATCACAGTCTTCTCTTTTCAATCTGGTGATCTCGGATTCAAATCCTGATATAACCAAAAAATAAGGACCAACATCCACGGGATAACGGTGACCTAAGCCAAAGGTTAAATGCATTCTTTATATTTCAATTCTCCAAATTTTTAAGTTAGATCAAGTTAGACATAATCTTTAGACATAAGTAGACCAGGTAAGGGAGGTTATTTACGGTTCAAGCAATCCCGAGCCCTGACTTTTAAGGAATTTGAGCCTAATTGGTGGAGATGTTTAGGGCTAATGGCCTAGAATCACCAAACTATGGTTCAGATCTTGAGACAACATTGGCAACGCACCCTGCCTACACTAATACTTACATTAGTCAATTTAATTCAATTTATTAATAATATTTTTAATTAAAGTAAGAAATAATTAAAATAAAAAATTTCATTCAGTTTCATTTTAGTTTGAGGCAAAGACATTGAAAAAAACTTGTGGATAATTTTTGATTCAAACAGACTACCTACTTAAAAGGACAAATTAATGGAAACATGATATTTCTTCTGTCTCGTACGGTAAATTAGTTTGAGAGTTTAGGAAAGAAAAGAAAAGAAAAGAAAAAAAAAGAAAAGAAGAGAAAAGAAATGATGTAGTTTTCTTTTTATTTTGTTTGGGAGTTTTAAGAAGAAAAGAAAATGATGTGAAATTTATTTAAAATTAAATATTTTTTTATTATCTTTTTAAGGATAAATTTGGTATATTCATTAGACAACTTTTTGTTTTTTCTTCTTTTCTTTTATTTTTTTCTCACTTTTTTAGAAGAAAAATTTTTATGTTTAAAATCTTCTCATTTCTTTCGATTTCTTTTCTTCAAAAACTTTCAAATAAAATAAAATTAATGATTTTTTATTAAAATATTTTCTTTTCTCTCGTTTCCTCTCCGTCCAAACTTAGTGTAATTGATTGACTCGGTATTAGGGCCGTGAGCTTCTCGCCTTACGATCCTTCATCTTTACTGACCCTCCGGAGCCCGAAATGGCCACAAATTCATTTCGAAAGGCCCAACCTGACCCGATGGAAATTAATATAAGATTGAGCTCAAACTTTAGGTCTACCTTTAAAAGGCTAGACCGACCAGAAAAAAAGCTAGCAATGTCCGCCTGAGACTAATTCCTTGGCTCAACCTCCGAGCCAAGCCAAGCCCAAATTTTCATCTTTTTTTTTGCTGCACTAGATTTGGTTGACTGCCCAATATTTAGAGTTTCATTTTGACTAATCTATACCAAGTTACTATTGGATCCCAATCAGAAGGAGGCTCTCCCAACATGATTTTTTCGTTCCCAAGGAGACTCAAATTCGAACGCTTACTTAAGGGATCACAGTGCTCTTCCCGCTATGCGAACCAAATATTGGTACAAATTTTCTTTGTTAGTACCCCATAAATCTGGCATGAATAAAGATATTCAAATCTCGTCAATGTTTGACACTATTCTCGTATTCAAATTTAAAATATCAACACTTGATTAGTCAAATAGTTAGATTCTGATATTCATTAAATAAAATCTTGAATTTAAATTTTGTGTATAAAAAATACAGACGTTAGGATAATTTTTCCCCTTAAGAACCCAATCGGATTCGAACTAGATTTAATCGATATCAATTTGATTACTGAATATCGGTAATTTATAAAAAAATATATTCAAATTTAAAATTATGTTTCGATAACATGCTTCCCCGAACAGCCTTTGGTATTTCTTGTTTCCTCAATATTCAGAATCAAATCAAGAAAAATGTGATCTGATACCAATAAGAAACTCGGGATGATGAGGTCTTTAAGGGTTGTGTGTTTGTTGAGGCTAAACCATATGCCTATCAAACTACATCCAAGTCCAAAATTTTCAGCACAAGTTGGAAAAAAACCATAGCCCCAATAAGGTATGAATCAGATGAATGGTGAATGATGTAATTAACAAAAAATAAATTATGGTAAAAATTACTGATCCTTTTGATTACTAAACAAATAATAAGGGACCAAGACGGCAAGCATTTTTGGATTTCTCCAGCTAATAGTTGTAGCCGTGGGAGCAGAAACTTCAAAGAACCATCAATTCTGATCTGCGGCAGCACTTGCAGCACTGAGGTCCACAGAAAGATCAAGGACCTGACAGGGCAAAAGCCAATAAAATGTACCCCTTTTTTTCTCCCCAAAAAGCTCAGACACAGAGAGAGAGAGAGAGAGAGAGAGAGAGAGAGAACTAACAAGTTCACTAAAGTAGAACTAGAAGGTTACCTTTCCAGTTATCTTACTGTACATTGCGATTACATCCTCTACGGTGGACTCAAAGTGTGTTGTTGCATCGTAACTCTGCAAGGTAATACACTTTAATTTCTGATTCATAATAACCAATTTCTCAAGACATGTAAGAAGCCACACGGCTTATTTCTTCTAAAGAAATTTTGGGGGGGGGGGGGGACTTACTGTAGAGATGAAGCAATTATCAGCTTCATGGTCATTTACAGGCACAAATCGGTCATATGTATCATAGAAAATTTCATCTACGGGTCCAAGTAGGTCTATGCCGGGCTTTAACTCCACTTCAGGTTGGTCAGTCTCAGCTTCTGTTGAAACAAAAGCAATGTATTTTCCCTTTGGAGCGACATTGTGAGAATAGGAGCAACAGAAAAGGTACCTGTCATAAAGATGAAAGTTCAGAAGCCTAGGTCTAAAGCTAATGAAGAACCAGAACCATCACAGAAGTATGGCGAGTGGAATTGTTTGGATTAAATAAATGAGAGATTTAACGGACCCTTATGTGGCACATTTTCAGGGTTCAGAAGTGTGTTAAAGAATGTTTTAGTACAATGCACCAATAAAAAATTGTCACATCAGCAGTCTAAGAATCACCAAGCTACCAGAGCATATGAGAGACATACATATCTGATTTGCGACCAAGCTGTTTCTGTGGCAATATAACCTGGGCTGAGTGAGAATCGTTAGTGTCTGGGAGGGGATGGCTCATAATACATATGGCACGCGCGACTTTTCCAACCTTTTTAACCTGTTAAATCAGAAGGAATAGTTTCAATTGGATGTCTGCCCTATGTATCATAGAAGGCCAGGAGATTTTTATTGTGTGGTTTGAGCTTCAAGAAAGCAATCATCAAATTGTGGCAGATCAATAATATTAGTAGGCTATACTCATACTTCAACTAAGCTTATCTAAGAAGCTCACCTTGTCTGGTAAATATGATGGATCACAAACAACTTTCTTGCATTTTGCTGTTTCTCCCTCAGAAGTCACTCCAATGGCTTTTCCACTGCTGTCAAATTCAACCTGTCATTCCAAAAGAGATATATTTAAAAACCTATTCCGTGAAGAAAGAGATTTTCCAGAATCACAATCTTTTTTATCTGCCATTTTTCAATCAAGGCATACAAGAGCTCCAGAGGATACACTTAAGATGCCTGGGTTCAAATATTGAAACTTCAATTCCTCGAAGACAACAAAAATACATTTACAGCTTTCACTATTCTGTAAGCGCTTGCTTCCTCTCACTTGAATAGAGATACATACAAACATTTTTAGAGATTTCTTCGTGGGGATTGATTCTGGATGTCTAAAGCAGAAAGGTATAATAAACTGTCCTACAGGGAAACTGTTTTTAAGAAAACCAAAGAGATGGATTTTTATTTTTATTTTTTTAGCTTTCTTGTCATCTTCTGGAGGATTGAGTTCCCCGGGGGGGGGGGGCGTAGGCATTTGTGTTCTGGTATAATAAACTGTCATCTTCACGCACCTATTGTAAAAGAAAGGAGTGCGACAAGGTCAAAAGGCTCAGAAATCATAACCTATTCTAATCATCCATTACACAGCAAATAATACTACACATGTAGAAAAAATCAACTATAAAATTCATGGACATTGTTTCATTAGTTGAACTATTGTACCATGCACAATCAAGTCCTATTGAGTAACAATGATATGCCGAATTTAGTAATTTCAGTGGTTGGCCATTTTTTGGGGGGGGGGGGGCGGAGAGAGAGAGCTATCTTTTTGTTGAGAGTGAAATGGAATTTAATTACATCCATTGCATATTTAATGACAAGAATTTCCTAGAATTTGGAAAAGCAAGGAGGAATGTGTTTTCAATATAGTAGTTGGCAAGTTCCAGTGTGTCCTCCATGTGCCAAAGATTAAACTCACATTTCAAAGCATCATCTCCCTAGAGGAGATCTTTTAACGGCAAATCTTTGAGGCATATCAGGGTAAGATATGAGATATGCAAAAATAAAGTCAATGCTCGCTATGCTTAGAGAAGAAAATTACCTTACACTCGGGCTTGTTGAGCATGTAAGTGCCGCCATATACTGCACTCAAACGAGCAAAGGCCTATAAAAATAACAAGGCAATTAAATATTTCACTCTACATGCAGAAAACTACATAAAGTGAAACAAACCTGAGGCAGTTCTCCGAGTCCATACAGTGGATAGATATAAGGAGACCCTCCTTGAAAGCGTGCCAAAGATTCTGCATAGAGCTTCAAGAAACAAATGGACAAGAAGATCCCAGTCATTATGACAGCAGTCATGAAAGTGCTAAACAGACATCTGAGATTTGAAACATTTGAAAGAAGAAAGTAAAGAGTCTGTTAATTGCCAAACAAGCAACACAAATGGTAATGACATCTCAAGCAGCAAAGAGCAACGTTATGTTGGTATCCCAGTAAATGGGTGTCATTAGTCTTAAGCACACCATCAACAATTTGCAGAGGCTTCCCTGGTATTCCTTGAAAGCTCTGCATAAATGGTCAGTGAATGCTTGGGATGCATATGGGAATATGGATTCTTCTGTTCTGTTTTTTGTTATATGTTTGAAGGGGAAATAGATCAACATGGTTTACAATTTAGGTATTATTTGACCATTTTCGTAAAACAAGTTGCTAGTACAATTTTTTTTCTTGGTATTGCAAATGATCACTCGGAAATCAATAAATCCTTGTTTGAGTTCGTAGATAATGAGAATGTGGTTAGTTCTCTTCCCAGCCAAGAAACTTTTACACTTCAATGCGTGAAATGTGTAGTTCAATTGTCAAATTCCTTAATATGTGAGCTCAGGTAAGCAAGGCCACCCTTCAAATGCAAAAAGCTAAAAGAAACAAAAGATTCTAACGAACATACACACAAATGCACTTCAAAACACATGCATAATTCTGGATTTATAACCATGTAACAAGGTATATGTTCTGACTTAAAATGAATATGTTGAAGGAATAATATTGTAATTTTCACCTTCATTCTCTTTATGAATTCCATAGCAGGCTTATCAAGGTAACTATCGTCATTGTGAAGTGCCAAAGCATGGCCAATGAAGTCAATAGTATCATCCTCAAGCCCATATTTGCTGTATCATGGAGAATTAGAAAATATGAGTGTGCAATATACACAGAAGGTTGAAGGTTAAAATAAAGCAATTCCCTTGACGCATTTTGAAAAGTTTTATCCCTTATACCTGTATAAATCCAATAATAAGAAACATTTAACTTTTTTTCTTGGTCAAATGGTGATTGAGCTACACTTCTTTTTTTTTGGGGGGGGGGGTGCGGAACTAACTCTCCCTCTAGGGCCTATCTATAAACCCCTAAGTCATGGTACCAGGATTTTTTGCTGGGACCTCTTGATACCATCTTTAACAGCTTAAATAAGTGACATTTGTAAAACACTTACAATGGTTATTTTGCAAACACCACAAGGAACGAACTACAGTCCAAAAGCTGATAAATGAGGAAGCTACAGAAACAAGATGTATACATATTCACAACCCAGAAGAAGAAAAGAGGCAATCACATTTAGAATGATTCAAATGTTTAGAATGATTGAGTCATGACCTAAATCTAAGTCTGCACAGAAAAATATAAGAACCTAAAATCTGATGGTTTCCATTGACATAGACTAATTGTATGAGTAATGAAAAAGATGTCCGCAGTAGAGGCACACACCCTTTGTTGAAAACACACAAACCCCTGTAAGTGTATAGCCCCTTTATGACAAGAAAAGCATATCGACATAGTAAGGCATTGCTTTTTCTTTTTTTTGAAAGATTAGACTTGCACCAAATGTGCTCTTATAGTCTAGGTGGATATCTAGCTTGCTAGTTTTGCAATGAGAATACTAACACAAGCACTTGAGGATGGTAAACAAAAGGGGGGAAAAAATCAAAACAAAAGAAGCATAAAATATGAAGGCATGCATAATGAACTTGAATGGCATACGAGATGAGTTCTCTTGCAGTAACTTTGTTCAGATCCATTCCTTCATGAGATTTTGGATCACTGTCCTCATAGTCTTGCACATAAATAAAGAACTTCCGAGCACGCCTCTTTTCAAATAGTCCCATCAACGAGGATTTCAGCGCTTCAACATCAGTAGCAGGCACTTTGTAGATCTGAATTTACACATATTAACCAGTCAGGAGATGACCCTTCCAAAATAGAAAATGACAAACTGAATTCCAGTTGGAAATGGCTCCTCCTATTCAGAAGCGTACCTTCCCCTTGTTGTACACAAAACTACCATCCACAACTTTGAAGTTAAGATATTTAGTGACGTCTGTGTGGATGAGAACACGCACCAAAGTACCATTAGCCATCATGAACTGCCACAACGTCTACATATCAGCTTTCAATTTACACACATTAAAAAAAAAAAAAAACGTTCTGAAGATGATATCTGAAGGTTATGTTATACAGAAACAACTATTGGTCACTACTTATTTAGCATAAATGCAGATGCAGCACTTTTATAATTAAAAAGGTTACAAAAACTTCACTCTGATATTAGTTAAAAGGTATTGTATGGAGTCACGTGTAAGAAGCTCATAAGAATATGAAATAGATATTGTTATTTATAGAGTTCTCAGTGAAACATAGGTCTGTATAAAGATGAGAAGGTATCAATAGCGTCACAAACTGTGAAACTTTAGTTGCTAAAACTTTATTCATCCAACTTCAGAAATAATTTGAAAAACTAGCTGTGAAATCTTTCTTCTGTTGGAAACAGAAGAGTTTAGGACAATATTTCCAACCAAGCTGTTGTTTGGCATTAGCAATCAACTAGCAGTGCAGAACAGAAAATGCGGTAATACAGGAGGAACTTAAAGCAAGGGGTCACCTATTTTGTGCAAGTCCAACAACATATTACTCTGCAATTCTTGTATGCATTCTAATATGTGGACAAAGTCTCACAGACCTCATTCAAATCATTGATCAAGTCTTATCATTAGTTTAACTCATCTCCTATCAGCTTCGTTACTTTTATCTTTTGCTAGAGTATTTGCATTCTAGTAGGTGAACAAATTCTCACAGCCCGGGTCATTCAAATCATTGATGAAGTATTATCATTAGTTTACTTCATCTCAAATCTGCTTTGCTACTTTTATATTTTTCTTGAGTATTACAAAATACATACAATAAAACCATATCACGCAGAGAGGTTGAATAGAAGAAAACCATAATTATAATGAGATCCAAGAACTCACAACTTCCCAATTGTTGACCGGAAGAGGGATTTGTAGCACTCATAAGTAGAAGTCTTACCTCCCCCCTTCTCAATCTATGTGGGACAAAGATAGACACATGCATAATAATTATGCTACTTTTATCACTACCCTTTCGCTAAATTATTTCAAGATTATCACTGCTCAAGTATTGTGAGCGGAAAGCAACACCTTCTTTACCGGAAGCCAAAAAGGATACATGAAAATTATCTATTTCCAAAAACTATTATTGTTTTCAAAATTTCTGGTGGATTTAGTGGTATTCAAGCTATGTTCAACCCAAGGCACACTTCCATTCAGAAGACCAAGCAACCCTATTTCATGTTTGTCCCAATGATGTGAACAACACCACCTCCAGCTCCATCCAATTATTCATTGTTAATTCTACCTTGACTTTCTTTTTAAATTGAACACTACCATGGAATTTTTCTACCTTATTTTAGGCATTGACATGTAACAATTCATCTCCTAGAACCTAGATATGTTATTGCACATTCCTTTCCCAAATTGAAAATAGGAGTCCTTAAGTAATGCTATTGAATTCAAAATATTGACATGAAGATACTCTCTCAGACCATCATAATCCAAGAGATATAACCACACGCATATAGCAATCAGGAGCAAAAAATTGTTAATGGGAACAAATAAATTACAATAAAATGAAATTGACTCAATACTTTAATTAGGTGAAGAAGGGTATATAACAATTTGATAACCTTTGGTATCATATCAACATTAAACTCCCTGCTTGAGCCCAATTGTTCCGGGGGCTGGTCACTTCCCTTGAATCTTTTCCACAGCTACACCATTGAAAATTTAAATCATATGAGTGAGAGAGAGAATATACTGGAACCAACGGCAGAGTTTGTTACCTGAGTGAGATTAAGTGATGTAGATTCACCTCCATAGTAGTCATTTCTATCCATATGCAGCACCTATTTGCCCCAAAAACAATGTCAATCAATAACATTAACGATAAAATGCCTTAACCAAAATCCTAATTCAATTTCAATAACAAAGATGGTCAAAAAATAAATAAACAAGAATACCAAATATGATACGGCTTCAATTTCAGTGGTTGGAAAAAATTTTACCGGTGGGTTCTCCAACATAACAAAATGGCAGCACCCCACCCCCACCCATGTTTCTCAGAATCAAATGCAAATTTCTATCATATTATATATTTACTATTTTGATCCTATGAACATGTAAATTGTAACATTAGACTCTGTACAATGAATCAAACAAAGCACATGATATAACAAAATCCCACCCAATGATTAGAATCCTCTTGCATTCAAGTTTCGACCACATCAATTGAGAGAGAGAGAGAGAGAGAAGGGTGTTACTTTGTGGCCACCGACGGAGAGAAGACCACTCAGAATGCATTCCTTAAGGCCGGTGCCAAGAACGATCACATCGTATTCTTCATCCATTTTTCTGATCGCTAACAACAACTTCTTTTTGGAGAAATTAATTCAGATTAAGAGAGAGAGAGAGAGAGAGAGAGAGAAGACGAAGAGGGGGAATTACGATTACAGCGCGACGAGAGGGAGCTTATACGCAGCAGAGAGCAAGTCTGTAGCCGCGCGCAATGTGAGCAACGGAATTTAGGAAATAACCCAAGCCCAGGCCCACCGCTTTTACAGCGCGTTCTGTTTACCTTCAAATAGCCTCTTTTACGTCTCTCTCGAGCGCCTTCCGCGAGTTATAAATCATCTCGCACGTGTGAATCTCGCTTCATTTTTATTTTTAACTCATTTTTAATTTCATTCACTTAAATAATAAAGCTTATAATCAAAATAATAAAATTTCGATACCCAATTTATACAATATTGTCATATAATTCAATTAACCCTCTAAAAAACTAATATATAACTTGATATAATATGATTTTAATTATTATGCTTTTTTAATAATCATATAATCCTGTTACGTTGAATTTTTTGATTATTTTAATATAATTGTTTTAATATTGTTATATTTTTTAATAAATGTAGCACAAATTATTACATTTTTCAAAAATTAAATACTTAATTATTTCTCTTGAAGTTTGAATTTGGTGTAAAATTCAGAGATTAGATAAATAATTTTCTTCGTTAAATATTATAATACGATAATTGATAAATATTTTATTTCATTCAATATGAAATAAATGTATGGAGCTATATTTATATAGTTTATTAGTAGTCTGACTTGCATACAATAAACATATCCTTACTATTGTTTCAATATAATTCAGATATTATATTCACATGATGTTAATATTATTTTATTAAATTTTATTAATAAAAACTAAAAATAATGAAAGTTAATAATTATTTATAATTATTTATGAGGGAGAATGGGTAGAAATAATAATTTTTTTAAAAAAATTTAGAGAGAATATTAAAATCCCTCTCACCCTTCATTTCCCTTAGGATCACTTTTTATCCTTATCACTCCCCCATTGGAACATGAAGAGATCTTTCCCTCACTAAAGGGTTCAATCTAATTTGCTTTCAATATAATTACTGGATGAGTGGTTATTAAAAAAAAAGGAATATTGAAATTTCTAAATAAATTAATTATTTATTGACATATCCAATTAAATAATATATTAACTAACTAATAAATTTTTATGGTCTCAACGATATATATTTATTTATCAAGGTTTAAATATCTCTCTAAAAAAAAAAAAAACTAATAATGTGATGTTTTGTACCGTAAATTGGAATCTGCAATAGGAAAGGCCATGGGAGTGAATTAACATTTACTTTTCCTACTTTGATATATATTCTGTACAATAAAATTAAAACATATGACAAAATTTATTAGTTTTTAGAGATTTTTCTTTCTCATTTATCCTTTTGTTCTCGTATCTTTTGAAAATATATGGATGTTATATTTGTTAAAGGTTATCGAGAAAAGGAATAGAAAAACAATTTTTTTTTTCTAATTTTTATTAGTCCAAATCCGATTTGAAATCCAGTTCTTTTCAATAAAATTTATTTTCATATCAAATCTAAATTATTTTAAAAAAAAGTAATTTATTACAATCTCAATGTATGAATCACGTCATTATATAGGTCTAATTTGCCATATTGGCTTGTAAGAATTTATTATTATTATTTTTTTAAGGATCTAGTTCTCATAAATTGGAAATTTTCACTAAATTATAAGCATAAATAATATTTATTGATATTTAAGAAAGTAATATATTACACGACAGAACCAAATGCAACCCCCCCCCCCCCAAAACAATAAAAAGGTCGATTAAAACTGAGCCATCCCTTTAGGATTTTGCCCATCAAGATATAATCTTTAGGGGTAATTTGATTAAGGTGAAAAGTGAAATAAAAAGAGAAGGGGAAGTAAAAGTGGAAGAAAATGACATTTTTTCATTATTTGGTAAAGAGAAAAATATAAAGGGGAAATAAAAGTGGGATGTAATCTTCCCCCTTCATCTTAAGAAATAATTTTTGTCCCAAAATGGACAAAAATGGAAGAAAATAAAATTTTTGAACAAATTTCTCTTTATCCTTGTTTAATAAATATTTATGAAATTATCCCTTATTTTTTTCTATTTTAATTTTTTTAATATAAACTAATAAAATTTAATTTCTTTCATTAATTTTATTGAATAATTTTTTTTTAATTTTTAATTTTTTTATATTAATATTTTAATTTTATTTAATATAACCTGCTTGCAATTGCCCGGGATCCATGTTACTATGCCATAATCTGCTACCAGAACAATATTGGTCCGCTTTCTTCCATCTTCATGATCTCTCTTGGTTGAATACTACCCTAAAGGGAGCTTAGGTTGATAAGTTGGACTTTTCCTCCCCATGGCTGGATTACGATCACTACTGATTGGGTCGACAAGTCAAACTGCATCTTCTACTGCTGGTTTTCTTCATGACTCTAGCGGCTCTTGGTTGAAAGGATTCATCTTTGAAGGGGGTTATTTCTCGAGTTTGAAAGCGGAATTTCTAGGCATTTTTAATGGGGCTAACCTTGACATGGGATGCAGTGCAGGATATCACAATGTCATTATGGAATCGGATTCCAAACTAGCAGTTGACAAGTTGAAAAAGTCGCCAGCGGTATCAGACCCAGACTATTTTGTAATGATAGCCTCTTGTAGATCTCTTTTGCCAAGACAATGGCGCTGACATTTTCAACATGCATTTCAAGCAGCCATGGTGTGGTGGATAAGCTTGCAAGTCTGGCACGCCCAGGGTTACACATTTTGAAAACTCCTCTTTATTCTACCCTTATTTACTTTCTAGTGTAATTGGGGTAGGCTATCCGCATATGATTTCTTAGCCGGACATAACCCGCCAATGTACCTAAAAAAGGAAGAATTAATTTTTTTCCCAGTTGTTTAAACTCTTAAAAGAGTGATATAAAATATGACACACTCAATCTATGATCTCTCTCTCTCTCTCTCTACCTTTCTTTCTCCTTCACTTCCCTTGGTTACAGACAATAATTTGGTGGGAAGCGTCCAAAACCTCGAAGCTCCAAACCAAACAGCTACAAGTTGGCACTTCAATGAGGCCCAAGCCCACGATAGGTATGATTTTTAGGTGGGCTATTCAGGGTTTGAATGCCCATCCAATTTTACATTGTCTGTTTTGGCTTGATAATTTAGAATCAACTCTTACTTTTTTGTGCCCATGCTCCATGCTCTATGCAACGATCCACTATATAAGCGTCACACCCCCTAACAAAAGAAGACAGGCATACCAATGTAGAAGCAATTACATAATTAAAACACAGCAATAGAATGCGACAACTGGATTCGCGATAGTCGCACTCGCCGTGTGTGATAACACAGCAGGAAATTTATAATGAAAAAAAATAAATTACTTCCTCTTTCCAAATAAAATATTAATAAATCTCCCTTATTTAGTGACTATTTAATGATCCAGATTTAGTATGAAAATATGATGAAACAAATAAAACACTTTTATTATCAAATAAGCTCACATCAATGGACCTTCTAGCCACCCAACATAACTCACATAATATATAAACATAATTTAAACAAAACTATATATAGGACTCTCTTTGACCATCAAGTATATATCTACACAAGAAACATAACTCATATAGCCCAAAGAAAAATACAAAGATTAGATAACTTAAACAAAATAAATGGATGAAGATGAGTAGGGATATAAATCTCTTGACTCAAAGACTTTTACCCTGTGGTTCCCTCTCGTCTCCTTGATCAACTAAACAAGGATAATGAGATTAGTATAAATTAAGTACACGAGGGACCAATAGCAAGCAATCAAGTGCAAGAATATCACTATCACCATAAAAATAGCATATACATGGAAGAGTGTACAAGAGATATACATTATCTCACGCATTTTCAAGAAAATAAGTGCGATTACAACTCTGAATTCATTATCCTTTTCGATTTTTGATGTTCCAATTTAACTTAATAATTAAAGGAAAAAAAATTTGGAACCAAGCTAGTGCATGAGAATCTAGAAGAGTAAGCCAAAATTTGGAATTGCTAAATGAAATCTAGATCTATTTGGGTTAGATATATCAAACATTTCACTTTTTTCTAATTCTACCCTTATAAGGAGAATGGATACATCCATAGTTACTTAAATTTCGTCCACAGGCTTCGCAAAACTTTTGAAACTTTATATGCCAATTGTACTTCTCAAACTTTGCCAACAGGTTTTAAAAACTTTTGGAGAAATTTTTGCATTATTATTTTCCCTTTATATTTCTTTATGACTCTCATAATATAATAACCATAAAAATCATAAATTATCACAAGTTTTACACATAAGTTGAAATCAAATATCACATTTATACATGTCATACAATTCATTGTGCACCAAAGAACTTGTTCAACAAATTTTTGGTGCAAGCAATTTCAAAAAAAGTGCCATAACTCGAGCTATAGTGCTCGGATTAAAGTGATTTCAACTACTACCTAAAGATAAGACATAATAACTTTCATATCCATAGCTAGGTTCAATTTCAATTGCACAGAAGTACCCAAATCAAACAAAATTATAGGCCAAAATTCACAATACAATTTGAGCAGTTTTAGAAAAATCAACATAACTTCTTCTACATATATCAGATTGAGATGATTTCAGTAGTTATTTAAAGATAACACATAAAGTTACAATTTTTATGTTCAAATCCCAACCTAATCTAGCCTAGAATGCAGCTTAAAATCGAAGTAAAATTCAGCACTAAAATAGGGTAGTTTTTGCAAAAAATATGCCACTTTAAAAAAAAATAGTGAAAATTAAATTAACTCTTTAATTCATATGTCATTTTAAAGATATAAAAGTCTAGTTTAATTAGAGGAAAACTTCACTCAATTTGTAGCTGTGCAGAAAATGCTATAAGCCAAAAACTAAAACATGCTCAGACCGTCCAATATGCAAAATTCCATATTTTTCATTCAAAAATATGATTCCTTTTTCCCTAATCCATTTTATCCTTATTTTAGTATCATAACCAGATGTAAAACATGTTATACATGATCTTTAGGCATCAAGTAAATAAACACAAACATGATATTTGCCTCAAATTTGTAGATTTTTCCTTGAACTTTGTAGCTTTTTCTCTCCAAGCTTTCTTTGAGTTTTAATGTTGTTTCCTATGTTCTCTACTCCCTTTTATGCTTGCCAAAGATTAGGGATAGTTTGTACATGGGTGAAGTTTTCTTATTTCAAGCTTTAATGGTGATTTTTATTGAATTTGGGGTGAGTTTTTGAGAGAGGAAGATGGAAGATAGGATTAGGGTTTATGGAATGAAGTAGGTGCTCTCTCTCTCTTTTCCACGCATACCCTCTCCCTCTCTCTCTCTGGGCCTCCCCCACTTAAGCATGCCTAGTTGATGTGTCAAGAAAGGAAGAGTGTGTGCCAAGTGTTCTTTGTGGGTTCCACATCAAACCCTAATTTGGCTCTCTTGTTGGTTTATTTCGACCGTTCTCATTCGCTAATATGTTTCACTAGTCAATACCAATTTTAATATACCCAATCTATGATTAAAACCACAAACATAAGATTCAAAGTATGTATCGCACATAAAAAAATCAACTACTTTTAGCATAGTACAATGCAAAGAAATTTAAATATGCTCAACAAACTAAAAAGGCAAATGCAAATATAGATTCAAATGCATGTTTAAATGATTTCCCGAAACGAGATCTTACATCCTCTCCCCCTTAAAGGATGTGGTCCTTCGGATCATTGTTCATGTTCAAAGAGATATGAGTACTGCTCTTTCATTTCTGATTCTATCTCACAAGATACCTCATCGAAAGTGTGGTGTCTCCACAAAACTTTTACTAACCTAATAGTCTCGTTTCTCAAGTTCTGCTCTCGAGAATCTAAAATCTGG
Organism: Dillenia turbinata; assembly: GCA_037126225.1. Lineage (NCBI taxonomy): Eukaryota > Viridiplantae > Streptophyta > Magnoliopsida > Dilleniales > Dilleniaceae > Dillenia > Dillenia turbinata. The sequence continues at coordinate 12,076,444 of JBAMMX010000002.1, read as the reverse complement.
ATCGGCTACTCAATTTACATTAAATTTTCTACAATTTGGAGTGGCTCATTGCTGTTCACATATGAAGGATTATGAACATATTTCCTCGAGATGGAAACATGAAAGATAAGGCAAATTCCTTCAAATGCAGGAGGTAGGGCTAATTCATAAGTAGATAATTCAACTTTGGCTAAAATCTCAAAAGGACTCACAAATCTAGAGCTGAGTTTTCTCTTCTTCTTCCCAAATCTCATCACACATTTGATTGGAGAAATTTTAAGAAAAGCTTTATCTCCTACCTCAAATTTCAACTCTAGCATAACTCTTTTGGTAGGATTAAACTGTTTTAAGTTTTTCTCAAATGATTCAAACTTTTTTTGTGGTTTCTTGTAGATAAGCAGACCCTATTTCGGATTGAAATAGCTGTTTCTCTCCCACTTCATCCCATCAAAGAAGAGTCTTATATTTTCTCCCATATAATACTTCAAATAGTATCAGGCCAATGATGGAGTAATAGCTGTTGCAAGAAGCAAATTCCACTAATATCAAATGTTCAGCCCAACTACCACGGAGCTCTAAAACATAAGCTCTCAACATATCCTGTAGAGTCTATATAGTCCTTTCTGATTGACCATTTGTCTGATGATGATATGCTGTGGAGAAATTAAGTTTAGTTCCCAACCTTGTTTGAAAGTTTTGCCAGAATCAAGAAACAAATCTTGAATCTTTAACAGAAACAATGGATATTGGTATATCATGCAATCTCACAATCTCATCAATATAGAGTTTAGTTAATTTCTCTATAGAATAACTCATTGGAACTGGGAGAAAGTGAATTGATTTGGTGAGACGATCTGCTATAATCCATATGGCATCATACCCCCTCATAGTTTTGGACAATCCTGAGATAAAAATCCATCGTAATATGTTTCCATTTCCATTTAGGAATGGGGAGTGACTCAAATAGTCTACCAAGTCTCTGGTATTTAGTATTTACTTATTGACATGTCAAACATTTATGAACAAACTCTGTAATATCTCTCTTCATACTGGGCCACCAAAAAAATTGACACAAATCCCTATATATCTTGGTGGATCCTGGATGAACAGAAAATGTTGAATTATGTGCTTTTCTAAAATCAATCTCCACAACCCTTGAGTCTCCGAAACTACTAACTTGTCCCAAAATCTAACTTTCTCTTTTGATATGTTAAATTCAGGCTTCCCCCTTTAAGAATATCTTCCTTGAGTTTAATTGTTATCTCATCAGTTTGCTGAGCAACCCTAATGCTATCAGATAGATCTAGTCAGACCATAAACTGAGCCAAGAGAGATTCTTGGCTGGTAACCTCAGCATCAATCTTCAACTGCTCAAACTCAGCTATCATCTGATGTTCTCTTACTCGTAAAGCTTTTACTAGTACAGTGGATTTGTGGCTGAGTGCATTTGTAACAACATTTGCTTTGCCAGGTTGATATTGAATGGTAATATCATAGTCCTTCAATAATTCAAACCATTTGCTTTGTCTCAAATTCAACTCTTTTTGGGTAAATAAGTACTTGAAACTCTGATGATTGATAAATATTTCGCAATGCTTACCATAAACATAGTGTCTCTAAATCTTCAAAGCAAAAATAATATCTGCAAACTCTAAATCATGTATAAGATAATTCTCTTCTTGAGGTTTTAACTGTCTAGAAGTATAGGTTATCATATTCTGTTCCTGCATCAATACACAACCCAAATTGATCTGGATGCATCACTAAAGATCACATATCCCTGTTCACTAATTGGTAATATTAATACTGGAGCCGATACAAGCCTATTTTCTAGAGTCTAAAAACTAGTCTCACATTGTTCATCCCATCTGAAAGGTGCATTCTTACGAGTCAATCTTGTAAGTGGAGCAGCTATCAAAGAGAAATCCTTAACAACTCTATAATAATAACCCACCAAACCCAGAAAAATACGCACCTCTATGACTATAGTAGGTGTAGACCAATTAACAATAGTTTTAACCTTGAGCCAAGAGAGTTATTTCACTGATGTAGAACTCACATTTATTTAATTTGGTGTATAATTTCTTGGTTCTCAAAGTCTATAAAGTAATATAGAGATGCTGCTCATATTGAGCTATATCTTTAGAATAAACCAAAATATTATCAATAAATACTACAATGATATATCCAGATCGGGTCTGAAAAAATGATTTATCAAATCCATAAAAACTACTGGGGCATTTGTTAACACAAATGGTATCACCAAAAACTCATAGTGACCATAACGAGTGTGAAAAACTGTCTTAGGCATATCTTCCTCTCAGACCTTAATCTGATGGTAACCCGATCTTAGATCCAGTTTAAAGAAAATAGTGCTATATAAAGATTCCCATAACTGGTACATGATAGCCTATTATTAGAGCTCTCACCCTACTCATAATATCTTTTTTTTTTCCTTTTTCTTATTTATCCCTGAAACTTGAATCTCCACTGGACTTTTTCCTCACAACCTTTCCTGTCTGTCCTCGATAACCAATTCCAACACTTTAGCATTATTCACCAGATCCCTATAGGTAGTAAAAGGTTGGGTTACCAGATACCTTTAAAAGAAGAATCACAATCCTTTTTTGAACCACTTTGCTCTCTTTTCATCTGTATCAACTAATTCTTGAGTATAAATTGACAATTTAGCAGAACGGTCCTCATACTAGCTAATAGTTTGACTACCCTATCTCAAGTTCAGAAATTTAGACATCTTTTGATCTCTAATAAAAGTAGGTACACACCTCTCATGGAAGATCTGAGTAAAATCATCCCAATAAATACAATAAAGGTCATTCCCATATCGAAGTCTTAACTTTGAACTCCATCGATCATAGGTAGCTTCTTTCAGATAATGAGTGGCAAGTCTGGTCTTGTATTTTTTAGTAACCATAAACTCAGGAAGAGCCTCTGCATCTCAACAATCTAGGTCTCTGTAACCTGAGGATCATCACTCCCCAAAAAAATTATCGGCTCCATTTTTCTAAACTCAATCATTAGTTTCTGGAACTGACAGTCCTCTCGAGACATACATATGTTCTGTCTATCTCCATGTCCCTCTGTGTACTCTGTGGTTCTTTGATCTCTACCTGATTTAGCTTGATCTGACTTAGAACCAACTGATACAGCTGAAGTTGTTGAAACAACTAACATAACTGAGGAAGTTATGGTGGCTTGAGGGGTTAGAGGGACAACTGCAATCTCACTTTATGTCATTGATTGAGATAGTCTTTTAGTTAATCTACGTATATCTCTTGTCACACACCGACCCTCCCGTTGAGCACATAATAACCGTCGCATTACCTTAAAACACGTGTGAACCCCACTCTGTGTCCCAAGATATCGCAAGATATTTTGATATCCAAATCATTTCATAAAAAGAAACTTAAATCATTTATAGGTCATCCCGGCTATCTACACAATTCCCAAGCATTTGCATAAATTTAGAAACTCAAAATATACTTCAAAATTTACAATATAATTCAAATGCCCCAATAAAAGCAATAAGTTTTGTAAAAATAAATTTTTAAAGCAAGTAAATAAAGTTCTCCATTATAAAAGTATGGATTTTTCCAATACTTGCCTAAAGAAATAAAGCAAATATTTATCAAATCCAAACCTAACGAGAAATACAAAAATTTGTCTTCCATGGTTCATATAACTTAGTTCCTAAAAATGATAATTCATATATCAGTATCTATCGATGATCACCAAAAGATTTCTTCCAGCTGGTACTAGTCCAAGTTTATACTTCCAATCTAAATTTCCTCTAAAAAATTGAGAGAGGGGAGTGAGTATTAAAAATACTCAGTGAACGGAGTGCAATAACATGTTGAACATGAATGAGAGGTGAGGGTGGTTGTGCCAAACAAGTAACCAATATACATTTCAACACGATAAATAAAACCATTTGCACAAAATAAGTTCAAAACAATCTACCATGACTCATACGTTATTTATCAGCAACAAATTTTTATTTTTCCTTTTCAAATTTTCTTTGGAGTTTGCCCAAAACTACTATTCTACCAATGGCCATTGGTAAAATTAGCCAAGGGGTTTTCTATAATTTTCATAAAATAATCCCCTATACTTAGTGTTGGTTTGGAGTTTTCGTGGGATGTCACCACGTCATCATGGCCGGCTTGAGTGGCTCTCCAACCCGCCTCCTTCAAGTCTCTAATTTAAATCAAATCAGTCTTAATCACACAGTCCTGATAGCCTAATCCATGGAAGACTTAGACTATAGTCTTTTTCCCAGCACCATATTACAAGAAATTCATTTCATCATACAAATTTAAGTCCTTTTACAAGAAAGAGCAATTTCCACAATTCACAATCAAGGTTCTATTGTAACATGATGCAATAATTCAATGATCAAGCAAAAGAGTCATGAATTTATCAACATTTTATTCAGGACACACCACAATCACAAAACATATCAAATCCATTTCAAATTCATTTTAAAATTCAATTTACAAATCATATTTGAAATCATTTTATCATTCATATTCAATAATAGTTATCCACTCACCTCTTCGGAGGGTACTCACTCCCAATTCCATAATCAAATCCAATGTAATCCCTTTTCAAATTCTAATCGATTATCCTAAATCAATAATCACAAAATTAATATTAAATCATATCTATTTCTAGGGTTTATAAGTTTTTCTCAATTTAGCACAAACCCTAAATTCTCCAATCTAAGAATGTATATTCTAATTCCACCATTTACATGTCATTTACATCTATATACAATTTCTATGCACAATTTTTCATAAATTTCCCAATTCACAAACCCTAATTCCGAACCCCAATTTAAATCCCTCAAATCACAACAATAAATTTCAATCCAGTAATGAAGAACTTAAACCCAAGTTTAAGAGTAAGAAATTATCTCACATTTGTGGTTGGATTAAGTCTTGAATGTTAGGTTTCAAAAACTCTAGTTTTTCCCTTTTCTTAGAGCAAGCCCTAATTTTTTACCCAAATCTATCTTTACTCTAGTGTTTGATTGGAGATTTAGAAGCTTGATAGTGTGGGCTTAGTAAAAGTATGAGTGATTTTTTTGAGTGAGAGATTGAAAGGAAGAGAAAAGCAAGAGGGAGATGAGAATCGAGAGAGAGGATCGTGTGAGAGAGAAGAGAGGTCAATGGGTTTGAGAGAGAAGTGAGAATGAAGGCTTATTTTATCATATTTAATATATAATGTGAAATTCCCTTCTTATCCCTCCTAAATGCTAAGTTTCAAACAAGTTTAAATGCCCTTTTTCATCATTTCACATCTTTTCCATGCTCAAGAGTCGATTTGCAAGTATTACAAGTCGACTTATGTGTTTCAGGCATTCAAAGACCAAGTTGACCTATTTGGGGAGTAAGTCTACTTGAAAGTTCAGAAATCCAAACATTTAAGTTAACCCAACGATTGGACAAGTCGACCTGTGGATGCAATGTCTCAAAAACTTGTGTGTAACACTAACCAAGTCGACTTGCCCACTTGCACAAGGCGACCCGTCAAGTCCAAGCCTAAGAAGCTTACTCTGCAAACTTACCTGGTTGTCTTGTAGGCTGTGGGAGTTGACCTGTCGAGACCAAGGTTTAGAAACCTGGTCTACAAATAAGCTGAGGTGACTTGCTGGTGACACAAGTTGACCCATACCACAAACATAAGCCTATGAGTCGTCATGAGTACTTCACAAGTGGACTTGTCTTCACATTTTATAGGCATGAGGTGACCCAACAAGGCATGAGGCAACTTATCCATTTACATTTCATACCCACAAGCCAACCCACTAAACCACAAGTCCACTTGCCTCTCACAAACTCCATAACCATAAACCAACCCAACCAACCACAAGTCCACTTGCCTCTCACAAACTCTATAACCATAAACCAACCTAACCAACCACAAGGCTACTTGTTAAGCCTTAAATCTCATGGTCACTTGCATGTAAGGGGATTTGAACCCAAGAACTTTTATTTCTTAAAAAGTTTTACACCACCAAACCATTCAAACACTTTGAAAATTATGTGGGATAATGAATTAAAATCCAATTACAAATCTTTCTAAAATTACACGAAAGAACAAAATTGAATGTCCAAACACTAAATTTTCGGTGTTATAGTACTTAACCACATAAAAATAAAATTTTATCCTTGAAATTTAAATATAACATCATACACCGAATAAATGAGGATACTGTCTCCTAATGGCATCCTCGGATTCCCAAGTTTCTTCTTCGACCTGATCGCTCTTCCATTTGACTTTAATAATAGGAATTTGCTTGTTCCGCAACCCCTTCACTTGTCGATCAAGAATGGCTATGGGTTAAACTTCAAAGTTCAAGTCTCCCCTTAGTTCAATTGATGGAGTTTCTAACACATGCGAAGGATCCGGTAAATACTTCTTCAATATTGAGATGTGGAATATATCGTGGATTTTCTCCAAATTTAAGGGTAATTTTAGCCGATATGCAACTTCTCCTATCCTCTTAAGGATTTTGCAATGGCCAATATACCGAGAGTTTAATTTTCTCCATTTCTGAAATCGGATTACACTTTTTCAGGGTAACATCTTTAAGAAAATCATGTCTCCAACCTCGAATTCTAAAGGTCTTCTCATTTTGTTGGTGTAACTCTTCTGTGTATCTTGATCCGCCTTCATCGTGACTCGAATCACCTTCACATTTTCCTTAACCACTTCTATCAACTCCACATTCAATCCTCTGCTCTCCAACCTTGTCCTAACATAAGGGTGTTTGGCACTTTCTTCCGTATAATACCTTATAGGGTGGCATTCCAATACTTGTATGATAATTATTATTATAGGCAAATTCGATCAATGGAAGGTACCTATCACAACTTCCTGGAGGTCCATGACGCATGCCCTCAGCATGTCTTTTAAGGTCTGAGTTGTACGCTTCGACAATCCATCAATTTGAGGATAGAAAATAGTACTGAACTTCAACTTAGTCCTTAAGAACTTTTGCAGCTTTAGCTAAAATTGCTCAACACAATAGACATCGGAACTCCGTGAAACTTCACGATCTTATCAATGTATAGTTTGGCCAATCATTCCAAAGAGTAAGTGTTTTGAATCTAGAGGAAGTGTGCTGATTTGGTGAGTCGGTCTACTATTACCCAAATAGCATCATGACGGCTCGGAGTATATGGCAATCCCACAAAAAAATCCATGGTGATATGCTCCCATTTCCACTCAGGTATAGGCAATGGTTGTAGTGTTTCAGCTGGCTTCTGATGTTCGGTCTTGATTTGTTGACACATAAGGCATTTAGCCACAAATTCGGCTATCTCTCGCTTCAATCCCAACCACCAATAGATTTTCTTAATGGTTCGATACATTTTAGTGTTTCTAGGATGCATCACGTATACCGAAGAGTGTGCCTCTTCAAGCATGGCTCTCCGAACCTCGTCGTTTTTTGGAACACAAATCCGTTTTTCATATACCACCATGCCATCCTCCCGGATATGGAAGTCACCACCTTTACCCTTGTGGACATTTTCGCTATACCCTTTAACTCCTCATCAGTTGCTTGGGGCTCTTTAATATGGTCCACTAAGGTCGGTTGCACTTCGAATCTGGCCAAAAGCGCACCATGCTCATTATTAGCCAACTTGACTCCAAGTGTACAAAGTCTTACTAGGTATAAAAGATAAGAACTCCCATAAGATACCGAAGAAAAAGACTTATTGCTTAAAACATCCGTGACTACGTTTGCTTTGACCGGGTGATAGTCAATCACCAGGTCATACTTTTTAATCAGCTCCAACTATCTCCATTGCTAAAGTACTTGAGACTTTTGTGGTCGGTGAAGATTCTGCATGTGGCTCCATCTAAGTAATACCGCCAAATCTTCAAGGCGAAAACAATGGCAGCTTGCTCTAGATCATAAGTGGGATAGTTCAACTCGTACTTCTTCAATTGTCGAAAAGCATAGGTGATCACTCTATCACCTTACATTAAAACACATCCCAACCCTTACTTGTTGGCATCACTATAAACCACATAGTTACCACTGTTAGTAGGAAGAGCAAGTATTGGAGCGGATGTAAGCTTCTTATTGAGTTCTTGAAAATTCTACTCACACTTATCACTCCACTCAAAATTGACTCCCTTCAAGTCAAATAGGACAAGGGAGCTGCAATTTTGGAGAATCCTTTTACAAATCTCCGATAATAACCCACAAATCCGAGAAAACTTTTCACCTTGGTGACATTCTTGGGTTGCTCCCATTTCAAGATTGCCTTTACTTTCTTCGAGTCTTTAAATATCCCATTTTCGGATATGATGTGCCATAAGAAGCCAATCTCCCTTAACCAAAACTCACACTTAGAGAACTTGGCATATAGCTGTTTCTCTCGGAGAGTTTGCAGCACCATTCGAAGATGTTCTTAGTATACCTCATCATTTTTAGAATACACCAAGATATCATCTATGAAGACTATGACAAATTTATTGATGTAGGAATGGAAGACTTGGTTCATGAGGTCCATAAAAGCTGCAAGAGTATTTATCAAACGGAAGGGCATCTCCAGAAACTCGTAGTACCCATACCGCATCATAAACATAGTATTGAGGATATCATCATCTTTTATCCACAATTGGTGATAGTCCGACCTCAAATCAATTTTTAAAAAAATACTAGTCCTTTGGAGTTGATCGAACAAGTCGTCAATCCTAGGCAAAGGGTATTTATTCTTAATGGTCACCTTTTTTAGCTACTGGTAGTCGACACATAACCGGAGGTGCCATCTTTCTTCTTTATGAATAAAATCGGAGCGCCCCAGGATGAGGTACTCAATAGGATAAACCCATTATCCAATAACTCCTGAAGTTGGACTTTGAATTCTTTCAATTCCACGAGTGCCATCTGATATGGAGGGATTGAAATAGGTGCGGTTTCGGAAGCCAAGTCGATAGCGAAGACTCCCAAACTGGAGGTAAACCAGGCAACTCGTCTGGGAAGACATCTAGGAACTTATTCACCGTTGGAACATTCATCAATTTCGGACTTCCCATTATGCTATCGATTATGTGGATTAGGTAAGCCTCACAACCCTTGTGTATTTAATCTCCAAGCCTCCATTGTCGAGATCACACAGCTCTGTAGGACCCGTTGTTCATTGGTAAATACAAGTAGAGGATATTTTGATCTATAAAACTCCATCTCCTTAGTGAAACAATTCACTAAAATTCGGTGAAGGTACAACCAATCCATATCTAGTATGGTATCAAAGTCTCTCATTTCCAATGGAATCAAATCTACTTCAAGGGTCTCACCCCCTATCACTACTTCACACGTCTTGTATACGGTATCCCTATTCAACCATTCCCCCAAAGGAGTAATAATCAGCAACTTCTCTTCAAGTGGGGTTAAAAGTCTATTTAAGTGTTTAACAAACTCTGTACTCACAAAAGAATCATTTGACCCCCGTATCAGTTAAAACACAGTCATCAACATCAAAAATTTTCATCATACCTATGAACAGAAACCATTAAACATTTATAGTTAGCTATTTGAAGCTTTTAAAACCTATAAAAATCGGTAAAAAGGGAACCTAGTATGAGCAAATCCTCCTGTAGGGTTAGCAAATTGACCTAGCCATTAACCAAGTTGACTTGAGAAGTCGAGGTCATAGAGATTAAAGGCTGTGACTCAAGTAAATCAACCTATGACAAACACAAGTTGACCTATACTCACATGTAGATATAAACAAGTTGACTCACATGCCTATATATGGAGAAAAATAATTAAACTTCAATTTAACCAAACTCAACCGAAATTTATAGTTTTCAATAGCACCATAACCATTTTTAAACATCAAAATCATTTCAAATCACTTCAGTATCATGCAATATCTTTAATATGCTTCCAATTCAGAATCATGCATTCATGTCCACATAATGTTCGTATTCAAACTTCTAAATCACCAAGTTCAAGTTCTAGGAAATTTACCTATGACTATGTCCAGATTGTTTTGTGTATCCTAATTGGTCATTGCATATATCCTCATTTCAGTCCTCGCTTGCAGACACGAGGTTGGAGCAGCCACTGTGTTGCTTCCAATCCCTGTCCGTGGTGTGACATTAAGAGATGGAGTAAGGACATTAGCATGGCTGTCCATAGATCCACTAGGGCAATCTCGACTTGTTTGGCTTCCTCGTCCCAACTTCGGGCAAGTGTTACAAAAATGACTCTCCTTTCTGCATTGATAATACTTTTTAAGTGCGTGACAAAACCCCAAATGTTACTTCCCGCAGTGCTTACACCGTTCTTTCTTATTTCCTGCCTATTTACTTGCAAAGGCGGCACTAGATACGAGGGTCCCATGATGGGACGTTCGTTGGCCTTGAGGAGTGCCAACAGGTCCAGAAATCGATATTCCACTATGGGAGCCCGTACTCCTACTTTACTTTGAACCTTGGCCCGATGTAGGTTCGGACCTCCTCTTCTTCTTCTTCTTTTGTCCCTTTCTTATTCTTCCCCTTTCCTTAACCGGTTTCTCGGCCCTTAACACCAATTCCAAGACATCTTCGTAGGTGTGGTGAGGTCATAGACATCTTCTGCTGGATGGACAAGTTTAAGCCTTCCTCAAACTTAAAATGCAAATACTCCTCAGAAGTTACCAATTATGGGACGAATGAGGACAATCTCCTCAACTCCGTCTCATATTCCGCCACCGACTTCTCGGTGAAAATGAAGGAACTCCTTTCTCTTAAAATCTCGATAAAACCAGGTATAGTATTTTTCATTGAATTCCCTAAGGAATTCGTTCTGAGAAATGGGTGCCGTGGACCTTTCCTTAAGATTATTCCACCAAACTCGGTCATCTTCATCCAACAATTTTATGGTCACCATAAGTTTCAACTGATCATCAAGTCTCATATTGGCCTTGGTCTTCTAAACCCGATTTATCGAATCCTTTGCTAGCATCGCATCACAAGTTCCCATAAAAGTAACACATCCAAGTTATCGGTTTCTTTGATCAATTTGGATAACTCGACGGTTGGACGGTTGATAGGAGTGGCCATTGAAGTAGGAGGAGCAATTAGTGCTGTCAGAGAGGTAGGTGGATTGATTGGGCTCAGTAGAGGAGGTATTGACGCTTGAGGAGGGGTTTGAGTATGAGCATCATAAGTATTCCATGACTCAGTTCATTTTTAAAGTGCGTCATGTGGTGGTGCAGGAATCTCGGTAGAAGGAGCCAGGTAAGGGCTGATAGCAGCTGAAGGGGAAGAGGGAGCATGTGAAGACTATCCATCCTCATGCTCAGAAGGAGGAATCTCATTTACATTCCTCAATCTTCGTCTAGAAGGCGTGGTCCCTATAAAAAGAGAGGTACTATCCTTAACTCTCTAAATTAAATTAGAATTAGACTAGATATTTAACTTCCTAAAAATAAAACGAGTCCTAATCCTTAAGATCCATGGAAAGTTTTTGAACATCAATTGAAAAATCCTTCGAAAGTTCAGAAAGAAAAATGTTTTAAAACTTTTAGAAATATCTTGGGACATTTGGGAATATTTCAAATATTTAAAACATTTAAAATCGTGAGTTTAAAATCTGATACCAATAGAATTGTCATGTCTCGAACCTCCCGTAGAGCATGTAAAAACTATCATGTTACCCTAAAACACATATGAACCCCACTCCATGTCCTAAGGTACCGCAAGACATTTTAATATCCAAATCATTTCATAAAAAGAAACTTAAATCATTCATAGGCCATCCTGGCCATCTACACAATTCCCAATCATTTACATAAATCATAAACTCAAAATGTAGTTCAAAATTCACAATATAATCCAAATATCCCAACGAAAGCAATAAGTTTTGCAATAGAATTTTTTAAAGCAAGTATATAAAGTTCTCCATCATAAAAGTACGGATTTTTCAAATACTTTCCCAAAAAAATAAAACAAGTATTTATCAAATCCAAATCTAACGAAAAATACAAAAATTATCTTTCCATGGTTCATATAACTTAGTTCCCAAAAATAATAATTCATATATCTAGGACCTATCGAATATCACCAAAAGATTTCTTCCGACTGGCACTAGTCCAAGTTTATGCTTCCAATATAAGATTCCCTTAAAAAATTGAGAGATGAGAGTGAGTATTAAAAATATTCAGCAAATGGAGTGTTATGGCATATTAAACATAAATGCGAGGTGAGGGTGGTTGTGCCAAACAAGTAACCAATATACATTTCAATGCGATAAATAAAACCATTTACACAAAATAAGTTCAGAACAATCTACCATGACTCATATGTTATTTATCAACAACAAATTTTCATTTTTCCTTTCCAAATTTTCTTTGGAGTTGCCCAAAACCACTATTCTACCAATAGCCATTGATAGGATCTGCCAAGCGATTTTCTATAATTTTCGTAAAATAATCCCCTATCCTGGGTGTTGGTTTGGAGTTTTCGTGGGATCCACAACGTTATCATAGCCGACTTGAGTGGTTCTCAAACCCGTCTCCTTCAAGCCTCTAATTTAAATCAAATCAGTCTTAATCAAGCTGTCCCGATAACCCGGTCCATGAAAGACTTAGACTATAGTCTTTTTCCTAGCATCACGTTACAAAAAATTCATTTCATCTTTCCAATTTATGTCCTTTCATGAGAAAGAGCAATTTCCACAATTTATAATGAAGGTTCTATTGTAACATGATGCAACAATTCAATGATCAAGCAAAAGAGTTACGGATTTATCAACATTTTATTTGGGACACACCACAATCACAAAGCATGTCAAATCCATTTTATATTCATTTTAAAATTCAATTTACAAATCATATTTAAAATCATTTTATCATTTATATTCAACAATAGTCATCCACTCACCTCTTCAGAGGATACTCACTCCAAATTTCGCAATTAAATCCAATATAATCTCTTCTCAAGTTCCAATCGACTATCCTAAATCAATAATCATAAAATCAATATTAAATCATGTCTATTTCTTGGGGTTTAAGATTTTTTTCCCAATTTAAAACAAACCCTAATTTCTTCAATCCAAGAATATATATTCTAATTCTACCATTTAAATGTCATTTACATCTTTATATAATTTCTATACGCAATTTTTTTTGTAAATTTCTCCGTTCACAAACCCTAACGCCACAACTCCAATTTAAATCCCTCAAATCACAACAATAAATTTCAATCCACTAATGAAAAAATTAAACCCAAGTTTAAGAGCAAGAACTTACCTTAATTTCGTGGTTGGATTAAGTCTTGAACATTAAGTTTCAAAAACCCTAACTTTTTCCTTTTCTTAGAGCAAACCCTAATTTTTCACCTAAATCTATCTTTACTCTAGGGTTTAATTGGAGATTTAGAAGCTTGATAGTGTGGGGCTTAGTAAAAGTGTGAATGATTTTTTTGAGTGAGAGATTGAAAGGAAGAGAAAAGCAAGAGAGAGATGAGAATTGAGAGAGAGAGGGTCGTGTCACGTCCCAACCTGCGGATCCGAGCATGTGACAACCACTGCGTGATCTAGAAGTATGTGTTATCGCCAATATGCACCCCAAGATCCCGCAAGGCTTTGACAATACATTTCCAACAAAGAAAAACCAACTTGCACAATATTTTAAAACCAAAGATATAATAAATAAAAAGTTGTTCGGTGTTTCAAAATACATTTTTCAAAACATAAAATTTTACTTTAGAAAAACATGAGAAAAATATATTACATGAAGAGTTTTTAAAAGTGTCCTCCAATGGGTCCGACTACCACAAAATCCTTATCAAGAGGGACCAATATAACCGTCAGTCCTGGATAACTCTCCTCTTCGGCTAGATCTAGCTACCAGTGAGATGACTTTGTCTCTACACTTCCTCTGAAAAAGGGATAAGAGGAGGGGTGAGTATGAGAATACCCAGTGAGTGAAGTGCAATTGTATAGCTGTATAAGTGAGTGAGTGGTGAGTGTGAAACTGTCAAACAATACTTTCATAACATATTTATATTCAAACAAAATATCAAGAAGTCATCCAAACAATTTATAACAAGAGTCATTATTTTTCCGTAACACAATATACACTCTTTTAATATCATGGGATTTGTCTCAAAATCTCTCTACCGATGGTTTGGCCCGGACCATTTGGTGGAACCGCCAATGGGTTTTTATTTCCATCGGTCATAAAATATCAACCCCAACCTTAGCGTTAGCTCGCAGTCTCTTCGGAGGTGCAACCGAATAGCTTCAAAGTGGACTTGGGGGGGCATCTCTCTACCACCACCTACCCCCTCAAGTCTACTAAGCTCTCCACACCCCCTCGAATCGGTCCGTGGAAGCTTAAAACACTCGACCGGTCATCTCATAACTGGGTGCTCACACCCATACATACACCATGGGGGCTCAGGCTCATGCCCGAAAGCCAATACATAAATCACTTTATAAACATCATAATATGCCATATAAATCATCAAGTTTCACAATTCATAAATTCAGCAAATATCATTCGTTAGAAAAATTCAGCTTGTCTCGAAATAAATCTCATGGCTCAATCAAAATATTTTTAGGGACATTCCATAAGTACAAAACATTTCATAAAAACCAAGTTAAGAAAATTATTTTAGAAAAATGATGAAAAATATTTCTTAATCACAAACATAATAAACCATCCACTCACAGTTCTTAGAGAGGGTAGTCACTCCTAGATCTGTCCACGACAAAGGTCCTATCCTGAGCTGCCTGTCCAGACCCTATGAGACATTATCATATAATCAAAATTATCACTACCGATCATCTCACGTCAACCCAAAAACACTAGCATTCAAAACCTAATGTTTATCTCACTTTAGTTGGCCTAAAATCCTCCAAATCCAAATGATTAGAGTGTTAAATATAGTGAAACTTGAGTTGAAAAAATTATATTACCTGGATTTGTTTTCAAAGATCCTTCCAATTTGGATCACACTAAAACCTTTATTTTTCTCCTTTGTGATAGCACTAAACTCTTAGACTTTCCTCAGGATGTAAGATCAAAATCTAGCTTTGGAGAGTCAAATGTGTAGTGTAGAGCCTTTGATCTAGAGATTTGAGATTGGTCGAGTGGGTTTTGGAAGAGAAGAGAAAAGAGAGAAAGAATAGAGGAGAATACTTTAGAGAGAAATAAGAAATGTCATTTCGTAGGTTCTGGAATCTCATACCCATTTTATTCTCAAACACATTTTCAATAATGCTTAATAGACCATTTTTCATCTCTAAATTGCACAAATGTCCAACATGCTCTCTTAGATCATTGGGATGATCACCCTTGGGTTTAAGTGTTTGTGGTTACATTCTTTACTGAGACGGTAGTGTTTTGTCGATGAGTAAGGAAAGTTAAAATGACACACAATTTATGAAAAATAAATTAGGAATATTAAAACTGTAGAATGTTTAAAATATAGGATATAACATAAATTAAATATAATGCAATTGAAATGTTTAGGGGGGCATTAAACTTTCTGCAAGAAGCAAAGCTCATGGGTTCAATTCTCAATCAAAGCAAGTCATGTCCAAATTCCAACAAATTTCAAGCAATGGTGCTCGGTCAACTCTTCAAATATCAAGCATAAGCGTTCGGTCGTTCGGTCATGTCTTCAAGCATTGATAAGTGAATATCAAAGAGCAATGTGAAAATCAAATAATTGCACAATAACCAAACATGAAAAGCAAGGTGAAGACCGATCACCGAACTGCAGGCAATGATCGAATAGGAAAATGAAAATGGGAAATGGGCACCGAAGAGGTAAATGAAAGTACACTATACCGAATGACCAATCTTATATTACCGATGGATAGTGGAAATAAAATTCACAAGACTCATATTACCGATCATGGATTCACATTACCGATCAGTGACAAAATAACCAATAGGAATTTCATGGGTATCTCATAATAAAAATAAAATGGGAATTCAAAAATAGATGTCACCAACAGGGTGAGGTAGTACCGTCAGGTAATATAAGTAGAATGCCATATACCGAATGGTATATAAAAATTTGATATATCGATGAGTATATAAAAATTATAAAATAATAACTTTACCCAAGATTACAACTTCATTTACCGACGGGACCTAGTTGTACTGTACAAGAAAAAAAATGGTAGGGAAATATATTAACAGTCAAATCATTTGTTTCATAATATATTGATGGGATTTTCAATTATAAAATAGCAGGTGGTCACCTCCAACTACCGATAAAGAATTCAAAATCTAAAAAACTGTTCAACCGAATACTAAAATTCTACTGAGTACCGAATGGTTAAAATCCACTAAATACCGATTGCCGAACTCCTAAGTAATCGATGGTTCTGGTGATCAGGACTCTAATGATTAATAACTTAAAAATTTTAAAATCCATCGACTAAGTATTTAAAGGATTGCTAACCATTCTAAATGACAAAAATTCACATTTTTATTCTCAATAATCATTTTTTTACATTTTCATAGATATAAAAATTTTCTAATAGTCCATTTAAGTGTAAGACTGCAATCTGGACTTGTACGGTGTTACAGGTCGCGTGAGAGAGAAGAGAGGTCGATGGATTTGTGAGAGAAGTGAGAAAGAAGACTTGTTTGAGCCTATTTAATATATAATGTGAACTTCCCTTCTTATCCCTCCTAAATGCTAAGTTTCAAACAAGTTTAAATGCTATTTTTCGTCATTTCACATCTTTTCCATGCTCAAGAGTCGACTCATAAGTATTACAAGTCGACATTTGTGTCTTAGGCATTCAGAGACCAAGTCGACTTGCTTGGGGACCAAGTCAACTTGAAAGTTCAGAAATCCAAACCCTCAGTCGATCCAAGTATTGGACAACTCGACCAATGGATGCAATACCTCAAAAACTTGTTTGTAACACTAACTAAGTCGACCTGCCCGCTTGCACAAGGCAACCTGTCAAGTCCAAGCCTCAGAAGCTTACTCTGCAAACTTACCAGGTCATCTTATAGGCTATGCAAGTCGACCTGTTGAGACCAAGGTTCAAAAACCTGGTTTACAAACAAGCTGAGGCAACTTGCTGGTGACACAAGTTGACCCATACCACAAATATAAGCCTATGAGTCGTCATGAGCACTTCACAAGTGGACTTGTCTTCACATTCCACAGGCATAAGGTGACCTAACAAGGCATGAGACAATTTATCCCTTTACATTTCATACCCACAAGCTAACCCATCAAACCATAAGTCCACTTGCCTCTCACAAACTCCATAACTATAAACCAACCCAACCAACCACAAGTCCACTTGCCTCTCACAAACCCCATAACCATAAACCAACCCAACCAACCACAAGTTCACTTGCCTCTCACAAACTTCATAACCATAAGTCAACCCAACCAACTACAAGGCTACTTGTCAAGCCTTAAATCTCTCGGTCACTTGCATTTAAGGGGATTTGAACTCAAGAACTTCTGTTTCCCAAAACGTTTTACACCATCAAGCTATTCAAACACTTTGATAATTATATAGGATAATAAATTAAAGTCCAATTATAAATCTTTCCAAAATTACACAAAAGAACAAAATTTAAAAATTCAAACACCGAATTTTCAGTGTTACATCTCCAAACATAGTGCCCACCATGTCATCAAAGCATCCAAAACTTGTCACAAATCCGGCCACTATGGCCTTTGATCACTGGGAATTTGAGATTAAGGCTCCTACCTCTGCTCATCATCTCTTGATTCTCCCTCAGGAGGTATTTTATCTAGTCTTCTGCTCTTAACTATTTTGTATACTGATAATCTGATGAATGTAAATGACAAATAATGTTACTCATTAGATAAATCACCCTCTATTCTAATAACCTATACCTATAGTTTCAAATCCTAGATGTAGAATACCCAAAACCTTGAGTTCTGATACCAACTGTGATAACCCGTTATCCAGGTATCGCACCCCCTTACAAAAAGAGACAGGCATGTCAATGCGGAAGCAACTAATATGATTAAAATGCGATAATAAAAAGCGACAACTAAATTCGCAATAATCGCCCTCTCCATGTATGATCATATGGAATAAATATATAATTAAAGAAAATAAATTACTTGCTCTTTCCAAGTAAAATATTGACAAAGTCTCCACTATTTAATGGCTATTTTGCCACCTGGGTTAGCATGGAAACCTAAAAAAACGAATAGAACACTTTTATTATCAATTAAGTTGGTATCAATGACTTTCTTGATTGCCCAACATAACTCAGCATATAAACATAATTTAAACAAAACTATATATAGGACTCTCTTTGGCCATCAAGTATACAACCCAAAGAAAAACACAAAGATTACATGTCTTAAACAAAATAAATAGTTGAAGATAAGTAGGGATCTAAATCTCTTGACTCAAAGGCCTCTATCGTATGGTTTCCTCTTGTCTTCCTGATCACCTAAAAATAAGGATAATGTGGTCAAGATAAGCTGAGTAAGGACACAAGGGACCAATAGCAAGCAAGCAAGCAGACATAAAAATATTACTATCACCATAAAATTAGCATAAACGTGGAAGAATGTAACATTATCTCATGCATTCTCAAGAAAATAAATACAATTACTACTTTGAATTCATTATCCTTTTTTATTTTTGATATTCTAATCTAACTTAATAATTAAAAAAAGGAATAAAATGTCGAACTAAGATAGTGTATGAAGGTTTAGAAAAGCAAGCTAAAATTTGAAATTTCTAAATGAAATTTAGGTCGTTTGAATTAGACACTTTAAATATTTCACTTGTTTCTAATTCTACCCTCATAGGGAGAAGGGATACATCCATGGTTCCTCAAACTTCACCTGTAGGCTTCACAAAGATTTCGGAGATATTTTTGCATTATCACTTTTACTTTATATATATATATTTTGTGATTCTCATAATATAATAACAACAAAAACCATAAATTGTCACAAGTTTTACACATAAGTTGTAATTAAATATCACATTTATACATGCCATACAACTCATTGCACACTAAAGAATTTGTTCAACAAATTTCTAATGTCAGCGATTTTAGGAAAAGTGTTATATAGTGCTTGGATTAAGGTGATTTCAGCTGTCATTTAAAGATAAGATATAAAACTATAACTTTCATGCTTATAGTTAAGTTCGATTTTAATCATACAGAGATATCCAAATCAATCAAAATTATAGCTCAAAATTCATAATATAGCTTGAACAGTCTTAAAAAAATTAACATATCGTTTTCTGCATATATTGAATTGAGGTGATTTCAGTGGCTATTCAAACATAAGACATAAATGTACAATTTTTATGTTCAGAGTTGAGCCTAATTCAGCCTAAAAGATAACTTAAAATCGAAGCAAAATTTAGCATTGAAACAGGGCCGAACCGTACAGAGTCCTACTAAGGATGAGAGATATGAACCCCCATAAGATGCCGAAGAATAAGAAGAAGACTTGCAACTTAAGACATTCGCAACCACATTTGCTTTGTCAGGATGATAATCTATTACTAAATTATAGTCCTTAATCAATTCTAACCATCTCTGTTACCTCAGATTTAGCTCCTTTTGAGTGAGCAAGTATTTGAGACTTTTGTGATCAGTGTAGAACTTGTACGTAACCCCATACAAGTAATGTCATCATATCTTCAAGACGAAAATGATAGCAGCTAGCTCCAAATCATACGTAGGATAATTCAACTCGTGCTTCTTCAATTGCCTAGAGGCATAAACAATCATCCGCTCATTTTGCATCAGTACACAATCCAATCCTTATCGACTAACGTCACTAAACACCACATACTCACCACCGTTAGTAGAGAGGGCAAGGATCGGAGCGGATGTAAGCCTCTTCTTGAGTACCTGAAAACTCTTTTCACACTTGTCATCCCACTCAAACTTAACCCCCTTTTGGGTCAAGTAAGATAACAGAGACGAGATTTTGGAGAGTCTTTCAACAAATCTCGGATAATAACCCATCAATCTGAGGAAGTTTCTCACTTCGGTGATATTCTTGGGTTACTTCTACTTCAATATGGCTTTCACTTTCTTCGAATCAACAAATATCCCATCCCCAGATACCACATGCCCCAAAAAGCCAATCTCTCTTAACCAAAACTCACACTTAGAGAACTTGGCATATAAGTTCTTCTCCTGAAGAGTTTGCAATACTATCCGGAGATGCTTGGAATGCTCCTCATCATTCTTAGAATATACCAAGATGTCATCAATAAAAACTATGACGAATTTGTCAAGATAGGAATGGAAAATTTGATTTATCAAGTCTATGAAAGTTGCGGGAGCATTGGTTAGATCAAAAGGCATCAGTAAGAACTCATAGTGGCCATACCGTATTCTAAACGCAATCTTGTGAATGTCATCCCCTTTTATCCTTAATTGGTGGTACTCCGACCTTAAATCTATCTTTAAGAATACCGAAGCGCCTTGCAATTGATCAAATAGATCGTCAATCCTTGGCAATAGATACTTATTCTTGATGGTGACCTTATTGAGTTGCCGATAGTCTATACATAATCAAATGGTGCCATCCTTTTTCTTTACGAATAGGACCGGAGCATCCCAAAGTGAGGTACTCGACCGGATAATCCCTTTTTTCAATAACTCATGGAGTTGCACCTTTAGTTCTTTTAACTCTACAGGTGCCATTCTATATGGAGGGATTGAGATTGGTGCGGTATCGGGAACCAAATTAATGACAAACTCAAACTCCCAGATTGGAGGCAAACCGGGTAACTCATCTGGAAAGACATATGGGAACTCATTTACCACCAGAACATTCTTCAAGTTGGGACCCTCAACTGTAGTGTTAATGATGTGTACAAGGTAGGTTTCACATCCCTTATGCATAAACTTCCTTGCCTCCATAGTCGAGATCACACAACTCGACAAAACCTGTCGATCACCAGCAAATATCACTACCGGACACCTCGGTTTCCGACACTCTACCTCTTTTCTGAAACAATCAATGGAAGCTCAGTGGAGATGTAGTCAATCAATACTCAAGATGACGTCAAAATCTACCATGTCCAATGGTATTAAGTCAGTCTCAAGTGTAGTTTCCCTAATCACCACATCGCAACCTCGATACGCCTCATTTCTGATTAATTGTTTTCCTAACGGAGTGACCACCAATAACTGTTCATCAAGAGGGGTCAAGAGTCATTTGGAGTGCTTATCGAACCCCAAACTCACAAATGAGTTATTTGACCCCGTATCTATTAACATCCGTGCATTAACTCCAAAAATACTTATCATACCTAATAAAATAAATCACAAACATTTATCAAACTGTAACACATACTCTCAAATATGACACCCAAAAGCATTTCATCTTATGTTTCAATTATAAATAAATCCACATGGTTACACTAATAAAACTTATTTGCCAAACTCCTAAAATCAAGATATGAACCTAGAGAACAAAATTTATACTAGGGTCCCCAACCATTTGGCCAAACAAGCCATTGTCAAAGGAGATTCTTGGTCACAATTGAGGAACTAGTTTCCGAGTGATAAATCACTCAAGAAAACTCTTTAAGTGAGTACCTAATAGTTCATTCCTACTCAATTTCGTAATTTTTCAATAACAATCACATTAATACATATCATACAATTTCAAATTCTTCAACCATTACTTAATGACATACATTATCACCATACTTCAAGTCATGACCAATGTATCTTTCATGTTATAACTCTAAATGCTCAAATTTTATGTCTAGAGATGTACTTGTGACTACATCCGAGTTAGTTTGAGCCTCCTCATTTGTTATAGCATAAATCCGAGTCTAAATTCTTTGTTGAGAGCGTTGGAGAGGAGTAGCCACCGTATTGCTCTCGGTCCTCGTCCTTGGTGTCTGTTTGCCGAGGGTGTAGGAGCTCTCGACTAATCGCCTCTCTGGCCACTCGGATAGCCTCGACTCATTTGCCCCCCTTATCTGCCTAGGCTCAACTTGAGACAAGCATTTTGGAGGTGTCCCTCCTTTCCACAATGGTAACATCTCCGGGGCTCACTACAAAATCCAAAGTGAAATTTCTTGCAATATGGATAAGGATTCTTCTTACTCTCTGTCGACTTACTTCCGGAGGTGACACTAACTATGGGAGTACTAAACTGAAGTGATTGTTGGCCTTGTGGATGACCAATAGATCCAGAAATGGAGACACCACCATACTAGTCTGAGCTCCTACTCTTCTTGGAATTTTGTCCCGATGCAAAACTGGACTTCTTTTTCTTTCCTTGACCTTCTCTCATCTTCCTCATCTCTTTTACAATTTGTTCAGCTCTCAAAGCCAACTCCAATATATCTTGGAAGGAATGAGTCTTGGTTACCGACATCTTCTCTCGATTATTCAAGTTCAAGCCATCCTCGAACTTGAATCTCATGTACTCCTCGGAGGCCATATCCGGAACAAAAGAGGACAGTTTCCTCAACTCAGTGTCGTACTCCGTCACCTTCTTATTACCTTGGTAGAGATGGAAAAACTCTTTTCTTTTCAAGTTCCGATGAAACTGAGTCTAATATTTCTCATCGAATTCTCGAAGGAATTCGTTCTAAGTAATTGGTGTTGAAGAACTCACTCTTAAATTATCCCACCATACACAGGCATCTTCATCTAAGAGCTTCACAGTTACCATGAGCTTCCTCTCATCATCAAGCCCCATATCGACCATCACTTCTTGGACACAATTGACCAAACTCTTGGCTACTGTGGTATCAAAAGTTTCCAAGAACGTGCCACATCCTAGTAGCTAACATTCCTTAAGCAGCTTAGATAACTCAACAGTTGATCGAGTGGCGGGTGTAGCAATGGAAGTAGGAGGAACCATCGATACCGTTGGAGGAGTTAGTAGGATGATCGGAGTAGGTGGAGCTGGAA
Source organism: Dillenia turbinata (assembly GCA_037126225.1). Classification (NCBI taxonomy): domain Eukaryota; kingdom Viridiplantae; phylum Streptophyta; class Magnoliopsida; order Dilleniales; family Dilleniaceae; genus Dillenia; species Dillenia turbinata. The sequence continues at coordinate 12,053,543 of JBAMMX010000002.1, read as the reverse complement.
CTGGTACTTGAGGCGGAGCTTACATTTGAGCCCCATAAGCCATCCACCACTCCATCACTTATTGGAGTGCAGCAAACAGTGGGGTCGGAGTCTCGATTGATGGAGCCGGGTGAGTAAGAGCCAAAGGAGGCATATACGAAGATGATGCAGTCTCGGGTTGTGGCGGTGGAGTCGGAGGAATCTCATTCGGATTCCTTATTTTTTTTTCATGGAGGTATAGTTCTACAAAAGAGAAACAGCACTTAGCACGTAAGACTAGGTGAAAACTAAATAACTAACTCTCTAAAATAATAAACTCAACTTCTTAAGACCAATATGAGGTGTTTTAAAAACTCTTTGAAAACACTATGAATACCAATTTTTTTTTAAAAATAATTTAAAAACATATTGAAAACCTTTGAAAATATTTAGGAATATTTGGAAACTTCGCAAACTTTTTACAAAATAAGAGCCTAAGTTCTGAAACTAATAAAATTGTCACGCTCCGACTCTCGGATCGAACACGTGACAACCGCCATGTTATCCCAATATACGGGTAAACTTATCCCGTACATTAAGGTACTGTAAGGTATTCATCAATATTCATCCAATTTTCTAAAATAGTCCAAAAAAATCCAATAAACTAATATGCATTCATCACACAATCAAAAGACCAGCCTGATCTATCCCTGTTCAAATCATGCATGCATAATGCCAATCCGTCCATCCATAGTCCAATCACATGCACAAGGCCAATCCGGCCATCAATATCCAATCACATGCATCGGAAATAAAGTAAGTCCTTACTCAAGGGATCCAAATCAAATCCAACAAAAATAATTTTCCAAATAAACTTTTAGAAAGTCAGATAGATCCTCAATGTACATATTTAAAATCAAACGAAATTGTAAATCCAAAATTAGCAAGGATAATGTTTTAAATAGTTCTCCAAAATGGTTACAAACAATGCCACCACAAGAGTCCACTAGTACCTCCAATTATAATCAAAAGATGTGACACTGGACAAGTCTGAATTCGCAAAATGTACTCTAAATGGGTTATTTAAAAATTTTTACATTTTGTAAAATGTAAAAAGAGTAGTTAATTTTAAATATAAATATGAATTTCTGTTCTTTGGGTTGTTCAGAAACTCCTCTAGATAATTAGTCGACAAACTTTAAATTTTTAACTTCCTGATCAATGGAATTATCGGTTACTTGAATGTTTTGTATTCGGTACTGTTGACTATTTTACAAATTTGGAACTCTATCGGTAAATGGAGGAAGTTGTGATCTTCCAGTAGACTTATTATTTTACAATTTTTATATACCCATCGGTACATCCAATTTTCATATACTGTTCGGTATAGTACATTCTACTCATATTATTTGATGGTATACCCCACCCGATCGATACATTTTTTCCTACTATCTCACTTTTCTATATGTTCGGTGACATACAATTATGAATTCTCATTTTTACTATGAGATATCCATGAAATTCCTAGTTGGCTATTTTGTCACCAATCGGTAATATTCTTGGCTGTTCGGTATAATCATCCATCAGTAATGTTCTTGATAGTTCGGTACAATGTGTTTCCATTTATTAGTTCGATGCTTGTTCCCTATTTTCATTTCGATCACTGTGTTTTCAATTTTAGACTTACCATTGTTTGTTGGTGATTGCCTCAACACATTAATCGAAACACATTAATCGAACACCCAAGTCTCTTTGGCACTTCATTGACCGAACAACACAATCGTTCGACACTTGAACTATTCCTCCACAGTACATCTCTCTTCGGCACTACCATTCAGAACTTGAATTTACATCATCAGTTCAGCACTCTTCGATACACATACACACATTTATTACAATTGCATTGACACTCATAGGTTTGCACCCCTCATCGGTTGACAAGTGGAAGATTTTTTTTCATTTTCTTTATTGCCATCCAACACTAAGCAATTTCTCTTCACTTATATCTTCGGTCTTCTCCTTCATTTGACTGAACACCATCCCTTCCAACATTTGCATTTTCTTCCAAGACTCGAAATTTTGCTCATCACTTGTTGGCAATGAGATTTGAACCTTTAACCTTCTATTTGCCCAAAAAGAAGTTAACCATTAAGCTATCTAAACATCTTAGTCTTATTACATGCAATATTTATTATATTCCATACTTATTAATTCTTTTAATTTATTTCCATTAAATGTGAGACTCCCTTTGGTTCAGCAAATGTAACCCATTAGTGAATGACACCTTCTTTTAAATTACGTTGAAACATTTGCTTTTCCATGTTCGGTAACCGATGGGAATTGAACCCAAACACTACTATCTCTCATTGGCACTTTGTCTCCCCCTTTCGGTAATTGTTGTTGGAGAATTCATTTTGCTTCCACCAGTTCTAGGTTGCCCATTTGCCATTCCTCAATACTGAGAGCCCATCGGTCAATGCAGTGCACCTTTCCTTTTCCTTATAAATTTAAGTCTTGTAGCATCGAGAAAACTTGATCACTCTTCGGTATCTCTCATCACCGAACAGTCCTCTTTCAACAAATAATATTTCAAGTATTTAAAACCATTAAGTTAAGTTTCAAATTACCAAAAAGGGTAAGTTGGGTACCTGCGTAAGTTGGGAAGAGAATGAGAGCAATTAAGTAAATTGGGAAGTTGGGTTGTAAATAAAAAATGGTGTTGGAATTCTAGAGCCTACGAATGTCAAATTTCACATTTTCTTTTACTTTCTCTCTCTCTACTCATACACTATCTCTTCCTCTCTTCTTGTTTTTAGCAAAGATCAATCAAAACACCATAAAAAATCCACACTCTAAAAACTCCAAAACTTATAATCTAAACTCTAGAAAGTTAGATCTTGTGAGAGATTTGAGGTTTTCTAGTGAGAGAGAACCTATGGTTTGATCGTGACTCGACTTTAGGCGAAATTGAAGACTAAAATCTAGGTAATATTTTTATTCTCAACTTGGATTTATTTTCCTATTTCATGACTTTGGAGTCTATGTTGAAATTTGATGAAATAAATTTGGTGGATTATAAGTCACCGTAAATGAGAGAAAGATTGAGAATTGAATATTAGGATTTTGGATTTACTTGAAAAGATTGATATTGATGATGGTGTGTATTTGATTATATCCTTTAGGAGTTGGCGAGAATTAAACGAAACAAGACGTTCATTGCAGAGACGTTTTGGAGTGACTATCATCTCTAATACTATGAGTGGTTACATGTTTGCACTTAAATAAGAAAAATATTTTATTTGAATTTTCTAAATGATATTTGAAAGTTGATTTTAAATGTTTTAGTGTATGTGGAATATCCCCAAAATTGAATTTGAGATTTCCTATACATCCTAATGTTTTGATTGAATATATGTGCCACGTTGATTTATTGATGTTGAGCATATTATGATACTGGTTATTGATGAACAATAATTTATTTGATGGTATATGGAATAAATTATTAAATTTTCATAAAATGGTGCATGGTGTGGTTAATAGGGGAAGAGTGTGAATCCTAAAAAATGACTAGTCATTTCCCATCACAGTGCGACTCGACGGGGTGACGTGATGGGGTTGATTTTGATAGACATGGTATGTGACTGGTCACAATGACACATTCATGGTCGAATAACACACCGCTTGAAAAGCGTGGGAAAGTTGGTTGCACCACCAATGAGACACTATAGCCAACGCCAAAGAATGAAGTGTTTGTAAACTGAAAATTTCTAAAACCCTTGACGGTTCCACCCTAGGTCGTGGTAGACTTTTGTTAGGAATAATGATTTTTGGCTGTCTCATATTTGGAAATGTGAAATGATTGGATGCATATGAGATTGAATCATAATGATTGAAAAATCGATTTATTGTTAAATGATCTTGAGACTGATATGATGATTTGAAATATATATTTGATATGTCCACCACACAAATCTTACTTTTGCTTAACATGTATATCATTCACTGAGTATTTCATACTCACCTCTCCTCTTATCTCTTTTCAGAAAAAGTGTAAAGACAAAGTCACCTCATCGGTAGCAAAAACCAACCGAAGGGAAGAGTTGTGCGGGATCAACTATGGTATTGGTCTATTCTAGTTGTGGGTATTTTGGAGATTTGTAGACGGATCCATTGGAGGGCATTTCTAAACTCTTTTGTATAATATTTTATATACATGCGTTTCTTACTTTTAAACTTATATTTTAGAATTTATTTTTTGAAATGTTAAATGATAACTTACTTTTTGGATATTTTAAATTCAAGCAGTTTGGAAATCGGATTCCCTTAATGTGATGCGATATTATTATAGTTTTGTGGGATTTTGAGGTGCGTGTTGATGATAGCATGTACTTCTAGATCATGCGGCGGTTGTCACGTGCTCGATCCGAGAATCGGGGCGTGACAAAAGAAGACAATACCCAAAAAGATTCTCAAAATATCTTCAGTCCTGCTCAAGATAGGAGCTAATATCCCAACTAAACGTCCTCTGAAAAAGAATGAATTAAGTGAAATAAGTATAAACAATATTCAGTGAGTGAAATAAGATGTTATACAATAAATGAGGGGTGAGTGTGAATATGTCAAATAATATTTTAAAGAAAATCATTCTCATCATATTCAATTTTCACAAATGTTCTGATAAATATTAAGATTGTCCAACCAAATCCAGATGTCACAATAAAAAAAGTTTTATGCATCCAAATCATAACAACATTTTCAATAAATACAGGGGAATGTCAAAATACTTTACTCGATAATGGTCTACCGCGACCAAAGGTAAATCCGCAAAGAAATTTTCATACATTTTACATTTGATAAATGCCCCTAACCTTGTCGTTGGTTCGGAACCTTCCTGGCGGTGCAACCAAGTTAACTTGATGGGACAAAAGAGGTGTCTCCTAGGCCGACTAACCTCCATGTCTAATAAAAACCCTAACCACGTTGTCCCGTTGAGTCACCCGTGGTAAAGAATAACTATAGTCATTAATAGGAGTTCAGACTCACACCCTAAGCCAATAAATACACCATTTAATTTCAAGCCATTTCATGTGTCAAAACAACCATACAAACTTCAATTCAAGTCATTAATAGAAAAAATTGCAATATAACAAATATAACATTGCACATAATTCATTTTTAACAATTCGGATGCATATCTATATCAAAGTTACGTATAAAGACATTTCACACACACAAAACATTTCAAAATTCATTTTAAAATCATTTTAAAAAAATTCAAATAAAATATTTTATTTATTTAACGTATAACATAAAATCTACTCACCTCTTAAAAGGGTTAACACTTCCAAGCCACAATCTAAAACTAAGTTAATTCCTCCTAGCGTTCAATTATCACAACCTAAAGCAATAAATTATCATTTCACCGTCAATCATAAACCAAATTTGGAGTTAATTTATTTTCTCCTAAATTTTCCGAACCCTAAATTCCCAATATCGTCAAATTTATATCCAAATTCTTCTATTAAATATCATAGATTTTGGAAAACAATTTTCCATTCAATATTTCTCTCAATTTCATCATTATACAAACTCTAAACCTAAACCCTTAAACTTTATTCTTCCATTTTCAACATAATAATTCAAATTCATATTAGAAAAATATAAATCTAGGTTAGATATCGAAGAATGTCTTGCGCTATTCCGGTGTACTGGTGGGGTTTATCTGTATTTCGGAATAACGCGGCAATTGTCGCGTACTCGACAGGAGGTCGGGACGTGACAGATTTCATTTCATTTCATCTTTCATCTTAAAATCTTTCTCCATATGCCCAAATTTCTTATAGTAGGATCAAGCATTTTGGTAGACTAATTAAAATTCTCTATTCTTTGATGAGTAATATCATCGTCGCGACTTCTCATAATATTTACCAAGTCCATGAATTTCGAAAAAAAAAAATCTTTTACACTTTCATTTTCGCTCACCTTCATATTTTCAAATGCTTTTCTAAAAGATTGAAATTTAATAACTCTGACCTTTTGCATCACCTTCGAACTCTTGCTTGAGAATATCCCGTGCATCCTTTGCTTTTTTTGCCTTCTTAATTCTAGTAAAAGTAGTAGCTGAAATTACTCCAAAAATAATGCCAAGAACGCTAGCATCAAATTCCTTCTTATCTGTTGTCAAAGCTTCCAATCTTTCGGCTTCTTGAAATCCATCTTTGGAAGTTGTAACCCTAGATTTTTCTCTCTCAAAGAAAACTTCAAATCTTTCTCAAAATCTAACATTCTAGGAGTTTGTTGAAGGGTTTGTAATTCAAATATATAGGTGTTTGAAGAAATTTTGATCAAATTTGAAGGAGAGAAGAGGGGAGAGAGGTAGCCGAGGGGGAGAGAGAGGCGAGAGACACAGGCTGGTTTTTGTGCAGTAGCAGAGGAGGAAGAAAGAAATGAGAAAAGAAAAGAAAGAAAAGGAAAGGAAAAAAGAGAATAGAGAAAGTAGTGGTGGTGGGCCCACTTTTGACTTTTTCATCTTTTTTTTTGGTTCTCTCTCTCACTAGTCGGTGTTACACCAACCACATGAAACTCTCTCTACCCTCTAATTGGGGATGAACGACCCTGACATATGACAACGTAGCCCTCAAGAGTAGCAAAGACACCAAGATGGACTGCAAAATTCACCCACGATCAAATAAAAAAAAAAAAAAAAAAAATCAGAATCTGCCCTAATAATAGTACAAATTCCTTCCCCCCCCCCCCTGTGGCATTCAAAATCTTTCGGAATCATATAGTCAATCGTCTTTCTTACAGAATGTTATTAGAAACAGCAGAAGAAATGACAAAAATTCAGCAGAAGAAGTAGCAGCGGCAATATGTGGATTTGAGAAAATGAGAATCCATCCAAACAAACATTTTATCAGATATAGTGTATTATTGGGAGTAAAACACAATTTTCAGATTGTTATATACCCTAAACAAATAATTGATATTCAAATAAAATTATTACATCTAATATAATTATTCTTATATTTTATAATTTCAATATTTTGTATTAAAAATTAAAGGGAAAGTAGATTTAAAAAAATTAACAGTGCAATTTAAACTCTTTAGTGTAACTTGAGCAAAAAATTGTCTCAACCCGCTCTCTCTCTCTCTCGAGCTGTAACCCCTCTCATATCATGTTGGTGTTTTTCACCCCCAACCTATCCCTTCTGCCAACAGGCATGCATGATACAGTTATTAACATTCTGCCAAGAAAAATACTATTCTTCAGAGCGGCCACACCCTAATTTTGCTACAAAAGTTTTCTAATTTTTTTTATTATTTAATATTTGAAGGAATAGAAATACTGCATTATGCTGCAACCCCTAAAACAAAAGTAGGACGTAAAGAATACGAATGATAGAACAAACCAAGTAAAGTTACCACATTTTCTTCACATACCAACGAAGCTCAGAGTTAACTTGAGACCAACTAAAAACTAAAAACTGCCCAAATGGCTTTTCATACATACATGGGTATGGAAAAATTTCACTCTTACATATATTATTGAAAATTGAACAATTCATGGGGTTTATCATCTCAATACTGGAATCTTTTCATAATCTCTCAAGCTTAATAGGGCAAAGCCAAGCTGCAGAAATACCGAAAACGGTGCAAAACTCAGGAATTTCCCAAGATAGAATTTGAGCCAAAAAAAAAAAAAAAAAAAAAAAAAAACCAAAAAGGACATAACCATGCTCTAATTCCATAACCTATTTGGTTTTAAAAAGAACAAAACTACTTCAAAATATGTGAAAAGGATCTAGCACTGCGTGCATGGATCATCATGCCAATCTGGACTAGATTAAATCTCCTAAAATGGAAAGAAAAAGTTCATACACGTTGAAAAGAACAGATATATTACCCCAACTTGAGAGAAATATCTGAGACCTCAGGGTCGGAAGGAGCATTAGTGGCGCTGCAATTGTTTGTGATGGCTGATTCGCATGACTGTCCTTGCTCAGCAAACCGAGCCTGGGCATTTCCAAGCACATTCGCCTTCTTCAACCCAACCATAAAACACAACCATTTCCAAATCCATATGTAAGCAAACAAAAGGAATGCAATCAATGTGACAAAGAAACAAAGAAAATGGGAGTCTCACTGGGAGTCGCGCTTGCTGCCTCAACTGTTCGTTCTCTTCCATTAATTGGGCTCCCTAGCATGTGATTCACATCAAGTAAGTTAACATATCAATGAAAGAGAAGGGAAGTATCCCCATCATGAATTCGCCACATGCAAAACAAAAGCAATAATATATGGACCTAAATAACTTGAATCTAATATGACACAGTTGCATTGCTCATTGAAAAGTAGGTGGTACTTTATAACTCAAAAAGCTATCATATTTTGGATATAATATTTTAAGTCCATATAAAATTTCTTAAATGGACATTTAAAATAAGAATTGTATTAGATGGACCTAAATGACCCAAGTCTTATGTGATACATTTTTTTAGTAATTGAAAAATAAGTTCATATAGAATTTCTTAAATGGTAATTCTTATATGTTGCCAACGAAAAAAATGAAATTATCTCCCCCATCCTTTTTTTTCCCCGTTTTTCCTCTTACAAAGGCTTATTTTTGTAGCTTCACAAAGCTCAAAATATATGCAACATGAATTGTGCACAACGCATGCATAACAATAGATGTTTTTGTTTCTGACCTTTCTTTCTAGGACACTTATCTCATTCATAATTTTTTCATGCTGAAAAAGAAAAGAAAAAAGTTAACTCAGTGTTAGTAATGTCGTAATGTGAGAGATAAATTTTAAAAAAAAATGATCAATCATTCACCAAATCAAGCAAGAAAAGTGAAGACCTTCATAACTATAACACGGTTCAATCCTCTTTCAACTAGTTGCTCTAGTCCTTTGAGCTCTTCCATACTCAGTTCTTTTAGCTCTTCTCCTCTTATTTGCCTGATATCATTGTGTTTACATTGAATGAAATAATATGCATTGAATCACAAATTACAAATAGCATTTCATAAAACTAAGAGAAAGAGGGGGGAGAGAGAGAGAGAGAGTCAGATCATGCCTCAGTTCATGAGTCTTCTCTGCAACTTCCTTGCTTAACATAGCATGGCTGCTATCCTCAAGCTAAGAAGGACAGCACAGAATTTCCATCATACATTTTATCCAAGTTTTCACATTTATATATAATCAATTCCAATGTACTTATAGCTGCAACAAGTTTGAACCATGAGTGTTTTTTTTTTTTTAAAGAAAATAACTGTCTCCTAAGAAAAATTCTCATGAAAATTGTCATGAGCTTATGCTTTTCTAGAAAATATTTGGCAATGTGAATCAGAAAATTTGTGTTTAAATATTCAGCCATGAAAACTATTATGGGATATTTTGTACAGTGAATAGCATTTCACTTCCCAAAAAAAAGACAAATGCCCATGTAATATTTCAAGAGCCATTAATAGGTCTTAGTATCTTTCAACCATTGGACGACCTTGTTTAGTATCAAATCATAAAAATAAATAAAAAAATTGTGGAGAAAAAAATTTACTAACAACAAACAACAGTCGAGAATTTCCCTTCCGATGGATAGCATATTTTTCAAAATTGGTGGACTTCTTGAGATTAAATTTTGAAACTAACATTATTATATGACGATGCACAGAAATGTGCACAATATAGAGAATCTGACCGAGAAATTCACCTGCAAATCAAGAGATGGTTGATCAAGTTGGTCATTTTTCTCGGCTGAACGATATAACCTATGCCTGTCAGTTATCTTCTGCATGCTATCACTCATAAAACAGAAAAGAAAGTCAGAAGGTAGCTATAATTTCTGTGATTTAACTTAATGATGCTTAGGCTATTTTTCTGAAGAAGTATGCATTTGAAGCGTAAGCAATGGTTGTAGATATATTTTAATTAAGTGTTGCAAGAAAAATTGAAAGATTTTACTACTTGATGGTCTACTTGTTGATCCACTTGATTACATTAATGTTCTCATTTGCCAAAATGCAGCAGTATGAAGAAGGACATCTCCAAATGATGTACTACCTTGACACAGGGGCAATAACCAATAGCTCTGCAGGGTAAGAGAGAGAGAGACTGAGAGACGTTTGATTTCATGAGTGAATGGTAAATTCTACATTGGGATAAGTTGGCAGACTGGAGTTCTGTGTAGTATATAGATATATCTGAACCAGTAACAGTTTAAACTTTTGGAAAGAAAATTATATTTAAACCATAAAGTCCTTAGATATCTCAACTGTCCACTATGTTATGGAGGTATCAATGCTGATGTACATGACAAGCCCATTGAAGAAATGAAGCACTGTGTGCTCTCATGTTCTTCTATAGATGAGTAGTTTAGTCTACGATGGAGATGAAGAGTATGGTGGATTAGCTCACATATAGAGGCAAATTAATTATGGGTTATTGAGTTGTAAATATATTTCTTATTCAGTGGTGCTTTTTTTTTTTTGGGGGGGGGGGGGGATGGCAACCAAAGGGAGGGTAGTGTGTGATCCCACCGTGTGACCCTTTTCAGGGCTAAGACACATGATCATGAGTGTGGCTCTAATTGTTAAAATTTTATTCTAATTGTATTTCCAAATTTATTATGATATTTTTCATATCCTTTTTTATATCCATTTTTTCCATTTCAACTGGAAGCTCTTTTTTAAAAAAAATAAAAAAAGATAAACTATTAAAATTAAGAGTTTATAAAGCAAGTTAGCAATAAATGAACTTGAACAATAAGATAAGTGGGACATAAAAAGGACACAAGGGAGAAACACAATTTTCGTTTTTGGACAAAACCTAACTTTAATCACACACATGCTAAACCCTAAAACTCAAAGGAAAGCGCAACTACGTACTAGATTAAACCTATCTTAGATCCAAAAAAAGGGTATTACATGAAACAACCTCAGCTAGTTCAAGAATTTTATAATCTAAACTAGTTACCGGTAGTATAAATCACTAGTACTTAACAAAAAAATTGCCACCAAAATCATTGAATCATTGGCATTTAATCGCTTATTACTTAAAATTAGAAATTCCACCATTGTGTTTCATGTTTCCCAAAATATTAGATATAGAGATATACCATTTATATGTTATTGAAATTAGTTTTAAATGTAGCAATATTATAATGAAGCAGAGAGGGAAACAAAATGAAAATGAAAATGTGAAACGACTGGTAATTGGAAATGAGTAGACATTTAGAAGGGTAAAATGAAAATGCCAAATATAAATAGAAATAGAAAGCAAAGTCAAAACAAAAGAGGGAAACAAAAAGTGTGAAACTATCTACGGGAGTAGTTTGGTTCCTTGGATTCATATGATAATTGGAAATTGTGATTCAGCTCTATAATTTGTAGTAGCTAAAAAGAATTATATGTGAATGAATGGCAAAATTTGTATCTTTATCGTCATCATAGAGAATGATTTGTATCTGCGGAAAAGAAGGAAAAAAAATCTCCATGCCCTAAATTTTGAATGCATAACTAAACATCAAACCTTAAGTGTTGAGAACAAATGACGCCTATAAAAAAAAGTTGATTAAAGAAAGAAAATTCGAATTTAATAAAGAAAGCAAGTTTCAATTAAAAGCGAGATAGCGAGTTATACTATAATTGAGATTTTTGTTTTTCTTTTGTCACCTGAGAGTATGAAGAGAACATTGCAAATCTACAAGAAATCCACATGATTGAAGCCAATAGGAAAAAGCAATCACTAAATCACTTTCATGATATAGACATGTTAACATTTATATTTGAGGATACTGCAAATTTAAGATTTTATGATTTGATCCAACCGAAATATATGAAAAGGAAAGAATTCATTGAAAATAAAATATACAAATGAAAAGAAAATAGTAAGTGAAAAAAAAGAAAATATTTTATGTACAAGAATTTTGGAAAGATATTTATGTGATATAGAAATTTGTTAACCATATAGATAGATATAAGAGATTATGTTATAGTTAACATGTGATTAATTGAAAATGTAATACCGAAAATTCGGTATTTGAAATATTCTGTAAAATATCTTAGTAATTATAAAAGAAAATCTTAAATTTTATTGATTTTCGATTTTGAGGTATTAAATTGGAATTTTGGATATATAAAATGCCGTGTTCGCGATTCGTAGTGAATCCCATCTCTACCTCACGAATCTCTCTCTCTTTGAATCGCTCTCTCTTACACTCTGTCTCTCTCTATCACCATCTCTCTGTCTCTCTTCGAATCGCTCTCTCTCACTCTCACTCGTCTCTCCCTCTGTTTCACCCTCCGTTTCCCCTCTCCCGCATGCGAATGGAGCTTCTCTTTCTCTCTCTCGCGTGTGACAGTAGAGCTCTTGCTCTCCCCCTCCTCTGCTCGCTCGCACAGTGCTCGCTATGAGCACCCCTTCTGCTAATGATCAAACCAGTGGCCATTGATCCTTTGATAGCCTTTGGTCAAGCCTGTATCCACCTCTCTGCATAGGTAAGGACTGGTTCCTAACCCTAGCTCTAGGGTTTTGAATTTCCTTAGTAAATAAGTTTAGATTACTAAACTTTACTTCAAATTGGAAGCTTTGCAGGTCTCGGGATGAACTGAGAAAGGCATTTAGACTATGCGAACTGCGAAAAAACCTTAGACGAGGGATTTCCAATCCCTTCAATATTCAAACTATTTTGTTGAATTTATGTTGAGAATACGTGTAGATATATTCTGAAAATATGTTAGATTCGAAGGAAATACATTTTTCTTGCAATTTTGTATGAAGTTATTTAGGTTAAATCTAGAATTTGATATAAATTAGACTGCGTAGCATGATAAAATATCTTAGATAGTAGTAAAGCTTTGTTTGGTTGATTTGTACAGCTTTCCTTGGAGTTTGAATTGAAATGAGCATGAATTAAATTAGGATTATATAAATTCAGGAGAAAATTGAAAAAAATTGAGGAATATGGGGAATTAAGTCATTGATAGGCCAAATAATCCTATATTGATGAAACGAGACTCTTGTGTAAATTAAAGTTATATTAAATAGGGAGATAATTTGAAAACCCTTTAATAGAGCCTTATTTGATGATTAATTGTGATGATTGGTCTAGGTTGACCTTTTGGAGACTCGAAAGGAGTCATTTTGGATTAATTGTGAAAATAGGGAGTGAATACCCTCCCTAGAGGTGAGTGGATGGTCCATTGTGTAGTAGATAAGCAAAATTGTTTTGAAATTCTTTTATAAAATGATTTTGAATGATTTATACATGTTTTATATGAAATTATTTGTGATTGTAGGATGTCTGAAATGGAAATTTGAATTACGAATGCATCCTATAAAATTATAAATGAATCTGTGCCATTTGCATTGGATACTTGATTTATAAATGCTTGTAGCATGAATTTGGAATTTGTTTGATGAAACATGGCACATTGATTGTAATTTGAATGATTGTGAAATGATAGTGCACGAGTGTAATGGCTAGTTATTCCCTCCACGGAGCGACCCGACGGGGTGACGTGGGTGGGGTTTTATTGCGAGAGAGGTAGACGCGGCCTCTTCTCTGCCACGTCAGACTATCCGGATTGCACCCCGGTAAGGTACAAGCCAACACCAAGGAAGGGGGTAGCATTTGAAATACTGAAATGAAAAACCCCTTGGCGGGCTTCCGTCTTGGTTCAGCCAAACTCAGGACGGAAGTGATTTCGATGGGACCCTTGTGATTTTCTGAAAGAATATTTGATGTGTATACATATTTTATAAATTATCTTGATTTACTGAAAATGTTTTAATGTATAAAGTGTTGTTTGAGATATACTTTGACTCTTCCACATTCACCCCTCATTTATCACACAATCATACCATTATACTCCACTCACTGAGCATTTATAATACTAACCCCTCTCTTTAACATTTTTCAGAAGAAGTTCAGGCCTGCGACAGAAATTGAAGCTTGGGAAGGTTTATTCCGCTGACTTGTGTAGGTACATAGTGATGCAACGCGACGGCTGTATGGGGAGATTCTGCCCTTGTACCGAGACAACGCGACGGCTGTTGCATGGTCGATCCGAGAATCGGGGCGTGACAGAAAATTATCAAGGAGCAGGCAAGTTATCTTATCCTTAAGATGCATGTAAGTCATCACTCATGCTAAAAACAGACAAACGGAATAAAATTAGGAAATGACCACATAATCTCGAACCGCCATAAAAAGTTATCAAGAAGTGCCATTTATCTTGTATAATTGTAGGGTTAGCTTTGGATTGGAGTGGAAGGTCTAGTTGGGTAAAAGATTTCATTATAATGATCATGAAAGTAGGCTTGTCGATCAAAACACAAAAAATAGTTTGGTACTTACTTGACATATATTATTTGTTATAGTAGGAGCAATTTTCCCAAGCATACGATAACACCTGAAATCAATATGTCCCTTCAGGGTTTCAATCTTGTGCACATATTTCGCTTTTGAGGATATACTCCTCTACATAGGGGAGGAAACAAAAATTGTCTTTAATACCCATGAAATGGTGTACTTAACTATGAATCATCATTTTAACATGATACCAAGTGACATGTTTGGTACCATGGAAAAATAAAAACTTGAACACCACACTACAATGATCACCAAAAATCTATCCTCTATTAGTTGGTGAACAAAGAATATGAAAAGAGCAAGTCGATTTTTATTCCTATGAGCAAGAAAAAGACTTTTGCTGGATAGAAGATGAGAGAGAACGCACAAAATACATTGGGATGGCACCTAAAGATCCACAGATTAGAAAATTATGAAGTGAAGACAGCCTCATAAAAGATGACAAGAAGCAACATAAAATGAATATAGCCACCCTAAAGACCCAGATGGTTGGGTTAATATGGATAGGCTACAAACTACACTATTTTCATTTCCATTCCAATAATACCAAAAAGAAGGAAAATATTTTATTGAACAAAACTATTCCATTAATAGACAAATAATTAAACACAACTATTAATTTGGCTTAGTGACTTGACAACAGCTCCATAGATACAGGGACCAAGAGATAGGCATTTCAATTGAAAGGACTCCATAGATAGGGGGATATTAGACGTGATTAGAAAAGGAAAAATTATCTCTGATCCAGAAACATACCTAGATTCTCAAGTTGAATAGTTTTTCTTCTATTCCGTTCATCAATGCCACACACTTTCTCTTCTACCTATAATATTAACAAGCACCACACTCCTCACACCTCAAGACCACTCAGAGAGTGCCTAGGTTGTCAAAACCTGAAGCTCCTAAAAAACTGAAACCTCTCTCTCTCTCTCTCTTCGAGGCCTCTGAGTGTGTAAATGAAGTTTGCTGTTAAAGATTGTGTAGCTCAAAACCCTCCAAGTGGGGTTTTGCAATTTGCATTGAAACGTCAATGAATGAACACCCATGTCTCTTGACCATTTTGAACTTCAAAAGCTTCTTTATGTTACCTTAAATTATGGACAAAACTCGAGATCCATAGAATATGTATCTCTCCCTCTCTCCCTCTCTCTCTCTCCCTCCCTCCCCTTCTCTCAGCCTAGATCGATGAAGCCACATATTGAACTAAGTATTAAACTACTAATGAACTATTGATTTAGGACCGCTTCTTTTGACTGTCAAGAAATGCAACATGAGATGCAGCACACTCACATACATACACACGCACACACACTGGATTAAAGTAGACATTTTTGGCAAGCTCGTAAAAAAAGAGTGAAGAGAGAGAGAGAAAGAGAGAGAGTGAGAGAGGGGAGGGAGGGAGGGAGAGAGAAACCTTGAGCTGGAATACTCATAAAGCCTGCCAGTAGCAGAGAAGACAATAAGAGCAATATCAGCATCACAAAGAGTAGAAAGCTCAACAGCCTTCTTGAAGAGCCCTCTCCTTCTCTTGGAAAAAGTCACTTGCCTTGCTGTTATATTGTCTATCTTCTTGATCTGAATCTTTTGCCTTGTCATTTCTTCAATATTCAGGAAAAAAAACACACATCATCAAGTTCTTAAATTCCACCAAAAGATCCAATTTTGAATATGGGTTTTACAACCAAAATGGTGAAGATCTAGTTAAAAACCAAACAACCCTTCACACCAAAAGCATCATATTCTCAAATTTGAAACAAATTGTGGGGAAAGAATAAAAGTATACATGGGTTTTGGAACCAAAGTAGTAAAATCTAGTTGAAAACCTAAAAACCCCTCACACATTAAAAATCAAACACTTTTAACTCCATAAATCGCCAAGAAAAAATCTAAATACAAAAATGGGTTTTGGATCTAAGTTGGTAAAAATCTAGAAAACAAATTTAAGAAAAAGCTTTTGAAGAGAAAAGATATAGTAGGAGAATATAACATCATACCTCGCAAATCGTTGAGCCTTGAATCTTGAGTCTTGAGAGAAAATATAGTAAAAAAAAGAAGTAAGTGCAAGAACAAATATGGAAAGAAATGAAAGAGGGGAGAGAAAAGAGAACTATGAAATGGTTGTGTTTCGGAGAGATTTAGAATAAAGCTTTAAAAAGTTAGGCAGCAACAGCAATCTTTTTTGCCAAATTGCGTGAGGAATCCAACACATATGAAAAGTAAGAGCATTTGACAGTATTGAAAGCAGTGAGAGAGGGAGAGAGAGAGAGATTGTGGTTGTGTGCGTGTTTGTTTATGTGGTTTTATGTTAGAAAATGAAAGGAGGTTTGTCCAGCTCATATTTTTTGAGATTGAAAATTTTTTGCCACAAGCGAAGGATAGTATGGGGATTGGCTTAGATTTCTCTGTCCAGTCCATCCTCAATTCAAATAGAAAAAGAAAAACAAAGGTCATCAATTGGCTTAAATATTATTTTGGATTCCTCTAATGGCCAAACATGGTCTCTGGCTCTCTGCACTTCCCAGCACCTGAAGATCAATAAAAATTGAAAAGAATAACAAGGATGCGAGTAAAGTGTTTTGGCCAGAGATGTGATATTATTTTTTATAATTTCCAATGATTTGTAAAATTTTTTTATATCATTTGTTGGTGGTATAATTTGTCTCTCATTTTTTTACCAATGCATAACGATATTCATTATGACTAAAAAGTTTTAAAAAATATTTCTAATTATAGTTTCAATTATTGATTCTTATAATCTATTTGTGTCCTTATCGAAAAGATATATATATATTTAAATTCATTGAGATCCAAATTGACATGATAAATAGTAGATTTTTATTTTTTTTGATACTATATTATATTTTTTTATACGTAAAAATAACGTGACAAGAATTAATTTATCAGTGCATTAAGTGTTTTTATTCACAGAGAGATTAATAACTATATTATTATTCTCACAAGAATAGAGATGTCTGTCTTTCTTACATTTTATGAATTTTGATCTTCTCGTGAGATGTAATATTTTCTGAAATATGATACGTAGAATATGAAATTTTTTAGGGTTAAGTCTCCATTCCTTTTGTCAAAAAATATATATATGTGATTTTTTTTTAAAATATTAATAATGTTATTATTTTTTTAATAAATAGTATTTCCTTTTCAACTGTGATTCGATATTTAAATTCTAAAAATGTGCAAGAGGCTTTTTTTTTTTTTTTTTCTTTTCCGGTGGCGCAAGAGAGTTTGCGTGTGTCACGAATGAGAGAGACAGATTCCTACTCGACAGAGCAAAAGAAATAGTACGAAGGAGAGTACTCCGAACATTTATAGCTAAGTATGGTGTTACGTACCAGTTTCACAGGATAAAAACGTGATGAAAGGGGTCTCAACACTTTCGGTAGTAATTTTCTTTTTTAATAATGGGTACGATATTTAAAAATTTAATTAATTTAATTTAATTAATTATAAATTTTAATACGATATTTAAAATTTTAATTAATTTGATTTAAATAATTATAAATTTTAATTTAAGAGTTATTTTTTTAAATATATATATTTTATTTTTAAAACTAAGATTTAAGATTTTATTTAAAAAAATTTAATATTATGTTATTAAATTTATAGAATATTAATATTTTTATTATATCCTTTTATTGGTACATATATTCAGTGTTAGATTATTTCGCAGTTCTATTTTAAAGTCTTTTAAATAAAAAAATTTTATATAATTTGAAATATTAATTTAATAATTTAGATTTAATTTAAGTTCAAATTATGTAATATAAATACAATATTAAGTATTTAAAAAAATGTTTCAAATTTTAAAACATTTTTAAATGGCTAATACTAACAGTTCGTTTGGATAGAAAAATTTAAAAAGAAAAAAAAAAGATTATAAAAGAAAATTAACAGAACATAACTCTAGGCTCAATTCGAAAGGGTCAGCGCCAACAAGACCCACACAAGAGGCCCACAAAGGACATCTATCAATCAATGAGCAAGTACGAATAACTATCCCCTATAACCATTTATCGAAGGGGTTTAGTCGTCCAGATCTCTCAAATGATAGGATCCCAGTCGTCCCGTCTAACGAACGAGATTTATCAAGCGAGAGTAATCTCCCCGATCAGGTACTCAATCATTGGTCCATCAAACAAACGAACCCCGAAAATATTTTATTTGCCAAACAACTGACCGATAGCCATCAGCTCTAACAATTCTAAAGAAAAGTCAAAACACCCTAACAATTTTGATTTCCCTCTTAAGAACGGTATTTTTATGATTTTTCAGTTAAGAAAAAGATCTCTCCAGAAAATAAAAGTTCACATACGATGAAGATCACGATTAATTTGAAATATCAAACTCCCGGATCTGCTCAATAAGAAAAGTAGGGTTCAAACACCCCAACGGCATACGACTCTCGCAGGTATAAGATACTCAAAAATCCTTCAATCTAGATATGCTCTCATAGCCTTTCACATTGGGCACTCTAATCATAGGAAACATCTCATTCTTTGAGCTCTCAGTCTGTTTTTTTTTTTACATTCAAAAACTGCTCTTTCTGACTTGAGTATCGGAGCCTCTCCCACCAGAGCATCCTCAGGCTATTTTTGTAAGTTTCGCATCCCATCAACCGCAACCGTTCAAATCAACAAGGAGCCGATATTTGTGGAGGCGTAACCCACCTCCAACAGATTGGCGCCGTCCGTGGGAACAAACTAAAGCAACTTCCATGAGTCTAACCAGAGTATCCTCAAGAGCCACCCCTACCATAGAAGGGCGCGTCCATATAACTACCGAATCTGTCCTCCATCCAGCACCCAATCACTCAATTCACGATTATACGTTTTCTCCCCAACCATCCCATCTGGAACAAATCTTACAACCTGTGGTTCAAGAACAGCCAGTTGTGGCCCCAGCGCCAAAACAGGCGAGCCAGCTCTAGATGGAAAAACTTGAGTCAAAACTAAAAAAAATGAGCAAACAACTGGAGTGACTCAGCTGAGCCCTTAAGCCGGACCTTCGAATATGAACGACCACCAAGGCAAGTACTTCTTGCGAATTATAATCTATCTGTGACCTCTCGTCATGACCTTAAGGATCTGAAGAAGCAAATCGAACAACTTGTAGTCGCCGAGCTTAAAAGGGCAGGTGTAAAGAATGAGGAAGATCCCCTCCACCCTTCAAGAGAATCACCCTTTGATTCGAAGATTTCTTTAGAACCAATGTCAAGAGACGTCCTTCTCCACCCTCCAGAGATCTGTCAGATACAGTGATGTACAAGCACTTCCCCACTACTCTTAAGGGCAATGTCCTGGTATGGTTTAACTCTCTCATGCAGTTCAGTATCAAGAGTTTTACCAAACTCCAAACAGTTCGAGACTCATTTTATAATCAGCTGAGGAGCCATGCGAAAGTCCACGTCCTTGCTATCGTTGCGGCAACGAGAAGACAGTTTCTGAGAGATTTCCTGGAGAGATTTAAGACAAAGATGTTAAAGATCCCCGCTTTGGACCATTTTATCGCATTAGCTGCTCTCTTAACGGGTTTACGCTCCTCCAACATGAAGGTGTCAATTACGAAGAAACCCCCTGCAACCATTCAAAAATTTTACTCCTGAGCCGAGAAATACATTACGACAGAAGAAGCAGAGACGTTTGATCGACGGAGAAATCATCCTAACAGAAAGGAACGTAGCCGATCGCCTCGTCAGCCTTCTCCAAAGAGGAGTAAACCAGGGACCCCCTAGTCCCATAGAGGAAGATCGCAAAAAAGATAAATCCAAGTACTGTCATTTCTATCGAGACTACGGTCACATGATCAATGAGTGCAAGAGGCTTAGGGACGAGTTGGAGTTTCTGGTTCGCAGTGGTAAACTACTGAGATTCATCAATATGGAAAGAAGGAATTTACCTTCCCCCGATGGACGTAATGTACCATGGGAGAATGAACCGCCTAACCGACCAGATCCTAGGTCGTCGCATGACGAATCAGGAGGGGTGATCCTCTAGATTCGCAGCGAATACATCTGGCATAAGCCCTATGTGTCCCACTAGCATTGGTCTGGCATGTGACTCAGAGTTTTCCACGCTCTTTCTTTAAGAAAGGTTTCGGCGCTCTCCCGTTACTTAGTGATTATTCCTGCGGTGGTTCGCGACACAAGATCCTCAGTGATTTATGAAGGAATCACCTCTTATCTAAAGTTTCCCATCATATGTTGGGTCTTAGACGTCCTGATCTCACCGATCGAATGTGTCATCAAAATGAAATGGAACTCCTTGAACGGATGGACACAATCCTAATATTTAAAGTTTTCCATCATACGTCAAGCCTTAGACGCCCTGATCTTACCAATCGAACATATTATCAAAATGGAATGTAACTCCCTGAATAGGTGGACACGGCCCTAACATCTAAAGTTTCCCATCGTACATCGGGTCTTAGACGCCCTACTCTTACCGATCGAACTTGTCATCAAAATGAAATGGAACTTTCCGAACGAGTGGACACGGCCCTAACATTTAAAGTTTCCCATTGAATGGCGGGGCTTAGATGCCCTGGTCTTATTGATCAAACGTGTCATCAAAATGGGATGGAGCTCTCTAAACGGGTGGACACGGCCCTAACATCTAAAGTTTCCTATCGTACGTCAGGCTTTAAAAGCTCTAGTCTTACCGAACAAACGTGTCATCAAAATAAGATGGAACTCCCCAAACATGTGGACATGACCATAACATTTAAAGTTTCCCATCGAACGTCGGGCCTTAAACGCCCTGATCTTACCGATCGAACGTGTTATCAAAATGGGATGGAGTTCCCTGAACAGGTGGACATGGCCTTAGCATCTAAAGTTTCTCATCGTACGTCGGGTCTTAAATGCTTTGCTCTTACCGATCAAACGTGTCATTAAAATGTGATGGAATTCCCCTAACGGGTGGGTACGGCCGTAACATCTAAAGTTTCTTATTGTACGACGAAACGAACGAGACCCCAAATGGGATGTAGCAATCTAAAAGCTTCCTTTGCGGAGGGTTATTACACTTCCATGGAGTATGGGATAAATGGTTCGACACACTCAATAGAGAAAATCTTTTCATTATCAGAACAATACAAGATTACCAAGGGATTGAAGGAACAATAGAGGTCACTGGGGTGGAGTCCTAATCCGCTATCACTCTGTCGATTGACCCCTCAAGAGGAGGTAGAGTCTCATATTGGCCAACTTGTTGGAGAATCTTCTCGGTGCACCTCAAACACTCGAGCAACCTATGTTGAGAAAGCTAGAGGTCAGCAGCATCTTTGGTAACAGATGCCTTGAGGGAAGCCATCACCTGCTCGGCATTTTGAAGGAATTTCGCTGGAAGATGAGCTAACATCTCGACGGCCACTAATCTCGCTTCTCGTACGCACGCCTCAGCTTCCAGCTATTCATAACGCTCTTAGGACAGAGTCAAGTCTAACTAAAGACATTCAATCTGCATGTCTTTCTCCTCTTCGGTGTCTTTTTCTTTGTTCTCCAGAGCGTCCATCAACACTATCACTTGGTTACTCAAATGGACAATTTGCCCATCATGCTCTTTCCTCCGTTACCTTTGGAGTTCGATCAAGGTTGCAATCTGGAAAAAAATACACTTGACAGTCAGAGTCATATAATAACGAATTTGGACAGAGCCAGGGTAAGGGGAATGCTTACGTAAGGCAAAGAGAGTGGATAGCTTTATCAATGTGATCCGGAGACATTGTTCGGAGCGCGAGGTTCTAGGGAAACTTGAACCATTCGGCCAGCTGTAGTGTTTCTTACAAATCAATAAAGTTATAGATCACTACTGATCCTTTTTCAAAATCATTCTTCTCTCCGTTGAGTGACTCAACCAAAATAGGAGGTGGAATACCAGCCTCATCCTTTACATCTTGCAGGAGACATTGGGATGCCTGAAAATACCGTTCGGGTTTTTTTCCCAAAACAGGAGCAGAAACATATGTCATTGGAGTCTTTTCCTGCTACTGTGGATCCAGAGCCAAAGCACTCCCTGTCGTCTCGAGGGTTTCCTCGTCTGGAACGTCCCCCTCCCTGTCTCTGAGGGGTGCACCAACAATCATCAAATGAGTGATCGATCGGCCCTCTCTCATCTCGACATGTTCTCCAGGAGACTCATGTTCTCCAGTTTCCACTTGCCCCTCCTTGCCAGCAAGCAGACCAGACGATCAAACCCTTGATCTTTCTGTTCGGCTACACTTCCCGCTTAGTGGAGACATCCTCAAGAAGGGAAGCATTTACAGAGAGTAGAGAATCAACCAACTCCTTCTTCTACTACTCCAGTAAGAGAGGCTTTGTGATTTGCCTCGCCTCGTCCACCAGCAAGCCAGACAACAGTAACATCTGATCCTCTATTAAAAAATCTACCCAAATGCTCCGATAAGTAGACTCACAATAGTGGCCGACAAACCACAAAAGACGAGAATGACGAAGGAGGTCCAATATCTTCATGTTCAAGAAGGGCACTTGGTTAGTATATGGAAGAATTGGAAGAAGATTCTTGTTCAGAAATCTCACGTAGAAAAACTTCTGCATCCAACACTTGTCCTGAGATTCACTATAAAAGAATTTCCAGTGAGACTCTGACGGGTTTGGAGTTTATACCAACCATGGGTAGAACCTTTGACACTATACCGCACCAAGGAAAAAAGGACCCCCAAAATCTGCAAGTCAAAGCGAATACGAAAAAACCCTAGCAAGGAAATTAGGGCAATCACAAAACACCAAGTGCTAGGGATAAACAGCGAAGGGTGGATATTCCAATATCTCAAGACCTCTGCCAGCAGACCCGTATATGGGATCCTCAAACCGTACTTCATGCACTACTTATACATTGGGACACAACCGTCAGGGGCATGATTTGCTCTATCCTCTTCACCAGGCAACACTAATTCGAAGTCGCTTCCGAGCGACATGTCTATCCGGACTTCCATCAGTTCGTCTTCAGTCATCGTACTCCGTATGCTGCTTACAACTCGCAACGAAGAAGAATCTTTCAACATTTTGTCTATAGAAAAAGTTCAAGAGAGCAGCAGGTAAGAATGCTAGGGTATGCGATCCCCTGATGAACCTGAATCCTTATAAAGTCTATAGAAAACGATTCTCAAAAATCAAAACGACAAAAGTCACACTAAAAAAATTTTGTGCCTTTTTCAATAGTCATAACTCTTGCTGTCTTTCCAGAGAAAAAGCACCATGAGTCAGGGGTAAATGACGAGACATAACCTTAAACCCAATTCGAAAGGGTCAACGCCAACAGAGCCCACATAGGAGGCCCACAAAGGACAGTTATCGATCGATGAGCGAGCACGAGTGACTATCCCCTATAGCTATCTACCGAAGGGTCTTAATCGTCCAGATTTCCCAAATAATAGGGTCTCAGTCGCCCCGCCTACTGAATGAGATTTATCAAGCTGGAGTAACCTCCTCGATCGGGTACTCCCGCCTACTGAATGAGATTTATCAAGTGGGAGTAACCTCCTCGATCGGGTACTCAATTATTGGTCCATCGAATGAATGAATCCCAAAAATCTTTCATTGGCCAAACAATCGACCGATAGCCAGCAGATTTAATAATTCTAAATGAAGGTCAAAACACCCTAACAGTTTTGATTTCTCGCTTAATAATGATATATTTAGGATCTTTCAGTTAAGAAAATGATCTATCAAAAAAATGAAAGTTTCCATACAATGAAGATCACGATCAATTCGGAATATCAAACTCCCGAGATTTATGGATCGGTTCAATAAAAAAAATAGGGTTGAAACACCCCAACGACATATGACTCTCACAGTTATAAGATACCCAAAAACCCTCCAAACCAGGTACGCTTTTCTATACCTTTCACATTGGACACTCTAATCACCGGAAACCTCTCCCTCTTTGAGCTCTGAGTCAGTTTCTTTTACATTCGAAAATCGCTCTTTCTGACTTGAATATTGGAATCTCCCCCACCGGAACATCCTCCGACGATTTTTGTAGGTTTCACATCCCGTTGACGATAACTGTTCGAGTCAACAATGAGTCAGTATCTGTGGAGTCGTAACCCACCTCTAACAAAAATTATGACCTTTTTTTTTTCTTTTGGGAGTTTAGATACGAGAGAAAAGGAATGATTTGGATATATTTGAAATCTCTCCAAATTTAAAATTTTTTTTCTCTCAAAAGTGGAAAAAAATAAAGATGTGAGAAAATATTAGAATTAAATATTTTTTTATATTCCAAAATGTTCTTTAAAATTGAAAATAAAACATTTTATTTCCAATGAATTACATCTCTTTCTTTTCTTTTATAAAACTCCCAAACAACATGCAGAGAAAATTATAACTTTTCTCTTTTTTTCTTTTCTCTCTTAAATAATCTTTTCTTTTCTCTACACAACTTCCAAATATATCGTGAAAGCTGAAATTACAAATTTATAATTATACAAGATAAAATAACAATTAAAATGCTTAGATATTTTAACAATAAATTTACAATTTTACTTCCTTTTTTTTGGGTTAAAACTATTACTTTGTTTTAAAATGGAAGAGGTGGAATATATCCAAAATATTTTTGTTTGGTGAGTTAAGATGAAATGATTTTTTTTTTTTTAAATATTGTAAGTTGAACGAGACATTCCAAATAAAATGAAATGAAATTGACAACTTTGGTCGTTGGAGGGGATGTTGTGTCATGCAAGTTTAAAAGGTGCAGATAAACTTTTTTTTTTTTGGAAAATCTACTTAAGAATCTGATGTAGTACTTAATAAGCTTATTTTGTAATAAATCAATACTATATTTGTTAAAATTATAAAAATTTTTAATATAAAAATTTTTCCTACATTTGCTAAATTTTATTGAAATATTGACTTATACTTACAAAATTTTTTAATAGATAAATTTACGTTATGGTTGCAAAATTTAATATTTTCAATAATGATTTTTACTTTAGTTATAAAATGTCATAAATATAATAAAAGGAAATATATATAAATTGAGCCTTACCGAAAGAAGTTAAGGGTATGTTTAGTTATGAAAAATAATGGTGTTTTCCAAAAAATATTTTTTAAAAAAATAAAATTGTGTTTAAATATTTCAATTTTTAATTTTTAGAAAATGAAAATTAAAAAATACGATTTTCTAATTTTTTAAAAAATAGAAAACAGATTTAGGGGTGTTTTTTATTGTTTTTCGTTATAAATAAACCCATATTTTTCAAAATTTTTCAAATTATTAGAGAAAATTAGAGAAAAAAAATACATATTTTTTGAATATATTTTCTAAATTTTCTATTTTTTTCTTTAGAGATAGAAAATATGAGAAAATTAGAGATGAAAAATTAGAAAACGTTTCCATAACTAGACGCACCCAAAGATTTCCTAAACAATCCCACAAATATCATATATTAATAAAAATTTTTGGCATAATTAATTTTAAAAAATTATGTAAATACTTCATTTTTTGTATTCTTTATTGTTCACTTCTCTTTATGGTTCAATTATTGGTCTTCATTAACAATGAAATCTTGCTATCTTCACAATAATCGACATCATTCCTCAGGACAGTTCAAGCAGTAGAGTCTCCTCACTTCTATCTTTCCTTTCTTGATTCGATTTTGTTTGATTGCATCTCTTTATACAAAAAAAAAAAAAACCAATAAACGACATGTAGTGTGCATGTGTTAGGTAACTTCTTTTAAAAGAGCATGTTCAAATTATAATAGTGATTCTGATTTATTAAATTTTTGTGTGGGAAAAGCCATCCATCCTAATTGTATATGTGACTCCGAATTTCTATGCTACCACACTCTACAAGTTGAGGGGCAGATATAAAACGGATAAAAAAATTAGGGACATCGCAATCCACCATTTGGAGGGAATTTTCTAAAGTTGGAAAACTATTGAGTTTGCTTTAAAAACTTGTGTAACCCTCAAATTTTTCTTGGGTCTTGACTAGGTTTTTTCTTCTCTTGCATAACTATACAAAATTCTCCACATTGTGCGACAATTTTATAATCATTTGTTCCTTAACCCTAGACTAGGTGCAGCCCTGGTCTCTATCTCTCTCTACTACTTTCTCTCTCCCTTCTCTCCCTTTCTCTTCCTCTCTCTCTCTCTCTTTCTCTCCCTCCCTTCGATTATGTTTTTATAGGTTAATTTTATCTGTTAGAAAACTCAAATACTTGAAACAAATACTTATCCTTAAACACACAAATTAAATAAGTTTTACATTTAGGGACTTTTGATATTTGTTTCTTGATTTACATCAAATTTAAATTTCGTTCCACTCGTGTCCTTAGCTTAAATGCTTAGCATCTTATAGTTTATGCACAAACATAGGGCAAATTTTTGTTATGGTCTATTGGGGAATTTGGAGGCAAATTTTTGTTATGCTTTGCATCTTATATGCGCTGGTCTTCTCCCCCTTCTCTTTTATTAAGCTAAATCTAGATGGTAGCTCTCTTGGTAAGCCGGGGAAAGGAGGATTTGGGGGGGGGGGGGACTTCAAAATCATCTAGGAAGTTAGTTGGCATGATTCTCTTGCTTTCTTTAGGATTGCTACCCATATGAATATGGAATTAAGAGCAATCCGTTTCGGGTTGTCTTATACTTGGGAGAAAAGATATCTGAATTTGGCTTTGTAATCTGATTATGTATTGCTCAAAACGGCAACCTCTTTGATTTTTTGTCACTGATATTGGAATTTCGCTTAATGAAAATTGGGGTATTGATTTAGTACGTTGATTAGAAACTTGTTTTATGTTCGCAACATCCTGTACTTGGGTAGAAATTTGATCTTATTAAATTGTATGGGTATGATGTTTTCCGCATTGTAATTTGGATATTTTCTTATGTATCATCTATAAATTCAACTATGCTTTTGTAACCAATATGGATCGTTATGGTAATTACCCAAAAGGGTAATTTTTTTCATATTAAATATTATTCCATGGATGATTGACATGATTTTTCTTAATATATATTCTATAATTTAATACATTTTATAATTTTATCTAATTTATCAAGTTTGATTATTTTTTCTTGACAAGTTTATATCAGTATTTTAATATGTAAACTTGATATTAAGGTAAAGATCTATTTTATTTCATACAAATAAAATTGGTTATATTTTTGTTAGGAAAAATTATAATTACCACAAATATCATATATATGTATAAAAATAAATCAAATGCATGTATACAGTAATTTAGATTATTTTACTACCCTGCCTATATTCACGATTATCATTTACCAGCACTCAATCAATTAATACCAACCAATCTTTACAAACTATTTAGGTTAATTATTTCTATAACCCACATATACTTTTAGTTAAACTTACATTAAATTTAGGCAAAAAGATACCTCTTAATAATATTTCAACCCCACATGTGCTCACGAGTGGCAAACCCTAAATAGGAGAGAGGTAATTTAAGTCTATTCTTTTTTATATATATAAATCATCATATTCGTTAATAACATTATTTTCGATTAAATCCTATTTGTGTTGAATTGAGCCATTAAGGAATAAAATTTTTTTAACGTCTATTTTTATTATACATGAGAGTCAAATTTGGTATCTTGTTTATGTATACCAGTAATATCTGATAATCATATTGATTTTGACTAAATTTGATTTAAATCGAATTGAAAT
Organism: Dillenia turbinata; assembly: GCA_037126225.1. NCBI lineage: Eukaryota > Viridiplantae > Streptophyta > Magnoliopsida > Dilleniales > Dilleniaceae > Dillenia > Dillenia turbinata. The sequence goes on along the minus strand of JBAMMX010000002.1, from coordinate 12,025,539 downwards.
TTAAAGAATAAAAATTTTGTGTATATTTTCACTATATTTAATTCATATTTCAGATCTTATTTAACAGATATAATTACCCAAGATGAACTCAAGTGATGTTTGTTTAAATCTACACTAAATTCACACGAAAACAACACAACTGACCCTAAAGATGATAGAGACAATGTTTTTAAAATTGAACCAGACCGATCGATTTAATCGAGAATCGTTTTATAGGGCGGTTCGATTTTTACTATTAAACCGGATGAAATCAAATCAGGTCAAAATCGTTTATAATAGATCAAAATCAATAAAATTAGTGCACCGTTCAAACAAGTCCAACCATAAATTAATGTAATTCAACCACAAATCATGACACTTTATTAGAAAAACTTATTTCTCATTTTTCTTTCATTTTTATTTATACACTTCTCTTTCCTTATTCTCTCTTTATCCATTCGATGTGAGATAAAAATACAATTTCTCTCTTTGTTCCCTGTAATCTATCTCCATTTGATGTGAGATAAAAATATTTTGACATTTGATTCAACAATTGGGCCGGATAGCATTAGGGTTTAAAAGTTTTTCAAAAATTATATCATTCAATTTATATTATACAAAAAATATCATACATATACTTATTTCAAGAAAAAAATTTCTTTTGTTTTTGTAAGTTATAATTTTGAAAATTTTTTATTTTTAATTTATTACTTACTAAATAAATTAATAGAAGTATACTTAATCTACATATGGTTTGTCTATATTTCATAAATATTGTATTATTTTTTTAATTACATGATTTAATTATTTTATTTTTACTTTTTAGTATATATTTTATGGGTGATTGTTGTAATTAATAAGGGTAATATTATTTTGTTTATTTAAATATATTTTTTTATAAAAATATATAAATTTTATATTATTTTAAAATATATAATATATAAATTATATATATATATATGATATTATAATAATATTATTTGGTTCGTAACGAGTCGACCGATTAATGGATCGGTCGAATCGTTTATCGATTCGGTCTTTGGAAACAGGGAGGGGGAGTTGCATTATCGTACGGAATGGCCGTGGTGGAGCCGTCAATCAAGACAACGACCGCAAAGAAATAATGAATGCAAACTGTACCCTCGTACCCGTCATGTCCCCCACTCTTCAATTCCTCTGCTTTTCTAAGTTTTTCCAAAACAAAAAAGACTAGATTTATTCATTCACATCCACACTTTCTTCTATGCAATCCCAATCCCATTCTTGCGTGGACGACGAGGCCAAACCCAGGGTTATTTTCTAAAATGGGGTTTTTTTTTAAAAAAAAAAATTCCTCAAATTGAATAATTTTTTCGAGAATTTCAAAATAAACCGCGATTCCCAATAACGATTTTACTTATTAAATTTTTTACAACCGTAAAAAAAAAAACAATTAAAAACGAGATTGGCGTGTAGTTTGGTTGGTTTTTTTTTATTAATTTTTTTTACTTTGAAATAAAAATATTATATTATTATATTATTATTATTATTAAAATATATAAATATTAATAAAAATTTTTTATTAACTTTATTTTTAATTTAAAAAAAATTAAAATTAATAAAAATTAAATATTAACAAATATTTTTAAAAATTATTAACAAATTAATTAAAAAAATTGTTAAAAGATTAATTAAAATTAAAAAATATTTAATTAAAAAACATATAATTAATAAAAAAATATCATTAATTTTTTAATTTAAAAAAACATAATTAATAAATTTTTATTAACCAAAAGTAAAAACGGTTTCAAGAGAAACGTGTTTTTGTTGTGAGAAAATTGACCACTAGTCCAAAGACTGTTGTCGGAATCTGAAAATTCAATCTGTCATTGTTTCGAAATAGTTTTAAGATATCAATTTTGGATTCTAATAACAGTCTTTGGACCGGTGGTCAATTTTCTCCCAGCAAAAACACGCATCTTTGGAAACCCTTTTTACTTTTGATTAATAAATATTTATTGATTATGGTTTTTTAAGTTAAAAAATTAATGATTTTTTTTATTAATTATATGTTTTTTAATTAAATATTTTTTAATTTTAAGTAAAATTTTAACAATTTTTTATTTTTAATTAATTAGTTAATAATTTTTAAAAATATTTGTTAATATTTAATTTTTATTAATTTTAATTTTTTTAAAAAATTAAAAATAAAGTTAATAATTTTTTTTATTAATATTTATATATTTTAATAATAATAATAATATAATAATATAATATTTTTATTTCAAAGTAAAAAAAAAAAAAAAAAAAACCAACCTAACTACGTTCCAATCTCTTTTTCAATTTTTTTTAAACAGTTGTAAAAAAAAAAAGTGAAATTGTGATTGGGAATCAAGACTTCACTAATTTTGAAATTTCTGAAAAATCATACTATTTGAAGAATTTTTTTTAAAAATAAAAAACCGAAAATAACCCGCCAAACCCATACTCTTCCCCTCTTTCCCTCTTTTAAAGTTGTGACTCGTTTCATTTTATTGCCTTTTGGGAGTGGAAGTTGAAAAAAAAAAAAAAAAGAATGGGCACCGGAATAGAACACTTTTTTTTTAATTATTTAAAAAAACTTTATCTCAAAACTTTACCCTTATATTTTACTTTAATTATTTTGACCACAAACTTAAAATTTTCTCCTCTCCAACCATTTTTTATTTCTAAATTTCAAAATCAAAATTTAATTAAATGATTTAATATTTTATTTCATTATACTAATTATCCATTGATCTTTAACATTCTTCTTTTAACTTGATCTAATCATGGATCGATATTTAAGTATTAAATAGAAAAGAAAAAAGGGATTATTCAATCCCTAGCTAAGAGAATAGAGAGCAAATTGTCACTTCATTTTGCCCTTTTCTCAATTTGCATTTCTCATGAAACAAATATTATTTATTTTCTTTATGTGCACAAGCCGAAGTGCCATAGATTTGCATATAATTTTTTTTTTCATAGTAAAGATTTCAGACAAAATATTTTAGCATATGACTAAGTTTCAATTTGCCCAAATTAAGACGATGGGCCTAATGCTACTGAAATTAATGTAGGTTAAAATTTTAAGGAATAAAAATAAGAACCAAAGTGTAAAAGTTTTGGCATAAAAATATTAGGAAGAAGATATTTTAATCTACGACTTGTGTCTTTCATTTTTTTAATAAATCATTGATATTCCGTAATTACGTTGAAGCGAAATAAATTTGATTTGACCTCATTTGTATTCTTAAGAAATAAATATCTCCATATATCTAATTTTATCATATCAAAGATTTAAATTTGGAACAATATTTAAGGGATATTAGTATCCAGATATTAAATTAATTAGACATTGTTTAACATTGTTCAAGTTGTGTCTATTTGAATACATCAACTATGCTTTCATTGGGTATTCATTTATATAGCATTCTGTTTGAAATTTCAATATTCATGGTCTTGATTTGTAAGTAGTGCCACAAGTAATATGCAAACGCTGCATTCTTAGGGTTTGAGACATTATTATTATTATTTTTTTTCCATTCTTTGAGTGCATCGGAGATTAAAACATTCTAAGTGATTTCTGTTTATTTCTATATCTCCATTTTTACTCTTGAGAGTAAAAGCTTTGGCATTTTCTCCTATGAAGTTACAAGCTAAACCATATGATATTATAAACTATAGCAGATGCTGTATCCACTTAAGATATGCAGTTGCATATCTTTATGGCCCGTTTGCATGATATTATAAAAGTTGGTGAAATTACATTCACTAAACCATAGCAAGGTAGATAATGTTCATAGTGGCATGTGAAAATGGTTGGAGAGGGGAAATACCAGCGTTTTCATTTTATAATAAAATATTAAGTTTTCATTGTAGATTATAATTATGGTTTGTTAGATTATCTAATCATTGTAGTTCTATTAATGTATTAACATGTACTCCGATATTTATTTATAAATTTCTTAATTTACAATGAGTGTTACAGGTGAATATTACACATATATACAATCAACTGTACAGACAAATAGTTCTCACCTCCAATCGACTGCATAGAAAGAAGTCATTAACACAAACATAGAAGAGAGAGAGAAAGAAAGAGCAGAGATACTCTTGAGTGAGAGAGAAGAGAAAGAAGAGAGATGGGAGAAAGAGCATAAAGAAGGCACAGGAGAGAGAAATAGAGCCTGTTGTGCTAGAAAGATAGGAGAGAGAAATAATTTGTCTCTTTTAAGTAGGATTGGAAATTGGGTTGGGCCGGCCCGAGATCGGCCCATTTTGAAGGGCCAAGCCTAGCTCATTTCGGGCTCGGATTGAGCTCAGGCCCATTTTCTAAACTCGTTTAAATTATGGGCCGAGTCTGGACACAAGCAGGCTCGGCCCGACTCCTCTCGTTTAAAATTAAGTATTTGATTTTGTTTTTGGGTTTTACAAATTCCCTCGCTCTCTCTCTCTCGTATCTCTCTCTCACCCTCCGAACCCTGCTTCTCTCTCTCACTCACTCCTCTCACCTAAACTCAAAGGTCGAAGCCCTCTTTCCTCTCTCCCTCACTCCTCACTCTTTGTCGCTCACCCCTCTCTCCTCTCGCTCACGACGAGGAAGAAATTGGCGAGTCTCAGGTCTCTCTTTCTCTTTTTCCTCTGCACAGTAGGGTCCACTTTCTCCTCTCTCTCATCCCAATTCCTCTCAGATTTCTTGCTCTAGAGTCTCGACACTACTCTATCTTCGACCGATCTCTCTCTCTCTCCTCCTTGTGCTCTCTCTCTCTCTCTCTTCCATGATTTATCGCATTTGGTATAGTCTCCGATCATCGTGCTCTTTAATCTTTAGGGTTTATTGCCCAATTGTTGTTTTTATTTGTAAGGTTTGATTTGGGTTTGATTTAGGTTTGATTTGAAGTTTGATTTCTTGCTCGATTGTTAGGGTTTGGGTTTTCTCTTGTTTGCTGTTGCTCGATTACTCGATTGCTGCTTGAAAGAGTCTAGAGGAAAAAGTCTGGGGGGAGGAATCGATCTCTATGAAATTTTTCTCTTGTTCGATTGCTCGATTTAGGGTTTGAGTTTGGGTTACTGCTCAATTTTTTTAGAAGAAATTTGGCTTATTGCTCAATTTCTTTTGCTCGATTTAGGGTTTGGGTTTTCTCTTGTTCACAAAAGTCTAAAGGAAAAAGTTTTTGAGATCTTCAATGAGTTTGCGGGGAGGAATTGATCTCTCAGGAATTTTTAATCAGGCTCGAGCCTGACTTGAAATGGACTCGAGGCCCTTTTAATTTTTCGAGCAAGCTCGAGTCTCAATTTTTTGAGCCTTCTTGAGCCAAGCTCGGGCTCGCACCTATAAAATTTTGAACGGGTCAAGCCTGAGTTTCGTAAAATCTGGCTCATAAAACTCGATTGACTGGCCTACTTTTAAGCTCAAATAGCAATCCTTAAGGGCCCATTCTCCTTAAAAATATTAATAATACTTTTTTCGTCCTTCAAAAATTTTCAAATCGTCTTATTATCGTGTCATAAGATATACTATTTTATTTTTTTTTTAAGAAAAAAGCAATTTTATACCTTGATGTTTTTTAATTTTTTTTTTAAAAATATCATATCTGTATTTAGTTGTAAAATATCTTTTGGTTCATGCATTTTGTGAATTGAATCAAAACCTTAAGGTAAAGAAATTTCCAATGAGAGATTTTCCTTCAAAGTCTTTTTACCAAGGTCTGGTCAAGACACTACTAGTCAAAGGAATTTAACACTGGTTGTAATAGTGTTCTTATAGTATTCCTACATTAGCTATGAAGAAAAATGATTGGCCATGAAGAAAAATGATTTTTGGCAAATTTCTCTACATTTTTTATTTGGCCATGAAGAAAAATGATTTTTGGCAAATTTCTCTACATTTTTTTTTTTTTGTGTGTGAGAGGGAAAGAAGAAGCATCAAAATTCAAAGCACTATACTGCTCAATTAGAGCATTCTTGGTGTATGATGGCTATTTCACAGTTGTTTTTCTTTTTCTTTTTTTCATCAATCGATATTCAAATTTTGTCCTATTACATCGGTCGAAATACCGTGAGATATATTAAAAAGTTAATTCTCTCAAATTTCATTTCTCTATTTCTATGGCTCAAACCTAAGAGCTAGAGTTAAGAGAATGCAATGCCATCTCACTACATCCATGGGAGTTAGGTACTCTTTCACAAATCTTAGGTAAAAATATTGCACAATAACTCTAAATTTGGGCAAGAAAATATTTAGCACTGCACAAACAAATATAAATATAATTTAGCAAATACATACCCTGTTAACTTCTTTTAGAGATCTAACAAAAAATATTTCTAAATAAAAAAGTATTAGTTTTTTACTTAAACACTGATATCTAGAATATCCAACTAATTTAATGCAAATATTGTGATGTCCAATTTAAAGATGAACTCTATTAGCACCTATTTTTTTCATTCTTAAGATTCGAATTTAAGATTTTGATTAAGAGAATTTAGTATTTGTCACTATATCCATAGAATATTGGTAATAAAACAGCACTATTGAACACATAGCAATATTCATGTCATTTGAAGACGAATTCAAAAAAAAAAAAAAAGTTCTTCATTGTCTTCTTCAAAAGTACATTCTCTCTCTTTATTTATCAAATTTTAGTACTTTTAAATAAAAATTATATAAAAGTAAAATAAAATAAATTTAAATAAAACCATTTAAACTTATGCAGTGTTAGAAAAATAGTCTTTTGATAAAAATCATCATCCATAATCCAAAATCTCATATTAAATCATAAAAAATTATTAGATTTATAAGCGAAAATGTATCTAAATTCATAATGACTAATTGTAACCAATGTTTGGTTGGTATAGCGGGAAGGGCGTTATGACCTCTTAACCAAGCGCTCAAATTTGAGTTTCCTTAGGAACGAAAAAAAACTATATTGGAAGAGCCCCCTACCAATTACTTGCTCTTTCTAAATAAAATATTGACAAAGTCTCCATTATTTGGTAACTATTTAACTATTCAGAGTTAGTATGAAAACCTGATGAAATAAATAAAACACTTTTATTATCAAATAAGCTCACATCAATGGCCCTTCTGGCCACCCAGCACAACTCACATAACATATAAACATAATTTAAAAAAAAAAAACTATATATAGGACTCTCTTTTACCATCAAGTATATATCTACACAAGAAACTTAACTTATACAGCCCAAAGAAAAATACAAAGGTTAGATGCCTTAAACAAAATAAATGGTTGAAAATGAGAAGGGATATAAATCTCTTGACTCAAAGGTTTTTACCTTGTGGTTCCCTCTCGTCTCCTTGATCAACTGAAAACAAGAATAACAAAGTTAGCATAAGTTGAATAAGTACACGAGAGACCAATAACAAGCAAACAGATGCAAAAATATCACTATCACCATAAAAATAGCATATACATGGAAGAGTGTATAAGAGATATACATTATCTCATGCATTCTCAAGAAAATAAATGCAATTACAACTCTGAATTCAATATCCTTTTCTATTTTTTATGTTCCAATTTAACTTAATAATTAAAGGAAAAAAATGTTGAACCAAACTAGTGCATGAGGCTCTAGAAGAGTAAGCCAAAATTTGGAATTGCTAAATGAAATCTAGATCCTTTTGGATTAGATACATCATACATTTCACTTTTTTCTAATTCTACCCTCATAAGGAGAAGTGATACATCCATAGTTCCTTAAATTTCATTTATAGGCTTCGCAAAGCTTTTGGAAATTTATATGCCAATTGTACTTCTCAAACTTTACCTGCAGGTTTTAAAAACTTTTGGAGGTATTTTTATATTATCACTTTCCCTTTATATTTCTTTATGACTCTTATAATATAATAACCATAAAAATCATAAATTATCACAAGTTTTACACATAAGTTGAAATCAAATATCACATTTATACATGTCATACAATTCATTGCGCACCAAAGAACTTGTTCAACAAATTTTTGGTGCAAGTGATTTCAAAAAAAATGTCATAACTCGAGCTACAATACTCAGATTAAAGTGATTTCAACTACTACCTAAAGATAATACATAGAACAATAACTTTCATATCCATAGCTAGGTTCAATTTCAATTACACAGAGATACCCAAATCAAACAAAATTACAGTCCAAAATTCACAATACAATTTGAGCAGTTTTAAAAAAATCAACATAACTTCTTCTACACATACCAGATTGAGATGATTCCAATGGTTATTTAAAGATAAGACATAAAGTTACAATTTTTATGTTCAAATCCCAACCTAATTCAGCTTAGAATGCAGCTTAAAATCGAAGTAAAATTCAGCACTAAAATAGGGCAGGAACAGGTACTTTTATGGAAAATATGCCACTTTAAAAAAATAATAAAAATTTAATTAACTATTTAATTCATATGTCATTTTAAAGATATGAAAGTTTAGTTTTATTAGAGGAAAACTTCACTCAATTTGCAGTTGTGCAGAAAATACTATAAGCCAAAAACTAAAACATGCTTAGATTGTCCAGTATGCAAAATTCCTAGTTTTTTATTCAAAAATATGATTCCTTTTCCCCTAATCCATTTCATCCTTGTTCTAGTATCATAACCAGATGTAAAACATGTCATACATGATTTTGAGGCATCAAGCAAATAAAACACAAGCATGATATATGCCTCAAATTTGTAGATTATTTCTTGAACTTCGTAGCTTTTTCTCTCCAAGCTTTCTTTGAGTTTTAATGCTGTTTCCTATGTTCTCTACTCCCTTTTGTACTTGCCAAAGATTAGGGATAGTTTGTACATGGGTGAAGGTTGCTTATTTCAATCTTTAATGACGATTTTTTTTTGAATTTGGGGTGAGTTTTTGAGATAGGAAAATGGAAGATAGGATTAGGGTTTATGGAATGAAGTAGGTGCTCTCTCTCTCTCTTTTCCACACATACTCTCTCTCTCCCTCTCTCTCTATAGGCCTCCCCCACTTAAGGATGCCTAGCTGATGTTTCAAGAAAGGAAGAGTGTGTGCTATGTGTTCTTTGTGGGTTTTATACCAAACCCTAATTTGGCTCTCTTGTTGGTTTATTTCAACCGTTCTCATTTGCTGATATGTTTTACTAGTCTATACCAATTTTAATATACTCGATCTATGATTAAAACTACAAACATGAGATTTAAAGCATGCATCGCGCATAAAAAAATCAACAACTTTTATCATAGTGCAATGCAAAGAAATTTAAATATGCTTAACAAACTAAAAAAACAAATGCAAATATATATACAAATGCATGTTTAAATGATTTCCCGAAATGGGATCTTACATACTTTCCCCCTTAAAGGATGTGGTCCTCTAAATCATTTTTCATGCTTAAAGAGATATGAGTACCACTCTTTCATTTCTGATTCTATCTCCCAAGATGTCTCCTCAAAAGTGTGGTGTCTCCACAAAACTTTTATTAATCTAATAGTCCTGTTTCTCAAGTTCTGCTCTTGAGAATCTAAAATCTAGATCGACTACTCAACATACATTAAATTTTCTACAATTTGGAGTGACTCATAGCTAATCACATGTGAAGGGTTATGAACATATTTCCTCAAGATGGAAACATGAAAGATAAGGCGAATTGCTTCAAATGCCGGAGGTAGGGCTAATTCATGAGCAAATAATTCAACTTTAGCTAAAATCTCAAAATCACTCACAAATCTAGGGCTGAGTTTTCTATTCTTCTTCCTAAATCTCATCACACATTTGATTGGAGAAACTTTAAGAAAAAATTTATCTCCTACCTCAAATTCCAACTCTAGCATAACCCTTTTGGTGGGATTAAGCTGCTCTAAGTTTTTCTCAAATGATTCAGACTTTTTTTATGATTTCTTGTAGATAAGTAGGCCCTGTTTTGGATTGAAATAGCTATTTTTCTCCCACTTTATCCCAACAAAGAGGAGTTTTATATTTTCTCCCATATAATACTTTAAATGGTGTCATGCCAATGTTGGAGTGATAGCTGTTGCTATAAACAAATTCCACTAACATCAAATATTTAGCCCAATTACCATAGAACTCTAAAACATAACCTCTCAACATATCCTATAGTGTCACGCCCCGAACCGAGAATCGTGATCAACCGCCTGTTGCCCTGGATGCCGGCTATATTTTTATAGAAAATTGGGTAGAACCTCCCCATAAATCGGAGGTCTCCCATGTACAAATAAATCTGTATACCTGTATAATTTAAAATCATCCCGTAAATTAAACAAATGGCCATCCCGGTCTCTCCAAAACCAACAAATCCCACAACCGACATCCAGAACAATGTAAGGCTAAATAAATTACCAGCAGTCCTAGCCACAGACCTCTACTGTCATGCCCAACTAGAGCATGAGTAGCCGCCACACCGAGCGAGTTTAAATTTATACAAATATATTACAAATTCCCAAGTTAACACTTTAAATATTTACAAATGCCTCAATGCAAGTGAAATATGAGAGTTTCGCAAACAAAAGTTCAAAAATTATACAGTCATCCCAAAATATGTATATGGTTAACTACGGACCTCAATATCAAGACCACGCAGGGTCGACATAAAGTACGAAATTCATATTTTCAATTAAAACTTAAATCTTACCGTCGTAAATACCAATCTACCAACAAGCTATCATACTTCTAGAGCCAAATGCGTCGTCCTAGTACCATAATCCTGTCTGGAGAGGGAAAGAGGAGGGGTGAGTACTCAGGGAAGAATACTCAGTGAGTGAGTGGGTCAATGTAATCGTCTAATATGAGGTGTGAAACTGAAGTGTCAAAGCATAAGTATACAAATCGTATTTCAAATCATCATGCTTTTCATTTCAACAATATATTATTAGCACGCATTATCAAATCAAATATGCATCCAAAGCACTGTTAATAAAATCATAGAGCTGCCAGCCGAAAGTGTCTTGACAGAAGTCTACCTCGACCTATGACAGGCGCACCGGGGGTGTCATATGCAAATTTATTTAAAGTGCTCTCTACCCCGGCATTGGCGACGGATCTCGTCCAGGTGCTAGACTTGGAAAGAGTATCCAAATCCTCCCCCTTTCGAGTTCAACCTGGCTAGTACCGTGTCGTAAATATAATCTCGACAACTCGTGGGATACCCCAGGCCTAGGCATATCCGGACGCCACCCAAACGCCTCTCACGGTGTCCTTCGTAGCTACGGAACAATACATATCAAAGCCCTTAAGGCCAAAATCAATATCATATCAAACATGTGCCGTAAATCAGGTTCACAAACCAAATGCAACATATATCATAAAATGGCACATTATATATTTCAACCACATGGATGCATATTTTCATAATTCAACCAATTTTTGGACACTCCATTGGTTCACAAAAAGTCAGTTCCAAAACCAATCAAAACATTTCAAGCACACGATAAATCATACTCATTTATCAAACTGTTGTAAAACAAGGTTTATATATTAAACGAAAACATTGAAATAAATCCCACTCACAGTATACGGGAGGGTTAATCACTCCCTACAATGCACAACAAGTGTCGAAACTGTGCTCCCCTCGATCGGTCTCCAAGCAAGTCACTCATCACATATGTCATGAATTGAAAAATTACTAAGTTAGTTAGCATTTTAACTAGCCCTATATCTAGGCCAAAACTAGGGCATGCTAAATACTCTCTTAAATACGCGCATTTCATCTTCCTTTTTCTCCATCACCAACAACAATTTCCATGTTCCATAGATTCATTCCTCATAGTATTATCACCAAGCATACATGCCTCTCATTCCAACCTTTGATTACACAAAATAGTTTGCATACAAACATATTTATTCTTTATCAAATTTTCTCCTTCAACATACAAATATAATACACATACATTGATCATACATATATATGCACATATTTCTCACATCTCGACCTCAATTATATCCATGCACATTCACCATTTCACCACAAAAATCCGCACACTTTCTACCATTTTTCTTGGCCTTTAAGGTGATTTTAGTACACAATAATATCCCATTATGCTCAACCAACAACACCATACTTTTCAGCCCATATACACTTGCATATACTCACAATTCAATCAAATGAAATCTTACTCGATCCTCGATTGACCTTTCCTAATACAAAATCATAATTATGTCATCAATTTCCATTTTCTCTAAGTTTTGTACAAATTTCAATTTTTCAATTCATAAATACACTCTAATTTCATCAATTGCATTTCATTTATAAATAAGTAACACATTGAAAGTTAAGTCTAATGCAATCCTAAAGATCATTCAAGATCAAAATAACCATAAAATAATAAATCTTCTCCCAAAATAGTAATTCTTTGAAAAATCATAAACTTTCCGATTCTCATCCAAATGTCTCAACCCATATATTATTTTCAACGTTTAAAAGTCTAGTTTCATAATACAGGGATTGTATTTGAATTACCTATATCCAAAACAACCTATAATGTAAAAGAATGCATCAACCCTTAAACTCCCACCCTAGATCCAAATACTTTCATGCATATTTCGAATTAAACTCTAGAGAAATCATTCAAATCAATTCAATTCGATTCTATTATCCTTTAACATGCTTCTTTAGTATCAGACAGTCTAGTTTCCTGAAAAATCTAGATAATACCCTAGAATTCACATACCAATTTTCAAGAAAAACACACTCTCCTCAACTTCCACCTATTACAAGACATATATAAGAATCTTATTCTAAATTCAACCTAATCTCATTCATCTATTGAAGGAACCAGAATTTTACCTCACCTAGGGTTTTCGCAGTTCAGACCTAGCTTCCATTCGTCATTCGACTCAGTCTGAAACCTGTAATGCATCCCAATTGAAGCAAATTTTAGCAATTAAACATAATTACCAAGGAAATTCGAAACGCTAGAGCTATAATCAAAACTCAGCCCTTACCTGCAGAGAATGGAGTTTGTAGGCAGCCTAGGGTTTTTGAGATCCTGATGCTGTCAGTTTGGGGCTCCTGTAAGATGGCAGAAGAAGCTGCTCGCAGGAGACCGCGCGAGCAGGGAGGAGGGTGAGCTCTTCGCGCGTGGGAGAGGGAGGAAGAATCGTACGTTCATGCTTGGAAGAAAGGGACTGAGAGATGATTGTGAGAGAGAGCGAGAGATGGAGAGATCGGGATAGGGAGAGAGAGAGACCGAGAGGCTGTGATAAAAGAGAGAGGTCGAGAGACTGTGAGGGAGAGATAGACAGAGAGATGGCGTGAGACTGAGAGGTGGTGACCTGCGGTTGTTCACGGTGGCCGCGGTGGTGTTGATGGTGGAGCTCAGCGGCGGAAGAGAGCGGCGGTGGTGCTCAACAGTGGAGGAGAAGGAGACGGAGAACGCGAAGAGATTCGCGAGGGAGTGAGAGACGAAGAGAGAGAGAGCGAATGAGGGAGAAACAGAGAGGGAGAAAGTGGCGGCGATCAGGGGTTGGCACGGCGGTGGGTGGTGTGCGGTGGCGGAGAGGGTGGCGGAGGGAGTGAGAGAGCCGCGGGAGAGAGGGAGTAGAGAGAGAGGGGCGGGAGAAAGAGGGATTAGGGCTTTTAGCCCTAATCCTTATTTGGGGCAAAAACACAGCGTTTTGCTGCGTTTTGCAACACCCCTCTTCTCTTTTTTTTATAATTATTTAAATGAGTAAATAATTAAATAAATAAATGAATAGGTGTGTGTATATATATGTATATATATTTTTATACTCACCCTACAAATCGGAAGTACGAACATTTTAAATATACCAAAAGTTCGATTTAAAAACCCCAAAATCGAAAATCAATATAATATATAAAAAAAATTCTCTGCTTATATAAACTGAGAAATATTTTATATATATTTCATAAACAGTACATTAGTACGGACACCGCAGTGTCGGTGTTACATGTAGAGTCTGTATAGTTCTTTCTGACTAACCATTTGTCTGATGATGATATGCTGTGGAGAAATTAAATTTAGTTCCCAACTTGTCTAAAAGTTTTGCCAGAATTGAGAAACAAATCTTGGATCTTTAACAGAAACAATGGATATTGGAATGTCATGGAATCTCACAATCTCATCAATATAGAGTTTATCTAATTTCTCTATAGAATAACTCACTGGAACTGGGAGAAAGTGAACTGATTTGGTGAGACGATCTACTATAATCCATATGGCATCATATCCCCTCATAGTTTTGGACAATTTTGAGATAAAATCCATAGTAATATGCTTCCATTTTCATTTAGGAATAAGGAGTGATTCAAATAGTCCACCAGGTCTCTGGTATTTATCTTTCACTTGTTGACATGTCAAACATTTACAAACAAATTCTGTAATATCTCTCTTTATACCAAACCACCAAAAAGATTGACACAAATCCCTATACATCTTGGTGGATCCCGGATGAATAGAAATGTTGAATTATGTGCTTCTTACAAAATCAATCTCCGTAACCCTTGAGTCTCTGAAACTACTAACTTGTCCTGAAATCTAACTACCTCATTTGATTTGTTGAATTCAGGCTTCCCCGTTTAAGAATATCTTCCTTGAGTTTAATCGTTATCTTATCAGTTTGCTGAGCTACCTTAACGCTATCAGATAGATCTAGTTAGACCATAAATTGAGCTAAGAGAGATCCATGGCTGGTAATCTCAGTATCAATCCTCAACTGCTCAAACTCAGCTATTATCTGATGTTCTTTTACTCGTAAAGCTTCCACTGGTACAGTGGATTTGCGACTGAGTGCATTTGTAACAACATTTGCTTAGCCGATTTGATATTAAATGGTAATATCATAGTCCTTTAATAATTCAAACCATTTGCATTGTCTCAAATTCAATTCTTTTTGGGTAAATAAGTACTTGATATTATGATAATTAGTAAATATTTCACAATGCTTACTATAAAAACAGTGTCTCTAAATCTTCAAAGCAAAAACAATATATGCAAACTCTAAATCATGTATAGGATAATTCTTTTCTTGAGGTTTTTATTGTCTAAAAGTATAGGCTATCACGTTCTATCCCTGCATCAATACACAACCTAAATTGATCCTGGATGCATCACTAAAGATCACATATCCATGTCCACTAATCGGTAATAATAATACTGGAACCGATACAAACCTATCCTTTAGAGTCTAAAAACTAGTCTCATATTGTTCATCCCATCTGAAAGGTGCATTTTTACGAGTCAATCTTATAAGTGGAGCAACTATTAAAGAGAAATTCTCAACAAAGCTATAATAATAACCCGCCAAACCCAGAAAAATATGCACCTCTATGACTGTAGTAGGTGTAAACCAATTAACAACAGTTTCAACCTTTTTCAGATATACAAAAAATTCTCTACTGGAGGCAATGTGAGCCAACAAAATTATTTCACTGATACAGAACTCACATTTATTTAATTTGGTATATAATTTCTTGGTTCTTAAAGTCTGTAAAGTAATACAGAGATGCTACTCATGTTGAGCTCTATCTTTAGAATAAACCAAAATATCATTAATAAATACCACAATGAATTCATCCAGATAGGGTCTGAAAATATGATTCATCAAATCCATAAAAACTATTGGGGCATTTGTTAATACAAATGGTATCACCAAAAACTCAAAGTGACTATAGCGAATTTGAAAAGCCGTTTTAGGTATATCTTCCTCTCAGACCTTAATCTGATGGTAACTCGATTTGAGATCCAGTTTAGAGAAAATAGTGCTATATAAAGATTCTCATAACTGGTACATGATGGCCTATTATTAGAGCTCTGACCTTGCTCATAATGTTTTTTCTATTCCTTTTTCTTCTTTATCCTTGAAACTTGAATCTCTGTCGGCCTTTTTCTTCACAACCTTTCTTGTCTGTCCTCGATAACCAATTCCAGAGCTTTAGCATTATTCACCAGATCCTTATAGGTAGTAAAAGGTTGGGTTACCAGATACCTCTAAAAGAAGAATCACAATCCTTTTTTGAACCACTTTACTCTCTTTTCATCTGTATCAACTAATTTTGGAGTATAAATTGACAATTTAGCAAAATGGTCCTCATACTAGCTAACAGTTTGACTACCTTGTCTTAAATTCAGAAATTCAGACTTCTTTTGATCTATAATAAAAGTAGGTACACACCTCTCATGGAAGATCTGAGTAAAATCACCCCAACAAATACAATGAAGGTCATTCCCATATCGAAGTCTCAACTCTGAAGTCCATTGATCATAGGTAGCTTCTTTCAGATAATGAGTGGCAAGTCTGACCTTGTATATTTTTTGTAACCATAAACTTAGGAAGGAGCCTCTATATCTCAACAATCCAGGTCTCTACAACCTGAGGATCATTACTCTCCAAAAAAATCATTGACTCTATTTTTCTAAACTCAATCATTAGTTTCTGGAACCGACAATCCTCTTGAGACACACATATGTTCTCTCTATCTCCATGTCCCTCTGTGTACTTTGATCTCTACTTGATCTAGCTTGATTCAACTTAAAACCAACTGATACAGTTGAAGTTGTTGAAACGAACATAGCTGAGGAAGTTGTGGCGACTTGAGGGGTTAGAGGGACAACTGCAGTCTCACTTTGTGTCATTGATTGAGATAGTCTTTCAGTTAATCTATGTATATCTCCTGTTACACCCTGCTCCTTTTGTTGAACACATAATAACCATTGCATTACTTTGAAACACGTGTGAACCCTACTCTGTGTCTCAAGATACCGCAAGACATTTTGATATCCAAATCATTTCATAAAAAGAAACTTAAATCATTTATGGGCCATCTTGGTTATCTACACAATTTCCAAGCATTTGCATAAATTCACAAACTCAAAATATACTTCAAAATTTACAATATAATTCAAATGTCCCAATGAAAGCAATAAGTTTTGCAAAAAAAATTTTTAAAGCAAGTAAATAAAGTTCTCTATCATAAAAGTATGGTTTTTTCCAGTACCTACCTAAATAAATAAAGCAAGTATATATCAAATCCAAACCTAATGAGAAAAACAAAAATTTGTCTTCCATGGTTCATATAACTTAGTTCCTAAAAATAATAATTCACATATCAGTACCTATCGATGATCACCAAAAGATTTCTTCCAGTTGGTACTAGTCCAAGTTTATGCTTCCAATCTAAGCTTGCTCTAAAAAATTGAGAGAGGGGAGTGGGTATTAAAAATACTCAGTGAATGGAGTGTAATGACATGTTGAACATGAATAAGAGGTGAAAGTAGTTATACCAAACAAGTGACCAATATACATTTTAATGTGATAAATAAAACCATCTGCATAGAATAAGTTTAGAACAATCTACCATGACTCATACATTATTTATCAACAATAAATTTTTATTTTTTCTTTCCAAATTTTCTTTGGGGTTTGCCCAAAATCGCTATTCTACCAATGGCAGTTGGTAGAATCCGTTAAAGGGTTTTCTATAATTTTCATGAGATAATCCCCTATATTTGGCATTGGTTTGGATTTTTTGTGAGGTGCCACCACGTCATCATAGCCGACTTGAGTGGCTCTCCAATTCGCCTCTTCCAAGCCTCTAATTTAAATCAAATTAGTCTTAATCACACCGTCCTAATAGCCTAGTCCATGGAAGATTTAGACTGTAGTCTTTTTCCCAGTACCATGTTACTAGAAATTCATTTCATCATTCAAATTTATGTCCTTTTACAAAAAAGAGCAATTTCTACGATTCACAATCAAGGTTCTATTGTAACATGATGCAATAATTCAATGATCAAGCAAAAGAGTCATGAATTTATCAACATTTTATTCGGCCCACACCACAATCACAAAGTATGTCAAATCCATTTCATATTCATTTTAAAATTCAATTTACAAATTATATTTAAAATCATTTTATCATTCATATTCAACAATAGCCATCCACTCACTTCTTTCGAGGGTACTCACTTCCAATTCTATAATCAAATCCAATTTAATCCCTTCTCAAATTTCAATTGATTATCGTAAATCAATAATCACAAAATCAATATTAAATCATGTTTATTTTTAGAGTTTATGAGTTTTTCTCAATTTAGCACAAACCCTAAATTCTCCCATCTAAAAATTTACGTTTTAATTCCACCATTTATATGTCATTTATATTTATATATAATTTCCATGCACAATTTTTCATAAATTTCCCCATTCACAAACCCTAATTCCATAACCCCAATTTAAATCCCACAAATCATAACAATAAATTTCATTCCAGTAATGAAGAACTTAAACCCAATTTTAAAAGTAAGAAATTACCTCAATTTTGTGATTAGATTAAATCTTGAACATTAGGTTTTAAAAACCCTAGCTTTTCCCTTTTCTTAGAGCAAACCCAAATTTTTGCGTGCAAATCTACCTTTACTCTAGGGTTTGATTGGAGATTTAGAAGCTTGATAGTGTGGGCTTAGTAAAAGTGTGAGTGATTTTTTTGAGTGAGAGATTGAAAGGAAGAGAAAAGCAAGAGAGAGATGAGAATCAAGAGAGAGGGTTGTGTGAGAGAGAAGAGAGGTCAATGGGTTTGAGAGAGAAATGAGACCGAAGGCTAATTTGATCCTATTTAATATAAAATGTGAAATTCCCTTCTTATCCCTCCTAAATGCTAAGTTTCAAACAATTTTAAATGCCCTTTTTCATCATTTCAAATCTTTTCCATGCTCAAAAGTTGATTTGCAAATATTACAAGTCGACTTATGTGTCTCAAGCATTTGAAGACCAAGTCGACCTGCTCGGGGAGTAAGTCGACCTGAAAGTTCAGAAATCCAAACCCTCAAGTTGACCCAAAGATTGGACAAGTCGACTTGTGGATGCAATGCCTTAGAAACTTGTGTGTTACACTAACCAAGTCGACCTACCCACTTGCACAAGGTGACCTGTGAAGCCCAAGCTTCAGAAGCTTACTCTGCAAACTTACCTGGTCATCTTGTAGGCTGTGCAAGTTGACCTGTTAAGACCAAGGTTCAGAAACTTGGTTTGCAAACAAGTCGAGGTGACTTGCTAGTGACACAAGTTAACCCATACCACAATCATAAGCCTATGAGTCGTCATGAGCACTTCACAAGTGGACTTGTCTTCACATTCCATAGGCATGAGGCAATCGAATAAGGCATAAGGCAACTTATCCCTTTGCATTTCATACCCACAAGCCAACCCACAAAACCCCACTTGCCTATCACAAACTCCATAACTATAAACCAACCCAACCAACCACAAGTCCACTTGTCTCTTATAAACTCCATAACTATAAACCAACCCAACCAACCACAAGACTACTTGTCAAGCCTTAAATCTCGTGGTCACTTGCATGTAAGGGGATTTGAACCCAAGAACTCCTATTTCCTAAAAAGTTTTGCACCACCAAACCATTTAAACACTTTGATAATTATATGGGATAATAAATTAAAATCCAATTACAAATCTTTCCAAAATTACATGAAAGAACAAAATTGAAAATTCAAACACTAAATTTTCGGTGTTATAATACTTAACCTCATAAAAATAAAATTTCATTCTTGAAATTTAAACATAACATCATACACCGAATAAATGAGGATACTGTCTCCGCATGGTATCCACAGATTCCCAAGTCTTTTCTTTAACCTGATCGCTCTTCTATTTGACTTTAACAATAGGAATTTGTTTGTTCCGCAACCCCTTGACTTGTCGATCAAGAATGGCTATGGGTTGAACTTTAAAATTCAAGTCTTCTCTTAGTTCAATTGATGGAGTTTCTAACACATGCAAAGAATCTGGTAAATACTTATTCAACATTGAGATGTAGAATACATCGTGGATTTTCTCTAAATTCAAGGGCAATTTTAGCCGATATGTCACTTCTCCTATCCTCTCAAGGATTTCGAGAGGGCTAATATATCGAGAGTTCAATTTTCCCCATTTCCAAAACCGGATTACACTTTTTCAGGGTGATATCTTCAAGAAAATCATGTCTCCAACCTCAAATTCTAAATGACTTCTCTTTTTGTTGGTGTAACTCTTTTGTCTATCTTCAGCCGCCTTCATCTTTACCCGAATCACCTTCACCTTTTCCTTAGCTGCTTCTATCAACTCCACATTCAATCCCCTACTCTCCAACCTTGTCCCAACACAAGGGTGTTCGACACTTTCTTCCGTATAATATCTCATAGGGTGGCATTTCATTACTCGCCTGATAACTATTATTATAGGCAAATTCGATCAATGGAAGGTGTCTATCACAATTTCCCTGGAGGTCCATAACGCATGCTCTTAGCATGTCATCTAAGGTCTGAGTTATACACTTCGATAGTCCATCAGTCTGAGGATGAAAAACAGTACTGA
This sequence comes from Dillenia turbinata, assembly GCA_037126225.1. Taxonomy (NCBI): domain Eukaryota; kingdom Viridiplantae; phylum Streptophyta; class Magnoliopsida; order Dilleniales; family Dilleniaceae; genus Dillenia; species Dillenia turbinata. The sequence continues at coordinate 12,005,247 of JBAMMX010000002.1, read as the reverse complement.
ACTTCAACTTAGTCCCTAAGGACTTTTGTAGCTTTGGCTAAAATCACTCAACATAATAAACAATAGACACCAGAACTCCATGAAACTTCATGATCTCATCAATATATAGTTTGGCCAATCTCTCTAAAGAGTAGATGTTCTGAATTAAGAGAAAGTGTGCTGATTTGGTGAGTCGGTCTACTATCACCCAAATAGTATCATGACGGCTCGGAGTACGTGGCAATCCCACCACAAAATCTTTGGTGATATGCTTCTATTCCATTCAGGTATAGGCACTGGTTGTAGTGTTCCGCCTGGCTTCTGATATTCGGCTTTAATTTGTTAGCACACAAGGCATCTAGTCACAAATTCCGCTATCTCTCACTTCATGCCGACCACCAATACTTTTCCTTAGTGGTTCGATACATCTTATTGTTTCTAGGACGCATTGCATATGCCGAAGAGTGTGTATCTTCAAGTATGGCTCTCCAAACCTCATAATTTTTGGGAACACAAATCTATTTCCCATATACCACATGCCATCCTCCCGGATATGGAAGTCACCACCTTTACCCTTTTGGAATTTTTCCACTACACTTTTTAGCTCCTCATCAGTTGCTTGGGGCTCTTTAATACGGTCCACTGAGGTCTGTTGCACCTCAAATCTGGCCAAAAGTGTACCATGCTCATCATTAGCCAACTTGATTCCAAGTGTATGAAGTCCTATTAGGTATGAAAGATAAGAACTCCCATTAGATATCGAAGAAAAAGATTTGTAGCCTTAGGCATCCGCGACTACGTTCGTTTTGCTTGGGTGATAGTCAATCACTAGGTCATACTCTTTAATCAACTCCAACTATCTCCATTGCCTCAAATTGAGCTCCTCTTGAGTGAGCAAGTAATTGCGATTTTTGTGGTCGGTGAAGATTCTGTATGTGGCTCCATATAAGTAATGCCGTCAAATTTTCAAGATGAAAACAATAGTAGCTAGCTCTAGATCATGAGTGAGATAGTTCAATTCGTACTTTTTCAGTTATCAAAAAGTATAGGCGATCACTCTATCACCTTACATTAAAACACATCCCAACTCCTACTTGTTGGCATCACTATAAACCATATAATGGCCACCATTAGCAGGAAAAACAAGTATTGGAGCGGACGTGAGTTTATTCTTGAGTTCTTGAAAACTCTGCTCACACTTATCACTCCACTCAAATTTAACTCTCTTCTGAGTCAGATGGGACAAGGGAGCTGCAATCTTGGAGAATCTCTCTATAAATCTACGATAAAATTCCTCCAATTCGAGAAAACTGCTCACCTTGGTGACATTCTTGGGTTGCTCCCATTTCAAGATTGCCTTTAGTTTCTTTGAGTCTACAAATATCCCATTTCTGGATATGATGTACCCTAAGATGCCAATCTCCCTTAACCAAAACCCACACTTAGAGAACTTGGCGTATAGCTGTTTCTCTCGGAGAGTTTATAATTCCATTCGAAGATGTTTTCAGTATTCCTCATCATTTTTGGAATACAACAAGATGTCATCAATGAAGACTATGACAAATTTATCGATGTAGGAATGGAAGACTTGGTTTATGAGGCCCATGAAAGCTGCAAAAGCATTTGTCAATCGAAGGGCATCACTAGAAACTCGTAGTACCCATACCGCAACCTAAATGCAGTTTTGAGGACATCATCATCCTTTATCCTTAATTGGTGATAGCCCAACCTCAAATCAATTTTTGAAAAAATACTAGCCTATTGGAGTTGATCGAACAAGTCATCAATTCTCGACAGAGGGTATTTATTATTAATGATCACCTTATTTAGTTGCTGGTAGTTGACACATAACCAGAGGTGCCATCTTTCTTCTTTATGAGTAAAACCGGAGCGCCCCAGGATGAGGTACTCAGTAGGATAAACCCCTTATCCAATAACTGCTGAAGTTGGACTTTCAATTCTTTCAACTCCTTGAGTGTCATCCGATATGGAGGGATTGAAATAGGTGCAGTTCCGAAAGCCAAGTCGATAGCGAAGTCTCCCAAATCGAAGGTAAGCCAGGCAACAAAGGTAAACCAGACAATTCATCCGGGAAGACATCTGGGAACTCATTTATCAATAGAACATTCATCAATTTCGGACTTCCTATTGTGGTGTCGATGATGTGGGCTAGGTAAGCCTCACAACCCTTGTGTATTAATCTCCATACCTCCATGTCAAGATCACATAGCTTAGTAGGACCCATCGTTCATTAGTGAATACAAGTAGAGGATATCCTGATATATAAAACTCCATCTCCTTAGTGAAGCAATTCACTGAAATTCGGTGAAGGTGTAACCAATCCATATCTAGTATGGCATCAAAGTCTCTCATTTCCAACAGAATCAAATCCACTTCAAAGGTCTCACCCCATGCGACTATTTCACATGTCTTGTACACAGTATCCCTATTCAACCATTCCCCCAAAGGAGTTATAATAAGCAACTCCTGGTAAAAGGGCTATTCGCATGTTTAGCAAACTCTATGCTCACAAAAGAATTATTTGACCCCGTATCAGTTAAAACACAGTAATCAACATCAAAAATTTTAATCATACCTATGAACAGAAACCATTAAACATTTATAGTTAGCTATTTGAAGCTTTTAAAACCTAGAAAAATCAGTTAAAAGGGAATCTAGTATGAGCATATCGTCCTGTAGGGTTAGAAAATTGACCTAGTCATTAGCCAAATTGACTTGAGAAGTCGAGGTCATAGAGATTAAAGTCTGTGATTCAAGAAAATTGACCTATGCAAACACAGGTAGACCTATACTCACATATAGATATAAACAAGTTGACTCACATACCTATATACAAAGAAAAATAATTAAACTTCAATTTAACCAAACTCAACCAAAATTTATAGTCCTCAATGGCGCCATAACCATTTTAAAACATCAAACTCATTTCAAATCACTTCAGTATCATGTAATATCTCCGATATGCTTCCAATTCAGAATCATGCATTAATGTCCACATAATGTTCGTATTCAAATTTTAATTTTACCTGTGACTATGTCCGGATTATTTTGTGCATCCTCATTGGTCATTGCATATATCATCGTTTTAGTCCTCGCTTGCGGACACGAGATTGGAGCAGCCATTGTGTTGCTCCTAGTCTTTGTCTGTGGTGTGACATTAAGAGATGGAGTAAAGATATTAGTTTGGCCGCCCATGGATCCACTAGGGCAATCTCGACTTGTTTGGCTTCCTCGTCCCAACTTTGGACAAGTGTTGTGGAAATGACCATCCTTTCTACATTGATAACACTTTTTGAGATCATGACAAAACCCCAAATGGTACTTCTCGCAGTGCTTACACTGCTCTTTCTTTTTTCTTGCCGATTTACTTCTAGAGGTGGCACTAGATGCGAGGGTACCATGATGGGACGTTCGTTGGCCTTGAGGAGTGCCAACAGGTCCAGAAATCAAGATTCTACCGTAGGAGCGTATACTCCTACTTTGCTTTGAACCTTGGCCCAATATAGGTTCGGACCTCCTCTTCTTCTTCTTCTTCTTCTGTCCCTCTCTTATTCTTCCCCTTTCCTCAACCAGTTTCTCGGCCCTTAATGCCAATTCCAAAACATCTTCGTAGGTGTGGTGAAGTCACAGACATCTTCTCCTAGATGGACAAGTTTAAGCCTTCCTCAAATTTGAAATGCAAATACTCCTCAGAAGTTACCAACTTCGAGACGAATGAGGACAATCTCTTCAAATCTCGGTAAAACCGAGTCTAGTATTTTTTATCGAATTCCCTAAAGAATTCATTCCAAGAAATGGGTGCCGTGGACCTTTCCTTAAGATTATTCCACCAAACTTGGGCATCTTCATCCAAAAATTTTATGGCCACCATAAGCTTCAACTTATCGTCAAGTCTCATGTCAGCCACGGTCTTCCAAACCCGATTTATCCAATTCTTTGCTAGCATCACATCACTAGTTCCCATAAAGGTAACACATCCTAGTTATCGGGCTTCTTTGATCAATTTGGATAACTTGATGTTAGACGGTTAATAAGAGTGGCCATTGAAGTAGGAGGAGCAATTAGTGCTATCGGAGAGGTAGGTAGAATGATTGGACTCAGTGGAGGAGGTAATCACGCTTGAGGAGGGGTTTGAATATGAGCGCCATAAGTATTCTATGACTCAGTCCATTACTGAAGTGCATCGTGTGGTGGTGGAGGAATCCCGGTAGAAGGAGCTAGGTAAGTGCTGATAGTAGCCGAAGGGGAAGAGGGAGCACGTAAGGACGATCAATCCTCATACTCAGAAGGAGAAATCTCATTTACATTCCTTAATCTTCGTCTAGGAGGCATAGTTCCTATAAAAAGAGAGGTACAATCCTTAACTCTCTAAATTAAATTTGTTGGACTAGGTATTTAATCTCCTAAAAATAAAACGAGTCATAATCCTTAAGATCCATGGAAGGTTTTTGAATATCCATTGAAAAATCCTTTAAACTTCGAAAGTTCAAAAAGAAAAATGTTTTAAAACTTTTGGAAAACTCTTGGGACATCTGAAAATATTTCAAATATTTAAAATGTTTAAAATCGTGAGTTAAAATCTGATACCAATAAAATTGTCACACCCTGACTTTTCCGTCGAACACGTAAAACTGTCGTATTACCCTGAAATACGTGTGAACCCCACTCTGTATCCTAAGGTACCGCAAGACATTTTGATATTCAAATCATTTCATAAAAAGAAACTTAAATCATTCATAAACTATCCTGGCCATCTACACAATTCCCAAGCATTTACATAAATTCACAAACTCAAAATATATTTCAAAATTCACAATATAATCCAAATATCTCAATAAAAGCAATAAGTTTTGCAATAGAATTTTTTAAATCATGCAAATAAAGTTCTCCATCATAAAGATATGGATTTTTCGAATACTTGCCTAAAAAAATAAAGCAAGTCTTTATCAAATCCAAACCTAACAAAAAATACAAAAATTTTCTTTCAATTGTTCATATAACTTAGTTTCCAAAAATAATAATTCACATATCTAGTACCTATCAAAGATCACCAAAAGATTTCTTCCAGTTGGCACTAGTCCAAGTTTATGCTTCCAATCTAAGCTTCCTTTGAAAAATTGAGAGAGATGAGTAAGTATTAAAAATATTTAGTGAATAGAGTGTTATAACATGTTAAACATGCATGAGGGGTGAGGGTCATTGTGCCAGACAAGTAACCAATATACATTTCAATGTGATTAATACAACCATTTACACAAAATAAGTTCAGAACAATCTACCATGACTCATATGTTATTTATCAACAACAAATTTTCATTTTTCCTTTCCAAATTTTCTTTGGGGTTGCCCAAAACTACTATTCTACCATTGGCCATTGGTATAATTTGTCAAGAGATGTTCTATAATTTTTATAAAATAATCCCTTATCCTTGGCGTTGGTTTAAAGTTTTCATGGGATGTCACCACGTTATCAAGGCCGACTTGAGTGGCTCTCCAACCTGCATCCTTCAAGTCTCTAATTGAAATCAAATCAGCCTTAATCACACCATCCCGATAGCCGGGTCCGTGAAAGACTTAAGACTCTAGTCTTTTTCCCGGCATCATGTTACAAAAAATTCATTTCATCTTTTCAATTTATGTCCTTTCACAAGAAAGAGCAATTTCCACAATTCATAATCAAGTTTCTATTGTAACATGATGCAACAATTCAATGATCAAGCAAAAGAGTTATGGATTTATCAACATTTTATTTAGAACATACCACAATCACAAAGTATGTCAAATTCATTTTATATTCATTTTAAAATTCAATTTACAAATCATATTTGAAATCATTTTATCATTCATATTTAACAATAGTCATCCACTCACATCTTCGGAGGGTACTCACTCCCAATTTCACAATCAAATCAATATAATCACTTTTCAAGTTTATAATCATAAAGTCAATATTAAATCATGTCTATTTCTAGGGTTTATGAGTTTTTCTCAATTTAGCACAAACCCTAATTTCTCCAATCCAAGAATGTATGTTTTAATTCCACCATTTTCATGTCATTTACATCTATATACAATTTCTATACACAACTTTTTGTAAATTTCTCCATTCACAAACCCTAACTCCATAACTCCAATTGAAATCTCTCAAATCACAATAATAAATTTCAATCCACTAATAAAGAAATTAAACCCAAGTTTAAGAGCAAGAAATTGCCTTAATTTCGTGGTTGGATTAAGTTTTGAACGTTAAGTTTCAAAAACCCTAGCTTTTCCCTTTTCTTGGAGCAAACCCTAATTTTTCACCCAAATTTATCTTTACTCTAGGGTTTGATTGAAGATTTAGAAGCTTGATAGTGTGGGCTTAGTAAAGGTGTGAGTGATTTTTTTTGAGTGAGAGATTGAAAGGAAGAGAAAAGCAAGAGGGAGATGAGAATCGAGAGAGAGGGTCGCATGAGAGAGAAGAGAGGTCGATGGGTTTGAGAGAGAAATGAGAATGAAGGCTTATTTGAGCCTATTTAATATATAATGTGAAATTTCCTTCTTACCCCCCCTAAATGCTAAGTTTCAAACAAGTTTAAATGTCTTTTTTCATCATTTCACATCTTTTCCATGCTCAAGAGTCGGTTCGCAAGTATTACAAGTTGACTTATGTGTCTTAGGCATTCAGAGACCAAGTCGACTTGCTTGGGGACCAAGTCGACTTGAAAGTTCAGAAATCCAAACCCTCAAGTCGATCCAAGGATTGGACAACTCGACCTGTGGATGCAATGCCTTAGAAACTTGACTGTAACACCAAGTTAACCTGCCCACTTGCACAAGGCGACCCGTCAAGTCCAAGCCTCAGAAACTTACTCTGCAAACTTACCAGGTCGTCTTATAGGTTGTGTAAGTCAATCTGTCAAGACCAAGGTTCAGAAACCTAGTCTGTAAACAAGCCCAGGCAACTTGTTGGTGACACAAGTCGACCCATACCACAAACATATGCCATGAGTCATCAAGAGCACTTCACAAGTGGACTTGTCTTCACATTCCATAGGCATAAGGTGACCGAACAAGGCATGGGGCGCTTCATCCCTTTACATTTCATACGCACAAGTCAACCCATCAAACCACAAGTCCACTCGCCTCTTACAAACTCCATAACCATAAACCAACCCAATCAACCATAAGTCCACTTGCCTTTCACAAGCCCCATAATCAAAAACCAACCTAACCAACCACAAGTTCACTTGCCTCTCACAAACTCCATAACCATAAGTCAACCCAACCAACTACAAGGGTACTTGTCAAGCCTTAAATCTTTTGGTTACTTGTATTTAAGGGGATTTGAATCCAAGAACTCCTATTTCTCAAAAAAGTTTACACCACCAAACCATTGAAACACTTTGATAATTATATAGAATAATAAATTAAAATCCAATTATAAATCTTTCTAAAATTACATGAAAGAACAAAATTTGAAAATTCAAACATTGAATTTTTGGTATTACATCTCCAAGCATAGTGCCCACCAAAGTCATCAAAGCATCCAAAACTTATCACAGATATGGCCCCTGTGGCCTTTGATAACTGGGAATTTGAGATTAAGGCTCCTACCTCCGCTCATCATCTCTTGATTCTCTCTTGGGAGGTATTTTATCTAGTCTTCTGCTCTTAACTATTTTGTATACTAATAATCTGATGAATGAAAATGACAAATAACATTACTTATTAGATAAATCACAATCTATCTAGTAACCTATACATATAGTTTCAAATCCTAGATGTAGAATACCCAAAACCTTGGCCTCTGATACCAACTGTGACAACCTGTTATCCAGGCATCAAACCCCCTAATAAAAAGAAATAGGCATGTCAATGCGGAAGCAACTAACATGATTAAAATGCGATAATAAAAAGCGATAACTAAATTCGCAACAATCGCCCTCCCTATCTATGATAATATGGAAGGAATATATAATTAAAGAAAATAAATTACTTGCTCTTTCCAAGTACAATATTGACAAAATCTCCACTATTTAATGGTTATTTAGCCACCTGGGCTAGCATGGAAACCTGATGAAATGAATAGAACACTTATATTATTAATTAAGTTGGCATCAATGACTCTCCTGATCGCCCAACATAACCACATAGCATATAAACATAATTTAAACAAAACTATATATAGGAATCTCTTTGACCATCAAGTGTACAACCCAAAGAAAAACACAGATTGCATGCCTTAAACAAAATAAATAGTCGAAGATGAGTAGGGATCTAAATCTCTTGACTCAAAGACCTCTATTCTATGGTTTCCTCTCATCTTCTTAATCACCTGAAAATAAGGATAACGTGATCAACATAAGCTGAGTATAAACACGGGGGACTAATAGCAAGCAAGCAGACATAAAAATATTTCTATCACCATAAAATTAGCATAAATGTGAAAGAATGTAACATTATCTCATGCATTCTCAAGAAAATAAATACGAGTACTACTCTGAATTCATTATCCTTTTTTTATTTTTGATATTCTAATTTAACTTAATAATTAGAAAAAGGAATAAAATGTCGAGCTAAGATAGTGTTTGAAGGTTTAGAAAAGCAAGCTAAAATTTGAAATTTCTAAATGAAATCTAGGTTTTTTGGATTAGAAACTTTAAATATTTCAGTTGTTTTTAACTCTACTCTCATAGAAAGAAGGGATATATCCATAGTTCCTCAAACTTTACCTATAGGCTTCACAAAGATATCAGAGATATTTTTGCATTATCACTTTTACTATATATATATATATATATATATTTTGTGATTCTCATAATATAATAACAACAAAAACCATAAATTGTCACAAGTTTTACACATAAGTTGCAATCAAATATCACATTTATACATGCCATACAACTCATTGCGCACTAAAGAATTTGTTAACAGATTTCTAACGCAAGCGATTTTAGGAAAAGTGTCATATAGTGCTTGGATTAAGGTGATTTCAACTATCATTTAAAGAAAAAACATAAAACTATAACTTTCATGCTTATAGTTAAGTATAATTTTAATCACATAGAGATACCCAAATCAATCAAAATTACAGCTCAAAATCACAATATTGCTTAAGCAGTCTTAAAAAAGTTAACATATCTTTTTCTGCATATATCGAATTAAGGTAATTCTAGTGGCTATTTAAAGATAAGACATAAAGGTATAATTTTTATATTCAGAGTTCAGCCTAATTCAGCCTTAAAAGATAGCTTAAAATCAAAGTAAAGTTTAGCACTGAAACAGAGTCGGAACAAGACAGTTTTCTGCAGAAAACATACCATTTTGAAAAATCATTAAAAATTCAATTCTTAATGAAACTCTTGTATTCATATGTTATTTTAGAGATATGAAAGAATAATTTCATTAGAAAAAAAAAAAAAACCTCACTCAATTTTCAATTGTGTAGAAAAAGTTATAAGTCAAAAATTGAATCATGGTTAAACTGTCTAGCATACAAAATTCCTAGTTTTCATTCAAAAATGTGATCCTTCATCCCTTATCCATTTCATCCTTGTTCTAGTATCATAACCACATGTAAAACATATCATACATGATCTTTAGGCATCAACTGAATAAACACAAGCGTGATACTTGTCTCAAATTTGTAGATTATTCCTTGAACTTCCTATCTCTCCCTTTCCAAACTTTCTTTGGGTTTTAATGTTGTTTTCTATGTTCTTCACACCCTTTTGTACTTGCCAAAGATTAGAGATAGTTTGTACATGGGTGAAGGTTGCTTATTTCAAACTTTAATTGTGATTTTGATGGAGTTTGGGATAAGTTTTTGAGAGAGAAAGATGGGAGGCGAGATTAGGGTTTATGGAATGGAGCACGTGCTCTCTCTCTTTTCCTCACTCTCTCTCCCTCTCTCTTTCTCTCTCTCTTTCTAAGTGGAGTGTGGGCCTCCCCCATTTAAGCATATCTAGTTGACGTGTCAAGAAAAAAAGAGTGTGTGCCATGAAGAGTGTGTGTCATACGTTCTTTGTGGGTTCCATATCAAACCTTAATTTAGCTCTCTTTTTAGCTTATTCCAACCGTTTTCATTCATTGATATGTCCCATGAGTTTATATCAATTTTAATATACTTGATCTATGATTAAAATCGCAAATATAAAAATCAAAACATACATTGCACATAAAAATAAAAATAAAAAACAAATTTTAGTATAATACAATGCAAAGAAATTTAAACGCGCTCAACAAACTAAAAATGCAAATGCAAACTTAGATGATTTTTTGACACGGGATCTCACACTCTGCCATGGACAATTTCATCCCATACCAAACGGCAAATAGCACAACACAAGATCTCGATTAGGATGACTTAAACATATACAAATTTCGACTCTGAATCCTTTCACCATCTTTCTTGAAAACTCATCCTACCACCTCATCTAAGAAAGCTACATTAGGTTTTAACTGGACATGTTGAATAAAATCCAAGTATTCCAATATATGATTAAATTTGATTATATTTGTCTTCGAATTGGATAACTAAATAAAATAAGAGTAAATTATAAGTTGCACCTACACCATGTATTTTACTCTTAGTAACAATTTACTTCTTTAATTTTAAGAAATCACACTTCTTATTTCATTAACACTTTATACTTCATCGTTATACTCCATTAAACTAGGTTAACCTTAATGAGTAGCGGCGAATCTAAGACCTAGAGGTAGAGGTGCAAAACATTTATAAAATAATTGTTCAAACAGCAAATCTGAATTATAAAATTATATTAGAAAATCTAAAATATTAACAAGATTCCGAGAATCAAAAGTTTTAATTGAAAATATGTACCTTTTTAATGGAGTAAAGAGGAAATCAGGAAAGACAAATTAATTTTTATCGAAATTGCAATCATATTTATCTTTTTCTTTTTTGATTTTAAATATTATAAAATATTTTTTTATTGATTTAAAACATTGATGATGTTATATATTTTTTTTATTATGCGATGTGTTTTTGAAAAAAAATTATGTAAAATTTAATCAAATAAATGAATTCTAAGAAAAACAAGTAGGGGCAAAATTATAATTAAGTGAGTGTAAAATAGATATAGGTCATAAATATTAACTGAATTTTAAAAAATTGAAGGGGTGTAATTACTTACCCTCGTCCCTACATAGATCAGCCACTATTAATGCCTATGTTGTCTATGGTCCAAAATGCCATATTTGTTTTTAATCGTAAGCTTTATAGCCAACCCTTTTTTCTTTCAGACATGGTTCCCTTTCTTTATGCATTAAACCACCTTTTCCATTTCCAAAATGCCACACACCTTGGGGAATGAATGATGATCTGGAGTGTCCAACCCCGTATTCTTTGACCAACCACATGAAACTCTCTCTACCCTCCTCTAATTTGGAATAAACAACCCTGACATATGACAACGCAGCCCTCAAGAGTAGCAAAGACACCAAGAGGGACTGCAAAATTCACCCACGTTAAAAAAAAAAAAAAAAAAAAAAGAATCTTCCCTAATAGTAGTACAAATTCCTTTCTTTTTCTCCCCCTCTTTGTGGCTTCAAAATCTTTCGGAATCATATAGTCAATCGTCTTTCTTACAGAATGTTAATAGAAACAGCAGAAGAAATGACAAAAATTCAGCAGAAAAAGTAGCAGCGGCAATATGTGGATTTGAGAAAATGAGAAAATCTATCCAAACAAACATTTTATCAGATATAATGTATTATTGGGAGTAAAACACAATTTTCAGATTGTTATATACCCTAAACAAATAATTGATATTCAAATAAAATTATTACATCTAATATAATTAAACTTCTTATATTTTATAATTTCAATATTTTGTATTAAAAATTAAAGGGAAAGTAGATTTAAAAAAATTAACAGGGCAATTTAAACTCTTTAGTGTAACTTGAGCAAAAAATTGTCTCAACCCGCTCTCTCTCTCTCTCTCGAACTGTAACGTCTCTCATATCATGTTGGTGTTTTTCACCCCCAACCTATCCTTTCTGCCAATATGCATGCATGATACAGTTATTAACATTCTGCCAAGAAAAATACTATTCTTCAGAGCGGCCACACCCTAATTTTGCTACAAAAGTTTTCTATTTTTTTTTTTATTATTTAATATTTGAACGAATAGAAATACTGCATTATGCTGCAACCCCTAGAACAAAAGTAGGACGTAAAGAAAACGAATGATAGAACAAACCAAGTAAAGTTTCCACATTTTCTTCACATACAAACGAAGCTCAGAGTTAACTTGAGACCAACTAAAAACTAAAAACTGCCCAAATGGCGTTTCATACATACATGGGTATGGAAAAATTTCACTCTTACATAAATTATTGAAAATTGAACAATTCATGGGGTTTATCGTCTCAATACTGGAATCTTTTCATAATCTCTCAAGCTTAATAGGGCAAAGCCAAGCTGCAGAAATACCGAAAACGGTGCAAAACTCAGGAATCTCCCAAGATAGAATTTAAGCCAAAAAAAAAAAAATTAAACCAAAAAGGACATAACCATGCTCTAATTCCATACCCTATTTGGTTTTAAAAAGAACAAAACTACTTCAAAATATGTGAAAAGGATCTAGCACTGCGTGCATGGATCATCATGCCAATCTGGACTAGATTAAATCTCCTAAAATGGAAAGAAAAAGTTCATACACGTTGAAAAGAACAGTTATATTACCCCAACTTGAGAGAAATATCTGAGACCTCAGGGTCGGAAGGAGCATTAGTGGCGCTGCAATTGTTTGTGATGGCTGATTCGCATGACTGTCCTTGCTCAGCAAACCGAGCCCGGGCATTTTCAAGCAAATTCGCCGTCTTCAACCCAACCATACAACACAACCATTTCCAAATCCATATGTAAGCAAACAAAAGGAATGCAATCAATGTGACAAAGAAACAAAGAAAATGGGAGTCTCACTGGCAATCTCACTGGCTGCCTCAACTGTTCATTCTCTTCCATTAATTGGGCTCCCTAGCATGTGATTCACATCAAGTAAGTTAACATATCAATGAAAGAGAAGGGAAGTATCCCCGTCATGAATTCGCCACATGCAAAACAAAAGCAATAATATATGGACCTAAATAACTTGAGTCTAATATGACACAGTTGCATTGCTCATTGAAAAGTAGGTGGTACTTTATAACTCAAAAAGCTATCATATTTTGGATATAATATTTTAAGTCCATATAAAATTTCTTAAATGGACATTTAAAATAAGAATTGTATTAGATGGACCGAAATGACCCAAGTCTTATGTGATACATTTTTTTAGTAATTGAAAAATAAGTTCATATAGAATTTCTTAAATGGTAATTCTTATATGTTGCCAACGAAAAAAATGAAATTATCTCCCCCATCCTTTTTTTTTTTTCCCCGTTTTTCCTCTTACAAAGGCTTCACAAAGCTCAAAACATATGCAACATGAATTGTGCACAACGCATGCATAACAATAGGTGTTTTTGTTTCTGACCTTTCTTTCTAGGACACTTATCTCATTCATAATTTTTTCATGCTGAAAAAGAAAATAAAAAAGTTAACTCAATGTTAGTAATGTCGTAATGTGAGAGATAAATTTAAAAAAAATGATCAATCATTCACCAAATCAAGCAAGAAAAGTGAAGACCTTCATAACTATAACACGGTTCAATCCTCTTTCAACTAGTTGCTCCAGTCCTTTGAGCTCTTCCATACTCAGTTCTTTTAGCTCTTCTCCTCTCATTTGCCTGATATCATTGTGTTTACAATGAATGAAATAATATGCATTGAATCACAAATTACAAATAGCATTTCATAAAACTAAGAGAGAGGGGGGGGGGGAGAGAGAGAGAGTCAGATCGTGCCTCAGTTCATGAGTCTTCTCTGCAACTTCCTTGCTTAACATAGCATGGCTGCTATCCTCAAGCTAAGAAGGACAGCACAGAATTTCCATCATACATTTTATCCAAGTTTTCACATTTATATATAATCAATTCCAATGTACTTATAGCTGCAACAAGTTTGAACCATGAGTGTTTTTTTTTTTAAAGAAAATAACAGTCTCCTAAGAAAAATTCTCATGAAAATTGTCATCAGCTTATGCTTTTCTGGAAAAGATTTGGCAATGTGAATCAGAAAATTTGTGTTCAAATATTCAGCCATGAAAACTATTATGGGATATTTTGTACAGTGAATAGCATTTCACTTCCCAAAAAAAAGACAAATGCCCATGTAATATTTCAAGAGCCATTAATAGGTCTTAGTATCTTTCAACCATTGGACGACCTTGTTTAGTATCAAATCATAAAAATAAATAAAAAAATTGTGGAGAAAAAAATTTACTAACAACAAACAACAGTCGAGAATTTCCCTTCCATGGATAGCATATTTTTCAAAATTGGTGGACTTCTTGAGATTAAATTTTGAAACCAACATTATTACATGACGATGCACAGAACTGAAACGTTTACAAGAAAGGTAGAGAAAATTATGTAGGACATAATGTGCACAATATAGAGAATCTGACAGAGAAATTCACCTGCAAATCAAGAGATGGTTGATCAAGTTGGTCATTTTTCTCGGCTGAACGATATAACCTATGCCTGTCAGTTATCTTCTGCATGCTATCACTCATAAAACAGAAAAGAAAGTCAGAAGGTAGCTATAATTTCTGTGATTTAACTTAATGATGCTTAGGCTATTTTTCTGAAGAAGTATGCATTTGAAGCGTAAGCAATGGTTGTAGATATATTTTAATTAAGTGTTGCAAGAGAAATTGAAAGATTTTACTACTTGATGGTCTACTTGTTGATCCACTTGATTACATTAATGTTCTCATTCGCCAAAATGCAGCAGTATGAAGAAGGACATCTCCAAATGATGTACTACCTTGACACAGGGGCAATAACCAATAGCTCTGCAGGGGGAGAGAGAGAGAGAGACACGTTTGATTTCATGAGTGAATGGTAAATTCTACATTGGGATAAGTTGGCAGACTGGAGTTCTGTATAGTATATAGACATATCTGAACCAGTAACAGTTTAAACTTTTGGAAAGAAAATTGTATTTAAACCATAAAGTCCTTAGATATCTCAACTGTCCACTATGTTATGGAGGTATCAATGCTGATGTACATGACAAGCCCATTGAAGAAATGAAGCACTGTGTGCTCTCATGGTCTTCTCTAGATGAGTAGTTTAGTCTACGATGGAGATGAAGAGTATGGTGGATTAGCTCACATATAGAGGCAAATTAATTATGGGTTATTGAGTTGTAAATATATTTCTTATTCAGTGGTGCTTTTTTTTGGGGGGGGGGGATGGCAACCAAAGGGAGGGTAGTGTGTGATCCCACCGTGTGACCCTTTTCAGGGCTAAGACACATGATCATGAGTGTGGCTCTAATTGTATTTCCAAATTTATTATGATATTTTTCATAACCTTTTTTATATCCAATTTTTCCATTTCAACTGGAAGCTCTTTTTTAAAAAAAATAAAAAAAGATAAACTATTAAAATTAAGAGTTTATAAAGCAAGTTAGCAATAAATGAACTTGAACAATAAGATAAGTGGGACATAAAAAGGACACAAGGGAGATACACAATTTTCGTTTTTGGACAAAACCTAACTTTAATCACATACATGCTAAACCCTAAAACTCAAAGGAAAGCGCAACTACGTACTAGATTAAACCTATCTTAGATCCAAAAAAAGGGTATTACATGAAACAACCTCAGCTAGTTCAAGAATTTTATAATCTAAACTAGTTACCGGTAGTATAAATCACTAGTACTTAACAAAAAAATTGCCACCAAAATCATTGAATCATTGGCATTTAATCGCTTATTACTTAAAATTAGAAATTCCACCATTGTGTTTCATGTTTCACAAAATATTAGATATAGAGATATACCATTTATATGTAATTGAAATTAGTTTTAAATGTAGCAATATTATAATGAAGCAGAGAGGGAAAAAAAATGAAAATGAAAATGTGAAACTACTGGTAATTGGAAATGAGTAGACATTTAGAAGAGTAAAATGAAAATGCCAAATACAAATAGAAATAGAAAGCAAAGTCAAAACAAAAGAGGGAAACAAAAAGTGTGAAACTATCTACGGGAGTAGTTTGGTTCCTTGGATTCATATGATAATTGGAAATTGTGATTCAGCTCTATAATTTGTAGTAGCTAAAAAGAATTATATGTGAATGAATGACAAAATTTGTATCTTTATTATCATTGTAGAGAATGATTTGTATCTGCGGAAAAGAAAAAAGGAAAAAAAATCTCCATGCCCAAAATTTAGAATGCAAAACTAAAAATCAAACCTTAAGTGCTTGAGAACAAATGACACCTATAAAAAAAAGTTGATTAAAGAAAGAAAATTCGAATTTAATAAAGAAAGCAAGTTTCAATTAAAAGCAAGATAGCGAGTTATACTATAATTGAGATTTTTGTTTTTCTTTTGTCACCTGAGAGTATGAAGAGAACATTGCAAATCTACAAGAAATCCACGTGATTGAAGCCAATAGGAAAAAGCAATCACTAAATCACTTTCATGATATAGACATGTTAACATTTATATTTGAGGATACTGTAAATTTAAGATTTTATGATTTGATCCAACCGAAATATATGAAAAGGAAAAAATCCATTGAAAATAAAATATACAAATGAAAAGAAAATAGTAAGTGAAAAAAAAAAGAAAATATTTTATGTACAAGAATTTTGGAAAGATATTTATGTGATATAGAAATTTGTTACCCATATAGATAGATATAAGAGATTATGTTATAGTTAACATGTGACTAATTGAAATTTATCAAGAAGCACGCAAGTTATCTTATCCTTAAGGTGCATGTAGTCATCACTCATGCTAAACGGAATAAAATTTGGAAATGACCACATAATCTCAAGCCGCCATAAAAAGTTATCAAGAAGTGCCATTTATCTTGTATGATTGTAGGGTTAGCTTTGGATTGGAGTGGAAGGTCTAGTTGGGTAAAAGATTTCATTATAATGATCATGAAAGTAGGCTTGTCGATCAAAACACATAAAATATTTTGGTACTTGCTTGACATATATTATTTGTTTTAGTAGGAGCAATTTTCCCAAGCATAAGATAGCAATATGTCCCTTCAGGGTTTCAATCTTGTGCACATATTTCGCTTTTGAGGATATACTCCTCTGCATAGGGGAGGAAACAAAAATTGTCTTTAATACCCATGAAATGGTGTACTTAACTATGAATCATCATTTTAATATGATACCAAGTGACATGTTTGGTACCATGGAAAAATAAAAACTTGAACACCACACTACAATGATCACCAAAAATCTATCCTCTATTAGTTGGTGAACAAAGAATATGAAAAGAGCAAGTCGATTTTTATTCCTATGAGCAAGAAAAAGACTTTTGCTGGATAGAAGATGAGATAGAACGCACAAAATACAATGGGATGGCACCTAAAGATCCACAGATTAGAAAATTATGAAGTGAAGACAGCCTCATAAAAGATGACAAGAAGCAACATATAAAATGAACATAGCCACCCTAAAGGCCCAAACGGTTGGGTTAATATGGATAGGCTACAAACTACACTATTTTCATTTCCATTCCAATAATACCAAAAAGAAGGAAAATATTTTATTGAACAAAACTATTCCATTAATAGACAAATAATTAAACACAGCTATTAATTTGGCTTAGTGACTTGACAACAGCTCCATAGATACAGGGACCAAGAGTTTGTCCCAGTGTGCATGTGCACGGAGAGAGAGAGAGAGAGAGAGAGGAAGGGCGGGGACACCGTGAAGATAATAAAATGGCAGAGAGACAGAGAGAGAGAAGACATGGGCACAAGAGCCGGTTTGACCCTTGAAGTGTGAGATAGGCATTTCAATTGAAAGGACTCCATAGATAGGGGGATATTAGACGTGATTAGAAAAGGAAAAATTATCTCTGATCCAGAAACATACTTAGATTCTCAAGTTGAATAATTTTTCTTCTATTCCGTTCATCAATGCCACACACTTTCTCTTCTACCTATAATGTTAACAAGCACCACACTCCTCACACCTCAAGACCACTCAGAGAGTGCCTAGGTTGTCAAAACCTGAAGATCCTCAAAAATGAAACTTCTCTCTCTCTCTCTTCGAGGCCTCTGAGTGTGTAAATGAAGTTTTCTGTTAAAAATTGTGTAGCTCAAAACCCTGCAAGTGGGGTTTTGCAATTTGCATTGAAACGTCAATGAATGAACACCCATGTCTCTTGACCATTTTGCACTTCAAAAGCTCCTTTCTGTTACCTTAAATTATGGACAAAACTAGAGATCCATAGAATATGTATCTCCCCCTCTCTCTCCCTCTCTCTCTCCCTCCCCTTCTCTCAGCCTAGATCGATGAAGCCACATATTGAACTAAGTATTAAACTACTAATGAACTATTGATTTAGGACCGCTTCTTTTGACTGTCAAGAAATGCAACATGAGAAGCAGCACACTCACATGCATACACACGCACACACACTGGATTAAAGTAGACATTTTTAGCAAGCTCGTAAAAAAATAAGTGAAGGGAGAGAGAGAGAGAGAGAGAGAGAGAGAGAGAGAGAGGGGAGGGAGGGAGAGAGAAACCTTGAGCTGGAATACTCATAAAGCCTGCCAGTAGCAGAGAAGACAATAAGAGCAATATCAGCATCACAAAGAGTAGAAAGCTCAAGAGCCTTCTTGAAGAGCCCTCTCCTTCTCTTGGAAAAAGTCACTTGCCTTGCTGTTTTATTGTCTATCTTCTTGATCTGAATCTTTTGCCTTGTCATTTCTTCAATATTCAGGAAAAAAAACACACATCATCAAGTTCTTAAATTCCACCAAAAGATCCAATTTTGAATATGGGTTTTACAACCAAAATGGTGAAGATCTAGTTAAAAACCAAACAACCCTTCACACCAAAAGTATCATATTCTCAAATTTGAAACAAATTGTGGGGAAAGAATAAAAGTATACATGGGTTTTGGAACCAAAGTAGTAAAATCTAGTTGAAAACCTAAAAACCCTTCACACATTAAAAATCAAACTCTTTTAACTCCATATATCGTCAGGAAAAAATCTAAATAGAAAAATGGGTTTTGGATCTGAGCTGGTAAAAATCTAGAAAACAAATTTAAGAAAAAGCTTTTGAAGAGAAATGATATGGTAGGAGAATATAACATCATACCTCGCAAATCGTTGAGCCTTGAGTCTTGAATCTTGAGAGAAGATATAGTAAAAAAAAGAAGTAAGTGCAAGATCAAATATGGAAAGAAATGAAAGAGGAGAGAGAAAAGAGAACAATGAAATGGTCGTGTTTCGGAGAGATTTAGAATAAAGCTTTAAAAAGTTACACAGCAACAGCAATCTTTTTTGCCAAATTGCGAGAGGAATCCAACACCAACCCTGGATATGATAATATGGAAAGTAAGAGCATTTGATGGTATTGAACAGAGAGAGAGAGAGAGATAGTGTGGTTGTGTGCGTGTTTGTGTGTGGTTTTATGTTAGAAAATGAAAGGAGGTTTGTCCGGATCATATTTTTTGAGATTGAAAATTTTTTGCCACAAGAGGAAGATACGATAGTATGGGGATTGGCTTAGATTTCTCTGTCCTGTCCATCCTCAATTAAAATTGAAAAAAAAAAAAAAATCATCAATTAGCTTGAGAAAGAGAAGGGGCTTAAATATTATTTTGGATTCCTCTAATGGACAAACATGCTCTCTGGCTCTCTGGTCTCTGCACTTCCCAGCACCAGAAGATCAATAAAAATTGAAAAGAATAACAAGGATGTGGGAAAAGAATAATAAGAAGTGATATTATTTTTTATAATTTCCAATAATTTGTAAATTTTTTTTATATCATTTGTTGGTGGTATAATTTGTCTCTCATTTTTTACCAATGCATAAGGATGGTCATTATGACCAAAAGATCTTAAAAAATGTTTCTAATTATTGTTTCTAATTATTGATTCTTATAATCATTTGTCTTTATTGAAAAGATATATATATATGTGTGTGAATTCACTGAGATCCAAGTTGACATGATAAATAGTGGTTTTTAATTTTTTTATACTATATTATATTTTTTTACATAAAAATAATATGACAAGAATTAATTCATCAGATTTTGGTGTATCAGGTGCTCTTTGTTCATAGAGAGATTAATAGCTGTGCTACAATTCTCACAAGAGTAGAGACGTCGATCTTTTTTCTTAGATCCTATGAATTTTCATCTTTTTTTGGGATGTAACATTTTCTGAAATATGTTATTTGGAATATGAATCCTTTTAGAGTTAAGTCTCTCCCATTCCTTTTATCAAAAAATACAAATATATATATATGAAAAAAATTTTAAAAATATTAATAATGTTATTATTTTTTAATAAATTGTATTTTCTTTTCAATTCTGATTCAATATTTAAATTTTAAAAATGCACAAGATTATTTTTTTTAATTTTTTTATTTTTTTTTTACGCAAGAGAGAGTTTGCTTGTGTCCGAGAGAGACGGATTCCTACTCGACAAAGCAAAGAAATAGTATGATGGAGAGTACTCTGAACATTTAGAGCAAGTATACGGCTACGTGCCAGTGTCACGTGACAAACACGTGATAAAAGGGGTCCCAACACTTACGGCAGTAATTTCATTTTTTAATCGTGAGTATTTTTTATAATTTGATTTAAATAGTTATAAATTTTAATTTAAAAACTATTTATTTACTATCAAATATTAAATTTGAGATTTTATTTAAAAATTTTAATATTATCACTAATTTTACAAAATATTAATATTTTTATTATATCCTTTTAGTGGTATATATGTGCAGTGTTGGATCATTTGATGATACTATTTTAGGATCTTTTACATAAAAAAATTATATATATAGTTTAAAATATTAATTTAATAATTTAGATTTAATTTAAGTTTGAATTATGTTATATAAATACAATATTGAGTACTTGAAAAAAGGTTTCAAATTTTAAAACATTTCTAAATGATTAATACTAAAAGTTGAAACCACAAATTTGCAATTATACAAGATAAAATAACATCTTAGATTTTTTTAACAATAAAATAACGATTTTACTTCTATATATATATATTTTTTTTATGTTAAACTATAACTTTGTTTCGAAATGGAAGAGATGGAATATATCCAAAATATTTTTGTGGATGAGTTAAAGATGAAATGAATACATATATATATATATATATATATATATATATATATATATTTAAGTTGAACGAGACATTCCAAATAAAATGAAATGAAATTGACAACCTTCGTCATCAGAGGGGTTATTGTGTCATGGAAGTTGAAAACGTGCAGATAAACATTTTTTTTTAATCTACCTAAGAATCCAATGGAGTACTTAATAAGCTTATTTTGTAATAAATTAATACTATATTTGTTAAAATTATATAAATTTTTAATATAAAATTTTTTCTTACATTTCCAAACTTTTATTGAAATATTGACTTATAGTTACAAAGTTTTTTAATAGATAAATTTACATTGTGGTTGCAAAATTTTATATTTTCAATAATGATCTTTACTTTAGTTATAAAATGTCATAAATATAATAAATATAATAGAAGGAAATATATATGAGCCAAATTTACAGAAGTTAAGATTTCCTAAACACCCCCCGCAATTAATATGAAAATTATCATATATTAATAAAATTTTTGACATAATTATTTTTAAAAAATTATGTAAATACTTCATTTTCTGTATTCTTTGTTATTCACTTCCCTTTATGGTGTAATTATTGATCTTCATTAATAATGAAATCTTGCTACCTTCACAATAACCGACATCGTTCCTCAGGACAGCTCAAGTAATAGAGTCTCCCCACTTTCATATTCCCTTTCCCAATTCAATTATATTTGGTTGTATCTTCTTATATTTTTTATTAAAAAAATTCACGTTATTCCAAAAAAAAAAAACACAATAATCGACATCTGGTGTGCATGTGCTAGGTAACTTTTTTTAAAAGAGCATGTTCAAATTATAATAGTGATTCTGATTTATTAAAAATTTTTTATGGGAAAAGCCATCCTTTTTGCATATGTAACTCCGAATTTCTATGCTACCACACTCTACAGGTTGAGGGGCAGATATAAAACGGATATAAAAATTAGGGATGTCGCAATCCACCATTTGGAGGGAATTTTCTAAAGTTAGAAAACTATTGAGTTTGCTTTAAAAAACTTGTGTAACCCCTCAAAATTTTCTTGGTTCTTGACTAGGTTTTTTCATCTCTTGCATAATTATACAAAATACTCCACATTGTGGGACAATTTTATAATCATTTGTCTCTTAACCCTAGACTAGGTGCAACTCTGGTCTCTATTTCTCTCTACTGCTTTCTCTCTCCCTTCTCTCCCCCTTACAATGTCTTTCTCTTCCTCTCTCTCTTTCTCTCCCTCTCTTCCTCTACTTCTTTCTTCCACTCATGTCCTTAGTTTAACTGCTTAGCATCTTATAGTTTAGGCACAAACATCGTTCAAATTTTTGTTATGGTCTATTGGCGAATTTGGAGGCAAATTTTTGTTATACTTTGCATCTTATATGTGCTGGTCTTCTCCCACCTTTTCTTTTATTAAGCTAAATCTCGATGGTAGCTTTGTTGGTAAGCCGGGGAAGGAGGATTTGGAGGGAACTTCAAAATCATCTAGGAAGCTAGTTGGCACGATTCTTTTGCTTTATTTAGGATTGCTACCCATATGAATATGGAATTAGGGCAATCCATTTCTGGATGTATGATAATTGGGAGAAAAGATATCTGAATTTGACTTTATAATCTGATTCCTTGTAAGCTTTAAATTTTATTCTTATGTGTTGCTCAGGAAGGTAATTTCTTTGGTTTCTTGTGACCAATATTGGAACTTCAATGGATAAGGATTGACGTATTGATTTAGTACTCTGAATAGGAACAGATTTTATGATTGCAACATTCTCTATTTGGGTAGAAATTTGATCTTATTAGATTGTATAGGTATGATGTTTTTCACATTGTAGTTTGGATTTTTTCTTATGTATCCAACAACACCTTATTTGCATTATACGAGAGCCACTGTCTTTGATCTATAATTTCAACTAAACTTTTGTAACCAATATGGATCGTTATGGTAATTGTCCAAAAGGCTAATTTTGTTTTTTTTATTAAACATTATTCCATGGATGATTGACATGATTTTTCTTAATATATATTCTATCATTTAATATATTTTATAATTTTATCTAATTTATCAAGTTTGATTATTTTTTCTTGACAAATTTATATCATTATGTTAATATGTAAACTTGATATTAAGGTAAAGATCAATCTTATTTCATGCAAATAAAATTGGTTAATTATATTTTTGTTAGGAAAAATTATAATTACCACAAATATCATACACATATAATAAAAATAAATCAAATACATATACACAATAATTTAGATTATTTTACTAACCTGCCTATATTCACGATTATCATTTATCAGGCATTCAATCAATTAATATCAATCAATCTTTGCAAACAATTTAGGTTAATTATTTCTACAACCCACATATACTTTTAGTTAAACTTATACTAAATTTAGACAAAAATGACTTTTTTAATTAATATTTCTACCCCACATGTGCTCATGAGTAGCTAACCCTAAATATGAGAGAGGTAATTTAAATCTATTTTTTATATATATAAATCATCATATTCAAAAGTAATATTATTTTCAATTAAATCTTATTTTTATTGAATTGACTTATCAAGGGAAAAAATTCTTTCAACATACATTTTTGTTATATAAAAAAATTGAATCCGATATTTAATTTAAGTATATGATAATTATATTAATTTTATTTTAATCTAAATTGAATTGAAATTCAGAAAACAAAAATTTTTATATATATTTTAACTATATATAATATATATTTAGATCTAATTTACTAGATATCATTATCCGAGGTGAACCCAAGTTGTTGTTCGTTTAAATCTAAACTAAATTCACACGTAAACAACGTTTTAAATGATATTTCAACCCCCATCAGCCGACCCTAAAGATGAGAGAGAGAGAGTTAAAGAGAGGGAGTTGCTTTACCGTACGGAAGGGCTATGGTGGAGCCCTCGATCAAGACACGACTGCATAAAAAAAATTAATGAAAACAGTACCCCGTACCCGTCGTGTCCCCCACTCTTCAATTCCTTTGCTTTTCTAAGTTTTTCCAAAATAAAAAAAGATTAGATTTATTTATTCACATCCACACCTTCTTCTATGCAATCCCCATCCTATCATTGTGTGGACAACGAGGCCAAACCCATACTCAAACCCCCCCTTGTCCTTTTCCCCTTTTAAAGTTGTGACTTGTTTCATTTCAATCCCTTCGAGGAGTGGAAGTTTCTTTTTTTAAAAAAAGGGCACTGAAACAGAACCCTTTTTTTTTTCATTATTTAAAAAACCTTTATCTCAAGACTTTACCCTTAGATTTTTACTTTAATTATTTTTACCCCAAACTTAAAATTTCCCCTCTCCAATCATTATCTATTCTTAAGTTTTGTAAAATTTAGTTAAAGATTTTAATATCTCATTTTGTTAGATCAATTATTCATTGATCTTTTATATTCTTATTTTAACTTAATATAATCATAGATTGATATTTTAATCTACAACTTGTATCTCTCTATCTTTAATAAATCATAGATATTCTATAATTACGTTGAATTCTAATAAATTCAATTTGATTTAATTTATACTCTTGAGAAACAAATCTTTCTAGATATCTGTTTTTACTATATACAAGATCTAAATTCAAAATAATATTTAAAAAATATCAATATCTAATTATTGGACTAACTAGACATCGATCAATATTGTTCAACTTGTGTCTATTTAAATACATCAATACGCCAAGTTAAGGCCACGTGCCTAATGCTACTGAAATTAATGTAGGTTAAAATTTGAGGAATAAAAATAAGCATCAAAGTGTAAATGTTTTGGCATAAAAATATTACTGCTGAAATTAAGTAATCATATTAGATTCGAATAAATTTGGTTTGAGTTAATTTATTTTCTTGAGAAGCAAATATCTCAAAATATCTGTTTTTATCATATATAATATTTAAATTCAGAACAATATTTAAGGGATACTGGTGTTTAGTTGTTGAATCAATTAGACATTGTTCAACTTGTATCTTCTTTAATACATCAACTATGCTTTTATTGGGCATTCATTTATATAGCATTCTGTTTGAAATTTCAATATATTCGTGGACTGGATTTGCAAGTAGTTTGCAGGTAGTGCCACAAGTAATATGCAGACGCTGCATCCTTAGGGTTTGACTTTCTTTTTTTTTTTTTTTTCATTCTTTGAGTGCATTAGAGATTAAAGCATTCTAAGTGATTTCTGTTTATTTCTATATCTCTATTTTTACTCTTGATAGTAAAAACTTTAGCATTTTCGCCTATGAACTTACAAGCTAGACCATATAATATTATAAACTATTGCAGATGCTGCATCCACTTAAGATATGCAGATGCTGTACCCACTTAAGACTTTATGGCCCATTTGCATGATATTATAAAAGTTGGTGAGACTACATTCCCTAAACCATACCAAAGTAGATAATGTTCATAGTGGGATGTGAAAATGGTTGGAGGGGAAATATCAGTGTTCTCATTTTATAATAAAGTATTAAGTTTTATTGTAGCTTATAATTATTGTTTATTAGATTATCTGATCATTATAGTTCTATTAAAATATTAACATATACTCCGATATTTATTTATAAATTTCTTAGTTTACAATGAATATTACACACGAATATTACATATACAAACAAAGGCGATTAGTAGTTTCGACACTAAGTTGCTGTCTCAATGGTGAATAGATAATATATATATATTTTTAATGGATATGAGTTCACTTCAAAAGTATTATTGCAATTTCCTCGCTTCATCCTTTAGAGCCTCATTCACTTTCTACTCCTTGGAGAGGAAATCTTCTAACAAAAAATATCCGTGAAGAAGATAAATCGTAGTAGATTTTGTTGTCATAGTAGAGCTTAAGCCATAAAAGGTCTACTTCGTTAATTCAAATGAATGAGGAACAGAAAACTGCACAAGGTATAAAGGATAAAGGCCAAGGTTTGGTAAAGATGGAAAAAGTGGGAGTCAACATTTCTAAGGGGAATGGGACCCCTTAAAAATTCCTTTAAGAAGAATATTTAGATTGTGAAGAGTTTTTTCTTAATAAGAAATTAGACTTTCAAAAAGTATAAAATTCTTCAAATAAGAAAAATAATTCTAATCTCCAATCGACTATGCAGAAAGAAGTCATTAACACAAATATAGAAGAGAGACAGAGAGAGAAAGAGTGGAGATACTCCTGAGTGAGAGAAAAAAGAAAGAAGAGAGACGTGAGAAAGAGCATAAAGAAGGCATAGGAGAGAGAAATAGAGCCTGTTGTGATAGAAAGATGGGAGAGCGAAATAATTTGACTCTTTTAAGCTCAAACAGAAATCCTTAAGGGCCCATTCTCGCCCTTCAAAAATTTTCAAATCTTCTTATTATCATGTCATAAGATACTATTTTACTTTTTTAAAGAAAAAAGCAATTTTATACCTTGATATTTTTTAATTTTTAAAAACATATCACATCTGTATTTAGTTGTAAAATGTCTTTTGGTTCATGCATTTTGTGAATTGAATCAAAACCTTAAGTTAAAGAAATTTCCAATGAGAGATTTTCCTTCAAAGTCTTTTTAACTAAAGGAATTTAGCACTGGCTGTAATAGTGTCCTTATAGTACTGCTACATTAGATATATCAAAAAGTTCTTACATTCTTGTCTTAACCTCTTATTTTACATGGAAATAATAGCATTTTTCCTTTCTGTTTTTTTTTGGATTTTTTTTAAGGTTCCATTTTGTAGTGAAGTGACCCTTTTTTATTTGGCGATGAAGAAAAATGATTTTTTGCAAATTTCTCTCTCTACTTATTTTGTGTGTGAGAGGGAAAGAAGAAGCCCCAATTCAAAGCTCTATACTGATCCCTAATAGGTTCAATTAGAGCATTATTCTTGGTGTGTGGTGGCCATTTCAGAGTTATTTTTTTTTTTCAATACCAACCGATGTTTGAGTTTTATTCTTCTAATTCGGTCGAAATACTATGAGATCTATTAAAAAGTTAATTCTTTCAAATCTTATTTCTTTATTCTCAACCTGAGAACAATAGTTAAAAGAATGCAAAGCCATATTCCTATATCCATGGGAATTTGATGCTTTTTCCATAAATTTTGGGTGCACAATAACTCTAATTTTGGACAAGAAAATGTCTAGGGCTGCACAAACAAATGTAAATATAATTTAGCAAATATGCACCCCGTTAACTTCTTTTAGAGATCTAACAAAAATTATTTATTAATAAAAAAGTATTTTTTTTGCTAGACCATTGGTATCCAGAATATCCGACTAATTCAATTCAAATATTGTGGTATCCAATTAAAGGATGAACTCTCTTAGTAATTGTTTTTTTATTTTTAATATTTAAATTTAAGATTTTGATTAAAAGAGTTTAAAACCTACTATTATATCCACAGAATATTGGTAACAGAAAAGCACTATTGAACAAATAGCAAATTCAATGCTCGTATCATTTGGAGACAAATTAACAAAAAAAAAAAAAAAGTTCTTCATCGTCTTCTTCAGAAGTACATTCTCTCTCTTTATTTATCAATCTTTTTTATTTTATTTTTAAATAAAAAATTATATACAAATAAAATAAAATAAATATAATTAAGACCATTTAAATTTATGCAATGTTAGAAAAATAATTTTTTGATGAAAACCATCATCTATATATCCATAATCTCATATTAAATCATAAAAAATTATTAGATCTATAAACGGAATTGTATCTAAATTCATAATAACCAATTGCCATTACAGCCATGTGGTTGGCCTTTTAAACTTTATTATGTCTGGATATTCTCTTAAATCTCTCATACCCACTTTAGAGTTTTTTATCAGATTATTTTTAAATGAATTTAAATTTAAATGACAGTTTGTAACATGTAATTATTTATATATAAATTCAATGTTGTATTAAAACTCCAACATGCATTACTTAGAAAACTTCTTTTAAGTAATACGATTACAACTTAAATGTCAAATCAAAAGCCAACAAGACCAAAGACTAATGGCCATTGGTCTGGAATGTAGAGCAATATTATCAAAATCATATCATATATTGATTCATAAACTTTAAAATTATGATTCAACTAACTCAATCATGGATCAACATGATTGAACCCACTAATTTTTTAATAATAATTAAAAAATATATAAAATTACTATTTAGAATAAATATATAGTAATTTCATATTTCCATGTAAAAATTTAAAAATAAAAATTTAATAAATATAAAATAAACAATCACTCATAAAATTTATATTAAATAATAAATTCAGATAATGAATTAGTTTGAGAGAGCAAGGGGAATAGATGGGGAAAAAGAAGAGGAGTTGATAGATTTAAGAAAATTTTTAGAAATTTTGATTCGTAGAATTTATATATATATATATATATATATATTGTATTTTAAAAAATTTAAATACCCTTCTATCTGAAGTTTAATAAATTAAATCTAATATATTTTTTCATTTTTTACAATTGAATGCCAAAACCATCTTCTTTATTATAATATGTGGATTAGATGGTTTATTAAAAAATTATTATTAAATCGTGTTAACTTACATTCAAATATTTAGATGGTATTTCAATCAAATCAATCCATTTTTTCTTTAGACCACGATCTAACCTCGATTGAATTGCGGCGTGATATAGTTTTGATAACATTGCTTAGAGTGTGATCATTCTCTACTTTTTTTGGGGGGACTCTGTTCTTGTTAGTCAACTTTTCTTCAAGACCATTGAGGAAATAATTTGAGCAATGATATGAAAGTGAAGGCTCCAAAATGCTTTCAACAATTCAAATTAGAATGTTAGGCCACTTAAACAGAGTTTCTATTCCATTTAGAGTCTCATTCTAGAATCGGCTTTTAAAATTTGTAATTATTCAATTTTTTTTTTTTTGGCTTATTGTAGTTTATAGTAAGTAAGGAAAATATCAAAGCATTAAACTGTACCTCTACCTATTAAATTTTAGTTGGAGAAAAATACAACTCTCATAAGAAGTTTCAATCTTGGTTTAATCATTCTAGATTTATATATATATATATATATATATATATATATATATATATATCTGACCAATTAAATTGTACCTCTACCTATATATATTTGATCAATTAATTTACAAATTGCGTGCCCAATGAATCATTTTCTAGCTTTGATGTATGAAAATTTCTCAAACACTAATGTTTTTCATTTTTATAATATTTCTTATTTTTAAAATATTTTAAAACACTAAATTAATTAATATTTATATAAAAATTCTTATATTTTTTATATTTACATATTTTTTCATATTTAATGAATTATTTGTTTATTTAATTATAATTTTATTTTTGATGTTATTTTTATGATTAATAATTAAATATTTAATTATTTTAGATTTTTATTATAAAAGATGATTATTCTATTGTTTTTATAAAATAATTAATATTTATACAAAAATTTTTAATTTTTTTTTTACTTTTGTATTTATCTACATTTTTGTTTCTTATAATTTTATAAAGTGTTATTTCTCCGTACGGTTTCATATCCATTTTCATTTCAGTGCAACCTAATTTTTCAAAAGTGGAACTCACTTGGAAAATTTAGGGCATACTCAATTTAAAATAGGTGAAATTCAACCTTAAAAGAATAATTTTTGATGTAAAAATTAATTATTAAATTTTGAAAATCTAGGTATGTATTTAAGATTTTTTTAGAAAATATTATTTAATATAAATACAAGTATTAGAAAATATTCTCAGAAAGGATATACACATAAAATATAATTTTTCTCCTCGCCATCGATTGATTAAAATTCATATATCTATATTTTAAAAATAAAAGGTATAAATATTAATAATTAAAATAAAAATAAATTAATTATTTTTTAAACTATTAAAATTGAACATTTGAAAATATAAAATTATTTTTATATAAAATAAAAAATTAAGAAATTTGAAAATAATATAGAAAATATATTTATAAACACTCAAATCATATAAATGGAATAAAAAAATATTTATAAATGTATTTGAAATTTATAAAAAACTATATTTAAAACCACCTAAATTATATCGTTTATGAACACATTTATCGCATAGACATATTTGAAATTTTATATCATTCAAATAAAGATATAAATGAAATAAAAAAATATATAGTTCTAGAAAAGGACACATTAAAAAATATGAGAAGAAAAAACTCCTCTACGAGCTTATCCTTTAAATCTATTTTTCTTTTTTTTTTTAAATTAAAAAAATTATAGGATTTCCTCTCGTAAAAAAAAAAAAGAGACTAAATGGTAGTTCATCTAAAACTTAAAATCATGTGAACGAATACAGACACTGGAAACCCTTTTCTCTAGAAACATGTGAAATTTTAAATAAAAAATCATTTAATTTTCCTAAAATGCGATCATGACCTTTACACATGTTAGTCCTATAAATGCAAATTTCCATCTCGGCAGTCATATCAAGGCTATGTTTATTCAGGAAAATAGCTTTCAAAAACACAAATTTCTTCATATTTCTTCTACTTATTAAAATTTTTTTAAAAAATAATATTCATTAGTGGTAAATTTTGACTTCACAAATCCGGATCCGACTCCTTGTGACTCGAACGAGTGTTCAATGAGGAGACTTAAAATTTACAAAAGACTATCAGAGGATACTTCAGCGTGGAGGTTCCAATACTCAAGTTAGAAAGAGCGGTTTTCGAAAAGATAAACAAACAAAGAAGAAGGGAAGAAGGATCTCCCTGTGACATTTGTGTATTCTATGTTAAATTAGAGAACTTATCTAACTTGATGCCTCAGGGCTTCTTATATAATATCTTATTAGAACCGTATGATTTCGGGGCATCACAACTGTAGTTTCCTTACGAAATGATCCGAAAATTTCGGATCTCAATCGTTAAATATGTCAAATTGTTATCATTCAGGAAATTGAATTATATGAGGAAAATTTTTTCTCTTATCGATTAGATCCTTAAGATTTCATTTCTTATCCAAGAGATGCATTTTGTATTGAAATAGGAAGCTCAACTAGGGTGAGATTCAATTAAGTATTACTAATTGGGAGTAGAAGTATTCGATTCCTTTAGTATTCGATAGTCATCAATCGGATGAGAGAGAAGAACGACCATTCAGTTCTACCGTATATTCTTGTAGATTGGATCACATAAAGCTCATCGGGAGTTAGATGATTAACGAGCAGTATATCATAGAGTTAGACTTCTTCGAATAGTTGAGGCAACAGAGACCCGTTTGGGAAGATTTATCCCATCAGTAGAATAGGACGATAGAGGCCCATTTATGTTTGAACATATTGAAATACATTGAATTATGGGTTTTATGCTGTCTATTGAATGTATTCCGTTATATGCATTGAGTCTTTTGGAAATGATTCCATCAATATTATCTCACTCTACTACCTTAAACTATTATAAATAAAGATAATTATACAACATATAATATGGCAGTGAAAAGTTTGAATTAATAACAATTCTTTCTATTAATTTACGTTAAAATATGAAATAATTAAAAACACAATTTTTTAATAGTTTAACCTCTTAAAATAAATGATTGTTTTACAAAAGAATTAATAACGACTCTTTCAATTCAAAAGAATTAATGCTCATAGTGGCATGTGAAAATGGTTGGAGAGGGGAAATATTAGCGTTCTCATTTTATAATAAAATATTAAGTTTTCATCGTAGATTATAATTATTGTTTATTAGATTATATGATCATTGTAGTTTTATTAATGTATTAACATGTACTCTGATATCTATTTATAAATTTCTTAGTTTACATTGAATGTAACAGGTGAATATTACACATATATAAAATCGACTGCACAGAAAAATAGTTCTTACCTCCAGTTGACTGCACAGAAAGAAGTCATTAACACAAATATAGAAAAGAGAGAGAGAGGGAGAGAGCGGAGATACTCTTGAGTGAGAGAGAAAAGAGAAAGAAGAGAGATGAGAGAAGGAGCATAAAGAAGGCATAGGAGAGGGAAATAGAGCCTGTTGTGATAAAAAGATAGGAGAGAGAAATAATTTGACTCTTTTAAGCTCAAACAGAAATCCTTAAGGGCCCATTCTCCTCAAAAATATTAATGATACTTTTATTTCTCTTCAAATTTTTTTCAAATCTTCTTATTATCATGTCATAATATTGGTAAAAATGCCCAGGGACATTTTATCACAAGGTAATAATTTAAATTTGAAAGCGGGATAATTTAAATTTGAAAGCGGGATAATAATTTAAATTTGAAAGCGGAATAATAATTTAACTCCCATTATCCCTTAATTCCCTAATTACTCTCCTCACTACTCTCTAATTGAGATAACCTTTCCACCCTACGTGAGTGAATGATAGATAATCTTCAATTGGAGGATTAAAAAAATCTTCTTAGAGAGAGAGAACACTTTGGTTGAGAGAATTGAGTTTGAATAAAACACATTCTCTCAAGGGATTGGAAAATTTCACGTAGGAGATTTTTTCATCATTGTGATTACCGGATTTAGAATTGTAGCATTGTGATATTGTGGTGATAAGTCGTTCAACGTATTTATCATTTTGATTGTGAGATTGTTCTGAAAAGTTTCCTGATTCCCTATTTTTCCTGCGTTTTACTCATTGAGGTACACCTGAAATTCAATCCTTCTATTTTTCTGAAAATTATGACCATACTTCCCATGTTGGGCACTACATTCTTGCTTTTGTTGCTCGGGTTCATCAAGGAAACACAGCTAAAGAAGGGGTTCATATAAATCTGAAGGGATTTGCTATTGGCAATGGGCTCACTGACCCAGAAATTCAGTATAAAGCTTACACAGACTATGCATTGGACATGGGAATAATTTCAAAAACCGATTATGACCGTATTAACAAGGTGCTTCTAGCATGTGAACTGGCTATCAAACTATGTGGCATTGATCGTTTAGTATCTTGCATTGCTCCATGTCTCGTTTGCAACACCATATTTAGCAGGATTATGTTAGTTGTTGGTGATTCCAATTACTATGACATCAGAAAGAAATGTGAGGGAAACTTGTGCTATGACTTCTCAAATATGGAACAATTCCTCAACAAAAAATCTGTTAGGGAAGCTCTTGGGGTTGGAGAATTGGAATTTGTTTCATGCAACCCTACTGTATACCAGGCCATGTTGATGGACTGGATGAGGAATCTTGAAGAAGGTATTCCTACTCTTCTCAAGGATGGAGTGAAGTTGCTTGTATATGCTGGAGAGTATGACCTCATCTGCAACTGGGTCGGTAACTCAAGATGGGTTCATGCCATGGATTGGGCTGCTAAGCAATCTTTTGTTGGATCTGCAAAAGTGCCTTTCCTAGTTAATGGTGCAGAAACAGGAGTGTTGGAAACTTATGGGCCTCTCAGTTTCCTCAAGGTTCATGATGCTGGTCACATGGTTCCGATGGATCAACTCAAGGCTGCATTGGAGATATTGCAGAGGTGGACAATGGGAAAAACTTTATGAATCCATAGACAAGCTAGAGAGCTTGGTCGCAAAGATGTGATCTCCCATCTCAACTTCACAAGTTGGGTCATTTAGAGTTTGCTTAGAATAGAAGTGACGATTGGCTTACTGGATTTAGTCTCCATACTTTGCTTATATTTTTTTTTTCCTGTTTTGGATGTATTTTGATGCAATGGCTGGAGGTCACAGGTTCGAGATATGGAAACAATTTTCTTGTGAAAATACAAGGGAAAAGTTGCGTAAATATATAGTTACATTCAAAACCGACCCCAATTATTGGGACTAAACCTCTGATTGATTGATTAATTGAATTAGAGTATGTTAGGTTTATTAAAATAATTTTTAAAATTTTTTGGGTACAAAAATGTAGGGAAAAAAAATTTAGGATTCGGATCACGAATAAATTTCATAAATCTGAAAATACCATGTTGTTTCCCATGAATTGTAAATCACAAATATAATTTTTTTTGTAATTTTTTGAACACATTTAAACCATGAAAATTTCGGTTGAAATTTTTGGTCGTGATTAGTGACTGATACGATTAAAAATTAGATCTGTCGAGATAGAGGATGTTTTGATCTATAAAATTTTTCTAGATGTATTTTTCACATTTAAATCTACAATTTGCATATATTATTTATGATTTTTTGGTGGCCGAAAGTTAGTTTCAAAAATGGTCGTGCAGGGCTGAGACTTTGATATTTAATTTACCGAGATTAGGATATAAATCCTCCTAAAATTGAGTTAAGAATAATTGGAGGATGTTCAACTTCAATCTTCTGTTGAAATCGCGTGAAAAATGGCTGAAAAATTGGATTTTTCGGTAGCCAATCGAAGGACTTGGTTGCAAACCCATTGGGCGAAGAAGACCTGGCCCAACCCATGTGTGCGTGGCCTACATGCACACTGAGGCATGTAAGACACACTGGGAGCGAGCGCGTGAGCAGCCGGGTTAGGGTTTGGATTTGTTCCAACCCACATCTCGACCTAGGATACGACCCGGTCCATACATGAAGGCACGTGCCAGACACGCTACACATCTGGCATGCGTAGCAGAATGCTGTCGGCGAGTACAGGTGCATGGCAGTGCACCATGACGGCATGTGATAACACACTGCGGCAGTGCGTTGGCCCTCCAATGGTGCATGAGGCTATCCTGGAATGAAATTTTTCATTTTTTAAGAGTTTCATGCCATTAAATGTGTTTGATTATGGGTTTTTGTGCGTCAAATCCAAGTCTGAATGATAAGATATAATCCAAGGTTGTAGTATATGGTGTCTATTGACCCATACGCTTGCTTTGGGGTCTATACTCGAATCATTTGGGACTTGTTGATTTATGGGTTGTATAAAATTGTGAGATTAAGCATTATATATCACTAACATCTTTATTTATAGGGTATACAAAATTGTGAGATTAAGTATCATATATCACTAACATCTTTATTTTTTTTGTGTGACAAAGACAATGGCTACTATGAAGATTGTCGTATTAGATCTCGTGAAGGGAGACAAACTAAATAGTGACAATTATGAGATTTAGCATTGGAAGGTTCAATTTGTTTTCAAGGAATAGGAACTTGCAAAGGTTCTAAAGCACAAGATGAAGGACCCCGAGGGTACCACGCCTTAGACAAGACAAGATCAGGAGGTGTACTGTTAATGGAAGAGAAAGGATGGCCGAGTTAGGGTAATCCTTCTGAGCAGCATGCACGATGATATGATCTTGGTTTATGAGAAGTATCTTACTGCGATGTCAGTCGACTTGCTCTGAGAGTGCATTTTGTTTCACTGTTGACTCCTAAGTTGAGAATGATGATCTACAAGTTCATTACCTATAAGAAGAGTAGCATCTCATGTACATGTCAAGTATGCTTACTTCTTTGAAGAATATGAAGGAGCCATTGTTGAATGACTTTTAGGTACTGGGAGTGATCCAGTCTCTACCTGACTTTTGGGAGGTTGTTAAGGCCTAACTCACACAAACTGAGAGTATTCATACTTTCATGGATGTGAGTAGACACTATGAGCTCAAGGAGGAGTGCAAGGAGGTGGCTAGATCTATTTTGGGTCATGTTTTTGTAGCGGAGTTGAGCAAGGGATCCAAGGGCACTCGGCGTAAGTGACACTAGTATGACAAGAAGATCAAAGGCCACGACAAGAAGAAGCCATCTGTCAAGAACGATAACAAAGGATAGAAGTACAGAGCAAGGTCCAGTACCACATTTGTGGCAAGATTGGGCATTTCATATGCGAGTGTGGTGAGCGAAAGATATATCCTTCTTCTTTATATGGTTTAAGTTATGTATCATCTGTTGTGATACTCGTTGACTCCTCTCCCTTGTGGATTGTAGATGTAGGAGTCATCTACCATGTAGCTCATGATAGGAGCGTGTATGTAAAGTTTTGCCGATTGAGTCCCCAAGTAAGGAGGCTATGTGTGGGGAATTGAGTAATAGTGACTATTAGAGGGATTGGTACATGCAAGCAGATATTGCGAAATAACTAAATTCTATATTTACATGATGTTTTGTATGTTCTAGAGATTTAGCAAAATCTCGTATCTATCCATTGTCTAGATTGTTTAGGATACTCTGTTTTCTTGGGAAACTCTAGTGTTATATTCTTATGACAGTTCTTTGGTATGTTTTGATTCAATCCATGATGGACTTTATGTACTGGATATGGTTTCTTTTAATGACATTTCACATTTATCTCCTATTGCCTTTGCATCTGATAGCCTAGTAGATGATGTGACTATTTGATTGTAGACTTGGCCATATAGGGTAAGAGAGAATGAATCAGTTAGTTGTGAGTGGCTTGTTGGGCCCTCTAATTAGGGTCGAGTTGCCATGGTGTGAGTTTTGCATAGTTGGCAAAGTTACAAGAAAATCATTTGGAAAAGCAATGAGGGCTAGGACTTCGTTATAGTTAGTCCACTACGATATTTATGGACCCATAAATGTGAAAGCCCAAAATAGAGTCACATATTTTATTACGTTTATAGACGATTACACATATTTTGGTTTCGTCTATCTGATCTCACACAAGTTGGAGGCATTGGAGTGTTTCAGGAGGTTTATCAGCGAGGTTAAGAATCAGTTATACTTGAGAGTGAAAATCCTTAGAACCGATCGGAGGCATGAGTACCTGTTAGAGCAGGTTAAAGAGCTCTATTTTGAGAAGGGTATTATGAGACAGTTAACTATTTTTCTTACTTCTCAGTAGAATGGAGTAGCCAAAAGAATGAATAGAACTTTGTTAGAGATTGTGAGGTCGATGATGGTGCAGATCAATTTGCTTATCTCCCATTAGGAAGATACGTTATTGATTGCTGTCTATGTCCTCAAAATCAAAAGAAAGGCCGATGGATCGATAAAGAGATACAAGGTCTGTCTGTTAGCCAAAGATTACACGCAGACCAATGGAATTGATTACAAGAAGACTTTCTCTCCTATAGTCAAATTTATATTGATCCGTTTACTCTTCGTGATTGTCGCAAGCATAGATCTGGAGTTACACCAGATGGACATAAAGACCGCATTCCTTAATGAAAATTTGGATGAAGAGATCTATATAGAACAATCCTCTGGGTTTGTTCTAGTAGGTTAGAAGAATAAGGTCTTTGGACTTCGAAAATCGATATATGGCCTAAAACAATCATCTCGGTAATGGTACCTAAGATTTCATGAGGATGTGATATCTTATAGATTTACGATAATGGAGGAGGATCATTGTGTCAATTTGATATGTTTTGATGACTCCTTTGTGATCCTGTATCTGTAATTGGACGATATAATATTAACTGGGAACAACATTAAGTATTTGATGACCATTATAATATGTTTATCATCGAGTTTCGACATGAAGAACATGGATGAAGCTAAGTTCATCTATAAAACCAAGAAAAAAAAAACAACAAAAGAAAAGACCAAAAAAAAAAAGATAATGGACCCCACCACCCCACCACTCATTTTTATTTTCTTTTTTCTTTTTTCTTATTCTTTTCTTCTCTCCTCTTTTCCTCATTCTCTCTGCTTCCTCCCCGAAAACTCAACTCTCTCCCCCTCTCTCTTCTCTTTTCTCTATCTTTAAAAAAAAAAAAATTATCAATACCATATCCAAAATCAAGTGTTAAAACTCCTAAATACCCAAATATCAATTTTAGAACAAAACCCTAGTGTGAAATCTATCAAATCTTAGAGGGGGAAAATTTAGAGTATTAAAAAATTTGGGTCTTGGATGAGATTGATATCTCAAATCAAGGTAATAATACTTTCCCAACATATATTTGAGTTATTTAAGATTATGTTATTGATTTATGTAATTTTTGAGATTTTTGTAGAGAGAGAAATTAGGGTTTGTGGTAACTCAACTTTGGAATGAAATTGGCGATCTTATTTGAGGTACATTATATTTTTCAATTTAGATTTATGTTATTATGTAAGTATTTAACCTACTGAGTGTTGGAAATTAGATATCTTCTCGGTAGAATTAGGCTAGATGTTAAACATAAAATTTGTAGATTTATGTCTTAGTTTAATTTGAGATAAGAATCACTTAAATTCGATATGTGTAGTGAAAGTTATGACAAGTTTTCAGTGACTGCGCAAATGTGAGTCATAAATTTAGGTCTAACACATTCATAGACATGGGTATTTTTGTGTAATTGGAATTGAGTCTAGCT
The DNA here is from genome assembly GCA_037126225.1 of Dillenia turbinata. NCBI lineage: Eukaryota > Viridiplantae > Streptophyta > Magnoliopsida > Dilleniales > Dilleniaceae > Dillenia > Dillenia turbinata. Next base: position 11,966,870 of record JBAMMX010000002.1, on the reverse strand, counting down.
GTAAACATAAAAATTATAGTCCTATGTCTTACCTTTAAATGCCAATTGGAATCACCACAATCCGAGTTTTGTAAGTTAAGATATGATGGTTTTTTAAGATATAGTTGTGCAAGAAAATTTGAATTATGAGACAAATAAGGGAAATTTTGGTTGGCTCTAGTATTGGCATACGTTTGAATAAAGAAATTGTGTTTATTGTCTTAGTTTGAGACAATTGAAAGGTTAGGAGGGATTTATCTTAAATTGGATTATAGATTGGAAGTAATTACCCTCCTAAAATGTGAGTGGATACATATTTATGGTTTTAAGTGAGAAAATATTTTTGTAATTATTTTATAAATATTTTTAAAATTGTTATTCAAATTATTTTATGATTGTAGAGTATCCTGAAAGGGAATTTGAAATGAAAAATGTGCCCATATGTTAAATTAAAAAATAATGTACCATATTTATCAATTTATGTTGAATATGATTTGATTGAATTCATGTATTGAGAATTCATTAAATAATTATTGGTACATTTTGATATATGATTGTAATGATTGTGAAATGGTGCTGTATGCATGATTAATGACTATTGTCATTCCCTTCCACGGTGTGAGCCCCATGGGACGACGTTGTTGGGGGTTTATACGACTTAGGAGGTAGCTACGCTCGAGAGGTACCTCTAAAATCATCCCTTCGGATTAGCCTAATAGTACCCCAAGGGAGGCCTTAGCCAATGCCAAGGCTTGGGATATTTGTAGACTAAATAGGATGAAAACTCTTGACGGTTTCGCCCTTGATCGTGGTAGACCATTGTAGGGAACTTTAATTTTTGTCAACCCCATGGATTTGGAAAAACATATGAACATGATTGGATACATATAATTTGTACTCTATAGTTTATTGAGTCTTATTTGGAAAATTTGATATTTGATTCCAAAGCCCTTGTTTTCGATGAATATGATAATATGAATTTTGAAATAAATATTTGATATATCCCTCACCCCTACTAATTCTATATTTACAAAGGAAGTTTAGTTGATTCCTGTAGTTGTTTAACGTTGGACTTTGGAGTGATTGCCTTCAGAGATTTCTTTTGGTATAGACTTTATTCTGGTTTTTGAGGTATCAATAGTTGGACTCTTTTGAGGCAAAAATTTGTATAAATTTACTTGAAACTCTTCTAACTTATGCATTTTTACTTTCAATTGGAATTTGTACCACTTATATTGAGAACATCTATCTTTCTTTTTTTTTATTTGGAAGTTTAATTTGGAGAATTATTTTTGTTGGATTTAATTTAGATCCCTTGAGTAGGGACTATTTTATTTTAGTGCATGAGATTGGATATTGATGGTCGAGTTGGCTTTGTGTATGTGATTGGGCTATGGATGGCCGGGGTGGCCTTGTGCATGCGTTTGAATAGGGATAGACTGGGTTGGTCCTTGTTTGTGTGTTTGAATGCATATTGGCTTGTTTGGAGTTGTTGATTTGTTTTGAAAAATAAATGAATATATATGAATGTCTTGCAGTATTTTAGTGTACAGGTTAGGTTTACCCATATTTTGAGGTAACATGGCGGTTGTCATTTGCTCGATCTGAGGGTTGGGGCATGACAATTTTGTTGGTATCAGAGTTCAGGTTCTTATTTTGTAAAAGTTAAAGAGGATTTAAAATATTTTCTAGTATTTTCAAATGTTCTCAATTATTTTCAAATTATTTTAAAGTTTTGATATTCAAAGTATTTTTCAAAGGGTTTTTAAAATGCCTCTTATGGGTATTAGAATTAGAAATATTATTTTTAGGAGGTTAAGTATTTAGTTTAATCTCTATTACATTGTTTAAATTTAGATTTTCTTTTGTAGTACTATACCTCCATGAAGAAGAATGAGAAATCCGAATGAGATTCCTCTGCCTCCACCTCGCCAACTCGAGACTGCATCATCTTCACATGCCCCTCCTCTGACGTCGACACACCCGGCTCCTTCTATCGGGATTCCTACTCTCCATATAGCCTCCCTTCAGCAAGTAATGGAATGGTGGAGTATCTACGGAATACAGTTCCAAGCTCCACACCAAACTCCAGTCTCTCTGCTGGTTCCTCCTCCAATGTCGACTGTTGCACCGATTACTCCAATGGCACCTTCTCCTCCGGTTGTAGCATCAACCGACTACCCTACCGTTGATTTATCAAAACTAATCAAAGAGGCAAGACAATTGGGACGTGAGACATTCTCAGGCACTTGTGATGCCTCAGTGGCCAAGGACTGGATTGGCTGAATTCAGGAGACCGTCACCAACATGAGGTTGGATGATGATATGAAATTATGAGTAGCTGTAAAACTATTGGATAAGGGTGCCTAAACCTAGTGGGAAAACGTAAAGGGTAGGACTTCTACACCTCCTATGTGGGGAGAATTCCTTAGAGTTTTTGAAGAAAAATACTACACTCGATTCTATAGGAATCAGAAAATGGAGAATTTTTCAAGTTAGCCTAAGGAAATAGAACTGTAGCAGAATATGAGACTGAATTAAGGGAGTTGGTTGCGTATGTTTTGAAGTTTGTGAACTTCGAGGAATCCTTGTGTGTAAAGTTCGAATCTGGATTGAATTTAAGTATCAGGAAGAAAATGTCAATAACAAAGGGGCATACATTTCAAGATGTGCTGAAATTGGCCTTGAGGGCCAAGAAAATGGTGATTGAAAGGGAAAAAGTAAAGGAAAGTCAAGGCAAGAAGAGAAAGCTCAGGTTCACTCCGGGTCAAAGTTCTAAAAAGAGTAGGACTACAGGCTCCTATAGTAGCATCTCTACTATCGGATCTGTTGGCTCTCCATAAAGCCAACAACCATCGAAATTTGGCACTCCTACACCTAGTATCGCATCTGGGAGCAAGTTAGTAGGGCCAAAGAAGAATCCTTTCAAAATTGCAAGAAATACCACCCTGGACCGTGTATCGAGCCTCGCAGATAGGGGTGCAATATTTGGTGATAACCGAATATCTGACCGAATCGAATTAAATTTGAATTCGATTTTTAGATTCAAATCGGTTTTCGGTTAGAGTCGAATTCCAAATTTAGTTTCGATTCGAGTTTCGAATTGAGATTTTTAATACAAATTCGAATCGAAAACTGAATTAGGGTTTTTAATTATCTCATTTTTTATTTATTTTAATTATTTATTATTTATTTTATTTTTTTTATGCAAACTTTTATTGATAATTTTTCTTTTTTAAGCAAGCAATCAAATAATAGTTAAAAAATTCATTGTTTTGTCAATTAGAATTTAATTAAATTGGATTTATGTGAAAATTTAGATCTCAAAATCAAAATTGATTTATTTGGTTTATTTGATTCAATTCGAATTCAAACCGAAAATCGAATTTCAAATTTAAACGAATTCGATTCGGTTTTCGGTTTGGAATTAAAAAATGTTAAACCGAATTAACCGAATCAAATTAATCGAAGAATTCAAAAACCGAATCGATGAACACCCCTACTCGCAGATGTTACCAATGTGGGAAGACGAGGCATTTTCTCAATATTTGCCTTGAATTGGGTCTAAGCGGATATGGAGAACAGTCAGGTCAAGACCTCTTGAGTGGTTCAAGAGGTGATCAATCAAATGCCCCGACACCATTTGTTGGTACAGCTCCACGGATAGGGATAGGGTGTAACACAGTGGCTGTCCCTCCTCAATGTTCCTAGCAGAGGAGTCAGACAAGGATTTATCCAATGACAAATGAGGAAGCTCAGAACAATCCGGCTGTAGTCATAGGTACATTCTCTTAAATTTGGATTTGGTGACTTAAAATATAATATATTTATTATATGATTTTATATTGAGAAATATTGGTGATTTGGCATGTTAGAAATAAATTTATTGGCCAATTTGAATTTAAGTTTCATGTGATGAGGCATTAAGATGATTATGTTATTATATGATACTAAAATCATGTGTAGAAGTGTAAATCCTTATTGTGGGAAAAATGTATAATTTTCATGATTGTATGGTATGATGAGATGTTATGATGAGTCATATATGAAATATGCGTTTTGTAGTTAGACTAATCATTGTTTAATGATTTAAACTATTAGATACAATGAAAATTTTTGGTGATGATGCTCACATACTTATTGATACGGGTTCTAACAATTCATTTGTGAGTATGGGATTTGCTATGCATTCTGATAGACCATTAGCTTCTCTTGAGGAAGAGTTGTTGGTTATCATTCCCTTATGGGAGCAGTTGGTTAGGAACACTGTCTATAAGGGTTGTGAAGTAAAAGTGGGTGAAGTGGCTCTCGAGGCAGATCCGATTGCATTAGATATGTTAAATTTTGATGCTATTTTGGGTATGGATTGGCTACACCACCAATGGGCATTTGTGGATTGTTTCACCAAGAAAGTAGAGTTCTGAAAACCGGGTTGTCTGACACTTGTATTTGCTGGTGAATGGTAGACATTGTCGACTTGTGTAATCTCGATAATGGAAACGCGAAGATTGGTGCATAAAGGGTGTGAAGCCTACTTGGCACATATCATTGAAACCATGATAGAGAGTTCAATTTGGATGATGTTTCGGTAGTGAAGGAGTTTTCAGATGTCTTTCCAGAAGAGTTGCCCGGTTTGCCTTCGATCTGGGAATTCGATTTACCATTAATTTGATTCTTGGCACCGCTTCAATCTTAATCCCTCCATATAGAATGACACCTTCAAAGTTGAAAGAACTAAAGATATAACTCCAAGAATTATTGGAGAAAGGGTTTATTCATCCAAATACCTCATCTTGGGGTGCATCGGTTTTATTTGTAAAGAAGAAGAATGGCACCTTCCGATTGTGCATAGACTACCGGGAACTCAATAAGGTGACCATCAAGAACAAGCACCCATTGCCAAGGATTGATGATTTGTTTGATCAACTTCAAGGCGTCAAAAATAGACTTGAGGTTGTGGTACCTCTAATTGAGAATAAAAGAGAATGACATTCACAAGACCGCATTTAGAACGCGGTATGGCCACTATGAATTCCGAGTGATACCTTTTGGATTGACCAATGCTCCCGTAGCTTTCATAGATTTGATGAATTGGATTTTCCACTCCTATCTTGACAAGTTCGTCATAGTCTTCATTGATGACATCTTGGTATATTCAAAAAATAATGAAGAACATTCTGAGCATCTTCGGATAGTATTGCAAACTTTTCGGGAGAAGGAGTTATATGCCAAGTTCTCTAAATGTGAGTTTTGGTTAAGAGAGATCGGCTTTTTGGGACATGTGGTATCCGGAGATGGGATATTTGTTGATCCGAAGAAAGTGAAAGCTATATTGAAGTGAGAGTAATCGAAGAATGTCACTAAAGTGAGAAGCTTACTTGGATTGGCGAGATATTACTGAAGATTTGTTGAGGGGTTCTTCAAAATTGTAGCTCCAGTATCCAACTTGACTCGGAAGGGAGTCAAAGTCGAATGGAGTAACAAATGTGAAACGTGTTTTCAAGAACTCAAAAAGAGGCTTACATCCGCGCATATCCTCGCCCTCCCCACTAGAGGTGGTGACTATGTTGTATATAGTGATGCTAGCAAGTAAGGATTGGATTACGTTTTGTTGCAAAATGATAAGGTGATTGCCTATGCCTCTCGCCAACTGAAGAAATATGAGTTGAACTACCCCACTGACGACCTAGAGTTAGCCGCGATTGTTTTCGCTTTGAAGATTTGGCAGCATCACTTGTATAGGGTGACATGCCGAGTTTTCACCAATCATAAAAGCCTCAAATATTTGCTCACTCAGAAAGAACTCAACTTGAGGCTACGAAAGTGGCTAGAGTTGATCAAAGACTATAATCTGTTGATTGGTTATCACATGGGGAAAGCTAATGTGGTCACGGACGCTTTGAGCTATAAATCTTCTTCCTCTAGCATGACATCTCCTTAGAGTTCTTACTTGTCTTGTTTGGTTGGACTTCGAGCCCCTGGTGTTGAGCTAACTCATGATGACCAAGGTACACTTTTGGCTAAATTTGAAGTTAGACTTACCTTGGTAGTTCGCATTTGGGAGCTTCAAGCTTCCGATGAAGAGTTAAAAGGGGTAATGACAAAAGTCCTCAAGGGAGAAGGAGGTGAATTCAGAATCCGGGATGACAGAATGATTGTGTATGGAAAACGGATTTGTGTTCCCAAAGAGGATGAGATATAAAAGGCTATTCTTGAGGAAGCACATTCCCTGGCGTATGCGATGCATCCCGGGAGTACTAAGATATACCAAACTATCAAGAAAACTTATTGGTGGTTAGAATTGAAGTGGGAAATAGTCAAGTTTGTAGCTAAGTCTCTTGTGTACCAACAAGTTAAAGCCGAACATCAGGAACCCGCCGGTATTCTCCAACCGTTACCGATTCCCGAGTGGAAATGAGAACATATTACTATGGATTTTGTAATTGGTTCGCTACGTATTCCAAGTCGGCATGATGTCATTTGGGTAATAGTAGTCAGCTCACCAAGTCAGCTCACTTCTTACCGATTTAGAACACCTACTCTTTAGAGAAATTAGCCAAACTCTATATTGATGAGGTTATAAGACTACACGGAGTTCCGAATATCGATTGTGTCAGACTGTGATCCTAATCTTACCTCATGGTTTTGGTCAAAGTTGTAAGAGTCTTTGGGGACAAAGTTAAAGTTTAGCACTGCTTTTCATCCCCAAACCGATGGGCAATCCGAGCGTACCATTCAGACCTTGGAGGACATGTTGAGAGCATGTGTTATGGATTTCCAAGGAAGTTAGGATAAACATCTCTCATTGATAGAATTCGCATACAACAATAGCTACCATGCAAGCATTGAGATGCCACCTTATGAGGCTTTATATAAAAGAAAGTGTCAAACTCCGTTATGTTTGAATGAAGTAGGAGAAAAGAAAATTGAGAATATTGAGTTAATTGAGGCCACTGTAGAGAAAGTAAAGATAATTCGAGAAAGAATGAAGGCAGCCCAAAACCAACAAAAGAATTATGCCGATAAGAGAAGATGACCTTTGGAATTCAAAATAGGAGACATGGTGTTTTTGAAGATCTCACCTTGGAAGGGAGTAATTCGGTTTCGAGAACGAGGGAAGTTAAATTCTTGCTACATTGGCCCCTTTAAGATCCTTGAAAAGATTGGCAAAGTGGCCTATCGGTTAGAGTTGCCACCGGAATTGGAGAGGATCCACGATGTCTTTCATCTCACCATGTTGAAGAAGTATTTGCCGGACCCTTCATATATTTTAGAGACTCTTCGAATTGAACTAAGGGAAAACTTGAATTTCAAAGTCCAACCCGTAGCTATCATTGATCGGCAAATCAAGAAGTTACGGAATAGACAAGTCTCTCTTGTTAAGGTCCAATGGAAAAGTGATTGGGTCGTAGAAGAGACTTGGGAGCCGGAGAATATTATGAAACAACAATATCCCCATCTCTCTGAGATATGATTTTGTTTTTAAATTTTGCAGACAAAATTTAATTTTTTAGGAGGTTAAGAATTATAAAACCAAGAAAAAAAAAACAACAAAAGAAAAGACAATAAAAAAAAAGATGGTGGACCCCACTACCCCCACTACTCATTTTCTTTTTCTCTTTTCTTTCTTCTTCTTCTTTTCTTCTCTCCACTTTTCCTCACTCTCTCTGCTTCCTCCCTGAAAACTCATCTCTCGCACCCTCTCTCTTCTCTCTCGCCCTCTCACTTCTCTCTTCTCTCTCTCTAAAAAAAAATCATCAATACCATATCCAAAATCAAGTGTTGAAACTCCCAAATACCAAAATATCAATTTTACAACAAAACCCTAGTGTGAAATCTATCAAATCTTAGAGGAAGAAAATTTAGGGTTTTGAAGAATTTAGGTTTTGGATGAGATTGATATCTCAAATCAAGATAATAATAATTTCTCAATACATATTTGAATTATTTAAGATTATGTTATTGATTTATGTAATTTTTGGGATTTTTGTAGAGAGAGAGAAATTAGGGTTTATGGTAACTCAACTTTGGAACGAAATTGGTGATCCCATTTGAGGTAAATCATATTTTTCAACTTAGATTTATGTTATTATATAAGTATTTAGCCTATTGAGTGTTGGTAATATTAGAACAAGCACGAAAACTAGGATTTCTATAATGAACAGCTTGACTTTATTGTGGTTTTTTAATCATAACTTTCTCTACATAATAGTAAATGGAGTAGGGTTTGTTTCTACTGAGACTAGACATCTAGGACTTTAAAATGACATATGATTCGAATGGATTGGATGAGAATTGAATTTTTGATGATTTTTCAAAGAAGCCTGTTCTGCAAAACTGTTCTACTTTCTGCCTTGTTTCTGATAGTGACTTTAACTTGGAAATTAGATATCTTCTGGGCAGAATTAGGCTGGATGTTAAACATCAAATTTGTAGATTGATGTCTTATAATTTGAGATAAGAATCACTTAAATCCGATATATGTAGTGAACGTTATGGCAAGTTTTCGGTGACTGCGCAAATATGAGTCATAAATTTTGGTCTAACACATTCATAGACATGAGTACTTTTGTGTAATTGGAATTGAGTCTAGTTGTAAATATAAAAGTTATAGAGCTATGTCTTAGCTTTAAATACCAATTAGAATCACCTCAATCTGAGTTTTGTAGTTCTGAATATGATGGTTTTTCTAAGACATAGTGGTATAGGAAAATTTGAATTGTGAGACAAATAAGGAAAATGTTGGTTGGCCCTGGTATTGGCATATATTTGAATGATGAAATTGTGTTTATTGTCTTAGGTTGAGACAATTGAAAGGTTAGGAGAGATTTATATTGAATTGGATTGTGGATTGAGAGTGATTACCCTCCCAAAAAATGAGTAGATGCATGCTTATTGTTTTAAGTGAGAAAATATTTTTGTAATGATTTTATAAATGTTTTCAAAATTGATATTCAAATTTTTTTATAATTGTGGAGTATCCCGAAAGGGAATTTGAAATGAAAAATGCGTTCATGTGTTGAATTGAAAAATAATATGTCATATTTATCAATTTATATTGAATATGATTTGATTGAATTCATGTATTAAGAATTCATTAAATAATTATTGGTACATTTTGATATATGATTGTAATGATTGTGAAATAGTGCTATATGTATGATTAATGGCTATAGTCATTCCCTTCCACAGCGTGGGCCCAATGGGGCAACGTGGTTGGGGGTTTATAAGATCTAGGAGGTAGTTGTGCTCAAGAAGTGCCTCCGAAATCATCCCTTCGAACTAGCTTGGTAGCACCCCAGAGGAGGTTCGAGCCAATGCCAAGATTTGGAGTATTTGTGGACTAAATAATATGAAAACTCTTGATGGTTACGCCCTTGGTTGCGGTAAACCATTGTTGAGAACTGTAATTTTTGGCAACCCCATGGATTTGGAAAAACACATGAACATGATTGGATACATGTAATTTGTACTCTATGATTTATTGAACTTTATTTGGAAAATTTTATATTTGATTTTAGGCCCTTGTTTTCAATGAATATGATAATATGAATTTTGAAATAAATATTTGACATGTCCACAATTATCGTTCATTTATTATCATAACATGTTATACACTCACGAGTATAGTTGATACTCACCCCTCCTAATTCTATTTTTACAGAGGAAGTTTAGTTGATTCCCGTGGTTGTTTAGTGTTGGACTTTGGAGTGATTGCTTTCAGAGATTTCTTTTAGTATAGATTTTGTTCTGATTTTTGAGATATCGATAGTTGGATCCTTTTGAGGCAAAATCGTGTATAAACTTGAAAATTCTTCTAACTTATGCGTTTTTACTTTCGATTGGAATTTGTACCACTTATATTGAGAATCTCTATCTTTCTTTTTTTTTTTTTATTTGGAAGTTTAATTTGGAGAATTATTTTTGTTGGATTTAATTTCGATCCTTGAAAATGGATTATTTTATTTTAGTGCATGAGATTGGATATTGATGGCCGGATTGGTTTTGTACATGTGATTGGACTATGGATGGCCAGACTGGCCTTGTGCATGCGTTTGAATAGGGATGGACTGGGTTGATTCTTGTTTGTGTGTTTGAATGCATGTTGTCTTATTTGGAGTGGTTGGTTTGTTTTGGAAAATGAATGAATATATATATATATATGAATGTCTTGCGGTATTTTGGTGTATAGGTTACGTTTACCCGTATTTTGAGGTAACGCGGCGGTTATCGTACGCTTGATCTGAGGGTCGGGGTGTGACATTATCCTTGGAGTTAAGATCTAGAGGGATTGTTTGAGATGGATGTTGACTCTTTCACAAGAGACCTATATTAAGAAGATTCTTGAGTGTTTTGGGATAAGCAATTGCAATCCCATAGATACTCTTATTGCTAAGTGTGACAGCCTGAGTCTTGATATATGCCCTAAAACTTCGAAAAAAGAGAGGGAAATGAGAAATGTTCCTTATGCCAGTGTAGTGGGAAGTCTAATGTACACGATCAGAGATTTGTTATGTAATCAGTCTGATGAGTATATATCAATCAAATCCTAGAAGAGGTCATTAGAATGTAGTGAAAAGGATTTTCTGATATCTTAAGAGAACTGTGAACCTCTCTTTATGTTAAGGAGGAAGTGATTTACGCCTTGTGGGATATTTAAAAGCCGATTGGGATAGTGATCTAGATAGGCACAAATCGACATTAGGTTTTGCATTCTTGCTCAATGGTGGTACTAATTCGTGGAGCAATAAGAAGCATACCTGTATAACTGTATCTACGATGGAGGCTGAGTTTGTGGCTTATTCAGTTGTAGTTCGGGAGAGTGTTTTGCTTTGGAAACTAATGGATGACTTAGGGATTGTGGCAGATAGTGAGAGACCAGTAATAATTTATTGTGATAATCAGGCTGCTATCGCCTACACTAGAAACCCTAAGTATTATAGTAAGACGAAATACATTGACATTAGATACAATTTTGTAAGAGATATCATCAAGAAGGGTGAAGTGACCGTCAAGTACACTTTTACACACAGTATGGTGGCTTACCCCTTCACCAAACCCATTACTAGAGACTTGTTTTTAGGATATAAAGAGTCATTGAGTTTGTGTATATTTTGACATTTCTCATCATGTAATAGATTAACAATGTTGATACTTATTACCTTTATATATATGATTATTGTGCATTATTCAGTCACACATAAGTTATATTTTATTTAATGCACTTTTTTTATCATATATTTTATGATGTGATAAAAAGATATATCAGACAGGTGAAGTTGACTCTTACACACGAGTGATTATCTCTAACTCTGAGAGAGCAGGGGTGAGACAACTTTTAGTTGTAAGAGACTTTGAGAGTAGCCCTGCTAGAACATAAATCATCTTAATATGTGTTCAAGTTGAGATCATATGTGAAATGATCGACATGGATATATCCATTTCATGTTGCCTATATGCAGTCAGGTTTGAGATTTCAGATATCATTGCGGCTAGTGATATCGTCTCTGAGGTACTCTTTCTGAGGTCTCAAGATAAAATCTTACATATAGATTGAGTCTCATACCTGTATAATAATAGAGAAATCTGGTATATGCTCTTTTAAGAAATTGAAGAATAACATTATGACATGTGTTTTATACCGCGTGTGATAAGACGACTAGGAATAATGAGAGTTATGCTACATGAGACGATGATCTGATCATTATCCCCAAGCCCTACTATGTGAAACCCGAAATCCATTAGATGAGATCTCTTGTACACTTATTACTTTCGGCTATTTCTTGAAGTTTTGGTTCAGTGTTTACTACTTTAGTTTGTTTACCTATAGTCCGAAAAATAAATTGAGATCTAAGGGGTAGGTCTAGGAAAACAGCTGAATTGAGACTGATAGATTTGAATTTAGTAAAAGAAAGACCAATCGACATTACATCATTATATAGTATTCATCGATCGGTCTGTTACGTTTATCTATATTGGGATTCAAACATAATAGTGAATACATAATCGAACAATTATTGAGGATCAGTTTTGATGAGAAAAGTGACTCGATGGATGTAATTGCATTGGGTTTGGGGTACAGAGAGTTCTTTATGGTATTAATGGTGGCTCCTCGATTATCCTAATAGGTGTATTGAGAAGTTTTTGTTTGCAGGTGTACTTGTAAGTCACACGATACTAAAACTTATATGAAAGTCCAGCAGGGTGATGTGGTAGATCACATGAGTTGTGATCTTGTGACGGACGTAAAATGTACTCGTGTGTAAGTGAGAGATATCAGTAAATATGGTCATGTAGGGGTATTTTATCGCAATGTAATAATTTGAATTTGAAAATGAGATAATGGGATAACTGTCATTATCCCTTAATTCCCTAATTATTCTCTCGACTACTCTCTAATTAAAATAACCTCTCTTCCCTATGTGAGTGATTGATAAACAATCTTCAATTGGAAGATTAAGAGTCTTCTTAGAGAGAGAGAACACTTTGATTGAGAGAATTGAGTTTGAGTGAAACACATTTTCTAGAATAATTGGAAAATTTCATGTAAGAAATTTTTTCGTCACTGTGATTACAGGATTTAAAATTGTGGCGTTGTGACATTATGGTGACAACTCATTTAACGTGGTTTTTATCCCGACTGCGAGATCGTTTAATAAAAGTTTTGTGGTTCTCGATTTTTCCTGTGTTTTTCCGAAGTTCAACCCTTTTAATTTTTTCAAAAATTATTATCATAGTTCTACTATTGTATATGAGAAAATAAATCTAACATAAGATACAATTTTATTATTTTAAGAAAAAAGAAATTTTATACCTTGATATTTTTTAATTTTAAAAAATATCGTATCTGTACTTAGTTGTAAAATGTCTTTTGGTTCATGCGTTTTGTGAATTGAATCAAAACCTCAAGGTAAACAAATTTCCAATGAGAGATTTTCATTCAAAGTCATTTTACCAAGGTCTGGTCTAGACACAGCTGGTCAAAGGAATTTAACACTGGCTGTAATAGTGTCCTTATAGTCCTCCTACATTAGATATATCAAAAAGCTCTTACATTCTTGTCTTAACCTCTTATTTTATATGGAAAATAATATCATTTTCCTTTTTTTTATGGTTCCATTTTATAGTGAAGTGACCCTTTTTTATTTGGTGACGAAGAAAAATGATTTTTTGCAAATTTCTTTCTCTACTTTTTTTGTGTGTGAGGGGGAAAGAAGAAGCACCAAAATTCAAAGCTCTGTACTGATCCTTTATAGGTTCAGTTAGAGCATTCTTCCTGTGTGGTGGCTATTTCACGTTTTTTTTTTTTTCATGTGTCGGTATCCAAATTTTATCCCATTAGTTCGATCATAGTATTCTGAGGTATATTAAAAAATTGACTCTTTCAAATCTCATTTCTCCATTCTCATAACTCGAACCTGAGAACTATAATTAAGCTAATGCAACATTATACCACTACATTCATGATAGTTTGATACCCTTTTCAAATTGTGGGTAAAAATTGCATGTTAACTCAAAATTTGGACAAGAAAATATTTAGCACTGCACAAACAAATATACCTGTAATTTAGCAAATACACACCCGTTAACTTCTTTTAGAGATCTAACGAAAAATATTTATAAATAAAAAAGTATTTTTTTTACTTGACCACTAGTATCCAAAATATCCAATTAGTTCAGTTCAAATATTATAGTGTTCAATTAAAGGACGAACTCTCTTAATGTTTATTTTTTTATTTCTTAAAATTCGAATATGAGATTTTAATTAAAATAGTTTAACACCTACCATTATACTCATAGAATATGGGTAATAAAAAGGCACTATTGAACAAATAGCAAATGCAATATTCACGTCATTTGGAGGGAAATTCAAAATAATAATAATAAAAAAAATTCATCATCTTCTTCAAAAGTACATTCTCTCTCTCTATTTATCAAATTATTTTATTTTTAAATAAAAAATTATATATAAATAAAATAAAATAAATATAAATTAAAACCATTTAAACTTATGCAGTGTTAGAAAAATAATCTTTTGATGAAAACCATCATCTATATATCCAAAATTTCATATTAAATTATCAAAAATTATTAAATTTATAAGCTGAATTCATAATGACCAATTGCTATTAAGTATCATGTGGTTGGCCTTCCAAATTTTATTATGTCCAGGTATTTCATTACATCTCTACACAGGATCACACCCACTTTAGGGTTCTTTATTAGATTATTTTTAAATGGATTTAAATTTATATGATAATTTGTAACATATAATTATTTATATATAAATTCAATGTTGCATTAAAAGTCCAACATGCATTACTCAGAAAAATTAAAAGTCCAACATGCATTACTTAGAAAAATTCTTTTGAGTAATCATTAGGTTACAATTACAACTTAGATGTTGGATCAAAGCCCATCAAGGCCGAAGACCAACGGCCATTGGCCTATACTCTAGAGCATATATTGATTCATAAATTTTAAAATTATAATTTAACTGACTCAATTATACGTCAACATAGTTGAACTATAAAATTTTTAAAAATAATTAAAATATATAAAATTACTTTTTAGAATAAGTATATAGTAATTTCATATTTCAATATATCAACAATCATTTTTAAAATTCATATTGGATAATAAATTCAGTTGAAAGCAGAGGGAATTGGATCCTCTCTCTCTCTCTCTCTCTGCTTACTGCTCCTTGGAGATTCGCTTTCTCAAAATTTACACGATCCAAATCTGCATTCGAAAAGTCTACCCGTGCACACGCGAAGTGACAGCAGTTTGTCACTCAAAACTCCACTTGCCGAGACCAAGAAAATTGGATCCTCGATTGATTCACATTCTCGCTCAGATTATTGGAGGAATTCTGGTTAGTGGGTTTCTTTCTTTCTCTTTCATTTTCCAATTTTAGAGGGACAACAGTGTCTTAAATCTTGCTTGTCTCATCATTGGAGGAATTCTGGTTAGTGGATTTCTTTCTTTCTTTCGAGTTCATCAATGTTTTATTCAATTTCACACTGGGATTAGATTATGATGCCGTGTTGCTTATCTGGGTGTTAAGTGATTCTGCTTGATTTTCTTTTGACTTCTTTGTGGTTTCTTGGTCTGGGTATTTATTTAACTCTTGCTTGTCTCATTATCGGAGAAATTCTGATTAGTGGGTTTCTTTCTTTCTTTCGAATCCATCAATGTTTTGTTCAGTTTATACTGGAATTGGATTATGACGTTTGCTGCTTATCTGGGTGCTAAGTGATTCTACTTGATTTTTTTTTTATTCGTGGTTTCTTGATTTTTTATCAGGTGCAACTCTAATCTAGTGTATCTTTTGCTTGTTGTGTTCTAATCAGGTGCATTCTCGCTTGATTTGTTCGGTTCGTCAGTTCATTCTCGCATTCAGCTGTTCTTGATTGAGTTCCTGATGGAGTCTAGTTTGTTGCCCATTGTTTGTTCTACGCTTTTGTTTTCTTCGCTTGTCTTTTAATTTATTTTTGATTGTTTCTTGATTTTAAATTGTTCGTCAGTCATTTTCACGCTGCTGTTGAAGTGCTATTTCTAACTTTTGAGTCATTTTTATGTATGTTTATTGATTCATTTTGCCACATGTTTATATTTCTTGTTGATTCGTTTGTTTACTGAATTTTAAATCTCTTGAATTTAATGTTTGTCCTTCTAATGTACTTGAATTGGGATCTTGTTGTATGTTTGTTTTGCATATTTCTTTTGACGGATTTTGAGTTTAGGTTTTTGTTTGTTTTTAGGATATTTTGAAGTATATAGGGTCGTCTTTTTTTTTTCAAGAACTCCGTCACGGTTAGTTCCAAACTTGGGTAAAGGAATAGAATTATGGTAAGCTGACAGCCAGCATAAAAACTTTTGTCAAAATAAAACAGAGACAAATAAGAATTATTTTACTTTTACAATTAATTTTGATATTATTATTCTCGACATTATTATCTATAATTGAGTCATTTTGCTATATGTTTATTGATTAAAAATTATTATTTTTTGATATTCTTTATTTTTCTTTAATTAAAAATTTTGGTGTAATTTAGTTTATCGTTAATTTAGTTTATTTTATTGCTCTTGTCAGTTGACGTAAAAATTCCTTATGTGAATACAAAAATGAGAGACAATGAAGATAGAATTCGTCTAGGTACTTAGAATATTGGATCTTTAAACAATAAATTAGGAGAGATAAGAGAAGATATGAATAAAAGAAAAATTAAAATTATGTGTCAACAAGAAACTAAGTGGGTAGAAGAGAATGCTAGAATAATTAAACCGAATGGGTATAAACTTTGGTACACACGTAGGGATAGAACTAGAAATGATGTAAGATTAATTATTCATAAAGACTTACATGATAATATAGTAGAGATAAAAAGAAAATGAGATAGAATTTTACTTATCAAAATAGTTAATGAAAAAGATATAATTTACATAATCAGCGTATATATACCGCAGGTGGGTATAGATACAGTTAGTAAAAAACAATTTTGAAAAAATTTGGATGAATTTATACAAAATATACCTACTATAGAGAAATTATTTATTAAAGAAGATTTTAATGAACATGTAGGGGAGAATAACGAAAGATTTGAAACTGTACATGGAAACTTTGACTTTGGTAGTAAGAACGAAACGGGAAAATCATTCTAGAGTTTGTTACAACATTTGATATGATACTTATAAACACTTTTTTCAAGAAAATAGAGTCGCACGTAGTTACATATAGAAGTGAGTTGAATGTTAGCCAAATAGAATTCTTTCTCACTAGTATGAACGACAAAATGACTTATAAAAATTACAAAGTTATATCAGGGGTGAGTATAACAACTCAGTATAGACTTTTAGTTGTAGATGTGTGTGTGCCTAATAAGCAAAATGAATATCATATGTTGGTAGAGTCAAAAATTAAGTGATGAAAATTGAAAGAAGAAAAAGTAACAATGTTTAGAGAAAAATTAATGCAATGATCAATTTGGTCGGTTAATGATTATTCAGAAATTATGTGGATAAAAATATCTAATAATATTAAAAATATAAGTAGGGAGGTTTTTGGTGTATCCAGAGGGCGGACACCAATAGGTAAGGAGTTATGTTGGTAGAATGAGAAAATTCAAACTACTATACAAACAAAATAAGAGTGTTATAGAAATCTTAAAAATAGGAAAAATAATGAGATATTTGAATTATACAAAAATGTAAAAAAAAAAATTGAAAAAGATTGTTCAAGAATAAAAAATAAAGTGTATAATGAATTATATAAAAAGTTAGAAACCAAGGATAAAGAGAGAGAAAGAGATATATAGAATCGTCAACTAAGGGAGGAAAGAAAAAAAACTTAAATAGTATTAGGTGTATCAAGAGTGAGATAAATAGTATATTTATGAGGGACGGGGAGATAAGAAAGCGTTGGAGGGATTATTTTGATAAGCAGTTCAACATGGAGGATACAAAAACATTGGCAATATCACAATACCTATTGAAGAGATCAATATGGATTTTAAATATAAGATTTGTTCTCATAAAGTAGAGGAATCTTTAAAGAGAAAGAAGAATAATAAAACCTGAGTACCCGATGACATCTCCATTGAGGTGTGAAAATGTTTGGAGGATGTTGGGATAGCAATGTTAACAGATCTTTTTAACAAAATTTGGCAAATCAAGAAGATGTCCAAAACATGAAGGGAGAATACACTTGTACCATTATATAAGAATAAAGGGGATATACAGAACTGCTGTAATTATAGGAAAATTAAACTTATGAGTCATACTATGAAGTTATGAAAAAGAGTGATTGAGTATAGATTGAGATTGAAGATAAGCATATCTCAAAATCAATTTGAATTTATATCAGGAAAATCCACTATTGAAACAATTCACTTACTAAGAAATCTGATGGAGACATTTAGAGTATAAAAGAGAAACTTACATATAGTATTTATTGATCTAGAAAAAACATACGATAAGGTGCCAAGAGATATATTGTGGTGGACGTTGATAAAAAAAGGGGACTTCTATCAGATACATCAATCATATTAAAGATATGTATAATAGAGTTATCATCAATGTAAGAACTTGCTGAGGGTAAGTGATAGCTTTTCGATAAATATTGGACTCTATCAAGGATCGACATTAAGTCTAATTCTATTTGCAATAGTAATAGATGAAATCAAAAAAGCATTCAAGATAAAATACAATGGTATAGCTATTTGCAGATGATATAGTATTGATAAATAAAACTAAAGATAGTATTAATACTAAATTGGAGTTATGGATGGACACATTAAACGGAGTATATGAAATGCATATTTAGTGATAGTTATCAGAATAATGAAAAAACAATTAGGTTAGATAGACATGATGTACCAAAAAGTGAACGTTTTAGATATTTCGGATCCATTATCCAAAGTAACGGTAACATAGATGAGAATATAAATCATATTATTCAAGTGGGTTAGATGAGATAGAGAAGAGTATCTGGATTTCTTTACGATCGCATGATACCACTCTCTGTAAAAGGGAAGTTTTATAGAATGATAATAAGACCTGCATTACTATATGGTACCGAATGTTGGGCTATTAAATAAAAACAAGAGTAGAAATGGTTGTTACTAAGATGAGAATACTAAAATGGATATGTGATAAAATTAGAAAAGATAAGATTAGAAATGAAGAGATACACAACAAATCAGGAGTGAGTTCAATTGTGGATAAAATTTAAGAGTATCATTTGATGTGGTTTGGACATGTGTAACGAAAACCCAAAGATGCACCAGTTAGAAGAATTGAGAGTTTAAATATTGGAGATTTAGTAAAACGACGAGATTAATATTAAAAATCTAGATGCAATGTATTCGCAAAGATATAACAGTTAAGGGGTTAACTGAAAAGATGATTTCGGATAGGAACGAATGACATAGGAGAATTAGAAAAAAGTTAAATCATCACTTTTTGTATTATTTATGAATTTGGATAGTATGTGTGTATGTATTTTTTTTTAATCATTTTATATTTGTCTCACAAACGGTCGATTCTAAATTTTGGGATTAAGGTTCAGGTTGTTGTTGTTGTTGAGAGCAGAGGGAATAAATGGGGAAGGAGATGAGAAATCGATAGATTTGAGAAAATTTTTAAGAATTTTGATCTGTAGATTTTTTTTAATAAATTGTATTCTAAAAGATGTAAATACCCTTCTATCTGAAGTTTAATAAATTAAATTCTAGCATATATTTTTTATTTTTGACAATTGAATGCCAAAACCATATGTTTCATTATAATACGTGGATTAGATGGTTTATTAAAATATCGTGGTTGAACCATGTTAACCTATGGTTCAATTACTTAGATGGTATTTCAGTCAAACCAATCCATTTTTTCTTCATATCACGATCTAACCACGGTCAAACTACAACCTAATATAATTCTGATAACACTGCTCTAGAGTGTGATCATTCTCTAGTAAACTTTTCTTCAAGACCATTGAGGAAAGGATTTGAACAATGATATGAAAGTGAGGGCTCCAAAATGCTTTCAACAATTCAAATTAGAACCATAGGCCACTTAAACAGAGGTTCTATTCCATTTAGAGTCTCATTCAAGAATTGGCTTTTAAAATTTGTAAGTATTTGAAACTTTTTTTTTTTTTTTTTGCTTATTGAAGTTTATAGTAATTAAGTAAAATATCAAAGCATTAAATTGTACCTCTACCTATTAAATTTTAGTTGGAGAAAAATACAACTCTTATAAGAAGTTTCAATCTTGGTTTAATCATTTTAGATTTATATATAAATAAATAAATAAATATATATATATATATATATATATGACCAATTAAATTGTACCTCTACCTATATATATATTTGACCAATTAATTTACAAATTGCATGCCCAATGAAGCATTTTCCAACTCTGATGTACGAAAATTTCTCTAACTCTAATGTTTTCCATTTTTATAACATTTCTTATTTTTAAAATGTTTTAAAATATTAAATTAATTAATATTTACATAAAAATTCTTATATTTGTTATATTTATATATTTTTTCGTATATAATGAATTATTTGTTTATTTAATTATAATTTTAATTTTTGTTGTTATTTTTCTTATAATTGATAATTAAATATTTAATTATTTTAGATTTTTATTATAAAAGATAATTATTCTATTATTTTTATAAAATAATTAATATTTATATAGAAATCCTTAATGTTTTTATACTTATGTGTTTGTCTACATATTCGTTTCTTATATTTTTATGAAGTGTCATTTCTCCAAATGGTTTCATATCCCTTTTCATTTCAATGCAACCAAATTTTTCAAAAGTGGGACTCACTTGGAAATTTTAGGGCATACTCAATTTAAAATAGGTGAAATTCAACCTTAAGAGAAAAATATTTGATGTAAAAATTAATTATTAAAATTTTAAAAAATCTATGTATATATTTAAGATTTTTGTTTTAGGAAACATTATTTATGAATTGAATGTTATGCCCTTTGGACTTAAGAATGCATCATATGAATTTCAAAACATTATGCACGACATATATATAATCTTTATTACAACTTTATTATAGTATACGTAGATGATGTTTTAGTTTTCTCAAAAACTATAGACCAACATTTTAAACATTTACAAATATTTTTAAATATTGTTAAATAAAATTGATTAGTAATATCAGTACAAAAAATAAAATTATTTTAATCAAAAATTAGATTTTTAGGATACATATTTACAAAGCAACAATAAAACCAATAAATAGATCTTTAAAATTTGCTAACAAATTTTCATATGAAATAAAAGATAAAAATCAATTACAAAGATTTTTAGGATATTTAAATTATGTTGGTGATTATTTTCCAAAATTAAGAAAATTCTGTGAATTATTCTGTCAAAGATTGCAAAAAAATCCAAAACTAACCTTGGACAAAAGAACATACAAAATTGGTACAAGTAATTAAAAGAAAATTTCTATTTTTACCATGTCTAGGAATACCACATCCTTTAGCTTTTATGATTATAGAAAATGATGCCTTGGAGATAGGATATGGAGGAATATTAAAGCAAAGAAAGATAGAAAAGATCCAAAACAATTAGCGAGATATTATTGAATAATATGGAATAGATTCCAACAAAAGTATTCTACTATTAAAAAAGATATTTTATTTATAGTTAAATGTATTACAAAATTTCAAGATGATATTTTTAATAAAAAGTTTTTAATTATAATTAATTGTAAATCAGCCAAAAAATTTTTAGAAAAAATTGTTAAAAATATTGTTTAAAAAATTTTTTGTATGATGGCAAACTATATTATCTATATTTGATTTTGATATTGAATATATAAAATGTTCAAATAATAAACTTTCTGATTTTCTTACATGGAAAATTTTCTCTAACACTAATGTTTTCCATTTTTATAACATTTCTTATTTTTAAAATGTTTTAAAATATTAAATTAATTAATATTTATATAAAAATTCTTATATTATTTATATTCACATATTTTTTGTATTTAATGAATTATATGTTTATTTAATTATAATTTTTATTTTTTGCTGTTATTTTTTATGATTAATAATTACATATTTAATTATTTTAGATTTTTATTATAAAAAATAATTATTCTATTATTTTTATAAAATAATTAATATTTACATAGAAATTCTTAATATTTTTATACTTATGTGTTTATCTACATTTTCATTTCTTATATCTTTATAAAGTGTCATTTCTTCATAAGTTTTCATATTCGTTTTCATTTCAGTGCAACCTAATTTTTCAAAAGTGGGACTCACTTGGAAATTTTAGGGCATAGTCAATTTAAAATAGGTGAAATTCAACCTTAAAAGAATAATATTTGATGTAAAAATTAATTATTAAATTTTGAAAATCTAGGTATATATTTAAGATTTTTGTTTCAGGAAATATTATTACAAGTATTAGAAATATTCTCATAAAGGATATACACATAAAATATAATTTTTTCTCCTCATCATCGACCGATTAAAATTCATATATTTATATTTTAAAAATAAAAGGCACAAATATTAATAATTAAAATAAAAATAAATTAATTATTTTTCTAAATTATTAAAATTGAATATTTGTAAATATAAAATCATTTTTATATAAGATAAAAAATTCAAAAATTCAAAAATAATATAAATCATATATTTATAAACCCCCAAATCATATAAATGGAATAAAAAATATTTATGAACATATTTATCGCATAGACATATTTGAAATTTTATATCATTCAAGTGAAAATATAAATAGAATAAAAAATATATCGTTCTCAAAAAACTAGAATATTAAAAAGATGGCAAGAAAAAGCTCCTCTCAAAACATATCCTTTATATCTATTTTTCTTTTTTTTTGTTTAGTTAAAAAAGCTACTTTTAAGGAGAATAAATTTTGTTTGATAGGATTTCTCTTTGTTAGAAGAAGAGAAGTTGAAAAAAAATTATGTCAAACAGGGACTTAGTTTAAAACTTAAAATCTTATGAATGAATATAGATAATGGAAGAAAGATTTTCTCCATCCTTTCCTTCTAAATTCCACTAGAAACCATTTTCTTTAGCAACATTGGAAATTTTAAATAAAAAATCATTTAATTTTTCTAAAATGCGATCATGACCTTTACACATGATAATCCTATAAATGCAAATATCCATCTCGGTAGTCATATTAAGCTATGTTTGTTCAGAAAATAGCTTTCGAAAACACAAATTTCTTCATATTTCTTCTACTTGTTAAATTTTTTTTTAAAAAAATAATATTATCTCACACTACTACTTTAAACTATTATAAATAAAGATAATTTCATAAAATATAATATGGGAGTGAAAGTTTGAATTAATAACAATTCTATTAAAGGTGGATTGTAACTCCACAGATACCGACTTCTTTGACTCGAATAGGTACTCCAAAAGATGAAGTGAAACTTACAAAAGACTGTCCAAGAGTACTTGGTGGGGAAGAATTCGACGCTCAAGTTAGCATGAGCGATTTTCAAAAGCGATGAAATAGACTAAGCAAGAAATGGCTAGGTATGAGAGCCATGTGTAGTTTGTGTATCACGTGTATAGTTCTAAGAGAGCGTACCTGGCAATTAGCATGTAGAATGTCTTTATAGGTGGATCTCCTATGAGCTGTGTGCATTCGGGACATTTCAATCTTAATTTCCTTATGGGGATGTTCTAATATCTCGGGATTCTATAGCCAAATATTCTCAAGAAATTTAGGATCTTTATCACTTAGGATATCCAACGAATTAAAGATATTGTTTCTTTATCAATTTGATTTTGAAAGGTCTTATTCCTTATCCAAGAAGTACGCTTCATAGCTAAATGAGAAACAAATTTTTATGCAAATCTTAATATTACCTTAAGTCGATGAGGATAGGCTATCCAGACACCTAGCTTCCTGTCAAGGCTATTGGTCACGAAACAAGCGGATTTTATCAAATGGCGATGAGGGCTCCGAGCCGATTAGGTTGTTACCAATAGAGATTAATTAAGAAGTCGGGTCGTATCTACGCTTTGGGAGATATGTCCTTAGTGGCTGATACGTCTAGGTGTGAAACGCTTATTAAATCATGGGTTTATAAGATTTTGGGTTCTGCCATAATGAGACTTTTGGTTGTATCCCATCATTTGCCCCTACTCCTTGTGTCGTTTCGAGGTATACATCACAAAGAGTAAGTTAAAAGGTTGGCACTTGGAACATTATGAGAGCATTAAGGCATTTAACTCTCAAATGAATGACCCCGAAATAAATATTTCATGGGAAGTTAGAGAGATTAAAGCCCTTCATTCATTGCGCACGTTTCTTATTGGACTGTTTTGTCTATCCAAGATTATGAAGATCACGTATCTTGGGCTATAAATAAGGGTCGCATGGCATAGCACTGCCTCAGACAAATTTCGTGATATTCTACGAGTTCTTCTTGTTGGTGATCTACTTTCTTGAGAAATTTTTTGGCGATGGGTTTCGAGCCGCAAGGCTTGATAGCATAGGATGTTTTTATTAATGCAAGGCTCCATCAAGAATGGGACTGCTGATGTGAGATTCCGTCGTGATGTTCTTTATTTAAACGTCGTGTTGGAATCTATCATGACTCCCATTAGAGTTCTTAATCTCGGAGGGGGATTTACCTAGTAAGTTCTCGCTCTAGGTTGAGTTCGTCATCCGACTCATGTTTTCTCAGGTCAGGCGATAAGAAGAGTTAGGAGGTGGTGAGAGACTGGGTATGGTAATTCTATAATTCCGCTTACTACGTTCGTTAAGAATCAATCGATAGGTAAGCAATAGAAGGAGATGAAAAAGCACAGAGATCTTACTCAGTAGGAGAATCTTCTACTCAATGGAGGTAATGAGGCTTACTAATAGTAGATGCGTAGATTTTCTGAATTCCAAGTCTTGGACATAACCGAGCCGTCTAGATTATTGAGGAGGTAAGTTTCTGGGTGGACTATAGAGCGTATCTGATAAGGGCCTTCCCAGTTAGGTGCAAGTTTGTCCCCTGGCTGAGACCAACCATTGGCCTCCACTTTCCTTAGGACTAGATAGTCTGGTCTAAATATTCTTCTTTTAACCTATCTGTTGTAATACTGAGCCAATTGCTGTTGACATGCAACCATCCGTACAGATGCAGATTCCCTTAGCTCTGGATTCAAATTTAATCATTCTCATAAGGTCGATTCATTTTGTCTGCGTGGTATTAGTCCACCCGAAGCTAGTAAATTCCTATCTCTATCGAAATGATAGCTTCACATCCATATGTTAGAATGAACGGTGTTTCGCCAGTTATCCATCGAGGTGTGGTACGGTATGCCCAGTAGATACCATAGATATCATCTATCCATTACCCTTTAGCCTCATCCAATGTTGTTCTCAACCCTTATAAGATCATTCTGTTCGTTATCTCAGTGAGTCCATTAGTTTGCGGATGGGCAACCGATGTAAATCAGTACTGAATTTTCAGTTTATTGCAGAACTCTCGGAAACTTTTGTTGTCAAATTACATTTCATTGTCGATGATGAGGATGTGAGGTATATCGAATCTGGTGATGATATGGGTTCATACAAATGATCGAGCCTTTGCAGCCATTATCAGGGCCAATGGTTCGACCTTTACCTACTTGGTGAAGTAATTGATAGCTACTATAAGGAACTTTCGCTACTTGATGGCTAGTGGGAATGGTCCAATGATATCCATCCCCCATTAAGTGAATGACCAAGGACTCGTTATAGGACTGAGCTCAACAGAAGGTAATCGAGGTATCAAAGAGAAGCATTGGTACTTCTCACACCTCTTAACATAGTTATCAGAGTTAGCCTTAATATTCGGCTAGTAATACCCTTTATGCAGGGCCTTGTAAACCAAATTTTGAGCTACCAAGTGGTTACCACATATTCCTTCATGAATTTCTTAGAGGACATAATCCCCTTCTTCAGGGGTTAGACACTTCAAGTACTGGTGATTGATGGATTTTCGATACAGGTTCCCACAAATGATGATATAGTGGGCGGCCTTTTATTTTAGCTTCGCTACTTCCGAAAGAAAGTATGGCAAATGATCATGTTTCAGATAAGTTTCTATCGGATCCTTCCAGCTTAGAGCTTGGTCTACCACAAGGATTTTCTCAAGTTCATCAATGCTAGGACATGGTAGACTTTCGATATAGATCGTTTGGTTAGTAGTGACCAAGTTTGAACTGACCAGCTTAAAGAATGTATCAATTCGCGTATTCTCTGATAGAGAAATTTGTTGTGTGTTCACTTTGTCTAGCATACTCATCGTCTTGCACAGTTTACTCAAGTACTTGGCCATGATTGGATCATTAGTTTTATAGACGCCCTCTATTTGTTTAACGATCAGCTCACTGTCGATGAACACTCGAATGTCTCCAGCCCCAAGGATATTGTGATTCGGAGTCTCGTCAATAGAGCTTCGTACTTAGCTAGATTATTAGTGGTTCTAAAGTAGAAACGAAGGACATATTCTGCCTTGAAATCGTTTAGATCTATCAATATGAACTTGGCGTCACTCCCTGAGGAGTTTGATGACCCATCAACATATAGCGTCCAATTCAGTAATGACGACTCTTCTCAACAATTGGTAAGCTCATACTTGGTTGGAACTAGAAGGTGTATTCGAGGACGAAGTCCGCAAGGGCTTAACCTTTGATAGCTGGTCTCGGTTGGTATTGCATGTTGAATTCTTTGAACTTTATGCTCCATTTGATTAGACGATCGAAGGTGTCCTTTCTTTCAAAGATCTATTACAATGGTTAATCGGTGGGTACTATGATCGTGTGGGCTTGAAAGTATGGCTGAAGGCACCTAGCCGAGACAACTAGGGCATAAGCTATCTTTTCTATTGGCCGATAGTTAACTTCGGATTTCTAGAGTGT
Source organism: Dillenia turbinata (assembly GCA_037126225.1). NCBI lineage: Eukaryota > Viridiplantae > Streptophyta > Magnoliopsida > Dilleniales > Dilleniaceae > Dillenia > Dillenia turbinata. The sequence goes on along the minus strand of JBAMMX010000002.1, from coordinate 11,940,458 downwards.
TTGGCTTATATAGTATACCGGTTTCTGGATAGTGGATTCCTGTCTCACGAGAAAAGAGCAAAGCCCTTAGTCAGAGATAGAGAGGTAGAGGTATAGTTTCAAAGAGGTAGAGGTATAGTTTCTTACCAGGGATGGGATGAGAGAGCAACGGGGGTGACGTGAGATATTTCTTGAGTTGTTCAAAGGTTATTTGGCATTTGGTCATCCAAACGAACTTTTTGGATTTCTTTAGGGTATCAAAGATGGTTTTGTACTATATTTATTATCTCTCTACAAAAATTCTCAAAAATTGTATAAATCATCAATACAATTACAAATAGTTCAAATATATGTTTGGAAAGAGGTTATTACCTTGATTTGAGACACTAATCTCGTCCAAGACACAATTTCTCAAAACCCTAGATATTTTTTCTCTAAAATTTCTTAGATTTTCTACTAGGGTTTTGTTTTAGGGTTGATGTTCGGGTGTTTGGAAAACAATTGATTTTGGGTGTGATTTGGGTAAGTTCTAGAGAGATAGAGAGATTGGAGAGAGAAAGAGAGGGAGAGGAAAGGGGGCCAAAAGGGAGAGAGTCAATGAGGGTGTGTGTGTGTGTTCTGGATTCTTGTCTCACTTTCTCTTTTTATCCTTAAACCCATTTTCAATATTTACCTAGTGACCCTCTCACATTTCTAATTTGCACAAGTGTCCAATAGGTTCTCTTGGGTCATTGGGAAGGTCACCTTATGAATTTAAGCACTAAAAGTTAGGTTCTGTTAAGAAAGTAGTGTTTGCCGATAAGCTATGAAAGTTAGGATAAAAAGTAGAAGTTATGGAAAATAAATTAAAAATAGTAAAAATATGGAATGTTTAAAAATATGAGATATAATATAAATTTTGTATAACATTATTAGGGTGTTTAAGTGGTTTGGCGGTATAAAACTTTTTGATGGTTTGGAGTTCTAAGGTTCAATTCCCATTGGCTACATGCACGAGAGGAAATTTGCAAGTCATCATCAAGTACCAAGAGGGCATGAAATGGACAATGTCAAGTGTTCAATGAGAGGTAAGTGGAGCCGATGGGAAGTGATGGGCAGTGGAGCCGATGAGAAACAAAAGAATGCACCGACAAGACAACTATACACCAAGAGGAAGAAGTGGATTGTTACAGGTGAAAGTGAAATATTATTGAGAGGCTCTTGTTAGAGTGGCTCTCAATCAAGCCTAGTCAAGCAAAGTCACTGTATGCAAACAAGAAGTATCATTTCTAGAAGGATAACAAAAACCCACCAAGAATGATGATGAGATTTTCATTCAACGAAAGGCATGCTCCCACACCGACAACCATGGATAATTATTGGGAAGTACCGATGGGTAAGATACTAAAAGAAAATGCTAATGAGTAAATAAAAATACCAATAGATAGCAATTAGTAATAATCAATGGATAGCTATCCGTAGTAATCAACACATATTTGGAAATTGTATAACAATAGAGATGCCATCAGCCATAACCGATGGGTAATTGAAGTGTACTAACAACAATTGAATAAAAATGTATCGAGAGGAGGTTCTTAGACGGTACCAAGAAGAATTGAAAAATTGAAAGTACCAAGAGGTAGTGAAGCCGACGAGGATTCTATTGGCAAAAATAGCAGATGTTTACTAGATAAACAGAAGCCAAGAGATGAGTGGGAAAAATTATACTGACAGGTAACAACCACCGATTGGAAATCTAAAATTTGAAAAAAAAAATATAGGATGTTGTCCACCAATTGTTAAAGCCCTACTGAGCAACTCTATCTCTCATAGGGAAATCAAATCCTATTAAAGAGATCAATCCTGATAATAACTCAAGTTTTACCCGTCACTGAACGTAAAATCAAACTTTATCAGGTATTAACCACTTTAATAATTGATCACTTAAAAATTAAAGGTTTACCAACCAAGTACCTAAGTATTCCTGAATAGCCCAAGGGGGCAAAATCCAAGTTTAAATTTTAAATTAACTATTCTCTCATAATATACAAAATATAGAAATCTCAAAAAGTCATCTTAGTATCCATACTACAATTAGTCTTTCTGGTGTTACACTTTCATTTATAAGACAAAATCGATCACAACCAATTTCTCCCGTTAATTCACAAGAAAGATTCTATGAAAATTTTTCTAACACTAAATTTTTGATATTACACACATTCTCCATTTACCATTGACTTTTTTCACCAAGACTACGTTAGCTAACCATTCGAGGTATTTGAACTCATGAATGAATTTGGCTATCAAGAGCTTCTGGACTTCTTCTTATACGGTACGTTGGCGTTTTAGAGTGAACACCCTCTTCTTTTATTTAACAGGCTTATAGTTAGCATTGATTGTCAACTTATGGACTATAATTGACGGGTGAATACCGGTATGTCTTGGGAGGACCAAACAAAGACTTTGGAGTGGCATCGTAGGTATTCAACAATTGTTTCTCGCAACTACGTCAGCAAGTGGGCACCGATTTAAATATTTTGACTAGGGTCGTTAGTTAGGGAAATCTCAATTACTTCCTCTGTGAGTTCTGGCTTAGTCATTACTCTAGCATCATCCCTAAATTCTAGGGTATCGATTGGAAAGCTTTCTCATTCTCATTTAATAGCAAGGAAGGCATAATGGTTAGGGTCGCTACAGAGGGTGGCTATTCCCTGCGATGTTCTAAACTTGACCTCCGTATGTTTAGTACTTAGTAGTGCCCCCAATTCATCCAGACTAGGGCAACCTAGAATAACGTTGTAGGAAGAGAATGTTTTAACCACATGGAAGGCAACCTTAACGACTGCATTGTTAGGGGTGTTCCTAGGGTTACGGTGAGAGAGATAACACCCTCGGGTGTCGTTCGAGAGTCCGTTGCAAGACCCTGTGGGAGGCTAAAGATGAGATGAGTTGAAATCCAACTATTGGAAGGTATCCAAAGTGAGGAGATCGCAATCAGCTCCTTGATCAACGAGAACCCTCTTAACGAGATAAGATTTTATTTTGACACATCGAAACCAATAATTTATCTCTTTCTTTTGGTCGTTGTCATGATTAGTATGAGTAGTGAAGAATGAGGAAGATATTTGATCAAGGAATCAGTCTGTTTCATATAGATGATACCAATCTATTGGAGGTGGATTATAGCTACACAAATACGGGCTCCTTTGACTCAAATGAGTGCTCCAAAAGATGAAGTGAAACCTACAAAAGACCGGCGGAGGGTGCTCCGGCGGGAAGGCTCCGATTCTCAAATCAGAAAGAGCGATTCTCAAAAAGGATGAAACAAACTGTGTAAGAAAGGATTAGGTATGAGAGTCCTGTATAGTTTGTGTGTCAAGTGTATGGTTCCAAGAGAGCATACCTAGCAGATAGCATGCAAAGTGTCTTTATAGGTCGGCCTCCTATGAGCCATATGCATTCGAGATGTTTCAATCCTAGTTTTCTTTTGGGGATGTCCTGAGATCTCAGGACTCCATAGTCAAATATTCTCAAAAGGTTTAGAATTTTTATTACTTAGAATTTTCAACGAACCAAGGAGATTCTTTCCTTATCAATTTGATTTTGAAAGGTCTCCTTCCTTATCCAGGAAGCTTGCTTCACATCCGAATGTAAAATAAATTTTTATGCAAATAATATTACCTTAAGTCGATGAGAATAGGCCATCCAGACACCTAGCCTATTGTTAAGGCTATTGATCGCAAAACAAGAGGATTTTACCAAATGTCGATAAAGACCCCGAGCCAATTAGGTTGTTACTGATAGAGATTAATCAAGGAGTCAGACTATGTCTACCCTTTGGAGAGATATGTCCTTAATTGTTGATACATCTAGGTGTGAAAATGCTTATTGGATCATGGGCTTATAAGATTTTGGGTTTTACCATAACAGGCCTTTAGGCTGTGTCCTATCAAATTCTTTCTGTTAATTTACGTTAAAATATAAAATAATTAAAAACACATTTTTTTTAATAGTTTAAACTCTTAAAATAAATGATTGTTTTACAAAAGAATTAATAATAACTCTTTTAGTACAAAGGAATTATTTAAAAGGATGATTAGACCCATTATTGATGAATGATCAAATCTAGACTCCTTGGCAGAATGTTCAACTTCCCGAATCACTATCTGATAGACTCTCTCTAACCTTGGAACAGATACTCGACTTGACCATGGGAGCCTCCCATCAACCCTCCCGGGAGCCTCCCATCAACCCTCCCGGGAGCCTCCCATCAACCCTCCCCTTCTTATACTAATGCTGGAGGGAAACACAAGGTGCCGCAGTGAGCGAAGGGGTAGGCGATGCTTATAATGATCGCTTGGAGTTGGCATAAGAATTGTTTGGATCTTTTGCTCCAGACCAACCTAATCTCTCTTACAGGGACAAATTGAAGCAAAATGATTCCTTTCTAGATGAGGAATTTACAGAGGAATCATGGCGTTGGAGGTAGGTTTTGGCTCACTGATCCAGCTCTTTGTGACTCGAATGGGTGCTCAATAAAGAGGTTTAAAACCTACAAAAGACCGCCAGAGGATGCTTTAGTAGGGGAGGCTTCGACGCTCAAGTCAGAAAGAGCGATTTATCAAAAAATAAATAGATAGAAAGGAAGGGAGGAAGGATCTCCCTATGACCTTTGTGTGTTCTGTGTCGAATTAGATAACTTACCTGGCTTGATGCCTCGAGGGCTTTTTATATGATGTCCTGTTAGAGCTGTATGATCTCGAGATATTACAACCCTAGTTTCCTTATGAAGTGATCCGAGGATTCCAGATCTCAATTGTCAAAGATGTCAAATTGTTATCATCCAAGAAATTGAATTATACTGGAAGATTCTTTTCTTTATCGATTAGATCCTCAAGGTTTCCTTCCTTATCCGAGAGATGTATTTTATACTAAAATAAGAATCTCAATCAAGGTGAGATTCTGTTGAGTATTATTGATTGTGAGTAGAGGTGTTCGGTTTCTTTAGTGTTTGGTAGTCATCGGTCGGGTGAGAAAGCGAACAACCGTTCAGTTCTATCGTACACTTTTGTAGATTAGATCACATAAACCTCATTAGAAGCCAAATAATTAATGAGTAGGATACCATGGAGTTAGATTCCTTTGAATAGTCGGGGCGACAGAGGTCCGTTTGGGAAGATTTGTCATATCGCTAGAATGGGGCGACTGAGGCCTATTTATGTCTAAACATGTTGAAATCATTGAATCATAGGCCTTATGCCATCTATTGAACATGCTCTGTTCTATGTATTGAGCCTTTTGGAAATGGTTCCATCATTTGCCCTTGACTCGTGGTGTCGTTTCGTGAGAAAGGTGTTATGAGTAACAGCCATTGGGAAACGGAGAGGCTTTGGCAACATGCGTTATTTTGTATTCCTCGAACCATCTTTAGCGACCCTTATAAATGTTTTTATGGGAGAAGATCTGACGTTTTTACTATCCCGAGCTCATTTTTTCTTTCCCCTGAATTGTCTCAGCACACGAAAGGACTTCCGTAAGAGGAATGGCAAGAAGTTTTGTTATTCAAAGCATTAACAACATTAGGAGTATTATGTCAGTGTTAGAGCTCTAAGAGGTTTAGACTACCATGTTTGTTGGTGATGATTACACCTTGATATCAGCCACAAACAATGAAAGAGCAAATAGGGCTCCAGAGGGTTGTGTCCTGATGTATGAACAAATGGTGAAATTTGGCTTGACCATACCATACACTGGTCCATTCACTAAAGGTGTTACAGTGATGGAATATATTTCTAACTTTGTTGACTCCCAGTTCTTGGCGCTTGATTATTCTCATGACTCCCCTAATAGGGTTTTGTCATTTTCGTTTTGATTTTGATATTCTGGCATCTCTCTTTTCTTTGGTAAGACATACGAAAAATGGTTTGATTTAAGATTGGTATAGGCTGCAAACTCGTCCTGAATCTGATTAGGGATTTCATTACAAGGAACCCACCAAAAGCAACTAGATGCGCAAGTTCTTCTTTATAGAATTTTAGGACAAGGATCTCATGCCAATGCTTCCCAGTGCTAATGGAAGGCCTACGTTTGGATTGTAGCCTATAAACCCCTCTTGTCACTTTCGCTTCGTGTGTTCAGTTGGTAGTTACTATAAGTCTATGTGAAGAGTTATCTTAATCGATTCGTTGATGGATGATCAGATGCTATCTCTAGCGGGTCTGCTGATAGGAGAGAAAAGGAAGATTAACAGGCCCCTCTTAGTCGACAAGAAAGAGATCTGGTTGACTAACATTTCGGGTTTTGTGGATAACTCTTTGCTAAGAGAGATTATGATTAACCAGGATTCGTTTGTGGGGAATTCTTTGGTAGAGACCGATGGGATATCTGAAACCCAAGCTTTAGCAGCACTTTCCCCACTGAAAAGGAGGAAAATGGTTCAGCCTGAATCTCCGTGAAGGAGTGGACATGAAGCAGACGAGGAAATTGAGATGTGCATGCCTTCAGTCTTGTCAAAGACATTCAAGGTCGAGCTAGAGGGATTGGATAGGGCTAGTCATGTGCTATCAACCAGAAATGAGGGAGCTCCGTTACCAGAGAGACTCAATAGAAATCCACCGTTCATTGCGGAAGTTAGGGCATTAAGGGGGATAATGACTTGAGTTGCACTGGTCGAAGAACTGTCTGGTTCGTCGCATTTGATTCCCCTATGGCTTTCTTATAAAGGAAAATGTAAGGTACTTGATGGAACTGTTATCCCTCCTTCTATCCCCATCTATTCCTTTCATGGTGACAAGGGATCAAAGGAAAGAGGGAAGGTGGCTATCACCTCTAGGGATAAGCAATACAGCTACGTGGACTTAGCTGAGGTAGAGAAAATAACCGATTGGCTTAACTTTCATCATTGCAATTTAGAGCTGCACAGGATGTCCATAGAGTAAGCTGGCAAGGCTCTTAAGTCTATTGGCCTAATGGTATTATCTTTTGAATTCATCATATTTTGTCTTCATCTTACTGTAAAGTGATTCATTTCTCTCTTCTTGCAGACGACGACTCCGGTGGAATTCCAGGAGCGACGAAGGAAACAAACTGTTTAACATTTGGAAGAAAAAGTCAATCAGTTGAACGCCCAAGTTAGGGCCTTGCGGGGTGCCACCAATCGTAAGGAGAAAGGCACGGGGACAAAGGAGGTATTTGAGACCTTGCTAGCCAAAAAGTAAGAGGAGATTAAGAACCTTTGGGATTATTGCAAGAAATTGGAAATTGAGAAAAAGGCCCTCAAGATGAGATTGCATACTTTTGAGATGTTGGCTCAATTGCATGAGGAGTCTCTCTAGGTAGCAGAACAGAGGGTGATTGAATTGGAACAAACTTTACTCCAATATGCTGCTTCCTCTAAAGATGCTCAGCGTTAGTTGACAGAGAGATTACAATGCGCTAAAGAGGTAATCCGTTAGCTTGGATTGGATGGAGCCCTGCTTCCGATCAAGAAGGTTGCCAGCTAGGATATGATGGACCGGAATGTGGTCCCTGTCAGATCGATTAGTGCTCCAGCCAAAACAAACGCAATCAATACAAGAACTTCTTTTCAAGAGGCCTCTATTTCTCCGAAGTCTATGTAATTCTTACATTATTGTATCATAGTATTTCTTAATGAGAGACTCTTTCATATTCCTTTTCATTTGATTTCTGTTGATAATAAGGGATATTCCCTTCATTGTCTTAAACGTAATTCTCGGCTATATTTAGCTGTTCCGGGCTTTTTTAGGGAATATCAGCCCTTCTAGGGGCATTCTCTAGATACACGTTTTCATAAGTGTCTTTAGTTTTCCAAGTAATATCTGCTAGAAGGAAGAGGAGAGGAGATGTCCTTCACTAAGCCAGGGCAACAGAGGCCCGCTAGGGGAATAGATCCCTTCATTTAGTAAGGGCGACGGAGGCTCATTCGGGGAGATAGATCCCTTCATCCGGTTAGGTCGATGAAAACTCGTTCGGGAAAATAGATCCCTTCATTCAGTCAGGGCGACGAAGGCCCATTCAAGGAGATAAATCCCTTTATTCGGTTAAGGTAATGGGACCCATTCGGGGAGATAGATCTCTTAGTTCAGTTAGGGCAACAAAGGCCCGTTTAGGGAAATAAATCCCTTTGTTAGTGTGTTTTTTTTCCTATATGTGGTTGGAGTTCAATGGAATGCAAACAATAAGGCATACGTGCGTTTATTATCAGATGGAGGAATATCATGGTGATAACATAAGGAATATGCGAAACAATCAAAACATACCGTGTGACTACTTCAAGGTAGGGGCTAAAAACTCCTAGTCGCAAGACAAGGTCCCAACCCTGAGTGGAGTTCTAAATTTAACCTTTATGTGTTTTGTACTAGGTAGGGCTTCTAAGGCATTCAAACCTAGCCTTCCCAGGATAGCATTATAAGGTGAGGGGAGGTTGACCACATTGAATGTCGTTGTAACTGTCGCGTGATTGGGGGGCATGTCCAGTGTGATCGGGAGACGAATAATTCCTTCAGGGTATATCCATTCACTGAAGAGTCCTTTGATTAGACCCTTATGGGGTTGTAGATATGTAGGGCCTAAACTCATTCATTTGAAAGCATCCCAGTATAGGAGATCACACCCTACTCCTTAATCGACAAAAATCCTTTGGACTTCATATGGGCCTATTTTGGCAGTAATGACAAGGGGGTCGTGGCAACTTGGGTCTACACCAACTAGGTTTTCATCGGTAAAACCGATGATTTGTAGCTTGCTTTTTGCTTCCTTACCAACATGAGTTGCTAGTACTTTTGACAGAAAATGGACAAAAACATTAGGCGAATAGAAAATTGGTATGATCAGGCATTCAGCCTTATTTCCTTGCATATCATCTAAGGGGTCTCGAATGTTCGACGGGGGTTATGATGTTCGAGGGGTTCGCTGCTCATGAATTTGGAGGATAACTATGTCCTGATGGTTAGTCGATGATAGAGCGACCAACTAATTGTCCGGCTCATTCCGCCTTGGCGGTGCTTGTCTATCGGAGTTCAACATATGCCTTCCTTCTTTATTGATGAACCTTTGTAACTTTCCACTTCTAATGAGGAATTCAAGCTCATCTTTGAGTCTTCTGTAGTCATCAATCATGTGGCCCTGATCGTCGTGATCACGATGAAACTGACAGTACTTGGTCCTGTCTTTCTTGGGACATCCTTCGCAGGTTGAGAAGGCCATCAGATATAAGGTTGGTCCCTGATCTGGAGCAAAACTTGACTGGGCATTTCATTTAAAAGACTAGAGATGCTGAACCTTCGAGGAGGTGGGGGACCTGATTGATTCCTCTTCGGTGAGAGTCGTCAAGGCAATCGACTACATTCTCTCCTAGACAATTGATTCCTCCTTCGATCAAAGGCCTTAGTATCTTCGGCTGCGATGTACTTCTCGGTACGAGAGTAAAACTCCTGAATAGCAGAGGGGGGAATTTTTGTAATTGAGGTTTTCCTATTGAAGGGGCGCAACCTAGTAAGTAGTATCGTTAACGCGATAAAGTGGTCAAACGATAGAACTTTAAATCAAATCAATTTATCAATGTCAGGAGTTGTTACTAATCAGAATACATGGTTTCTTATGACCATTTTTACTAGCCGTCGTCAGATCAGTTATAGCTCTCCTTCGTCAATATAGCTCCTGCTGAGGATCAACCTTGGCTACTAGCTGGTGACTTCAATCAAATAATGTGTACGGATGACAAGAAGGGTGATGCTCCTTTTCGAATTTCACATAGTAGTGCCTTCAATATTCCAGGGGACTGCTGCTACCTGGTTGATTTGGGTGCCTTTGGTCCAAAATATACATGGACAAATGGCAGCCTTGGGCTGCATAGAATTGAGGTTTGGATTGATTGAGTTTTTAGTGTAGTGGCATGGCATCTCTTGTTTCCCAAAGTTTTTGTTCAGAATTTGGGAAAGGTATATGGCAAAATTTGAAATTATCATTGTGTTTAAATTCAATAATTTTTTGTGCTAAATGTTGAGTCTAAAATTATTATGGTATGTTAAGAGTCTAAATTTATTTGGTATATGTCAAGAATCATATTTTTAGTACATTTCATGAATGTAGGTTTTCAAAGAGTCATTTATAAGCTAAATATATATCCTTTGATCGAAGGTGTTGGTGTGAGATGAATAAACAAGAAACATTCTTTTAAAATTCTCATCCCTTATCAACACTCTCTTCCTGTAAAATAATCCTCTGTTTTCTAACATAATGGTATCAGAGCCTGGTCTTTTAGATATGGCAAACAATAGTGGAGTATAGGTTTTTCAATTTCCTCGCCTCACAAAAGTCTATTATGATACATGGCGTCTTCGTGTGAAAGCTGTTATTGGCTCACAAGATGTATAGAAGATTGTAGATAAGGATTTTGAGTAGCCAGAAAATAAAAAGTCTTCGTCTTAACATTTGAAGGATGCTTTGGCACGATTAAAGAAGAAGGATCAACAAGCTCTCACCCTTATCATCCATCAATGTTTGGATGATTTGATGTTTGAAAAAGTTTGTGATGCAGGCATTGCAAAGGAATCTTCGGAGATTTTGTAGAATTCCTTTCAAGGAACTGATAAAGTAAAGAAGATACATCTCCAATCATTGTGAGGTGAGTTTGAATTTGTGAACATGAAAGAATCCGAGTTAATTTTAGATTATTACATAAGAGTGAAAGCTATTGTCAATCAAATGAGGAGATATGAGAGCAAATTGAAGATGTTCGTGTGGTAGAGAAGGTTCTTCGTTTGTTGATTCCACAATTTGATTATGTGGTATGTTCCATTGAGAAGTCTAAAGACTTAGACTTTTAAACCCTTGAATAGCTAGAGGGTTGTTGCTTGCCCATGAAGGGAAGATCAAAAGGAGGCAAGAAGAACCTTTAGATCAATCGCTCAAGCTATATGTCTCTTTGAAAGAAGATAATGGAGAAAGCAGCCAAAGTAGGCGAGGACAAGAACGAGGTCATTGTCAGGCATATGGTAGAGGTCGTGGTCAAGGAGAAAGAGGAAGAGATAATTACTATGAATTCAACAGGAGCAATCAATTTTATAGAGGTCGAGGAAGAGGCAGAAGAAGAAATGACAATTTCAGATCAAATGAGAATAGTTGTGACAAATTAAAAGTTAAGTGCTTCAACTGTTATAAACTTGGGCATTACTCTTGGGAATGCTATAGAACCAGTCATGTTGATGAGCAAGCTAACTTTATTGAAGATAAATATGAAGCTAAGGAGTCCACACTATTGATGTCTCTCAATGCTGATGAAAGTACTGAAATCAGCTCCTAGTATTTGGATAATGGAGCAAGTAATCACATGTGCGGCGATAAAAAGAAATTTGTGACTCTTGATGAAAAGGTGCGAGGCAAAATTTCCTTTGTAGTTTCTTCAAAAATTCAGATTTGTAGAAAAGGTACAACTCTAATCTCTTAATGGAAGCCATAAACTTGTCACTGATGTGTATTATATTCCTAAATTGAAAAGCAATATTTTAAGTTTGGGGCAACTCCTTGAAAAAGGGTATAAAATTCATATGAAGAATCATCATCTATGGCTTAAAGACCAATATGCTAATCTAATTGCTAAAGTGCATATGTCAAATAACAGAATGTTTTTGCTGAATCTTAAAACTCTTGAAGCAAAATGTGTCACGTCCTGACCCTTGGATCGATCACATGACAACCGCTGCGCTATCTCAAAATATGGGTAAACCCAACCCATATACCAAGATACCGTAAGGCATTCATTAATATTTAACCATTTTTCAAAATAATTCAACAAATTCAATAAGTCAACATAGATTCATCAAACAACCAAAAGACCATCCTGGTCCGTTCCTATTCAAAATATGTATGTGTAAGGCTATCCAGACCATCCAAATTCAAACACATGTACAATGCCAACTCGGTCATTCCAATCAAATCCATAGAAAATAAAACAAATTCCTACTCAAGGGATCCAAACCATCTTAATCAAAGACAATTCTCAAATGAACTTTCGGTAAAATCAATAAGTTCTCAATATATGTATACGAAACCAAACGTAATTCAAGATTCCAATTTCAATAAAGATAGTATCAAGATAGTTTTCCAATAATAAGTATAACAAATACCTCCACAAGGGTCCACAATACCTCAAAATATAATCAAAAGAACTGATATTCGAAGAGGTTCTCAAAATATTTTCGGTCCGATTCAAGACAGGGGCTAATCTCCAAACTAAATATCTTCTAAAATAATGGAATGAGGGGGAATGAATATAAATAATACTCAGTGAGAGAAATAACATGTTCATGTTATGTAATGAACGAGAGATAGATATTGATATGCTAAATAATATTTCCAAAATCTTTTTCATTGTAATCAAATACATTAATGATCATCATAAAAATCAAGATTTTCAACTAAATCTGATTATCATGATGAGATAAAATTTATGCATCTAACATATTTCATATTTTTCAAATAAGGGGCAATCAAAATCATTATTCCTAATAAAGGTCTACCATGACTTAGAGCGGGACCGTCAAGGGTTTTTAGAAATTTAAATTCATAATACATCTATTCTTTACATTGGATGTGGTGTTTCATTAGTGATACAACCAACTATCCCATGACTTTATTTATAACATTTGGCTATAAAAGCATTACACACGCTTGGGTATTTCTCATGGTCTACCAACCCCACCATGTCACCCCAACAAGTCACACCGTGGAGGGAAATGATTAGTCATTTAATAGGGGTTCAGGCTCTCACCCCCAAATCAATCATTTGCACCATTTCACAAAATTCATAAATCCATTTCATGTGCCAAATTTAATTCAATTATTTCTCAAGTCAAGTCATAATCAATACATCACATAAAATATGGCACATTATTTATTTATAATAAATGGGATGCATAACTATATTAAATTCACATATAGAGATGTTCCACACACAAAAAATATTTCAAAACTCATTTGAAAGTCTTTTTAAAAATCGAGTTAAATATTTTACTCATATAAATAATAACATATAATCTACTCACCTTTTGGAAGAATTAACACTCTCAACCCACAATTCAAAGTTAAGTTAATCCTCCTAAACTTTCAGTTGTCTAAACTTAAGACAATAAACATCATTTTATCGAATTGAATTTTGGGTTAAATAATTTTTTCCTAAATTGTCTAAACCCTAAATTTTTAACATTGTCAAATATATATTCAAATCCTTCTAACAAACATCATAGACTTAGGAAATAATCTCTATTCAATATTTCCTTCAATTTCATCATTATACGAACTCTAAACCTAAACTCCCAAACTAAATCATTCAAATCTCAACATAACGTTTATATACAAGTAAAATATGCTCAAATTTAAGATGAAGAAAGGAAAATTATCTTACTTGACCCACTAATTTTGCTTCTTTGTCACATCACCTTCAAACCCTAGATTTTCTCTCTTTACAAAATCAATTCTCAACGTTAATCCTAAATTTATGTAAGAATAACTCAATTATAAGTAAGAAAAATTACCTCGATTAGAATTACTAATTTCACCCCTTGTTGAATTTTACTAAAACCCTAGATTTTTCTCTCTCTAGAAAACTTACTTCTCTCACTAGATCTAACCCACAATGGGTTTGGTTGGGAGTTTTAAATGCCTCAACATGTGAATTTTTGCTCGAATCTTGGTTGCTCTTGAAGAGAGAAAAGAAAGAGGGGGAGAGAGAGTGCCGAGAGAGGGAAAGAATGAGGGGGTATGTAAGTCTCGTGTAAGAGAAGATAGTGGGGAAGAAGAAAGAGAGAATAAAAATAAAAATAAAAATAAAAAGAAGAGTGGGAGTGGCTTTTGACTTTTCTTGTTTTCCTTTTTTTGTCTTTTTCTTCTTCTTCTTTTTTCCCCCTTTCTTTTCATTGTTACAATTCTTAACCCCTTAAAAATAAATTTTGTTATCAAAATTTAAAGACAAAAATCATACCTTAAAGAGATGGGGATATTGTTTTTTCATAATATCTTCGGGCTCCCAAGTCTCTTGTTCGACCCGATCGCTTTTTCACTAAACTTTAATAATAGGAACTTGTTTGTTTTGCAACTAATTCATTTGGCGATCAAGAATAGCTATAGATTGGACTTTAAAACTCAAATTCTCATTTAGTTCAATCGAGAGAGTGTCTAAAATATGTGAACGGTTTGGTAAGTATTTCTTCTACATAGATACATAGAAGATATCATGGATTTTCTTCAAATCCAGAGGCAACTCTAGCCGATACGCCACATTTTCTATCCTCTTGAGGATCTTGAAAGGCCAACGTAACAGGGATTCAATTTTTCTTTCTTTCAGAATCGGATCACATCCTTCTTAGGCGATATTTTCAAAAAGACCATGTCTCAAACCTTAAATTCTAAAAGTCTTCTCCTTCTATCGGCGTAGTTTTTTTATCTAACTTGAGCCACCTTTATTCTTGCCCAAATCATCTTCACTTTCTCTATGGCTACTTTAATTAACTCAACATTCTCATTCTTCCTTTCTCCTATCTCATCCCAACACAATGAAGATCTACATTTCTTTTCGTATAGAGATGTAGGGTGACATCCCAGTATTAGCTTGAAAGCTATTGTTTTATGCAAACTCGATCAATGGGAGGTGTCTATCCAAACTACCGGATAAGTCAAGTGCACCGACTCGAAACATATCCTCTGAAGTTCCTTTAGATTGGCCATCAATCTAAGGATGAAATATTATATTGAACTTTGACTTAGTCCCCAAAGACCCTAGTAATTTCGATTAAAACCGAGAAGTAAACCGCAAATCTTTATCCAACACGATAGACTCTGGCACTTCATTTAATGTTATAGTTTAATCAATGTATATCTTGGTTAGCATCTCTATATAATAAGTCATTACAATCGAGAGAAATGGTCTAACCTAGTAAGGCAGTCCACTATTTTACATATGACATCAAATCCCCTAATAATTTTAAGAATTCTTGAGACAAAATCTATGAAACTATGCTCTCATTCCCACTTGGAAATAAAGAGTGGCTCAAGTAATCCTCATGGGTTCTGATGCTCAACTATTACTCGCTGACATGCCAAGCACTCACTACATAGAGCCAGACAACTTCTCATCCCACTCTGTAATTGCTGAGAATCTGTCCAACCAAGAGAAAAGGATTCTTCCAAAAGTTTGACCATGTGGAACAATCTTTGATCAGTTGCAAGTCAAGTATAAAAAAATCAGAAAAATCCTACATAGCACTGGTCAAGTCGACATATCCTATTCACTAATGACAATGTCAAAATTAAAGCTAATACAAACTTATCCTTTAAGGTCTGGAAACTAACCTTATATTGCTTATCCTATCTATAAGGTACCCTCTTGCAAATCAGTCTAGCAAGTGAAGCTGTATCAAGGTGAAATCTTTGATAAATTTACAAAAATACCCTATTAAACCCAAAATACTAGATACCTCTATGACTATGGTAAGTGTGTATACGTTAACAATAGCTTCAATTTTATTTGGATTCAGAAAAAGTCCTCTATAAAAAACAATGAGACCTAAAAATTTACTCCATTGAGCTAGAATTCACATTTAATAAATCTAGCAACACAATTCCTTTGTTTTTAAAGTTTGTAAAGTAATCCATAGATGTTGGTTATACTAGAATGTATCTTTAGAGTAAACTAGAATATCTTTTATAAATACAACTATGAAATGATTCGGATAGTATTTAAAACATGCAGAATCATTCGTCAACCCGAATGGTATCACCAAAAACTCATACTAATCATAACAAACGCGAAAAACTATCTTTGGTATATCATTCTTCCAAACCATAAAATGCCAACAACCTGATCTAAGATTTAACTTAAAGAAGATTAAGGCATCTCTCAATTATTCAAACAACTATTAATTCTTTGCAAAGGTACTTATTATTGATGGTAAATTAATTCAATCTTTGATAGTCTGTGCATGGTCTCAAGGAATCATCCTTATTCCACAAGTAATCTCAAAGATTCATAAGTCATACTAGTATAGCTAAAGGAAAAGCACTAGGATAAACAAATCCTTATTCCACAAGTTCATGTAACTAAGTTTTCTACTCTTTGAGGGCCATTCTTTATAGAACTTTAAAGACGGGTATAGTATTTAGCATCAAATCAATAATGAAATCTCTCCTTGGTAAGTAATCAAGAAATATATTAAGGAAATCTTAAACCATTAGTATGTCAAACAACAAGGTTGCTTATTCCTGACCTTATTGAGAAAAGCTAAATATCCATAATAATTTTTAGATAGTATCCCAGTCACTCAAATAAAAGAAATAATTGAAACTCTAACAAATCTATTATTCACAAATAAAATCCATGGCAGTCCTAGTTGTGATAAGCTAACAATTTTTTATTGTCACTTAACCAATATATAGTTAGCCAATAGCCATTTCACACCTAAAAGTACATCCAGATCCATCAACTCTAATGGTAACAAATCAATATCGCAATCATATCCTACCCCTAGAAGCTCACAAAATAATCTTTATAAATCTCGATAATCATAATTAAGTACAACCACTCTTTATAAATCTTGATAACCATAATCACTACCCTAACAGTTTAGAGTTATGCTGTAAATGCATATTAAGTACTAATGAAACTAATGAATACAAGGTACTTAAATTAATTAAAACATGCATATCATAAGAAAATAATTGCATCCCACCTGTAATCTCATTCGGTGACGTATTAGCCTCCTGATAACTACATAAACTCTAGCCTCACCTCTTAGGTCTGGTGGCATACCTTGAGTGTCTCCATTTTAGCTATAGTGATACAGTTGGTTTACGTGGCATTGGTCTTGGGTGGAACTTGAGGAAGTGTTGGCTTATGAGGATGTATAAGTCCAGATAGTGTAACATGCAATAAAGGGACAAATTATGGCTGCGTGGGCCTAAGAGGTAACACAAGATATGGTGGCTCATATGAAAACAAGTGAAAAATGTCTTATCCTTGTATCGCATAATCCTGTATAGATATTCCAATAACTAGAACATAATAGCCTATTATTAGAGCTCTCACATTACTCATATTGTTTATACTTTCCCTATTTCTTCTTTTGCCTAAATTTGAATTTCTATTGGTCTTTTATCTCGTGACATATCTTGCTTGTCCTTAGTAACCAATTCTAAAGTTTTTGCATCATTTTTTTTTAAATCTTAAAAGTGGTAAGGAGTTGACATACTAAATACTTCTGGAAAAAGGATGGTAATCCTTCCTTGAATCTCTTTGCTCTATTTTTATCTATTTTAACTAACTCTTGAGCATGCACTAATAATTGGGCAAAGTGGTCCTATACTCACTAACAGTCCAATCACTCTATCACAAGTCAAAAAATTTAGATATCTTTTGATATCTAATATAAGCAGGTACATTCCTCTCATGATAGACCTAAGTAAAATCACCATAAGTGATACCTTGAAAGTTACTTTCATATCAGAGTCTCTCATCTCTAAATTTGAACAATCATAGGTATCTTCCTTCAAGTAACAAGTGACAAATCTGACCTTGTACCCTTTTGTGATCATGAACTTATAGAAAAGTCTCAATAACTCAACACTGAAATATTCTACAGCCCAGGGATCAATACTCCCCTGAGAAATCATTAATTTTGTTTTCTTGAACTCAGCTATCAATTTCTAGAAAAAATAGTCCCCTCGAGAGACACATCTACTTCTCGTATCCCTATATCCATCTATGTGCTTTGTGGCCCTCTAATATTTATATAGTTTCGCCAGATCTAATTAAGAGCTAACTATTGGAGCTAGAGACACTAGTAGCCAGATGTAGCTGAAGGCATAGTAGTGGCCTAAATAATTAGATGAACACCTATAATATTATTTCGTGTCATTAGCTAAGACAATCTAGCTGTCATCCTATTTATATCCCATGACACATTGCTAACTATGACCAACAACCTGTCCAAGGCATGGTAAAAAAAAAAAAAAAAAAAAAAATCTAGTAAATTGGTTTCAGATGGTTGCCCTCTAATATTTATATTCTCTCTTGCCTCTATTCATCATCTATTTATTCTCTCTTAAAAGTTATCTAACAAGTCTCTCGGTTTTGATTATATCATATGCTAACAGTTTGATGAATGCACTCATACCTAGATATGACTTTACTTCCTAGAACTCATCAGAGGTGCTTTAAAAACCCTTTGAAAATATTTTGAATATCAAAACTTAACAATTTGAAAATAATTGAGGACCTTTGAAAATACTTAAAAGTATTTGAAAATATCTCAAACTTTTACAAAAACAAGAATCAAGCTTTAATACCAATAAAATTGTCATGTTCTGACCCTCAGATTGAGTATGCAATAACCGTTGCGTTACCACAGATACAGGTAAACCCAACCCGTACACCAAGATACCGTAAAGCATTCATCGATATTTATCCATTTTCTAAAATAATTTAATAAATCTAAATAAGTCAATATACATTCATCACACAACTAAAAGATTATCCTAGTCCATCCCTATTCAAAATATACATGCATAAGACCATCCTGACCATCCAAATCCAAATATATGAACAATGCCAACCCGGCCATTTTAATCAAATCCACAGAAAATAAAACAAGTTCCTATTCAAGGGATCCAAACCAATCAAAGACAATTCTCAAATGAACTTTTGATAAAATCAATAGGTCCTCAATATACGTATATGAAACCAAACGTAATTCAAGGTTCCAAATTTAACAAATATACTATCAAGAGAGTTTTTCAATAATAAGTATAACCAATACCTCTACAAGGGTCCACTAATATCTCAAAATATAATCAAAATAATAGATATCAAAAAAGGATCTCAAAATATTTTCGGTCTGACTCAAGAGAGTGGCTAATCTCCAAATTGAATGTCCTCTGAAAAAAATGGACTAAGGGGAATGAATAAAAATAATATTCAGTGAGTAGAATAACATATTATGTAATGAATAAGGGGTAGGTATGGATATGTTAAATAGCATTCCAAAATTTTTTTTTCATCATAATCAAATATATCAATGATTATTAACTAAATCTGATCATTATGATGAGTTAAAATTTATGCATCCAACATATTTTATATTTTTCAAATAAGGGCAATCAAAATTATTATTCCTAACAAAGGTCTACCATGACCTAGGGTGGGACTGCCAAGAGTTTCTATAAATTTAAATTCATAAATATTCATATCCTTGACATTAGATGTGGTGTTTCATTGATGGTACAACCAACTGTTCTATGACCTTATTTATAACATTTGGATATAGAAGCACCGCACGTACTCGATTACTTATCATGATATACCAACCCCACCATGTCACCCCATCAATTGCACCATTTAATTGGGGTTCAAGCTTTCACTGCAAACCAATTATATGCACCATTTCACAAAGCTCATAAATCCATTTCATATGCCAAATTTAATTTAATTATTTTTCAAATTAAGTCATACTTAATAAATTAAATAAAAATGACACATTATTTATTTACAATAAATAAGATACATAATTATATCAAATTCACGTATAGGGATATTTCACACACACAAAACATTTCAAAACTCATTTAAAAATTATTTTAAAAATTAAGTAATTTTTACTCATTTAAAATATAACATATAATCCACTCATCTTTTAGGAGAGTCAATACTTTCAATCCATATTTCAAAGTTAAGTTAATCCTCATAAACTTTCAATTGTCTCAACCTAAAATAATAAATATCATTTCACTATTAATCATGAATTGAATTTGGGATTAATTAATTTTTTTCCTAAATTTTCTTAATTTTAAAATTTCAATATTATCAAATCTATACTCTAATCCTTCTAACAAATATCATAGATTTAGGGAAACAATCTTTTAATTAATATTTCTTTTAATTTCATCATTATACAAACTCTAGACCTACACCCTCAAACTAGATCTTTCAAATCTCAACATAAAGTTTATATAAAAGTAAAATATACTCAAATTTAAAATGAATGAAGGAAAATTATCTTACTTGACCCACCAATTTTGCCTCTTTGTCACATCACCTTCAAACCCTAGATTTTTCTCTCTCTACAATACCCCAAATCTCATATTAATCCTAATTTTAAGGAAGAATACAATTATAAGTTAAGTGAGAAAAATTACCTCTATTGGAATCACCAACTTCACCCCTTATTGAATTTCACTAAAACTCTAGATTTTTCTCTCTTTAGAAAACTCACTTCTCTCACTAGATCCAACCCCCAATGGGTTTTGTTGGGAGTTTTAGTAACCTTAATATATGAGTTTTTGCTTGAATCTTGGTTGCTTTTGAAGAGAGCAAAGAGAGAGAGAGGGAGAGAGAGAGTGCTGAGAGAGGGACAGAATGAAAGGGTATGTGAGTCTCAGGCAAGAGGAGAAAGTGGAGAGGAAGAGAGAAAGAATTAAAAAAAAAAAAAAAGAGTGGGAGTGGCTTTTGACTTTTCTTAGTTTCCTTTGTTTTCCTTATTTTTTTTCTTCTTCTTTTTTTTTCTCTCTCTCTCTCTTTTCGGTGTTACAAAATGTTTGAAAACTATAGCAAAACTTGAAGCATGGAGTTGGCATATGAGATTTGGGCAATTAAACTTTGGAGCACTTAAACTGATGGGAGACAAACACCTGGTAAAGGGGTTGCCGCATATTAATCACCCAAATCACCTATGTGAACCATGTTTACTCAGCAAGCATTCAAAGAGAAGTTTTCCAAAAGAATCAATGTCAAGAGTAACCTAACCACTTCAGCTAGTTCATACCGACGTTTGTGGGCCAATTAATCTACCTTGTTTGGTAAAAATAAATACTTCTTACTTTTCATTAATGATTTTAGTCGCAAGACCTAGGTTTATTTTTTGAAATAGAAATCAGATGCTTTTGAAACATTCAAGAATTTTAAGGCTCTTTTAGAGAATCAAAGTGACTATACTATCAAGGCTTTGAGATTTGATCAAAGAGACGAATTTATATCAAAAGAATTCCTTAATTTTTGTGAAATGTATGGTATTCATCGTCCCTTAACAATTCTTAGATTGCTACAACAAAACGGAGTTGCTGGATGAAATAATAGAATCATTTTCAACATGGCTCGATGGGCTGAAGCTGTTTCTCGTGCTGTCAATTTGTCAAATAGGTCTCCAACAAAAAACATTAAAAACCAAACATCATAAGAGGCATGGAGTAAAAAGAAGCCCAGTGTCTCTCACTTTGAAATCTTTGGTAGCATTGCTTATATTCAAGTGCATGAACATCAAAGATCCAAGTTAGGTGATCGAAGCATTAAGCATGTTTTCATTGGTTATGATCAGAATTCAAAAGGCTACAACTTGCATAACCCAAACAATGAAAAAATTGTGGTGATTAGAAATGTTCAATTTGATAAAGATGCAATATGGGAGTGGGAGACAAAAGAAGAAAGCTCTTATGATTTATACTTTGAAGAAAATGAAGACATTACAGCACCAAGTCATGATACAACACCACCTTCTTCTCCATCAACGCCTACTTACTCTTCTCCATCAATTTCATCTCAATCTTTTGCTTCTTCAACATATGAAGAAAGTTATATTGGGAGAGCACAAAAGATGAGGAGTTTGGCTAATATTTGTGATCATACAAATAAAATTACTTTTGATTTGTTTTGTTTGCTTGTTGACAGTAAGCCTTTAAATTTTGAAGTTGTAAAAGATGAAAGGTGGAGGAGGGCTGTGAAGGAAGAAATCAATGTCATTGAAGAAAATAATACTTGGGAGTTGTTCCCAAGGGACATGAAGCTATTGGAGTCAAATGGATTTACAAAATAAAGATGAACATGAATGGAGAGGTGATAAGGCACAAAGTAAGGCTTGTTGAAAAAAGTTACAAGCAGAAGTATGGAATAGATTTTGATGGAGGTTTTGCTCAAGTTACTTAAATGGAAACAATTCGATTGATGATTTCCTTGGAACTCAAAAGAAGTGGAAAATTTATCAACTTGATATAAAATCAGCCTTTCTAAATGGCTCTCTTAAAGAAACTAGTAGGTTATGTGGTCAAAGGGTATGAAGATAAGATGTTAAAATTGAAGAAAGCCTCGTACACATTGAAATAAGCACCAAGAACTTGGAATACTCACATCAACAAGTATTTCCAAGACAATGGGATTGCACATTGTCCTTATGAGTATGCTCTTTATCTCAAGAAGTATGAAAATGAGGATGTGTTATTTGTTTGTTTATCTGTCGATGATCTTATCTTTACTAGCAATAATTCTAGGCTGGTTAAAGACCTCAAGAAAGCTTTGTCACAAGAGTTCAAGATAACAGACATGAGAATTTTGTCATATTATTTGGGCTTGGAAGTAAAGCAAATGGAAGATGGAATTTTTGTTTCATAGGAAAGTTATACAAGAGAAGTATTAAAGAGGTTTAAGATGCTTGATTGAGATCCAGTGAGTACACCCATGGAATCTGGAGTAAAGTTGTCAAAGTCCGATGATGGTCGTAAAGAAGATCTCACCATGTTCAAAAGTGTAGTGGCTAGTTTGGGGTAACTAACTTGTACACAACCAAAAATTCTTTTAGCGGTGAGAATGGTAAGCCATTTCATGGAAGCTCCAACTTCTTCTCATATGAAAGTCGCAAAAAGAATTCTTCAATATATTAAAGGTACAATTGACTATGGGTCGTATTATTCTTCATCCACTGATTACAAGCTTGTTGGATTTTCTGATAGTGATTTTGTGGGAGATATAGACGATAGGAAAAGTACTACTAATTTTGTGTTTTTAATGGGTGATTATGTTGTTACATGGAGCTCAAAAAAGCAATCCATTGTTACTCTTTCATCTTGTGAATCTGAGTATATGGCCTTAACTTCATGTGCATGCCATGCTATTTGACTTAGAAGATTATTGAATGAATTACAAGTGACATAAAATGAAGCAACAAAAATTTGTGTTGATAATAGATTTGCACAAGCATTAGTCCAAGAATCTTGTGTTTCATGATTGAAGCTATCACGTCTCGACCCTCCCGCCGAGCACGTAATAACCGTCGCGTTATCTCGGTATACGGGCATGACCTCCCCATATACCGGGATAGCGCAAGGTATTCAAATCTTTCAAAATATCTTCCAAAACAATAAACTCATCAAACCAATAAATCATATAACAACATGCATGCAAAGGACCTATCCGGTCCATCCCTGTATACATAAGCATACATCGGCACACATTTAAGGAGGGGATCCTGTACATGCATGCATGCAATGTGGCCTTCCCAGCCATTTCAGAGTTTCACAAAGTCACAATCTCAAAAGTATTTCAACAAATCTTAATAAAAGTCCAAATGTCCAAATTAAGAACAATAAGTTTTGCAAAAATAAGTTTTAAATAAAATTAAACACTTTCCACATAAACCAAGTTTGGATTCCACCGATACTCATCCCAAAAAAAAATACGACAAGTATCAATCAAATCCAAACTTCAAAAGGATAGTACAATAGCTTCCCCCCACGGATGAAATTACATTAATTTAAAAAAAATAGCATCCACCACCAATACCTATCGTGGATCACCAAAATATTTCGGAATTAACCAATATCCGCTAAAGTCTACGCCTCCTCTGAAAAGGATTTGAAGGAGGGGGTGAGTATTTTAAAATACCCAGTGAATGGAGTGCAATGGCATGTAACATATAAATGAGGGATGAGGGTGGTAATGCCAAATATATGTATTAACTATCATTGAATGCCATAATGAAATTCATTTTCATAAAATTATTCATATCAATCAACCATGACTCATAAAATCAATGTAATCAGTCAAATCTCATTTTTTCACAATTTTGAGGTTTACCGAAAATATTATCCTACCAATGGCCGTTGGCAGGACCCGCCAAAAGGTTTTTTATAATTTTCATAAAATCCACTCCACCTTGGCGTTGACCCAAAATTCCATGGGGTGCTACCACGTTATTCGGCAACGTAGGGTGGCTCTCCATCTCGCCTACCACCAAGCTAAATATAAAACAGTCTCAGCCACGCCGTCCCATACGGTCCGGTCTGTAGCAAGACTCAGACTGTAGTCCTTTTTCCCAGCACCATGTTACCAAACTCAGTTTTATCAATCAATGCATGCTCAAATATAAAGTAGAGCAATATTTCACAATTCATATGAGTATCCCAAAGTAACATGGTGCAAACAATTTAATAATCATGTTTAGAGTCATGGTCATTTCACAATTTCATTTTAGGCATACCACAATCACAAAACAATTTCAATTCCATTTGCAAATTCATTTCAAAACTCAATTTATAAATCATATTTAAAATCATTTACTCATTCATATGATACACAATCCATCCACTCACCTCTAGGGAAGGTATTCACTCCCTATTTCCACAAATTTTCCAGAATGACTCCTTTCAAGTCTCCAAAAGTTCAACCTAGACCAATCATTACAAAACTCTATCATCATCTAACACATCCTATCATGTTAGGCAGCCTAATTTATATAAAATTCTAAACTTAATCTTAATAACTTCATACAAAATTTTAGGAAAAACACATTTCTTTCGAATCTAACATATTTCAGAATATATATATATACACGTATTCTCAACCTAAATTTAACAAAAATAGTTCGAATATTGAAGGGATTGAAATTCCCTCACCTAAGGTTTTTCGCAGTTCACAACCCTCACCCGAATGCCTTCTCAGTTCAATCCGAGACCTGCAGTGCGTTCCAAACCAACGCAATGCTTATTAATTAGGCTTAAATTACCAAGAGAATTAAACCCTAGGGCTATTGATCAGAAACCAACCCTTACCTGTGTAGTGGAGGAACCGCAGGTCGTGGTCTAGGGGCTTCTGAAGCTCTGCAGGTCACCAAGTTATGGACTTTAGCGTGGCTTGCAGAAGAGCTCTTGGTAAAGAGCAAAGCGCGCGAGCGTGGGAGAGAGACAGTGGGGTTATTGCGTGTGGTAAAGAGAGAGAAAGAGAGGGAGATACGGGTGAACTCCCTGTGATGACTACCGACTACGGCAGTCGGAGAAACCCGCGAAAGAGCGTCGCAGACACGGGAGAGGGAGAGAGTGCGACGGAGAGTAAGAGAGAGTTTGAGAGAGAGAGAGAAATAGAGAGTGAGATAAAGAGAGACTGGGAGGGGGAGACGAACGATCGTCTAGGCAGTGGCGGTGGCGATGGTGGAACCACTGCTGAGTGGTAAAGAGAGAGACGGAGAGTGGGAGAGAACACGTTGCCGTGAGAGGCAGAGAGAAATCGCGAGAGACGAAAGACGAAGGGGAGAGGGAATGAGATTAGGGTTTCTAACCCTAATTTCATTAAGTGGAGAACGCAGCGTTTTACCCCAAAACGCTGCGCCTCCTCTCTCTCCCCCCTTTTTTATATATGAACAAATAAATAAATAAATATACATCTTCTTATATATTTATACCCACATTATATTAAAACCCCAAATTTATCAACAACAAGATGCACTACGAATTTGTAAGCACGAATATTCTAAATATACCAAAAATTCTAATTTAATACCTCAAAATCGAAAATCAATAAAATTCAAAATTTTTCATTATATGATATAGATATTTACAAAATTCCTAACACCAGATTTTCGATGTTACAGAAGCACAATGACATAAGAGTGCACTGCAAAAGGAGATATAGAGCCTAAGCATATGAAGACTCAAGATCAAGTTGTAGACTTTTTTACCAAGCCATTCAAACTTCAAAGTTTTCAGCATTTTCAAGTAGGTGTTAAAGAAGAAATTTCAAATTAAGGAGGAATATTGAAGACTAACTTGAAATTATTATTATGTTTAAATTCAATAATTTATTGTGGTGAATGTCAAGAGTCTAAAGTCATTGTGGTATGTCAAAGGTCTAAATTTATTTAGTGTATGTCAAGAATCATATTTTTATTACGCTTCGTGAATGTAGGTTTTCAAAGAGTCATTTGCAAGCTAAATATATATCCTTTCATCAAAAGTGTTGGTGTGAAATGAATAAATAAGAAACACTCTCTTAAAATTCTCATCCCCCTATCAACACGCTCTTCTTATAAAATAATCCTCTGTTTTCTAACAACTTGGTGCAAGTTGAAGTATTATCTAAATCAGATCAATTTATGAATGCCAGGAGTTGTTACTGATCAAAGTACATGGTTTCTTATGACCATTTGTGCTAGCCCCCATCAGATCAGTTATGGCTCTCCTTCGCCGATGTAGCTCGGGATGAACTTTGGCCACCAGCCGATAACTTCAATCAAATAATATGTGCAGATGACAAGGGTGATGCTCCTATTCGAATTTCAGAGAGCAATGCCTTCAATACTCTTGCGGACTGCAGCCACCCCATTGATTTGGGAGCCTCTGGTCCGAAATATACATGGACAAATGGTAGCCTTGGGCTACATAGAATTGAAACTTGGATTGATTGTGTTTTTAGTGCGGTGGCATGGCGTCTCTTGTTTCCCAAAGCTTCGGTTTAGTGTTTGGCAAGGGTTTATGACAATAATCTTCTGGTTATCCTCTCTCTAAATAATTTTTAGTCCCGCTTTGCTAGTTGTTGACCTTTTAGATTTGATGCTGCATGGCTCCTGCATAAGGATTTCCCATGTAATACCGAAGATTCGGTATTTGAAATGTTATATAAAATATCTTAGTAATTATAAAAGAAAATCTTAAAAGTTTCGATTTTCGATTATGGGGTCTTAATTTTAAATTTTTGGTATAATTAAAAATGTCGAATTGCAAATTTATAGTGCATTCTATTCTTGGTAAATTTAGAACTTCATTATAGTGAGAGTATAAATATATATATTTGTATTTATAATTTAAAAAAAAAAAAAAAACAAAGAGCTGCTGCGTTTCGGAAGGAAACGCAGCACTCTCATTTTCCACTAAATCGATTAGGGCTTTCAGCCCTAATTGCTCTCTCTTTCACTCTTCGCTCTCTCTCGCCCTCTGTGCTCTCTCCCTCTCTTCGCTCGATCGTCGACCACCATGAGCCCCTGTTTCACCCTATCTCAGTCTCTCTTCCAGTCTCTCTCTCTCTTCGAACGTATCTCTCTTTCTCAGTTTCGCACCATCTCTCTCTACCAGAGCCTCTCTCTCGGTCTCTCTCTATCACAATCGCTCTTGGTCTCTCTCTCTATCACGATCACCATCTCTCGCTCTCTCACACCATCTCTCAGTCGCTCTCTTCCACGCACGAGCGGGCGATTCTTCCTCTCTCCTTCCCATGCGCACGATAGCAAGGCTCTTGCTCTCCCACTCCTCTGTTTGCTGGCACGGTGCATGCTGTGAGCACCTCCTTCGACAACCTGCCCTAGACCAGCAGTAAGTGGGACATTCGAGAACCCTAGTTCGACTGCGATTCTTCCTTGCGTAGGTAAGAACAACTTCCTGATTTCTGGTTCTAGGGTTTCAATTTTTCTAGGTGATTTGACTAACGTGCTATGTTTGATTCGGTTAGGAGGCAATGCAGATCACCGATAGGACTGAGAAGGCGTTCGATTAAGGCTGCAAATTGTAAAACCCTAGGTATGAGGAATTTCTAAATGCCTTCAATAACTGATTAAGTTTAGGTTGAATGTAGAATGAGAACCTTTATATGTGATTTGAAAATGAGTTGAATATGTAGGAAATGTGTTATTCTTGAAAGTTTGTATGAAATGATTGAAGTTAGATCTAGAATTTGATGTAAATTGGACTACGAAACATGTTAAAATGTCATGGATAGTATGAGAGTTTTATTTAATTGATTTGCGTAGTTTTTCTTGGGATTTAAATTGAAATTGGCGTGAATTAAATTAAGATTATATAATTCGGGAGAAAATTGATAAAATTGAGGAATATTGTAAATTTAAAGTCGTCGGTAATTGAAATGATACTAGATTGATGAAACGAAAGTTTAGAAATATAATTGTGCAGTTAAGACTATTGTAAATAAAGGGAAATTTGAAAACCCTTTAATAGAGCTTTAATTGTTGATTATTCGTGTTGATTGGTCTAGGTTGACCTTTGGAGACTCGAGGGGAGTCTTTTTGAGTTGATTTCGGAAATAGGGAGTGGATACCCTTTCTAGAGGTGAGTGGACGGATCGTTGTGTAGTAAATAAGTAAAATGTCTTTAAATTCTTTGATAAATAATTTTGAATGATTTTTACATGATTTATATGAAATTATTTGTGATTGTGGGATGTCTGAAATGAGAATTTGAATTATGAATGCATCCTATGTGATTTTACATGAATTTATGTCATTTGTCTTGATTACTTGATTGGTAAATGCTCGTAGCATGATTTTCGGATTGAATTGATAAAATATGGCACATTGTTTGAAATGGAATGATTGTGAAATGATGGTGCACGAGAGAAATGGCTATAATCATTCCTCCCACGGAGCGACCCTACGGGGTGACGTGGATTGGGGTTTATATGCGAGAGAGGTATGCGGCCTCTGCTCTGCCACGTCGAACTATCCGGATTGCACCCCAGTGAGGTTCGAGCCAACGCCAAGGAAAGGGGTAGTTTTGAAAAACTGAAATGGAAAACCCCTTCGCGGGCTTCCGTCTTGGTTCGGCCAAACGCAAGGCGGAAGTGTTTTCGATGGGACCTTTGTGATTTTCTGAGAAAATGTTTAATATGGATGCATATTTTGTAAATGATGTTGAATTATTGAAAATGTTTGGATATGAAAAATGATATTTGAAGTATGCTTTGACATTCCCCACTTTCACCCCTTATTTATTACACAATCATGTCATTGCACTCCACTCACTGAGTATTTATAATACTCACCCCCTCTTTAAAATTTTTCAGAGGAAGATTAGACTTGTGACAGAGATTGGAGCTTAGGGAGGGCCTACCAGCTAGCCTTTGTAGGTATACATCGTGATGTATAATCATTTTGGTCTAAATTGAAATCCAAAAAAATGAAGATTTGTATAATTCTTTTGGTACGGATTTAATCGATACTTGTTTCCTGTATAGGAACAAGTATTGATAGAATCCTTACGTGGTTTGTTGTTTACTTTCTTTCTCTCCTAGTTTTGGTAAAATCTCATTTTTTAGCGGGACATTTGGTCTGTAATATTGAGAATGATTATTTACTTTTGATTTCACGAAGTTCTGTACATCTCATATCGTTTGGATCTTACAGACGTTTGCTTCATTTCTTCAGGCAAGTGTTAATAAGATCTTACGACTATGTTTTGGGACTTTCTGTTTGTTAAGTGCTTTTCTTATACTGTGAACTTGGAAATGGCTAGGATGGCCATATTGTGTGCTCGTGCATGTACAGGTTCCCTCTCCCCGATTGTGTGTTGATATGAAATCGTGCATGTATAGGTCCCCCCTCTCCCCGATGTGTGCTCGTGTGTACAGGGATGGACCTGATGGGTCCTTGTATGTATATTGTTACGTGATGTTTTCTGTTTTTTGATGATTGGTGTAAAAAGAATTGTTGTGTTGTTTTTGTAAGCCTTGCGGAGTCTCGGTATATTGAGAGGTTCTGCCCATGTACCGAGATAACGCGGCGGCTGTCGCGTGGTCGATCCGAGAATCGGGGCATGACAGCTTTAGTGGTATCAGAGCTTAGGCTCATAATTTTAAAAGTTTGATAATTTTGGAATGATTTCAAATGTTTCCAAATGTCCCGAAAGTTTCTAAAGATTTTGAAGTGTTTGGTTTTTGAAAAAGATGTCCTTGGGAATGTACAAGTCTTCCATGGATTTCTTTGAAAATTGGGAATGTTCTTTTAGGGGGTTAACCATTAATTTTGCTTAACCCTTTGAATTTATCATATCCTTGTTGTCTTGTAGCACTATGCCTCCCCAAAAGAGAATGAGGAACGTGAACGAGATTTCTCCACAAGAGCACGAGGATGAGTCGTCCTCGCATGCTCTTCCTCCTTCCGTCTCTGCGCACCCGGCTCCTCCCACCGGGGCTTCTGCTCCTCTTTTCGCCACTCTTCAGGATGTTGTAGAGTGGTGGACCACTTTTGGAGCGCAGTACCAAGCTCCACGGTTGACTTCAGGTCCACTAGCTCCTACTTCAGTGCCGGTTACTACTCCTAGCACCCCGCTAGCACCTCCTCCTCCGGTTGCTACAGCAGCCGATCGCCTCAATATAGAGCTGTCCAAGTTGATAAAGGAGGCGAGAAAATTGGGGTGTGAAACCTTTTCGGGTTCTTCTGATGCTTCTGTGGCCAAGGAATGGATTGGCCGAATCCAAGAAACCGTCACCGACATGGGATTAAGTGATGAGAGGAAGTTATGGGTGGCGGTGAAGCTGTTGGATAAAAGTGCGAGGACTTGGTGGGAGAATGTGAAGGGAATGACTCCTATTGCTCTTACTTGGACAGATTTCCTCCGAGCTTTTGAGGAAAAATACTTCACCTGATTCTACCAAGATCAGAAAAGAGAAGAGTTTTTCAAGATGTCTCAAGGAAGCAAGACCGTATCTGAATATGAGACAGAACTGAGAGAGCTTGCTACTTATGTTCCGGAGCTTGTGAACTCCGAGAACTCCCTAAGCTCGAAATTCGAATCGGGGCTAAACTTGAACATTAGAGAGAAAATGCCTATCACCAAAGGGCATACCTTCCAAGATATTCTAGACATGGCCTTGAGGGCCAAGATGATGGTGATGGAGAGGAACAAGGTCAAAGAACATCATGGGAAAGGGAAGAGGCCTAGTAGCTTCAATCCAAGTCAAGGTTTCAAGAAAAGTCGAGGCATCGGCTCTTATAGTGGTGGATCCTTTTTGGGTTCAGTTGGCTTTCCTCAAGGCCGATCTACTTTTAGACCAAGTGCTCCCAGTAGATCTGTTGATATGGGAGTAAGGTACAGGGGTGGCAGAGGAGGAGTTTGCCCAAATTGTAAGGGGTATCATCCGGGTCCGTGCAGGGAACCCAAGAGATGCTATCATTGTGGGAAGGTGGGTCACTTTCAGCACTCTTGTCCTGAGTTGAATGTAGAAGGGCAAAGAAGCCGACAAGTTCGAGGTACCTTGAGTGGTTCCAGAAGAGATTTGGCAATTGTTCCTACACCTTACACTAGCAATGCACAGAGGACAGCCACTGGTAGTAATACTATTGCAGCCCCCACACACCGCCCTCAGCCTAGGACCCAGACCCGAATCTATGCCATGACAAACGAAGAGGCCCAGGTCAATCCCGATGTAGTCACAGGTAATTTCTATTAAATTTTAAGCTTTGAAATTGAAAATGTGATATCAATGGTTTATGATTTTGATTCGATGGTTTGTGGTTATAGTTCAAAGAATGTGGATGATACAATGTTGTTTGTGGTTTATACTATAGGTACGATGAAAATCTTTGATGTTGATGCACATGTGCTCATAGATACTGGGTCTAATCATTCTTTTGTGAGTTCGGGGTTTGCCAAGCATTCTAATAGGCCTCTAGTTCCACTTGTTGAAGAGTTATTGGTTATTACACCTTTGGGAGAGCACTTGATTAGAGACACAGTGTACAAGTCTTGTGAGGTGAAAATCGATGAAGTAGCTCTGGAGGCGGATTTGATTCCGTTGGAAATGAAAGATTTCGACGCCATTCTGGGCATGGATTGGCTATATCTTCATCGAGCTTCCGTTAATTGTTTCACTAAGGAAGTGGAATTCCGAAGGCCAAGACATCCCTTTCTTGTATTCACCGGTGAATGGCGAGTGCTGCCGAGTTATGTAATTTCGGCTCTTGAAGCACGAAGATTAGTGCAAAAGGGATGCGAGGCTTATCTGGCTCACATTGTTGATACCACGGTGGGAAGTTCTAGTTTGGGCGATATTTCTGTGGTGAATGAGTTTCCGAACGTCTTTTCAGAAGAGTTGCCTGGGTTGCCACCGGTTCAGAAATTTGATTTCACCATAGATTTGATTCCTGGCATGGCACAGATCTCTATTCCTCCCTATTGGATGGCGCCCATAGAGTTGAAGGAACTGAAGGTTCAGCTCCAAGATTTGTTGAAAAAAGGGTTCATCCGACCGAGCACTTCGCCTTGGGGTGCTCGAGTTATGTTTGTGAAGAAAAAGGATGGAACCCTTCGGCTATGCATTGACTACCGACAGCTCAACAAGGCAACGATCAAAAATAAGTATCATCTTCCGAGAATTGATGATCTTTTCGATCAACTACAAGGTGCAAGCATCTTTTCGAAGATCGACTTGAGATCCGGTTATCATTAGTTGAAGATAAAAGATGATGATGTTCATAAGACTGCATTTAGGACGCGGTATGGATACTATGAATTTCTGGTGATGCCCTTCGGATTGACGAATGCTCCTACAGCCTTCATGGATCTCATGAATCGAGTGTTTCATCCCTATCTCGATAAATTTGTTATAGTCTTCATCGATGACATCTTGGTGTATTCTAAGAGTGATGAAGAGTATTCTGAACATCTCTGAATCATTTTGCAGACTCTTAGAGAGAAGAAGTTGTATGCCAAGTTCTCAAAATGCAAGTTTTGGCTAAGAAAAATTGGATTTTTAGGGTATATGGTTTCCAAGGATGGGATTTTTGTGGATCCAGGGAAGGTAGAGGTTATTCTGCAGTGGGAACAGCCTAAAAATGTCACCGAGATTAGAAATTTTCTTGGATTGGCAGGGTACTAGCGGAGATTCGTAAAGGAGTTCTCGAAGATCGCAGCTCCGATGACAAATTTGACTCGGAAGGGAGTCAAGTTCGTATGAGATGAAAAGTGTGAGGGTAGTTTTTAAGAGCTCAAGTGAAGGTTGACCTCCGCTCCTATCCTTGCTCTCCCTACTAGTGGCGGTGGAGATTATATGGTGTACAACGATGCTAGCAAGCAAGGATTAGGGTGTGTGCTGATGTAAGGTGATAAAGTGATTGCTTATACTTCTCGCCAACTAAAGAAGCACGAAGTGAACTACCCTACGCATGATTTGGAGCTAGCTGCTATTGTGTTTGCTCTAAAGATCTGGCGGCATTATTTGTATGGGGTTACTTGCAAGATCTTTACTGATCACAGAAGTCTCAAATACTTGCTCACCCAAAAAGAGCTTAATTTGAGACAAAGAAAGTGGTTAGAACTGATCATGGATTATGACTTGGTGATTGATTACCACCCCGGGAAGGCGAATGTTGTAGCCGATGCTTTGAGCCGCAAATTCTCATCTACGGCATCCCAAAGGAGTTCTTACCTCTCTTGTTTAGTTGGACTCCGAGTACTTGGAGTCGAATTGGCTAAGGATGATCAAGGTGCCTTATTAGCCGAGTTTGTGGTGAGACCCACGTTGGTGGATCGCATTCAGGAGCTTCAGGCTACTGATGATGAATTGAAGACTATTATTGAGAAGATCCAAAAAGGGGAAGGTGGTGAATTCCGGATTCAGGATGATGGAATCAGTGTATGGGAAAAGAGCATGCATTCCGAAAAATGAAGATCTCCGGAGAGCCATACTTGAAGAAGCACATTCCTCAGCCTATGCTATGCACCCGGGAAGTACCAAAATGTATCGAATCATCAAAGAATCCTATTGATGGTCCGGAATGAAGAGGGAGATAGCCGAATTTGTGGCGAAATGTCTTGTATGCCAACAAATCAAGGCTGAGCATCAGAAACCGGCAGGAACACTTCAACCACTACCAATTCCCGAGTGGAAATAGGAGCATATCACTATGGATTTCGTAGTGGGTTTGTCACGTACTCCAAGCCGACACGATACTATTTGGGTGATTGTTGACCGCCTAACCAAGTCGGCTCACTTCTTGCCGATTCAGAACACCTATCCATTGGAAAGATTGACCAAGTTATACATTGATGAGATCGTAAGGCTTCACGGAGTTCCAGTGTCCATTGTATCAGACCGTGATCCTCGGTTCACTTCTAGATTCTGGCCAAAGCTACAAGAGTCCTTAGGGACTAAGTTAAAATTCAGCACTGCATTTCATCCTCAAACCGATGGACAATCGGAGCGCACCATTCAGACATTGGAAGACATGCTTAGGGCATGTGTCATGGACTTTCAAGGTAGTTGGGATAGACACCTTCCGTTGGTTGAATTTGCCTACAACAACAATTATCAAGCTAGTATAGAGATGCCTCTCTATGAAGCCCTTTACGGAAGGAAGTGTCGTACCCCATTGTTTTGGGATGGGGTTGGAGAAAGAAAGCTTGAAAGTGTAGAAATGATTAAGGCTACTAAAGAAAATGTGAAGTTGATTCGTGAAAGAATGAAGGTGGCTCAAGATCGACAAAATAGCTATGCCAACAAGAGAAGAAGGCCTTTCGAGTTTGAACAAGGAGATATGGTGTTTTTAACGATATCTCTATGGAAGGGCGTGATCCGATTTCAGAAACGAGGAAAGTTAAATCCTCATTATATCGGTCACTTCAAAATCCTTGAGAGGATTGGACAAATGGCATACCGACTGGAGTTACCGAAGGAGTTGCAGAGGATCCATGACGTTTTTCATGTTTCCATATTGAAAAAATATTTATCGGATTCTTCACACATATTGGAAACACCCCCAGTTGAATTGAATGAGAATCTGCAACCGGTGAAAATCATTCATAGACAACTCAAACAGTTAAGGAGCAAACAGATTCCTATGGTCAAAGTGCTATGGAGAAGCAACCAAGTTGAGGAACAAACTTGGGAGACAGAAGAATTAATGCGAAAGCAACATTCGCAGCTCTTTGATGTATGAATTATATTTTGAAATTTCGAGGACGAAATTTATTTTTAGGGGGTTAAGAGTTGTAATACCGAAAATTCGGTATTTGAAATGTTCTGTAAAATATCTCAGTAATTATAAAAGAAAATCTTAAAAGTTTTGATTTTCTATTTTTGGGTCTTAATTTTAAATTTTTAGTATAATTTAAAATGTCGAATTACAAATTCGTAGTGCATTCTATTCTTGGTAAATTTAGAACTTCATTATATTGACAGTATAAATATATATATTTGTATTTATAATTTTAAAAAAAAAAAACAGAGAGCTGCTGCGTTTCGGAATGAAACGCAACACTCTCATTTTCCCCTAAATCAATTAGGGCTTTCAGCCCTATTCGCTCTCTCTTTCACTCTCTGCTCTCTCTCGCTCTCTGTGCTCTCTCCCTCACGCAATCTCTCCCTCGCTTCGCTCGATCGTCGACCACCGCGAGCCCCTGTTTCACCCTATCTCAGTCTCTCTTCCAGTCCCTCTCTCTCTTCGAACGTATCTCTCTTTCTCAGTTTTGCACCATCTCTCTCTACCAGAGCCTCTCTCTCGGTCTCTCTCTATCACAGTCACTCTCGGTCTCTCTCTCTATCACGATCACCATCTCTCGCTCTCTCACACCATCTCTCAGTCGCTCTCTTCCATGCACGAGCGGGCAATTCTTCCTCTCTCCTTCCCGTGCGCGCGACAGCAAGGCTCTTGCTCTCCCTCTCCTCTGCTTGCTCGCACGGTGCATGCTGTGAGCACCTCCTTCAACAACCTACCCTAGACCAGCAGTAAGTGGGACATTCAAGAACCCTAGTTCGACTGCGATTCTTCCTTGCGTAGGTAAGAACAACTTCTTGATTTCTGGTTCTAGGGTTTCAATTTTTCTAGGTGATTTGACTAACGTGCTATATTTGATTCGGTTAGAAAGCAATGCAGATCACCAATAGGATTGAGGAGGCGTTCGATTATGGCTGCAAATTGTAAAACCCTAGGTATGAGGAATTTCTAAATGCCTTCAATTACTGATTAAGTTTAGTTTGAATGTAGGATGAGAACTTTTATATGTGATTTGAAAATGAGTTGAATACATAGGAAATGTGTTATTCTTGAAAGTTTGTATGAAATAATTAAAATTAGGTCTAGAATTTGATATAAATTGGACTGCGAAGCATGTTAAAATGTCATGGATAGTATGAGAGTTTTATTTGATTGATTTGCGTAGTTTTTCTTGGGATTTGAATTGAAATTGGCGTGAATTAAATTAAGATTATGTAATTCGGAAGAAAATTGATAAAATTGAGGAATATTGTAAATTTAAAGTCGTCGGTAATTGAAATGATACTAGATTGATGAAACGAAAGTTTAGAAATATAATTGTGCAGTTAAGGCTATTATAAATAAAGAGAAATTTGAAAACCCTTTAATAGACTTTTAATTGTTGATTATTCGTGTTGATTAGTCTAGGTTGACCTTTAGAGACTCGAGGGGAGTCTTTTTGAGTTGATTTCGGAAATAGGGAGTGGATATCCTCTCTAGAGGTAAGTGGACGGATCGTTATGTAGTAAATAAGCAAAATGTCTTTAAATTCTTTGATAAATGATTTTGAATGATTTTTACATGATTTATATGAAATGATTTATGATTGTGGGATGTCTGAAATGAGAATTTGAATTATGAATGCATCATATGTGATTTTACATGAATTTGTGTCATTTGTCTTGATTACTTGATTGGTAAATGCTCGTAGCATGATTTTCGAATTAAATTGATAAAATATGACACATTGTTTGAAATGGAATGATTGTGAAATGATGGTGCACGAGAGAAATGGCTATAGTCATTCCCCCACGGAGCGACCCGACGGAGTGACGTGGATTGGGGTTTATATGCGAGAGAGGTATGCGGCCTCTGCTCTACCACGTCGAACTATCCGGATTGCACCCCGGTGAGGTTCGAGCCAACGTCAAGGAAGGGGTTAGTTTTGAAAAACTGAAATGGAAAACCCCTTCGCGTGCTTCCGTCTTGGTTCGGCCAAACGCAAGGCGGAAGTGTTTTCGATGGGACCCTTGTGATTTTCTGAGAAAATGTTTAATATGGATGCATATTTTGTAAATGATGTTGAATTATTGAAAATGTTTGGATATGAAAAATGATATTTAAAGTATGCTTTGACATTCCTCACTTTCACCCCTTATTTATTACACAATCATGTCATTGCACTCCACTCACTGAGTATTTATAATACTCACCCCCCTCTTTAACATTTTTCAGAGGAATATTAGACTTGTGACAGAGATTGGAGTTTGGGGAGGGCCTACCAGCTGGCTTTTGTAGGTATACATCGTGATGTATAGTCATTTTGGTCTGAATTGAAATCCGAAGAAAGGAAGACTTGTACAATTCTTTTGGTACCGATTTAATCGATACTTGTTTCCTGTATAGGAACAAGTATTGATGGAATCCTTACGTGATTTGTTGTTTACTTTCTTTCTCTCCTAATTTTGGTAAAAACTCATTTTTGAGTGGGACATTTGATCTGTAATATTAAGAATGGTTATTTACTTTCGATTTCACGAAATTCTGTACATCTTATATCGTTTGGATCTTACGGACGTTTGCTTGATTTCTTCAGACAAGTGTTTGTAATATCTTACGACTATGTTTTGGAACTTCCTATTTGTTAAGTGTTTTTCTTATGCTGTGAACTTGGAAATGACTAGGATTGCCATATTGTGTGCTCGTGCATGTACAGGTTCTCTCTCCCCGTTTATGTATTGATGTGAAATCGTGCATGTACAGGTCTCCTCTCCCCGATGTGTGCTCGTGTGTACAGGGATAGACCAGATGGGTCCTTGCATGTGTATTGTTACGTGATGTTTTCTGTTTTTTGATGATTGGTGTAAAAAGAATTGTTGTGTTGTTTTTGTAAGCCTTCGGAGTCCCAGTATATTTGGAGGTTCTGCCCGTGTATCGAGATAACGCGACGGCTGTCGCGTGGTCGATCCGAGGATCGGGGCGTGACATCCCAACTTTAATTCAACAAGGATGAGCAGTTCACAATAGAGATTTACAGAATACTCTTTCAAACCTTGCTGTGGATTTGAAAGATTGGAATTCCTCAGTTTTTGGCTACATATTCCATAGGAAGTGACATCTTTTAGCCCGGACAATGGCGTGCAAAAAGCACTAGAAACTCAGACGAATCCTTTCGTTCTTAATTTGGAGAAAGATCTTATCCATCAATATAATATTGTTCTTCAATAGGAGCTACGCTGGTTCCAAAAGTCCAGGAGTAAATGGTTGCAGTATGGAGACAGAAATTTCCTCCTTTTTCCATACTACCACCATTATCAAGAGTAGAAAAGGCAGGATTATCTCTTTCAAGTTGTCTGATGGATCCTGGTGCTCAGACGATGCATTCCTGCAAGCTAATTCACTAGATTTTTTTTTTCCCTCAAAGCATCCATACACTGAGGATGTTTGGGATATTTTTATATCCTTTTCTTGCAAACAGGAACCTGACTTAGCTGGCCTGGAGAGCCCTATTGGCTAGGATCAAGTTAAAAAATGCCCTCTTTTCTGTGAAACCTATTAAAGAACCGGGTGTGGTTTCAAGGTTCTGTCAGAGATGCTTTTCAAAAAGGATCCACGGACATCGCTCTTAATTATGCACTCATTACACATAGCAATTCTATTCCACGTAGGATCAACTGACAACATTATCGTGCTACAAGAAATTATCAATACAGTCCCAAGAGGACAGCCGAGTAATCACATTCACTACTCTAAGATCCGGATTCAAATCTTCTTTTAGAAAAAAAAAAAATATAAATATATATATATATATATTATCCATACAATGTAATAAACACAAGGAAAAAGGCGTCGTCTTTGCAATTAAGATTGATCTTAAGAAAGGATATAATTAATTTTTAAATAGAATTATTACATCTAATATTATTAAACTTCTTATCTTTTATAATTTCAATATTTTGTATTAAAAATTATAAGAGAAATAAGATTTAAAAAAATTAACGGTGTAATTTAAACTCTTCCAAGGTAGCTTAAGAAAAAATTTGTCTCAACCCCCTCTCTCTCTCTCGATTTCGAGCTGTTGCCCCTCTCATACCGTGTTAGTGTTTTTCACCCCAACCTTTCCCTTCTGCCAATATGCATGCATTACACAGTTATAAACATTCTTCCAGGAAAAATACTATTCTCCAGAGTGGCTAAACGCTAATTTTGCTTCAAAAGTTTTCCTTTTTTAATTTTATTTAATGTTTGGACGAATAGAGATACTGCATTATCTGCAACCCCTAGAGCAAAACTAGAACAAAAATACGGTATCTCTACTAGAGTACAAATGATAGAACAAGCCAACTTAAGTTATCCCATTTGCTTCACACACAAACGAAGCTCAGAGTTAACTTAGACCAACTAAAAACTAAAAACCGCCCATATGGCGTTTCATACATATATGGGCATGGAAAAATTTCACTCTTAGATATATTATTGAACATTGAACAATTCGTGGGGATTATTATCTCAATACTGGACTCTTTTCATAATCTCTCAAGCTTACTAGGGGAAAGCCAAGCTGCAGAAACACCGAAAAAGGTGCAAAACTCAGGAGTTTCCCAGGTAGAATTCCAGCAATTTATTAAAATATATATATATATATATATATATATTAAACCAAAAAGAACATAACCATGCTCTAATGCCATACCCATTTGGTTTTAAAATGAACAAAACTACTTTAAAATCTGTGAAAAAGATCTTGCACTGCATGCAAGGATCATCATGCCAATTTGGACTAGATTAAACCTCCTAAAATGGAAAGAAAAGTTCATCCAGGTAGAAAAGAACAGATATATTACCCCAACTTGAGAGAAATATCTGAGACCTCATGATCGAAAGGAGCATTAGCGGCACTGCAAATGTTGGTGATGACTGATTCGCTTGACTGTCCTTGCTCAGCAAACAGAGCCTGGGCATTTTCAAGCAAATTCGCCATCTTCAACCCCACCATACAACAACCATTTTCCAAACCCATATGTAGGCAGACAAAAGGAATGCAATCAATGTGTCAAAGAAACAAAGAAAATGGGAGACTCACTTGCTGTCTCAACTGTTCATTCTTTTCCATTAATTGGGCTCCCTAGCATGTGATTCACACCAAGGTAACATATCAATGAAAGAGAAGTATCCTCTTCGTGAATTCGCCACATGTAAAACAAAAGCAATGATATATGGGCATAAATAACTTGAATCTAATGTGATACAGCTGCATTGCTCATTGAAAAGTAGGTGGTAGTACTTTATAACTCAAAAAGCTATCATATTTTGGATATAACATTTTAAGTCCATATAAAATTTCTTAAATGGACATTTAAAATAAGAATTGTATTAAATGGACCAAAATGACCTAAATCTTATGTGATGCGTTTTTTTTAGACATTGAAAAGTAAGTTCATATAGAATTTCTTAAATGGTAATTCTTATATGTTGCCAAAGAAAAAAAAAATTTAATTATCTCCCCAACCTTTTTTTTGTTTTTCCTCTTCCAAAGGCTTATTTTTGTACCTTCACAAAGCTCAAAACATATGCAACATGAATTGTGCTTGTGCATAACACATGCATATGGATAGATGTTTTTGTTTCTGACCTTTCTCTCAAGAGCACTTATCTCATTCATAATTTTTTCATGCTGAAAAAGGAAAGAAAAAGAGAAAAAAGCCAATGTTAGTAATGTGAGAGATAAATTTAAGAAAACATGATCAATCATTCACCAACATCTAGCAAGAAAGGACCTTCATAACCATAACACGGTTCAATCCTCTTTCAACAAGTTGCTCTAGTGCTTTTAGCTCTTCTATACTCAACTCTTTTAGCTCTTCTCCCCTCAATTGCCTGATACCATTGAGTTTACATTGAATGAAATAATATGCATTGAATCACAAATTACAAATAGCATTCCATAAAACTAAGAGAAGGGGGGAAAGGGAGGAAGGGGGGAGGGTAAGAGAGAGAGAGAGAGAGATCATACCT
This sequence comes from Dillenia turbinata, assembly GCA_037126225.1. Classification (NCBI taxonomy): domain Eukaryota; kingdom Viridiplantae; phylum Streptophyta; class Magnoliopsida; order Dilleniales; family Dilleniaceae; genus Dillenia; species Dillenia turbinata. The sequence goes on along the minus strand of JBAMMX010000002.1, from coordinate 11,899,686 downwards.
CAGTTCATGAGTCTTCTCTGCAACGTCCTTGCTTAACATAGCATAGCCGCTATCCTCAAGCTAAGGACAGCACAGAATTTCCATCATACATTTTATTTAAGTTTTCACATTTATATTAATCAATTCCAATATACTATAGCTGCAGTTTGACATGGCATGTTGACATGGCATGAGTTATGTATTTATTTATTTTATTAAAAGGGAATAACTTTTTCTCTTAAGAAAAATCCTCATGAAAATTGTCATGAGCTTATGTCTTTCTAGAAAAGACTTGGGCTATATGAATCAGAAAAACTGTGTTTAAATATTCAAACATGAAAACTATTATGGGATATTTTGTACAATGAATAGCATTTGACTCCCCCCCCCCCTAAACAAAAAAAAGGACAAATGCCCCATGAAATTTTTCATGAGCCATTCATAGGTCTTGGTATCTTGCATCCATTGGACGACCATTTTTAACGTCAAATCATGAAAATAAATAAAAAATTGTGGAGAAAAAAAATTTACTTACAACAAACAACGGTCGAGAATTGTCCTTCCAATGGATAGCATATTTTTCAAAACGGGCAAACTTCTTGAGATTAAATTTTGAAACTAACATTATTATATAATGATGCACGAACAGAAATGTTTACAAGGTAGAGAAAATTATGCATGACATAATGTGCACAATATAAAAACTGAGACCGAGAAATTCACCTGCAAATCAAGAGATGGTTGAGCAAGTTGGTCATTGTTCTCAGCTGAACGGTGTAACCTATGCCTGTCAGTTATCTTCTGCATGCTATCATTCATAAAACAGAAAAGAAAGTCAGAAGGTAGGTATAATTTTTTGATTTAATTTAGTGATGCTTAGGTTATTTTTCTGAAGAAGTATTCATCTTAAGTGTAAGCATTGGATTGTAGATATATGCTAATTAAGAATTGCAAGAGAAATTGAAAGATTTAACTACTTGAAGGCCTCCTTCATCCGCTTGATTACATTAACTTTCCCATTTGCCAAAACGCAGCAGTATGAAGGACATCTCCTTTTATCAAAAAAAAAAAGGACATTCCCGAATGAGATACTACGTTGACACGGGAAATAAATAATTGCCCTGCAGAGTGAGAGAGAGAGAGAGAGAGAGAGATGTTTGATTTCATGAGTGAATGGTAAATTCTATATTGGGATAAATTGGCCAACTGGAGTTCTTAATAGTATATAAATACAGTTGAATCAATAAAAGTTCAAACTTTTGGAACGAAAATTGTATTTAAACCATAAAGTCCTTAGACATCTCAACTGTCCGCTATCTTATGGAGGTCTCAAAGCTGATGTACATTCAGGCATGACCAACCCATTCAAGAAATGAAGCACCGTGTGCTCTCATTGTCTTCTACGGATGAGTAGTTTAGTGTATGATTGTAAATATATTTCTTAATATCAATAGTCCTTTTTATTGGGAGGGGGATATAGCAACCAAAGAGAGAGTAGTGTGTGATCCCATTGTGTGACCCTTTTCAGGCTAAGACTCATAATCGCGTTGAGAGACCTCCCCTTATTCATGGGCCCGACAGCAGATCAATCCGGATTAGTTGGGACGAAACTCCGTATACCGAGTGATGGCTAAGCAAGGAAACCCAAAAAAAAAAGTGTGGCTCTAATTGTTAAAATTTTATTCTAAATGTATTTCCAAATATATTAAGATATTCTTAATAGTGTTTTTAATATCCATTTTTCTCCATTTCAATCGGAAGTTCTTTTTCAAAAAATAAAAAAATATATACAAATTAAGAGTTTATAACCCAAGTTAGCAACAAATGAACTTCACCAATAAGATGAGTGGGATATAAAAAGGACACAAGGGAGATACAAAATCTTCATTTTTGGACAAGAGCCAACTATAATCACACACATGCTAAACAAAATACCTAGCTACTAAAACCCTAGAACTCAAAGAAGGCTACAACTACCTACTAAAATAAGTCTATAGTAGTCTATTAAATGGGATTACATGAAACAACCTTGGCTAGTTCAAGTGTTTTTATCATCTAAACTAGTTATCTTACCACTAGTATAAATCACTAGCGCTTAACAAAAAATTGCCACCAAAATCATTGAATCGTTGGCATTTAATTGCTTATTACTTAAAATTAGAAATTTCACCGTTATGTTTCATCTTTCACAAAGTATTAGATATAGAGATATACTATTTACGTGTAATTGAAATTAGTTTTAAATGAAGCATAAAGGCATGCATTGGACAAGTTATGAGTAGAAATTAAGAAGAGTAAAATGAAGGTGCCAAATAAAACTAGAAATAGAAAGCAAAGTCAGAATAAAAGTGGGGTAGAAAAAGAAAAAAAAAAGTGTGAAACTATCTATGGTAGTAGTTTGGTTCCTTGGATTCATATGATAATCGGAAACTGTTATTCAGCTCTATAATTTGTAGTGGCTAAGAAGAATTATATGTGAATGAATGACAAAATTTGCATTTTTATCGTCCTTTTACAAAAGGATAGTTACTTAAATATGTTTATATTCGTGGAAAACCAAAAGGCTCAACATGTCTATTTATTCTTACTATGTTTGAGAATAAATTTTGCAAAAAAATTAAAAAAGAAAAAAAGAAAAGAAAAATCTACATGCCCCAAATTTTGAATGCATAACTAAACATCAAACCTTAAATGTTGAGAACAAATGACACGTACAAAAACAAGTTGGTTAAAGAAAGGAAGTTTCAATTATAAATGAGATATTGATTTATACCATAATTGAGTGTTCCCCCTATGAAGAGAACATTGCAAATCTAGAAGAAATCCACAAGATTGAAGCCCATAGAGAAAAGCAATCACCAAATCACTTTCATGATATAGACATGGTTAATGTTTAGATTTGAGAATAATGTAATTTAAGATTTTTGATCCAACCGAAATATATGAAAAGGAAAAAAAGTAATAAGTGAAAAAAAAAAGGAATATTTTAGGTACAAGAAATTTTGGAAAGATATTTAATGTGATATAGAAATTTGTTATTCATAATGATATAAGAGATTATGTTATAGTTAAAATGTGACTCATTTGAATTTATCAAGGAGCATGCAAGTTATCTTATGCATAAGATTGGTCATATGATCTCTCCACCATAAAGAACTTATCAAGAGAAAATGAGTGCTAGCCGTAAGGAGCTGCTTGTTGGCTTAGAAAGTTATCAGGAAGTATCATTTATCTTGTATGATTGTAGGGTTAGCTTTGGATTTGAGTATAGGTCTAGTTAGGTAAAAGATTTAATAATAAATGATTGTCGAAAATGATCATGAAAGTAGGCTTGTCAATTGAAACACATAAAATATTTTTGTATTTGCTTGACATATATTATTTATTATGGTAGAAGCAATTTTCCCTAGCATCGATGTGCCCCTTCAGGGTTTTAATCTTATGTCCATATTTCACTTTTGAGAATATACTCCTCTACTTAAGAGTGTAGAAGTAATGTGCAAGGGGAGGAAAACAAAAATTATGTCAATAATATGAATCATCATTTTCACATAATACCATGAATTATAGCTCAATTGGTATTATAAGGGGGAATAAACATTTTCATAAAACCAAGTGATATGTATGGTACCGTAGAATAATGAAAAAATAAAAACTTGAACTCCACACTACAATGCTCGCCAAAAATCTATCTTCCTCTATTAGTTAGTGACTACTAGTTAGTGAACAGAGAAGACGAAAAGAGCAGGTCGAAAGAAAAAAAAACCTTTGCTAGATAGTAGATGAGAGAGAACACACAAGATACATTGGGATGACACCTAAAGATCCACAGCAGCCTCATAAAAGACGACAAGAAGCACCCACCCCAAAGGCCTAAATGGTTAGGTTAATATGTATGGGCCACAAACCACACCATTTTCATTTCCATTACAATAATACCAAAAAGAAGAAAATATCTTATGGAGCAAAACTATTCCATCAACAGACAAATATTTAAACACAGCTATTAATTTGACTTCGTGACTTGAAAACAGCTCCATGGATAGAGGGATCAAGAGTGTGTCCTAGTGTGTGTGTGTGTGTGCATGGGGGCAGAGAGAGAAGGGGGGAGGGGATAGTAGGAAGATAATAAAATGGCAGAGAGACAGGGAGATGGGCATTTCAATTGAAAGGACTTCCATAGATGGGGGGATATTAGACATGTGATTAAAAAAGAATAGAAAAATTATCTCTGACCAAGAAAATACTAGATCAAGTTGAATAACTTTTCTTCCATTCCGTTCATCAATGCCACAGACTTTCTCTTCTACTCCTCACACCTCAAGACCACTCTGAGAGTGCCTAGGTTGTCAAAACCTGAAGGTCCTTAAAAATGAAACCTCTCTCTCTCTCTCTCTCTCTCTCTCTCTCTCTCTCTCTCGAGGCTTTTGAGTGTGTAAATGAAGTTTTCTGTTAAAAATTGTGTAGCTCAAAATCCTCCAGGTAGGGTTTTGCAATTTGCATTAAAATTCAATGAATGAAAACCCATGTTTCTTGACCATTTTGCACTTCAAAACCTCCTTTCCGTTACATTAAATAATTGGCAAAATACAAACCGATAGTCGGCCTAATAAGATGTGGCGTTAATTACTTTAACTAAGGTTTTGGATTCGAATCTTGAAAATGAAAATGAAAATGACTACACCGGAAGAGTAAGCCCCGGAATGGACCACTGCAAATCCCAAATCAGATTATTTGGAGTATATGACTCCGGATGATGGTGTACACCCAAAAATAATAATAATAATCGGCAAAATTAGAGATCCGTAGAATATGTATCTCTGGCTCTCACAGCCTAGATCGATGAAGCCACATACTGAACTAAGTACTAAAATACTAATGAACTATTGATTTAGGAACGCTTCTTTTGACTATCAAGAAATGTAGCATAAGATGCACCACACTCACGTACATACAAACACACACGCACATATATATATATATATATATATATATATATATATATATATATATATATGGATTAAAGTAGACATTTTTAGCAAGCTCGTAAAAAAAATAATAAGTAGATAGAGAGAGAGAGACCTTGAGCTCGAATATTCATAAAGCTTGCCAGTAGCAGAGAAGACAATGAGAGCAATATCAGCATCACAGAGAGTAGAAAGCTCATGAGCCTTCTTGAAGAGCCCTCTCCTTCTCTTGGAAAAAGTCACTTGCCTTGTTATTATATTGTCTATCTTCTTGATCTGAATCTTTTGCCTTGTCATTTCTTCAATGTTCAGGAAAAAAACACACATCATCAAGTTCTCAAATTCCACTAAAAAGATCCAATTTTGAATATGGGTTTTACAGCCAAAATGGTGAAGATCTACTTAAAAATCAAACAACGCTTCATACCAAAAGCATCATATTCTCAAATTTGAAACAAATTGTGGGGGAAGATTAAAAATATACATGGATTTGGATCCAAAGTAGTAAAATCTAGTTGAAAACCTAAAAACCCTTCACACATTAAAAATCAAACTCTTTTAACTCCATAAATCGTCTAGAAAAAATCTAAATAGAAAAAAGGGTTTTCGATCTAAGCTGGTAAAAATCTAGAAAACAAATTTAAGAAAAAGCTTTTGAAGAGAAAAGATATAGTAGAAGAAAATAACATCATACCTTGCAAATCGTTGAGCCTTATATCTTGTGTCTTGAGAGAAAATATAGTGAAAAAAAGAAGTAAGTGCAAGAACAAATATGGAAAGAAATGAAATAGGGGAGGGAAAAGAGGACTATGAAATGGTTGTGTTTCGGAGAGATTTAGAATAAAGCTTTAAAAAGTTAGCAACAGCAATCTTTTTTGCCAAATTGCGAAAGGAACCCAATACCAACCCTAGATATGATAATATGAAAAGTGTGTGGTATCGTGTGTGGTTGTGTGCGTGTGTGTGTGTGTGTGCGTTTAGAAAATGAAAGGAGGTTTGTACAGCTCATATTTTTTGAGACTCAAAATTTTTTGCCACAAGAGGAGATGGTATGGGGATTGGCTAAGATTTCTGTCCTGTCGGTCCTCAATTAAAATAGAAAAAGAAAAAGGGTATCTTTTGGCTTGAGAGAAAGAAGTGGCTTAAATATTATTTTGGATTCCTCTAATGGCCAAACATGGTGTCTGGCTCTCTGCCCTTTCCAGCACCTCAAGATCGATAAAAATTGAAAAGAATAACACGGATGTGAGTAGGTATTTTTGGCCCAGAGAAGTGATATTAATTGTTTTTCATAATTTCCAATACTTTGTAAAATTTTTTATATCATTTTTAGGTGGTATAATTTGTCTCTCATTTTTTGACCAATGCATAACGATATTCATTACAATTAAAAAACTTAAAAAATGTTTCTAATTATAGTTTCTAATTATTGATTCTTACAATTATTTGTGTCCTTATTGATTGTCATATTTTGATTTATCAAGTGCTCTTTTTTTTTATAAAAAAAAATATAAGTAAGTGAGATTAAATCAAGAAAAAAATAATAATAATGAAAAGATTTTATTATTTGAACTGTGTTGAGAAATTTATCAAATGCTCTTCACCCATCACAAAAATAGAGTCATTGATCTTTATTAACCCTTTTTATTTTTTCTTTTTTTCTTATTTGGTTTTACACCTTTTGAAATATGATATTAGGGATATAAATTTTTTAGAGTTAGATTTCTTCATTCGTCCTAAAAGAATAATTCAGTGATAACAATCTTTTTCTTTTAAATCCGTGCTCTAGGGTTCAAAATATTAATAATGCTATTCTTTTTTAATAAATAGTATTTCCTTTTCAATTGTAATTCGATATTTGTGTTTTTCGAACTGAGTGAAGACTTTTGTAATTCGATATTTAAGTTCTAAAAATGTGCAAGAATTTTATTAATAATTTTTTTTTTTTTGGTTCGCGCAAGAGAGAGTTTGCGTGTCACGAACGAGAGCGACAGATTCCTACTCGATATAGCGAAGAAATGGTATGAAGCGGTGTCCTCTGAACATTTATAGCTAAGTATGGTACTACGTGCCAGTGTCACGTGAAAAACACTGATAAAAGGGGCCTCAACGCTTTCGGCGGTAATTTTTTTTTCTTTTTAATCTTACTCTAATTGTTGTGGATTTTAATTTAGTCGCCTCTAAATATCTATTTTTTATTTTTAAATATCAAATTTAAAATTTTACTTAAAAATTTTATTATTTTATTATTAAATTCACAAAAATATTAATATTTTCATTATATCCTTTCGTGTTCAGTGTTGGATCAATTCATGATTCTATTTTGGAGTCTTTTACATAAAAAGAAAATATATATATAATTTGAAATATTAATTTAATAAATTTAGATTTAATTTAAGTTCAAATTATGTAATATAAATACAATATTGAGTGTTAAAACAAAAGGCTTTCAAGTTTTAAAACATTTCTAAATGATTAACACCAAAAGTTGAAATTATAATTTTGCAATTATACAAGATAAAATAACAATTGAAATGCTCAAATTTTTTAACAATAAAATTACAATTTTATTTCTATTTTTTGGTTAAAACCAAAACTTTGTTCTGAAAGGGAAGAGGTGGAATATATCCAAAACATTCTGAACAAAATGAAATGAAATCGACAACCTTGGTCCTCAGTGGGGTTATCGTGTCACGGATGTTTAAAACGTAGAGATAATTTTTTTTTTAATATATACACACACACACACACATACACCAAAGAAGGCCTATTTTGTAATAAATTAATACTATATTTGTTAAAATTATTTAACATAAAATTTTTTCTTACATTTGCAAAATTTTATAGGAATATTCGACTTATAGTTATAAAATTTTTAAATAGAAAAATTTTACATTATAGTTGCAAAATTTTATATTTTCAATAATGATTTTTACTTAAGGAAATATATAAATAAATTGAGCTAAATTGTGAGAATCTAACGGTGTGTTTAGTTGAGAAAAAATAATTGTGTTTTTCAAAAAATGTTTTCTAGTATTTTTCAAAATTCTCTAAATTTTTTATTCTTTTTTAAAAATAAAAAATATAAAAAAATTATAAATGATAAATTAAAGAATATTTTTCATAATTAAACGCATTTTAAGATTTTCTAAAGGCCTCTGCTATTAATATGAAATTATTATGTATTAATAAAAATTTTTGACATAATTATTTTTTAAATGCCTGTGACTATTGTGCTAGGACTCAATGCTTTAGATTGTTATTATGTCCTTTGTTGTCGTACCTCGTAATGGCTGGGCATACATGTGGTCTACTTTGACCTACTTGTGAAATTGTTTACCCTCTCTCCCATTTGACACTTTGATGCCATACGATGCATATTAAACTTTCTTACACTTTAATGCTTAGCATCTTATAGTTTACACACAAACATTGGGCAAATTTTTGTTATAGTCTCTATTGGGGAATTTGGAAGCAAAGGAGCTATAATAAAGGAATCGTCATTAAGACAATACTAAGTGAGTGCAAAATAGTCTTTTCCATGCCTGCTATGTCCATTTCCCTTGCTCAGTGTATGTGCCTTTTTTCTTCTATTAAGCTAAATCTTGGTCATAGCTCTCTTGGTAAGCTGCGGAAAAGAGGATTTGGTGGAACTTCAAAATCATCTAGGAAGCTAGTTAGGATGATTCTCTTGCTTTCTTTAGGATTGCTACCCTTATGAATATGGAATTAGGGGTAATCCAATTCTTAGAAGAAATGATATCTAAATTTGACTGTACAATCTGATTACTTTTGTAAGCTTTAAATTTTATTCTTGTGTGTTGCTAAGAATGGCAACCTCTTTGGCTTTTTGTGACTAATATTAGAGCTTTGCTGAAAAAGGATTGGGGTATGATTTAGTACGCTGATTAGAAACATGTTTTATATTCGTAATATCCTTTACTTGGGTAGAAATTTGATCATACTAGATTGTATGGGCATGATGTTTTCCAGATTTTTATTTGGACATTTTCTTATGTATCCAAACGGAAAAAAAAAAAAAAGAAAAGGAAGAGTGATATTTTCAAAAACCTTAATTGCCCGACACAAGAACCAATGTGTTTGATCTATGATTTCAACTAACCATTTGTAACCAATATGGATAGTTATGACAATCGCCCAAAAGAGTAATTTTCTTATATATATATATATATATTCTATCATTTAATACATTTTATAATTTTATCAAATTTATCTGGTTTGATAAATTTTTCTTGACAAATTTATATCAGTATTTTATATGTAAACTTGATACTAAGAAAAGATCTGTCTTATTTCATGCAAATAAAATTGGTTATATTTTTGTTAGGAAAGATTATAATTACCACAAATATCATATATATGTAATAAAAATAAATCAAATACATATACATAGTAATTTAGATTATTTTACTAACCTACATATATTCATGATTATCATCTACCAGCATTCAATCAATTAATACCAACCAATCTTTGCAAACTATTTAGGTTAATTATTTCTATAACCCACATATATTTTTAGTTAAACTTATTTTAAATTTAGACAAAAACACACTTCTTAATAATATCTCAACCCCATATGTGCTCATGAGTAGCTAACCCTAAATATGAGAGAGGTAATTTAAATCTATTCTTTTTTATATATATAAAACATCATATTCAATAATAATATTATTTTCGAGTGTCTTATTTCATGTAAATAAAATTGGTTATATTTTTGTTAGGAAAGATTATAATTAACACAAATATCATATATATGTAATAAAAATGAATTAAATACATATACACAGTAATTTAGATTATTTTACAAACCTGCATATATTCATGATTATCATATACTAACATTCAATCAATTAATACCCACCAATTTTTATAAAATATTTTGGTTAATAATTTCTATAACCCACGTATACTTTTAGTTAAATTTATATTAAATTTAAACAAAAATGGCACTTCTGAATAATATCTCAACCATACATGCGCTCGTGAATAGCTAATCCTAAATATGAAAGAGGTAATTTAAATCTATTCCTTTTTTTTTTATATATATAAAACATCATATTCAATAAAAATATTATTTTTAAATAAATTCTATTTGTATTGAATTGAGTTAAGGTATTAAATTTTTTTTAATATCTATTTTTTAAATAAAAAAGTTAAATTTGATATTTTGTTTATGCGTATCAATAATATTTGATAATTATATTAATTTTAATTAAGTTTAATTTAAATCATATTAAAATTTAAAGACCAAAACGAACCCGTATATATATAATACTAGATACTTATTTAAGCTTTCATTTAACAGATATCATTACCCTAGATGAACCCGGGTGTTGTTCGTACACGTGAACAACCTCTTAAATGATATTTCGAAAGAGGGGAGGGAGAGAGAGAGAGAGAGAGAGGAGGGGGGAGGGGGAGGGGGGAGAGAGAGAGGGGCTATGGTGGAATCCTCAATCAAGACAACGACTGCATAAAAATAATGAATGAAAACGGTACCCTTGTACCTGTCATGTCCCCCACTATTCAATTCTCTGCTTTTCTAAGTTTTTCTAAAATAAAAAGATTAGATTTATTTATTCACAGCCACACTTTCTTCGATGCAATCCCAACCCTACTCTTGTCTGGACAACCAGGCCAAACCTAAACTTGCTCAAGCCCTTTCCTTTTTCCTCTTTTACAGTTTTACAATATGTGTAGTAAGAGTTTTAGAGAAAATAAAAAGATTAATTAGATGATAAATAAAAAAGAAGAATCTTATTTAAAAGTTTTATAGAAAAAAAGAAATAAAATAAAATTTATTAAAAATAAAAAATTTTACTTTTAATTTTTAAATGATAAATTTGATATATTTATAAGATAATTTTTTTCTCTTATTTTCTCTTATTTTCTTCCCACTTTTGGGAAGAAAATTTTGAATGTTAAAAATCATTCTATTTTTTTTTCTTTTCACATAAAACTTCCAGACAAAAAAAAGTAAACAGTTTTTTCTTTCAATCTTTTCTCTTCTTTCTAAATCTTTTTATTCAAATATATTGTTAAAGTTGTGATTGGTTTCATTTCATTGCCTTAACATTATTTAAAAAATTTTTACTTTAATTATTTCCCCCCCCCCCCGCTTTTACATTCTTATTTTAACTTGATCTAACCTGGGTCAATATTCAAGGTAAGGTTGGTTTGCTAGAGGAGGGGGAGGATTCAAGGTAAGTTTGGTTTGCTAGAGGGAGTGGGAGGGGAGGGGAGGGGAAGGAAGAGAGGAAGAGTGAGATTTATTGAAAATAAATATATATTTTTTATTTAATAGAGATAAAAGAAAAGAAAATTGATAATATTTTTTTTGTTTGATTAAAATGAAAAATAAAAAATATCATCTTATTTATTATTATACGTTTATAAAATAAAATTTTTAATATTTCTTACTAGGTTATTTTTTATTTTTAATTTAAAATGTTTTTCTAAAAATAATAATTTAATATATATTTTTTTATTTTTTATAAATTATTTTCATTATTATTTTTAGATTAAATAAAATTAGAATATTAATGTAAAAAAGTTAAAAAAAAAATAGAAAAAAAGAATTCCAATAAAATTGATCAAGAAAATTAAATTTTATTATTTTAGGACAAAGATAAATTTGTCCAAAATTTTATTTCCTTCCATTTCCGTTCACTTTAAAACGAAAATGATTTATTAAGAGGGAGGAGAGGGTTACATTCCATTTTTATTTTTCCTCTATATTTTCTTTCTTACCAAATAACTAAAAGTATTATTTTCTTCCACTTTTCATATTTTCTTTCTTACCAAATTATGAAAAGTGTCATTTTCTTCCACTTTTAATTTCTCTTCTCATTTTCTTCTACTTTTCATCCCAACTAAACCTACTCCTAAATATAAAATGGAAAGGAAAGAAGGGATTATCCATTCCCTGGCTAAGAGAATAGAGGACAAATCCTTATTTCATTTTTGCCATTTTGATTCGCATTTCTTATGGAACAACTATTATTTATTTTATTTATGTACACAGGCTGAAGTGCCATAGATTTGCATGTAATTTCTTTTTCATAGCAAAGATTTAAGACAAAATATATAAATTCAGCATATGATTAAGTCTCAATGCTCCCAAATTAAGACCATCAGCCTTTTGCTACCGAAATTAATGTAGGTTAAAGTTTGAGTAATAAAAATAAGGACCAAAGTGCAAAAGTTTTGGCATAAAAATATTAGGAAAGAAGAAGATATTTTGATCTACAACTTGTGTTGTTATAAATCACAATCACGATGAATCTGATTAAATTCAATTCGATTCAATTTGAACTATTAAAAAATAAATTTCTTTTAACATCTATTTTCCTTATATGTAAAACTCAAATCTAAAATTTTATTTAATGGTTATCGGACCAAATATGCTTTTATCAGGCATTCATTTATGTGGCAATCTGTTTGAAATCTCAAACATACATGGACCAGAAATTATGAGTAGTGCCACAAGTAATATGCAGACGCCGCGTCTTCAGGGTTGGAGACCCTTTTTTTTTTCCTTCTTTGAGTGTATTAGATAATAAAACATTCCAAGTGATTTCTGTTCATTTCTATCTCTGATTTTACTCTTGATAGTAAAAAATTTAGCATTTTCACCCATGAAATTACAAGCTAAACCGTATGATTAATTTCTTAATCTCCTCTTTATCCCATCTTATTCTCTCACCTTCAGACCTTAAGCCCCATTTGCATGATATTATAAAAGTTGGTTAAACTACATTCTCTAAACTACGGCAAAGTATATAATGCTCATAGTGGCGTGTGAAAATGGTTGGAGAGGTGAAATATTAGTGTTGCCATTTTATGATGAAATATTAAGTTTTTACCCTAAATTATAATTACTATCTACCGATCATTGTAGTTCTATTAAAGTATTAATGTGAATTTTGATATTTATTTATAAATTTTTCAGTTTGCAGTGACTATTACAAGTGAATATTACACAAACCAAGACGATTAGTACTTTGGACACTAGCAGTAAGTTTATTGATGGTCTTGGGAGAGCCACGTATAAATGGCAACAAAGCTGAGCAAATTCTCTGTGATATTGACTTTCCCTTTTATGATCGAGTTGTTACCGTTCAGATTACATGGTTTCTTTCGACCATTTTATGGCTCTCCGCAGTTACAGCTCCTGCTGAGGATGAACCTTGGCTACTAGCTGGTGACTTCAATCAAATAATGTGTGCAGAAGACAAGAAGGGTGGTGCTCCTTTTCGAATTTCACAAAGCAGTGCCTTCAATACCTTCGGGGACCACTGCCAGCTGGTTGATTTGGGTGCCTGTGGTCCGGAATATACATGGACAAATGACAACCTTGGGCCAGATAGAATTAAGAAATGGATTTATTGAGTCATTAGTACAGTGGCATGGCGTCTCTTGTTTCCCAAATCTTCGGTTGCAAGGGTTTATAGCAATAATCTTCCGGTTCTCATCTCTCTCTAAATGAGTTTCAATCCCGCTTTGCTAGTTGTCGACCTTTTAGATTTGATGCCGCATGTCTCCTACGTGAGGATTTCTCAACATTAATTCAACAGTCCCAACATCAATTCAACAGGAAAGACTAGTTCACAACGGAGATTTACAGAGTACCGCTGTGGTTTTGAAAGATCGGAATTCCTCAGTTTTTGGCAACATATTCTGCAGGAAGTCACATCTTTTAGCCCGGATAAATGACATGCAAAGAGCACTAGATACTCAGATGAGTCCTATCGTTTTTAACTTGGAAAAAGATCTTATCCATCAATATAATATTGTTCTTCAATAGGAGGAGCTACACTGGTTCCAAAAGTTCAGGAGTAAATGGTTGCAAAATAAAGAAACAGACACTATAAAAAAACAGCTTTTCAACGATAAAAATTACCGACGAAAAAAAATCCGTCACTATTAACAACGGATTTGTGACGAAAAATTCAACAACAAAAAAATCCGTCGCTAATTTTTCCGTTGCTAAAACTTGAAAAATATTTTTTGTTTTGGTTAAATATAATTTTTTTTATTAAATATAATTTTATCTTTTTATTAAAAATAATTTTATCTTTTCATTAAATATAATTTTTTTTATTAAATATTATTTTGTTTTTTCATTAAATATAATTTTATATTTTTATTAAATATTATTTTATATTTTTATTAAATATTATTTTTTGTTTTTATTAAATATAATATTTTTGTTTTTATTAAATATGATTTCGTGTTTTTATTAAATATAATTTTTTATTTTTATTAAATATAATTTTATATTTTTATTAAATATGATTTTATGTTTTCATTAAATATAATTTTTTATTTTTTAAATATAATTTAATATTTTTATTAAATAAAATTTTTTAATTTTTTAAATTAAGATATTGTATTTTTAATATTGAGAATTAAAAAGTATAAAAATAAAAAAAAATAAACTAATAACACAAATGTAATGGTGGTATAATGATTAAAATTATTAATCTCTCTCACACCCAGGTTCGAATCTAGGTGTAAACATTTTTATACAAATTAAAAGCGGACAGGCGGACGAGCCATTTTTACAACAAATTAAAAGCAGGCGGGCGGATGGGCATGCGGGCCGACCGTGGCCGGGACAGGTGCTTGCAAGGACAGGCGGGTCGGGTCAGGCAGTCAGGCCGGTCGTCCAGACTCGTGCACTTGGGTTTGCCCTTACTTCGATGAATTAATGACGAAAATATTTCCATCGCTAATCCGTCGATAATTAGGAATAATTAGAAAAAATAAAAAATTTAATTACCAATGGATTAGCGACGGATTATTAATGACAAAAAATTTCCATCACTAAATTAGCAAGGTGACTTTCAGCGACGGAATTTTTCGTCGCTAATACTTCTAACGACGAAAATTTGAATATCAGTGATAGATATTTTCATCACTAATACCTATTTTTCTTGTAGTGAGATGATTATTTAATAGAAACTGCAAGTCTATAAACTTTGTTTTATAAACACTGATGGTAGCTTTAGCAAAATTATAAGGAAAAATAGATTAACAAAATTAACAGTGTAATTTAAGCTCTTAGGGTAGCTTAAGCAAAAATTTGTCTCAACCCACTCTCTCTCTCTCTCATATCGTGTTAGTGCTTTTCACCCCAACCTATCCCTTCCGCCAATATACATGCATGATACAGACAAACATTCTTCCAAGAAAAATACCATTCATCAGAGTGGCCTCACCCTAATTTTGCTTCAAATGTTTTTTTTTTTTTTTCCTTTAAATTTAATGTTTGGACGAATAGAGATACTGCATTATGCTGCAACCCCTAGAACAAAACTAGAAGAAAAAATAAGGTACCTACCTCCATTAGAATCCAAATGACAGAACAAACCAACTGAAGTTACCACATTTGCTTCACACACAAACGAAGTCCAAAGTTAACTTGAGACCAACTAAAACTAAAAACTGCCCATATAGCAGTTTCATACATATATGGGCATGGAATAATTTCACTCTTACATATATTATTGAAAATTGAACAATTCATGGGGTTTGTTATCTCAATACTCGACTCTTTTCATTATCTCTCAAGCTTAATAGGGGGGAAAGCCAAGCTGCAGAAACACCGTAAAGGTGCAAAACTCAGGAGTTTCACGAATAGAATTTGAGCAATTAAAAAATAATTAAACCAAAATGAAAAAAACAGGCTCTAATGCCATACCCTATTTGTTTTTAAAAAGAACAAAACTACTTTAAAATATGTGACAAGGATCATGCACTGCATGGATGGATGGATCATGCACTGCATGGATGGATCATCATGTCAACCTGGACTAAATTAAATCTCGTAAAATGGAAAGAAAAAGTTCATGCAGGATTAAAAGAACAGACATATTACCCCAACTTGAGAGAAATATCTGAGACCTCACGGAAGGAGCATTAGCGCGCTGCAAATGTTGGTGATGACTGATTCGCATGACTGTCCTTGCTCAGCAAAAAGAGCCTGGGCATTTCAAGCAAATTCGCCAACTTCAACCCCACCATAGGACACAACCATTTCCAAACCCATATGTAGGCAAACAAAAGGAATGCAATCAATGTGACAAAGAAACAAAGAAAATGGGAGTCTCACTTGCTGCCTCAACTGTTCATTCTCTTCCATTAATTGGGCTTCCTAACACGTGATTCATACCAAGTAAGGTAACATATCAATGAAAGAGAAGGGAAGTATCCCCTTTGTAAATTCGCCACATCTAAAACAAAAGCAATAATATATGGACCAAAATAACTTGAATCCAATGTGATACAGTTGCATTGCTCATTGAAAAGTAGGTGGTAGGGCTTTATAACTCAAAAAGCTATCGGATTTTGGATATAACATTTTAAGTCCATACAAATTTTCTTAAATGGACATTTAAAATTAAAACTGTATTAAATGGACCAAAATGACCTAAATCTTATGTGTTACATTTTTTTAGTCATTGAAAAGTAAGTTCATGTAGAATTTCTTAAATGATAATTCTTACATGTTGCCAAAGATAAAAAATGAAATTATCTCTCCCTTTTTCCCCCCTCTTCCAAGGGCTTATTTTTGTACCTTCACTAAGCTCAA
This sequence comes from Dillenia turbinata, assembly GCA_037126225.1. Taxonomy (NCBI): domain Eukaryota; kingdom Viridiplantae; phylum Streptophyta; class Magnoliopsida; order Dilleniales; family Dilleniaceae; genus Dillenia; species Dillenia turbinata. Next base: position 11,883,120 of record JBAMMX010000002.1, on the reverse strand, counting down.
ACATATGCAACACGAATTGAGCATAATGCATGCATATGGATAGATGTTTTTGTTTCAGACCTTTCTCTTAAGGGCAATTATCTCATTCATAATTTTTTCACGCTGAAAAAGGAAAGAAAAAAAAAAGAAAAATGTTAATGTTAGTAATGTGGGAGATAAATTTAAGAACAAAATGATCAATCATTCACCAACATCAAGCAAGAAAAGTAAGGACCTTCATAACTATAACACGGTTCAATCCTCTTTCAACTAGTTGCTCTAGTCCTTTTAGCTCTTCTATACTCAACTCTTTCAGCTCTTCTCCTCTCAGTTGCCTGACATCATTGTGTTTACATTGAATCACAAATTATAGATAGCATTCCATATAAATGAAAGAGAGAGCGGGGGAAGAGAGAGAGAGAGAGAGAGTCAGATCATGCCTCAGTTCATGAGTCTTCTCTGCAACTTCCTTGCTTAACACATCATAGCCGCCACCCTCAAGTAAGGACAGCACAGAATTTCTATCAGACATTTTTATTCTCACATTTATATATAATCAACTCCAATGTACTTGTAGCTGCAACAAGCTTGTGTTAGTGAATGAACTTAATTGTCACAGGGTAGGAATACAAAAGACCACCCAAGCAATTAGTGCCAAAGTAACCTTTCATCTATCCTACTTAGTGCTTAATTAATGTGATAAAGGCGGAAGTAAATGTCTATCATTAGTATGTTTTAAAGGTGTGTTTAAGTGTGTTTTAGTGTTAAGAGTATTTTAGACAAGTTAGTAAATGGGTATGTAACGAGGAGACCTTTGAGTTTCCAGCCCTCTCCTATAAATAGGGTTGTTCACCACCTTTTGTAATCAGATATTTGAATGATAGAAATTTAGGAGTTCTTTAGTCTCTCCAAATACCCAATATCCTTCTTGTCGTATTATTTTATCTCTTTCATTGTGGTATCAGAGCTATATCTTCCAATAAACTTTTACAACCAACATTTCCTCGTCTCACCAAAACCAATTATAAAAATTAGAGTATACAAATGATGGCACTTCTTGGATCCCAAGATATTTGGGATATTGTAGAAGGTGGATATGAAGAGCCCCAAGAAGGTGCAACTCTCTCTAATCAACAAAGAGAGGTTTTGTAGAAGGTGGATATGAAGAGCCCCAAGAAGGTGCAACTCTCTCTAATCAACAAAGAGAGGTTTTAAAAGAAACTCGCAAGAAGGATAAGAAGGTTTTGTTCTTCATTTATCAAGCCATTGATGAATCTGATTTTGAGAAAGTTACAGCGGCAACCTCCTCTAAGCAAGCCTGGGATATACTCAAATACTCACAAAGGAGTAGAAAAAGTGAAGCAAGTTCATCTTCAAACCTCTGGTAGAGATTTTCAAGCTTTACAAATGAAAGAGCCCGAATATGTTTCAGACTACTGCACAAGAGCGTTGGCAGTTGTCAATCAACTAAAAAGATTTGGAGACAATGACAATAGATGAACTTATGGGTTCCTTACAAGCCCATGAACAATGGCTCACAAGAAAAAATGAAGAATCCTTAGTGCAAGCTCTTCAAGCCAAGGTTTCACTCAAAGAAGTAAACGGAAGTTCAAGTGGTGATCGAGGATGAGCCCAAAGCCAAGGTTGCGGTGAAGGACAGGGCTGTGGATATGGTCATGGACAAGGAGGTTCCTTTAGAGAGGAGGAGAGAAGTCAAAGTCCAAAAAAAAAGGAGAATCATCAAGAAGCCAAAAATATGACAAATCAAAAATTCATTACTATAATTGTAAAAAACTTGGTCATTATTCTTTCGAATGTTGGTTTAATGGTTCTAATCAAGTACAAGATAGAGCCAATTATGCAAAAAGCCAAGAAGAAAAGGGAGATTCAATTCTCTTGCTTGCATGTAAGGAAGATGATGATGGGAAGAAAAATCTTTGGTATTTGGACACCAGAGCAAGCAATCATATGTGTGGCCACAAAGACATGTTCATCGAATTGGATGAATCAGTGAAAGGAGAAGTTTCATTTGGTGATTCCTCCAAATTATTTGTGAAGGGTAAAGGTATTATTTTCATCCAATTAAAAGATGGTAGCCAACAATTCATTTCTAATGCGCAATGTGTTCCGGGCATGACAAGCAATATATTGAGATTGGGCTAACTTTTGGAGAAAGATTTTAATATTCAAATGAAAGATAAAAATCTTTATTTAAGAGATGAGAATGGTGTCTTGCTTGCCCATGTCAAAATGAGTGACAATATGATGTTTGTGTTTAATATTAATCATGTTGGTGCAAAATGTCTAAAAACTTGTGTGGAAGATATTTCATGACTATGGCACTTAAGGTTTGGACACCTTCAATTTGGTGGTCTTAACCTAATTTTCAGCAAAATGATGGTGAATGGGTTGCCTTATATCAATTGTACTAACCAATTTTGTGAGGGAAGTATTCTTAGCAAACAGTCAAGGGAAAGCTTCCCCAAGAAGTCAACATTTCATGCAAGCATGTCTCTTGATCTAGTCCATACCGATATATGCAGACCAATCTCACCGACATCTCTTGGAGGTAATCGATATTTTCTAACATTTATTGATGATTATAGTAGGAAATGTTTGGTGTATTTCCTAAAGGAGAAGTCCAAAACTTTTGGCACTTTCAAAAAATTCAAGACAATGGTGGAAAATCAAAATGACTATCACATCAAGGAGCTTCGATCCGACTAAGGAGGCGAGTACACATCAAAAGCTTTTAAAAGCTATTGTGAACAACATGGCATCCAAAGATCCTTAACGGCTCCATACTCTCTACAACAAAATAACGTCGCGGAAAGAAAGAATCGGACTATTCTTGATATGGTTTGTAGCATGCTCAAAGGGAAGAATTTACCCAAAAACATTTGGGCCGAAACGGTGGATTCTTTAATGTATTTGCTCAACAGATGTCCAACAAAGAGATTGAAAAATGTCACTCCACAACAAGCATAGAGCGGAAGGAAGCCAAATGTTTCTCACTTGAGAGTGTTTGGTTGTCTTGCTTTTGCACACATTCCGGACCAAAGAAGAACAAAACTAGATAACAAGAGTGATAAATATATTTTCATCGGCTATAATGCAAGGTCAAAATCCTACAAACTTTTTAACCTAAACACCAAAAGGACGCATGTAAGCCGAGATGTGAAATTCAATGAAGAAGGATCTTGGAATTGGCATGCAATGAAAGGAGTACAAATCCATGAAGAAGAAGAAAAAGAGCAAGAAGGAGTGAACATTGAAGTTACCATACCATTGTCATCTCCATCATCACCATCACAAACAACATCACCAATAACATCATCATCAACACCGCCGTCATCGTCATCATCCTCTTCAACAGTTAGCCTTATACGAAAGACAAGGAGCATACAAAAACTCTATGAAGTAACGAATGAAATTAATTTCATTTGTCTTCTTGCTAATCAAGAATCAATATCCTTTGAAGAAGCAAGAGAAGATCAAAGATGGAGAGATGCTATGGACTAAGAAATCAAAGCGATAGAAAAGAATGATACATGGGAGCTTGTTAAACTTCCCAAAGGCCATACACCCATCGGAGTGAAATGAGTTTTTAAAATCAAGAAGAATGCCCATGGTACGGTGGAGAAATACAAAACAAGATTTGTAACAAAGGGATACAAGCAACAAGCTGGAATTGACTTTGATGAGGCATTTGCTCCAGTTGCCCATATTGAAACTATTAGACTACTTATTTTTATTGCAACATAATTTTAATGGCGTATCTATCAAATGGATGTCAAATTCACTTTCTAAATGACTTTCTTGAAAAAGAAGTGTATGTGCAACAACCTATGGGTTATATGAAAAAGGGAGATGAAGAAAATGCTTAAAATTAAAGAAGGTGCTCAATGGGTTGAAACAAGCACCAAGAGCATGTGAAGAAGAAACATGTGAACATACTCTATATCACGTCACAAGATCAAATTGCTAATATCTTTACCAAACTGCTTGCAGCCAACTCGTTTCACCAATTCAAGATGCTTCTTGGAATGGTTGATGGAAGACAATTAAGTTCAAAGGGGGTGTTAGTGAATGAACTTAATTGTCACGAGTGTAGGAATACAAATGGCCGCCCAAGCAATTAGTGCCAAAGTGACCTTTCATCTATCCTACTTACTGCTTAATTAATATAATAAAGACAGGAGTAAATGCCTATCATTAGTGTATTTTAAAGGTATGTTTAAGTGTGTCTTAAGTGTGTTTCAGTGTTAAGAGTATTTTAGACAAGTTAGTGAATGGATATGTAATGAGGAGACATTTGAGTTTTCAGCCCTCTCCTATAAATAGAGCTGTTCTCCACCTTTTGTAATCAAATATTTAAGTAATAGAAATTCAGGAGTTCTTGAGTCTCTCCAAATACCCAATATCCTCCTAGTCATATTATTTTCTCTCTTTCAGCTTGACCCCATGAGGTTTTTTAAAAAGAAAATAACTTCGTCCTAAGAAAATACACATGAAAATTGTCATGAGCTTACATTTTTCTAGAAAGGATTTTGGCAATATGAATCAGAAAAATTGTGTTTAAATATTCAGCCATGAAAACTATTATGGGATATTTTGTACAGTGAATAGCATTTCATGAGCCATTAATGGGTCATAGTATCTTACAACCATTGGAAGACCTTAGTTAACATCAAATCATAAAATAAAATAAAATAAAAAATTGTGGAGAAAAAAATTTACTAACAACAAACAACAGTCAAGAATTGCCCTCCCGATGGATAGCATATTTTTCAAAATGGGTAAACTTCTTGAGATTAAATTTTGAAACTAACATTATTATTTTGAAACTTCTTGAAATTATGCATGATATAATGTGCACAATATAAAGAATGAGACCGAGAAATTCACCTGCAAATCAAGAGATGGTTGAGCAAGTTGGTCATTGTTCTCCGCTGAATGGTGTAACCTATGCCTGTCAGTTATCTTCTGCATGCTATCATTCATATAACAGATAAGAAAGAAGGTAGGTATAACATATATAATAATTTTTTTTAACTTAATGATGCTTAGGTTATTTTTCTGCTTGTTGCTCCACTTGATTACATTAACTTTCCCATTTGCCAAAACGCAGCAGTATTAAGGACATCTCCAAATGAGTTACTACCTTCACATAGCGGCAATAACCAATTGCTCTGCAAGGTGAGAGAGAGAGAGAGAGAGAGATGTTTGATTTCATGAGTGAATGGTAAATTCAACATTGGGATAAGTTGCAGGCACTGTTCTGTGTAGTATATAAATATAGTTGAACCCAGTTTGAACTTCTGGAAAGAAAATTGTATTTAAACCATAAAGTCCTTAGATATCACAACCGTCCACGATCTTATGGCGGTCTAAAAGCTGACGTACATTTAGGGATGACAAACCCATTGAAGAAATGAGGCACTGCGTGCTCTCATGGTTTTATATAGATGAGTAGTTTAGTCTACGATGGAGATGAAGAGTATGGTGGATTAGCTCACATATGGAGGCAAATTAATTATGGGCTATTGAGTTGTAAATATATTTCTTAATATCAGTAGTGCATTTGGGGTGGGGGCAATAGCAACCAAAGAGAGAATAGTGTGAGTAGTGGTATGACGTTGAACCCAACTAAGTCTAAACTGTTTGTTGCCCCCCGAGCTCCATTATTACTTAAGAGATGTTTAGCCTCGCAATGTCAGTAATTTGGCTCCCAGAATTAGTTTGTGATCATCTTGATAGGCTCAATCATCAATTCTTATGGGGGATTCAGAAGGAGTTAGTCGGATTCACGTAATTAGGTGGGATCTGGTGTGTCAACCGGAAGAGAAGGTGAAGGGTGGTTTGGGTATCCATAAGTCTCAGTTTGTTAATAGTGTGCTCCTAGCAAAACTTGGATGGAGGATATTATCATCGGATTCAGCCCTATAGTGTGAGGTCCTCAGGAGTAAATATCTAAGAAGCTTAGATTTCCTTTAGTGCAGGAAGCCACCTACACTACAAAAAAAAAGGCCTTTAGTGACAGAAGCATCTTGGTCATTAAGGTCTAAATATCGTTACTAAATCGTATTAGTAACCATAAAAATGTCGTCACTCAGTGGTTACCAAAACTCCGTCACTAAAGATTATTGGTGACGGAATGCAAAAAATCATCACTAAAGAGTCGACTTTAGTGACCAAAATTTTTTTCGTCATCAGATTAGTGACAAAAAAAGTTGTCACCGAGTTGGTCACTAAAAGTACACGTGGTCACTAAAAATAGATCGGTTAACGCATTTAGTGACGACATTTTATGACAAAAAAAGTAGTCACTAAAAGGGACCGATGGTCAGTCTGAAATTGCCAAGAACCGCTAGCGGCAAGGACCGCTACTGGCGGCCAGCGGGCTGCTGCCGCCGGTGTCAGCATCCAGCCAGCCATGGCTGCAGGTGTCGGCATCCAGCCGGCCGCGGCTGCCTGTGCCAAAATCCAATGGTCCCGCCGGTGTTGGAATCCGGTGGTTCGGCCGAGGCCGACAGTTGGCGGTCCTGCCTGAACCGCCGGCGGCCACCATCGGCATCGGTAGCTTGGACCGACGGTGCAATTGGGCTGGTCTCCGGATCGGATCGGGCTGAGACCTAACAGTGCGGTTGGGCCGGTCTTTAGATCGTCCAATTGTTATTGCTTCAAGGATACTTATATGTACCATGAATTTTGTTTTGTTATTCGATGTGAGATTACAACAACCCTTTTGGTCACTAATAGTTTTCAAATTGACGGATTTTTTCCCACCATGCCATTTAGTGACCATTTTTTCCATATTCGCCACTAAAATTTACATTATGACCAAAATATAGTGATGAATTTTTTTTTGTATCCAAAGGCTACTATTAGTGACCAAAATTTTGATCGTCGCTAAATTTCTGGTCACTAAAGACCATTTTTTTTGTAGTGCTAGTTGCTTCCCACTTTGGAAGGGTCTTTTACGAATTCAGGAATACTTGAAGAGGGGTTTACGATGGAAGCTTGGGAATGGTCGTGATATTAGATTTTGGGAGGACCATTGGGTTGGAGAGGGTCCTTTGTTGCAAAGGATCTCTGGTATGATGGGGGATTCGATGATAGTTCAAGGGTACATCAGTTTATTACCTCGGATAGACATCCCAATCTCGCTACAGTTCTCCCAGATCCTATGGTAGAGGAGGTACCAGCAGTCTTAATTCCTTGAATCCCGGAGGCACGGGACATAATATGTTGGGCAAGAGACTCCTCAGGCAATTTCTCTGTACAATCACCATATTCCATATTCACCTGTCTAGAGGATGCTGGCATGTCTCCTAATGACTCATGGAGATGGATTTGGAGGTTGAAATGTCAAGAACGAGTAAAAATCTTGATCTGGCTCATTTATCAAAATAACCTAATGACCATTGCCACATGGTGTCGTCAATATCTCATCGAATGATCCACGATGTCATCTTTGTTTAGAGGGATAGAAACATGCATTCATTTATTTAGAGATTGTGTTTATGTCCGTTAGGTTTGGGAGCAGGTCCTTCACGCATCCACATTATCCAGGTTGGTGATTGGGAGCTTACCAATGAAGGAATGGTTGGTTAAGAATTGCAAATCTCATGCTCTTCACAGGAACATTCCATGGACCATTTGTTTTGTTTATACCTTATGAGCCATTTGGAAAGCCCGTGCAAAAGTGTTTTTGAGGATATAGCCTTTTCTTCGGACAGTGTTGTGACCTTTGCCTCTAGCTGTTCTAGGGACGGGTGGATAGCAGTTGCCGGTAAGTCCCAGCTTCCCCCTCATATAGGATATTGGATAAGTTAGGTCCCTCTGGATTGAAGTTAAATATAGATGGATCATCAGATATTACTTCCCTGGTAGCAAGGGCGTCTACTTAGAGATAACTGTGGGTTATGGGTCTATAGGTTCACAATAAATCTTGGGGATTTCAGGCCCATTTATGGAAGAACTATGTAGAATCAAAGAGGGTTTGATTCCCCTAAGTCATACAAATTTTTCTCCAATTATCCTAGAGAGCGATTCGGCTGAACTTGTTTCGATCCTCACTTCAGATCTAGTGCCCCCACATGCATATTATCACATAATCCGGAAATGCCAAGAATTAATTCATAATATGTTGGTGAAGCAGGTGATTTTTGTTCATAAAGAAGGTAATACCTGTGCATATGCTTGCGAGATTAGGGACAGATGAGAGCCCTAGAGTACACGAGTTACTCTCCCCCTTATAAGATTTATCATTTGTTAAAAGCGTGACATCCGGGGAAGGGCTTGCTTTGTAGGTTAGTCCGACCATCCAACCATGTAAACCCCCCCCCCCCAAAAAAAAAAAGAAAGAACTCAAAGGAGCACAATATACTAAAATAAGCCCACAGTAGCTCGAAAAAAGGGGATTATATGAAACAACCTCAGCTAGTTCAAGAGTTTTTATCATCTAAACTAGTTATCACTAGTATAAGTCACAAGTGTTTACAAAAATTTGCCACCAAAATCATTGAATCATTGGCATTTAATCGCTTATTACTTAAAATTAGAAATTTCACCATTGTGCTTCAACTTTCACAAAATATTAGATATAGAGATATACTATTTATGTGTACTTGAAATTAGTTTTAAATGTAGCAATTTTACAATGAAGCAAAGAACCATGCATTGGGTAAGTTATGAGTAGACAATTAGAAGAGTCAAATGAAAACACGAAATATAACTAGAAATAGAAAGCAAAGTCAAAATAAAAGAGGAAAAAAAAGTGTGAAACCATCTATGGGAGTAGTTTGGTTCCTTGGGCTCATAAGATAATCAAAAATTGTTATTCATCTCTATAATTTGTAGTAGCTAAAAAGAATTATATGTGAATGAATGTCAAAACTTGCATTTTTATCATTGTCTTATAGAATGAGAGTTACTTAAATACGTCTATATCCGCAGAAAAGCAAAAGGCTCAACATGTCTATTAAGTCTTAACATGTCTGAGAATTAATTTTGCGGAACAAAAAAAGAAAAAAGAAAAATCTGTGTGCCCTAAATTTTGAATGCATAACTAAACGTCAAACCTTAAATGTTGGGAACAAATGACAGCTATGAAAACAAGTTGATTAAAGAAAGCAAATTCGAATTTAATAAAGAAAGCAAGTTTCAATTAAAAGCGAGATAGCGATTTATACTATAATTGAGTTTTTTTTTTCCCCCTTTTGTTACATGAAAGTGTGAAGAGAACATTGCAAAGCTACAAGAAATCCACATGATTGAAGCCTAATAGGGGAAAGCAATCACTAAATCACTTTTATAATATAGACATGGTTAATATTTATAATATTTGAGGATAATGAAAATTTAAGATTTTATGTTTTGGTCTAACCGAAACATATGAAAAGAAAAAAAAAATAGTTTTTCATTGAAAATAAAATATACAAATGAAAAGAAAATAGCAAGTGTTAAAAAAGAGAGAATATTTTATATACAAGAATTTTTGAAAGATATTTATGTGATAGAAATTTGTTACTCATATAGATATAAGAGATTACATTATAGTTAAAATGTGGCCCATTGAATTTATCAAGGAGCACGCAAGTTATCTTATCCACAAGGTGCATGTAGTCATCACTCATACTAAACACAGACTAACGGTGCATGACACACATAAAATTACAAAATTACTGTTATTACATAACAAAATTAAGAAAGGACCGGATGAGCTCGAACCACCATATAATCTCTCCGCCATAAGGAACTTATCAAGAGAAAATGAGGGCTAGCCTTTAGGAACTGCTAGCTGGCTTAGAAAGTTATCAAGAAGTACCATTTAACTTGTATGATTGTAGGGTTAGCTTTGGATTTGAGTGGATGGTCTAGCTGGGTAAAAGATTTCATTATGGTGAGTGATTATAAAAGTAATTAAAGAGGTTGGTTGATTGATTGTAATGGTTAATTTAATAATAAATGAATGTCAAAAATGATCATGAAAGTAAGCTTGTCGATTGAAACACATACAATATTTTGGTATTTGCTTGACATATTAGTTGTTATAGCAGGGGCAATTTTCCCTAGCATAAGATAACACCTGAAGTCGATGTGTGCCTTCAGGGATTCAATCTTTTGTCCATATTTCACTTTTGAGGATATACTCCTCTACTTAAGAGTCTGGAAGTAATGTGCTAGGGAAGGAAAACAAAAATTATGTCATTTACACCCATGAAATAGTGTATTTAACTATGAATCATCATTTTCACATGATACCACCAATGAGTTATGGTTCAACTGGCACATCACCTTCCCTCAGAGATTTCGAGTTCGAGTCTCTCCTATATATTAAAAAAAAAAGAAATCATTACCACATAATACCAAGTGATATGTTTGGTTCCAAAGAATAAAGAGAGATAAAAACTTGAACTCTACACTACAATGCTCGCCAAAAATCTATCCTCCTTTATGAGTTAGTGAACATAGAAGATGAAAAGAGCAACTCGATTTTTAATCCTATGAGCAAGAAAAAGATTTTTGCTAGATAGAAAACGACAGAGAACAAAAGAAATACATTGGGATGGCACCTAAAGATCCACAGATTAGAAAATCGTTGAGTGAAGACAGCCTCATAAAAGATGACAAGAAGAAACATAAAATGAACATACCCACCCCATAGACCCAAATAGTTGGTATAATATGTGTAGACCACAAACCACACTATTTTCATTTTCCTTCCAATAATACCAAAAAGAAGAAAATATTTTATGGAACAAAAACTATTCCATTACTAGACAAACATTTAAACACAGCTATTACTTTGGCTTCGTGACTTGACAACAGCTCCATAGATAGAGGGACCAAGAGTGTGTCCTAGCGTGCGTGTGAATGGGGAGAGAGAGAGAGAGAGAGAGAGAGAGAGGGAGGGAGGGAGAGGAGGGATAGTACGAAGATAATAAAATGGCAGAGAGACAGAAAGAGAGAGAAGACATGGGCACAAAAGCCGGTTTGAACCTTGAAATGTGAGATAGGCATTTCAATTGAAAGGACTTCCATAGATAGGTGGATATTAGACATGTGATTAAAAAAAATAAAGAAATAATATCTCAGACCGAGAAAATACTAGACTCTGAAGTTGAAGAATTTTTTTTTTTTTTTTTTTGTTGGAAAGTTGAAGAATTTTCTTCCCTTCGTTCGTCAATGCCACACACTTTCTCTTCTACCTATAACATTAGCAAGCACCACACTCGCCACACTTCAAGACCACTTAGAGAGCACCTAGGTTGCCAAAACCTAAAGGTCCTCAAAAATGAAATTTCTATCTCTCTCTCTGAGGCCTTTGGGTTGTGTAGCTCAAAACCCTCCAAGTGGGGTTTTGCAATTTGCATTAAAATCTCAATGAATAAACACCCATTTCTCTTGACCATTTTGCACATCCAAACTTCCTTTCTGTTACCTTAAATTATCGACAAAATTAGAGATCCATAGAATACGCCCAAAAGAAGAATCTCTCTCTCTCTCGCTCTCTCTCTCTCTCTCTCTCTCTCACAGCCTAGATCGATGAAGCCACATACTGAACTAAGTATTAAACTACTAATGAACTTTTGATTTAGGAACGCTTCTTTTTGACTATCAAGAAATGTAATATAAGACATCCACATACATACATACATACAGAGACACACAAATATACATATGGATCAAAGTAGACATTTTTAGCAAGCTTGTAAAAAAAGTAGAGAGAAATAGAGAGAGAGAGAGAGAGAGACCTTGAGTTCGAATACTCGTAAAGCTTGCCAGTAGCAGAGAAAACAATAAGAGCAATATCATCATCACAAAGAGTAGAAAGCTCATAAGCCTTCTTCAAGAGCCCTCTCCTTCTCTAGGAAAAAGTCACTTGCCTTGCTGTTATATCGTCCATCTTCTTGATCTGAATCATTTGCCTTGTCATTTCTTCAATATTCAGGGGAAAAAACACACATCATCGAGCTCTCAAATTCCACTAAAAGGATCCAATTTTGAATATGGGTTTTACAACCAAAATGGTGAAGATCTAGTTAAAAATCAAACAACCCTTCACACCAAAAGCATCATATTCTCAAATTTGAAACAAATTGTGGGGGAAAGATTAAAAATATACATGGGTTTTGGATCCAAAGTAGTAAAATCTCGTTGAAAACCTAAAAACCCTTCACACATTAAAAATCAAACTCTTTTAACTCCATAAATCGTCTAGAAAAAATCTAAATAGACAAATGGATTTAAGCTGGTAAAAATCTAGAAAAAAAATTTAAGAAAAAGCTTTTGAAGAGAAAAGACATTGCAGAAGAATATAACATCATGCCTCGCAAATCGTTGAGATTTGAATCTTGAGTTTTGAGAGAAAATATAGCCAAAAAAAAAAATTGTTAAGTGCAAGAACAAATATAGAAAGAAATGAAAGAGGAGATAGAGGAGAACATGGCTGGGTTTCGGGGAGATTTAGAATAAAGCTTTAAAAAGTTGGACAGCAACAGCAATCTTTTTTGCCAAATTGCGAGAAGAATCCAACACAAACCCTAGAAATGATAATATGCAAGGTAAGAGCACTTGACAATATGAGAGAGAGAGAGAGAGAGAGAGTGTCTGCGTGTGGGGGTATGGTTTTATGTTGGAAAATGAAAGGAGGTTTGTTCAACTCATATCTTTTGAGATTGAAAATTTTTTTGCCATAAGAGGAGATAGGACCGGGATTGGCTTTTGATTTCTCGGTCCTCTCGGTCCTCAAAATAAAAAAGAAAAAAGGTCACCAATCAGCTTTAGTGGCCAAACACGGTCTCTGACTCTGTGCACTTCCCAGCACCTGAAGGTCCATAAAAATTGAAAAGAATTATAAGGCGTGAGTAAAGTTTTTTGACCCAGAGAACTGACTGATTCGGCCAAGAATTATTAATATTATTTTTTTTATAATTTCCAATAATTAGTAAATTTTTTTTTTTTTTTACATTATTTGTTGGTGGCATAATTTGTCTCTCAATTTTTTATCGATGTATAACGATATTCATTATGAGTAAAAAATTTTATAAAATGTTTTTAATCATTGTTTCTAATTATTGGTTTTTATAATTATTGTTTCTAAAGAGATATATATCTCTAAATTCATTGAGATCAAAATTGACATGGTAAATTATGACTTTTTAGTATTTTGATACAATATTATATTTTTTATATGTGAAAAAAAAATTAAAATATTAATATGTTAAAACCTAATTCATCATATTTTGATAAATCATGTACTCTTTATTTACAAAGAGAGTAATAGCTGAACTGATATTCTCATAAGAGTAGATTTATCGGTCTTTCTTTGATTTCATGAATTTAGTTCTTTTTATCATGCAGCGTATCATTTTTTGAAATATGATATTCAAAATATAAATTTTTTTAGAGTTAATTCTTCCCATTCCTTTTGTCACAAAAAATAAAAAAATATATGTGAAAAAGATTTTAAAAATATTAATCATATTATTCTTTTTCTAATAAATAGTATTTCTTTTTTAATTGTAATTTGATATTTAAGTTCTAAAAAGGTCCAAGAATTTTATTAATAATTTAACTTTATTTTTATTTATTTATTTTTTTTTAATGCTCACGCAAGAGCGTTTGTGTGTGCCAAGAATGAGAGAGAGAGGGATTCCAACCCGATATGGCAAAGAAATTGTATGAAGCAGTGCCCTCTGAACATTTATAGTTGTGTCGTACTACGTACGTACCAGTGTCACGTGACAAACACGTGATAAAAGGGTGTCAACATCCTCCCTCACTTTAAGCGGTAATTTTTCCTTTTTTTTTTTTTCTTTTACTTGACCATTGGGTCTAAAAATTTGATTAATTTGGTTTTAATAATTGTGATATTTAATTTAAAATCAAACTCTTCAAATATTTATTTTTTTTTATTTTTAAAATTTAAATTCAACATTTTGTTTAAAAAATTTTAATATCTCACTACTAAATTCATAAAATATTGATACTTTTACATATTCTTTCAATGATATATATGTTCAGCATTGGATCATTTTATAATTCTATTTTAGAGTTTTTTACAAAAAAATAAATTATATACAATTTTAAATATTAATTTAATAAATTTAAATTTAAATTAAGTTTGAATTATGTAATATAAATAATATATCGAGTATTTAAAAAAAAAGTTTCAAATTTTAAAATATCTCTAAATGATTAACAGTTAAAAGTTGAAATTACAATTTTCTAATTATACAAGATAAAATAACAATTAAAATGCTCTAATATTTAACAATAAAATTACAATTTTATTTTTATTTTTTTTGGTTAAAACTATAACTTTTTTCCAAAATAGAAGAGGTGGAAAATATCCAAAATATTTTGTTAGTGAGTTGAGATGCTAAATGAAATAAAATTTATTATTTTTTTTAAGTTGAATGAGACATTTTGAACTGATGATACTTAGTTGAAACGGTCCATTGGGCTCAAGACTGGCCCACTATGCATCGAACGACGATCGGTAGCCCGATTGCTCGATTAGTCGGTGTCCACTTGATCGACTAACTGTCTAGCTCAAGAGCTTGTCGTCATCAAGAGGCTTTAGACCCTCCAAACCCCTGGCTTATGGGATGTATCAATCGAAACGTGTCAACAATACAGAATCTATCTCCTAAATGGGTACACACGGCCTACACTCTTTCGGAGTACACTAACCATGTTCTAATCGGTAGATGACTGATTGGTCACAGCACTTACTTGGTGTTTAGTGATCATCACTCGGCCTGCTAAGACAAATATTTACTTATCCTACGAACACCGGTAGAATCTCCCGTAAATAGAAAGAAAACCCCTAATCATGGAAAAGAATCTCTGTGGCTACTTGAACTTTCCTAATCAATAACCATTGAAATATTTTGGAATCTTTTCATTGTGATCCTCATAGTTTCGGGACACTTCCATAAAGAAATTAGGGTTTTAAATGTCCTATTGGTACGCATATCTCGTACTAGGTAACTATATATATATCATGAAGTCAATCAATTAGGTATGAATACATACTCTCTGAACAAGCACACATCGCATAGAAGTTTTCTTTCAGTCTATTCTTCCCTTTTGAAAACCTCTCTCTAACTTAAATACTAGAGTCTCCCTCAATGGAATACCCTCGAGTGGTTTTTTGCACATCTCATCGATCAAGATCAACATATAGATAAACCCTATTGTTCGAGTTAGCAAACCCTTTATCTGTGGAGTCAGACCCACTTATAACAGATTGGTACTATCTATTGGAATAGAGTAGAAAAAAGCTTGTCCTGTACCACTTTGTTAACAGAGAATGCCTCCACGAAGAGTAACTGAGCTGCTTCCAAAGTCATGTCTCTAACGGAGGGCGCACGACCACACCAACTAATGCCGCACCACCTGCGGCAGATGACCCCGTAAGAATTCATGTTGTTACAGGTCCATCTATGGTCCGATCTCCAACCAGTTACCAAAATCACCCAGCACCACTTGTTGCTCCTACCTCCCCAAAAAGAGCGACTAGACCCTAGTTAGAGAGGCTAGAATCTAGACTATAAAACATGAGTAAACAGCTAGAAGAACTCAACCATACTCTCCAACTAGGAGCTCAATCCTCCTCTCATGGATCGAGTCATATGCACACATGGAGGTTCGAGCTTAGGGAAACCTAGGAGCCCTTGGTGACTTCAGGATGCGACTCAAATGATCTAAGAAGACGAGTCGAAAAAATAGTGGCAACGAATTGAAACGTGCAAACGTGGGAAGCGACGAGCCCGCTTAGTACCCTACTGGGCTCTTGCCTTTCAATCCTAAGATCTCCTCTAAACCAATGCCCCACAATGTACTTCTCCCTCCTTCAGAGTGGTACGATGGGACTATTGACCCCCGGGATCATGTTGCCCACTTTGTCATTGTAATGACTTCAAGAGACATGTCAGATACTACTATATGCAAATACTTCCCAACGACCCTCAAGGGCAACTTACTAACGTAGTTCAATTCACTCTCCCAATTTAGTATCGAAAGCTTTTCCTAACTACGACAATAGTTTGAGACGTACTTCATCGTTAGTAGAGGGCCAAGAGAAAATCCACATTTCTCCTCTCATTGTGACAGAGAGATGATGAGCCAATGAGAGACTTCCTCAAGAGGTTCAAGGCCGAGATGATGAAAGTTTCTGACCTAGATCACTCTATAGCACTAGTAGCACTGCTCACTTCACTATGACCGTCTGGAATGATGACATCAATCTCTAAGAAACCCCCGTACTCTATCAAAGAGTTCTATGTTCATGCAGAGAAATATATTGCAGCAGAAGATGCCAAAAACTTTGACAGACGACTCAATTGACCGATTCAGAAAGAGCACAGCCATTCACCTTGACGGTCCTCACCTAAAAGGGCCTGCCAAGGGGCCCAATGGCAATGAAAGTTCGCTAATTACACCCATTTGAACGAGACCACCTAGTCAAGTACTCCTCCAAATTTAGAATAAATCTTATGTCAGGTGACCTCCTCGTTGTGTAGAGGACGATCCTAAAAAGAACAAGACTTGATATTGCCACTTCTACCGAGACTACGGTCATCTACTGATGAATGTAAGAAACTAAGGGATGAACTTGAATTTCTCTTCCGAAATGGTCGGCTTCAAAGGTTCATCAGTGTAGAGAGAAAGGCTATACCCTCTCAAAGCTCTCACAATCTGAAATGAGAGAACGAACGAGTCAACTAGCCAATCCCAGAGGACACCCTCGACCGATTAGAAGGGGTGATCTTCCAAGTGCAGAGTGGGTATAACCCCTCACGACCTTACCTCCTAGCCCATAATCTACAAGCACTACACTAGCGTGATTGAGTATGTACACGGACAAATGAGGAGGGGCATCTAGTGGTCCCAATCTTTCAGAATATAGAGCTGTTTAACTTCGCATCCAAAGAGGTCCTTACCACCCATATCGGGAAGCCATCCAAAAAAAAGAGGCCCGTGATTGGCTTTAGTGACAACAACTTAGTAAGAGTTGACCTAGATCGACATGACTCCCTTATAATTATGGCCAAGATTGGGCAATACGAAATCAGAAGAATTTTTGTCTATTAAGGGACCGATTGCAACCTCCTCTATTGGAATGCCTTCCAACATATGATTTTTATCCCAACAAATTTGTAGCCTCACGCTGGATATACCATGAATGTATTATCTTATTGCCCGTAACACTTGGGACTCCACCCAACCAATGACAGTTTCGACCACGTTCAACGTGGCTAGGCTTACCTCACTCTACAATGTCATCTTGGGAGGACCCGGTCTAAATGATTTAGAGATACTACCGAGCACGAAACACATGAAAGTCAAGTTCGAGACCTCTGAAGAAATTGGAACACTGCCTTGTGATTCAAATCCCCCATCGCTTTCTCCCGAGTAAACTCTAAACTTTTCTCTCCTCATGATTGCTTCTGTAGTACCCCTTAATGGGTGGCCCGTGTTACTTAGTCTTAGCACTTGATCTACTTGTTATTGATTTGCTTTTAACGATGTGTTCAATTCCCTTTTGTGAGCTGATTACATCAAGCTCAGTCCCCCCAAACAGAGTCAATCGTTAGGGATCTACCCCCTCGAAAGGGCCATTGTCGTCGAATCCTCCAAAACAGAGTCAATCATTAGGGATCTATCTCCTCGAATGAGACATTGTCATCCAGTCCTCCCAAACGGAGTCAATCATATGGGATATATCCCCTTGAATGGGTTAATGTCTCTCAGTCCTCTTGAATGGAGTTAATCATTAGAGATCTATCCCCTCAAATGGGTCATTATCGTCCAATCCTCCCGAATGGAGCCAGTAGATAGGGACCTATCCCCTCAAATGGGCCACTATCGTCTAGTCCTCCTGAACAAAATCAATTGTTAGAGATTTATCCCATTGAGCGGGTCATTGTCACCCAGTCCTCCCAGACAGGGTTAATTGTTAAAGATCTATCCCCTCAAACAAGCCACAGTTACCCAATTCTTCTGAACGGAGTCAATCATTTGGGATTTATCCCCTCGAACGAGCCACTATCACGTGATCCTCATGAACAAAGTCAATGTTAGGGTTGTATCCCCTCGAATGTGCTATTGTCGGCTTATCCTCCTAAGTGGAGTCATTGTTAGGCATTTATCTCCCCGAATGGGTCACCATCACCCAATCCTCCCAAATGGAGCCTATAAATAGAGGCTTATCTCCCTAAACAATCACACACTGCCTGATCTATCAAGTGAACAGAGGCTATTGAATAAAGCTTATGAACTCTCCTATCAAATGGCTCAAGAAAGGAAATCCTACTATTAGACGAGCATATCGCCAACTAAGGGACGTGTCTCCCCGATAACACTTTACTCGCCTAGGAGTAATTCGACCAATATGGTGTACAAGCCTTGATGAAAATGAAGGAAAATTTTATTAATACATTAGGAAAGAAGTGCAAAAAGGGAATGCTACAAAAGAAAGAAGAAACCCTGATTAGGGGATAAGAGGAACATTGGACTTTATAGGGGTAATGACATACTCAGGTTTAGAAGTAGGATCAGCAATGTCTAGGGGCATAGCACTGGCCAACCCTGCCTGATAAAGGATCTTCATAGCATACTGGAGCCTCTCCGGCAGGTTACACTGAGTACACGTGTGATTGTCATAGTTTCTCGTGATGACAACCCCTAGCTCGATTATCTTTCACTTAGTAGCCTGGAGAGAATGGTCACACACCTCGGCTAGCCACTTTGTAGTCTACAGAGAGGCCTCGTGAACCTTAGCTTGCGCCTTCAACTCTTCGCACTGAGAAGTGCCGCATCTTATTTGGCTCTTAGCTGCTCCATCGTCTCATTATGAGCACTCATAACGGCTGCAAAAGACCTCACCTTTCTAAGCTCCCTTTCCTTCTGTGAAAGGGCCTTCTCCAATTAAAAGACATCCTTCACTGTCTAATCAGACCGACACCTCATGTAACTCAATGTTTGCCCCTCTATCGCTTTTAGAACTCTGTCATAATCATGGTCTGAAAACAATAGTCAGTAAGTTGAAAAAGGAAAAGTGAGCAAACACAGAAAAAAAGAAGAATATCATCATAGTTTTTAAAAACAAGGCCTCGTCGCCCTGCTCCAGTGAGAGCTTATTCAGCTCCAACTCTAAAGGAGAAAAGTCTAGCCTATCGCTTATCCACTTCCCATCAACAACATCTACTTAACTATGATGATTGTCCCTAACACAGACTGTCACCGTCCCTTGCTCCTTCGAGTCCCGATGCCTATCGAAAGAATAAACGGGGTTCACGTAGGGAAGCACCTCCTCCTCAAGCACCATATGCTTGCTACTGATCGAGGATACCAATGGAACAATAGTGGATGGCCCCGCACTAGGCCCCTCGGTCAACACGGGGCTAGTAACTTCAAGACGTCCTGGAAGAAGTCCCCCTACCTCTACCGAAGCTTTTACTGGAGACTCTCACCAGTTACACCGATGGGGCCCTCACCTCTGCAACCACTACTGCTTTCCTCAGCCTACTCATTGGTGGTCGGTTAAGCAAACTCGTGAGCAATCACGGGCATTTCTTCCAAATTCTCATCGGTTTCCTCCTTAAAAAGCTCTTGCAATTACACTTGCCTCCTCTTGACTCTCAAAGAGGTGACTAGGGTCGAGTCAGGCAATTGAGCTCTCGACAAACTCTCAATTTCCCTTGGGGCTGTCTTTACTTTCATCCTCATCCAACGATTGGTAGTAACCTGCCTTAAAAGAGCCGTAGTCTTTTTCTTCTTGAGCAAGAGGGGCTTCTCGATTACCCTTTTCTCCCCAAGCAATAAACCCACAAGTGACAACATCTCATTATCTAAGAGACGATCAATCCAAATACTCCTCTGTGAGTCTTGGCAATATTCACCCACAGATCGGACGAAGATAGAGTTATGAAATGATTGGCGAGGCTACAACCCAAGAAGCGGACTAGCATCAGGTGCTGGAAGCTCCGGTATCAAGCCCTTCACCAAGAAGTCAACAAAGAAATACTTGTACACCAGTTTTCGTCAGTGGTCTCACTATAAAAGAGTCTCTACGCGGACTCTTTCTGAGTCTACTAGCAAAACCAACCCATGGTAGAACCCTTCATTCTGCACTTGTTCAGTGACAATACGGAGCCAGAATTTCAAAATCGAAACACAAGCGGCAAAAACTCACAAGAGAGATGACTGCGACCACTAAACCCAAGTGCTAGGAATCAACAAAGTAGAAAAGACGTTCCAATGTACTAGAACCCTAGCGATTGGGCCAATATATGGTACTTTCAGACCATACTTTACCGACTGTTTGTACATCAGAACTCAGCTCCTTGGAGCCATGTTGGCTCTATCAGTATCCATCACCGACACAAGTATCTGTCACCGACACAACTTCAAAGTTATCCCCTAACAGCATATCACTGCTGATGTCACATAACTCTTCCAACAATATAGTGCTCCTAATGTCTCCATTGCCGGTAGTAGAACCAAATGATGAATCCTTTGCCATTTTTACTTGGAAAATTTTCACAGAAAACTAGATCGGTAAAAAGTTTATTATCAAAAAGTGGAATCGATAGTAGAAAAGCCAATCGAGAGACATACGCTATAAGAAGTGTACTGAAGACAGTTTGTGGCCACCTAAATGGCACATACCACATTAAATGCCTCGATTCGCAAGATCCAAAAAGTCTCATCTAGACTATTCTCCTAACGTTCCTTCTTCAAAACAACAACAAGAGCGGGGACAAATGATGATACTTGGCCAAAATGGTCTATTGGGCTCAAGATTATCCCATGATGCATCGAACAACCCTTGGTAGCCAAATGCTTGATTAGTCGATGTCCTCTTGATCAACTAACTGTTTGGCCCAAGTGCTTGTCATCATCAAGAGGCTTTAGACCCTCTGAACCCCTAGCTTATGGGATGTATCAACCGAAAGGTGTCATCAATATAGCATCTATCTTCTAGAGGGTAGACACGACCCATATTCTCTCGGAGTACACCAATCATGTTCTGATTAGCAGACGACTGATTGGTCATAACACTTGGTGTTCAGTGATCATCACTCGGTCTGCTAAGGCAAATATTTACTTCTCCTATGAGCACGGGTAGAATCTCCCATAAATAGAAGGGAAACCCCCCATCACGGAAAAGAATCTCTGTGGCTACCCAAACTTTCCTAATCGATAACCATCGAAATCTTTCGGAATCTTTTTATTGTGATCCTCGTAATTTTGGAACACTTTTATAAGGAAATTAAGATTTTAACACCCTACTGTTACGCATATCTCACAGTAGGTAACTATATATATATATCATGAAGTTAATAAACTAGGTACATATATGTACTCTCGTAACTAACACACATCATACAGTAGTTTTCTTTCAGTTTGTTCTTCCCTTTTAAAAATTGTTTTCTAACTTGAGCATCAGAATCTCTTCATTCGAGCACCATTTGATGGTTTTTTACATGTCTTATCGATCAAGATCAACAGATGGATCGATCAAGATCAACAGACGGATAAGCCCTACCGTTCGAGTTAGCATAACCTTTATCTGTGGAGTCAAACTCACCTCCAACATGAACAAAATGAAATGAAATCAACAAATTTGGTCATCGGTGGAGTTATTGAGTCACAGAAGTTAAAACATGGAGATAATGTTTTTTCTCTTTTTATTATCTACAAAAGAATCTGATGGAGTAGTTAATTGGCCTATTTTTTAATAAATTAAAACTATATTTGGTAAAATTATATAAATTTTTAATGTAAAATTTTTTCTTACATTTGCAAAATTTTACAGAAATATTTGACTTATAGTTATAAAATATTTTTAATAGAAAAATTTACAGTATGGTTGCAAAAGTTTATACTTTCAATAATGATTTTTACTTTAGTTATAAAATATCGTAAATATAATAAAAGGAGATATATATATATATATATATATTTATTTATATATATATATTGAGCAAAAATTGAGAGAGGCTAAGATTTCTCAAATACCCTCGCAATTAATATTAAAATATCATATATTAATGAAATTTTTGACATAATTATTTTTTAAAAAAATTATGTAAATACTTCCTCTGCTATATCAGTGGCGGATCTAGGATCCAGAGTCAGGGAGTACAAAAATTAAAAGGGGTGCAAATAAAGCACATATACACTATTATTATTAAAATTTTATGTAAAAAATATAGTCTAATACTAAAAGAATTACATTTTTCTAATTGAATTTTAGAAAATAAAAAAATTGAGGGGGTACAATTGTCTACCCTCATTTACATGTGGCTCCGCCACCGTTCTATATTCTTATTATTCACTACTCTTTATGGTTCAATTATTCATCTTCATTAACAATGAAATCTTGCTATCTTCACAATAATTGACATCAGGTGTACTAGGTAACTTCTTTTAAGATAGCATGTTCAAGTTGTGATTGTGATTTTGAGACATGAGGGCAAGGAGACTGCGGGTAATACCTATATCCCTAGAGCTGATTAGAGGCCGAGAAAATATTCATCTGAATGTTAGACCCTTTATCGTACTATTCATGTTTCATGTACCATTGATATGGAAAAATGTATCCCCAAATTTTATGGAAACCTTGATATGTTTATTCATAATTTGAGACAATTATGCACTTTAGTTGCCTTAGTCTTTTGGACCGATTCAACACGGTATGGCCTTACGCTCACAAGCCTATTGATCCAAAAATAAAAAAATGTTGGTATCTAATTTCTTTAAACTTGTCTAATTATTGGATTTCAATTCTTCTCATAGTTACGTTTTAACATCTCATCTCATATTCCATAAAAAAAAATAAATAAATACTGAAACAATAGATTAATTTTATCGGTATTGTTTAGTGACAAGTCTATTAATTCAAATTTAATTTTCAGCCCTAAAAGGTTGTATCAAATTAAATGAGTTTATGATATTTATTTCTTGGTTTAAATAAGTTTTTACCTTTTGGGGATTTATGACATTTATTTCTTGGTTTGTATCAAATTTAAACTTGGTTCTACTCTTTTCTATAGTTCAAATGCTTAGCATCTTATGGTTTACACACAAACATTGGGCAAATTTTTGTTATAGTCTATTTGGGAATTTGGAAGCAAAGGAACTATAATAAAGGAATCGTCATTAAGACAATACTGAGTGCAAAATAGCTTTTCCCATGCCGGCTATGTCCATTTCCCTTGCTCGGTGTATGTTCCCTTTTTCTTTTATTCAGCTTGTTGGAAAGGTGGGGTGCGGGTCTGTCCATGAGAGCAGTGACGAAGCCACATTGAAGGGCGTGGAGCCAATTGCCCCCATTAAAAAAAATTATTAAATTTTATATATCAAATAAAAAATTACCCCCACATTTAGAAAAAATTGTCCCCACAAAAAAAAAAAATTTTGTTTGTGATTTAAAAATAAAATATTTTACCTTATAAAAATATTTTACCTCTACTATTTTTGGATCTTGAATCCGTGATTGCATGAGAGTAGACTGCCCCATCATTTTTATTAAATTTGAATTCAAAAAGGGGGAGGGAGTGGTTATGAGTGAAACCACCCCAACTCCCCTCACTCTCTCATTTTAAAAAAAAAAAAAGAAAAAACTTCTCAAGAAAACCAATCTAAGGGTGACGGAAAGAAAAAGAAAAAATGTATGGAAAAGCCATGGTCTTGTTTCTTTTCTTTCCAAGAGTGAAAAATGAAAACCAATTGAGAGAAAGAGCATTCTCACACGTAAAGGATAAAATGAGGGTTTGAAGATTTGTTAATTATATTGTTAATCGACGCATTTGGATTGTGAACAATAAGAAGTGTTCTGAATTCGTGATATTTCTTCGACTTTGAATATCCATCATTGGAAAGAGAAAAATGAACTTAACCTAATTTTGATTCGAAAATTTTCACATGAAAATATTTTTGTTATTTTGTACAAAAATCTTCAAACTAAATCTAGATGATAGCTCTCTTTATAAGCCGGGGAAAGGAGGATTTGGGGAAACTTCAAAATCATCTAGGAAGCTAGTTGGGATGATTCTCTAGTTCTTTAGGATTGCTACCCATATGAATATGGAATTAGGGGCAGTCCATCTCGGGTTGTCTTATACTTGGGAGAAAGGATATCTGAATTTGACTCTGTACTTTGATTCCTTGTAAGCTCTAAATTTTATTTTTTTGTGTTGCTCAAAATGGCAACCTCTTTGGCTTTTTGTGACTGATATTGGAACTTCGCTTGAAAAGGATTGCGGCATTGATTTAGTACGCTGATTAGGAACATGTTTTATGTTTCTAACATCCTGTATTTGGGTAGAAATTTGACTTTGTTAGATTGCATGGGCATGATGTTTTCCAAATTGTTATTAGGATATTTTCTTATGTATCCAATGAAAAAAAAAATAAAATAAAACCCTAAAACCTTAATTGCCCTATACAAGAACCACTGTCTTTGATCTAAGATTTCAACTAAGCATTTGTAACCAATATGGATCGCTATGGTAATTGTCCAAAAGGTAATTTTTGATATTAAAGATTATTCCACTATGATTGACATGATTTTTAATATATATATATATATATTCTATTATTTAATATATTTTATAATTTTATCTGGATTATTTTTTTCTTAACAAATTTATATCAGTATTTGACTATGTAATCTTGGAACTAAGTTAAAGATATGCTTATTTCATGCAAATAAAATTGGTCATATTTTTGTTAGGAAAAATTATAATTACCACAAATATCATATATATACATAAAAAAAATAAATCAAATACATATACATAAAAAAATATAAATTATTTTACTAACCTATCTATATTCACGATTATCATTTACTAGAATTCAATCAATTAATAACAATCAGTCTTTATAAACCGCTTAGGTTAATTATTTCCATGACCCAAGTATACTTTTAGTTAAATTCAGACAAAAATGACATTTTTAAATAATATTCCAACCCCACATGTGACCATGAATAACCAACCCTAAAAATGAGAGAGGTAATTTCAATCTATAATCTTTATTTTTTATTTTTAAATCATCATATTTGATAATCATATTATCTCTGATTAAATCTGATTTGATTTGAATTGAGTTATTAAGACATCTATTTTTATCATATATATAAAAATCAAATATAATATTCTGTTAATGTATATCAATAATATTCAATAATTATATTAATTTTGATTAAATTTGATTTGATTTGAATTAAAATTTTTTAAAATTTTGATATATATTTTTTTATATATAATATTTATTTCGGATCTTATTTAATAAATATCATTACCCAAGATGAACCCAAGTGTTGTTCGTTTAAATCCACCGAATTCACACGTTAATATTTCAACCCCACCAGCTGACCCTAAAGATATGAGAGAGAGAGAGAGAGAGAGATGCTTTACCGTACGGAAGGGCTATGGTGGAGCCCTCAATCAAGACAACGACTGCCCTCGTACCCGTCATGTCCCTCACCATTCAATTCCTTTGCCTTTCTAAGTTTTTCCAAAATAAAAAGATTAGATTTATTGATTCACAGCCACACTTTCTTCGATGCAATCCCAACCCTATTCTTGTACGGATAACGAGGCCAAACCCAAACTTGCTCAACCCCCCTTGTCCTTTTCCCTCTTCCTTTTTTTCTTGGCCCCGGGGGGGGGGGGAAGGGGGTAAAGTTGTGACCTGTTTCATTTCATTGCACAATAACTGAGCATTCTTAGTGTGTGGTCGCTATTTTACAAATTTTAGGTAAAAATTTTGCACAATAACTCTAAATTTGGACAAGAAAATATTTAGTGCTACACAAACAAATATAAGTATAATTTATCAGACACGCACCCCATTAACTTCTTTTAGAGATCTAACAAAAAATATTTATAAATATTTTTTTTTTACTTGATCATTGTATCCAAAATATTCGACTAATTCAGCTTAAATATTATGAGATCCAATTTAAGGACAAGTTTTTCAGGAGTGTTCATCAATTCGGTTTTCGACTTTTTCGATTTATTCGGTTCGGTTTTCGAGTTCTTTCGATTCGATTTATTTAATTTGATATTTTTTAAATTCCAAACCGAAAGCCAAACCAATTTTGATTAAATTTGAAATTCGATTTTCGATTTAAATTCGAATTAAATCAAATAAATTGAATTTGATTTTTGAGATCTAAATTCTTACATGGACACGATTTAACTGAATTTGGATTGATAAATCCGCATTCGAATGAAATTTTTTAGCTGTTATTTCAGTGTTTGCTTAAAAAACAAAAATTATAAATCAAAATTTACATAAAAAGAAAAGAAAATAAATAATAAATAATCAAAATAAATAAAAAATGGATAATTAAAAACCCCAATTCACTTGGCGGTTGAATTCGTATTAAAAACTTCAATTGAATTAAAAATCAAATTCGAAATTCGATTCTAATCACAAATCGAATCGTAATCCGAAATCGAATTCGAATTTAATTCGATTTGGTCGGATATTCGATTATAATTGAATATTGTACACCCCTACTCATAGTGTCTACTATTTCATTCTCAATATTTGAATTCGAGATTTTGATTAAAAAAATTTAATACCTACCACCATATCCACAGAATATTGATAATGAAAAAGCAACAAATAGCAAATTCAATATTCACTTTTTTTTTAGACAAATTAAAAAAAAAAAATCTTCACCCGTTTCTTCAAAAGTACATTCTCTCTCTTTATTTATCAAAAATTTTTTATTTTTAAATAAAAATTATATTTAAATTAAATTAAAACCATTTAAACTTATGTTGTGTCAAAAAAATAATCTTTTGATGAAAACCTATATATTCAAGATCTCATATTAAATCATAAGAAATTATTAAATCTATAAACAGAAATGTATCTGAATTCATAATCACTACAAAAAAAACACGGATTTAACGACGAATTTTAGTGAAAGAAAAGAATTCGTTGCTATTTTCAATATAATTAGTGACAAAATCGAGTTTCATCGCTATTTTGCAATAAAATTAGCAACGAAATTATATTCATAGCTAAATTAGCAACAAATTGAAACCTCGTTGCTAAATTCGTAGCTAATTAGCCACGAAAAAAATTTCGTAGCTAAATTCTTTACTAATTAGCGACAAACTCATAATTGGTCGCTAAATCTGTGACGAACGAAAAAGTTCGTTGCTAAGTCAGTAACGAAACACAACGTTCGTCACCAAATCCACAACGAACTTCTACATAGTTCGTTGCTAAATTCGTGTCGAAATTCTACATAGTCATTGATTCAATGATAATAGAAAGGGATCGTCGCTGATTTAGCAACCAGCTCCTGAGTTTATCGCTAAATCAGTGACAAACTCCGCAATTGGTTGTTCAATCCGTGACGAATGCTTAGTGACAAACACTGTCATTGTCGCTGATTCAGCAATGATAGCTAGGGCTCGTCGCTGATCGTCACTCATTCAATGACAAACACTACTATTCGTCATTAACTCAGCGACGAGTTATGTTATTTGTTACTAAATCTGCAATGAATAACTGAGTACGTCACTGATTCAGTGACCAACTGCTGTGTCCATCCCTAAATTAGTGACGAAAGATGTTCGTCACTAAATCAGCAATGAACTAAAAAGTTCATCGCTAATTGATTGACGAAGAGCAAAATTTGTCACTAAATTTGTCGTCAATTAACAACAAATACAGATTTCGTTACAAAATTTAGCAATGAATTTGCAAATTCATCACTAATTAGCCATAAATTGATTATCCGTGACTAAATTCGTCGCTAATTTTAATGGTATTTGAAATCTCGTATCTAATTTTGTGATTAAATTCCTTCTACGCTCACTTATGTAACCTTTTCATTTGTCTCTCTATTTTTGACCCTTTTCGGAGTAATGAAATCGATTTGAATACGTAGTGAATGTTTAGATTCTCACCAAATTGACTACTTTTGATAATAAATAATTCATTCAATTTTTATTTATATAAGAAAATGGTAACTGAGTATTACCTTTTATAGCGGCAGAGTTTATTTATATGAACATATCAGTATATATTTATATAAGTCACAAAATTATCAATTTATTTAAGTATTCAAATCATTATCTAAGTATAAAAAGATTTTTTTTTTTTATTGGTGATCAATATAATGAATATTTTTTTAATTGTAATTTCGTTTTAACATGCATTGAACTAAATATCATTGATAGTTTATTTCTAATTTCATAGTTTAGTGGATGGAATTAAATTTTTGTCGTTAAATTCATCACAAATTGCATATTCGTTATTAAATTTGTTGCAAATCAGTGATGAACATGAGCTTTTGTTGCTAAATCAGTGATGAATATCAGCGTTCGTTGTTGATTATCGACAAATCTCAGAGTTTGTCACTGATTGAGTGATGAATGTGAATGTTCGTCATTGATTTAGCGATAAATTCTCACATTCGTCATTGATTTAGCAACAAATTTTGATATTCATCGTTGATTAGCGACAAACGCTTATGTTCATCGCAAATCAGCGACAAACATAGATTTTCATCATTGATTTGTGACGAATTCCACATTCCTCACTAATTAGTGGGTTTTGCTTTTGAATTTAAAAAATACCATTCTTTTAGGATAAGCCCGATTTTCAACTCGCTTATTCTCTTCTTCACTTCTCTCTTCTTCTTCTAAAGTCCGATCTCTGCTCGTGACCTTTCTCTCACTCTCTCTCACTGACAATTGATGATTTTAAAACTGTGAAGCCTAAGGTAAGCCCCTTCATCTCATTCTCTCCCTCTTCAACTCTCTAGATCTAGGGTTTTTGAACATTCTGCAATTTCTCAAATTTAGGATTTTGGATAGTTTTAGAATTTTGAACTTATATTCTCATACTTCTTTCATGTCTAACTCGGTGGGAGATATATTTTGTGTAATTTCTCATATTTCTTAGATTTGGGGTTTTTTTGAACATTCTACGATTTCTTAGATTAATTAATAAAATTATTTTGTGCTAATTAGTTTTAGGGTTTTAAGATTAATTTTGTGCTATAAATTTGTAGAATATAATCTAAATTTTTTCATTTTTTTTCATCCCGATGGATTTATTCTGTGTCTCTAAAGTCCAAAGGCATTGCTTTTCTAATATTGATTATAATGGATGCCTTTACTCTTTGTTGCTTTTGATGAAAAAAATAAAAAATAAAATGCATTATGGAAATGTAACATTTTCTTGCTCACTAGTCACCAATCTTTTCCTTTACCTTTATTCTTATGTATGTTTTTTCGAGTGCAATTTCTTGGTTGAATTGAAGTTTTAGTGCCCCATTTCCAAATCTATCCTATTGTGAAGATAATATGACTATCTTTGCTACTTTTGCCTGTCATTTTAGCGGCTACAATTGCAGTCTCCATAGTAAATTTGTAGATCTATTTGATTAACTCTACTAGTATAGACTGCATAGAGCATTCATATAGCATTTAGATTAATTTTTTTTACCAATTAGTTAAATGTCCTTTTAAGTGTTTCTCAATATGAAAAAAGGGACCATGGGTCCATTTTCTTTTATCTTCCTTGTTACTTTGCTCTTTGCATTGCAAACTCTATGGAGTTGCTTTTGATGCTTAAATGTGCTAATAAATTGATGCTTAAATTACACAGACAGCTGTGTAAGCAATGATGAGAACTATACGATAGGACTTAAATTAATTTTAAAGAAGCAAATTCTGCTGGAGTTGCTTTTGAAGCAAATTCTGATGAGTGAGGTTAGTGAGTTTGGGTTTTATTTTACATCTTTTATGTGTTTATAGATTATTCGCTACAAGTTATTTATTAATTGTGATACAACTACAGGATATGCAAAAAGTGGGACAGATACTCAAAAGTTGAAGGAAAAGTGGTCGATGATCTATTATACATTGCCAAGGTATTTCATTGTTCTGTATCACAATTATTTACTTGAAGTAGATAGGATACTGAAGGACGAAGGTTTAGATGCTTCTATTTGTGTCTTGAAAGACTAGCACCAACATTAGCTTTTGCATCTTACTCCAGAGCATTTTATACTTATATGTCATTTTTTTAGTGGAAGGAGAATCTCTCATGATATCTATTCTGGTCTCAAAAGTAGGGGCAAAGGTGTTAACTGATAATAGCATTTTTTTTTTCTTTTGGATTTGGAGATGACTTTGGAAATGTATTTGGTATTATAACGATCTCCGACAAGGATTTTTGCTCTAGGGTTAAAATGTCAAAGATGTCATTTGGTCTTAACATTCAAGATAGCGTTTTGTACAAGTTTGCTTCCCTAGTAGATTATGACCAATAGGTGTGTCCTATGTCTTACTTGAGTGGAAATCCTAGGTCAACTTCATTTTGGGGTCCTTTGTGGCTAAGATGCTTGTATATTAGATGGGTATAATGACATACAATGAAAACCAAATAAAAGATGTTGCAATTAATAGTCTTTTTTAGTCTATTTTGATACCTTCCTTAAAATATTTTAGGTCATTATTAATTTCATGAGATCTTATTTGAGGCCATTGAAAAAGTGGTTGGATATGAAAATTGAGCACATAGGATGATAGTTTTTCTGCCCAACATAATGTTTACAAAAGGGATTAGAGCCTAAAAAATTAATTCATATATAGGATTATTGAGCATGAGAGATTCTCTTGAGAATTTTGCTTAAGTATTGGACTCCATTACTGTAGTATCACTGTTCACATTATTTTAGTAGTGTTGAGTTCCCATATAAAGTAGTGGACTATTTGTTGTTTAGGCTATCATAGTTGCTGCATTGTTCACAAATTGTAAGAGTGTATTGTTCACGACACGATGATATTTGTGCTACAATTTGTAAAAGCCTAATTGTTTGTATATATGTGATATTGATATATTATTTAATAATGTGATTTCAGCAATCAAATTCAAGAGGAAAATAGGACCGTCTTTATAAGCAAGGCAACTTTGTTTTTTGTTTTTGTTTTTGTTTTGCTTTTTTTTTTTTTTTTTTTTTTTTTTTTTTTTTTAACTTCAATCAAGTACCTTTTGTTAGTAGTACATTTTGATAATATTTTATAAATCTTAAATTTGTAAGTAGAGAAAATGTAAAACGATAGATGTTGGATGTATAATAAGAATTTATTTGAACGTCGAGATTTAACTGATAAGTTTATTATTGGGTTGAAACAATTTTTGGACTTTGGTAGTAGTAAAATTGAGTTTATGGATGGAAATAAATTAAGGTGTCCGTATAGAAAGGGTGATAATAGTAAATTTCATGAGTGTGATAAAATTAGGGAATATTTTTGTAAATTTGGTTTTATCTTAAATTACTATAATTGGACTTATCACGATGAACCATTTATATCTGATGAAAAATATCGAAAAAACATGTATTTTTCAGTTAAAGGAGATCAGAGTTATTATGATCAATTGAACCCATATTAGAAAATGGTAATTCATGAAGCGGGTTAGAATTTTGTTTCCAAGCTGAACCATGCAATTACCAGTTTGATTCCAATATTTGAAAAAGTGTATACTAGTTATGTATCATTATTGGAAGAGGTAGAAATAACATGTATTAATGAAAATGTGAATAATGAAACTTTTTTCTCTAATCAATTTCAGAAAGTGTTGAAAGTTGTAAATGAACTTTTGTGGGCTGATTGTGATAGCCACACTAAATTATCACTAATGACAAGATTGTTCAATGTTAAGGTAAAATATAATATGTCTGAGAATTACTTTAATGATATTGTTTAAGTAATTCAAGAAGTATTGTCTCGTGATCAAATCATACAAATTGATTATTATAGTATGAAAAAATCGATTAAAGATTTAGGTCTTCTGGCAGAAAGGATTGATGTAGGTAGAGATAATTGTATATTATATTGGGAAGATGATAAAAATACAAAATTTTATAAATTCTGTAACCAATATAGGTACTAGACTAGGAGGTCAGGTTGTAATCAGCAGCATAAACTATATAAACAAATGTTTTATTTGCCCTTAACTCCTAAATTGCAAAGATTTTATACATTTAAAACCACTGCTAAACATATGACTTAGCATGCAAATCATGTAACAGAAGAAGGGTTAATGTATCATCATTCGGAGACATAGACATGAAAACATTTTGATAGAATATATCATGAATTTATAAAAGAGACTTAAAATATTAAGTTAGCTCTTTGTGCTGATGGAGTTTGCTCCATTTGACAAATCAGAAAAAACTTATTCGTGTTGATCAGTTATCTTAAATCTATATAATTTTCCACCTGATATATGCATGAAGACACCCTATATGTTTTTGACATTGATCGTGTCTAGCCCACAATTTCAAAGAAGATAATAGATATTTATATGCAATCACTGATTGTAGAGTTAAACAACTATGTGATGAAAGTGTTCCTATATATGATGTCTAGCCCACAATTTCAAAGAAGATAATAGATATTTATATGCAATCACTGATTGTAGAGTTAAACAACTATGTGATGAAAGTGTTCTTACATATGATGTCTATATTGATCAGATATTTGAAATGAATGTTACTCTTCTTTGGATGATAAATGACTTTCTAACTTATGACATATTATTGGGATAGAGTGCGACTGGGATCTTAGGATGTCCGAAACATATGGAGAGATCAAAGTCATTCAAATTGAAATATGGTAAGAAAGTGAGTTACTTTGATTGCCATATACAATTTTTACTATTAAATCATAAATTCAGAAGGAATAAAGGAGAATTCACTAAAAATAGAATTGAAAAAGTATCTTCTCTGTTGAGATTAACTGGTGAACAAATCTGGGAGCGAGTGCTTCACTTTCCATCTATAATTGAAGACCTACATGGTACAATATATGAATATAGAAGTATGAATAAATGAATCAAATGGAGTACATTTTGGGATCTAGCATATTGGAAGACCTATCTGATTCTTTGTAATCTCGATGTGATTCATATTAGAAAGAATATTTTTGATAATGTGATAAATACAATAATGGATGTTATTGAAAAAGTGAAAGACAACTCGAATGCAAGAAAAGATATGCGATTTCTTTGCAATTGACCTACAATTGATGTGGATAAAAAGTAGTAAGGGACCAAAACCAAAGGCAGATTATACATTGAATAAGAATCAGAGATTAAATGTTTGTGAATGGTTGAAATCGTTGAACTTTCTTGATAGTTATGTCTAAAATCTTGGAAGATGAGTCGATTTTAAGGTTTGCAAGTCGATTAGTTTGAAGAGTCATGATTGTTATATATTTATGAAAAGACTAATTCCTATTGCTTTTAAGGAATTTTTACCAAATTTTGTATGGGGCACCATTATAGAGTTAAGTATTTTCCTTTATGACATTTGCTTGACAGTGGTGAGTGAATCACACATGGAGAAATTAGAGAGAGATATTGCTATCATTCTGCCTTATAAGACTAAACTTGCATATTTGTCCAATTTCGATGGATGTATCCACTTGAATGGTGAACCTTTTATTTTCTACACTTTGTTTTCAATACATGTCAAATTATCAACTTTAGTATATATTATTTTATGATACACTTTGTTTCATTATAAATAGATTCCTATATCATTTGAAGAAAAATGTGAAAAATAAATTATGGGTTGAAACCTCTATTGTTAACTTATACATTATGATGGAAGTAACAACGTTTGTCTCATACTATTTTGAGCCTCACGTATAATGCAAGAGATGAAGA
This sequence comes from Dillenia turbinata, assembly GCA_037126225.1. NCBI lineage: Eukaryota > Viridiplantae > Streptophyta > Magnoliopsida > Dilleniales > Dilleniaceae > Dillenia > Dillenia turbinata. Next base: position 11,849,391 of record JBAMMX010000002.1, on the reverse strand, counting down.
GCGGGAAGAAATGATGAGAGTTTTGTTGATCCCAATTCGAAATCATTTTTGATTTTTAACTATCTTGGCCAATCAAGCGGGGCATGTAAGTTTAGATATTTAACTGGTAAAGAATGACGGACAACCCATATATATATTTTATTGAACTATCCAGGAGTGACGTCATATTTCGAGTTAATATACATCTGTAAAGAGATGTATTTTTTGTGTCGCAAATATTTTGTGACATAAATCATCTTTTTTGATGGTAGGACTTTTCAAAATTCATAGTTTGAACTACTGATGAATGAATTTGATCATGTGTGTGATGAAACATTTGCAATATAGCTCAAAACATATGTAAGTTGTTTTGAAATTTTATACATCATTAGTTAACAAATATATTAACACGTTTATTTTACTTCAGGTTCATAGTAATCAAGCTTAAATTGAGTAAGAATTGCTAACCTATCTGTTATAGGGTCCAAAATCAATGGTATGAAATTGGTCAGCATATTTCATAAACGGGTATGATTTTCACATTCAAGAATATGAAATCGGAAAAGTTACAATGAATAGTGGGGTCTGTATTCAGTCATCCAATGATGGAGGTGTAAAAGATGATTTTTATATTTTGTTGGACAAAATTTTAGAGATAGAGTACTCTTGAGCAAAATTGCGGGTCGTTTTGTTTATATGCTAATTGTTTGACCTCGTCAAAGGGATGAAGATGCACTCAAAATTTATTTTGGTTGAAATAAATCATAAGTAATTATATAAAAGAATGAACCATTTGTATTGACAAACGATTCAAATATATTATGAATCATATCGTAGTTTGAAACATGAAAAAATTGACTGATTGACTGTTTGTAAAACGAAAGTACGGAAAAAGATCGAAGAATGCTAGAAAAAGATAGCATATCAACAAGAAGAACTTACCAACACAATTCAAACTGAGAAATATAATATTCTAATATTATGAGATCCATGTGGAGTAATGATAGATGTAAATCCAAGTAAAATTCATAAGGATAATGTTGAAAAATCTAATTTTGAGACAAATGATGAAGATGAAGATGAGCGTGTTATTGATGATGGAGATGATGATGGAGATGAATCTGACATTGGATATGACAATAAAGACATTAATTTTTTATGGCAGGTGAGTTTTGTTTTCTTAATATAATAAGAATCTGATATTTATTTTCAAATTTGATAGTTTAGTCTTTATTATACATCATTTGATACTGTAATTTTTATTATATATTGTCTTTCATTCGCTGATACACTATTTTCTTTTTTATAGATTATTAGAGTTTGTTTTTTGGAGTATTGGTGGCCTCTGTACTGATTAATATGTTAATTTAAACATAGTAAGCTTCTTCATGTATTTCATTATGTATCTAATGAATATGTAATTTTTATTTTCTTTATTGTTCTAACATTTATACTTGACAGTATCGATGTGGGGGCATAAATGAGTTAGCAATGAAAGACCAGACCATTCCCCTTCAACATCACAGTCCCCTTCAGTTACACCTTTTTCTTCCCCTTCCCCTTCTACTGATGCACATTCGTTGTCCCCTTCGGTTGTACCTTCGGTGCAACATTCACTTGTTAAGGGAAAAGAAAATAGGAAACAAGTGATATCGCTTTGTGAAGATTCGTAAGTACTAAATTTTAAAATTTTATCGCTATTATTTCTTTTATTTATGTAGCATATAATTTTTTTTTAACTATCTTATTTACTTACCATTGTTTTTTTGTAATTTTATAACATATTCATAAATTCTGTACATGTTGTGCACGATCTTAATAAAATAGTAAATAACTATTGGAGAGGGGTTTGGATGACTTACACTAACACTCCAGAAGATATAAAAGAGTTATGATGGAGAGAGTTTAAGATAAGTTATATCATTTAGTTTATATATGAGACTAAGTCTATAATTTTAATATAACTAATTATATTTTTATTTATTACAGTGATAGTTCACTTGGGATGAGATTAAAGAGAATGAGATAAGAAGAATTTTTAACAAAAAATATAGTCATCACATCGGAGGAGTGTTGAATCATGCAAAGAGCAACAGAAAGAAGTCAAATTGCATCACTGAAGAATATTGGATCAGAATTTTGAACTCTTGGGAATCCGATGAGAGCAAACAAATGAGTGAGCAAAACAGGAAAAATCAATCTTGTAATTCTGGTCAATTATCTACCACTTATATAAGAGAGTCAATCATTATAGATGAGTATAAAAATAAATTGATAATTTTGTTAAAATACTAATTTTTTAATTTAATTCAATTATTTTTTTAACTATTTCATTATTTCTAATAGTATTCTTTTTAGGCCAATGAAATGAGAACAAAGTCATCTTTTATAGACACATTCAAGTGGACATTTCAAAAAAAAAAACAAAACATGGAGTGGGAAGAGAGTTAGAGTAGTTAAGGTATATAATTTAAAAACTTTTAATTACATTCGTGGCTTAATGAATTCATGTCATATCAGAGTAAGTATAAAAGTGGAGTATTAGTTATCGATGTATGAAAAGTGCTAGTTATGAACTTGATTGTTGTATCTTCTTCTATTAACTATATGAGTTATTATATTTCTGTGTGATTATATTGGACAAATTTATATCTACGATAATAATGTTATCTTGTTGTACATATCTTATTTAATTATAATGATGATGTTAATTTGAACATATCTTGTTGGATATTTTATTATATTGTTATTTTAATTTTCTTCTAATTTCCCTCATAACAATGCAGGAGAAATATGATGAGTTTTTACTAAGAAATTTGAGTAGTAGTATGATGCTGCCTCATCTGAGCCATCTATTAATAGTATGGCTCTATGGCTCGTGGCAATTGGTGGAGCAAAAAAAAGGAAGGATATTTGTGATGGGTTCTTTGAGCAGGATTTGCAAAACCACTTGTCCATCTTCTTCCACCCCGCTAGTAGTAAGGACAGAAATAATACAATAACCCAAAAGGTGAGTCACTTAAAGGACCTACTAGCGCAAAGAGACAACAAACATAGAGAGGTATGTGCACAATATAGACTTAAATTGCAACATCTCCAGTTAGCCCCCGCTTCATGTCAGATTCTCTACTCTCTGTTTTCTTGTGATAATGCCAGTGATGATGACTGTCACGCCTCGACCCGTAGGTCCAAACACGTGACAACCACCACGTGATCTAGAACTACGCATAATCACGAACACGCACCCTAAGATCCTACAAGACTATGATAATATCGCATTATGTTAAAAAAATTCGGCTCACAAAACAATTAAACTCAAAATATTTAAAGCGCAAGTGGTCATTTAACATTTCAAAATATAAATTCTAAAATATAAGTTTAAAGTAAGAAAAACATGTGTATAAAATATTATACAATAAAGAGTTTAGAAATACCCTCCGATGGGTCCGTCTATATGCCTCCAAAAATATCCATAACTAGGATAGATCAACACAGATAGTTGATACCGGATAGCTCTTTCTCTTCGACTGGATCTAGTTACCGATGAATCAGCTTTTATCTCTATACTTCCTCTGAAAAAGAATAAGAGTGAGTGGTGAAAGTGAAAGTGTCAAACAATAATCTCAAAAACATATTTGTGTTCTAACAAAACATTAAGTAGTCATCCAAATGTTTTACAATGAGAGCCATGATTTTCAGAACACAAGAGAGCATTCAATATACATTTTTTCAAAATCAAGGGGTTTGCCTAAAAAATCTTTCCACCAAAGGTTTGGCCCGAACTGATGGTGGAACCGCCAAGAGGTTTTCATTATCATTGGTCATAAAACATCAATTCAAACCTTAGCATTAACTCATGATCTCTGCGGAGGTGCAACCGAATAGTCTCGAAATTGACAGAAGAGGTGTCTCTCTGTTCGACCACCTCCCTGTCTACTAACAACAACAATGCCCTCACCATGTTACCTCATCGGGCCACATTGTGTTGGGAATGACTATAGTCATTTAGGGGGTTCAAACTCATACCCCAATCCAATATATGGACAATGGAGATTCAAACTCATACCCCAAAACCAATACATAAATCATTTTGCCAACATCATGTTATATGCCATATAAATCAACAAATTTTATAGTTCATAAACCCAGTAAATGTTATCCACAGAAAAAATTTAGCATGTCTCAAAAAATAAATTAATAAGTACATAAATCTTGTCATCCCCCCACTCGCAGGTTTGAGCACGCGACAACCGCTGCGTGATCTAGAAGTACGTGCTATCGCCAACACACAACTCAAGATCCCGCAAGGCTATGATAATACCATTTTCCAATAAAGAAATACCAGCTTGCACAATATTTTAAAATCAAAAATATAATAAACAAGAAGTTGTTCAGTATTTCAAAATACATCTTTCAAGACATAAGATTTTTACTTTAGAAAAACATGAGGAAAATATATTACATGAAGAGTTTTCAAAAGTGTCCTCCGATGGGTCTGACTATACGCCACAAAATCCTCATCAAGAGGGACCAATACCGACAGTCGGTCCCGGATAGCTCTTCTCTTCGGTTGGACCTAGCTACCGATCAAGTGATCTGTCTCTACACTTCCTCTGAAAAGGGATAAAAGGAGGGGTGAGTATAGAAATACCCAGTGAGTGGAGTGCAATGATATAACTGTGTGAGTGAGTGAGTGGTGAGTGTGGAAGTGTTAAACAAAACTCTCAAAGCATATTTACGTTCCAACAAAATATCAAATGATCAACCAAACCTTTATATCAAGAGCTATGATTTTTCCACAACACAAAATATACTTTTCCAATCTCATGGGTTTGCCACAAAATCTCTCCACCGATGGCTTGGCCCGGACTATCCGATGGAACCGCCAAGGGGTTTTCATTTCCATCGGTCATAAAGTATCAACCCCGACCTTGGCTTTGGCTCGCGGCCTCTTCGGAGGTGCAACCGAATGGTCTCGAAATGGACTTGGGGGCATCTCTCTACCGCCGCCTACCCCCTTAAGTCTACCAAGCTCTCCACGCCGCCCCCTCGAATCGCTCCGTGGAAGCTTAAACTCGACCGGTCATCCCATAACTAGGTGCTCACACCTCATACATGCACCATGGGGGCTCAAGCTCATGCCCCAAAGCCAATGCATAAATCATTTTTCAAACATCATATCATATGCCATATAAATCATCAAATTTCACAGTTCATAAATCCAACAAATATCATTCGTAGGAAACATTCAGTATATCTCAAAATAAATCTCATGGCTCAATCAAAACATTTTTAGAGACACTCCACAATCACAAAACATTTCATAAAAATCAAGTTAAGAATATCATTTTAGAAAAATGATGAAAAATATTTCTCAAACAACAACACAACAAATCGTCCACTCACAGTTCTCAGGGAGGGCTGTCACTCCCAAATCTATCCACGGTCGAGGTCCTGTCCTGACCAGCTTGTCCAGACCCTATGAGACATCACATAATCAAGATCATCACTACCGATCATCTCACATCAACTCCAAAAACCCTAACATTTAAAACCTAATTTTCATGTCACTTCCGTTAGCTTAAAATCCTCCAAATCCAAATAGTCAGAGGGCTAATTACAGTAAAACTTGAGTTACAAAAATTATATTACCTTGATTCGTCTCCAAAAATCCTTTTAATTTGGGTCACACCAAAACTCTTGATTTTTTTCTCTTTCCTTGTGACAGCACTAAACCCTTGAACTTTTCTCAAGATGTAAGACAAAATCTAGCTTTGGAGAGTCAAATGCGTAGTGTGGAGCCTTTAATCTAGAGATTTGATATTGATCGTTTGGGTTTTGAAAGAGAAGAGAAAAGAGAGAGAAATAAAGAAAATAGAATACTCTAGAGAAAAAAATGAGAAGTGCCTTTCCGTAGATTCTTGAATCTCATTCCTCTTTTTAATATCAACTCATTTTTAATATTTTATCTAGTGATCCTCATTCATTTTCTATTTGCACAAAATGCCCAATATATTGTTGTTGAGTTTTTGGAAAGGCTAACACAATGAGTTGTATACCGGAAGTCATGCTCTATTAGAGACAATATATCTCCCGATGGGTAAAGAAAATTGGGGATTTAAAATTATAATTTATGGAAAATAATTGAGAAATCTTAAAATTGAGAATATAATATAAATTTAAGAAAATATAAATGAAAGTTTAAGTGGCTTCGTGGTTAATTATCTTTTTGGACACTTGGAAGGACTAAGGATCAAATCCCCTTGGAAGCAATCGGTGGTTCATTTACATGGAAATAAGAGAGAAATTTGACATTTCATTTGCTTGAGACATTCGGACGTTCGGCACTTCAATTGGCAAGGGAGGCGTTTGGTGCTGGGTACTCTTGGGAATGAAAAATGGCAACCGACGGATTCTCAATAATCGGGGCAAAGTGACCAAGGATCGAGCAGTAGGCAACGACCGATGACCGAACAAGAAAATAAAAATAAAAAATAAAAATTGGGAATGAGCATCGAATAGATAAATGGAAATATATTGTACCGGATAGTTAAAAGGTGGTAAAGAAAATCTCACATTACCGAACGATGGTGGAAATAAAATTCACAAGTCTCACATTACCGACGGTGCACATTACCGATCATGGATTCACATTACCGATCAGTGGTAAAATAACCAATAAGAATTTTATGGGTATCTCATAATAAAAAATAAATAAATAAAAATTCAAGATTGGATGTCACCGACAGTTAACCCATCTATTTCACAATGTATCAATAGTGTAATTATTTCAATACCAATGGGTTCTCACAATACCGACGGGAGTTCCAATACTAACTGATGAGTAAATGACCAACAGGAGTTTGGGAACCTAGTACCGACAGATATAAACTTCATCTTCACGATTTCTAGGTTTGTTCACAAAATTCATCGCTAAATTTCCAGATTCGTCGCTGAATTCTAGATTTGTTAGTAAATTTTCAAATTGGTCGTTAAGTTCGTCGCTAAATTCGTCATTAAATTCATCACAAAATTCATCGTCAAATTCGTCGCTAAGTTCGTTGTAAAAATTTGTCGCTAAATTCGTCATAAAAATTCGTCGCTAAGTGCATTGCAAAATCTTTGTCACTAAGTTCGTTGTGAATTTGCGACGATAGATAATTCATGGGTAAAATTAGTGACAAAATTTTGCGACGAAATATTATTCGTCACAAATTTTGCAATGAATTTTCATTGCTACACTACTCATGGCAAAACATTAGCGATGAAATATTGGATGTCACCAATTTTTCGACGAATTTTGAAAAGTTCGTCGCTAATATCCGTAACAAACTATTAGCGACGAACGTAAATTCAATGCTAATACTTTTAGTGACGAGCTTTTTAGAGAAGTTCGTCACAAAATTCGTAATAAAAATATTGCTTTTTTTTTTTTATGTAGTGAATGGCCTATTGCTATTGAGAGCCGTATGGTTGACCTTCCAAATTTTGTTATGTCTTGGGTATTCCCTTAAATCTCTATACACGATCACACCCACTCTAGAGTTCAAATCGTTTAAATTTTTTAAGATTATTATTAACTGGTTTTAAACTTATGTGACAATTTATAATATATAATTATTCACATATAAATTCAATGTTTTATTAAAAGTCCAACATACACTGCTTAGAGAAATTCTTTTGAGTAGTCGTTACATTACAATTGCAACTAAAGGGTCAAATATTGATTGATGAATTTCAAAATTATGATTCAACTGACTCAACCATGGGTCAAAACTACTGTTTTTTAATAATAATTAAAAAATATATAAAATTACTATTTAAAATAAATATATATTAATTTCATATTTTCATATAAAAAATTAAAAATAAAATTTTAATAAAATTTAAAATCAACAAATACTCTTAAAATTTATATTAAATAATAAATTTAGTCAATCAATCAGTTTGAGAGATTGAGAGAATAAAGGGAAGAGATGAGGAGGAGATGAGAAGTCGATAAATTTGAGAAAATTTTTAGAGATTTTGATCTGTAGAATTTTTTTAATATATTTTATTCTAAAAGATTTAAATGTCTTTCTTTACGAAGTTTAATAAATTAAATTCTAATATTTTTTTTTCGAATTCTTTCATATTTAATCATTTTAAATTTTTATTATAAAAGATTATTATTCTATTATTCATATAAAATAATTAATATTTATATAAAAATCCTTAATTTTTTATATTTACGTATTTATCTATATTTTTATAAAATGTAATTTTTTTATATGGTTTCATATTCATTTTCATTTCAACGCAGCCTAATTTTCGAAGTGGGACACACTTGGAAAATTTAGGGCATACTCAATTTAAAATAGGTGAAATTCAACTTTAAAAGAATAATATTTGATGTAAAAATCAATTATTAAATCTTGAAAATCTATGTCTATATTTAAGATTTTTATTTTAGAATATATTCTTTAATATAAATACAAGTATAAAAAAATGATTTGGCCTTTTTGGACTAAGCCAAACTAAAATTAAGTCAAACTAAAACTTAAAATCACGTGAATGAATACAGACAATGGAAGAAAGATTTTCTCCATCCTTTTCTTCCAAATTCCACTAGAAACCCTTTTCTTTAACAACATCGGAAATTTTAAATAAAAAATCATTTAATTTTTCTAAAATGTGATCATCGTGCATATCCGACCTTTACACATGATTAGGCCCATTATTGATGAATGATCAAATCCAGATTCCTCAGCTGAATGTTCAACATCCCGAATCATTGTCCGATAGACTCTCTCTTAGACTCTCTCACTCTCTTTCTCTAACCTTGAAACTGATGCTTGACTCGACCATGGGACCCCCTGGGGGCCTCCCATTGACCCTTCCCCTCTCATACTAACGTTGGAGGGAAATGCAAGGTGTGGCGGCAAGCGAAGGGGTAGGGGATGCCAATAACGATCTCTCGGAGTTGGCATAGGAACTGTTTAGCTTTTTTACACCAGACAAACCTGGTCTCTCTTACAGGGACACACTGAAGCAAAATGATTCCTTTCCAGACGAGGAGTTTGCAGAGGAACCATGGGAACTTCCAGATGTAGACGTCTACAATGATAAGCTATCAAATGAAGTTGCCTGGCCAGGGTTATGCATACCCAAATCGGAGAAAGCCCACAAACCTTGGCGACAGGTGCTAGTTGTGAAATTACTTAGGAAGACCATTGGTCACAATTATTTCTGCGGCCGTGTAAAACAACTCTGGAATCCGATTAGACGGTTCAAAGTTATGATGTGGGCTACGACTTCTTTATCTTTCATTTTGAATAAAAGGAGGATTATGAACATGCTTTGACAGAGGGACCTGGGTGATTGCGGACCACTATCTCAGACTTCAACAATGGATGCAGGATTTCAATCCTCAAACAGCAAAGATTAGTTCAATCATAGCCTGGATTCGATTCCCATAACTACTGGGTAAATATTTGATTCACTGATTCTCCATGGAGCTAGTTAACTGATTGGTAGAGTGATCAAAATTGATGCCACCAAGATGCATGCGGACTGAGGTCGCGTTGCATACTTAAGCGTTTCATTAGATCTTATGAAGCCATTAGTCCTGAGAGTGTTCTTTGGTAAGCATCTTCAACGTGTTGAGTATGAGGGGTCTCACAAGTTTTGTTTTGATTGTGGCATCTCCAGGCATTTGGGAGGGTGACTGTCCCCTGAGCTCTCCTGCGACAGATTCTTTGGCCCCCCCACCTGCGGCGGTGCGGACAAGCACCACAACGTTGAGTATGAGGGCTCCCAAATGTTTTGTTTTGGTTGTGGCATCTTTAGGCACAAGGAGGGCGTCTTTCCGCTGAACTCCCCAACGACCGATTCTATGGCCCCGTTTGGACCTTGGATGGTGGTCATGCAGAAACAAGGTAAGACACTTGAAGCGCACAGGCAAACAGGGCCCAAGATTTCTGAGGATACCAGGTGCAATCTATTGCTAAACAAGAGGAAAGAACCGAGCATTCCCGAGGATCTCATTTTACAATCTTCACTCGAGATGATGAAGGCGGGTCCTCCTGTGTAGTAGATAATCCTATTAATACTAACAAAAACACTGGCATTGGGTTATTTGGTCCCGAGCATCAATTGGGCTAGGCCTACGGAATGGGGCAACCTCGAATGGATCTCTCCCGTCTTCCTTGTCCTAGCAAAAAAGTTTGTGCAGGGCTTTAGTTCCAATTCAAAGAAGCCCATGAAGCATGCTACAACCACTCAACCCAAACAATCATGTGCTAAGACGAGGGCGTCTAAATCCTCAACAATTGATGAAAAAGTTCACACTCTAATGTTTCGGGTGCCACTATCCCAGATGAACTCTATGCCTATTCACGAGAACACTACCTTTGCTTTTGATGTATCATGTCTCCATTCTTGGTTGGGTAGCAAGGAAAACAGATCTTTCGCCCTTGCAGAGGATGATGTGAACATTGTGAAGGACGATAACTTGCTTGATCCACCTCTTGTTGGTTTGGCCATCAACATTGGAAGTAACAGTTGTTTTACAATCGTCTTCTCACCTTGAAGAGCTAGATCAACTAATGACTGAGGGTGATAGCCCAATTTCAGACCCCACATGTTGGTTACTCTTAGGTGTTGTTAGAGGTAAGTTTGACTCCACAGATAGTGACTCTACTAATTCGAACGGGATAACTTCGTCATCTGATTGTCTTGATCAATGGGACCTGCAAAAGACTACCATAGGGTACTCCTACGTGGGAGACTCTATCAATCAAGTTAAGAACGGTTTTTGAAAAGAGAAAAACAGATTGAAACAGAACTCTTTATGCCTTTATATGCTATGTGTAGGCCTAGAGAACACATATGACTGATTGACTTAGTGATGTTTATATAGCCACAAGGTGTGAGAGTTGTGTGCATTCGGGTGTTGAAACCCTAGTTTACTTGCAAGAGCAACCCGAAATTATAGGAATTATCATATAGAATTCTCAAAAATTTCAAACTCTTATTGGTTGTGAAAGTCTAGATCATTATGGAGAATCTTTTCTTTATTGACTTTGGTTGTAGATCTCCTTTCCATTTACATAAGATTGCTCCCATGATTGAGGGAGAGCGAATGTTATCTTAGCGGATTGAGTAACGACCACTGAGCACCGAGGAGTTCTAGATATCGATTAGCATTGGACCGAGCAGTTGGCTACTAAAGAGAGATTCAGTCTGTGAGCACCGAGGGAGGGTCATTTGATGAGCTACGGGCCTAGTTAGCCGTGAACCCAACAAGACCTGGTCCAGGTACCATCACTTGCTCCCTACTCCTTATGTCGCCTCGAAGGAGAGACGTAAGGAGTAAGGGAGGGTCGTTCCTTGGTAGGTCGTGGGAGCGTAAATGTAGATAATCACCAAATAAATGAATCTGAAATAAAGGTTACATGAGGAGTTGGAGAACCTAAATCCTTTATTTATTAAGCACATTTCTTATTGGGCCATTTCGTCTGCTCAAAATTGTTGGGATTGCATCTTCCTGGTTATAATTAGGTAGGATCCCCTTACTATGTCAAAGCGATTTCAAATACTTCTTAGAGTGATTCTATGGGTTCTTTTTGTTGAGAATTAGTATTTTCGAGAGATAACTTCATCATGGGTTTTGAACCATGAAACCTGGTAGTTTAGTAGACTCCAGCTGATACAAGACACCCTCATGAACGGGGCAGTTGATACAAGGTCCCATCATGTCATTTAGAATCCAGGTGTTATGGTAGAATCTGTCAGGACTCCCATAAGGATTTTAGCCTTGTTTATAGAGAGACCTTAGTTTGGACACGAGAGATTCTTGTTCGTAGTGAAAGCTCTCTTCTCAAGGTTAGGATCATTGTCTAGTCAATTGGTGTAGCATATGTTGTCGAAGATACTTCTTTGGCGCTCCATCGGGTCGAGCGATAAGAGGAGTCAGAGAGGTGGTCAAACTCCTACCTTCCTCAGCTCCTTCTGTAATCTTCTTGTTTTTATTGCATAATGCCAATGGGCCACGGAGCTTCTTCCGATTTTCAGTTTGCATTTAGTTGGCTTTTCAGTGTAGGGTTCATATGTCGTATCGGCCTCAAATGTATTCCTTTCTATATGATTCGGTCAGGGACTTGTAAAGTTTCTTTCACATTGTAGCCAACTATATACTTCGATATGTACCCATTATATTGAAATAAAAAGAGTTCTGTTACTTATTTATCGATCTTGCTTTAGTCAAAAGGGTAATTGCCTTATCTGTTGGTATTCTATTAAAGGAATAATGAGCACTGAACCACCAAGAAAGTAACTTGGCCGATAGTATATCTCTTGGTCAGTAGGCTTCCTTAGTCATTAGGCACGGGGCTCTTCTGCCTTAATGCTCATTACGTTGGTAGAATCAAATAGGATGAGTTGTCTTATCCCAAGAAGGGGTTTCTCTTACATTGATAGTATGCTCGTTTGAGAGAGCTCAACCAAGTGAACAAACCGTGTCCACCCAATATGGAGATAGATTCTTTACTAATGAGACGTTCATTCGATAGGAGGGGCCGTGTCTACCCACCGAGGAGATAAATATTTTTCTAACAAAATATTCGTTCAATGGGTGTGGCCATGTTTGTACGACGGGGAGATGCATCTATTCACTCAATAGAAGGGGCCACGCCTACTCGTCAAGGAGGTGGATCCTTTATTGATAGCATATTCATTCAATAGAGTTCAACCAGGTGAACGGGTCATGTCCACCCAATGAGAAGATTGATCTTTTACTAATGACACGTTCATTCGATAGGAGGGGCATTGTCTACCCAATGAGGAGATAAATCCTTTATTGATGACATGCTTAGAGAAACATAAGTACAAAAATAGATTGGTCGGTTGATAGGGTAATATAATAAGGGAGAGGACCGTAGAGATCTTACCTGATCATTTGACTGGGTGCAGAACAAAGGATATTCCCACGATAGAGTGTCGGTCGTCATTTATAATAGATGTACAAGTTCTCAGAATTCCAAATTCTAGGCACGGTCGAGTCATCTAGATGATCGACGCAGTTTGTGCCTGGGTGGATTTCTGAGCATATCCTGTAAGACTCTTCCCGATTGGGTGATAGCTTGCCCCCTAGTTGAGGTTGATTGGTGGTTTATATCTTCCTGAGCACCAACTCGCCCGACTTGAATGTTTTAGTTCTGACCCGTCTATTGTACTACCTTGCCATCAACTGTTAGTAAGCAGCCATTCAGATAGATGAGGTTTCCCTTAACTCGGGGAGTAGATCTAGCCGCTCACGTAGTGTTGTTTCATTCAGCCCTTGTTCAGATAGATCCACCCGTAGCAAACGAATGCCAATCTCTACTGGTATCATTGTCTCATAACTGTATGTTAGGTTGACATCGTTTCTCTTGTTGCCCTCTAAGGCATCGTTTGGTAGGCCCAAAGAATGCTGTAGCTCGTCCACCTAACGACCTTTGACTTCATCTAGCACAACTTTTAACCCTTTTAGAGTTACTTCTGCAAGACCATTGATTTATGGATAGGCGACGAAAGTGAAACGATATTGGATCTCCAATCTACTGCAGAAGTCTCAAAAGTTTCTGTTGTTGAATTGCTTACCGTTGTCAATAATAAGACATGAGACACATCAAACCTGGTGATGATGGATGTCCACATAAAATGTTATATCTTGCTAATGGTAATCTGGGCCAATGGTTCGTCTTCTACCCACTTGGTAAAATAGTCGATGGTTACGACTAGGAACTTTCACTGTCTCATTGCTCGGAGAAACGGTTCTAAGATGTCCATCCCACAATGGGCGAATGACCACGGGCTGGCTATCGAATAAAGCTCAGTGGAATACTGGCGTGGTACCAACTAGAAATGCTATCATTTGTTGCATCTTTTGACATAGTCATCCGCATCGACCTTTATAGTATGTTAGTAATACAATTGCCGAAGAGTTTTGTTCGCCAGATTTCGAGCGTCTAAGTGGTTCCGCATATCCCTTAATAGATTTTTCGGAGTACGTAGTCCCCTTCCATGAGTGTCAGGTACTTTAGATACGGATGGGTGTAAGACTTCTAGTAGAGATCTTCATTGATGATAGCATAGTGGGTGGCCTAGCGCCTCAACTTGGCAACTTCGGAGGGTGAGTTCAATAACTACTCATGTTTAGGTAGGCCTCTATGGGGTCTTTCCAACTTGGTAAACTGTTAGTTGACAAGACTTGTTCAGGTTTTTCAATACTTGGGTATGGTAGCCTCTCTATGTAAATCGTTCGACTGGTCATTACTGAATCAGATTTGGCTAACTTTGAAAGTGTATCAGTATGTGCGTTCTCTAATCATGGAATCTGTTGTATGTTCACTGTCATGTCCCGACACTCAAGTCAAGCACGCAACAACCATCACGTTATTTTAACATATGGGTATGCCCTATCCATGCACCAGGATAACACAAGGCATTCATTCACATTCAACCTGTACCAACACATCTCACCGGCATCCAAAGGACCATCTCAACCCATTTTTGTTTCAAAACATTCAGTTGATCAACCCAACCATTCAGAATCACACAAAGATTTCTACAAGCTCGAAAGTAAACTTAATGAAATGAAAGTAAAAGATTTAAATACAATTAAAAGTTTGAAATTCCCACTAGGTTGACAAAATAAGGTTTTAGCTACAATTCAAAAGAATACCCTCTATATGGGTCCAACGAATCTCCTAAAAAATCTTAACCAAAAAAAGACTAGTATCGATAATGAAAAACTTTACAAAACTAGAACTTGGCAGAATCTGGCACTAGAGTCAGTTAAATCTCCAACACTTAAACTTTCTCTAAAAATGATAAAAAAAGGTGAGTATAAAAATACTCGGTGAGTGGAGTGTAATGGCATGGTTGTGATAATAATGATGGGTGAGTGCAGGAATGCCAAAACATATATTATAAACAACTCATCGAATATGAAATAGTTCCAAACAATCATGATAATTAAAGAAATGCGTCCACAATTTCATGTTTTCAAAAATCTCAAGGTCTCCCTAAAGAAACTACTTCCGCCTAAGGTTTAGCCGAACCCAGGTAGAAGTCTGCTAAGGGGTTTTCAATTCATTCATCTCACAACACTACATCCCTCTTCCTTGGTGTTGACTCATACCTTAGCAAGGTGCAATTGGATATAGTACGTTGTGGGCAGAGAAAGGCCACATCTACCTCCCTCGCCAATAAATCCCAACCATGTCACCCTATTGGGTCACTCCGTGAAGAAAATGACTATAGCCAGTACATCATATGTACCATTCTTTCACAATTATTCAAATTACTTTCAATGTACTATGATTTCAAAAAATGATTATCAAACCATATTATAACATTCATGCATAAAATATTTAATAACACATGGCACATAATCATTCATAAATATAATGGATATATATATTTCAAATTCTCATTTCAAACATCCCACAATAACAAAATTTACGCAAAATCACATAAAATCATTAAAAAAGCATTTATAAAAGAATTTGAAACATATTTTCTCATTTAAAGGCACAACGGTCCGTCCAATCACCTCTTGAAAGAGTAATCACTCTCAAATCCACAACCAAGTTGATATCTAGTCTCACTTTAGGTTCTAAATGTCTTGACCTATGACATTTAACACCAATTCCACTTGTGATTACTTATAGTGATAGGGTTAATCAATTTTCCCCTAAAACTTTCAAGACCCAGCAATCATCACCAAAAATCTAATTACAAATCCTACAAGAACTCTAGGTGAGGACATAACAGCCCGACAGCCCTTAACTATCTAGGTAGCATGCTATCAATCACCATTCAATGATCACAAGGGCAATTTTACAAACTTAAAACAATATGCCATCATTATAAGGTATGGAATATCAAAATTAACCTAATTAGTTACTCAAAATCATGGGATAAATTCACCCAACATCTATATGTGCAACATATGCTAATAGAATCACATAAGTAGAGGTATTTGTCTTTTAAATGTTGGCCCATAATATAAAATCTTTCTTTGAGTCCATCCACTAACAACTTGGGCTTCCGACCAAAACCCTAGATCACCAATTGGAGAAAAATGCAATTTCGGCCAAGGAAAATGGGATTTCTTCGCAGCCATGATCAAAGGGTTCTAAGGGCATATTTAAGATGCTTAGGGGCTACAAATAATGATGTTAGTGGTCGATTAGAGTGGGTAGCCCTAAAGGGTGAGATCCATCAATATTTACCCTTCATTCAATCGTCTAGAAGAATCTTTTTTATTTTTATTTTTTTGCCTTAAAACGAATCTAGTAGTACCACAATTAAGCCGGCCATAATCATGCCCATCAGTCAACCACTTCACATATTACAAAATTAGGGTTTCAATTTCATGGTTCTAATAATATTAAATCAAATTCAAGAAGCCATACAAGGAATCCAATCAAACAAAATCAGAACCAAAAGATAGAAAATAGCACCTATGAAGACCAAACTTTCCTCCGCAATTGTATTTTATTTTCAAGAAAACCCAATTCGATTCTAGTAAATTGAAAGTGAAATCGATGAATCGAAATGCGGAAAAGAGAATGACGAAGACAATATACCTGGATCGATCCAATTAACTTATCGGAGGAGCAAATTTTCGTTGAAACAAAAGTTGTCACACGAAGAACAAAACACCAATCCGTTATGCTGCTTTAGGGGAGAGAGAGCGCTACAAGTTTCGGGTAAGGAGAGAGCGAGAGAGAGAGAGAGAGAGAGAGAGAGAGAGAGAGCTGTGAGAGTGAGAGGGAGGAAGGGAGTGCAAGAGAGAGTGAGTGAGGTTGAGAGAAGAGTGTTGGGTCTCCGATGAGGGGGAGAGAAGAGAGAGAATTAGTGGGGGTAGGTTTTGTTTTATTTTTTATTTTATTTTACTTATTTATTTATTTTCCTTTTTCCTTTTTTGTCTTTTCTCTTTTTTTTTTCTTTTCATAGATATTACAACACTTAACCCCCTAAATAAAAATTTCATTCTCAAAATTTAAAATAAAATTCATACATCAAATAAATGTCTCTGTATGGCATCCTCGGGTTCCCAAGTCTGTTCTTCAATTTGGTTACTTCTCCATAATACCTTGAATATGGGGATTTGTTTACTCCTCAATTGCTTGATTTTTCGATCAATAATCTTTACTAGTTGTGCCTTGAAACTCAAATCTTGGTTCAACTCTACCAAAGGAGCTTCTAATACATGTGAGCGATCCGACAAATATTTATTCAACATTAAAATGTGAAAAATATCATGAATCCTTTATAATTCCAGTGACAATTCAAGCTGGTAAGCCACTTTCCTAATCCTTTTAAGGATCTTGAAGGGACCAATATAACGAAAATTCAATTTTTCCTGTTTCTGAAATCGGATTATGCGCTTCTAAGGAGATACATTTAAAAATATCATATCTCATACTTTGAATTACAGGGGTCTTCTTCTCTTGTCGGTGTAGCTTTTTTGCCGATCTTGAGCTGCCTTCATTCTTTCTCGGATTATTCTCACCTTTTCTTTTATGGCCTCAATCAACTCCATGCTATTAATTTTCCTCACCAATCTCATCCAACATAACAGAGTCCGGCACTTCCTTCCGCAAAGAGTTTCGTAGGGTGGCATCCCAATACTAATTTGATAGCTATTGTTATACACAAATTCGATCAATGAGAGATGCCGATTCCAATTGCTTTGAAAATTCACAACACATGCTCTAAACATGTCTTCTAAAGTCTGAATAGTGCACTCGGATTGCCCATCCGTCTGGGGGTGAAAAGATGTGCTAAACTTCAATTTAGTCCCTAAAGCGCCTTGTAACTTAGGCCAAAATCGAGAAATGAATTGAGAATCACAATCGATACAATAGATACCAGAATATAGTAAAGCCTTACAATCTCGTTGATATACAACTTGGCCAACCTTTCCAAGGGATAAGAGATCTAAATCAGCAAGAAGTGAGCCGACTTGATGAGACGATTTACAATTACCCAAATGGTATTATGATGGCTCGAATTACATAGTAAACCCATCATGAAATCCATAGTAATATGTTTCCACTTCCACTGGGGAATTGGTAGTGGTTGGAGAACACCGGCTGGCTTCTGGTGTTCAGCTTTGACTTGCTGGCATACTAGACATCTAATAACAAACTCGGTTATCTCTCTCTTCAACCCAGACCACCAATATGATTCCTTGATGGTTCGGTACATTTTGATACTCCACAGATGTATGGCATAGGTCGAGGAATGTGCCTCTTCAAATATGGACTTTCGGAGATCCTCATCATTCGGGATAAGAATGCGTCTCCCATAAGTCGCAATCTCATCCACCCAAATTTGAAACTCACGACCTTCCCCCTTGTGGATTTTCTCAACTATGTCCTTCAATTCCTCGCCGATTATTTAAAACTCTCGAATACGATCCACCAAAATAGGTCTCACCATAAACTTGACCAAGAGTGCACCACGATCATCCTTAGCCACCTCGACTCCAAGTGCTTGGAGTCCAACTAAACAAGAGAGGTAAGAACTCCCTTGGGATGCCGAACTAGATGATGATTTTTGACTTAATGCAACTGTGACCACATTTGTTTTCTCAAGGTGGTAATCTATCACCAAATCATAATTTTTTATCAATTCTAACCACTTTCGTTGTCTCAAATTAAGCTCCTTCTGTGTAAACAAGTATTTCAAACTTTTGTGGTTGGTGTAGATCTTGCATGTGACCTTATATAGGTAATGCCGCCAAATCTTTAAGGCAAAAACAATGACAACTAACTCCAAGTCATAAGTAGGGTAATTTACTTCATATTTCTTTAGTTGGCGAGAGTCATAAGTAATCACCCTATCACCTTGCAACAACATGCACCATAACTCTTGCTTGCTGACATCACTATATACCACATAATTACTACAACTACTAATAGGGAGAGTGAGAATGGGAGCAGAAGTCAACCTTCGCTTAAACTCTTAAAAACTACCCTCACACTTTTTATCCCATTCGAATTTGACTCCTTTCCGAATTAAATTGGACATCAAACCTACTATCTTTAAGAATCACTTTACGAATCTCTGATAGTAGCCAGCTAATCCGAGGAAACTTCTCATCTCGGTGATGTTCTTGGGTTATTCCCACTTCAGAATGGCCTCGACCTTCTTGGAGTTTACAAAAATTCCATTCCCGAAAACCACATGCCCCAAAAAGCCAATCTCCCTTAGCCAAAACTCACACTTGGAGAACTTGGCATACAACTTTTTCTCCCTAAGGTTTGCAATACAATCCAGAAATGCTCGGAGTGTTCTTTATCATTCTTGGAATAAACCAAGATGCCATCGATGAAGACTGTGATAAATTTGTTGAGATGGGGATGGAAACACTCGGTTCATGAGATCCATGAAACCTACAAGAGCATTTGCCAGCCTAAAGGACATCACCAGAAACTTATAGTGCCCATATCGCGTCTTAAATGTGGTCTTGTGGATATCATCACCCTTAATCCTTAATTGATAGTAACCCGATCTCAAATTTATCTTTAAGAATATGCTAACCCCTTGAAATTAATCAAAAACATCGTCAATCCTCAGGAAATGACACTTATTCTTAATCGTTGCCTTATTGAGCCGTCGGTAGTCTATACACAATTGAAAGGTGTCATCCTTCTTCTTCACGAATAAAACCGGAGCACCCTAAAGTGAGGTACTTGGTCAGATGAGGCCCTTATCCAATAACTTTTGGAGTTGAACCTTCAATTCCTTTAACACCACAAATGCCATTCGATATGGAGGAATAAAAATCGGTGCGGTGCCAAGAACTAGGTCTATAGCAAAGTCGAACTCTCGAATTGGTGACAACCCGAGTAACTCTTCCCGAAAATCATCCGAAAACACATTCACTATGAAGACATCACTCAAATTAGGACTCTCCACTATAGTGTTAATAATGTAGGCTAAGTAGGCTTCGCACCCTTTGTGTACTAGTTTCCGTGCTTCAAGGGCCAAAATTACATAGCTTGGCAACACCCGACACTCGCTAGCAAAGACAAGTGTCAAACACCCCAATTTCCAGAATTCCACTTCCTTCATGAAATAATCCAGTGATACTCGATGAAGATGCATCCAATTCATACCTAGAATGGTGTCGAAATCTCTCATCTCTAACGGAATTAAGTCCACTTTGAGAGTTGTCTCACTGACCTTTCCCTCATAATCCTTGTACATGGTATTCCTAATCGGCAGTTCTCCTAAAGGAGTGATAACAAATAACTCTTTTACAAGTAGAGCTAAAGGCCTATGAGAATGCCTAGCAAATGTCGCATTCAGAAATGAATTATTAGACTCAGAATCTATTATCACACAGTATTAACACCAAAGATTTTTATCATACCTATCAGTATAGACTATAAAGTAATTATTAGTTGAACCACAAATTACATTATTCATATATGACCCGTTATAATATTTTATCATACTACACAATCTTGAACATTTCATGTATTCACCTATCATAAAAATCTACACTACTAGCATAATCATAACATCATACTTATGAGCATAAATAAAATCACAACTTCAACATACTTCAAGTCTTGGTCACATATCATCTACATCATAACTTTAGATTATCTAATTCAAGTTTCAAAGTGATTTACCTATAACCATGTCCGGATTGGCTTAGGCCTCTTCATTTGTCATAGCATAAATTCTCGTCTGAGTTCTTCATTGGGGTCGCTAAGTAAGAGTGGTTACAATGTTGCTTCCCGTTCCCGTTTTTAAAGTAGCACTAGTGGAAGGTGCTGAATCAGTTGCATGATATCTTTCGGAGCCACTAGGGGAATCCTGAAAATTGTCAATTCCCTTGCCCTTCCGCATGCAACTTTCGACAAGAGTATCGAAGGTGACCTTTATTCTCGCAATGGTAATATTTTCTGAGTCTCTTATATGAACCCAAGTGGTATCCCTTACAAGTTAGGCAAGGTTCTCGTCCACTTTCTCTTGATCTTATTCTCAAACCAACATTTCCACAAGGAGTATTTGACTTGAAAGATGATTGGACTTGGGGAGAGCTAACGGATTCGGAGATGGAACCGCCACTATAGGAGCCCGTGTTTATGCTCTTCTTAGAGTTTTGGCCCGGTTTGAACCCACCAGACCTCTTCTTCTTCTCGTAGTTCTCTCTAACCTTACCCCTCTCCAGTATCATTTTCTCGGCCCTCAAGACCAATTCTAGGATATCTTGGAATGTATGCACCTTAGTTATTGACATTTTATTCCTCATATTCAAGTTCAGTCCCAACTCAAACTTCTCACATAGAGACTCCTCAGAGTTCACAAACTTCGGAACATAAGTAGCAAGCTCCCTAAATTCTATCTTATATTCAGCTTCCATCTTGTTCTCTTGAGCTAGCTTGAAATATTTTTTTGTTTTAGTCCCTACAGAACTGTGTATAGTATTTTTTCTCAAAAGCTCTAAGAAATTCTCCTCATGTAAGAGGTGTGGAAATTTTATTCTTCACATTTTCCCACTATGTTCGTGTACTCTTATCCAATATTTTCATAACTATCCACAATTTTATCTCGTCATCCAACCTTATGTTGGTGACGGTCTCCTGAATTCGGCCAATCCATTCCTTGGCCACCAAGATATCAGACATGTTAGAAAAAGTCTCACATTCGAGTTGTCTCGTCTCTTTGATCAGCTTGGATAACTCAACTGTAAGACGGTCGATTGATGCAACAATCAGAGGAAGAGGTGTAACAGGAGTACTTGGTATGATAGCCAACATTGGAGGAGGAACCGACAGAGAGCTGAAGTTTGGTGAGGAGTTTGGAACTACACTCCATAGGTGTTCCACCAATCCATCACTTGCTGGAGGGCCGCTATGGGAGGAGCGAGAATCCCAATTGGAGGAACTGGGTGTATAGATACTGAAAGAGATAGAGCATGTGAGGATGACTTATTCTCGTACTCTTGAGGAGGAATCTCATTTATATTCCTCATTCTTCTATGAAGAGGCATGATAATCTACAAAAAAAATTATTTTTAGTTTACTACTCTAAAATAACGCTAGCCACCTATAACTAGAGGTGTGTAAATACCCTAGGACCCATAGGAGGCTTTAAAAATTATTCAAGACATTTTGAACATCCAAACTTTTGAAAATCTTTTGCATTGTTTGGAAAAATTTTCTGAAAAATCTCTAAACTTTCATGACATTTAAAATTGAACCTGAACTCTGACGCCAATAAAGTTGTCATGCCCTGACCCTCAAGTCGAACACGCGATAACCACTGTATTATCTCGGCATACGGGTATACCCTACCCATATACCAGGATAGCGCAAGACATTTGTCGACATTCAACCTGTACCAACACATCTCACCAACATCCAAAGGACCATCTCGGCCTATTTCTATATCAAAACATTCACTTGGTCAACCCAATCATTCGGAATTCCACAATCTCGAAAGTAAACTCAATGAAAGGAACGAAAAAGATTTAAATAAAATTAAAATTTTGAAATTCCCACTGGGTTAATAAAATAAGGTTTTAGTTATAATTCAAAAGAATACCCTCCATATGAGTCCAACTAATCTCCTAAAAAATCTTAACCAAAGAAAGACTAGTACCAATAATGAGAAGTTTCACAAAACTAGAACTTGATAGAATCTGACACTAGAGTCAGCTAAATCTTCAACACTTAAATTTCTTTTTTTAATTTTTAAAAAAAAAATTATTTTTATATTTTTTTTTGGGGGAAATTAAAAAAAATTGTTTTTAAAAAAATTTGGGGGGGAGAGCGGGAATGTTAAAACATATATTACAAACAACTCATCGAATATAAAACAGTTCCAAACAATCATGATAATTAAATAAATGTATCCACAATTTCATATTTTTCAAAAATTCTTGGGTCTCCCTAAAGAAACCACTTCCGCCCAAAATTTGACTGAACCCGAGTAGAAACCCACCATGGGGTTTTCAATCCATTCATCTTATAACATTATATCCCCCTTTTTTGGCGTGGACTCGTATCTCACCGGGGTGCAACCGAATATAGTATGACGTGAGCAGAGAAGGGTCGCGTCTAAAAATGATTACCAAACCATGTTATAACATTCGTGTATGAAATATCTAACAACACATAACACATAATCGTTCATAAATACAATAGATGTATATATATTTCAAATTCTCATTTCAGACATCTTATAATCACAAATTTTGCACAAAATCACATTAAAGCATTCAAAAATCATTTTAAAGAAATTTTGAAACATGTTTTCTCATTTAAAGGCACAACAGTCCATCTACTCACCTTTTGGGAGAACAATCACTCCCAAATCCACAACCAAGTCGATATCTAATCTCACTTTAGGTTCTAAATGCCTTGATCTATGACATTTAACACCAATTCCACTTATAATTACTTATAGGGTTAGGGTTAATTAATTTTTCTCTAAATTTTTCATAACCCAGCAATCATTACCAAAAATCTAATTACAAATCCTATAAGAACTCTAGGTGAGGATATGATAGCCAGACAACCCTTAATTATCTAGGTAGCATGCTATCAATCACCATTCAATCATCACAATGGCAGTTTTACAAACGTAACATAATATATCATCATTATAAGGTATGGAATATCAAAATTAACCTAATTAATTACTCAAATCCTGGGATAAATTCACCCAACGTCTATATGTGCAACATACGCTAATAAAATCACATAACCAAAGGTATTTGTCTTTTAAATGTTAGACCATAATATAAAATCTTTCTTTTAGTCCATCCACCAACAACTTGGGCTTCCAACCAAAACCCTAGATCACCAATTAGAGAAAAATGCAATTTCAGCCAAGGAAAATGGGATTTCTTCGTAGCAACAATCAAAGGGTTCTGAGGGCATATTTAAGATACTTTGGGGCTACAAATGATGATGTTGGTGGTCGATTAGAGTGGCTAGCCCTAAAGGGTGAGATCCATCAATATTTACCCTTTATTCAATCGCTTAGAAGAATCCTTTTTTTTTTGCCCTAAAACGGATCTAGTAGTACCATAATTAAGCATGCCACAATCATGCCCATCAGTCAACCACTTCACAGATTACAAAATTAGGGTTTCAATTTCATGGTTCTAATAATATCAAATCAAATTCAAGAAGCCATACAAGGAATCCAATCAAACAAAATCAGAACCAAAAGATAGAAAATAGCACCTATGAAGATCAAACTTTACTCCACAGTCACATTGTATTTTCAAAGAAACCCAAATCGATTTGGTAAATTGTCGGAGGAGCAAGTTTTTGTTGAAATGGAAGTTGTCGCTCGGAGAACAAAACACAAATCTGTCGTGCTGCTTAGGGGAGAGAGAGTGTTGCGAGTTTTGGGTAAGGGGAGAGAGAGAGAGAGAGTTGTGAGAGTAAAAAAGAGAGGGGAAAAGAGCTGTAAGAGTGAGAGGGAGGGATGGAGTGCAGGAGAGAATTAGTGAAGTTGAGAGAAGAGTGTTGGGTCTCAGCTGAGGGGGGAAAGAAGAGAGAGAATTAGTGGGGGTTGGTTTTGTTTTATTTTTTTATTTTTTTATTTTTCCTTTTTCTTCTTTTGACTTTTCTCTTTCTTTTTTTTTTTCTTTTCTTCTCGATATTACATGTACCATGTTGAATTTGTCCATAGCATAATGTATTTTAGATAGGTTCTTTGTCATCGTTGGCTCTTTTGTTTCGTAGACTCCTTTGATTTATTTAACGACCAGCTGGTTGTCAGTGAAGAAGACCCGTATGTTTTGGGCCCCTAGAGATGTTGTGATTCGCAATCTGGTCAGAGGGGTTTCGCATTTGGCCTTATTGTTAGTTGCCTGAAAGTCGAAACGGATGGCGTATTTAGTTTGAAATTGTGTGGCCCCACTAGAATGAATCCGCCTTTGCTTCCTGAAGAGTTAGATGACCCATCCATGTGAAGATTCTATTCGGGCTACGTGTATTGTTCGTGGTCGTCGGCAGGGACATTCGATGGATGTTGGGAACGTGCACTCAAGGATGAAGTCTGAGAGGGCCTGGACTTTAATAGCTGGCCTCAGTTGGTATTCAATGTCAAATTCGCCTTGTTTGATGCTCCACTTAATGAGTCGACCCAAGGTGTCTATCTTTTGCAAAATATGCTTTAAAAGTTGGTTGGTTAGCACCACAATAGTGTGAGCTTAGAGTACGGTCGGAGACATCGGGCGGTGATAATTAAGGCGAAAGCTATATTCTCGATGGGTCAGTAGTTAACCTTAGACTCATGGAGTATGCGACTGATATAGTACACCGGTCTCTGTGCGATCGATTCTATCTCATGAGGACAGAGCAAAGTGCTTAATCAAAAACAGAGAGATAAAGGTAGAGATTTTCACTAGAAACTGACCAGGAAAGGAGAGGGGGCGACATGAGATATTCTTTGAGTCGCTCGAATACGGCCTGGCATTCAGATGTCCATATGAATTTTTAAGACTTTTTCAGAGTATCATAGAAGGGCTTATACTTCTTCCCCACTTTCAACATGAATCAGCTCAGAATTGTGATTTTACTGGTAAGGCGTTGCTTGTCTTTCACCATCCTCGGTGGTGTGATGTTGAGTATGGCTTGAATTTTTCTGGATTCGTCTTGATTCCTCGATTGGTAATCAGGAAAAATAAATGCTTCCCTGATGTGATTCCGAAAGTGTACTTCGCTGGATTCAACGTCATATTATAGCGCTTTAATGTTTGGAATGTCTCTTCCAAGTTCGCGACGTGGTCTTCAGCATGGGTACTTTTGACGAGCATGTCGTCAACATAAGTCTCTATGTTTCTGTTGAGTTGTACACCAAAAACTTTGTTAATCAAGCATTAGAAGGTTATCCCAACGTTCTTGAGACCAAACGGTATGACCCTATAACAATAGGTACTGATATTTATGATGAAACTAGTTTTTTCCTCATCTTCTGGAGCCATACATATCTAATTATAACCGGAGTAGGCATCTATAAAACCCGTGAGTTGGTGATCTAATAAATTGTCTATCAACATATCGATGTTGGGAGTGGGTAGCTGTCATTTGGTAATGCCTTGTTGAGGTCAGTGAAGTCCACACATATTCTCTACTTGTCGTTTACCTTCTTTACCATGACTACGTTGGCTAACTACTCCAGATACAATACTTCTCGAATGAACCCTATTACTAGGAGTTTCTAGACTTCTTCTTGTTACACGCGTTGGTATTCTAGCATGAACACTCTTTTCTCCTACCTAATTGGCTTACGACTGGCATTTACAGTCAGTTTGTGAACTGTAATCGAGGGATAGATACCTGACATGTTTTCAAGGGATCACGCGAAAACCTTTGAATCGAGTGACAACCACTGAACACCGACGAGGTCTAGATGCCGATTAGCATCGGACCAAGCAGTTGGCTACCTAGGAGAGTTTCGATCGATGAGCACTGAGAGACGGTCATTTGATGAGCCGTGGGCACGGTTAGCCTTGAGCCTAACATGACAACAAAGCTGAGTAAATTCTATGTGATATTGTCCCTCTTATGATAGAGTTGATGCAAGAGGTTGGTAGGGTGGTATCAGGCTTTTGTGGTGGGACAACCTGGTGGAGGTTAAAGTATTAACAAAATCAGATCAATTTATCACATCCAAGAGTTGTTACTGATCAAAATACATGGTTTCTTACAATCATTTATGCTAGTGCCTGTCTGATTAGTTTTGGCTCTCCATCGCAAATCTAGTTCCTTCTGAATAGGGGTGACCATGGTTCCGAAATCACTAGTTTTGGTTTCGAAACCACCGGTTTCGGTTCATCATCCAATGAAACCAGAACCGTGTTTCGATTCCGATTCCTCATGGTTTGGTTCCGCTTCCAGAACCGGCGGTTCAAATTCATCATCTACCGAAACAAGAACCAAACTGCTTATCGACGGTTTCGGTTCCTTACAGTTTAATTCTAGTTCGAACCGTTTTTGTAAGACCCCCATTCTGAGAAAACATTAAAACATGCATTTCATATTTTACTGAATGCATTTGAAATTATTGCATTCACCATGGTAGAATTCATAAATTTTCATGTGCGATGCATGTTTTACTTTGTTGTGGTTTTAATTATAGATCATGTATATTAAAATTAGTATGGACTAGTTGGACATAACAACGAATAAGAATGACCAGAATTAGAATTGAATTAGGGTTTGGTGTGGGATCCACAAATGACAAGTGTAATCTAAAGAGACACCAAAACATTCCATTACTTACCACATGGCACACAACCTCCTTTAACACATCAGCTAGCTTGAGGGGCCCACAAACCACTTATGTTGAGAGAAAGAGGGAGTGAGAGACCATGTCTTCTTCTACCTAAAGACTCATTTTTGGATTCCTCCTTTCTCTACCCAAAACCACCCCCAAACTCCATTGAAGCATCAATCTAAACTTGGATTCAGCATCCTCCATCCAAGTATTGAGTGTCCCCAACATAAGGAAGTTCAAAAAAGGAGTAAACTACCCTAGAAGAAGCTGAAAACACTTAGGAAGTTAAGGATTTGGATGAACAAGCACATAAGAGAGTAAAGTAAATTTCAAGCTTCCAAAGGCAAGTAACTTGCTTGTAATTGTTTAATTGATACCTAATAATCTTTACAACATGTTTTTGGATAGAATTATGTTGCTGGAACACAGATTAAATGAATTAGGGAAAAGAGAATTTCGTTCTTGGATGAATTTTAAAAATTCTGCATGGTGGACAGCCTGACCAGTCTTTGGTTTTTGATTTATAACTTTTTCTGAAAAGCACTGAATCATGTGACATTTTCTGATACAAAAACTAGACTTATGTAGCTTTAAAATGGACTATGATTCGCATGATTTCATTAAGAAATGGATTTTTGGTGAATTTTCAAACTTGTATATTTCTGCAGAAAAACTAACCTATTTTCTACCCTGTTTCTGCGCTGTTCTCTGCCGTGATTTTTAGCTGCCTTCTAGGATGAATTAGGCTGAAATCTGAACATAGAAATTGTAACCCTATCTATTATCTTTAAATGGCCACTGGAATCACCTCATTCGAATATGTGCAGAAAAAGTTATGGTACTTTTTCTGTGACTGCGCAAGAAGTATTTTAAACTATGAACTGTAACATTTTTTGAATTGGTTCTCTTTGTGTAATTAGAATCGAATCTAGCTATGAACATAAAAGTTGTAGTTTTATGTCCTAAATTTGTGTGGTAATTGGATTTATATTGATTGGTGCATTGCGAAGCATGATATGGCTATTTCATTGAAGCTTGTCTGTATTGATAATTCATTGAGATAGTCCAATGTGATGCTATGATTGGGCTAACTATGCAAACTTTTATCTATAATGTTTAGCAGTAAAACTAGTGCAATTCTTGTGATTAATGGGTTGGAAAACATAAAGAAATGTAAAAAGAAAGTAATGGTATGCAAATTCCTTCAAGAGCTTGTGCGAAGTCTGCGGGCGAAGCTTGAGGAATGCAGATGGTATATAGAGAGTTCCAAAACTTGTGCGAAGCCTGCCAGTAAAACTTGAGGAACTATGATTGTATCTCATCTCCCTACGAGAGTAGAATTAGAAGCAGGTAAAGTGTTTGAGATGTCTAACCCAAAAAGATCTAAATTTCATTTAGGAATACCCAACTTTGGCTTACTCTTCAAACCCTCACACACTAACCTGGTTCGAACTTCTATTCCTTTCTTTAACTATTAAATTATTTGGAACACTGATTAAGGAAAAGAATAATGATTTCGTTGATGACAAACATATTGTTTTCTTGAGAATGCTGATGATTATATGCATATCTTGCATGTTTGCTAAGTTTATATTGTTTTATGATGATGTCGATATCTTGATTACTATTGCTTGTCATGCATGCCTTTGGTTCCCTGTGTACTTGCTCAGCTTAAACTGATCTCGATATCATTGTTTCAGGTAATTTGGGAGACGAGAGAGAATCATCAGGTAGAGGCACTTGAATCAAGGGATTTAGATCCCTACTTGTCTTTGCCCTCTTTTATTTTATCTAAGAAATGTAAATATTAATATTTTTTTAGAAGTTTAAGTTATGTTGTATGTATAGATGTATAGTTTTGACACAAAAGACACTTTTACACACAGATTGTGGATATAAAGTTTTATATACTATGGTGTTTTATGCTGGACAGCCAAGTGGGTCATTGATGTCAGCTTGTCTGATGATAGAAGTGTTATTTTGATTTGGTTAGATTCTTGTAATTACCCCAGATGGCCAATAGTCATTAAACAGGGGGGGCTCTGCCAAATTTTCATTTAAAAAATCAAGAAAATTGTTTTCTTTTAATTTAAATCTCCTTTCGTGTTATCACACACGGGGAGTGCGACTGTCACGATTCCAGATATCGCATTTTAAATATGTTTATTGCTTCCACATTATAGATATCTGTTTCTTTTTGTTAGGGGGTGCGACACTTGGATAGCGGGTCGTCATAGTTGGTATCAGAACCCAAGATTTTGGGTAATCTACACCTAGGATTTGGACCATAGGTATAGGTTCTAGATAGAGGGTGGTTTAAATCATGAGTGACGTTGTTTGTTGTTTGCAATCATCAGGTGATTAGCACGCAGAATGGTTAGGACTAGGCGGCTAGGTAAAATATCTCCTAAGGAAGAGCATAGGGATGATGAGCAGAGGCAGGAGCCTCTATCCTAGGCACCAGGTAATCAGAGGCCAAAGGGGCCAGACCTATAGTAGGCCTTAGTTGCTTTGATGGCTTTGGTAGGTACTATGTCGGGTTACATTCGTAAACTGATAGAGAGACTGTCTCAACCTGTGATAGGGAGTAAAACTGTAGACGTCTCTCCAGCCACTGAGGTTACCCCTACTTCTTCAGCTATGTCAGTTTCAACGACTCCAGTGGTATCAGCCGATTGTGAGTCAGGTCAGATTAAATCAGGTAAAGATCGAGCCACTAAGTATAGAAAAGGACAGGAAAATAGAGGAAACATGTGTGCACCTCAAGAGGACCAGAGGTTCCAAAAATTAATGACTGAGTTCAGAAAGATTGAACCGATGATCTTTTCGGGGAGTGATGATCCTCAGGTGGCGGAGACTTGGATTGTAGAGATACAGAGACTCTTTTCTGAGTTTATGGTTGCAGAGGAGTATAAGGTCAGACTGGCTAACCATTATTTGAAAGAAGTTGCATATGATTGGTGGAGCTCGAAGTTGAGACTCTGATATGGAGGTGACCTTCAATACGAGAGTTGGGGTGATTTTACTCAGATCTTTCACGAGCGGTATATACCTACATTTATTAGAGATCAGAAGATGTCTGAATTTTTGAATTTGAGGTGAGGCAATCAGACGGTTAGCCAGTATGAGGATCGTTTTGCTAGGTTGTCAGTGTATGCTCCATAATTAGTTGATGCGGATGAAAAGAGAGCCAAGAGGTTTAGAAAAGAACTGCAATCTTTCTTCCAGAGGCACCTAGTATGTAACAACGACTCTCGATGTATTATGTACTCTCGTCATGTTTATATATATGATATTACATCCATTTAAGACACATAATTTGAAATTTCTAAATGTTTGCCCTTAAAATCTCTTAAACCGAAAATTTTATCGGTAAGCAAAAAATTTTTTCGAAAAGTGCCGGCAAACTCTAAAATCACTAAAAATGGCTAACGAAAGCCAAAACACTTAAGTATAAGCATAAAGAAGTGAATTTGAAAATTTTAAAAAATTTTGGATTAAAAAACACATAGGGTCAAATTTACAATTTTGGAAAGTTTAGAGACTAAAGTACAAATATGAGAACTTGAGGGACTAAGTTACAAAACCAACAATTGAATGATAATTGGAGATCAACCATTGGCCAAAAGCACACTTAGTGGCCACATAGGACATTCCACTACCAAAGTTTGAAGAAGATTGCTTGTAATGAACAAAATAATACATAAAATGTGATTGTAAGGGTTTTTTTAGTGGTTTCTTGTGCCTTCTTGCCTCTTAGCCGAATTTGGACACTTCTTTTGCATAAATGGTGGTTGCTTGCTGCCATTTCAAGTACATAAGAGGAGTCTTGATAAGTGTAGGATGAGATAAAGCATGCATAATGAATCAAGGGTCAAGATAGCTTGATTCGGTTTATAGAAAGACCAAAACCAACAATTTTCTTTTCTATTCACCTCACTTGGACGAAAGTTTTAGTAAGAAAAGAGGGATTGTTGATGTTCAAGTGGAATTCTTAGAGCATTGGAGAAGAAATACAGGTTAAAGTGGTACGAGCATTCTTGACTCAATATCTCTAGTTGTTTGAGATAGTATAAGAATAGAGTAGAGATTGATGTTTGACGAATTATGTTATTATGGTGCTAAGGTGATAAAGGTTTCAAGAAAATCAAGATCAAGGTGATGGGTATTAGTTAGCAAAGGATCATTCAAAGGAAGATAAAATACTCAAATTTGAAATCTTTACAAGTAGTGAAATTAAATACATATATTAGCATGCTAGATTTGAATATTTTAATTTGAGTTATGTGTAGTCTTTCTATGATATCTTATTCTATGATGATTGAAATTTAGATTGATTTAGTTCTGGTAAAACTAGACTCCCAAACATTAAAATGAGTTATGGTGTAAAATTTTTCATTTAAAAATAAAATTATGGTGATTTTTAGAAGAAATAATAGAAATTGATGTTATATTCACTACCTTTGCATGACCAATGATTTGATTTAAATATTGAGATAATGTATGGACAAAATTAAGGAAAATGCATAACATAAAACTTTTAGGTCTCTGTCTTATCTTTAAAATGAGATAAACATCACTTGAATCGGAGTAGTATGCCAGAAGTTATGGTAATTTTACTGAAACCATATAGAGTATAATTTAGAACTAGAATCGAGATAGAAATGAAATTGTATAAAATTTTACACTTATAATTAAAGGAAATACTGAACATAAAAGTTATAGGACTATCTCGTATCTTTCAATAGAACTTAGACTCATGTAAATCAGAGTCGTATATACTGAGATATGAATTTTCCACGAAAACTGCGCAAATTTAGTTATATAAGTACCAAATGTGTTGAAGATAGATTTTTATAAATTCGTGTAATGGGAATTTAGAGATGAGTTGAACATGAAAAATGTAAATATATATTTTAGTTTTAATTAAAAATTTGAATCACTCAATTCCGATTTATATCGAGAAAGTTATGACATTTTTCCTAAAACTGCGCAAGAGTAGAACTTGAAAAAAAATGAATTGTAGATGTATAAGCTTAAACAAATTATGGTAAATTGGAATCGAACTAAATCAAACTAGGATGAAATTATTGAAAGAAATAGGGGGGATTGACATATATACGTTGTTGTTGT
Organism: Dillenia turbinata; assembly: GCA_037126225.1. Classification (NCBI taxonomy): domain Eukaryota; kingdom Viridiplantae; phylum Streptophyta; class Magnoliopsida; order Dilleniales; family Dilleniaceae; genus Dillenia; species Dillenia turbinata. Next base: position 11,816,982 of record JBAMMX010000002.1, on the reverse strand, counting down.
CTTAGGAGTAGACGATTAAACTACATTCGAATGGTGACTCAATTGAGTAACAAGGTTGTAGGGAAGTAGTGTACAATTCTCGTACATGTGAGTGGGTCTTAATGTTGCCATGTAGTTAATAAGCAAAATCATATTTTATCGTTTTCAAAGTTTTATTTGTGAAATGAATTATGAAATGGTTTGTTAAATGGTTTGGTATTGATTTTGTGATAAATGGAGTATCTCAAAAATTTCTTTTAATATGCATCTATGAATTTTGATGAAAAATATATGTGTCATGTTTGAACCATGAAATGTACTTTAATGATATTTACACGGAAATACATGAGGTATCGGATTTTATAATTTTTCGTTAACATATATGGCACGATTGTTTGATTGATGATTTTGATGCGAGACTAGGTGCTCGAGCATTAGTACCCGAATCCCCTTGATCGTAGATCGGAGATAGTACTTATAGTTATGATATTATGATATAATAGGTGTTGTTCCGCGCAGACTCGTCTCGTATGCTATAGCAAACCCATCTCGTTATATAGATAGTCGCACGGTTGTGATGTCATCGAGACGCAGATACTCCACATGGTTAGGTGACGTATATATAATACCAAAATTTCGGACTAACCAAGTTGAACCGAAAAGGGAGGACTGAATGACGTTTTAGTCTAGCACTTGGGGAGGCCTGATGCCAACGCAAAGGTTAGGGTCATTTATCTGTTTAAAAGAAAAACCCTTGGTGGCTCGTCATTGGTCGAGGTAAACCCTTGCCGAGAGTTTGTTTTGGCATGACTCTATGATTTATGACAGGAAATTGGAAGCATATGTTTTATGGATGATAATATTAGAGAAATATGTTTGAAATTGTCATACATACTTGAAATATGGTATAAAGTATATTTATATATATATGATTTTAATACTTCATATTCACACCACTTATTAACTACATGTTACGATTATTCACTCACTGAGTAAATAATTTTACTCAGCCCTCACTCCCTTAAATTTTACAGAGATAGTATTTAGAGGGACATGTTGATAGACATCGACGTACGCAAATTCTAGAGACTATTGTTAGAGACGTATTATGATATAGAACTTCTGCTGTATTTTTTAGGATATTAGTTGATCATGTTAAAATGACTGTACGAAACAAAGGAACTTTCATTTGCAGTATATATATTTGAGGACTTTTGTATTTAAATACTAATAAAATATTTGTAACTGAAATTTATGATGAGTCTTGTTGTACCTTGAGGATATGTGGCGGGGTTGGGCCGGTGTCTGAGGTAACAGGCGACTGTTCCCGGCCTCTGGATCACAGATCAGGGCATGACATAGTAGTTCAGCCTTTTACGACTTATTAAGATCTTGTGAATAATGCAAAGGCATTGGAATTGGTTACTGAGGACGAACAAGAAAGGTTCCGGGGAAAGAGGCCTATGGAAGTCCAAACTCCAAATATGAGGAAGAAGGAAAAGAATAGGCGTTTTGAGCAGGGAGAGGGCTCTCGAAAGAGGCCATCATGTCCTAATTGTGGGAATCTTCATATGGGGCCATGTAAAGGAGGAATGAGGCTTTGTTTTACCTGTTTTCAGCAGGGGCATTATGCTTCACGTTGTCCCTTTAGGTCCGAGCTGCCACAGCTTGCCCCTTTACAGCATGTTCTACCACCAAGACCCTTACCGGCTTAACAAACAGCAGCTCCTCCAGTTCTATTGAGGCTAGGACCACCTAGACCAGCCCTACCGCTATAACCACAGCAAAGGCGACCTCAGGGCATGCCCCCAACCCAGGAGGTCAGGCTAGAGTTCATGTGGTTACTACTAAGGAGGCTCATGCATCACCTGATGTGATTACAGGTAGAATGAAATTATTTTCTCATGACATTCTTGTTTTGATAGATTCAGGTGCCACACATTCATTTATTTTTTTAGCATTTGTCATACATTTGTCGTATGGGTCTGAACCTCTATAGCAAAGTTTATGGGTTGCTACACCATTTGGTGATGAGGTTTTGATTACTGAGATTTATAGAGGCTGCATTTTGAACTTCCAGGAACATGATTTTAATATTGATTTGCTGCCTTTGGAGTTGATAGATCTAGATGTAATTTTGGGTATGAATTGGTTATCATCTAATTATGCACTAGTTGATTGTCACCGAAAGATTGTTTGTTTTTCCCCACCTGGACGGCAACATATTTTGTTTATTGGTGATAGATTTATCAAAACTCCAGTTGTATCTCTTGTTCGAGCAACAAATATGCTTTTCAAGGGTTTTCATGGATACTTAGCTTATATCACTAAAGACAAGAAATAGTAGCTTCAGTTGCTTGACATATCGGTGGTTCGAGATTTTTCGAATGTATTTCCTGATGATTTACCAGGATTACCTCCCGTCCGAGAGATAGAATTCCCTATTGATGTGATGCCAGATACTAATCCTATTTCTATGGCTCCATATAGAATGGCACCAGTTGAGTTGAAGAAGTTGAAAACTCAATTGCCGGAACTTGTGGACAAGGGATTTATTTGTCCCAGTGTTTCTCCTTGGGGTGCATCAGTGTTATTTGTAAAGAAGAATGATGATTTCTTGAGATTGTGTATTGACTACTGGAAGTTAAATCAAGTTACCATAAAAAATAAATACCCCTTGCCGAGAATTGATGATCTGTTTGATCAGTTGAGAGATGCCACAGTTTTCTCTAAACTGGATCTCAGATCAGGCTATCATGAGATTAGGGTTAGGGAGGAAGATATACCTAAGACGGCTTTCCACACCCGCTATGGCCACTATGAGTTTCTAGTGATGCCATTTAGGTTAACCAATGCCCCAGCAGTATTTATGGATCTGATGAACCGTGTCTTCAGACCCTATCTGGATGATTTTATTATAGTGTTTATTGATGATATTCTGGGGTATTCCAAAGATAGAGCTCAGCATGACTAGCATCTCCACATGACTTTACAAATTTTGAGAGTCAATAAATTGTATACCAAGCTAAGCAAATGTGAATTTTGGCTCAGCGAAGTAACCTTCTTGGGTCATATTGTCTCTGATAGAGGGCTTTCTGTAGATCCAAAGAAGGTTGAAGCAGTTGTTAACTGGTCTGCACCAACTACAATTATAGAGGTGGGTAGCTTTCTGGGCTTAGCAGGCTATTACCATCGATTTGTTAAGGATTTTTCTTCGATAGTTGTTCCACTTATGAGATTGACTTGTAAAAATGCACTTTTCCGCTAGGAAGAACAATGTGAAACTAGTTTTTAGGCACTAAAAGATAAACTCGTGTCAACCCCAGTATTAACATTATCGGTCAGTGGACAAAGATATGTGATCTTTAGTGATGCATCTAGGACTGGTTTGGGTTGTGTATTTATGCAAGTGCAGAATGTGATAGCCTATGCTTCCAGGCAATTGAAACCTCATGAGGTGAACTATCTGACATATGATCTAGAACTTGCAGCTATTATCTTTGCTTTGAAAATTTGGAGACACTATCTATATGGTGAGCACTGTGAGATATTCACCGCTCATCAGAGTCTAAAAAATCTATTTATTCAAAAGGAATTGAATTTGAGGCAACGTAGATGGCTAGAATTATTGAAGGATTATGATGTAACTATTCAATATCAGCCTAGTAAAGCCAATGTAGTTGTAGACGCACTTATCCGCAAATCCATAGTGTCTGTTACATCTCTACGGGTAAGAGAGCATCAGATGATAGCTGATTTTGAGCAATTGAGGATTAAGGCTGAGATTACTAACCAAGGGACTCTTTTGGCTTGGTCTATGGTCTAACCAGATTTATATGATCGCATTAGGGATGTGCAGCATATTGATAAGATGATAATCAAGCTCAAGGGAGATGTGTTAAAACGGGAGAAGCCTAAATTCAATGTATCAAATGAAATAGTCAAATTTCGAGATGGATTGGCAGTTCTAGAAACTCAGGGGTTGCGAAGATTAATTTTGGAGAAAGCACATAATTCAGCCTTTTCCATTCCGGGATCCACCAAGATGTACGGGGATTTGCGTCAATCCTTTTGGTGGCCTAGTATGAAGAGAGACGTTGTCGAATTTGTTCGAAAATGCTTCACATGTTAACAAGAAAAGGCTGAACATCAGAGACCAGGGGGACTACTCGAGCCACTCTCTATTCCTGAATGGAAATGTGAGCATATTACTATGGATTTTGTCTCAGTGTTTCCTAGGACTCCGAGGGGATTTGATGCTATTTGGGTTATAGTGGATCGTCTCACTAAGTCAACTCACTTTCTCCTAGTGGTAGTGACCTATTTCATGGAGAAGCTGGCTAAAATTTATATCGATGAGATTGTGAGATTGCATGGCATACTAGTATCCATTGTCTCTGATAGAGATCCGAGATTTGTTTCCCGATTTTGACAGAGTTTTCAGACCAGGTTGGGGACTAAACTTAACTTCTCTACGACATATCATCCTCAGACAGATGGACAATCAGAAAAGACTATTCAAACTCTGGAGGATATATTGAGGGCTTGTGTTCTAGAACTTCGTGGTAGTTGGGTTGAACATTTGATGTTAGTAGAATTTGCTTATAACAACAGCTATCACTCTAGAATTTTGCATGACACCATTTGAAGCACTATATGGGAGAAAATGTAGAACTACTCTTTGTTGGGATGAAGTAGGAGAGAAACAAATGCTTCAATCTGAAATAGGGTCTGCTTATTTGTAAGAAACCACAGAAAAAGCTTGGATCATTCGAGACAAACTCAGAACAGCTCAAACTCGTCAAAAGAGTTATGCTAATCAAAGGCACAGGGTCTTGGAGTTTGAGGTGGGGGACAAAGTTTTCCTTAAGGTTTCTCCAATTAAATGGGTGATGAGGTTTGGAAAGTAAAGAAAAAAGGGAAAACCCAAGGTTTGTTGATCCTCTTTGGGATTTTTTGAGAACGGAGTTCACCCTTGGAGTTTTGGGTGTTCACCACCAAGTGATGAGCTATGAGGCTAAAAGATCTAACTTATGTTGAGCAACAAATCCTGATATTAGACTCTCGAGAACAGAACTTAAGGAGCAAGATTATTAGATTGGTAAAAGTTCTATAGAGACACCACACCTCTGAGAAAGCATCTTGGCAGTTGGAGTTAGAAATGAGGGAGAGGTATCCCTACCTTTTTTAGCACGAATGACGATCCGGAGGATCAGATCTTTAAAGGGGGGAAGAATGTAAGGCTGAGGTACATTTTGCATTGCACCACGGTAAAATTTGTAAATTTTCATGTGCGATGCATGCTTTACTTTATTGTGGTTTTAATTATAGATCATGTATATTAAAATTGATATAGACTAGCGGGACATACCAACGAATAAGAATGACCGGAATTAGAACCAAATTAGGGTTTGGTATGGGACCCACAAATAACAAGTGTAATCTAAAGAGACACCAAAGCATTCCATTACTCACCACATGGCACACAACCTCCTTTAACACATCAGCTAGCTTGAGGGGCCCACAAACCATTTATGTTGAGAGAAAGAGGGAGTGAGAGACCATATATTATTCTTCTTAAAGCCTCATTTTCGGATTCCTCCTTTCTCTACTCAAAACCACCTCCAAACTCCATTAAAGCACCCTTCTAAGCTTGGATTCAACATCCTCCATCCAAGTATTGAGTGTCCTCAACATAAGGAAGTGTAGAAAAGGAGTAAAACTACCTTAGGACAAGCTGAAAACACTTGGGAAGTTAGGGATTTGGATGAACAAGTACATAGGAGAGTAAAGTGAATTTCAAGCTTCCAAAGGCAAGTACCTTGCTTGTAATTTCTTAATTGATACCTAATAATCTTTAAAACATGTTTTTGGGTAGAATTATATTGCTGGACGACAGATGAAATAAATTAGAGAAAAGAGAAATTCGTTCTTGGATGAAATTCTAAAAATTCTGTATGCTGGATAGCCTGACCAGTTTTTGGTTTTTGATTTATAACTTTTTCTGCAAAGCTCTGAATTACGTGAGATTTTCTGCTAAAGAAACTAGACTTCTGTAGCTTTAAAATGGCCTATGATTCGCATGATTTCATTAAGAAATGGATTTTTGGTGAATTTTCAAACTTGCATGTTTTTGCAAAAAAACTACCCTATTTTCTGCTTTGTTTCTGCATTGTTCTTTACTATGATTTTTAACTGCCTTCTAGGATAAATTAGGTTGACATCTGAACATAGAAATTGTAGACCTATCTATTATCTTTAAATGGTCACTGGAATCACCTCATTCGGATATGTGCAAAAGAAGTTATGATATTTTTTCTGTGACTGCGCAAGAAGTATTTTAAATTATGAACTGCAATATTGTTTAAATTGGTTCTCTTTGTGTAATTGGAATCGAATCTAGCTATGAATATAAAAGTTTTAGTTTTATGTCCTAAATTTGTGTGGCAATTGGATTTATATTGATTCGTGCATTACAAATCATGATATGGCTATTTCATTAAAACTTGTTTGTATTGATAATTCATTGAGATAGTCCAATGTGATGCTATGATTAGGCTAACCATGCAAACTTTTATCTACAATGTTTGGCTGTAAAACTAGTACAATTCTTGTGATTAATGGGTTGGAAAATATAAAGGAATGTAAAGAAAAAGTAATGGTATGAAAATTCCTTTAAGAGCTTATGCGAAGCTTGCGGGCAAAGCTTGAGGAATGCGGATGTTATATAGAGAGTTCCAAAGTTTATGCGAAACCTGTTGGCAAAGTTTGAGGAACTATGGTTGTACCTCATCTCCCTATGAGGGTAGAATTAGAAGCAGGTAAAGTGTTTGAGGTGTCTAATCCAAAAAAATCTAGATTTTATTTAGGAATACCCAACTTTGGTTTACTCTTCCAGACCCTCACACACTAAGCCGGTTCGAACTTCTATTCCTTTCTTTAACTATTAAATTATTTAGAACACTGATTGAAGAAAAGAATAATGGTTTTATAGATGACAAACATATTGTTTTCTTGAAAATTCTAATAATAATATGCATATCTTGCACGTTTGCTAAGTTTATATTGTTTAATGATGATGACGATATCTTGATTACTATTGCTTGTTATGCATGCTTTTGGTTCCCTGTGTGCTTTTTCAGTTGAAGCTAACCCCGATATCCTTATTTCAGGTAATTTAGGAGACAAAAGGAAATCATTGGGTAGAGGCACTTGAGTCGAGAGATTTAGATCCATACTTGTCTTCGGCCTTTTTTATTTTATCTAAGGCATGTAAATATTGATACTTTTTGATAAGTTTAAATTATGTTACATGTATAGATGTATAATTTTGAAATAAGAAACACTTTTACACACAGTTTGTGAATATAAAGTTTTATATACTATGGTGTTTTGTGTTGGGCGGTCAGGTGGGCCATTGATGCTAGCTTGTCTAATGATAGAAGTGTTATTTTGATTTGGTCAGGCTCTTGTAATTACCTCAGGTGGCCAATAGTCATTAAACATGGGAGACTCTACCAAATTTTCATTTGAAAAATAAAAAAAAATGATTTTCTTTTAATTTAAATCTCCTTCCATGTTATCACACATAGGAAGTACGACTGTCGCGATTCCAGACGTCGTATTTTAAACATGTTTATTACTTCCGCATTATGGATATTTGTTTCCTTTTGCTAGGGGGTGCGACACCTGGATATCGGGTTGTCACAGTTTAGAACCGGAATTTAAATTATTTAATTTTAATTCTCTCGTCTCTTTAATAGAAAATATGTGATTTAACGATATTGTTTTTCAATTCATTAATTCCGTCAACCTATTTTAATTTAAATTGTTTTGTATTTAAATTATATTTAAACTCAAGTTTTGTATGTGGAAATTTGACTTACGCTGATTTATTTATTTTATGTAACTCTTCAAAGCAAATATTTATCGTAAAAAAATTCAAATCGAAATATATTTGATCAATAAATTCACATTAACAAATCAAAAAGAAAGAATATATATATTATCATTCTTATAATTATATAAATTTGAATGATTTTAATTTTTGTGCATGTTAATTGTTATGACATAATGATGAAACATTTGAATTTTAAATGACTTTGGTTTTTGTGTATATTTATTGTTATAATTATGACACAATAATAAAATTTGAATTTTAAATGAGTTTAGTATTTGTTCAAAAGTAAAAACCAATTATTTTCAAAAACTTCGATTCCGGTTTTAATAAAAAATACTTGATTTCGGTTTCGATTTCGATTCCGGTTCCGGTTTGATTCCAATTCCGGTTCCGGTTTGATTCCAATTCCAGAACCGAACCATATGTCTCCAATTGCGGTTTCGGTTTCTAAACCAGAACCGAAAAAATGATTTCGATTCAGTTTTTGAGCCACCGGTTTCGGTTCGATTCACGGTTGGAACTGAACTTTAGTCACCCCTACTTTTGAGGATGAACCTTGGCTACTAGCTGGTGAATTCAATCGAATAACGCGTGCAGATGACAAGAAGGGTGGTGCTCCTTTTCGAATTTCACAGAGCAGTTATGACTCTCGGGGACCACTGCCAGCTGGTTGATTTGGGTGCCTCTGGTCCGAAATATGCATGGACAAATGGCAGCCTTGGGCTACATAGAAATGAGACTTGGATTTATTGAGTTTTTAGTACAGTGGCATGGCGTCTCTTGTTTCCCAAAGCTTCGGTTCAGAATTTGGCAAGGGTTTATTGCGATAATCTTCTGGTTCTCCTCTTTCCAAATGAGTTTCTGTCCCGCTCTGCTGTTTGTCAACCTTTTAGATTTGATACTGCATGGCTCCTACCTGAGGATTTCCCGACATTAATTCAACAAGGACTAGTTCACAATGGAGATTTACAGAGTGCTCTTTCAAACCTTGCAGTGGTTTTGAAAAATTGGAATTCCTCAGTTTTTGGCAACATATTCCGCAGGTGGTGACTTCTTTTAGCCCTGACAAATGGCATACGAAAAGCACTACAAACTCAGACGAATTCTTTCATTTTTTAATTTGAGAAAGATCTTATCCATCAATATAATATTGTTCTTCAATAAGAGAAGCTACACCGGTTCCACAAGACCAGGACTAAATGGTTGCACTAAGGAGACAACAAAACATCAATTTGAGTTTTAATCCCAACAATTGAAGTGGATCAGTTGTTTAATTGAAACTGCTGGTCTAAAAACTTTGTCATATAAACACTGATGTAGGGGATGCAGTTTGACATCTCGACCCATCACGTCACAAAACTTTAACAAAGTTTGTTTTAAAAAGATATCAGATGTAAAGTGCTCAGATTGTTATATACCCTAAACGAGTGATTTTTAAATGGAATTGTTACATCCAACATAATTAAACTTCTTCTGTACTAAAAATTACGAGGAAACATAGATTAAAAAAAATAATAACAGTGTAATTTAAGCTCTTAGGGTAGCTTAAGCAAAAATTTGTCTCAACCCACTCTCCATCTCTCTCGAGCTGTAACCCCCCTCATATCGTGCAAGTGTTTTCCATCCCATCCCTTCTGCCAACGTGCATGCATAATACAGTTATAAACATTCTTCCAAGAAAAATACTATTCTTCAGAATGGCCAACCCCTAATTTAAATACATATTTTTTATTATTTAATGTTTGGACAAGTAGAGATACTGCATTATGCTGCAACCCCTAGAACAAAACTAGCACGTAAATGAGGTATCTCCCCTAGAATACAAATGACAGAACAAACCAACTGAAGTTACATTTGCTTCACACACAAACGAAGTCCAGAGTTAACCAACTAAAAACTAAAAACAGCCCATATGGCGTTTCATACATATATGGGCATGGAATAATTTCACTCTTACACATATTATTGAAAATTGAACAATTCATGGGGTTTATTATCTCAATGCTCGACTCTTTTCATAATCTCTCAAGCTTATTTGGGGAAAGCCAAGCTGCAGAAACACCGAAAAAGGTGCAAAACTCAGGAGTTTCCCGAGTAGAATTTGAGCAATAAAAAAAAAATTAAACCAAAAAGAAAAAACCAGGCTCTAATGCCATATCCTATTTGTTTTTAAAAAGAACAAAGCTACTTTAAAATATGTGACAAGGATCATGCACTGCATGCATGGATCATAAATCTCGTAAAATGAAAAGAAAAAGTTCATGCAGGATTAAACTTGTAAAAAGATATCAGATGTAAAGTGTTAAGATTATTATATACCCTAAACAAATAAGTGATTTTTAAATAGAATTATTACGTCTAATAAAATTAAACTTCTTGTCTGTATTAAAAATTACGAGTGAAAATAGATTAAAAAAAATTAACAGTGTAATTTAAGCTCTAAGGGTAGCTTAAGCAAAAATTTGTCTCACCCCTTTCTCTCTCTCTCTCTCTCTCTCTCTCGAGCAACCCCGCTCACATCGTGTTGGTGTCCTTCACCCCATCCCATCCCTTCTGCCAATATGCATGCATGATACAGCTATAAACATTCTTCCAAGAAAATACTATTCTTCGGAGTGGCCTTGCTTCAAGAGTTTTTTATTTTTTTATTATTTAATGTTTGGACGAATAGAGGTACCGCATTATGCTGCAACCCCTAGAACAAAACTAGAACGTAAATAAGGTATCTCAACTAGAATACAAATGATGGAACAAACCGAGGTTACCACATTTGCTTCCCACACAAACGAAGCTCAGAGTTAACTTGAGACCAACTAGAAACTATATGGCGTTTCATACATAAATGGGTGTGGAAAATTTTCACTCTTAAATATATTATTGAAAATTGAACAATTCACAGGGTTTATTATCTCAATACTAGATTTTTTCATAATCTCTAAAGCTTAATAGGAGGAAGCCAATCTGCAGAAACACCTACAAAGGTCCAAAACTCGGGAGTTTCCCAAGTAGAATTTGAGCAATAAAAAACTACATTAAACCAAAAAGAAAAAACCAGGCCCTAATGCCATACCCTACTTGTTTTTAAAAAGAACAAAACTACTTTAAAATATGTGAAAAGGATTATGCACTGCATGCATGGATCATCATGCCAATTTGGACTAGATTAAATCTCCTAAAATAGAAACAAAAAGTTCAGCAGGTTGAAAAGAACAGATATATTACCCCAACTTGAGAGAAATGTCAGAGACATCACAGTCGGGAGGAGCTTTATCTGTGCCGCAAATGTTGGTGATGACTGAATCGCATGACTGTCCTTGCTCAGCAAACAGAGCCTGCGCATTTTCAAGCAAATTCGCCTTCTTCAAACCAAGGATACAACACAACCATTTCCAAACCCATATGTAGGCAAACAAAAGGAATGCAATCAATGAAACAAAGGAACAAAGATAAAGGGAGTCTTACTTGCTGCCTCAACTGTTCATTCTCTTCCATTAATTGGGCTCCCTAGCATGTGAATCACAGCAAGGTAACATATCAATGCAAGAGAAGGGAAGTATCCCCTTCATTAATTCACAACATGTAAAACAAAAGTAATAATATATGGACCAAAATAACTTGAATCTAATATGATATTAAATGAACCAAAATGACCTAAATCTTAAGTAATACATTTTTTTGGTCATTGAAAAGTAAGTTCATATAGAATTTCTTAAATGGTAATTCTTGTAGGTTGCCAAAGAAAAAAGGAAAAATAAAAGAAAAAAAGAAATTATCCCCCCATCCTATTTTCGTTTTTTTCCTCTTCCAAAGGCATATTTTTTTTCCTTCACGAAGCTCAAAACATATGCAACATGAATTGTGCATAATGCATTCATATGGATAGATGTTTTTGTTTCTGACCTTTCTCTCTAAGGCAGTTATCTCATTCATAATTTTTTCTCGCTGAAAAAGGAAAGAAAAAGGAAAAAGATAAAAGTCAATGTTAGTAATGAGAGACATTATGAGATAAATTGAGGAAAAAATTATCAATCATTCACCAACATCAAGCAAGAAAAGTAAAGACCTTCATAACTATAACACGGTTCAATCCTCTTTCAACTAGTTGCTCTAGTCCTTTTAGCTCTTCTATACTCAATTCTTTTAGCTCTTCTCCTCTCATTTGCCTGATATCATTATGTTTACATTGAATGAAATAATATGCATTGAATCACAAACTACAAATGGAATTCTATAAAACTAAGAGGGGGGGGGAGAGAGAGAGAGAGAGTCAGATCATGCCTCAGCTCATGAGTCTTCTCCGCAACTTCCTGGCTTAACATAGCATAGTTGCTATCCTCAAGCTAAGAAAGACAGCACAGAATTCCCATCATACATTTTATTCAAGTTTTCACATTTATATATAAGCAATTCCAATGCACTTATAGCTGCAACTAGTTTGACCCCATGAGTTTTTATAAAAAGAAAATAACTTTTTCTCCGAAGAGATACTCATGAAAATTGTTATGAGCTTATGCTTTTCTAGAAAAGATTTGGCAATGTGAATCAAAAAAATTGTGTTCAAATATTCAGCCATGAAAACTATCACGGGATATTTTTGTTGGAATGTTTATTTTTTAGGAATGTTTATTTTAAGAAAATAACTTTAATTTTTATATGATTGATGTAGTTTCTATTTTATAGCTATAAATTAGGAGTTAGTTTCCTATTCTCTTTTTATCTATTTGTATATATACAAGGTACATCACCTTTTATGAATAAGATGGAGATTATTCGGCTAGGTATTGTAAAACCTACCGATTCCACATGATATCAAAGCTTTAGGCTCGTTTCTGGCATCAAAATCCTGTCATAGGCTTTCATTATCTTTTTTTCCTCCGTTTTTCTACAGGATTTCTCATTTATTATTTTCAGAACAAGCCACCATGTCCGGCACATCAAGTGTGGGTGACCACACACTTGATTCTAGTTCAACAATATCCTCTTCTCCAAAAACCACTCTCTTGACTCATAATAACCTTTCCGCTCAATCAATCACTAGTCACAAACTCAATGGAGAAAATTATCAAATATTGTCCCAATCGGTCAAGCTCTTCATCAAAGGACGAGGAAAGATCGGTTTTTTAACTGGAGCAACGTAGAAACCGGAGGAAGATCTTGAAGCAATTGAGATCTGGGAATCAGAGAATGCCCAAATCATGTCATGGCTAATAAATTCAATGGAGCCGTCAATCAGCAAGACGTACATGTTTCTTGCCACCGCCCAAGAAATCTGGGATGCTACAAAGGAGACTTTCTCAGATCTGAGAAATTCGGCTCAGGTTTATGAAATTTCTACGCAGATTCGAAATACAAAACAAGATAATCTAAGTGTCTTACAATATTACAATACTCTGAGAACCTTGTGGTAGGAGTTGGATTTATTTTATGATTATGAATGACATTGTCCACAAGACAATACCATATTTAAGAGAATGATTGAAAAAAAAAAGTGTTTTTGCTTTCTTGGCTGGTCTGAATAATGATCTTGATGAGGTTCGTGGAAGAATTCTTGGACACGAGATCTTGCCATCCACTCGGGAAGTGTTCTCTGAGGTCCGCAGGGAGGAAAGCAGAATGAACGTTATGCTGGGAAACGAAACTCGAGAGACTCTTGAAACGGAATCATCAGCACTAGCAGCCAAAAGCAATCGATTCTCTAATGCCTCAAATGGAGGAAATGACAGTTGGAATAAAAAGGGAAATAGACCCTGGTGTGATCATTGTAAAAAACATGATCATACTCGTGAAACTTGCTGGAAGTTGCATGGAAAGTCTCCTTATTTGAAAAATGGACAATCTGATCAAGCGACCAGCAGAGCTCTTCAAACGGCTTCAGAAGAATCAACACCCGAAAGTTCTCTAGTTTCTCTCAATAAAGAACAGTTGGAAAGTCTCATGAAACTCCTGAATTCAACTTCTCTTCCATCTGCCTCTATTACACAGAAAGGTAATTTTTCTCAGACCTTCAGTGTGCTAACAGAGGATAAAACTCCTTGGATCCTAGATTCTGGTGCCTCTGATCATATGACAGGTTGTTCTTCACTCTTCTCCACTTATACTCCTTGTGCTGGTAAATTGAAAGTAAAGATTGTTGATGGTTCATTAGCCACTGTAGCAGGGAAAGGGTCAATTATTTTGTCGAGAAATCTGACCTTAAAATCTGTACTTCATGTTCCTTTGCTTACATGTAATCTATTGTCTATTAGCAAACTCACTCATGATCAAAATTGTGTGGCTAAATTTGGTTCTTCCTCATGTCAATTTTAGGAACTGGTTTCGGGGAAAATGATTGGCAATGCTAAAGAGCGTTGAGGACTTTACTACCTTGACAAGGAAAGCTCAAATAGACAAAGTTCGGTTTATAAATCCTTTTCTGTTTCTTTATGTGAAAAAAATATCATGTTGTGGCACTATAGATTCGGCCACCCTAGCTTTCCATACTTGAAAAATTTATTTCCATCTCTTTTCAATAATAAAGATCCCTCTTCCTTTCAGTGTGAGATTTGTCAGTTTTCTAAACATCATCGTGTACCTTTTCAAGCCCAGTCATATAAACATTCTACCCCTTTCTCAATAATACACAGTGATATTTGGGGTCCTTCACGAATCAAAAATTTCTCGGGGGCTAGATGGTTTATTACCTTTATCGATGATCATACTAGACTATGTTGGGTATATCTCTTGAAAGCAAAATCTGAAACAGAGCAAGTTTTAAAAACTTTCACTCAATGGTCAAAACCCAATTTCAAACCCAAATCCAGATTCTTAGAACAGACAATGGGAGCGAGTATTTCAAAAATGTTCTTGGGTCATTTCTTCAAGGAGAGGGAATCATTCATCAAAGTAGTTGCATAAATACTCTACAACAAAATGGATTGGCAAAAAGAAAAAACAAACACTTACTTGAGGTTGCTAGGTCCTTAATGTTCACCACTATTGTACCAAAAACCTTTTGGGGAGAAGCTATTCTCACTGCCTCATTTCTCATTAACAAGATGCCTACCCGGGTTCTAGGATATAGGACTCCTCTAGAAGTGTTTCAAGGTGTCTATCCAACAAACCGTCTAATTACCAATTTACCACTTAGGATTTTTGGGTGTACCTCATTTGTTCATATCCATTCTCATAATCGAAGCAAATTTGGTCCAAGGGCTATCAAATGTGTTTTTCTAGGATATTCACCAACAAAGAAAGGATATAAGTGCTTTGATCCAATAACAAAAAAGATGTTTGTTAGTATGGATGTCTCCTTTGAGAATCAGCCTTACTTCAGCCAAAACTCACTTCAGGGGGAGAATGTGACCACGGAGAGAGTTCTTGAAATTTTTGGGATACATTTTCGACCTCTAAAAGTGTCACATTTCCTACTCCCATTCCTCCTTCAGACCAAGAAATACCCACTACACTCACCAAAGAAACAGAATTAGAAATCCAAAGTCCAAAATTACTTGTCTATTAGAGACGAAAAAGAAAGGAAAATGAAAGAATTCACACACTTGAGCAGAACCAGTCATTGGATCCACCAGTTCTTGATAATGCGTCAAATCAGAACTCTCCTACACATCATGCCACCGGTGAAAATCCAAGTAATTCAACACCTGTTGAGGATTTAGATATTCATATTGCTCTTAGAAAAGGAAAAAAAAAACTTGTACTTCTCACCGTTTTTCAGACTACATGTGCTATAGCAGTTTGTCTCCTCCCTATCGGGCTTTTGCTACTAATCTGACCAATATAACAATTCCCAAATCAATCCAAGAAGCATTGAGTATTCTAGAATGGAGAGCAGTAGTTATGGAGGAGATCAAAGCACGGGAGAAAAATGGAACTTAGGAGTGTGTTTCAATACCAAAGGGAAAGAAAACAGTGAGGTGCAAGTGGGTATTCACAATGAAGTATAATTCGGATGGTTAAATCGAAAGGTTCAAGGCTCACTTGGTTGCAAAATGATTCACACAGTCTTATGGGATAGACTACCAAGAAACATTTGCCCCAACAGCAAAGCTCAACACTATTTGTGTTCTCTCTGTTGCAGCTAATTTGGACTGAAAAATTTCACAATCAGACGTCAAGAATGCCTTTCTAAATGGGGAATTGACAGAAGAAGTTTTTATGGATATTCCTCCTAGTTTTGAAGATGTCTATGGAAATGATACAGTTTGCAGACTGAAAAATTCTCTCTATGGATTGAAACAATCTCCTAGAGCCTGGTTTGATCGTTTTTCAAAGACGGTGAAAAAATATGGCTATACTCAAGCTCAAACTGATCATACTTTATTTTTCAAAAAGTCTCAAGATAGGAAAATCTCAGTTCTAATTGTATATGTTGATGATATTTTACTTACGTGGGATGATACAACCGAAGGAGAAAGAATGAAGAAAGTTCTAGCCAAAGAATTTGAAATCAAGGATCTCGAACCTATGAAGTATTTCCTTGGTATGAAAATTGCAAGATCAAAGAAAGGGATTTATGTATCACAAAGGAAATATATCATTGACCTACTCAGAGAGACAGGTTTTCTGGGATGTAAACCGACTGATACACCAATTGAAGAGAATCACAAGTTGGGGTATAAAAAGGGAGAGGTCCCTGTTGATAAAGGTAGATATCAAAGGTTGGTGGGACGTTTAATTTATTTATCTCATACACGACCCGATATTGCCTATACCATCAGTGTGGTTAGCCAATTTATGCATGAGCCTTATGAGGAACATCTAGGAGCAGTTCACCGTATTTTGAGATACCTTAAGGGAACTCCTAGGAAGAAACTTTTCTTCAAGAACAATGATTCAAGGAAGATAGAGGCATTCACTGATGCTGATTGGGCTGGGTCAGCTAGTGATAGAAGGTCTACTACTGGGTATTGTACATTTATATGGGGCAACCTAGTGACTTGGAGGAACAAAAAGCAACCGGTGGTAGCAAGAAGCAATGTTGAGGCTGAACTTCGAGCTCTTGCACAAGGAATATGTGAACTTCTATGGTTAAGAAGAATTATAAATGAGCTTTCGCTTCCAAATGAGAATCTTATGCTACTGTACTGTGACAACAAGTCAGCAATCAATATTGCACATAATCCAACTCACCATGACCGTACTAAACACATAGAAGTGGATAGACATTTCATCAAAGAGAAGATTGAAGGACGTGTGTATCCCCTACATTACTTCCAAGGGACAACTTGCGGATTTCTTAACCAAAGGCTTATCACGAGTCAGATTTGAAGAAAACTTATCCAAGTTGGACATGATTGATATCTATGCTCCAACTTGAGGGGGAGTGTTGGAATGTTTATTTTTTAGGAATGTTTATTTTAGGAAAATAACTTTAATTTTTGTATGATTGATTTGTATGATTGATCTAGTTCCTATTTTATAGCTATAAATTAGGAGTTAGTTTCCTATTCTCTTTTTATCTATTTGTATATATACAAGGTACATCACCTTTTATGAATAAGATGGAGATTATTTAGTTAGGTATTGTAAAACCTACCGATTCCACAATTTTATACGATGAATAGCATTTCACTTCCCAAAAACTAATAATAATAATAATTGGACAAATGCCCATGAAATTTTTCATGAGCCATTTATAGGTCTTAGTATCTTGCAACCACTGGACGACCTTATTTAATATAAAATCATAAAAATAAATAAAAAAAAAATTGTGGAGAAAAAAATTTACTATCAACAGACAACAGTCAAGAATTTCCCTTCCGATGGATAGCATATTTTTCAAATTTGGTGGACTTCTTGAGATCAAATTTTGAAACCAACATTATTCAGAACTGAAATGTTTACAAGAAAGGTAGAGAAAATTATGTTGGACGTAATGTACACAATATATAGAATGAGACCAACAAAGTCACCTGCAAATCAAGAGATGGTTGATCAAGTTGGTCATTGTTCTCGGCTGAACGATATAACCTATGCCTGTCAGTTATCTTCTGCATGCTATCATTCATAAAACAGAAAAGAAAGTCAGAATGTAGCTATAATTTTTGTGATTTAACTTAATGATGCTTAGGTTATTTTTCTGAAAAGGTATGCATTAGAAATGTAAGCAATGGATTGTAGATATATGTTAACTAAGAATTGCAAGAGAAATTGAAAGATTTAACTATTTGATGGTCTACTTGTTGCTCCACTTGATTACATTAACTTTCTCATTTGCCAAAACGCAGCAATATGAAGGACATCTCCAAATGAGTTACTACCTTGACATTGGGGCAATAACCAATAGCTCTGCAGGGTGAGAGAGAGAGAGAGAGAGAGAGAGAGAGAGAGAGATGTTTGATTTCATGAGTGAATGGTAAACTCTACATTGGGAAATTGGCAGACTGGAGTTCTGCATAGTATACAAGTATAGATGAACCAATAACAGCTTAAACTTTTGGGAAGAAAATTGTTTTTAAAACATAAAGTCCTTAGATATCTCAACCATGTACATTTAGGCATGACAAACCCATTGCACAAATGAAGCACTGTGTGCTCTCATGGTCTTCTATAGATGAGTAGTTTAGTCTATGATGGAGATGAAGAGTATGGTGGATTAGCTCACATATGGACGCAAATTAATTATGGGTTATTGAGTTGTAAATATATTTCTTAATATCAGTACTTTTTTTTGTTCTTTTTTTTTTGGGGGGGAGGGGGGAGGGAGGGAACAGCAACCAAAGAGAGAGTAGTGTGTGATCCCACTGTATGACGCTTTTCAGGGCTAAGACTCATATGATCATCAGTGTGACTCTAATTGTTAAAATTTTTATTCTAATTGTATTTTCAAATTTGTTAAGATTTTTTTCATCATCTTTTTAATATCCATTTTTTTCCATTTCAATTGGAAGCCTTTTTAAATAAATAAATATATATATGTATTGTTACACCGAAAAATTCAGTGATTGAATATTCAATTTTTGTTCTTTAGTATAATTCCAAAAAGAATTTGAAATTAGATTTTAAATTCAATATTATTACATGTAATTACCAACAGGATTGAATGGCTTGATGGTGATTAGCATTTTGCAGGTTTTTATAGAAATGGTAGTTCTTAGGTTCAAATCCCATTGGATGCAAAGTAAGGACTTTTGTAGGATTAAGAAGTGTTGGGTTGTCCTACACCTTGCTTGGGTTGGCTTGTAGGTGTGAATTTGGAAGGATGAGACGCCTCATTGCTTTTGATTGCATGAGTCGACTTGAGGATGTAGAGAGAGCACAGGACGCCTTGCATCTTAGGGTGAGGCACCTTGGTGGGTTTTAGAACAAAGATTCAGAGACATGATTGTGCTAGGTTGACTTGTGCCTTTGGTTGGGTCGACCTATGCTATGGATTGTGAAAGGATGGGTCTTCTCATGCTATGTTTGGGTCGCCTTAGAAGTGTGTATTTTGGATGCACATGACACCTTGTGCGGAGTTTGGGTCACCCTGTACTTGTGATGAGGCACATTATGAGTGTACAGAGGAGTAGTTCTGTGCCTTGGTATGCTTGGGTCACCCTACACAAAATGTTGGGTCGCCCTAGGGTCAACATCGACCCAAGGTTAAGAGATTTTGAAATTTGGGTCGCCCTACCCTATGTTTGAGACGACCCAAAATCCTATAAGACAAAGGACAGGTCGCCCCGCCCTTTTAGCGAGTTGCTCTGCCTATTCAAACTTCAACAAATTGAGGAGCCAAATGACCAAAATGCTCTCCAAACTCAAAAGAAGCCTAAAATTCACAAGGGACAAAATAGTAATTTTAGCTCCACAATTAAATAGGGTTAAACCACCCCCAATTCATTCAATTGGCTCCTTCTCTCATCTCTCTTTCGAATACTCAACTCCCTCCGTCTCTACATTCTCACCCTCTCCCTCACTCTTGATTTCTTTTTCTAGAAATCAATTACACTTTCATTAAATCACTCCAACAAACTTCCAAATACTTCAAGCAACTCAAGGATTAAGGTGAAATTGGGAAAGAACTAGGATTTGCTTCACAAAGAGAAAACTTAGGGTATTTGAAGCCCAACCTCCAAAACTCAATCTAACCCCAAAATTGGGGTAATTTCTTGCTCTTAATTTTGGGTTTAATCTCTTGATTGGCGGATTGAAATTTATTATGGAAATTTGGGAAATCTTTGTTGGAGACCAAAACCCTAGGAATTGTGAATGATAAAATTGGTGAAAAATTGAATGAAAAATCATATGTAGATGTAAAAGACATGTAAATGGTGGAATTAGAATCCACATTCTTGGATCGGAAAAAATTAGAGTTTGTACTAAGTTAGGAAAAATTTCATAAACTCTAGAAATTGATATGATTTAATAATAAAATTATTATTATTGTCTTAAGATAACCAATTGGAACCCAAGGAGGGATTACATTAGAATTGCTTGTGAAATTGGGAGTGAACACCCTCCTAAGAGGTGAGTAGATACATGTTTAAGGTTTTAAGTGAGAAAAATGTTTTAAATTGATTTCATAAATGTTTTTAAAATTGTTTACAAATTGTTTTATGATTGTGGAGTGTCCCGAAAGGGAATTTGACATGAAAAATGCATCCATGTGCTGAATTGAAAATTATGTGCCATATTTGCCGATTTATGATGAACATGACTTGATTGAATTCATGTGTTGAGAATTCATTAAATAATTGTTGACACACTTTGATTATACGTTGAGATGATTGAAAAATGACGTTTTGTGCATATTTAATGGCTATAGTCATTCCCTCCACAGTGCGACCCGACGGGATGACGTGGTTGGGCGTTTATTTGACTGAAGATGTAGATGCACTCGAGAGATGCCTCCAAATTTCTCCCTTCGGACTAGTATGGTTGCACCTCATAGGAGGCCCGAGCCAAAACCAAGGTTAGGGTAAATGTTTATGATTAATGATAATGAAAACCCGTTGGCGGTTCCTTTATTAGTCAGAGCCAAACCTTTGGTGGAAAGATTTTGGAAACCCCATGGTTTTTGAAAAATAAATTGAGATAATTGGATGCATATGATTTGTACAATATGATTGGTTGAAAATCTTGTTTTAAATTTTTGTATTTGATGATAAATCCTGTTCTCCATGATTACAACTATACGATTTTGAGATAATTATTTGACATATCCACGATCATCCCTCATTTATCCTCATAACATGTTATACACTCACTGAATATAAATTATACTCACCCCCTCCTAATTCCATTTTTTACATAGGAAGTTTAGTGGATACTCTTGGTAATTTAGAACCGGATTTGGGAAGACCACTGACAAGCGCTTGTTCTTGGTATAGATCTTGTTCTGACTTTTGAGGTACCAATAATTAGACCCGACGAGGATATTTTTGCATAAAACTTATTTGAAAACTATTTAAATTTGTATTTTGATTGTGCTTGGACTAGTTTTATTTTAATTTCATTGAGGACCCTTATTTTCCTCCTTTATGGATTTCTTTTGGGAATTGTTGATATTGGTTTGATTTCAATCCCCTAAGAGGATGTTTTATTCTGTTTTATGGATTGGATGGAAATTACAATGGTTGGGCTGGCCTATGGTTTCATAGGGATTTGTGAATGCCTTGTGGTGTCTTGAAACACGGGTTGAGATTCATATGTGTTTTAGGATAGCGCAGCGATTGTCACGTGCCAAGACCTGTGGGTCGCGGTGTCACACACACACACACACACATATATATATGATAAACTATTCCAATTAAGAGTTTACAAAGCAAGTTAGCAAAAAATGAACTTGAACAATAAGATGAATGGGACATAAAAAGGACACAAGGGAGACACAATTTTCTTTTTTGGACAAAACCTAACCTTAATCACACACACTAAACAAAATGCTTAACTACTAAAACCCTAAAACTCAAAGGAGAGCGCAACTTTGTACTAAAACAAGCCTATCATAGCTTGGAAAAAGGGGATTACATGAAACAACCTCAGCTAGCTTAAGAATTTTTATAATCTAAACCACTTATCTCATGCACAAGGTGCATGTAGTCATCACTCATACTAAAACACAGGCAAAGGGTGCACAACACACATAAAATTGCAAAATTACTGTTATTACAGAATAAAATTAAGAAAGGACCACAAAAGCTTGAACCACCATATAATCTCTCTGCCATAAGGAACTTATGAAGAGAAAATGAGGGCTAACCATTAGGAACTGCTAGTTGGCTTAGAAAGTTATCAAGAAGTACCATTTTATCTTGTATGATTGTAGGGTTAGCTTTGGATTTGAGTAGAGGTCTAGTTGGGCAAAAGATTTCATTATAGTGAGTGATTCTAAAAGTAATTAAAGTGATTGATTGATTGTAATGATTGTCGAAAATGATCATGAAGGTAGGCTTATCGATTGAAACACATAAAATATTTTGGTATTTGCTTGACATACGTTATTTGTTAAAGTAGGAGCAATTTTCCCTAGCATAAGATAACACCTGAAATCGATCTGCCCCTACAGGGTTTCAATCTTGTGTCCATATTTCACTTTTGAGGATATACTCCTCTACTTAAGAGGGTAGAAGTAATGTGTAGGGGGAGGAAAACAAAAATTATGTCATTAATACCCATGAAATTGTGTACTTAACTATGAATTATCATTTTCACATAATACCGTCAATAAACTATAAGTCAACTAACACCATTACTTTCTCCTTAGAGATTTCAAGTTCGAGCCTCTCCTACGTTAAAAAAAAATAAAAAATAAAAAATCATTTTCACATAATACCAAGTGATATGTTTGGTACCATAGAATAAAGAGAAAAATAAAAACTTGAACTCCACACAACAATGCTTGCCAAAAATCTATCTTCCTCTATTAGTTAGTGAACAAAGAAGATGAAAAAAGCAAGACGACTTTTACTCCTACGAGCAAGAAAAAGACTTCCGCTAGATAGTAGATGAGAGAGAACACACAAAATACACTGGTATGGCACCTAAAGATCCACAGATTAGAAAATCGTGAAGTAAAGACAGCCTCATTAAAGATGACAAGAAGCAACATAAAATGAACAACCCCACCCAATGGCCCAAATGGTTGGGTTAATATGTACAGGCCACAAACCACCCTATTGTCATTTCCATTCCAATAATACCACAAAGAAGAAAATATTTTAATTATAGAACAAGACAACAGCTCCACGGATAGAGGTACCAAGAGTGTGTCCTAGTGTGCGTGTGCATGGACAGAAGGAGAAAGAGAGAGAGGAAGGGAGGGGATAGCACGAAGATAATAAAATGACAGAGAGACGGAGAGAGAGAGAGAAGACATGGGCACAAGAGCCGGTTTGACCCTTGAAGTGTGAGATAGGCATTTCAATTGAAAGGACTTCCATAGAGAGGGGGGATATTAGACGTGATTAAACAAAGGAAAAATTATCTCCGACCGAAAATGAAACCTCTCTTTGATATTAAATTATCTCAAGTTGAATAATTTTTCTTCCATTCCATTCATCAATGCCACACACTTTCTCTTCTACCTATAATATTAACAAGCACCACACTCACACCTCAAGACCACTCAAAGAGTGCCTAGGTTGTCAAAACCTGAAGGTCCTCAAAAATGAAACCTCTCTCTCTCTCTCTTCGAGGCCTTTGAGTGTGTAAAAGAAGTTTTCTGTCAAAAATTGTGTAGCTCAAAACCCTCCTAGTGAGGTTTTGCAATTTGCATTAAAATGTCAATGAATGAACACCCATGTCTCTTGACCATTTTGCACTTCAAAGGCTCCTTTCTGTTACCTTTAATTATCGGCAAAATTAGAGATCATAGAATATGTATCTCTCTCTCTCTCTCTCACACACACACACAGCCTAGATCGATGAAGCCACAGACTGAACTAAGTATTAAACTACTAATGAACAATTGATTTAGGAACGCTTCTTTCGACTATCAAGAAATGCAACATGAGATGCAGCACACTCACATACATACACACGCACACACATAGGATTAAAGTAGACATTTTTAGCTAGCCCGGTAAAAAAGAAGTGGAGAGAGAGAGAGAGAGAGACCTTGAGCTGGAATACTCATAAAGCTTGCCGGTAGCAGAGAAGACAATAAGAGCAATATCAGCATCACAAAGAGTAGAAAGCTCATGAGCCTTCTTGAAGAGCCCTCTCCTTCTCTTGGAAAAAGTCACTTGCCTTGCTGTTATATTGTCTATCTTCTTGATCTGAATCTTTTGCCTCGTCATTTCTTCAATATTCAGGGGAAAAAAACACACATCATCAAGTTCTCAAATTCTACTACAACAACAACCTTGATCTTCTATCTAAAATTCTACTAAAAAGATCCAATTTTAAATATGGGTTTTACAACCAAAATGGTGAAGATCTAGTTAAAAATCAAACAACCCTTCACACCAAAAGCATCATATTCTCAAGTTTGAAACAAATTGTGGGGGAAGAACAAAAGTATACATGGGTTTTGGAACCAAAAGACCCCTCAGACATTAAAAATCAAACTCTTTTAACTCCATAAATCGTCAAGAAAAAATATAAATAGAAAAATGGGTTTTGGATCTAAGCTGGTAAAAATCTACAAAACAAATTTAAGAAAAAGCTTTTGAAGAGAAAAGATGTAGTAGAACAATATAACATCATACCTCGCAAATCTTTGAGCGTTGAATCTTGAGTATTGAGAGAAAATATAGCCACAAAAAAAAAAAAAAATTAAGTGCAAGAACAAATATGGAAAGAAATGAGAGGAGAGGAGAACTATGAAATGGTTGGGTTTCGGAGAGATTTAGAATAAAATTTTAAAAAGTTAGAAAGCAACAGCAATCTTTTATGCCAAATTGCGAGCTAACCCTAGATATGATAATATGAAAAGTAAGAGCATTTGACAACATTGAAGAGAGAGGGACACAGACAGAGAAAGTGGCTGTGTGCGTATGTGTGTGTGCGCGCGCGCGTGTGGTTTTATGTTAGAAAATGAAAGGAGGTTTGCACAGCTCATTTTTTTGAGATGGAAAATTTTTTGCCACAAGAGGAGATAGTATGGGGATTGGTTTAGATTTCTGTCCTGTCGGTCCTCAATTAAAATAGAAAAAGAAAAAAGGGTCATCATTTAGCTTGAGAGAGAGAAGTGGCTTAAATATTATTTTGGATTCCTCTAATGGCCAAACATGGTCTCTGGCTCTCTGCACTTCCCAGCACCTGAAGATCAACAAAAGTTGAAAAGAATAATGAGGATGTGAAGTAAAGTTTTTTGGACCAGAGAAGTGACTAATCTGACCAAGAGTTATTAATATTAATTTTTTAATTTCCAATAATTAGTAAAATTTTTTATATCATTTGTTGCTTGTATAATTTGTCTTTCATTTTTTTAACCAATGCACGACGTTATTCATTTTGAATAAAAAATTTAAAAAATGTTTCTAATTTTAGTTTCTAATTATTGATTCTTATAATCATTTGTGTCCTTATCAAAAAGATATATATATATATATATATATATCTAAATTCATTAAGATCAAAAGCGACATAATAAATAGTGATTTTTAAATTTTTTAAAACAATAACATATTTTTTATATGTAAAAAATTTAAAAAAAATTAATATATCAGAACTTAATTCGTCATATTTTGATACATCCGATTGTTCTTGTTCACATAAAAAATAATAGTTATGTTAATATTTTCATAATATTAAAGTCGTCATTTCTAAACTTCATAAATTTTGCTCTTATTATGTAATGTATCATTTTTTGAAACATGATATTTGAAATATAAATTCTTTTAGAGTTGAGTCTTCCCATTCCAAAAAAATAATAATAAAAAAAATTTGTGAAAATTTTTTTAAAATATTAATATTCTTTTTTTAATAAATGGTATTTCCTTATCAATTGTAATTCGATATTTAAGTTCTAAAAATGTGCAGGAATGGCAAAGAAATGCCGTATGTTCACGAAGGAGAGGGAGAGGGACAGATTCCTACTCGATATGGCAAAGAAATGGCATGGAGCAGTGTACTGTGAGCATATATAGCCAAGTATTGTACCATGTACCAGTGTCACGTGATAAACACGTGATAGGGGGGCCTCAACACCCTCTTCCACTTTGAGCGATACATTTTTTTAATTTGAATGCGGCGATGAAAAATTCATAGAGTTCAATTCAGTATATATAATTTTTTTCAAAACTCAAATTTAATGTTTTATTTAAAAAATTTAGTGTTATACTACTAAATTTATAAAATATTGATACTTTGAGTATGTCCCTTTAGTGATACATAGTGTTGGATCATTCAGTTCTATTTTAAGATTTTTTACACAAGAAAAATTATATATATAATTTTAAATATTAATTTAATAAATTTAAATTAAGTTCAAATTATGTAATATAAATACAATATCGAGTATATCAAAAAAAATTTCAAATTTTAAAATATTTCTAAATGATTAACACTAAAAAGTTGAAATTACAATTTTGTAATTAGACAAGATAAAATAACAATTAAAATGCTCAAATTTTTTAACAATAAAATTATAATTTTACTTCTATTTTTTTGTTAAAACTATAATTTTATTCCGAAATAGAAGAGGTGGAATATATCCAAAATATTTTTGTTGGTGAGTGGAGATGCTAAATGAAGTAAAATTTAATTTTTTTTTTTAGGTGAACGAGACGATCTAAACAAAATGAAATGAAATCGACAACCTTGATCATTGGCGAGGTTATTGTGTCATGGAAGTTTAAAACGTAGAGAATTTGTTTTTAAACTACCGAAGAATCTGACGAAGTAGTTAGTAGACCTATTTTATAGTAAATTAATACTATGTTTGTTAAAATTATATAAAATTTTTTCTAACATTTGTAAAATTTTATATAAATATTCAACTTACAGTTATAAAATTTTTAATAGAAAAATTTACATTATGGTTTCAAAATTTTTATATCTTCAATAATGTTTTTTTTCCTTTAGTTATAAAATATCATAAATATAATAAAAGAAAATATATATAAATTGAGTCAGATTGAGAGAGGCTAAGATTTCCCAAACACCCTCGCAATTAATATGAAAATATCATATATTAATAAAAAATTTTGACATAATTATTTCTTTTAAAAATTATGTAAATAGTTCCTCTTCTATATTCTTTATTATTCATTTCTCCTTATGATTCAATTATTGATCTTCATTAACAATGAAATCTTGTCATCATCACAATAACTGACATCTAGTATACCAGGTAACTTCTTTTGAGAGAGCATGTTCAAGTTATAATAGTGATTCTGAGACGTGACGGCAAGGAGGCTGTAGGTGATACCTATATCCCAAGTGCTGATTGGAGGTCGAGAAAAATTAATATAATTTTAGGGTTTTAGAAGGTGCAAATGAATTGAATAAAAGTAATATTTATTTAATATTTAAAAATTAATAAAATTATTTTAGTCTAATAGGGGGTAATTGTCCACCCTCTCTTGTATGTAGCTCCACCACTGTAAAGCCTTACGCTCACAAGCCTATTGATCCAAAAAAAGGTTGGTATTTAATTTCTTTAAACTAGTCTAATTATTGGATTTCAATTCTTCTCATAGTTATTTTTCATTTTAACATCTCATCTCATAATCCATAAAAAATTAATAAATACTTGAAACAATAGATTAATTTTATTGGTTATTGTTTTTTTTTTATATAAGAATATGCAACTGAGTGAAATCGAATCAAAAAAGAGAGAAAGAAAGTGAAAAAATCTACCGCTTGAATTGTTTTATTGGTTATTACTTAGAGACTAGTCTATCAATTAAAATTGAACTTTTAGCACTAGAAGATTTAACGATACTAATCCTTAAACACATAAATTAAATAAATTTTTACCTTTTAGGAATGTATGATATTTATTTCTTGGTTTACATCAAATTTAAACTTCGTTCCACTCCTGTCTATGTTTGAATGCTTAGCATCTTATAGTTTACACACAAATATTAGGCAAGTTTTTGTTATGGTCTATTGGGGAATTGGGAAGCAAAGGAACTATAATAAAGGAATAGTCATTAAGACAATACTGAGTGAGCTTTTCCCACGGCTTACTCGGTGTATGTGCCCATTTCTATGATTAAGCTAAATCCAGATGGTAGCTCTCTTGGTAAGCCAAGGAAAGGAGGATTCGGGGAAACTTCAAAATCATCTAGGAAGCTAGTTGGGATGATTCTCTTGTTCTTTAGGATTGCTGTCCATATGAATGTGGAATTAGGGATAGTCCATTTCAGGTTGTCTTATGCTTGGGAGAAAAGATATCTGAATTTGACTGTGCATTCTGATTCCTTATAAGCTCTAAATTTTATTTGTGTGTTGCTCAAAATGGCAATCTCTTTGGTTTCTTGTGACTGATATTGGAACTCCGCTGAAAAGGGATTGGAGTATTGATTTAATATGCTGATTAGAAACATATTTTATGTTTGCTACATGCTGTACTTGGGTAGAAATTTGATCTTACTAGGTTATATGTTTTCCAGATTGTAATTTAGATATTTTCTTATGTGTCCAAAGAAAAAAAAACCTAACACTGTAATTGCCCTATGCAAGAACCACTATCTTTGATCTATAATTTCAACTAACCATTTGTAACCAATATGGATCGTTATGGTAATTGCCAAAAGGGTAATTTTTTTATATTAACGATTATTCCACGGATGATTGACATGATTTTTTTTTTAATATATAGATTCTATCATTTAATATATTTTACAATTTTATCTAATTTATCTGGTTTGAGAATTTTTTCTTGACAAATTTATATCCGCGTTGTAATATATAACCTTGATACTAAATTAAAGATCTATCTTATTTCATGCAAATAAATTTGGTTATATTTTTGTTAGGAAAAATTATAATTTCTAAAAATATCATACATACGTAACAAAAATAAATTAAATACATATACACAATAATATATATTATTTTACTAACCTCCCTATATTCATATCTTCGTGATTATCATCTATCAGTATTCAATCAATTAATACCAACCAATCTTTACAAATTGCTTAGGTTTATTGTTTTTATAATCAATTTATACTTTTAATTAAATTTATATTAAATTCAGATAAAAAGGACACTTCTTAATAATATTTAAACCTCAATATCTAACCTTAAATACGAGAAAGATAATTTAAATCTATAACTTTTTTATATTTAAATAATTTATTATTTTTAATTAAATTTGGTTGGAATCAAATTGAATTATTAAAAAATAAAAATTTTTAAATATTTATTTTTATCACTAAATATAACATTTTACTTAATCTGATAATTATATTAATTTTAATTAAATTAAATTTAAATCAAATTAATTTTTTAAAAAAATTTCTATACATATTTTTATTATATATAATATTTATTTATGATCTTATTTAATAAATACCATTACTCAAGATGTACCCATCAACTGAACCCTAATAAAGATATATGAGAGAGAGAGATGCTTTACCGTACGGAAGGGCTATGGTGGAGCCGTCAATCAAGACAACGACTGCATAAAAATAATGAATGAAAACTGTACCCTCGTACCCGTCATGTCCCCCACTCTTCAATTCCACTGCTTTTCTAAGTTTTTTCCAAAATAAAAAAGATTAGATTTATTCATTCACATCCACACTTTCTTCTATGCAATCCCAATCCGATTCTTGTGTGGACAACAAGGCCAAACCCATGCTTGCTCAACCCCCCTTGTCCTTTCCTCTTTTAAAGTTGTGACTTGTTTCGTTTCATTGACTTTTGGGTGTGGAATTTAAAAAAAAAAAAAAAAAAAAAAAAAAAAAGCGCACCGCACCGGAGTAGAACTTTTTTTTTTTTTTTTGACATTATCTAAAAAAAACTTTAACTCAAAAATTTACCTTTATACTTTTACTATTAATTATTTTGACCCCAAACCCTTCTTATACATTTGTTTTTTTTTTTTTTAATCAAATACATGATATCAAATGTATATTTTAATTAATTCAATTTAAATATTTATAAAAATCTTATTAAGAGAACGACTCTCTTAATATAATTTTTTTTATTATTAAATTTAAAATTTAATTAAAAAATTAAATTATCTATTTCCCTAAATTAACTTTCCGTTTATTTTTTATATTCTTATTTTATCTTGATCTAACCAAAAGCCAATATTTAAGTATTAAATAGAAAGGAAAACAGAGATTATTCAATCCCTAACTAAGAGAATAGAGGACAAATCCATATTTCATTTTTGTCCTTTTCTCCTCGATTAGCATTTCTCATGAAACAAATATTATTTATTTTCTTTATGTACACAGACCGAAGTGTCATGGATTTGCAAATAATTTTTTTTTTCATCGTAAAGATTTCAGGCAAAATATATAAATTTAACATATGACTAAGTCTCAATACGCCCAAGTTAAGACGAACAGCCTAATGCTACTGAAATTAACGTAGGTTAAAATTTTGAAGAATAAAAATAAGGACCAAAGTGTAAAAGTTTTGGCATAAAAATATTAGGAAGAAGATATTTTAATCTACAACTTGTGCCTCTCTCTCTCTTCTTTTTTTTAAAAAAAAATAAATTATAGGTATTTTGTAATCACGTTAGTTACGAATAAATTCGGTTTGACTTGATTTTGGACTCTTAAAAAATAAATATTTTTAGATATCTGTTTTTACCTTATATAAGATTTAAATTCAAAACAATATTTAAGAAATACCAATATTCAATCATTGAACTAATTAAACATTATTCAACATTTTTCAACTTGTGTCACTTTGAATAGATCAAATATACTTTTATTGGGTATTCATTTATATGGCATTCTGTGTGAAATTTCAATATTCATGCGCTGGACAAATAGTGCCACAAGTAATAAACAGATGCTGCATCCTTAGGGTTTGAGATTTTTTTTTTTTCCATTCTTTGAGTGCATGGCTAAAACACAAATAATTTGCCATGACAATGTTGGCCCCTTTGGCGGGGGGGTGGATAGTTGTCTTTGGAACAAACTTTATTGAGATCAATGCCCCCCCCCCCCTTTCCTTTCTCATTCGTGACAATGTTGGCAACCACCCCCCCCCCCTCCTCGTGCCGGCCTCAAAATTTATCTCTTCTTGTATCGCATGTTAGCATTACCCTTCTCCTTGTGGCTTGCCTACAATCTTTCCGGCCCCCCCCCCCCGGCCCCCCAGTGACCCCACAACAACCCCCCCCCCCCCCCCCGGGGGGGGTGTGCGCACAACCGGACAGTCTAGGTACTCGGGGGGAACTTCCATTGGGGCTTTGACTAATGATCGTCTCGGTTCCTGGGGACGGGGTCCCAAGGGGGGGGGTGCCCCCCGGTGTCTCGGTGAGCCCTCTCCGGGGGAAAAAAGGTAAGATGGGCAAACCTATCCGAAAAGCACCGAGATGTCGTAGTCTATGAAGGTTCTCTTGACAAGGTATGAGCCTGCGGGTCAGTGTATCGACTCTAATTAGATCGTTATCATCAAAACCAATTGTTGGCATTCTTTTCTTGGTTGAAGCCAGGGGGGGAGGGGCGGCTGCCCGGGAGAAACCCTCCCGCTCCCTAGTGGTGTCGGGGTCGGTTTGGCTCCACAAATGTCGCTAACTGGTTTGGTTTTGTTTGCCCCCCCAGAAAATTAACGAAGAGGCAAGAGTGTGACCGATGCTTTGTGTGCCCTATGTAAGTTTAGAGGACTTATCTGGTCGGTAGTCGTATTGGAGTTTATATAGCTATTACATGAGAGACACGTGTGCATACAGGGTGGTAAAAACCCTGGTTTACTTATGAGAATGTCCTGAGATTTCGGGAAATCGTGTTGTAAGATTTTCAAAGATTGCAAAATCTTTTATATTTGGAAAGTCCAGATCATCGTGGGGATTCTTTCCTGATTGTAGATCTTTTTTTTTTTTTTTTTTCCCCCCCCCTCTTTTAAAAAGGTGTATCTCCCTGAGCAATTCATAACGCGTACTGAGGGAACTTTTGAATCGGGCAATTGGGGTACCTATTAGTCAGCCATCAAGAGAGAAGTGATCGACAGATGCTAACAAGATCTGTTTGCAATCCACAGGCTTAGCCGATCTCGGCCCTACAAGATTTGGGCCATGTATCGCCTTGTTGTTCTTGGGAGGTGTAAGCTACATGTAGTTACCTGAGAAGTCGTGAGAGCATAAATGCCTTCAACTCATGAGTAAATGATCCTGGAATAAATGCTTAGAGGGAAGCTGAAGAGGTTGAGACTCTCCATTCATTGCTCATGTTTCTTAGATCATTTTGTTTGTCCAAGATTGCGAGGATCACTTCCTCTCAGTTATAAATAGGGGTCGTATGATCAAGCATTGTCCCAGAGAGGTCTTGCATGCTTTCATGAGTGATTTTGTGAATTGCCATTATTGAGAGTTTGTTATTCTAAGAGATATCTTGTCCATGGGTTTTGAACCACAAAGCCCAGTAGTGTAGAAAGTTTTCTGCGGATGCGAGGCTCCATCAAGGATGAGACTGTTGATGTAAGGTTTTGTCATATCGTTTGGTGTTTGAGCATCGTGATGGAAACTGTCAGGGCTCTCATCAAGGCTCTTGACCTCGAGGAGGATGAGATATCCCTCGATGGAAGCTCTCCTCTCAAGGTCAGAACCATTGCCCGACTCTTTGGTGGAATAGGTGGCTGTTTGTGATATTTCTTGGTTCTCCATATGGTCGGGGAGTGAGAGGAGTTGGAAGGTCATGAGTGACTTGATACATCTTCATAGTCTCTCTCATACCCTCCTCAACTCCTTTACAAAGTCCTTACTAGCTTCTGTTGGGAAGAGTTTATAGCTTTACCCTCCTTAAGTCTATTGCTCTAGGGCAGCCTGACAGATCGAGGGGGATTCTGCAGTCTTCTTGTCACGATTGTGTAATGCCAATGGGACACTAGCTTTCTTCTAGTCCTTGGTTTGCATTCTACTATGTATTTCTTGTGTTGTAGTTCGGTCCAACTCAGGGACTTGTAAACTTTCTTTTCTTCTTGTATTCAACTATGTACTCTGCTATGTATGCGTTGTATTGAAATAAAAGAAGAGCTTTGGCTTACTTGTTGATGTTATCTTCTGGATGATTACCTTGTTTGCCAATAGTCTATCTATGTGTATGATGAACACTGAATCGTTCGACCTAACCGATAGGATCTGTTTGATGAGACTCCATGGTTGGCTTTTTTACTACTAGGCACAAAATGGTATCATCCTTTAGTTCTCTGTGTATGTTCGAACAAATGAAGTTTTTCTCTTTGAGTGCATGCGCTCGTCTGAGGGTCTAACCGAGTGGGAGGTTCTTATACATCTATTCGAGAGCACCTTCCCTCGATTGCTCGGCAGTGTTTGCCCATTCTGGAAGGTAAGTCCCTATCAATAGACTCCATTCGGGAAGATTGGGCGACATCGGCCTGTTTGGGAAGAAAATCTCTAACGATGGACTGCGTTCGAGAGGACTAGGTAACGCTGGTCCATTCAGGGATATAGATCTCTAATGATGGATTCCACTTGGGAGGATTGGGCAACGTTGGCCCATTCGAGGAGATAGATCCCCAACGATGGACTCCACTTGGAAGGATTGGGTGACACTGATCCGTTTAGGAAGATAGATCCCTAACGATAGTACGTCCTGAGAGGCATAAGAGCAGATCGATAGATTAGCATAATAAAAACAAAGGATCGCAAGGGTTTTACCTGGCCATCAGATTAGTCATGGAATGGAACATGCTTGTTGAATAGAGTATTGGCCCTTACTGATAATAGAGTACATGTTCTTAGAATTTCACGTTCTGGGTATGGCGGAGCCATCTAGACGGTCGAGGAGATAAGTGCCTGGGCAGACTTCTAAGCGTATCCTGTAGGGGTCTTTCCAATTGGGCGCTAGCTTGCCCCTGGTTAAAGTTGACCAGTGGCCTCCACCTTCCTGAGTATCATGTCACCTAGTTTGAACGTCTTGGCTCTGACTCGTCGATTGTAGTACCTTACCGTCTACTGCTAATAAGCGGCCATTCGAATGGGTGCGATTTCCCTTAGCTCAGGAGAGAAAGAAAGAGATTACTCCAATCTCAAAAAAAAAAAAAAAAAAGTGGGAACGTTCTCCACTCTTTAGAATCTCTCAGAGAGAGAGATTACTCCTAAAAAAAAAACATAAAGAGGATTTTTTTTTTTTAAGGAGAAAAGAAGTTTTCCGGAGAGAGGGAGTTTTTTTTTTCCCAAAATGACCACCCTCTCTCCATTTTTTTTCTTTCTATTCAAATTCAAAGTTTGAATAGAATGGGTTTGGGTTGAGTCTACCCTATGGGCAGACCTGCACCCCCCATATTCCAATATCTTGCACTTACACATGAACGTTAGACTCACACACAGCGTGATCAATCCAATCAGACATCACCAATTTCACACTGGTAAGTGGATCGAGTGACCCGCGAGAATATCAAAAGTTCTAAGGCTTTATACTAATTAAAGATATATAGCAGTTCACTTTCAATGTGGTGATGAGGACATCGCTTCTCACTATACCCCATATCTCTTTCACTAGATATAGTTAACGTATCTCTCATCCCTCAATTTAACATAAGAACATATTTGACTCAATTCCATTCATATAATCATAATTACGTCTCTAAACACTAAATCATAAACATAATTAACTGGTCTATGAATATACAGTAATGTGTCAATCAAAAACAGTTTTTCTTTCCTATTACTAACTTTTAATATTATCTTAACTGTTTTTCTAGACATACACCACCCAAATCGAATCAACCATAGTTTTTTGGTGACATACTAAAATAGTAACACTAAAATAAAATTTTAAGATATAGTCAAAAGTTTTAAGGGTATGAATTGAGATTGAATATTAACCTCTGGGTCTCACACAACGAAATGAAGAGTGATACACCATCTCATTACCTATATGGTCATATTAACACGCGTGCTATGAAACACGTGTTACGATACTCTTTTTACCCATTTGGAAGCATATGTCTTTTTTTCAAAATAATACATCATACAGGTCTTAATCCAAATATACACAATACTTGACTTGAGTTTTCTTCCCTAAAATCCTCCAAAATCTCATAATATCAAGAAAAACTCATACCTAACTATTAGACAAATCTAATGGATTGTGAGGACACCATTTCGATTACCATATATGTAGTATATGCAATCGGTAATCTCATCTTAGTACTTTACTAAGGCGACTTGTATATTAACCCAAAACAAATTAATACTATCTCATCTCTACATGTCACAAAGACATTAGAGGTGATTACTTGTGTGAGAAAGCCAATTTCAAAAACTTGTCCGACATATTTTCAAA
Source organism: Dillenia turbinata (assembly GCA_037126225.1). Classification (NCBI taxonomy): domain Eukaryota; kingdom Viridiplantae; phylum Streptophyta; class Magnoliopsida; order Dilleniales; family Dilleniaceae; genus Dillenia; species Dillenia turbinata. Next base: position 11,781,786 of record JBAMMX010000002.1, on the reverse strand, counting down.
CGTAAACCTAAGAATTTTGGACACAAAACAAAATTCAAATATTAATGAATATAAGCATTACATCATATATACTCTATATATGATTACAATCACAATTACCATCACAAATACTGTCATGACCTCCGCAACCCATGTAATCTAACATATCTAACAAACATATCTTTAGATACTGGTTTCATAAAAGGATTAGCCATCGTCAAATGTGTAGGTATATATTTCAGTATCATTTCCCTTTTTTTAATTATATCTTTGACAAAATTGAATTTTATGTCTATATGTTTGGTTTTGCCATGGTATTTGGAGTCTCTAGTATAAGCAATAGCTGACTGATCGTCATAATAGATAGACACAACTCCCACTGAATTGCTAACTACTCCCAAATATTGCAAAAATCTAATCAACCAAACTCTTTTCTGAACTGCAAAAACACGGGCCTTAAATTCTGCTTCCATTGTAGAAATAGATACACATGTTTATTTCTTACTACTCCGTAAGATAGTGATATCATTGAGCAAAAAAACATAACTAGAGGTAGATTATCTCTTATCTAAATCACTTCCCTAATCAATATCTGTGTATTCTTTCAGTATTAAATCCTTTCCTTGATAACAAAGGAGATAATCAGCAGTTCTTTTTAGGTATCACAATATCCTTTTTAAAGCAATCCAATGACTCCTCCCTGGACTGGATCGATACCTGCTGATCAAACTCAGAACATGACAAATGTTGGGATGAGTACACATCATAGCGTACATCAAGCTCCCAACGCATTGAAATATGGTACTCTGAACATTTCATTTATTTCATCAAAAGTCTCCGGGCACATTTCGTGGTTTACAATATGTTATCGACATATAAGGACAGAATCACAATTTGCCATTGGATTTCTTTACATAGACAAAACGGTTTTTCATCTATCATGACGAAAATCATAAAAGATCGTAGCCATATGAAATCTAAATTACCATTGTCTCGAAAACTATTTAAAACCAAAAATTAATCCGTTCAATTTACATACTCTGTCTTTCTGATCTTTAATGACAAAACCCTTTAATTGTGTCATATATACATTTTTCTCAAGTTCTCCATTGAAGAAGGTAGTCTTCACATCTGTCTAACATAATTCTAAAATCAAATTGGCCACTATTGCTAACAACAAGCAAATGGAGATAAATCTCACTACCTGGAAAAGGTTTCCTCATAATCAATACCCTTTTGCTGAGTGTAACCTTTTGTCACTAGTCGAGCCTTAGATCTCTCAATAGTTCCATCTACCTACATTTGTTTTGAGTACCTACTTATTGCCAATAACTTTCTGTCTTAGCGGAAGTTCAACCAATTCTCAAATTTGATTAAATCTCATGACTCTAATTTTTCTTCTATTGCCTTTTTCCGTTCATGTTTGGAATGATAAGATTGAGCGTCATTTATGTTCTTAGGCTTTTTTTCATCTTCCAAAAAAATAATAAATGTGTGCCCTTCAATTTCAAAATGATGTTTGGGCACCGCTTTTCTAGAACTTTTCCAAAATTTTTAACTCAGTCAAATCACTAGAATTCAAATCTCTTCCACTGGAATCAACATCATTTTCTTACGATTCTAATGATTCTCTATGGACAAACCCTTCCTCTGAGTTAACTAATTCAAGCAAAGACTCTATGTCCTTTAATTCACCTATACTAAGAAATTTATTCTCCAGAAATGTGATATTTTGTGATTCAATTTTTGTTACAGTATTATCTTCTCGTTCACCAATGAATATATCGCCTTTAGACTGATCAAAATATCTACTAAAATTACACTTTCTTTTATGGGAACCCAATATTCGAAACTTATTGGAAAAATCTTAAATATATGTAGCCAATCCCTAAGGTCTGAGATCACTCAAACATGACTTTGTACTAGTCTTAAATTCATATGGTGCTATTGGTACTGAAAACAAGACATCTCCCCAAAAAGAAATTGGTAAATTAGTCTACATCATCGTGGATCTTGTCATATCAAACAATGTCATGCCTCAACCCGCAGGCCCCAATACGCAACAACTGTCGCGTTATTCTGAAACACATATGACCCTCACCCCATGTTCCAAGATATCACAAAGCATTCCAAAATTCTTGTCATTTTCAAACAAATACTAATCACCAATATATCAACACAGCCTTTCCTTTCAAATCCAAACATCAAAAGGGCCAACCTAGATATTCAAATCTAATTTTCAAACCATCACAAACTATTTTATAAACCAACCAAAAAGTGTTTATTCGAAGGATTCATATCAAATTTCAACAAAAACAATTCCCAAATAATTTTCAAAGAAATAAAAAGAGGTCATCAATTTAAGTATACAAAACCATATCCAAATCCCAAATTCAAATAGCCATAGTATAAAGTTCAATAGGTTCCCAAAACAATTACAAAGTTTTCTTCCATTTGGGTCCATTAATATCTCAAACCAAAAGAAAACTAGTACCCGAAGAAATTCAATAAAATAATCTTCTATGAATCCAATACTACACAACCACAAGTCTTAACTAGGTTTTCTCTATAAAAATAGAAGTAGGTAGAGTGAATATAAACAATATCAATGAGTGATATACATGTTATACATAAATAAGATTTGTATAATGAATATATCAAATATATATTTTAGATCATCATATCATTCTCAAAATCATTCAAAAATAAATAGATTTCCAATCATCATGATTCAATATCAAATGCATCCTACAAATTCACATTTTCCAAACATAATCAACAAAAATCTACCCCGTCCAAGGATGGAACTCTCAATGATCTTAGAAATTTAACTTTATAAATGCCCCATTCCTTGACGTTAGAGGTGGTGTTTCATTGATAATGCAACCAACTATCCCACACTCTTAAGTGTAATATCTGGTTATGAATGCAGCGCATGTGCTCGACTGCATACCCTGATCTACTAACCCCACTACACCACCCGGCTGTTTGTGCCGTGAAAGGGAAATGACTAGTCATTTTTTGGGGATTAGGCTCTTTCCCTCCATGCCAATCACATGCACCATTTCACAAACTTCATGAACCCATTTTATATGTCATCAATTTAACAATTGCTCAATAGTAGTCAACATGAAAATGAATTCAATATCAATAAATCAACATGACATATTTGTTCATTCAAGGCATATAGGATGCATAAGAATTCAAAATTCAATTTTTGGAATATTTCACACACATTAAAGCACATAAATTCGAGTTTCAATAATCATTTAAAAAATTCAATAAAAAAAAATTCTTATTTAAGTGCAAGTATATATTTACTCTTGTGAGGGTTAATACTCCCAATCCACAATCCAAAACTAAGTTAAATCTCTCTTAAATTTTCAATACACAATTTTATCACTTAAATGTTGCTCAATACTAGGGTTAGTCAAATTTCTTCCCCAATGGTTTCGTAATCCAAATTTCCTACACAACCATGTCTTAGACAAACAGTCATATCTTGACTCATAAATCTTGAATTAAGGTGATTCAAATTCTACTTAAATATAAGACACAGGACTATAACTTTTATATTTATGACTAGACTCAATTCTAATCGTATAAAAATACCCGAGTCACTCAATGTTACAGCTTGAAATTCAGAATATAGCATGAGCAGTATTTGAAAAATAGTCATAACTTTCACTATACATATCATATTCAATTGATTCAAGGCTTAAATTAAAAATAAGATATAAATCTATTATTTTCATGTTAGGATTTTAGTCTAACTCAATTAGAAGACAGTTTAAAATCTTAGTAAATCTCATGGGTAAAGCAGGACAGAAAACAAGGTATTTCTGCAGAATTTGTTCTTTTGAAAAATCACCAAAAATTTAGTTCTCATCAAAATTTCTACTGCAATACGTCAATTTAAAACTCTAGAAGTCTAGTTTCATATGAAAAAAAAACCCTATGTAATATATAGTTATATATATTATACATACATATATATAAATATATATATATATAATACTCTAAAGGAAATTCATAGAGTTCGATTTGACAAGTAATGGTCAATACAATTAGTTTTCCCGGCAATTTTTTTTTTAAAAGGACTTTAATATAAATAATAATAATAATAAATTTTAACCCCAAATTTTTTATGTTTCAAACAATATTCCATTCCTTTTCTCTACAACACTACTCTATTGAGGTGTATAAAGAATGGTCAATTATCTAATTATGTCTCTTTCATTACAGAGATTCTTAAATTGATCTGATAGATATTCATACCCTTTATTCTTTAGACCATTTATCGTTCTCTTTATTTGATTTTCTACCTAATTCATATAAGATTTAAAGCACTCAAATGTTTCAAAATTGTGAGAAATCAAATAGATATGACCAAATCACGTGAAGTCATCTATAATTGTACTGAAATACAAAGATTCGTGTCTAGTCTTCACATTCATTGAATCACAAATGTCTGAATAAACTAATTGCAATGGAAATTCAGCCAATATGGCATTTCTAAATGGTTTTCCTATCATTTTTCTAGCAAGGTAATATTCAACTTAATAGTTAAATATTTGTCCATCACGTTGTAAAAACATAAAACCATTTACAAACTATCCAGAGCCGATTTATATGTCATTCAAATACAAATTAACCCTAACTCTCTGAACATTCAAAAACTTATCCAAACTTCAAAAGAATAACAACAGATATTAGGTCCCATTGAATTTCTGGCACATAAAGAATATCATGCAGAATAAAAGTTTGGTCACTATGTAATTCCAATTTACTAGTGCCAACTTCTTTGACCTTCATTCTTATATTGTTACCAACATAAATCCACCTTGTACCACAAGGCACCCGACGAAAGTCCACAAACGCCTCACAATCTCTAGTCACATGGTCTATTGCTCATGAATCTATAATCCACACAGGATAATAATTAGCCAACAAAATAGTACTAGAGATGTATGTCATACTCAAAAGAAACATTTTCAAGTGCTACATTTTTTGGCTCAGGGTATTCATGAGCGAAATGACTAAGAGTTTGGTAATTGTAGCACTTAGGCTTGCTTTTGTCCCATTTCTTTCTGAAGTGTCTGTATTTGTTCTTTTGTGATCCGTCTTTAATCACCTTTCCTTTCTTGCTTTTATTCTGATTCTTTTCATGCTTACAGCCCGAGGCTCTCTTGGAACAGGTCTATGCAACAAAAGTATCAGTTTTGGATCTTTTAGCACCAAACCGCTCATCCTCAAGTTCAATATGGTGAGCAGCATCCGTGAAACTTTTCACACTATCATTGTAAGTCAAATTGATTTTCTGGTGCTCCCACTTGTTAGAATCAGATCGGATCAATATTTGAACTTGCTATTCATCAGATAAGACATAACCGATAGACTTCAACTCTCTTATCATGTTAGACATGACCATTAAATGCTGTTTGATACTGTAATCACCTCGTTGTTTGTAGGAATCAAACTTTGTGGTTGGTTCTAGTACCTTCATATTTTTCTTTGAGGTATAGTCAAATGTCATGAGTAGTCGTACACTACTCACACTTTGGGATCATGTTATCAATCACAATGCTAACTATGATCACTCGAGCAATGGAATCCTTTCTTTTCCATGTCTGGTAAGCATCTTGATCTCTCCTATGCTGAGCATCAAGGACTTGCTTGATATGGTTTATGCCTCCCAAGTCATCTTGTTCTGCCAATATATTCTAGATTTTGTGGTGTCATATCTCATAATTATCACCATTCAATTTGTCACATCTATTCAAGTCCATAATAATAGATTTCAATGCTATGATTTGGGTTTTAAGAGGGTGAACACAAGGACTATTGCTCATATCATACACACAGTTTTCTAATTCAAAATTAACATTTATGATAGTTCAATGTTAGATATAGAATTGAAAGTTCACTTATTTCCTAATAATCATATATGATCCTAATGTATAACTATCACAAATTTAATTTAAAATTATAAAATTCAATAGGATTTAGATGAGAATTATTCAAATTCTTTCAACAAAAAATTCCTTATTTAAATACACAAAGTTTTTAAATAATATTACAATTTTGAATGAAAATTACTCAAATTCTATCAATTCAAAATTTTTATTTAATTACACAATATATCTAAACAATTATTTCAATTTTGGATAAAAATTATTCAAATTCTACAAATCAAAATTTCCATTTAAGAGATCCTAGTTTTCTTTTGCATACATGATCATCCAAAACAAGAAACATAGCTAACATATACTTCAAAGAAATTTTACATTAAAAATTTTAAAAGTTACTCTAATACATAATCATAGTCCTAACAAATAGTTATAACACGCAAAAGAAAATATGCAAATACAATATCTCGATTCGAAACATATCCATTCTCGATATCATATTCACCATTCTCTTAGATAATCTATTTTTAGGAGAAAATCTCCTTGTAGCACATGGCTTCAAGCTATTCATACTTTGAGACATTTGTTTCTTCATTTGGATCTCTATTTTCTTGATTCTCCATATTTTTATTAATATAAACCTCACATCGTCAAGAAACATTTGCCCTTTCTTAGCAAACAACTCATCAACCATATTAACTCAATAAAAAGGTATGGAATTTCTTAGTATGTATACATCATCCCCAAAAACAATGGTCTGAAGTTCTAACCATTTTTTTTTCATGATCTCCAAATGATCTGAAAAAGTGTGAAACATGTCCACTTTATAAGTCGGCATTTGACCCAACTTTACCATATGTTCAGTACTTCTCAATGCTCTAGCTCTCCCTCGAAGAGCTCCAACATTGCGTCCAAACATTACCATTATCCTAGAAAATGAGAACAATATTAGGTCGCACACATAACAAACCATAATATTATAATAAATTTCAAAATATTTATTTTAAAGATATTTACTCAAATCTGAAACAATTTTATACTAGAAAAATTAATTTTCAAATACAAATAAATGAGCAAAAATACAAACAAATAATGGGTATGAAAAATAAATTTTTACCCGGGTAGCTAAAATTAAGAAAATAATTTTTGAAAATCATACAAAAATTTTTAGAATTTTTCAGGCACTGGAAATAACTTTTCTGTAATTTTAAACAATTTTTATGTTTAAAAATGAATAAAAATTATTTTTTGACTCCAAAAAATAAATTAAAAATCACAAAAAAAATCTAAAAAGAATAAAAAATTATTTTAGTAAAAATTTCGATCAAAATGGGTGTTGCACATGCCCCCGTGCATTGCCAGAAGGGGCTGTCCAAAGTTGGACACGCATCCACTCTCCTTTGCCACCTTCTCAACGATAGACGGCTCTGAAATTATTTGATATATCTACACTCACCTTCTCGAACAAAACCCATTCCCCACTCCCTTTTATTTTATTCTCTCTTTCTTCCTCCCCCCACATTCTCTCTCTCTCTTTTTTTAAACGAGAACCCACCCCCTCACTCTCATTCTCTCCCTTTTGACACGCACACACACACACACTCTCTTTCTCTCTCTCCCCCTCAAAAATTAATTAAATTTCCCCAAACATCCAAGGATTTGAACTCCAAACCCTCTAACAAACCCCCTAAAAGGTTAAATCTAGAAAAAGATTCAAGATATCTTGGAGAGAAAAATCTAGGATTTGGAATGACTCAACAAGAGGCGAAATTTGTGAATAAAATAGAGGTAATATTCTATCTTAAACTTAGATTTTAATTATTCTTACATGAACTTGGGATTTATGATGAAATTTGGGATTTTATAGAGAGAAAAATCTAGAATTTGAAGGTGTTGTGACTAAGAGGGAAAATTAGTGGCTCAAGTGAGGTAATTTTTCTTCCTTAATCTTAAATTCGAGTACATTTTATTTGTATATAAATTTTATGTTAAGATTGGAGGAATAAAGTTCGAAAGTTTAGACCTAAGATATATATAATGTTAAAATTTGGAAAAATCATGAAAGGGAAACTATTTTCTTAGGTTGATGATGTGGTTTGATGAAATTTGATGATAGATTGATGAATTTTGGAAAATTAAAATTTAGGTTGTGTGGAGAATATTGATTTTTCCTAATTTTAGTTTGTGAATAAATGATAAATTTGTCTATTGCCTTAGGTTAAGATAATTGGAAATTTAGGAGGGATTCACTTAGCTTTGGATTGTGAATTGAGAGTGTTAATCCTTCCAAAAGGTGAGTAGATTGTATGTTATATTTTAAACGAGTAAAATACTTGATTTTTTTAAATAAGCTTTAAATGAGTTTGAAATGTTTTATAGGTGTGGAATGTCTTCATACATGAAATTATGGTAGAAATGCATCCAATTTGTTGAAAATAAATTTTGTGCCATGTTTATATCTATTATATTGCAAGTTTGTCATTGATGATTCAAATTGAAATTTGGATGATTATATTAGCACATAAAATAGTTTGAAATAGAATGGTGCATGTATTGGTTGGGAGTGTGAGCCCAAACCCCCTATTAAATGACTAATCGTTTCCCTCTACAGTATAACTCAATGGGTGACGTAGTAGGGTTAATATACCATGGGAGGTAGCTGAGCACATGCGATGCCTCTACGGCCAAAAATGATAAATAAGGTATTGGGATAGTTGGTTGCACCACCAATGAAACACCACATCCAATACCAAGAATGAGGATATATGTGAACTTAAATTACTAAAAGCTCTTGGCAGTCCCGTCCTAGGTTGTGGTAGACCTTTGTCGGGAACAATAATTTTGATTGTCTCATGTTTGAAAAATGTGAAATATATTGGATGCATAAATTTTACTTCATCATGATAATTGGATTTAGATGAAAATTTTGACTTTTATGTGACAATTGATGTATTTGATTATGATGAAAAAGATTTTGAAAAAATTATTTGACATATCCACACTCATCTCTCATTCATTGCATAACATATTATTCCACGCACTAAGTATTGTTTATATTCATTCCTCTCATCTCATTTTTTTATATATATAAGACGTTTAGTTTGGAGATTAGTTTTTGTCTTGAGCCGAATCGAAGATATTTTAAGAATCTCTTCGGGTATCGGTCTCTTTTAATTATATTTTGAGGTATTTAGACTCATGTGGAGGTATTGGTTATAATTATTTTTGAATAAATATCTTGATACTATCTTTATTGAATCTGAACCTTGAATTATGTTTGTTTTGTATACGTATATTAAAAATCTATTGATTTACCAAAGGTTTACTTAGAAATTCTCTTTAATTGAATTGGTTTGGATCCCTTGAATAGGGACTTGTTTTATATTCTATGGATTTGATTGGAATAGTTGGGCTGGCCTTATGCATGTACTTGGAATTGAATGGTCGGGCTAGCCTTATGCATGCAAGTTTTGAAGAGGGACGTATCGCGTTGGTCCTTTAGTTGTGTGATAAATACATATTGGCTTATTTGGATTTGTTAAATTATTTTAGAAAATGAATGGATATCGATGAATATTTTGCAATATTTTGATATACGGGTTAGGTTTACCTGTATTTCGAAATAACGCGGCGGTTGTCGCATGCTCAATCCAAAGATCAGGGTGTGACAATCTCTCAGAGAGAGGTTACTCCAGAAAAAAAAAAAAAACAGAGATGAAGTTTTTTTTTTTTTTTTTTTTTTTTTTCGTGGGGGAGAAAAGGAGTTTTTGGGAGAGGGGAAGTTTTTTTTTCCCCCCTCTTTCTCTTTATTGAAATTCAAAGTTTAAATAGAATGGGTTTAGGTTGGGTCTACCCTCATGGGTGAACCTACACCCCCATATTCCAACACTAGGCCTGCGAAATAAGGCAGCCATGAATGGATCTCTCCCGTCTTCCTTGTCCTAGCAAAAAAAGTTTGTGCAAGGATCTATTTCTAATTCAAAGAAGCCCATGAAAGATGCTACGACCACTCAGTCCAAACAATCATGTGCCAAGACGAGGGCATCTAAATCCTCAACAAATGATTAAAAAGTTCATAATCCAATGTTTCGGGTGTCGCAATCCCAGATGAACTCTATGCCTATTCATGAGAACACTCCCTTTGTTTTTGCTGCGTCAAGTCTCCATTCTCAGCCAGGCAGTAAGGAAATCAGATCTTCAACCCTTGCAGAGGATGATGTGAACATTGTGGAGGATGATAACTTGCCTCATCCACCTCATGTTGGTCTGGGCATCAACATTGGAAGCAACATCCAGCCTTTGGGAGATGTAGGAGACCCCACCAGGGTAACAAATACTCTACAATTGCCATCTCACCTTGAAGAGCTAGACCGACTAATGACTGAGAGCGATGGCCCAATTTCAAATCGTACATGTTGATTACTCTTGGGTGTAATTTGTATTTTCTCACCCAACCTTTCTATATTCTTTATTATGAATTTTATACGGAATAATTTCATTTTGGAATATGCAAGGAAATGGTTAAGATAGCTTTTAATAAATTATTCAGGAGTTAATTCGAATTTATAACCATATATTGATGGTCTTGGTGGAGCACCGTATAAATGGCAACAAAGCTGAGCAAATTCTCTGTGATATTGACTTTCCCTCTTATGATAGAGTTAATGCAAGAGGTTTGTCGGGTGGTATCAATCTTTTGAGGTATGACAACTTGGTACAGGTTGAAGTATTATCTAAATCAGATCAATTTATCAATGCCAAGAGTTGTTACTGATCAGAGTACATGGATTCTTATGACCATTTTTGCTAGCCCCCATCAGACTAGTTATGGCTCTCTTTCGCTGATCTAGCTCTTGTTGAGGATGAACCATTGCTACTTGCTTACAATACCGAGAAGAAAAAAAAAAGAAAAGAAAAAGAAAACGGAGAGAAGGGAAGAAAAGTCAACCCCCACTTTTATTTTTATTTATACTCTCTCTCTTCCTCCCCCACTCTCTCCTTTTACCCAAAACTCAAACCCTCTTCCCTTATTGATTCCCTCTCGCCAAGCTCTCTTTCTCTCTCCCTCCCTGGAAATCATCCAAACCACACCCAAAATCAATTGTTTGAACTTCCAAACACCCAAACATCAACTCTAAAACAAAATCTTAGTGAGAAATCTATGAAATTTAAGAGAGAGAAAGTTTAGGGTTTTGGAAAATTTCGATCTTGGATAAGATTGGTGTCTCAAATCAAGGTAATAATATTTTCTCAACATATATTTGAGTTATTTATGATTTTGTTGATGATTCATGCAATTTTTGAGATTTTTGTAGAGAGAAAAATTAGGCTTGTTGTGACTTAATTTTGAAACAAAATTGGTGATCCTATTTGAGTTAAATCATCTTCTTCCTCAACTTGGATTGGTGTTATTATGCAAGTATTTAGCTTGCTGGTATATTAGAATAAGAAGGAAAACTTGAATTTCTGCAACTGGCCAACTTGACCATTTACGATATTTCGACCATAACTTTCTCTGCATTATAATAAACTAAATAGGGTTTTTTCCAATTGAAACTAAGCTTCTAGGGCTTTAAAATGACATATTGCAGCAGACATTTTGTTGAGAATTGGATTTTTGATGATTTTTCAAAGAGACACATCCCTAAAAAATTTGCTCTGTTCTATTCTGTTTAGCCTCCAAAATTTGCTTCAAATTTGAACAGTTTTCTGGACAAAATTAGGCTAAACCCTAAACATAAAATTATAGATCTATATTTTATCTTTAATTTGAAACTTATATCACTTAAATCCGATGTGTGTAGTGAAAATTATGACAATTTTTTGGTAACTGTGCAAATGTGAGTCATGAATTTAGAACTAACATATTCATGGACTTGAATATTTTTGTGTGAGTAGAACTGAGTCTAGCTATAAATATAAAAGTTATATCCCCATGTCTTAATTTTAAATAACAATTAGAATCACCTCAATCCAAATTTTATAGGTCAAGATATGATAGTTTTTCTAAAACATGGTTTTGTAGGAAAATTTGGGTTATGAGACAATTGGGGAAAATTTTAGTTAATTCTAGAATTGACCTATATTTAAGTGATAAAATTGTGTTTATTATCTTACGTTGAGACAAGTGAAGGGTTAGAAGTGATTTATGTTGAATTGGATTGTGGATTGAGAGTGTCAACCCTCCCAAGAGATATGATTATGATTTTAAATGAGAAAATATTTTATTTAATATTAAAAATCATTTTAAACTTGGTTTATAAATTGGTTTATGATCATGGAATGTCCCGAAAGGGAGTTTGGAATGAAATATGCATTCAAATATTTTATTGAAATAATGTCATATTTATTAATCTATATTGAAATATGTTGGCATTGAACTCATGATATGAGAAATGCTTGAACAATATTGGCACATTTTGATACATGTGATGAGATTTGAGAAATGGTGCTTGAATGCATGATCTAATGGCTATAGTGATTCCCCTCATGGTGTAATCCGACGGGGTAACGTGGTTAGGGGCATTTGTCTTGGGAGATAACCATGCTCGAGAGGTATCTCTAAGTCTATTATTATTATTTCTCGGACTAACTTGGTAGGACCCTAAGGGATGCCTGAGCCAACACCAAGGTTGAGGGGTATTTGTGAGTTAGAAAAGTATGAAAACTTTTGGCGGTTCCAACCTTGGTCGTGGCAAATCATTGTTGGGAGCTATGATTTTGGCAACCCCATGATTTTGGAAAAGCTATGAATATGAGTGGATGCATATGGTTTGTTCATTATGAATATTGAATCTTATTTGAAAAATTTTATATTTGAGGATGAAACCTTTGAATTTTGTAAGCATGATAAAATAACTCTGAGATAATTGTTTGACATGTCCACAATCATCTCTTATTTACTTTTATAACATGTTATTCACTCACTGAATATTGTTGTATACTCATCCCTCTTATTTTATTTTTCCATAGTGGAAGCCTAAATTAAGATATTGTCAGTATTAGTATCTCGAGACAATATCATCTTGAAAGACACATTGAGGGTACTAGTTTTGTCTGATTTTTTTTTTTAAGATTTTAGATGGACTCGTTTGAAGCATTTTCATATAAACTCCTTTGGAAACTTATCTAACATTCGTATTTTAATTGTTTAGTTGGAATTGTATAACTTATTTTGAGAATCTTCACTTTTGTTTCTTAAAATTTACTTGAGAATTGTTTTTGGTGAAATTTGGTTTAGATTTCTTAAGTAGAGACTTATTTTACATTCTATAAATTTCATTTGGATGGCCAGGTTGGCCTTATGCATGATGTTACCCACAGAGACGGACCAGACTGGTCCTTTGATTGTGTGATGAATACACGTTAGTTTATTTGGATTTATTGAATTATTTAAGAAAATGGATAGATATTGATGAATGGTTTGTGGTACTTTGGTGTATGGGTTAGACTTACTTGTATTCTGAATAACATGATAGTTGTCGCTTGCCCGATTTGATGGTTAGGGTGTAACAATTTTATTAGTATTAGAATTTAGGTTTTCGATTTGAAAATATGTTAAAACATTTGAAAAATTTTCTAAATATTTTAAAGGTTTTCAAATGTTTTCAAATTATTTTGAAAAGGCTTGATGTTCAAACTATTCCAAATGATTTTAAAAACCTCATATGGAACTTAGGAAATTATGAATGTTCTTTTTAGGGGGGTTAAGTATCTAGTTTAATTCTTATTTCTCTGGTTAAGTTTAGATTCTCTTTTGTAGAATTATTTGTTCTCCAAGAAGAATGAGAAATTCAAATGAGATTCCTCCTACTCCACCTTCACAACCCGAGTAATGTATTGCTCGATAAATAGTTATTCAATTGTGGCCAAGAACCTCATTTGATTATGGCTTGTTTGGTCAAATGGTGGGGGACCTTAGCTGTAATTTTGGTCTCTGGGCCTATATTTTGATGTTAGGAGTTTGGCATACATGTTGAATGTGCATAGCAATGTAGAATTATTTATGATTGAGATATAAGAAGAAGTACTCTTAGGTGTCATATTTGTGAGTGTGTGTTATGATTTGATAAATGTTTGTGATTTATTTTGTTAAATATGATAAGTATTTTTGGAGATAATGCAAGGGGGTTGATTGACATGGGGTTTAATAACTCATTTGTAAGCACGAGACTTGTTAAGCACTCCAACCGATTTTTGATCTTTCTTGATAAGGAGTTATCGGTGGTCACCCTATTAAGAGAATGTCAAAAGTAAGACTTCTGCACCTCCTACTTGAAGAGAATTTTTTAAAGCTTTCAAAGAGAACTACTACACTCGGTCCTATATGGACCAAAAGAGGGTAGGAGTTTAAATATTGATGGCAAATTAGGCATCGCTAGGGTTTGGAATTCTCCCTATCTCTCTCTCTTACTCATCGTGGCCATTGATTGCAAGCTCTTATGATGACATTGTTATAGAACTCACTACATCTTTCTGGCCTCTATATTGTCTAGCATGGTCGGCCAAATCTGTGATTCAAGGCTACTAGTTGTTTAAAAAGGATACAAATTTATTTGGAAGTAAATGCAGTAAATGTACGTATAATTGTGTCTTCTTGCTTGTAGTTGCTCTCAAATGCATATGACATGTATGCATTTTATTTATTTGAGCATAGGATAAGGCATAAGCTTAAGTTCTTCCCCTTATTTATTTATTAATATCTGACTCAATTGGAATTAGCTGGAGCAGCCAGAAAGTCCTTATCATGGTTTTGTTTTTGCTACAAGCTGCTCAATCCAATGAGTATTGAACCATAGTCCATCTTCGAGCTTAGTTCTATATATCTCTTCTTTATAAATCTAAGCGTCATTACCCACTTGCAAATAAGTTTTGACTTTTGAGTTGCACCTGTAGCATGCAAGATCTTCCATGTAAAGTCCATTAAGAGGTTCCTACAAGCAGTATCTTATTTCATAAGGTTTATGAGTCATGACATAAATTAGGAGTATTCGGCTATCCATTGACTGGGTGACGAATCACTTACTACAGGTTTGTTCATGTCTATTAAAATTTACCTACACTTATCCCAAGCTTTGATAAATACAAAACGAACCAAGATCAAGAAAAAGTTAACTAATTTTTCAAGTATCCAAGGGATAATTGAAGGGATTATCATTAGGATCCTAGTGTTTATATCCCTACCCTAAGTATGTCTTTGGTCTAAAATCTGAAAGTAAAAAAGAGGTGAAATTGAGTGGTTAATTTTTTACCAAAAAAAAAGTCTTTTAGCTAGTGAAAGTCTTGATAACTATTGCAATTTTGAGAAGTTCTTTGTTATAGAGTGTGATACTTTACAAGTGAGAATCGAAGTAGTTGTTAGCCAATATTGAAAGCCTATGGAGTTTTCCTATGTGAAGTTCTATGATTCTAGGGCATGTCATTTGACTTGTGATCTAGATTTCTATGTTTTGGTAAGACTTATTTATCAGTGACACCACTAATTAGCTTATCATGAGTTGTGGTTTATTTTGACCATTAAACTTTCCGATATTTACGATCTCAAAAAGAAAAAAAATAGTTGGACTTTGAACAAAATAGTAGTTGCAAGTTGACAATCTACTTTGACTGGATTAGCTTGATGAATGTCTCAATTGCAGAAAGGTAATAAATTTGCAAATAATGTAAATGTATATGCATATGAAGGTTGGGATCTAAATTTAAACTTGTGTGCTAGTGAATATCTTCCTAAGTTTTTTTTTTTTTTTATTTTCATATAGAATGAGAATTATAATAAAGAGGAAATACAAACAATTATCTTGATAGAATATCTTTGAAACTGAAATTGTCATCTCAAAATGTCTAATAGGATTCTTCTGCCAGAAATGGGGAGTGGAAGAAATGAGTCATGAGTTTTTCATGGATGACCAGGGAAATGATAAAATATTATTCTATCCCTTGGCTTAGTCATTTACAGTGCGTGATCCTTAGGCATTGAGAAAGTGATTCATTGGGGCCTAGTTTAGAATGCAAAACACTTGCAAGATGGTTGAAGTGCACTGAAGAGCACTGTATAGAAGCATGGAAATTGAATGTATCATAGCATAGTAAGACTTGGAAGAAAACTTATGAATCTAAGATCTTTACTTAGTTAATAGATTGCAATCTTAGGATTCTTGTGTGTAGTATACTCATGGACTGACAGATTCTCTCGACATCAAATAAAGAGCATCAATGTGTTTCTCAATTGCCAATGATATTCTCCTACTAAAGAGACTTTTATTTTGCAGACTGATAAAGAAAATTTCAGGTGTGGGAAAAGATTACAAGTTTGGTGGTCATGCCTATTTTGCCCTTGAAGAGAGACTTACTTTATAAATAACTTTTTAGATTTATTTAGAGGTCTGAGTATTAAGAGAATATTTGTGTCAGAGAATTACGGTTCAACCATGCTCGACTATCTACTAAAGAGTTACAAGCTCCTCGATGTGTAATTGGGGATGAGAAAGAAAATTTTCAAAAGCTCGGGATTGTAGTTATTTTTACATTAGGCATATTGTAAGAGTTAAGTTCGGTCTCGGTCGTTTCTATCATAGCATGACTTATTTATAGGTGACATTCAATAGGAAGAGGTAGAAATTTAGGAGTTTGCTGAAAGAGAAATGCATATTATCAATTGTTTAGGAGGTGCTTACGGTTCAATCCAAACCCTGAGAATTGGGAGATACATTAGGGGTCCTAAAGAGAAAAAATTATGAGTTATTTTTTCAACAAATCTAAAATTTTCAAATATTCTTTTCTGGTTGCACATGACAATAGTCCTCAACCTCTGACAGTGTCTAGATTCACAAAGAATTAGAGGTTTTCCTTCTTATTGTGCTAGTGTGGGTGGACAAAATTTTATTAAATGGCATGATAGTGGGAACCTTGCCTAATGCTATTTTATTAGGAGAAAAATGAAGAGTCTATGAGCTGTATATTTCTTTAGTCTTCTATTTGCCTGCTATTTTATTAGCAGAAAAATGAAGACTATATGAGCCATATATTTATTTAGTCTTCTATTTGCCTACTTCTTGCAAGGTGAAAATATTGTGAATATCTTATACTTAGTAAATTGATACTCGAATTGAAAAAGAAAGAAACTATAGTAAGTATTTCATTTTTGACCTACTTAGTTAGTTAGTTGGAAAGTAAAGGAAAAGAAGTCCTTAAGTCACATGATAAATGTTAGGGTCTCTTCTTTCAACCAATTGGATTTAAATTTAGTTTGGTATGTCATATTGCTTCCTGTAGCATTATTGGGGCTACTTTACATTTTAAATGTACTATTAGGTTTATTTAAACAACTTATGCAATCCACATTCAAATACTTATCTCTTAATTAGTGTGAAAGTATAATTGGTTTGTTATTATCATATTTCATTTATTGTGTACTTTTGGAAGAGAGGTTTATGGTTAAGCGAAATGATTAATGGAAGTCGTTAGTTAGAATATTAGTACTTTTGGTGATAAAGGGAAGAATATGAAGGGAAGAATAGAAAGGTGAAGGAAAATATTTTGAGTCTGATATTGTCTCTATCCTAGAAACCAAACTTGTCGTGGATGTTAAACTGATTAATGCCTTTGGGATTCAAAAAATAAGGGTTTAGGGTGTCTCTGATCAAGTGGGTCTTTGGGCAAGATTATTATTATTTGGGACATTTGAACTTTAGATTGCTTTCATGGTCTTCATTGATTTGTTTTTTTTTCCCTCTCCATCCTTCATGTTATCGGTATAAGTCAATGTTAGTTTATAACAATATCCTTGAATAGGTCGAGGCTACATTGTTCATTCTGGGAGTTGTATGTGTCCTTTGGCGTATGATCTCAAAACTGATATTTGGATATAAATTTTAATGTCATTGGATTCCTTTCGAAGAAGTTTCAAGAGTACATCTAATATTTATTTCTTTGATTCCTCCATAAGGGATTATGAGCTTCAATGTATTACTCTTTCCAATGCCCATGTGATTTATGGTCAGGGGTTAAGTGTTATAGTTGGTATCAATTATTTCTTTTCCTCTAAAGAGTCGGAATTTGATTTCCTAATCCTGGACATGAGAACTTTACTAAAACCATTTGAGATGTGAAATCTAATCACATTAATTAGGGTCCTACTCCTTTTAGGTTTGAGAATGCATGGATTTCTCATACAGATCTAATAAAATTCATAAAGGATAGGTGGACCAGCAACCATATAAAAGGATGAGAAGGGTTTAAGTTTATAAGAATGTTAAATAGCTATAAGTACACACTATCCCCACCTTTTTTATGTATAATTTTCTTTTAAATTTTGAGAATGAAATTTCTTTTTAAAAAATTAAGTGTTGTAATACCGAGAAGGAAAGGAAAAAGAAAAGGGACAGAAGGGAAGAAAAGTCAACCCCTACTTTTATTTTTATTTCTACTCTCACTTCTCCTCCCCCACTCTCTCCTTTTACCTGAGAACTCACCCCCTCTTCTCTCGCTCATTCTCTCTCATCAAACTCTCTCTCTCTCTCCCTAGAAATTATCCAAACTACACCCAAAATCAATTTTTGAAACTTTTAAACACTCAAACATCAATACTAGACCTAAGTGAGAAATCTATGAAATTTTAGACTAAGAAAATCTAGAATTTTAGGAAATTTGGGTTTTGAATGAGATTGATATCTCAAATCAAGGTAATAACACTTTCCTAATATATATTTGAATTATTTATGATTTTGTTAATGATTTATACAATTTCTGGAATTTTTGTAGAGAGAAAAATTAGGTTTGTTGTGACTCACCTTTGGAACGAAATTGGTGATCCCACTTGAGATAAATCATTTTCCTCAACTTGGGTTAGTGTTCTTATACAAGTATTTAGCCTATTGAGTGTCGGTATGTTAGAATAAGGAGGAAAACTTGAATTTCTTCAACTGGCTAACTTGACCCATTGACGATGTTTTCACCATAACTTTTTCTGCATAGTGGTAAACTGAATAGGGTTTGTTCCTAATGAAACTAGGCTTCTAGGGTTTTAAAATGACATATGCAGTAGACATTTGATTGAGAATTGGATTTTTGATAATTTTTCAAAGAGTCACATCCTATAGAAATTTGTTATGTTATGTTCTGTTCTGTTTGGTTTTGCTTGCAAACTTTACTTCGAATTTGAACAGCCTTCTGGGCAAAATTAGACCAAACACTAAACATAAAATTATAGATCTATCGTATTTTTAATTTGAAACTTTAATCACTTAAATCCGATGTGTGTAGTGAAAGTTATGGTGATTTTTCAGTGACTACGCAAACGTAGATTATGAATTTAAAACTAGCACATTCATAGACTTGGATATTTTTGTGTGATTAGAACTGAGTCTAGTTATAAGTATAAAAATTATAGCCCTATATCTTAATTTTAAGTAGCAATTAAAATCATCTCAAACCAACCTTTGTAGGTCAAGATATGATAGTTTTTTAAGACATGATCGTGCAGAAAAATTTGGATTATGAGACAATTGGGGGAAATTTTGATTAACTCTAGTTTTGACCTACATTTAAATGATGAAATTATATTTATTATCTTAGATTGAGGCAATTGAATGGTTAGAAGGGATTTGACTTGGATTGGATTATGGATTGGGAGTGTCAACCTTTCTAAGAGGTGAGTAGATGCATGATTATGATTTTGAATGAAAAAATATTTTATTTAATTTTAAAAATATTTTTAAAATTGGTTTTATAATTGTGGAGTGTCTCAAAAGGGAGTTTGAAATGAAATATGCATCTAAATATTTTATTGAAATAATGTGCCATATTTATCGATCTATGTTGAAATATGTTGGCATTGAACTTATGATTTGAGAAATGTTTGAACAATATTGACACATTTTGATATATGTGATAAGATTTGTGAAATTGTGCTTGAATTCATGATCTAATTGCTATAGTCATTCCCCCACAATGTGGCCCAACAGGACAACGTGATTAGGGGGCTTTGCCTTGGGAGATAGCCGCGCTCGAGAGGTATCTCCTAGGCCATTGTTATTATTTCTCAAACTAGATTGATAGCACTCCAAAGGAGACCCGAGTCAATGCCAAGGTTAAGAGTATTTGTATATTGGTAAAGCATGAGAAACCCTTGGCGGTTCCACCCTTGGTCATCGCAGACCATTGTTGGGAGTTATGATTTTAGCAATCCCATGATTTTAGAAAAGTTATGGATATGATTGGATGCATATAGATTATTCATTATGAATATTGAATCCTATTTGAAAAATTTTATGTTTGATGATGAACCTTGAATTTTATAGGCATGATAATATGACTCTTAGATAATTGTTTGACAAATTCACAATCATCTCT
The DNA here is from genome assembly GCA_037126225.1 of Dillenia turbinata. Lineage (NCBI taxonomy): Eukaryota > Viridiplantae > Streptophyta > Magnoliopsida > Dilleniales > Dilleniaceae > Dillenia > Dillenia turbinata. The sequence continues at coordinate 11,761,549 of JBAMMX010000002.1, read as the reverse complement.
CATTTACTTTCTTAACATGTTATTTACTCACTTAGTATTGTTGTATACTCATCTCTCTTATTTTATGTTTCCACAGAGAAACTCTAGATCAAGGTATTTTCAATATTAATATCTCGACACAAGACATCTTAAAAGACTCATTGAGGGTACTAGTTTTGTATGAATTATTTTTAGGATTTTAGATGGACCCCTTTGAGGCATTTTCATATAAACTCCTTTGAAAACTTATCTAACCTTAGTATTTTAATTGTTTAGTTAAAATTGTATCACTTATGCTAAGGATCTCCATTTTTCTTTCTTGAAATTTACTTGAAAATTGTTTTTGGTGAAATTTGATATAACATCGAAAATTTGGTGTTAAAAAATTTTTTATTTTTATTTTGGATTTTCTCTAGAAAATAACGGGAGAAATTGGTTGTAATCGACTCTGAGTTCTGGATGTAATACCGAAAAAATTCAATATTTGAATTTTTTAATTTTATTCTCTCATATAATCACCAAGGGTTGGGATTTTCTATTTGTTATTTTATAAAATTCATAAGATGTTAAGTAGTTTGGTCGTGTAAGCTCTTTTTGGGAAATTGGAGCTCTAAGGTTCAAAACTCATTGGATTCAAGGACGTTGGAATATTGGTAGAAATATGGATGTTAGGTTGTCTTACACCATGGTTGGGTTGGCTTGCGAATATGGAGCTTGTGAGTAGTAGGGTGACTTGTACGGAGATTGGGTTGGCTTGTAGGGTGAATATACTCCCAAAAAGTAAGTGGATGACTATGTTGCATATGAATGAGTAAATGATTTCAGAAATTGATTTATGAAATGAATTTTGAAATGAGTTTCAAAATGAATTTGGAATATTTTGGAATTGTGGTGTGCTCCAAATTCAATTATTGTTGAATTCATAACTCTCCTGTAAACTAAGGTTTCCCTTAATCCATACACATGAAATTAATCCAATGGTCATGCTCATAATTTCATATGGATTTTATTATTTGGACTAATCTTGTACAATTATATTGGTCATGCATGCACTCAATCTCAAATCATTAAAACGTCAGGCCCAAAAACGTTTGAAGCATTAAGAATAATAATAAAATCTTATCAAAATAATAATCATGCCAATAAAACTTAAGGGAAAGAATCAAATCAAACCATGTATTAATCAAAAAATAAAATCCATCGAGTCCTAGGAAAAATAAAATTAACTAGACATTGAAAAGAAAAATAAAAAAATAAAAGAGAACATTACAACCCTTGTTTGCACGAACATGAAGGTCGAAATCACTTGGGATGGAAGAGGCTACTAGGGATTGTAAAGTGATGGAATAATGAGAAAATAAAAGAGAAATTCGTCCATAAGGAGCTGTCTTATTGCCACGTATATATAGGAGTGAAACCCTTAGAAAAATTTAATAACTTGGACTATTTTGGAAGTTTGGATTTTGAATTTGATTTGGGAACTTTCTTTGCTGGTTTATGATGATCTTTAACTTTTCAAATACTTGAAAATTCTCTTTTCTTCAATTTGGATAATTTCTGAAATTATCAACAATGCAAATCTGAAATTTTAGCACCAAGTTTCCATTTTGATTCCCAGTTTCCGTTTTCTAGCACTGCAGTAACTTTGACTAACTTTTTGGGCATCTTCTGGTCTGACCCAGCCTCTGAGTCTTCATAAGAGTTGTAGGCCTCGAAGTCTTCTTTCCAAAGACATAAAAATCGCCTCAATCGGACATCAGAACAAAAGTTATGGACAAAATATTGAATATTGTCTGTCCAATCCGAAAATAACAAGTTTACTCCATTTTTCCTAAATCAATAACTACGAAAATAAATCAATATAAAATCATAAAATATGGTTCAAATCAATTCTAAAACACATAAATAAATGCTTAGAAAGATATAATTCAAGTGTATAAAAATATTATCATCAAAAACCCCCACACTTGAATATTTGCTTGTCCTCAAGCAAAAATAATTTTCTTCCAAAACCAATTCAATTTTTGTCAAGTCCCTAATCATGCGTACGACATGCTCAAACCAGAATTACAATCAAGACAATCGATATTTCGTAGCATTTAATACTAGAAAAGCCATTACACCTCTATAGTCTCCTCAAAATCAAGAATAATGCAAAATTCAAACACTCTCACAGTAGGTTCGCTCAATAGAATGAAGAGAGATACTATTCAACTATTCAAAACACTCAATGTATGTAAGGGTATGTGTATCACTCAAATCAACACGATGAAATGACATTACCATAAGTTTACTCATATATCAAATCCACCATTTAAATATGAAATCCAAATACAAATCAAAAGGTCTTTTATTTTGTTGTAACGGTGCTAGGTAAAGGGTATGATAATAGATAAAATATAGGGTTAAAATGATTCATTAAAAATACTTAAGTATCAGAACATGACATCCTTTTACATCAAGGCAAGAGAATACTGACTCTAACTATGAATATATAATATGAAATATCACTTATTCAAAGCAAAGAACAATGCAATGAACTTCACTATAAGAGTGAACAACATCAAGAAAGAAAAATGTCCCCTTTTTTCTCGATTTTTTTTTTCTCCTTTTTTTCTTTTTTCTTTTTCATTTTTTTTTCAACCAGCAAATTTTTTTTCTTTTTTTTTTGGATGGTTTTTTTTTTGAGTACATGAACTTGATAACATAAAAAAAAATCATAATGCCAAAAAAAAAACTAGAATGTCATGCTCTTAACTATAAGTACCTTAGTGAATTGGGGTTCAAACTCTGGGGTTAGAAAGAATGGGGGTCATATGGTAGATTATGTAGGTTATTAAAGAAAAAAAAAGATTTAGACTCAAATGAGTTAACTGAGGGATAATATGATAGGGATGATATTTTTCGAAAGCTAAATTTGTGTAAATCTAGGTGTCTTAATCATTTTAGTGTATAAAAATCAAGAATGTGGTCTCAAAATGCATAACAAAGCAAGTTCTAGAATGATCAATTCTTGTGTGATATACGTTCAACAAAAAAAAGAATGAGATCAAGAAATTGCTTTTTAAGGCTCAAATCCTTACTAAAGTAAGTTTGTGTCAAATCTTGCATAATCTGTCTTTCAAATCAACCATAAGAAGATGAATAGTTAATAATATACCAAATAACTACAAAAACCAATCATCCTTCATGCAACACAATTCAAAACAAGTAACATGCACGAACTAGAAAACTCAAAAAAAAATTTCGTTGGCATGAAAGAATTCAGCAAAAATTTTTGAGAATGAAGAAAAAATTCAGTACTCAAATTCCTATATAAAAAAAAATTAGCGGCCTATGTATGCATATTCCCCCACACTTAAGTTAAGCATTATCCTCAATATGAAAAATAAATAAAATAAAAGTAAAGAGAATAGAGGACTCCCCTGAAATGTAGTTTTCTTTTCGACTTCTTCCTCCTAGTGTGAAGGGTTTCTTATTCACCTATAAAATGTCATCAAAATTCAAATCTAAATTAAATCAACAAATACTAAAGCAAATTATAAAAATATTGGGTTGCCTCTCAATAAGCGCCTTTCTTTATTGTCTTTGGCCAGATATAATCTCATTGCTTCAACCCGGCTCATAGATTTTCACAGTGTGACCATTGATGGTATCTTGCCATGCTTTTGTCCTTTTTTTTATCAATTTACACATTCTTAGATATCTCTTGATTTTCCTCCAACTTATTGAATTGCAACTCATGAGACCCACTTTTTGAATTAAATTCATTTAAATTCACATCCAAAGCAGCACATTTATCAACATACTCGTTGTCTAGAAAATTATGTTTGACTTGCAATGAACTGACAATATCATTTTCAATAGGATCACTTGAATAAAAGAAACTAACATCATGTTCAACAAATTTTTTAGTGTGATCAATACTAAAAACCTCTTGCTTATCAAAATTTTTCTTGTGATGGGAAATATTAAGCTCAATTTTTCATCATTCACTCTCAAAGTCAGTTTCCTAGAGAGAACATCAATCAATGCTCGTGTAGTGGCAAGGAAAAGTAAAATACTTCCCTGTTTTATCTCTGGTTCCTTGGACTTCTCTGTTATAGGTTGCTCAATCTCCTTTTTTGACTCGTGTTTGTTCTCTTTCTCCTTAGACGGATTTGATACCTCTTGTAATTCATTATCACTCCTCAATGTGAATGCGTTAACTTGCTCTCTTGGGTTCTTCTCAATGTCACTTGGCAATCTATCTGGCATATGAGAATAAAAGGTGTTAGCTAATTGATCAATTTTATTCTCAAGTCTCTCAAACATTTCATTTGTTATTATTGTCAAACGCTCGATTGCTATCTCCCATGATACTTTGCTCTCCTTTTGTTATAGTTGTGGATTCCTAGAGATAAAGCATGATGGGTTATTTGGCATTGGTGCCACTTGACTCCATGAAAGATTGGGATGGTCTCTCCACCCGGGATTGTATGTGTTGGAGTAAGGGTTATTTTGATGCTTGCCAAAGTTAGAAAAATAATTTGCTTGTTGTACCTGCGGAAACTCAGAAACCATATGAGTAGGATCTCCATATGATTCACAAAAATAAACCTGATTAGGCATAAGATTGGTCTGATTAGCTATCACAACATTAATCAATGAATCAAGTTTTGTATTAAACATGTTAAAATTATCGACCTCATGCATAACAACCATTTGTCTAGAGATTTCATATTCATTGGACCAATCATATTGATTAGAGGCCATATCATCTAATAGTGTATATGCTTCATTATATGACTTGTTCATGAAAGCACCTCCAGCCGCAGCATCAATGGTAATTTTCACAGAATTTATAAGACCACCATAAAAAGTTTACAAAACTAACCAATTAGGTATACCATGATGTGGGAATTTTCTAATCAAATTTTTAAAATGCTCCCAAGCACTATATAAAGATTCACCATTAAATTGTTTAAAACTTGTAATATCATTAAGTAGTTTAATAGTTTTACCCAGTGGAAAGTACTTAGCTAGAAATATTTGAGACAAGTTTTTCCAATTTGTAAAATGATTAGGAGGGAACGAATTAAGTCATACATTTGCCTTTTACCTAAGAGAGAAAGGAAATAATCGCAATCTTATTGCATCAGAGCTTACTCCATTCAACTTGATCGTCTTACAGATCTCCAAAAAGTTCTTTAGATGGCTATGTGGATCTTCAAAAATTTCTCTACCATTGAACTGATCTGCCTACATCATGACAATAAGACTAGATTTAAATTCAAAATTATTTGCTTTTATAGGAGGCTTTGCAATGCTAGATTGAACATTTTGAAGTCTAGGTATAGAATACTCCCTCATAACTCTGTTATCATAAGCCATTGTTTTCTCACAAACATAAAAATAACACAAAATTAGATCTATAAAATAAATTATAAAAACTACTCAAATAAATCTAGATTATTTATATAAAAGTGGAAATAACAAAAATATGATAACCAAATATACAAAAGATACCTAAACAGTTAACCGAAAAAAAAGAAAATCACGAAAAAATCAAAGAAAAATAGAAAAATATATAAAATCGATGAAATTTGGCCAAGATAGCATGGTGCCGATAGCACAGTCATGGTTTTGCTCAGTAGCCCGAAATCCTTTGAAATAAGTGGCCATATAAACCTAATTCTGAAAAAAAATTTTCTAATCCCGGAAATTTTCAAAAAATTCCACCAAAATTTCAAAACCAAAATCTAAAATAGCAACTATACAATCTAAACCCTAATATAAACAAGAAATAACAAAACACAATCTCAAACAAGGTTATCCTGATCGATATACAAAGATATCCTCGGCAACGGTGCCTAAAACTTGTTACGCGATTTAGGTATATCACGATTTTAGACAAATATAACTCTAGTCGAGTGTTGTGTATAGTGTAGAACAAGTGTCGATCCTACGAGAATATTTTATACTACCAAGTATGAATAACCCTAATCTAAGTTGAATGAATCAAATCAAGTGGTAAAAATTTTAGAAACTACTAAAAACAAAATCTAAAATACGAAACTCCAATATGATAAAAACCCTAGGACATCAATTTCATTTATTTGTATCTTTCTACATGGTCAAATCTCTTCGACTCCTAAGTTCATTGGCTAATGATTTATTATTGATGATGACATATTTTTCTAAATTAGATTCACCCAATAGTCATTTAATGAATCCCTAATTTGTCAAACCGAAACCCAATGGTCATGCAATTTCGATTAAATCAAACCGCATTAAGTTTTGTGAAAATCTGTAAACTAAAGTTTCCCTTAATCCCCATACATGAAATTAATCTAATGGACATACTCATAATTTCATATAAATTTTACTATTTGGACTAATCTTGTGCAATTATATTAGTTATGCATGCACTCAATTTCAAATCATCAAAACGTCGGGTCCAAAAACGTCGGGTCCAAAAACATTTGAAGTATTAAGAACAATAATAAAATCTCATCAAAATAATAATCATGCCAATAAAACTTAAGAGAAAGAATCAAATCAAGCCATGTATTAATCAAAAAATAAAATCCATCGAGTTCTAGGAAAAATAAAATTAACTAGATATTGAAAAGAAAAATAAAAAAGTAAAAGAGAACATTACAACCCTTGTTTGCACGAATATGGTGGTCGAAATCACTTGGGATGGAGGATGCTACTAGGGATTATAAAGTGGTGGAAGAATAAGAAAATAAAAGAGAAATTCGTCCATAAAGAGCTGCCCTATTGCCACATATATATAGGAGTGAAAACCCTAAAAAGAATTTAGTAACTTAGACTATTTTGGAAGTTTGGATTTTAAATTTGATTTGGGAACTTTCTTTGCTGGTTTATGATGATCTTTAACTTTCCAAATACTTGAAAATTCTCTTTTCTTCAATTTTGATAATTTCTAAAATTATCAGCAATGCAAATCTGAAATTTTAGCACCAAGTTTCTATTTTGATTCCCAGTTTCTATTTTCTAGCACTATAGTAACTTTGACTAACTTTTTGGCATTTTTCGGTCTGACCCAGCCTCTGAGGTCTTCATAAGAGTTGTAGGGCTCGAAGTCTTCTTTCCAACGGCATAAAACTCGACTCAATCGGACATCAGAACAAAAAGTTATGGCAAAATATTGAATGCTATCTGTCTAATCCGAAAATAGCAAGTTCGCTCCATTTTTCCTAAATCAATGACTATGAAAATAAATCAATATAAAATCATAAAATATGATTCAAATCAATTCTAAAATACATAAATAAATACTAAAAAAGATATAATTCAAGTGTTTAAAAATGTTATCATCAAACACTGATATGCGAATGGTAAACTTGCTCTCGTTTATGCATGAGAATAAATCTTGAATGATGAATTGAATGTTTTTTGTAACACAGTGCATGGATATGAAAAATGATTATGGTTTAAGTCTTGTCACGGACCGGGGACATTGGGGCGACATGGTTAAGACTGGTTTAAAATTTTGGCTTGGTGGTAGGTGAGTTAGAGAGCCTCCTCAAGCTGTTCCCATGATAATGTGATGACACCCCATGGAACTCCGAGCCAACGCCAAGGAGAAGGGGATTTTATAAAAAATTGTGAAAAACCCCTTGAAAAATCCTACCAACGGCCATCGGTAAAAAGGTAATTTTGAAAAACCCCAAGATTTTTGAAAAGAAAATTCAATTTGTTTATTGAATTGGAAATCATGAGTCATGGTGAAATTTGATCTGATTTCATTTTATATGAATGGATTTATTTATTACAATCGGATATATTTTGACATACATGTTTGGCACCACCGCCCTCACTCCTCATTCATGTTCATCATACCATTGTACTCCATTCACTGAATATTTTAAATACTCACTCCTTTCTTTCCAATTTTTCAGAGGAAGTCTGGATCGGAGACTTAGACTACGATTTTTGCCGGCACCAAGGAACTACTTTTGGCAATCTTCATTAGGTATTAGCTTTTAATTTTGTTATTCAGACCCACGAAAGGAAATTTTGTAAACCTTTTATTTGTTTTAAAGGTTTCTTTTGCAATATATATAACAACAATCTGAATCTTAATCCCAAAATTTGATATCGACCGTTTGAGAGACAAATATAAAATAATTAAAAAACACACACACACACACACACTATTCAAATACATTTATAATACAAAAAATGATGATTTAACTTACTCTAATTCTCCTACACTAATCGTTTCTGTCCGAAATTATCTCTTCAGTTTATCCCTTTATCTGTCATATCTTTACGAATACATTGCATCCCTATTTTTAACGATCTATCTCATCATTTCACTATATCTCCTATATTTAAACTCTTGATTCTCCTAACTGGTGCGTTTCTGGATTTTCGTTGTACATACCCAAATCATCTCAAACGATACTCTCGCATCTTATCCATAATTGAGTTCACTCCCAATTTAATGCGTATCTCTTTATTTCTAATTTTATCTTTCCTAGTTTTATCACACATCCACGTTAACATTCTCATCTCAGTTATAGTCATTTTTTGGTCTTGTTTTTATTTAATAGCCCAACATTCAGTGTCATATAGTAGTGCAGGTCTGACTGTCATTTTATAAAACTTCCCTTTTAAAATGAAGTGGTATCATGCGATCGCAAAGGATACCAGATGCCCTTCTCTATTTTATCCAATCCACTTAGATCTTTTGATTTACATCCCCATTTATGTTGCCATCATTTTAGATAATGAACCCGAAATATCTAAAATATTCACTTTTTGGTACATCATGTCCTTTTAACCTAATCATTTCTTTATCGTTCTGATGATTATAGCTAAATATGTATTTCATGTACTCCATTTTAGATCAGTTCAATCTGAATCATCTGGACTCTAGTGTGTCCCTCCATAACTTTAATTTAGCACTAATATTTTCTTTAGTTTCATCTATCAACACTATATCATCTGTAAAGAGAATACATCATGATATTTCATCTTGAATGCTCTTTGTGACTTCATCTATCACTATTACAAACAAAATTAAACTTGATGTCGATCCCTGATGGAGTCCAATGTTTATTGGAAAGCTATCACTTACCATCCGTAATTTCTTACATTAGTAACAGTTCCATCATACGTATCTTTAATGAGATTGATGTATTTGATAAAAATCTCATTCTTCATCAACGTCCATCATAATGTCTCTTGAAATCTTATCATATACTTTTTTTAGGTCAATAAACACCATATACAAGGTTTTCTTCTTTACCCCAAATATCTCCATCAATTGTCTTAGTAAGTGGATTGTTTCGATAGTGGATCTTTCTGGCATAAATTCAAATTGATTCTGAGACATGTTTATCTCCAATCTCAATCTATACTCAATCACTCTTTCCCACAACTTCATAGTATGACTCATAAATTTAATTCCCCTATAATTAGAGCAGTCTTCTAAATTCTATTTATTCTTATATAATGGTGTAAGTGTACTCTCCCTTCATGCTTTGGGCATCTTTTTGATTTGTTAAATTTTGTTATAAAGATCTATTAACATTGCTATTCCTACCTCCCCCAAACATTTTCACACTTCAATAGAAATGTAATCGGATCTTATGGCTTTATTATTCTTCATTCTCTTTAAGGCTTTTCATGAGAACGAATCTTATATTTGAAACCTCTATTGATCTTTTCTATAGGTATCATGATATTGTTGATATCTTTTGTACCATCAACGTTAAACAGATTATCAAAATAATCTCTCTAATGCTTTCTTATATTCTCATCCCTCACAAGTATACTATTAGTCTCACTCTTGATATACCTAACACTATTTAAATATTTTCCCATTTTCTTTCTTAATTTGGCGATTCTATAAATCTTTCTCTCCATTTTTGGTTTCTAATTTGTTATATAATTCATTATACACTTTATTTTTTGATTCCTGAATAATCTTTTTTACTTTTCTCTTTACATTTTTGTATATTTCAAATGCATCGTTATTTCTTCTATTTTTAAGATTTCTATAACACTTGCGTTTAGTTCATATAGCAATTTGAACTTTCTCATTCCCTCACTATGACTCCTTATCTATTAGAGTCCGCCCTCTAGATATGCCAAGAACCTCCCTACCTATATTCTTAATGTTATTAGATATTTTTACACTCATAGTTTATGAATCATCATTAATAAACCAAGTTAATCTTTACATTAATTTTTCTCTAAAGATTGCTAATTGTTCTTCTTTCAGTTTTCACCACTCAATTCTTGGTTCTACCAATGGATGATATTCATTTTACCTTTTAGGCACACGTATATCTACAACTAAAAGGCTATGCTGAGTTGTTACACTCTCTCTCGGTACAACCTTGCAATCCTTACAAGCCATTTTGTCATTCCTCCTAGTGAAAAATAAATCTATTTGGTTAACATTCAATCCATTTTTATATGTAACTGTGTGACTCTCTTTTTTTGAAAAAAGTGTTTATGAGTATCAGATTAAATGTTATAACAAACTCTAGAATGGCGTCTCCTGCCTCATTCCTACTACCAAAATCAAAGTTTCCATATACAGTTTTAAATCCTTCGTTATTCTTCCCTACATGTCTATTAAGATCTCTTCCAATAAATAATTTCTCTGTACTATGTATAGTTTATATAAATTCATCTAAATGTTCCCAAAATTATTTTTTACTAGTTGCATCTATATTTATTTGGGGTGTATATACGCTGACTATATTAGTCATGTCGTTTTCATTAATCATCTTGACAAGTAAAATTCTATCTCCCTTTCTTTTTTATCTCCATTATTTTCTCACGTAAGTCTTTATGAATAATTATTTTTACACCGTTTTTAGTTCTATCCCTACCTGTGTACCAAAGTTAACCTCTATTATTATAGTCTTCTCCCCTACCCACTTAGTTTCTTGTAAACACATAATTTTAATCTTTTTTCTATTCATTACTTTATTTATCTTCCTTAATTTGTCAGTTAAAGATTATATGTACCAAGTATTTAGGCGAATCCTATCTTTATTGTCTCTCATTTTGGTATTTTGACAAGATATTTTTATGCTGACTAACAAGGGTAATAAAATAAACTAAATTGAGAATAAACTAAATTCCACCAAAATTTTTAATTAAAGAAAAATAATAAAAATATAAATATAAATAAAAAAAAACAATAATGCCAAAGTTAACTATAAAATATATATATATCAAAATAAATAAATATATATATATATATATAAAGACTCTATGGTGAAAGTTAATTGCAAAAGTAGAATAATTTTTATTTGTCTCTCATTTTAATTTGACAAAAGGTTTTATGCTGGTTGTCAACCTACCGTAACCCTACTCCTTCATCCAGTATTTAGACCAGCGGCAGAGTTCTTCAAATAAAAATATATAAAATGAAAGAAGAAATAAAATAAAATAAAAAAATAGTGATAAAAGAAAATAGTTTTTATAATAATAATAATAATTACTATTACGTTTGTGGACTGTGATCTATGCTTTGAAACTTGTTCTCATGATTTAAGCAATGTTTCATAGCATTAGGGATTTCTAATAAAAAAATTCCATAACATTAAAAAGAAAGGGACTAAAAGAGTTACCACAATCAAATTTTAAGGTTCAAGAAAGGACGCACCTGATTAGATTGAAAAGCCTAAAAGCAATAGAACAAACCTTCTTGAATTGGTGGCAATTGGAGCTTTCTTGATAAACTTCTGCTTCAGACTCCACACCAGAAACAAAGGATACCAAGAATTTGCAGAACAATAATATCTCACTGTCCGTGGAGATCAAGAAGCTTCTCAACGTCACAAGTTAGAAGAAAAACAGAGCACACGGTAATTTCTTGCGATGCGTTCTAAAAATCTACCAAGAATTTGTCAGTGGAGATCAAGAAACTACTCAACGTCACAAGTTACAAGAAAAACAGTGCACACAGCAATTTCCAGAAAACAGTAATGATTGTAATGTAGTTCAAGTAGCAAGTCATATGCAGTTTGCAAAGCAATTTGACAGTAGATGGTTTCTTGAAAAATCAGACGAAGAATTCTTGTAAATCTTCGGTGGTGGAAAAACTGCAGTGAATTCTTGTAAAGCAAAGACCCAAGTTCAGCTTTTGAATTTGACAGTTCAAGTCATTTGTCGTATGCAGTTTGCAAAGGAATTTGACAGTATATGGTTTCTTAAAATTCAAACGAAGAATTCTGAATAGATTTTGCTTTGATTAACAGCTCAGAAATAATTTCAAATTTCACAACCCAAAATACACAAATCAAAGAAGAGAGAGAGAACAATGGAGGAGGGAGGGAGGGAGAGAGAGAGATAGAGAGAGCGAGTGGTCAGGGAGATGAAGAATTCTTTTGCAATATATGTTTTGTTTATTTGGGACATTTGGTTTATATGACAAATATTGAGCATGTGAGGTACATGTGATTTCATTTATCTATCTGAGATTTTATTCGAAAATGTTTGAGAATTTGAATGACTTGTGGTGCCACGGAACACGGAGTGGAATTCACACATGTTTTAGGGTATCGCGGCGGTTGTTACATGCTCGATGGGGGGATCGGGGCATGACAATTCTATTTATATCAAAATTTAGACTCACTATTTTAAATATTTAAAGGATTGAAATGTTTCCAAATGTCCCCAAAAGTTTTAAAAACATTTTTCTTTTTGAAATTTCAGAGTAAAGGATTTTTCGAAGGATATACAAAAACCTTCCATGAATCTTAAGGACTAGCCCTCATTTTCTTTTTAGGGGGTTAAATATCTAGTCCACTACCTAATTTAGAGAACTAAGGATAGTACCTCTATTTTTATAGGAATCATGCCTCCTAAACGAAGGTTGAGAAATGTAAATGAAATTCCTCCTTCTGAGTATGAGAATAGATCATCCTCACATGCTCCAACTTCTCATCCAACTACAACTAGTACTCACCCGACACCTTCAACCAGCATTCCTCCACCGCCACTCGACGCACTCCAACAATGGACCGAGTGATGGAAAACCTACGGCGCTTATCTCCAAGCCCCTCCTCAAGCACCAATTCCTCCTCCACCGAGCCCAACCATCGAACTATCCAACTTGATCAAAGAAGTCTGACAACTTGGATGTGTCACCTTTACGGGGACGAGTGTGGCGATAGTGGCAAAGAATTAGATTAATCGAGTTCGGGAGACCGTGTCCTATATGAGACTTGATGATGAGTTGAAGCTCATGATGGCTGTGAAATTATTGGATGAAGACACTCGAGTATAGTGGAATAATCTTAAGGGAAGGTCCACGGTATCCATTTCTTGGAACGAATTCCTTACAGAATTTGACGAAAAGTATTATGCTTGATTCTACCGAAACTTGAAAAGAAAAGAGTTCTTTCACCTCCGCTAAGACAACAAGTCAGTGGCAGAACATAAGACTGAATTGAGGAGACTATCCTTATTTGTTCCAAAGTTGATGACATCCGAGGAGTACCTATGATTTAAGTTCGAAGAAGGTCTGAACTTGTCCATCCGGGAGAAGATGTTCATGACATTGGCCCATAGTTATAAGGATGTTTTGGAATTGGCTTTAAGGGCTAAGAAAATGATTGAAGAAAAGGGAAGGACAAGAGAAGGATAGAAGAAGAAAGAGGAGGTCTGAAATTACATCAGGCCAAAGTTCAAAGCAAAGTAAGAGCACAGGCTCCTACAATGGAGCCTCCATTACCAGATCCGTTATCACCCCACAAGGCCAATGTACATTCCACCTTGGGACTCCCACATCTAGTACCGCCTCTTGGAGTAAGTCGATAGGAAATAAGAAAGAGAAGTGTATGAACTATGGAAAGTTCCATTCTAGGGTTTGTCATTCACCCAAAAGGTTCTATCAATGCCAAAAAAGGGTCAATTTCGAAACACTTACCTGGAGTTGGGACGAGGAGGCCAAATAAGTTGAGAACGCCCAAGTGGATCAGGGGGCAGTCAAGCCAACACCCTTACCTCACCTCCTAATGTCACTCTGTGAACAGGGACTGGGAGCAATACAGTGGCTGCTCCAACCCAATGTCTGTAGGCTAGGACTCAAACGAGGATATATACAATGACCAATGAGGATGCACAAAATAACCCAGACATAGTCACAAGTAAATTCTCTAAAACTTGAATTTGGTAATTTAGAAATTTAGATATAAATGTTATGTGATCTTGAGTGCTTGATTTTGAATTTGAGACATATTGGTGATAATGTATGATATTAAAGAGATTGGAAATGATTTTGATGTCTGATGATAGTTATAGTGGCATTGGGGACTGTGAATTTTGGATTGAGTTTAATTAAATTTGGAGTTTAATTCCTTTTCTGCACATAAAGGTATACGGGTCGACTTGGCTAATGGCTAGATTGACTTGTGCACCAAATTACATTAGGTCAAGATGACTTGTACATTCTCAGGTTGACTCATAGTGCATTGACATAGGGGATAGGACGACTTGCATTAGAGACAAGATGACCTGGTTAAGATACAGACTTGTTTTTCTGAAAGCATGATGCTTGGGTCGACTTGTTAACCCTTCAGGTCGACCCCAAGCTCTGTAGAGTCTAGTTTCTGAAAGCCGTCTTGCTTGGGTCAACCTACATTGTTCCCTGGGTCGACCTGCCTATACTATATCCTATTCTTACCAATTTTTCTGGGTTTTAAAAGCCCCAAACAATTAATCCTAATTGTTTAACAGTTTCCGTTCAGAGGTATGATGAAAATCCTTGGCCGTGATGCCCATATATTGAATGATACAAAGTCTAATAATTCTTTTGTGAATACGAAATTTGCTAAACGCTCAAATAAGCCCTTGATCCCACTTGAAAATGAGTTATTGGTTATCACTCATTTGGGGGAACGGTTGAATAGGGACACCATGTACATAGCGTGTGAAGTAATTGTAAATGGTGAAATTCTTGAAGCGGACTTCATTCCATTGAAAATGAGAGACTTCGACATCATACTGGGTATGGACTGGTCACACCTCCACTGAGTTTCAGTGAATTACTTCACTAAGGAAGTAGAATTCCGTAAACCAGGATGTCCTCCACTTGTATTCACTGGTGAATGGCAAGTCCTACCAAACTGTGTGATCTCGGCAATGGAGGTATGAAAATTAGTGCATAAGGACTGTGAGGCTTATCTAACTCATGTCATTGACACCACAATAGGAAGTCCGGAATTGATAAATGTTTCAGTGGTGAATGAGTTCCCAGACGTCTTCCCAGATGAGTTGCCTTCGCTATTGACTTGGCACCCGGAACCGCATCCATTTCCATACCTTTGTATAGGATGGCACCTGCGAAGTTGAAAGAATTAAAGGTCCAACTTTAGGAGTTGTTGGATAAGGGTTTTATCCGACTGAGTACCTTACCTTGGGATGCTCCAGTTCTATTTGTGGAGAAGTAGGATGGCACCCTTCAGTTGTGTATCGACTACCGGTAACTAAATAAGGTGACCATAAAAAATAAATACCCTTTGCTGAGAATTGATGACTTGTTCGATCAACTCCAAGGGGCTAGTATTTTTTTAAAGATCGATTTGAGATCGTGTTATTGCCAATTGAGGATAAAGAATCATGATATCCACAAGACTATGTTTAGGATACAATATGGATACTATGAATTTCTGATGATACCTTTCGGTTTGACGAATGCTCCTGCAGTTTTTATGGACCTCATGAACTGAGTCTTTCATTCCTCGTCATAGTTTTCATTGACGATATCTTGGTGTATTCCAAGAATAATAAGAAACACTCAGAACATCTTTGAATTGTGTTGGAAACTCTCCAAGAGAAGTAACTGTACGCCAAGTTCTTCAAGTGCAAGTTTTGGCTAAGGGAGATTAGTTTCTTAGAGCACATTGTATCCAGGGATGGGATATTTGTTGACCCAAAAAAGTATAGACAATTTTGAGATGGGAACAACCCAAAAATGTCATCGATATGAGAAATTTTCTCGGATTAATAGGATATTACCAAAAATTTGTAGAAGAGTTCTCCAAAATTGCGACTCTGTTATCTAACTACACCCGGAAGGGAGTCAAATTTGAATAGAGTGATAAATGTAAGCAGAGTTTTCAAGAATTCAAGAAAAGACTCACGTCTGCTCCAATACTTGTTATTCCTACTAACAATGGGGACTATGTGGTTTATAGTGACACTAGCAAATAATGATTGGGTTGTGTTTTAATACAAAGTGATAGAGTGATCGCCTATATTTCTCAATAGTTGAAGAAACATGAATTGAATTACCTCACCCATGACCTAGAGCTAATTGCCATTGTTTTTGCCATGAAAATTTGGCGACATTACTTATATGGGGCCACATTCAAAATCTTCACCGACCACAAGAGTCTCAAATACTTGCTCACTCAAAATGAGCTCAATTTGAGACAACGAAGTTGGTTGGAGCTAATCAAGAATTATAACCTAATGATTGACTATCACCCGGGTAAAGTGAATGTGGTTGCGGATACTTTAAGCTGCAAGTATTCTTCTTCTTCATCCTATAGGAGTTCTTATCTCTCATGCCTTGTAGAACTCCGTACACTTGGAGTCAATTTGGCCAGTGATGAGCATGGTACACTTTTGGCCAAATTTGAGGTATGACCGACTTTAGTAAACCGTATTAAGGAGCTCCAAGCAACCAATAAGGAGCTAAGAAGTATAGTGGAGAAGGTCCACAAAGGTGAAAGTGGTGATTTCCATATCCAAGAGAATGATATAGTAGGATATGGGAAACGAATTCAGAGAGCCATACTTAAAAAGGCACACTTTTTGGCTTATGCGATACATCCCGAGAGCACTAAGATATACCGAACCATCAAGGAAACCTATTGGTGGTCGGGTTTAAAGCGGGAGATAGCCGAGTTTGTGTCAAGGTATCTTGTGTGCCAACAAATCAATACCAAATATTAGAATATGGCCGGAACACTTCAACCATTGCCTATACCCAAGTGAAAATTGGAGCACATCATCATGGATTTCGTGGTGGGATTGTCACGTACCCTAAGCCGACATGATACTATATGGGTGATAATAGATCTGTTCACTAAATCAGCCCACTTCTTGTCCATTCAGAATTCTTATCCTTTGGAAAAGTTGATGAAACTCTACATAAATGAGATTGTCCAGCTCCATAGGGTTCCGATGTCGATTGTATCAGATCGTGATTCTCGATTCACTTCCCGATTTTAGCCTAAGTTATAAGAGGTCTTGGGCACTAAACTAAAGTTCAGCACTGCTTTTCATCCATAGACGGATGGACAGTCAGAATGAACTATTCAGACATTGGAAGACATGCTAAGAGCATGTGTAATGGATTTTCAGGGGAGTTGGGATAGGCACCTCTCGTTGATTGAATTTGCGTACAACAATAGCTATCAAACTAGTATAGAGATGCCTCCCTATGAAACTCTCCATGGGAGAAAATGTCAAACACCTTTGTATTGAGATGAGGTTGGAGAGCGAAAGATTGAAAATGTGGAGCTAATTGAGATAACTATAGAAAAAGTAAAAGTGATTCGGAAAAAGATGAAGGCGACTTAGGATAAATAGAAGAGCTATGCCAACAAAAGGAGAAGATATTTGGAATTTGAGGTCGGAGACATGGTTTTCTTGAAGATATCACCCTAAAAGGGTGTAATCCAATTTCATAAATAGGAAAAATTGAATTCTCGGTATATTAGCCCTTTCAAAATTCTTAAGAGGATAGGAGAAGTGACCTATCGACTTGAATTACCCCCGAATTTAGAAAAAATCTATGATATATTCCATGTCTCCATGTTAAAGAAATATTTTCCGAATCCCTCCCACTTATTAGAAACTCCACCGATAAAATTGAATCCAGACTTGAGTTTCAAGGTGCAACCAGTCAAATCCTTAATCGACAACTTAAACAATTGAGAAGTAAACGAATCCCAATGGTTAAGGTGTTGTGAAGAAATAACCAAGTTGAAGAAGAAATTTGGGAGATCGAAGAGTCAATATGGAATCAACACCCGCACCTTTTTTATGTATAAATTCTATTTTTAAATTTTGAGAACGAAATTTTTTTAGAGGAGTGTTATAATATCAAAAATTAGGTGTTAGAAAATTTTTTATTTAATTTTTGATTTTCTCTAAAAAATAACGGGAGAAATCGGTTGTAATCGACTCTGAGTTTTGGATGTAATACCGAAAAATTCAATATCTGAATTTTTTAATTTTATTCTCCCATATAATCACCAAGGGTTGGGATTTTTTATTTGTTTTTCTATAAAATTCATAAGATGTTAAGCAGTCCTACACGGAATGCTTGGGTCGCCTTGCACAAAATGTTGGATCGCCCTAGGTAGCCTACAGGGGTGAGATTCCGAGGCATTGCACTTCCGGGTCGTCTTGCCCAATTCTTATGTTGACCCAAGACTTAGAAATTATGAAATTGGGTCATCCTATCCTATATTTGAGACGACCTGTAACCCTAATAAAGCAAGAATAGGTCACCTTGCCTTTGAGCATGACAACCCATCTATGTAGGAATTTAACTCATGGGTCATCTTGCCCTTTTTGCAAGTCGCCCTCTCGATTCAAAATTCAATAAATTAAGATGTAAAATGATTAAAAAGGACAATCAAACTCAACTCAAACCCTTGAATCATCAAGGGTAAGATGGTAAATGACATTTTCATTAACATTTGGCTTAATAAAGCCTTAATTCCTATTCTTCCTCATTCATTTCACCCGATGCTCAGCTCTCTCTCTCTCTCTGCATTCATTCTCCTTCTCCCTCACACCCCTGTTGATTTCCCTCTCAACAATCAATTACCCCTCCAATTAAACCCACTCAATCAATTTCCGAAATCCTCAATCAACGCATGAGAAGTAGAATTGAAGGGAAAATTATGGTTTTGCTCTACAAAGGGAGAAGTTAGGATTTTTGAAACCCAAACTTCAAAATATAATCCATCTACGAAATAAAGGTAATTCTCTTTTCTTAATCTTGGGTTTAGTCTTCTCATTACTAGATTATAATTATTATTAAAACTTTAGGAATTTCATTGGAGATCAAAATTCTAGAAATTGTGAATGATAAAATTAGAAAAAAAAAATTGAATAAAAAATTATATATAGATGTAAGAGACATATAAACGGTATAATTAGAATACACATTCATAGATTGGGGAAAATTGGACTTTGTGCTAAATTAGAAAAAATTTATAAACCCTAAAAATTGATATGATTTGACAATAAGATTGTTATTATTGTCTTAAGATAAGCAATTGGAACCCAAAGAGGAATTACATTGGAAATTGATTGAGAAATTGGGAGTGAATATACTCCCAAAAAGTGAGTAGATAACTATATTGCATATGAATGGGTAAATGATTTCAGAAATTGATTTATGAAATGAATTTTGAAATGAATTTCGAAATAAATTTGGAATATTTTGTGATTATGATGTGCCCCAAATTGAATTATTGTCGAATCCATGACTCTCTTATTGATTTAATAAATTGTTTGTACTATGTTACAATGGAACACTGATGTGTGAATGGTAAACTTGCTCTTATTTATATATGAGCATAAATCTTGAATGATGAATTGAATTTTTTTTGTAACACGGTGCATGGATAAGAAATATGACAAAAGTCTAAATCTTGTCACAAACCATGACCATTGGAACAATGTGGCTAAGGTTAGTTTAAAAATTTAGCTTCGTGGTAGGTGGGTTGAAGATTCTCCTTAAGCTATTCCTGTGATAAAGCGATGCACCACACGGAATTTCGAGCCAATGACAAGGAGAAGGATTTTATAAAAAATTGTAAAAAACCCCTTGACGGATCCTACCAACGGCCATTAGTAGGAAGGTGATTTTGGGAAACTCAAAGATTTTTTAAAAGAAAATTCAATTTGTTTATTGAATTGGAAATCATGAGTCATTGTGAAATTTGATCTAATTTCATTTTATATGAAAGGATTTATTTATTGCAATCAAATATATTTTGACACCACCACGTTCACCCCTTATTCATGTTCAACCTGGTATTGTACTCCATTCATTGAATATTTTAAATTTTCACTCCTCTCTCTCCAATTTTTCAGAGAAAATCTAGATCGGAGACTTAGACTACGATTTGTGCCAACTCGAAGGAACTACTTTTGGTAATCTTCATTAGGTATTAGCTTTTAATTTTGTTGTTTGGACTCATGGAATGAAATTTCATAAACCTTTTATTTGTTTTAAAGGTTTCTTTTGCAATATATGTTTTGTTTATTTGTGACATTTGGTTTATATGTGTAACACCGGACAAGTCCGGGTTTGTAAAAAGTACTCTAAATGGATTATTTGAATTTTTTTTTTTTTACATTTTGTAGAATGTAAGAAGAGTAGTTAATTTTAAATAAATGTGATTTTTTGCTCCTTGGGTTGTTCGGGAGCTCATCTAGATATTGGGTGGACAGACTTTAAATTTTTAAGTTATCGATCATTAAAGTCGAGCCATCGGTTACTTGAGTGTTTGGTAATCGATATTTGGTGGATTTTAAATGTTCAGTACTCAATAGAGTTTTAGTGTTCGGTTGAATAGTTCTTTAGGTTTTGATTTCCTTATCGGTAATTGAAGGTGACCATCTATTATTTTATTAGTGAAAATCCTATCGGTGTATTGTTTAAGTGATGGTCTGTCAATATTAAGTTTTTAAATTCCTGTTGGTCATCTAGCCACTTATTGGTATTGAGACTCCCGTCAATATTGAGAGAACCCGTCGATATTGAAATTATGAAACATATAATCTGACTCCCATACCATCTTGGATTTGTAATTACATTGATCGAACATTAATCACTCACTTGAGAAGATACTCTTCGGTCAAGTGCCTTTGGTCGTGTTGGCAACCCCTTTGGTCATTCCAGCCTTCGGTTATGTTGGCAACCTCTTCGGTCTTGCCCTTCGGTTTAGCCCTTCGATCTTCACTTGAGAAGATACTCTTCAGTCTTCACTTAAGAAAATGCCCTTCAATCAAGCACACTATCAGTCAATACATCCTGTTGGTTGACCACTTGCCATCAGTCAATGTTGAGATGCCCATCGGTCAATGCATTCCTTTTCTTTGCAAATTGAAGCCTCGATTGTTGGATGAAGAAAGATGTGCTCTTCCATTTTAATTGCTCTTCCACTTGCACTATTCACCAAACATCACTAAACACTTGCAAACACATTTGGAAGACAAGTCTTGATATTCCTTGCAAATTCTTCATCCTTGTCGTCACTTGCATTTCTTGAGAATAGATCCTTGGACCTACCACTCTCCAAAAAAGATATTATGTCACTAAGCTACATAAACCTTTTAATATTATTACATCAAATTTATATTATAACCTATATTTTAAAATATTCCAAAATTCTCATAATCTAGTTTGCTTATTGTGAATTTGTAATAATCATTTCAACTCTTCTTGTTCAGCACCGAACACACATTCTCAGCAAAACACAAGTTTAAGAGTTTAAAACTATTGGGTTGACTTTCCTAATAATTTAAAAGGAGAATTGGACATTTTGTGCAAATAGAAAGTGGATGAGGACCACTAGGTAAATATAAAAAATGTGTTGAAAATAAAAGAAGAGTTGGGACTCTACAACCTACGAATGTCAATTTCACATTTTTCTTTTACTTTTCTCTCTCTCTCTCTCCTCATACACTACCTCTTCTGCTCTCCTTGTTTCTATCCAAGATCAATTAAAATACCACAAAACCCACACTCTAAAGACTCCAAAACTCATAATCTAAACTTTAGAAAGTTAGATCTTGTGAGAGATTTGGGATTTTCTAGTGAGAGAAAATCTAGGGTTTGATCGTAACTCGGCTTGAGGCAAAATCGAAAACTAAAAATCTAGATAATATTTTATTCTCAACTTGGGTTTATTTTCCTCTTTCATGGCTTTGAAGTTTATATTAAAATTTGATAAAATAGATTTGGTAGATTTGAAATCTCCAAAGTGAGAGAAGGATTGGGTATTGAATGTTAGGGTTTTGGGTTTACTTGAAAGGATTGACATTGATGATGGTGGGTATTTTATTATGTCCCTTAGGAGTTGGCAAAAACTGAACGAAGCAAAATGTTCACTGTAGAGACGTCTGAGAGTGACTATCATTCCTAGTACTGTGAGTGGTTACATGTTTACACTTAAATAAGAAAAATATTTTATTTGGATTTTCTAAATGATTTTCGAAAGTTGATTTTAAATGTTTTAGTGTGTTGAATATCCCAAAGAATGAGTTTGAAATTCTTATGCATCCTATTGTTTTGACTAAAAAAATGTGTCATGTTGAATTATTGATTTGAGCATATTATGATACTGGTTATTGCTGAACAATTATTTATTTGATTGTATATGGAACGGATTATTAAATTTTCATGAAATGGCGCATGGTATGGTTACTGGGGGAAGAGCCTGAATCCCAAAAAAATGGCTAGTCATTTCCCGCCACGATGTGACTCGACGAGGTGACGTGGTGGGGTTAATCTTGATTAGACATGGTATGTGGTCGGTCGCGACAACACATTCATGGTCGAATAACTCACCGCTTGAAACGAGTGGGATAGTTGGTTGCACCACCAAGGAGATACTATAGCCAATGCCAAGAAATGGGGTGCTTGTAAACTAAAAATTACTAAAACCTTGGCGTGTTCCACCCTAGGTAGTGGTAGATCTTTGTTGAGAATAATGATTTTTGGCTGCCCTATGTTTGGAAATATGAAATGGTTAGATGCATATGAGATTGAATCAGGATGATTGAAAAATTGATTTATTATTGAATGATCTTGTGACTGATATGATAATTTGAAATATATATATTTGATATGTCCACCACACAAATCTTATTTTTGTTCAACGTGCATATCACTCACTGAGTATTTCATACTCACCCCTCTTCTTATCCATTGTCAAAGGAAGTGTAGAGACAAAGTTATTTTATCGGTAGCTAGAACCAGCCGAAGGGAAGAGCTGTTCGGGACCGACTGTGGTATTGGTCCATTCTAGTTATGGGTATTTTGAAGGCTTGTAGACGGATCCATTGGAGGGCATTTCTAAACTCTTTTGTATAATATTTTAGATACATGTGTTTCTTACTTTTAAACTTATATTTTGGAATTCATATTTTAGAAAAGTTAAATGATAACTTGCTCTTTGGATATTTTAAGTTCAAGCGTTTGGAAATCGGATTCCCTTAATTTGATGCGATATTATTATAGCTTTGCGGGATCTTAAGGTGTGTGTTGGTGATCACACGTACTTCTAGATCATGCGACAGTTGTCACGTACTCAGATTTGTGGGTCGGGACGTGACAATATGACAAATATTGAGCAAGTGAGGTACATACGATTTCATTTATTTGTTTGAGATGTTATTCTAACATGTTTCAGAATTTGAATACCTTACGGTGTCACGCCTCGACCTCCTTTAGTCGAGCACGCGACAACCGCTACGCTATCCCCAAACACGTGTTAACCCACTCCGTGTCTTGAGGCACCGCAAGGCAATTTCACTATATCAAACATTGTAAAATAAACTCAGATCATCCGTCAAACAATCCAAATGCCCCAATGGAAATAATAAGTCTTGCAAAAGACATTTTTATAGAAAATCAAGAAATTTTTTTAAAAAAAAAGAGACAAGTAACAGTTTTACAATACTAGACAATGTGAACAAATAAGTATTTAACAAAACCAAACTTTTAAAAGTTTACAAAAACTTCCTCCATGGGTCCAATCCACATAGCTTTCCAAAACTAGTACCTATTGATGATTAACCAAAAGTAGCTTCTTCTGTCCGGCAATCTGATAACGACTACATTTCCAAACTAGCTTTCCCTAGAAGAGATAAAAGAATGGGGTAAATATAAAATACTCAGTGAGTGTAATGGCATGTTAAACATAAATGAGGGGTGAGAGTGGTTGTGCCAAAGAATATATCGAAATCATGTAATTGCAAAACCAAATATCATTTGTATAAAATACATTCAGAATAAGTTTTCCATGACTCAAATGTCTCATTCAACAAATAATTTCATTTTTCCTTTCAAACTCTTCTTGGGGTTTGCCAAAAACCATTATTCTACCAATGCCCGTTGGTAGAATCTGCTAAGAGACTTTTCCATGATTTTTTTCATATAACAATCCCCTACCCATTGGCGTTGGCCCGGAGTTTTCGTGGGGTGCATACCACGTCATCACGGCCAGCTTGAGTGGCTCTTCATCCCACCATCTCCAAGTCGATAATTAACTAAGCCCTTCCACGCCGCCCCATCGGTCGGCCCGTGGAAGACTTAATCACAGACTATAGTTTTTCACCATGCACCATGTTACAAAACTCATTTCACATTTCAGTCTCATAGCAATTCACAATGGAATGAAATTTCACAATTCACATTTGTAATTCAATTGTAACATGATGCAAACAATGTAAGAAACCAAAGGCAATCATGGATTTGTCAATCTATTTAGAGGGGCACACCACAATCACAAAACATTTCAAATTCAATTCAAAATTCATTTCAAAATATATTTCACAAAAAATCACAGTAAAAAACATTTATCATTCGTACTCAATATAACCATCCATTCACTGTATATGGAAGGGTAGTCACTCCCAAATTTCTCGACAGTAATTGCCTTACTTGATCAGTTTTGTCCAGCTCCTAGATTTTTTCACCCCTTTTAATGCACATCACATCATCATCAAACCCTAGATTTCCTCTTTCCAAAAAAATCCCAAATCCCTCATTAGTTTTAACTTGCTAGAGATTGAGTTATGAATTTTGGAGTCTTTAGAATGTAAGTTTGTGGAGATTTAATTGATCTCTAATGGAAGCAGGAAATGAGAAATAAAAAGGGCGTGTGTGTTGAGAGAGAGAAAAGTGATAGATGTGAAATTCTGAATTCGTGGATTCTAGAACTCCACCACTACTTATTTACATCTCTCTCATCCTATTTACTTAATTGTCCTCCTTCTCTCCCAACTTACACAAGTGCCTAATATGTTCTTTTTAGTAATTTGGAACTCAATTCAATGAGTTTTAAGTAATTAGAATTTTCATTTGTTGAAAGAGAGAGAAAAGTGATCGGTGATGTACTGAGGTGGTTGATGGTGTTTAGGTTCAATTTCTATCGACTACCGAAAAGAGATTGGCAATTGTTCCAATGTAAAATAAAAGGAAGTGTCATTCAAGAATCATATTTGTGTAAAAAGAAATATAATATATATATATATAATGTAATATAAACAAGATGTTAAGAGGGTCTAGTGGTAATTAACTTTTTGGATGGCTTGGAGGTTGTGAATTCAAATCCCAAGGAATGCAAGTCACGTTGTTGAGAAATGAAGTTTCAAGTCTTCTACATGACCGAAGGCATATGTGTGAGTGAAGAGGGAGGGGTGTTGACCGAATGCATGCGTGGATACTAAATTGAGTTTTCGGTCAACTAAGGAAAATGTTCGGTCAACCAAGGAAAAAGACATATGTGTGTGTGTTGTTCGGCTAAAGAAGAAAAGTGTAAAGTTTGGGTGTTCGGTGTTCGGTCAATGAAAGAAAGTACTGAAGAGTATTGGGTGTTCAGTAAACATCTCTATAAATTTTGGGAGAACTGACAGGGTATTGAAGGATTCTCAAATTAATGGATCAACACTATATACCGATAGAGATATATATATTTTTGTATATGTATGGTAAAGGTACCAATCAGTTTAAATGGAAACCTAGTGCACCAAACAAGAATTTAGAAAATTAATAAAGTAAATATCATGAGCCAAATGGATATACCGACTGAAGGAGTGGAATGAAGTACCGACAGGGGTTCTGAATTGGCAAACTAACCGATAGTTACCGATGGGTGGAAACTACCGATCACCAATTGAAAAATCAAAAATTAGCAAAGATAATCTCTCAAATTGAAAAATTTTCCAGGAAATCAATTTCTCCCGAAACCTCAACTTCTACCGAACATTGAGTATAATTTAAACTCTACCGAACACCAACACACTACTAAACAATTATTTAAAAATTAAAAATATCTACCGATCAAGTGTCTAAAAAATTCCTGAACAACCCTTGGGGAAGAATTTCACATTTCTACTAAATTAATTATTCCTCCCACACTTTCGTGAAATAAAATATAATAAAATAAAATATATATATATATATAAATTTTAAAATGCATCATTTGAAGTTAATAGTACAATTCGGATTTGTGTGGTGTTACATACGGTGTCATAGAACACGGAGTGTGATTCATACATATTTCGAGATATCGCAGCAGTTGTTACGTGCTTGACGGAAAGGTCAGGATGTGACATTTAATATGGATCTATTAAGAAAGGACTTATTGTAACACCGAAAATTCGGTGTTAGAGATTTTGTAAATATCTTTATAATTATAAAAGAAAAATTTTAAAATTTTACTGATTTTCGATTTTTTGGTATTAAATTAGAATTTTTTGTATATTTTAAAATGTCGCATCCGTAATTCGTAGTGAACCTCATTTTAATGAAATTTAAAAAAAAAATTAGTGAAAAGTGGATAATTTATTTATTTATTTATTTATTCATTTATTTATATATATATTTAAAAAAAAAAAAGAGAGATGAGGAAGCACAGCGTTTTGACCCAAAATGCTGCACTTCCCTTTCCCCCAATTCAATTAGGGATTGAACCCTAATTTCGTCTCTCTTGCTCACTCTCTCCCGAACTCTCTTCATCTCTCTCGAACTCTCTCTCTCCCTTTTGCCGTCGCTCACTCCCTCTACCCCTCTCCGTTGCGAACAGCGTCCACAGTGGTTCCTCCGACCACCACCTAGCCGACCCACTCTCTGTTTCTCTATCTCTCTCTACCTCGCTCTCTATTTCCCTCCTTCTGTTCTCTCTCGATCGCCCTCTCTCAGTTCTCTTTCCCTTTCTTCTTCGATCTCTCTCACTCGTCTCTCTGTTTCACTCTCCCTCTCTATCTCTCGCTCTGTTACTCTCTCAGTTTCCCTCTGCTCTCTCTCTTTCTCGCGCGAACCGAGAGCTTTCGCTCTCTTCTCCTCCCCTTTCGCGCGCGATAACACCTCTTCCTCCTTCTGTTCGTTCGCGCGCTTGCTTTTCCTCAGCCGCGAGCACTTTTGCAATCTTTGCAAAAGCCCCAAGCCGGCAGCTGCAAGAAGCCTTCGAAACCCTAGGCTGCAACCTGCGTTCCATCCCTTGTGAAGGTAAGAACGACTCTCTGATCATTAGCTTTAGGTTTCGATTTGTTGAGAAATTTAGTCTAATTGTTAAGCCATGCTTTGGTTTGGAAACATTACAAGAGTCCGAACTGAGTTGTAGGCGCACGGACGTTAGGACTATAAGCTGCGAAAACCCTATGTGATGGGATTTCTGATCCATTCGATTGATTGACTGAATTTAGGGTAAATTTAGGGTAAGAAGTCTATGTTAGAATGTATGTTAGATTCGAATAGAATGTGTTTCTGAAATTTTATATGCGATTATTAAGGTTAAATATAGAATTTTACATGAATTAGGTTGTTTGATATGAAAGAAGCATGTTGAAAGATGATAGAATCATATTAGGTTGATTAGAATAATTTCCTTTAGACTTAATTTGAAATACGCATGAAAACTGTTAATAGTTATGTGAAATTGGAAGAAAATCGGGAAATATTGGGACTTAAAGTCCATTAGAGATGTAAATAATCTTTGGGTGATGAAATAAGAATTTAGAAATTGTGGATGTGCAAATAAAGGGTAAATTAAATTAGGAAAGTGTGAAAACCCTTGTTATAAGGATTTTATTTGATGATAATTGCAATATTTGATTAGGTTAATCATTTGGGGACGTTGAAAGGACTCAAATCGAATTAGATTGATAATTAGAGAGTGAATACCCTCTCTAAAGGTGAGTGGATGGTTCATTGTATTCATGAATGAGTAACATGTTTTAAAATTGCTTTATAAATGATTTTGAAACATTTTTATATGTTTTATATAAATTGTTTTGTGACTGTGGGCTGTCTGAACTGGATTGTGAAGTACGAATGCATCCATTGTATTTAAGAATGCTTCTGTGCCATGTGTTATTTGATATTGCTCTATGAATTGCTTTGGCATGAGTTGGCATGAGATTATTGATTATTTGTTGGAAATTATGGCACATTGTTTGTGAAATGGATTGATTGAGAAATGAAGGGTGCTGGATTGTTAATGGCTATAGTCATTCCCACCACGGAGCGACCCCACAGGGTGGCGTGGTTTGGGGTTGGATGTGCGGGGGAGCTAGACGTCCCTCCCTCTGTCGAAGTCGTGCTATATCTAGATTGCACCCCGGTGAGGTACAAGCCAAAGCCAAAGAAGGGGGTATGTTTTGAAACATTGGATGGAAAAACCCCTTGACGGGCTTTCGTCTGGATTCGGCCACCCTAAGATGGAAGTGTTTTCGATGGAACCCCAAGATTTTCTGAAAAGATGATTGATATGGATGCATATTTTGTAAATTGTGATTTATTGAAATGATTTATGCATATGAACTGTTATTTATGAGATATGCTTTGACTGCCCCACATTCACCCCTTATTTAAGAACACAATCATACTATTGCACTCCACTCACTGAATATTCCCCAATACGCACCCCTCTCTCCACATTTTTCAGAGGATACTTAATTCGGAGATTAGATGCTGGAGCTTGCAAAGTATTTTTGCGGATTGTATAGATATTTGGCAAATGCAGGATTTTTGGATATTCATAGTTCTCAAAACCATGGAAAGAGAAATCTGTACATCCCATGTCGTGCGGATTTTATTGATACTGGCTGAGTTTTTGGCAAGTATTGGTAAAATCTGACGATTTTTTATTTGTGCTTTATTATTGTGATTGATCTATTTTTGGGAAACTGTTTTATCTGTACTAGGACATTTGGATTGTAAAATTTTAAATTTTGTCACTTTCTTTTTGATTTGTGAAATTCTGTACATCTCATATCGTTGGGACTTTACTTATGTTAGCTTGATTGTTTCAGGCAAATATTAATAAAATTCTATGACTATGATTTGGAACTTCTTGTATTTTAAATGCTTTACTTGTATTGGTTGGCTGGGATGGCCACATCGCATACGTGCATGTGCAGGAGCCCCTTCTCCGATTGTGTGTTGATGCATGCTTGTGTGTACATGGAATGGACCAGAGGAGTCCTCTGCATGTGTATTGTTACATGCTTTCCATATTTGTGATGAATTGTGTACTGGAGATCTAGATATTCAGGAATGTAGCCTTGCGGAGTCCCGGTATACGGGGAGGTTCTGCCCGTGTATCGAGACCACGCGACGATTGTTGCGTGCTCGATCCAAGGATCGAGGCGTGACAGTTTTATTGGTATCAGAGCCAGGTTTATGATTTTAAAAGTTTGATGATTTTGATATGTTTTCAAATGTTTCCAAATGTCCCAAAAGTTTTCTAAAGATTTTGAAATGATTAGTTATTGAAAAGCGTTTTGATCTTTTAAAAGGTTTTCGGAGAATGTACAGAACTTTCCGTGATTTTCCTAGGAAGTTAGGAATGCTCATTTTTAGAGGGTTAAGCACTTGGGTTAGATTCTATTTTAAATTGTTAAGGTTATACCCTTTTTGTAGAGTTTTGCTCCCCATACGAAGAGTAAGGAATTCGAATAGGATATCTTCCATTCTACCTTCGCAACCCGAGTGATATATGAATAGTTTTCAATCATGATGGAAGACCTACCTTGGCTTGTTTGGCTAAATGATGAGTACTTTTGTAGTAATTATTTTAGACTGACATCTTGACGTTAGAAGTTTGATATACTTGTGTAATAGGCATGGCAATGTAGAATTACTTATGATTAAGATATATGGTAAATTACTCTTGAGAGATTGTCATTGTGGGTAGATGTTTGGGCTTGATGAATGTTTTTATGGTTTATCTTGTTAGTTATGATGAGTATTTTTGAGTTAATATACGAATGTTAATTTCCATGAGGTCTAATAATATTTGTAAGTACGGAGTTTGTTTAGCACTTCAACCAAATTTTTGAACTCTCTTGACAAAGGATTTTGGAATGTCACTCCGTTGGAAGAATGTGAGAGTTAGGACTACTCCTCCTACTGAGGATAATTTCTTAAAGTTTTTGAATTGGTTCTATAGGAACCAAAGGAAGAAAGGAATCTAATTTTTGTTGGCAAATTAGGTATCACTAGGATTTGAAACTCTCTCTATCTCTCTTACTTATTGTGGGCATTGATCATAAACCTTAATGATGACATTATTATAGAACTTATTACATTTCTCTAGAATCTATATTATCTGACAAGGTCAGTCAGCTCCATGGTTCAAGACTACAACTTAATTCGGAAGGGTGTAATTTAGTTGGAGGTAAAAAATTTGTAAAGGAATATGCAATTGTGTCATGTTACCTGTAAATGCTCTTGTTGGGTTTCAGCCTTAACTGTCATGAAACTTGAGAAAGATTCTTGATATGGATTTCACATTAAGGAACAAAGCTTATAAAATGCATTCATCTCCCTTCCATTTAGAATCCAAATTATATTAAATCGAATCCTATTCTTTTATGGCTAAAACATAAAGCTATCTCACAGAAGTCTTAGAAAGGTAGTAGATGATTGTTAGAGAGAAATCAAAAAAAAGAGAATTTCAAGTACATCATAAATTCAAAGAGTCCTTGAAAGTTAAATAAGGAAACTTCTGGAAATATTAGGGTGAAGAAGAGTACCATCCTTGAAAGACTTTGTGTGAAAGATTTGCATCTTGGCAGTTTGGTCTAGCCTTTCTGACGAAAATTTAGGAGGGCTTTTGGAGACTAAATGACGAGAAGTTAAGAGTTTGGACGGTCTAATATATGTTCTTGAAGTTTATGTAGTATGACTTAGTTTCCAGGTATTTCTTATTAGTATAGGACCTATTTTACTTTGACCTAATTGGAGCAAAGTCATTGCTTTTAGTTCCAACTTCTCTGACTTGTACGATAATCATAGCATTTCTAGAATTAGAAATTCCCTTATGCTGTTAGAACTTGTTGCAGTATCGATTGGGAGCATTCGTGTGCTTCAATTCTGGATACATTCTAGGGATAGTTAAATACGTAAATAAAGTTTGTTGTCTTTGATCAAAGTAACTCTCTTGATTTCTATTTGGTTGATCATGAACACTTGGAGTTTAGAAATCATTGGGAAATCACATATCTGTTTGGATTGAAATGGAATTTGGAGATAACAAAAGCCTATTTATAGTGTTTGATTTCTCTAATCAAGTAGAATTATGTTCTTAAGACCTGCCTATCATGTTATAAGCACTGAACCACCAGATTTGACCCTAAACTACTTAGAGTTTGCTCTTCCTCATTGTACATGGAACATCGCTAAAAATGTTATATAAGGCCTTATATTTTTAAATGTGTCACCATACATATTTAGCTTTTCTTTTAGTTTGGAATTAGCAACATCTGAGAATTTAGTGATATTTTCCTGAGAAGATAAAATCTCCTGAGAAGATAGAATCTCTGGAAATGGAAGAAAGTCGTCTATTTCCTATTTAGGACTATATAGATAGCTGAATCACTTGATGGTCTTAGAATGATTTGTGTGTTTCAAAACTTGAAAGGCATCTTAAATGAACTGGTAAAGCACTAATTAAATTTTGTGAAATGTCAAGATCCAAATTGGCATTTTAAGTGGCAATGCCATGTGATTCGTCTAAGGAAGGTCTTTTGATGCATAATTTCTATAAAACAGATCATATAAAATAAAATTCGAGATGTTGCATATCATTTAAGAGGAGATGTATTTCTATATTGCTCTTATTATGATGATGGTGGTGAGTGTAGATGATAAGCGTGCGTGTATATAGGCAACGTATTAAGATGTCTTGATTTGCGAGTAAGCAATTACATAGCTGTAAATGAGAATAAGAATAGGTTTAGGTGCTTAAAGATATATTGCTTAGAGGGTTGAACAAATCAAAATGAGACAATGTGACAAGTTATATTTTGTTTCTACCATAGTTCATCCATTTAGTTTGTGGATGGACTACAATTTGGACGTATTCTCGATGAATTCTTGGGGCAGTTGTTGGGTTTGCTTAGTATTGTAGTGGAAAATAAATCGTTATGTGCTAGGATGACTTTTGTCAATCAAAAGTTCTTTGTTTGCATTTAGTCTTTTGCCTTTTAATTAAGTGTTTCATGAAGCGACACTCTATTGTCTAGAGGAAATAGCTTTAGATATCCGAAGGAGATTTGAGACTAGCATTACCATCTTTCATTTTTCAGCCTCAGCTGTGAACATGGAAGGGATACTGAGAAAATTTGAGCATGATGGAAAGGTTGTTGGAAAATGATATTTCTAGTGTTATCGTAAGATACTCCACACTTATGGATCTTTACGAATTGGTAGCAAGATTGAGTCTTGAGTGAGGTCCTCTATTTCTCATAGCTTTGAATGCAACTTATGTTGCTGAAATATTCTTTGGACAAAACTATTTAGTGTTTTTAACTTATATTCTTTTTAATAAAGACGTAAAGTTTATTAGGCACTTTTGTAGGACTTAGGAAATTCTGGGACATATTTGAAATATGATAGTACGTCTTCCATACAGAGGGTTGAATAGAAGATCTGAATCATAGTTTGAGGAAATATTTTAAGATGTATTAGTGGGAACAATATAGAGATTTGGGATTCAGTCACACTTCAAGTAGGAAAGGGGGCAATGGTAGAGGATGATGGTGAAGTAATGCTAATCGAGGAAATCTTTTTGTTACATGATAATTTGCATTAAATGGTATCTCATTGCATTCATGAGTTGGGTGATAGTATAGTGATGTTGATGATGGAAAATCTAAGAAATTTTAGTATGGCTTTGAAGGAGGAATTATGGAGGCATAGGCACCCCACCTTTTTGTTGCATTACGGTGTTAGAAGTGCATATTCGAACAAACTATGAAATTTGCACTTCTTTTAGGTCTAAATATTTATGAGTAGTTGGTGATATTATTTAGTTTATCTAATGCTCCTAGCACACTCTTATAAATAATGACTGAAGTTCTACATTCCTTTGTAGAGAAGTTCATAAATAGTGTGCCCATGATAGTCTTATGGTGTGCTTGTGTGAGATTTTGTATGATAGTTCAAAACAACAAAGGCGATTAAAGAGAGACAACTAAGCCTTCTAAAGTTTTAGTAGCTATTGGTGATGCATTTATTGTTGGAGCTAGCCGTTCGGAAGTCAATATTAGTTGGGAAATGTTATAATGTATAATAATGTATTTGTAGTTTGATTCTAGTTGATTGAAGACTTTGTTATTAATATGATGTTGAGAATTTGATGACGAAGCAACCTAAGAAACAACAGTGCTGGAAAAAAAAATGTGAGCATAGAATTGACGTATAACTACTATTTAAATTTTGAGGACGAAATTTGTTTTTACGGGGTTAAGTATTGTAATACCGAAAATTTGGTGTTAGAGATTTTGTAAATATCTTTATAATTATAAAAGAAAATTTTCAAAATTTTATTGATTTTCGATTTTGGGGTGTTAAATTGAAAATTTTGGTATGTTTTAAAATGCCACATCCGTAACTCCTAGTGAACCTCATTTTTATGAAATTTAAAAAAAATTAGTGAAAAGTGGATAATTGATTTATTTATTAATTAATTAATTAATTAATTCATTTATTTATATATATATTTAAAAAAAACATAGAGGAGGAAGCACAGCGTTTTGATCCAAAACGCTGCACTTCCCTTTCCCCCAATTCAATTAGGGATTGAACCCTAATTTTCGTCTCTCTTGCTCACTCTCTCCGCCCCTCTCTGCCGCAAACAGCGTCCACAATGGTTCCTCCGACCACCACCTAGCCGACCCACTCTCTGTTTCTCTATCTCTCACTACCTCGCTCTCCGTTTCCCTCTCTCTGTTCTCCCTCGATCGCCCTCTCAGTTCTCTTTCCCTTTGCTCTTCGATCTCTCTCACTTGTCTCTTTGTTTCACTCTCCCTCTCTATCTCTCGCTCTGTTACTCTCTCAGTTTCCCTCTACTCTCTCTCTTTCCCGCACGAACCAAGAGCTTTCGCTCTCTTCTCCTCCCCTTTCGCGCGCGATCCTCCTTCTGTTCTTTCGCGCGCTTGCTTTTCCTCAGCCGCGAGCACTTTTGCAATCTTTGCAAAAGCCCCAAGCCGGCAGCTGTAAGAAGCCTTCGAAACCCTAGGCTGCGACCTACGTTCCATCCCCAATGCAGGTAATAACGACTCTCTGATCATTAGCTTTAGGTTTCGATTTGTTGAGAAATTTAGTCTGATTGTTAAGCTATGCATTGGTTTAGAAACATTACAAGAGTCCGAACTGAGTTGCAGGCGCACGGACGTTAGGGCTACAAGCTGCGAAAACCCTAGGTGAGGGGATTTCTAATCCATTCGATTAATTGACTGAATTTAGGGTAAGAAGTTTATGTTAGAATGTATGTTAGGTTCGAATAGAATGTGTTTCTGAAATTTTATATGCGATTATTAAGATTAAATATAGAATTTTACATGAATTAGGTTGTTTGATATGAAAGAAGCATGTTGAAAGATGATGGAATCATATTAGGTTGATTAGAATAATTTCCTTTAGAGTTAATTTGAAATATGCATGAAAAGTGTTAATAGTTATGTGAAATTGGAAGAAAATCGGGAAATATTGGGACTTAAAGTCCGTTAGAGATGTAAATAATTTTCGGTGATGAAATAAGAATTTAGAAACTGTGGATGTGCAAATAAAGGGTAAATTAAATTAGGAAAGTGTGAAAACCCTTGTTATAGGGATTTTATTTGATGATAATTGCATTGTTTGATTAGGTTAATCATTTGGGGAAGTTGAAAGGATTCAAATCGAATTAGATTGATAATTAGGGAGTGAATACCCTCTCTAGAGGTGAGTGGATGGTTCATTGTGTTCATGAGTGAGTAACATGTTTTAAAATTGCTTTATAAATGATTTTGAAACATTTTTATATGTTTTTATATAAATTGTTTTGTGACTGTGGGCTGTCTGAACTGGATTGTGAAGTACGAATACATCCATTGTGTTTAAGAATGCTTCTGTGCCATGTGTTATTTGATATTGCTCTATGAATTGCTTTGGCATGAGTTGGCATGAAATTATTGATTATTTGTTGAAAATTATGGCACATTGTTTGTGAAATGGATTGATTGAGAAATGAAGGGTACTGGATTGTTAATGCTAATAGTTATTCCCACCATGGAGCGACCCGACGGGGTGGCGTGGTTTGGGATTGGATGTGCGGGGGAGCTAGACGTCCCTCCCTCTGCCGAAATCGTGCTATATCTGGATTGCACCCCGGTGAGGTACGAGCCAATGCCAAGAAATGGGGTATGTTTTGAAACATTGAATGGAAAAACCCCTTAGCGGGCTTTCGTCTGGGTTCAGCCACCTTAAGACGGAAGTGTTTTCGATGGGACCCCAGGATTTTCTAAAAAGATGATTGATATGGATACATATTTTGTAAATTATGATTTATTGAAATAATTTATGCATATGAACTGCTATTTATGAGATATGCTTTGATTGCCCCACATTCACCCTTTGTTTATGAACACAATCACACCATTGTACTCCACTCACTGAGTATTCCCCAATACTCACCCCTCTCTCCATATTTTTCATATGATACTTAGTTCGGAGATTGGACGCTAGAGCTTGCGAAATATTTTTACGGATTGTATAGGTATTTGGCAAATGCAGGATTTTTTGATATTCATAGTTCTCAAAACCATGGAAAGAGAAATCTGTACATCCCATGCCGTGCGGATTTTATTGATACTGGCTGAGTTTTTGATAAGTATTGGTAAAATCCGATAATTTTTTATTTGTACTTTATTATTGTGATTGATCTATTTTTGGGAAACTGTTTTATCTGTACTAGGACATTTGGATTGTAAAATTTTAAATTTCGTCACTTTCTTTTTGATTTGTGAGGTTCTGTACATCTCATATCGTTGGAACTTTACTGATGTTAGCTTGATTGTTTCAGGCAAATATTAGTAAAATCCTAGACTATAATTTGAAACTTCTTGTATTTTAAATGCTTTACTTATATTGGTTCACTGGGATGGCCACATCGCATGCATGCATATACAGGAGCTCCTTCCCCGATTGTGTGTCGATGCATACTTGTGTGTACAGGGAATGGACCAGATGAGTCCTTTGAAGGTGTATTGTTACATGCTTTCCATATTTGTGATGAATTGTATACTGGAGATCTAGATATTCAGGAATGTAGTCTTGCGGAGTCCCGGTATACATGGAGGTTCTGTCTGTGTATCGAGACCACGCGGTGGTTGTTGCGTGCTCGATCCGAGGATCGGGG
The DNA here is from genome assembly GCA_037126225.1 of Dillenia turbinata. Lineage (NCBI taxonomy): Eukaryota > Viridiplantae > Streptophyta > Magnoliopsida > Dilleniales > Dilleniaceae > Dillenia > Dillenia turbinata. Next base: position 11,725,136 of record JBAMMX010000002.1, on the reverse strand, counting down.
CGTGATAGTTTTATTGGTATCAGAGCCAGGTTTACGATTTTAAAAACTTAATGATTTTGGTATGCTTTCAAATGTTTCCAAATGTCCCAAAAGTTTTCTAAAGACTTTGAAATGATTAGTTATTGAAAAGGATTTTGAACTTTTAAAAAGTTTTCGGAGAATGTACAGAACTTTTCGTGGTTTTCTTAGGAAATTAGGAATGCTCATTTTTAGGGGGTTAAGCACTTGGGTTAGATTCTATTTTAAATTGTTAAGGTTAGACCCTCTTTGTAGAGTTTTGCTCCCCATACAAAGAGTAAGGAATTCGAATAGGATATCTTTCACTCTACCTTCGCAACCCGAGTGATATATGAATAGTTTTCAATCATGATGGAAGACCTACCTTGACTTGTTTGCCCAAATAATGAGTATCTTTGTAGTAATTATTTTGGACTGACATCTTGACGTTAGAAGTTTGATATACTTGTGTAATAGGTATGGCAATGTAGAATTACTTATGATTAAGATATATGGTAAATTACTCTTGAGAGATTGTCATTGTGGGTAAATGTTGAGGCTTGATGAATGTTTTTATGGTTTATCTTGTTAGTTATTATAAGTATTTTTGAGTTAATATACGAATGTTAATTTCCATGAAGTTTAATAATATTTGTAAGTACGAAGTTTGTTTAGCACTTCAACCAATTTTTGAACTCTCTTGACAAAGAATTTTGGAATGTCACTCCGTTGGAAGAATGTGAGAGTTAGGACTACTCCTCCTACTGAGGATAATTTCTTAAAGTTTTTGAATTGGTTCTATAGGGGCCAAAGGAAGAAAGGAGTCTAATTTTTGTTGGCAAATTAGGTATCACTAGGATTTGAAACTCTCTCTATCTCTCTTACTTATTGTGGGCATTGATCATAAGCCTTAATGATGACATTATTATAAAACTTATTACATTTCTCTAGAATCTATATTATCTGACGTGATTAGTTAGTTCCGTGGTTCAAGAATATAACTTGATTCGGAAGGATATAATTTAGTTGGAGGTAAAAAATTTGTAAAGGAATATGCAATTGTGTCATGTTACCTGTAAATGCTCTTGTTGGGTTTCAGCCTTAACTGCCATAAAACTTGAGAAAGATTCTTGATATGGATTTCACATTAAGGAACAAAGCTTATAAAATGCATTCATCTCCCTTCCATTTAGAATCCAAATTATATTAAATCAAATCCTATTCTTTTATGGCTAAAACATAAAGCTATCTCACAGAAGTCTTAGAAAGGTAATAGATGATTGTTAGAGAGAAATCGAAAAAGGAGAATTTCAAGTACATCATAAATTCAATCAAATAATGTGTTCAAGAAGGGTGGTGCTCCTTTTTGCATTTCACAGAACATTGCCTTCAATACTCTGGAGGACCACTGCCAGCCGGTTGATTTGGGTTCCCCTGGTCCGAAAAATACAGTCAAATGGCAGCCTTGGGACGGGGATTTGTTGAGTCCTTAGTACAGTGGCATGGCGTCTCTCGCTTCCCAAAGCTTCGGTTCGGAATTTGGCAAGGGTTTATAGCGATAATCTTCTTGTTCTCCACTCTCTAGATGAGTTTTAGTCCCGCTCTGCTACTTGTCGACCTTTTAGATTTGATGCTAAATGGCTTCTACATGAGTATTTCCCATTATTATTTCAACAAGAAAGTATTCACAATGGAAATTTACGGAACAGTCTTTCAGACCTTGCTGTGGTTTTGAAAGATTGGAATTCCTCAGTTTTTGGCAACATATTCCGCAGGAAGTGACATCTTTTAGCCCGGATAAATGGCATGCAAAGATCTTATTCATCAATATAATATTGTTCTTCAGCATGGGGAGCTACACTGGTTCCAAAAGTCCAGGAGTAAATGGTTGCAGTATGGAGACAGAAATCTGATCATTTAATTGAAACTGCTGGTCTAAAAACTGATGCAGTTGGACATCTCGACCCATCAGGTCACAAAACCTTAACAAAATAAGTTCTAAACAAATAAGTGATTTTTAAAAGGAATTATTACATCTAATATAATTAAACTTCTTTGCCTGTATTAAAAATTTTGAGGAAAAATAGATTAAAAAAATTAACAGTGTTATTTAAGCCCTTAGGGTAGCTTAGGCAAAAATTTGTCTCAACCCACTCTCTCTCTCTCTCTCTCTCACTCAAGCTGTAACCCCTCATATCGTGTTAGTGTTTTTCACCCCAACCTATCCCTTCTGCCAATATGCATGCATGCTACAGCTATAAACATTCTTCCAAGAAAAATACTACTCTTCAGAGTGGCCTCGCCATAATTTTGCTTCAAAAGTTTTCTATATTTTATTCATTTAATGTTTGGACGAATAGAGATATTGCATTATGCTGCAAACCCTAGAGCAAAACTAGAACGTAAATAAGGTATTTCTACTAGAATACAAATGACAGAACAAACCTACCTGAAGTTACCACATTTGCTTCTCACACAAACGAAGCTCGGATCTAACTTGAGACCAACTACAAACTAAAAACTGCCTATATGGCGTTTCATACATATATGGGTATGGAAAATTTTCACTCTTACAAATATTATTGAAAATTGAACAATTCACGGGGATTATTATCTCAATACAAGATTTTTTCATAATCTCTCAAGCTTTAATAGGCGGAAGCCAATCTGCAGAAACACCGAAAAAGGTGCAAAAGTCAGGAGTTTCCCAAGCAGAATTTGAGCAATAAAAAACTACAACTAACCAAAAATTAAAAACCAGGCTCTAATGCCATACCCTATTTGTTTTAAAAAAGAACAAAACTACTTTAACATATGTGAAAAGGATGATGCACCGCATGCATGGATCATCATGCCAATTTGGACTAGATTAAATCTCCTAAAATAGAAAGAAAGTTTATGCAGGTTGAAAAGAACCGATATATTACCCCAACTTGAGAGAAATATCAGAGACATCACCGTCAGGAGGAGCATTATCTGTGCCGCAAATGTTGGTGATGACTGATTCGCATGACTGTCCTTGCTCAACAAACAGAGCCTGGGCATTTTCAAGCAAATTCGTCATCTTCAACCCAACCACACAGCACAACCATTTCCAAACCCATATGTAGGCAAACAAAAGGAATGCAATCAATGAAACAAAGGAACAAAGATAAAGGGAGTCTCACTTGCGGCCTCAACTGTTCATTCTCTTCCATTAATTGTGCTCCCTAGCATGAGATTCACAGCAAGGTAACATATCAATGAAAGAGAAGGGAAATATCCCCTTCGTGAATTTGGCACATGTAAAACAAAAGCAAAAATATATGGACCAAAATAACTTGAATCTAATGTGATACAGTTGTATTGCTCATTGAAAAGTAGGTGCTAGGACTTTATAACTCAAAAAGCTATCGAATTTTGGATATAACATTTTAAGTCGATATAAAATTTTCTAAAATGGACATTTAAAATAAGAATTGTATTAAATGGACCAAAATGACCAAGATCTTATATGATATATTTTCTTAGTCATTGAAAAGAAAGTTCATATAGAATTTCTTAAATGGTAATTCTTGTATGTTGCCAAAGAAAAAAAAAATTGAAATTCTCTCCCCCATCCATTTTTCTTTTTTCCTATTCCAAAGGCTTATTTTTGTTCCTTCACAAAGTTCAAAACATATGAACATTAATTGTGCACAATGCAACCATATGAATAGATGTTTTTGTTTCTGACCTTTCTCTCCAGGGTACTTATCTCATTCATAATTTTTTCACGCTGAAAAAAGAAAGAAAAAAAGAAAAAGAACAAAGTTAATGTTAGTAATGTAAGAGATAAATTTAAGCAAAAATGATCAATCATTCATCAACATCAAGCAAAAAATGTAAAGACCTTCATATCCACAACACGGTTCAATCCTCTTTCAACTAGTTGCTCTAGTGCTTTTAGCTCTTCTATACTCAACTCTTTTAACTCTTCTCCTCTCATTTGCCTGATATCATTGTGTTTACATTGAATGAAATAATACGCATTGAATCACAAATTACAAATAGCATTCCATAAAACTAAGAGAAAGGGGGAGAGAGAGAGAGATAGAGAGAGATCATGCCTCAGTTCATGAGTCTTCTCTGCAACTTCCTTGCTTAACATAGCATAGCTGCTATCCTCAAGCTAAGGACAGAACAGAATTTCCATCATACATTTTATTCAAGTTTTCACATTTATATATAATCAATTCCAATATACCTATAGCTGCAACAAGATTGACCCGGCATGAGTTTTTTTTTAAAAAAAAAACAAAAAATAATAACTTTTTTCTTCTAAGAAAAATCCTCATGAAAATTGCCATGAGCTTATGTCCTTCCTAGAAAAGATTTTGGCGATATGAATCAGAAAAATTGTCTTTAAATATTCAGCCATGAAAACTCTTATAGGATATTTTGTACAATGAATAGCATTTCACTTTCAAAAAAAAAAAAAAATAGACGAATGCCCATGAAATTTTTCTTGATCCATTCATAGATCTTAGTATCTTGCAATTGTTGGACGACCTTATTTAACATCAAATCATAAAAATAAATAAAAAATTTGTGGAGAAAAAAATTTACAAACAACAAACAATAGTCGAGAATTGCCCTTCCAATGGATAGCGGAATTTTTCAAAATGGGTGCACTTCTTGAGATTAAATTTTGAAACTAACGTTATTATATGATGATGCACTGAAATGTTTACAAGAAAGGTAGAGAAAATTATGTAGGGCATAATGTGCACAATATAGAGAATGAGACCGAGAAATTCACCTGCAAATCAAGAGATGGTTGATCGAATTGTTCATTGTTCTCAGCTGAACGATATAGCCCATGCCTGTCAGTTATCTTCTGCATGCTATCATTCACAATACCCCCCGGGGGGGGGGGGGAGTCAGAAGGTAGGCATAATTTTTGTGATTTAACTTAATAATGCCTAGGTTATTTTTCTGAAGAAGTATGCACTTGAAGTGTAAGCATTGGATTGTAGATATATGTTAATTAAGGATGGTCTACTTGTTGATCCACATGATTACATTAACTTTCCCATTTGCCAAAACGCAGCAGCAGTAAAGAAAGACATCTCCAAATGAGTTACTACCTTGACATAGGGGCAATAACCAATAGCTCTGCAGGGTGAGAGGGCGAGAGAGAGAGATGTTTGATTTCATGAGTGAATGGTAAATTCTACATTGGGAAATTGGCAGACTGAAGTTCTGTATAGTATATAACTATAGCTGAACCAATAACAGTATAAACTTTTGGAAAGAAAATTGTATTTAAACCATAAAGCCCTTAGATATCTCAACTGAGTGAGAGAGAGAGAGAGAGAGAGAGAACGATGATTGATTTCATGAGTGAATGGTAAATTCTACATTGGGAAATTGGCAGACTGGAGTTCTGCATGGTATATAAATATAGCTGAACCTATAACAGTATACACTTTTGGAAATTTAAACCATAAAGTCCTTAGATATCTCAATTGTCCACTATCTTATGGCGGTCTCAAAGCTGATGTACATTTAGACATGACAAACTCATCGAAGAAATGAAGCACTGCGTGCTCTCAAGGTCTTATACAGATAAGTAGTTTAGTCTACGATGGAGATGAAGAGTATGGTGGATTAGCTCACATATGGAGGCAAATTAATTATGGCTTTTTGAGTTGTGAATATATTTCTTAATATCAGTAGTGCATTTTTTTGGGGGGGTGTGATCCCACTGTCTGACCCTATTCAGGGCTAAGACTCATATGATCATGAGTGTGGCTCTAATTGTTAAAAATTTATTCTAATTGTATTTTGAAATTTATTAAGATATTTTTCATAACCTTTTTAAAAAATATATAAAAAAGATAAAATATTTCAATTAAGAGTTTACAAAGTAGGTTAGCAACTGTTGCAAAAAAAAAAACATGGATAAGAGCAGAATTTTTTTGTAATTTTTTAGAGAGAATAATTCATTTCTACTTCCTCATACATTCTTTTTGATCATGAACAGAAATTTTCACTCTTTTGTTTGGAGTGACTCCTCACTCTTCACTCTCCTTTTTTTGAACACATAGTATGACCACCAATTTATAGTGTCAATACGTTATTCTAGACATTAATTAATATACTAAGAGACACTTTGAAATTACTCCATGACTTTTTGAGATTCACTCTCATAACTCTTGACAATAACTCTAGACTCTTGACATTCTCCACACATGACTTTAGACTCTTGGCATTCTACCTTGAGACTCTTGGTTTCTTTTATTTTCTACAAAACAAGAAAGTACATTAATTCTATCTCTCCCTTAATGTGCTTTCTTCTCTCAAACTATCTCTCTATATCGCTTCTCCATACCAAGCTTTTTCCTCAGCAGCTAAAACTTTTTCTTTGATAATGTCTTTGTGAAAATGTCCACCACTTGCTCTTCAGATGTGCAATACTTCAAGCTGACTTCATTTTCCTCTATTGCATTTCTGATAAAATAGTATTTGATGGCTATGAGCTTTGCCCAACTATGTTGCACTGGATTTTTAGCCAATGCAATGGCAGATCTGTTGTCACAATAAATATCAGCTGTAGCACCTTGCTTTTCTTCCATATCTCCGATATTCTTCTTAACCTAATTGCTTGAGATGTTGCCATTGTAGCTGAAACATATTTAGCCTCTATAGATGACTGAGCAACAGATTGTTGCTTCTTTGAGCACCACAAAATTGCTCCTGAACCAATCATAAAACATACCCAGATGTACTTTTCCTATCATCCACACAACTTGCCCAATCACTGTCACAAAACCCCCTGCAACTCCAATTTTTCACCCTTGCAATATTTAATTCCATAGCTCTTGGTTCCTTGCACATACCTTTAACACTCTTTTGACTGCTCCATGGTGAAAATGGCTAGGACAATGCATAAAACGTGACAACAAACTAACTGCAAACATAATATCCGGCCAGGTTGCTGTGAGATATACAACAAATTACCAATCAAGTTTCCATACATCCTTTCATTAACATTTTTTCCACCATCATCTTTCATCAATTTCTCATTCAACATCGTTGGAGTATCAATTGGTTTGCAACCTTTCATCCTAAATTTTGCCAGAATTTTTTTTGCATAATTTTCTTGACATATAAACATCTCATTTTCACATTGATAAATCTCCATTCCTAGAAAATGATGCAATAGCCCCAAATCACTCATTTCATATCTCTTCATCATGTCTTCTTTAAATTCTTCAACCATTCTTTGATAATTGCTGGTAAACACCAAATCATCAACATACAAAGAAATAATGAGAACATTCATACCTTACTTCTTCATATACAAAGTTGGCTCACTCTTGCTCTTCTTGAATCCATTACTGATGAAATAGTTATTGATTTGGCTATACCAAGCCCGTGGAGCTTGTTTTAAGCCGTATAATGCTTTCTTCAATTTAAGCACTTTGCCCTCTGCATTTTTAGCTATAAAACCAGCCGGTTGCTCCATATAAACCTCCTCTTTTAGCACACCATTTAGAAATGCAGATTTCACATCCAATTGATAAAGTGGCCAACCTTTTTTAGCAACTAATGCTATTAACATTCTGATCGTATCAAGCATTGCAACTGGAGCAAAGATTTCATAAAAATCCGCCCCTATTTGCTGTGCATATCCCTTGGCAACCAATCTTGCTTTATTTTTCTGAACAGAGCCATCTGCCTTGTGCTTCACTTTATAATCCCACTTCACACCAATTACTTCTCTATCAACTCCCAAGTCTGTTCGTTTCAATGGCTTCAATCTCCTCCTCCATTGCTCTTCTCCGGTCTTCTTTTCTCATGGCTTCTTCAATACTTTCTGATTCCACAATGCATAAATTGCATCTTGCATAAACATCACTCAACCTCCTCATCTTGATTAGAGTTGAGCTAGGTGTTGAAGAGTTTGAACCAAGATAACTTGTAACTATTATTAGACCAACTACATCTTCTTCATCTTCATTCTCCGTTGGCTTTTGCAGCAAAATCATCTTTGGCTCATTCCCGATCTCCTTCAATTCCCCTTCCCACTTCCACTTCTTATCTTCATCAAATACCACATTTCTACTTATGATCAAAAATTCCTTTTAAGAATATATAATATATAGCCTTTAGAAGCCAAACTATACCCCAAAAAAATACATTTCTCCCTGGTCTCATCAAGATTTGTTCTCTTTTCTTTAGGAATTTGAGCAGAACATATACTACCAAACACTTTGAGATGACTAACCAAAGGTTTTCTGCCACTCCAAGCTTCAAATGGCGTTCTCACCTTCAATGCACTTGTGTAGCGCCAATTGATTAAATACACAGCTGTGTGAACAGATTCAGCCCAAAACTTAGGCAAATTTTTCTGGAATAATATAGATTTAGTTATCTCCTTTACTGTTTGATTCTTCCTCTCAGATACTCCATTATGCTATTGTGTATAAATCACTATCAGCTTCCTTTCAACACCTTCATCTTCACAAAATTGCTAAAACTTCCTTTAAGTATACTCCTTTCCGCTGTCACTTCTTAACACCTTGATCTTCTTACCACTTTGGTTTTCAACACGATTCTTAAATTGTTTGAAAATACTGAACACAGATTTATTTCTCATGAAATACACCCAAGTCATCCTACTGAAATCATCAATAAATAAAACAAAATATCAATTTTCATTTTGCGAAGGTGTCTTCATTGGACCACACACATCCGTATGCACAAGTCCAAGCTTTTCCTTTGCTCTCCATGCCACTCCTTTAGGAAATGTCTGCCTATGTTGCTTCCCAAATGCACACCCTTCACAAACTCCAATTTTATCATGAATATTCGGGAGACCATGTACCATGCCTTTTTGTTGCATCATCTTCATACTTTGAAAATTCAAATGGACAAATCTGTAATGCCGCATCCAACTATCATCTTCCAAATTAGTCTTCATAGACTTCCCTGCTGGATATTTAAAATTGAGAGGAAGTGCATTTTCACTTTGGCTAGAACATTTTGAGAAGATTTTCTGTCATAAATTGTGCAATAGTTATCCTCAAAATGAAGAGAATAACCATGCTCAAGCAACTGCCAAGACTCAGCAAAGCACATAGAGGACTTCCTGAATCTTCTTGATTCCAAGTTTGGTCTGAATAGCAACTGTACCAATCCCTTCTGCATTCATACATTCTTCATTGCCAATTTTCACTCTTGAATGGAAGCTTATAACCAATTCACAAAAAATACTTCTCTCAACCGTCATATGATTACTATAGGCACTATCAACATACCAATGATCATCTCTTTTTTCTATTGCACTTTGACAAACATAAAACATAATTTCTGTATCACAATCTTCTATCATCTTTGCCTGTTGATTAACATTTACTCTGCAATCTTTCTTCCAAGTGACCAAACCTTTTGCAACTGAAGCATTGTGGTTTTCCTCTGTGGTAGCAATCTTTAGCCAGATGCCCTGGTTTGTCATAGATAAAACACTTTTTGAGTGAATCATCTTCATTATTCTTCCTCTTCCTTTCTCTAAATTCGCCTCTGCCTCTACCTCTTCCCCTTGAACTTCTACCTCTACCTCTGCCCTGTCCACCACTTCTAACCAGATCATTTTGTTTTTCTTCTCTAGACATTCCCCGACTTTTTGAACCAAGCACAAGCTTAGATTGAAATGCACTTTCAATAGCTATTTCATTACAACGAATCAATATTTGCTCAAATGTTTTTAGTGAACTCATCAACTCCTGAATAGTCATAGTCGCTAGATATTTTGTTTCTTCTATCACGATTTTGAAGTCAAATTTTTTAGGCAAACATATTACCACCTTTTCATTGATCTTCTTATCAGTAATCTCCTCACCATTAGACTTCATTTCATTAACCAATTCAATCAATCTAGTGAAGAACTCTTGCACCAATTCATTTTCTTCCATTCTAATATTCTCAAACTCTCTTCTAAGAGATTGAAGTTTTATCAACCGTACCTAAAGATCTCCCTGGGATTCTTGTTGCAAAATATCCCATGCCTGCTTCGCCTTCGTCACTCTCATGATATTGGAAAAAATTGTATCTAAAACTCCCCTTTGAATCATGGAAAGAACAGCTGCATCAAGATACTTCTCCTTTATCTCCTTTGTATTCCAGTCAAAGTTGCTGGTGATTTTGGCTCTCCGATTCCATTTTCTACGAGCTCCCACACATCTGATGACTCAAGAAGAGTCTTCACTTTGACACACCAGAAATCATAATTTTCCACTATAAAAATAGGGATTTGAACTGCACTAAAATTAACGATAGAAGAACTTGTCATCTATGTTTCAAATATTGCAAAGCCTCTCTTGGATCTTCAGGCTCGATACCAAGTTTGTTGCAAAAAAACATGAACAAGAGCAGAATTTTTCAGTAATTTTTCAAAGAGAATGATTCATTTCTACTTCCTCATATATTCTTTTTGATCATGAATAGAAATTTTCAATCTTTTGTTTGGAGTGACTCTTCACTCTTCACTCTCCTTTTTTTGAATACATAGTATGACTACCTATTTATAGTGTCAATACATTATTCTAGACATTAATTAGCATACTAAGTGACACCTTGAAATTACTCCATGACTCTTTGTGATCCACTCTCATAACTCTTGACAATAACTCTAGACTCTTGACATTCTCCACACGACTTTAGACTCTTGGCATTCTACCTTGAGACCTTGGTCTTTTTTATTTTCTACCCAAAAAAAAAAGTACATTAATTCTATCAGCAACAAATGAACTGGACCAATAGGATGAGTGGATCATAAAAAGGACACAAGAGAGATACACAATTTTCATTTTTTGGACAAAGCCTAACCTTAATCACACATAGTAAACAAAATACCTAACGACTAAAACCCTAAAACTCAAAGGAGAGCGCAACTACGTACTAAAATAAGCCTATCATAGCTCGAAGAAAGGGGATTACATGAAACAACCTCAGCTAGTTCAAGAATTTTTATAATCTAAACTAGTTACTACTAGTATAATTCACTAGTACTTAACAAAAAATTGCCACCAATATCATTAAATCATTAGCATTTAATCGCTTATTACTTAAAATGAGAAATTTCACCATTGTGTTCCATCTTTCACAAAATATTGGACATAGAGATATCCTATTTATATGTACTTGAAATTAGTTTTAAATGTAGAAATTTTATAAAGAAGCAGAAAGGCATGCATTGGGCAAGTTATGAGTAGACACTTAGAAGAGTAAAATGAAAACACCAAACAAAACTAGAAATAGAAAACAAAGTCAAAATAAAAGAGGAAAAAAAAGAATTAAAAAGTGTGAAACTATCTATGGGAGTAGTTTGGTTCCTTGGATTCATATGATAATCAGAAATTGTTATTCAACTCTATAATTTGTGTATATGTGAATGAATGACAAAAACTACATTTTTATTGTTGTTTTACAAAATGAGAATTTCTTAAATACGTTTATATCTGCAGAAAAGCAAAAGGCTCAACATATCTATTAAGTCTTAACATGTTTGAGACCCCAAAAAAAAAAGGAAAAAAAAATCAACCAAGTGATATGTTTGGTGAACTGACACCATCATCTTCTCCTTAGAGATTTCGAGTTTGAACCTCTCCTATATATCAAAAAAAAAATTATTTTCACATAATAGTGATATGTTTGGTACCATAGAATAATGTCAATGAGTTTCAGTTCAAGTGGCACCTTCCCCTCCCCTTCTAATAGGCTTAGATTCGAGTTTTAGTGTATGCACCAAAAACAAAAAACCTAAAAACAAAAAAAAAAAGAAAAAAGAAAAAAATAAAAACTAGAACTCCACACTACAAAGCTCGCCAAAAATCTTTCTTCCTCTACTAGTTAGTGAACAAAGAAGACGAAAAGAGCAAGTCGACTTTTATTCCCATAAGCAAGAAAAAGACTTTCGCTAGATAGTAGATGAGAGAGAACACACAAAATACATTGGTATGGCACCAAAAGATCCACAGATTAGAAAATCGTGAAGAGAAGACAGCGACATAAAAGATGACAAGGAAGCAACATAAAAATGAACATACCCACCCCAGAGGCCCAAATGGTTGGGTTAATATGTATAGGCCACAAACCACACCATTTTCATTTCCATTCCAATAATACCAAAAAGAAGAAAATATTTTATGGAACAAAACTATTTCATTAATAGACAAATATTTAAACACGGCTATTAATTTGGCTTCGTGACTTGACAAGAGGTCCACAGATAGAGGGACAAGAGTGTGTCCTAGTATGCGTGTGCATGGCGAGAGAGAGAGAGAGAGATGGGCATTTCAATTGAAAGGAATTCCATAGATAGGGGGTCATGTGATTAAAAAAAAAAGGAAAAATTATCTCAGACCTAGAAATACTAGATTCTCAAGTTGAATAATTTTCTTCCCTTCCGATCATCAATGCCACACACTTTCTCTTCTACCTATAAAATTAACAAGCACCACACTCACCATACCTCAAGACCACTCAGAGAGTGCCGAGGTTGTCAAAACCTGAAGGTCCTTAAAAATGAAACCTCTCTCTCTCCCTCCCTCCCTCCCTCCGTCTCTCTCTCTCCCTCCCCCCCCCCGGGAGGCCTTTGGATGTACAAATAAAGTTTTCTGTTAAAAATTGTGTAGCTCAAAACCCTCCAAGTGGGGTTTTGCAATTTGCAATTAAACCTCAATGAATGAACACCCATTTCTCTTGACCATTTTGCACTTCAAAAGTTCCTTTCCGTTACCTTAAATTATCGACAAAATTAGAGAATCATAGAATACGCCCAAAAAAAGAATTCATGTCTCTCTCTCTCTCTCTCTCTCTCTCTCTCTCTCTCTCTCTCTCTCTCTCTCTCTCTCTATCACAGAGCCTAGATCGATGAAGCCACATACTGAACTAAATATTAAACTACTAATGAACTATTGATTTAGGAACGCTTCTTTTGACTATCAAGAAATGTAACATAAGATGCACCTCGCTCACATACATATATATAATTGATTAAAGTAGACATTTTCAGCAAGCTTGTAAAAAAAGTAGAGAGAGAGACACACACAAAGAGAGAGAGAGAGAGAGAGAGACCTTGAACTGGAATACTCAAAAAGCTTGCCAGTAGCAGAGAAGACAATAAGAGCAATATCAGCATCACAAAGAGTAGAAAGTTCATGAGCCTTCTTGAAGAGCCCTCTCCTTCTCTTTGAAAAAGTCACTTGCCTTGCTGTTATGTTGTCTATCTTCTTGATCTGAATCTTTTGCCTTGTCATTTCTTCAATATTCAGGGGAAAAATAGAAACACACATCATCAAGCTCTCAAACTCCACTAAAAAGATCCAATTTAAATATGGGTTTTACAACCAAAATGGTGAAAATCTAGTTAAAAATCAAACAACCCTTCACACCAAAAGCATCATATTCTCACATTTGAAACAAATTGTGGTGGAAGATTAAAAATATACATGGGTTTTGGATCCAAAGAAGTAAAATCTAGTTGAAAACCTAAAAACCCTTCACACATTAAAAATCAAACTCTTTTAACTCCATAAATCATCTAGAAAAATCTAAATAGAAAGATGGGTTTTGGATCTAAGCTGGCAAAAATCTAGAAAACGAATTTAAGAAAAAGCCATTTGACGAGAAAGGATATAACATCATACCCCGCAAATCGTTGAGCCTTGAATCTTGAGTCTTGAGAGAAAATATAGTAAAAAAAAAGTTAAGTGCTAGAACAAATATGGAAAGAAATGAAAGAGGGGAGAGAAAAGAGAACAATGAAATGGGGGGTTTTCGGAGAGATTTAGAATAAAGCTTTAAAAAGTTAGCCAGTAACAGCAATCTTTTTTGCCAAATTGCGAGTTGGGGTGTGTCCGTGTGTTTTTGTTTATGTTAGAAAATGAAAGGAGGTTTGTACAGCTCATATTTTTTGAGATTGAAAATTTTTTGCCACAAGAGGAGATAGCATGGTGAATGGCTTAGATTTCTCAGTCCTGTCGGTCCTCTATTAAAATAGAAAAAGAAAAAAAGGTCATCAATTAGCTTGACAGAGAGAAGGGGCTTAAATATTATTTTGGTTTCCTTTGATTAAGGCTATTATGACACTTAGATTATATTACGGAGATCTATAACATTATCTTAACTCAAATTCTATCAAATCAAGCTTGAACTCAAATTTATATTTTAGTAGACTCAAAAATATTAAAATAAAAATTTTTATATAAATTCAAAACATTATCCAATAATACTTTAAATTCAAATCTAAACTCAAAAATTACAAATTCAATAAATTCAAACCCGAACTCAAACTCACCTTATCAACGTTTGAATCAAACTCAAATATGATACTATTCGATTTAATCCAAATATCATGACACCCCTACCTTTTAACGGCCAAACATAGTCTCTGGCTCTCTGCACTTATCCGCACCTGTAGAAGATCAATAAACTTTTGAAAAGAATAATGAGGGTGTGAGTAAAGTTTTTTGGCCCAGAGAAGTGACTAAATTGACCAAGAATTATTAATATTAATTTTTTTATAATTTCTGATAATTAATAAAACTTTTTAATATCATTTGTTGGCGGTATAATTTATCTCTCATTTTTTTACCAATATATTTATTATGGCTAAAAAATTTTAAAAATATTTCTAATTATTATTGATTCTTGTAATTGTTTGTGTCCTTATTGAAAAGATATATATATTTCTAAATTCATAATCAAAATTGACAAGATAAATAGTGTCTTTTTAATTTTTTGATACATTATTATATTTTTTGTGTGAACAAATTTTAAAAATATTAATATATCAATATCTAATTCGTTATATTTTGATACATCATATACTCTACGTTCACAAAAAAAATATAATTACTGTGTATTTTATTTTTTTAAATATGATATTTTGGGTATGAGTTCTTTCTTTTCATTTCTTTTGTCATAAAAAAATAAAAAATAAAAATAAAATATGTAAAAAATTTTAAAAATATTAATAATGTTACTTTTTAATAAATAGTATTTCCTTTTAAATTGTAATTCGATATTTAAGTTTTAAAAATGTGCAAAAATTTTATTAATAATTTTTTTTTTGGGGGTTCGCGCAGGAGAGATTGGCGGGTGTCACGAGGAGAGGGACAGAATACCACTCGATATAGCAAAGCAATGGCATGAAGCTGCGTACTCTGAGCATTTATAACAAGGGTTTGTACTATATACTAGTGTCACGTGATAACACGTGATAAAAGTGTCTCATCTCATCTCAGTGATATTTTTTTCTTATTTAAACATGGCGTCCAAAAATACTATTAATTTAACTCGAATAATTATAAAGGTTAATTTAAAAAATAATTATTTCTTTATTTTTAAAATTTAAATTCAAAATTTTATTTTAAAAAATTTAATATAATATTATTAAATTTATAAAATATTGATACTTTTGGTGTGTCTCTTTAGTTATATATATATATATATATTTTTGAGTATTCGATCATTTTACGATTCTATTATATATAATTTTTAATATTAATTTAATAAATCTAAATTTAAACTAAGTTTGAATTATGTAATATAAATACAATGTGGAGTATTTAAGAAAACAAGTTTCAAATTTTAAAACATTACTAAATAATTAACACTCAAAAGTTAAAATTACAATTTTACAATCTTACAAGATAAAATAACAAATAAAATACTCAGATTTTTTAACAATAAAATTACAATTTTACTTCTATTTTTTTGTTGGTTAAAATTATAACTTTGTTCCAAAATAGAAAAGGTGGAATATATCCAAAATATTTTTATCGGTGAGTCAAGATATTGAATGAAATAAAATTTATTTTATGATTTATTTTTAAGTTGAACGAGACGTTCCGAACAAAATTAAATGAAATCGACAATCTTGGTCACCGGTGGGATTATTGTATCACAGAAGTTTAAAACGTGGAGATAATATTTTTTTTTTATTAAAGAATCTGATGGAGTAGTTAATAGGCCTATTTTGTAATTAATTAATATTATATTTGTTAAAATTATATAAATTTTTAATATAAAATTTTTTCTTACATTTACCAAATTTTATTGAAATATTCGATTTATAGTTACAAAATATTTTAATAGATAAATTTACATTATGGTTGAAAACTTTTATTTTTTTCAACAATAATTTTTACTTTAGTTATAAAATATCATAAATATAATAAAAGAAAATATATATAAGATTTTCTAAACACCCCCAATTAATATGAAAATATCGTATATTAATAAAAAATTTTAACATAATTATTTTTTTTAATTATGTAAACACTTTCTCTTTTATATTCTTTATTGTTTACTTCTCTTTATGGTTCAATTGTCGATATTTATTAATAATGAAATCTTACTGTCTTCATAATAACCATCCTCTGGCGTATTAGATAACTTTTTTTAAGATAGCATTTTCAAATTATAATAGTGATTCTGAGATATGAAGATAAGGAGGCTACCCATAATATCTATATCACCAGAATTGATTAGAGATGGAGAAAATATTTATGCAAATGTTAGATCCATAGACCCATTCATGTTTTAAATTTGTTTATCATACTATTCATGTTTAATGTACCATTAATTTGAAAAAATGTATTCTCAAATTTTATGAAAATTTGAAATGTTTATTCATATTTTAAGATTATTTTGTATTTTAGATTTTATTTAAAAAGTAACCATATATCCTCATTAAATTCACAAAATGCTGTTGATTTAAATCGATGCTAAAATCATTCATAAACGTCTTAAATAATATTTCAACGCCATCAGCTGGCCCGAAGGGCGAGAGAGAGAGAGAGAGAGAAAGCGAGAGGGCGTGCGCTTTACCGTACGGCAGGGCCATGGCAGAGTCCTCAATCAAAACAGCAACTGCATAAAAATGATGATTGCAAACTGTACCCTCGTACCCGTCATGCGCCCCACTATTCAATTCCACTGCTTTTCTAAGTTTTTCCAAAATAAAAAAGATTAGATTTATTTATTCACATCTACACTTTCTTCTATGCAATCCCAATCCTATTCTTGTGTGGACAACGAGGCCAAACCCATACTTACTCAACCCCCTTGTCCTTTTCCCTCTTTTAAAGTTGTGACTTGTTTCATGTAAAAGACACCGGAACAGAACCCTTACTTACATTACTTTAAAAAAAAACTTTTAACTCAAAAATTTACCCTTATATTTTTACTTTAATTATTTTTATTTTTAATTATTTTAATTGATTCGATTCAAATATTTATAGAGATTTTATTTAAAAGATAACTTTCTTAATATAATTTTTCTTATTTTTAATTTTCAAACATAAAATTTAATTAAAAAATTTAATATTTTATTCCATTAAACTAACTATTTATTTATCTTTTTACATTCTTATTCTAACTACCGACTCTGAGCCAATATTTAAGCATAAAATAGAAAGGAAAAAAGGGATTATTCAATCCTTAGCCAAGAGAGTAGAGGACAAATCCTTATTTCATTTTTGCCCTTTCTTCATTTCGCATTTCTCATTAAACAAATATTATTATTTTCTTTACGTACACAGGCCGAAGTGCCATAGATGTGCATATAAATTTTTTTTTTCATAGTAAAGATTTCAGGCAAAATGTATAAATTTAGCATATGAATAAGTCTCAATCCGTCCAAGTTATGACGATGGACCTAATGCTACGGAAGTTAATGTAGGTTAAAAGTTTGAGGATTAAAATAAGGACCAAAGTGTAAAAGTCCTGGCATAAAAATATTAGGAAGAAGCTATTTTAATCTACAACTTGCGTTTTTTTTTTTTTTTTATAAATAATCGGTATCCCTTAATCATGTTTATACGATTAAATTTGATTTGATTCAGCTTAGATCTTTAACACACAAATCTCTCCTAATATTTATTTTAACCATATATAAAATTCAAACTCAACACAATATTTAAAAGATACTAATATTCACTCATCGATAACTAGATATTGTTACACTTTGATTTCAACTTGTGTCTCTTTGAATACATCAAGTATGCTTTTATTGGGTATTCATTTACAAAGCAAACTGTTTGAAATCTCAATATTCATGGACTGGATTTATAAGTAGTGCCACAAGTAATACGCAGATGCTGTATCCTTAGGCATTGAGACATTATTTTTTTATTCTTTGAGTGCAGAGATTAAAACATTCTAAGTGATTTCTGTTCATTTTTGTATCTCTAGTTTTACTCTTGATAGTAAAAATCTTTAGCATTTTCGCCTATGAATTTACAAGCTAAACAATATGATTAATTTCTTAATCTCCTCTTTATCCTTTCTTATTCTCTCCACTTAAAGACTTCATTGCCCATTTGCATGATATTATAAAAGTTGGCGAAACTACATTCACTAAACCATACCAAAGTAGATAATATTTATAGTGGCATGTGAAAATGGTTGGAGAGGTGAAATATTAGCGTTATCATTTTATGATAAAGTATTAAGTTTTTATCATAAATTATAATTACCGTTTATTAGATTATCTGATCATTATAGTCATATTAAAGTATTAATGTGTATTTCTGAAGGAAAGAAATCAATATCCACATTGGGGGCATCTTCCAAATAAGGAATGCCCACGTTGGGACATCTTTAAAATAAGAAAGATTTCCTTATTTACCTCCCGGTGTTAAATTACCTTTCAAAAATCAGTCATGGGAGATTGAATTACTTGGCATAATTAAAAATATATTTTGAATTGCTCTATATATGAGATCTGAAAAACTATTCTAGAGGGCATAGAGGGATTGCTTTTCTACGATGTTCATATCACCGGATTAGAAGTCGAGACGTTGTGGATTTGTGACGATTTTTCGATTTGTGATTATCGTCCCGGTAGCGAGGTAAATCGTGAAGATTTTCTTAAATTTGCGGTTCCGGAGATTTTCTGCATCACCGATTGAGGTATATCGCAAACTTAATCTTTTACGGTTCTGAAATTTTATTTATCGCTTCCGCTGCATGTATGAGTCACGTTTAATTCTAACATTGGTATCAGAGCATATTAGAAATATTTTAAATAATTTTTCAGAATAAAATTTGGGTATAAAAATATAGGGTATAAAATTTGGGATTCGGATCACGGATGAGTTTCGTGAATCCAATTATACCACTGTATTACCCAACTCACGTAGAACACGAAAATAATTTTTTCATAATTTTCTGAGTACGTTTAGACCATGAAAATTTCGGTTAAAGCATTCGACCGTGAATAGTGACCGAACCCTTCAACCCTAGATTTGACGAGATTTAGGTCAAATCGGTTCATAAAAATAGTAGATCTGTATCTGCCTCTGTTAGATCTATATTTTCATATATATATTGCATATATTCTATACCGGAAATTGAGTTTTCCGAAAATAGGTTGGAGAAACCCGAGTTGCAGACATTCGAGCGAAGAAAAAGCAAGCGTGTGTAGAACACGTGCGAGAAAGGCACGTCGGTGCACAGCGCCTAGGAGCGTGCATCTCACGCACGCGTAGGCGCGTGAGATATCGGGTCTGACCGGTCAGACCCGAACCAGTTCAGAACCGACCCGGACCGGGGTTCCGGGTCCCGACCCGGGGTTCTAGGTCCCGACCCGGGACCGCGTCCGGATCTGACCAGGAGGCACGGGCCGCGGGCGTGCAGGAGCGTTGCCCACATGCCCGCGCGTTAGGCGCGTGTTCCCCCGTGCATAGGGTGCGTGTAGGTGCGTCCTGCAAGCGCCCAGGTGCCTCCCCGGCGTGTGCGGGTGCGTGGGACGCGCCGCCGGGAGCCTGGCGGTGCGTGAACCCTCCCGGCGGCACGTAGGTCGTCCTAAAATTAGAATTTTCTGATTTTTTGAGGGTTTGGTAATAAAAAGTGACTAATTGTGGGTTTTTATGTAACGAATCATATTTCAAATTATGAGATGCAATCCCGGATTGTGGTGTACGGCGTCCGTTGACTCATACGCTCGTCTTGGGATCTGTACTCAAGTCATTTTAGTTTTGGTGATTCGTAGGGTACATAAAATTGTGAATTAAGCATCAATATGTCACTACCGTCTCTTATTTTCTGTGTGACAGAGACATGGCTGCTACCAAGACTGTCATTTTGGATCTCGTTAGGGGAGAGAAACTGAATGGTGACAATTACGATATTTGACACCGTAAAATTTAGTTTGTCTTCGAGGAGTAAGAACTCAGGGAGGTTCTTCGCCACGAGATGGAGGACCCTGGGAGGTTCTAACAGAACAAGAAAAACTAGATCAGGCGGTTTTTCGTGCATGGAAGAAGAATGATGGCCAAGTTAGGGCAATCCTTCTTAGCTGCATGCACGATGAGCTGATCCCGATTTATGAACAGTATCTCATTGCAAAATCGATCTGGTTTGCTCTAAAGGAGCACTTTGGTTTCGCGTCAGCTCCTAAGTTGAAGATGTTGACGTATAAATTCATCACATACAAGAAGAGGCCCGATCATACAATGAAACAGCATTTGATGCACATGTCAAGTATGATCGCCTCTCTCAAGAGTATGAGAGAGCCAATGACTGATGAGCTTCAGGTACTGGGTGTGATCCAGTATTTGCCTAATTCCTGGGATGTGGTTAAAACTTATCTCACACACACTGAGAGTATTCGTACTTTCAGGGACGTGAGTAGGCACTGTGAGCTCGAGGAGGAGCGTCAGGAGATTAGTAAATCCACTTCTACTCATGTTAATATCGCGGAGTCGAGTAAGGGCTCCCGGGGAATTAAATGCAAATGGCGCAAATATGAGAAGAAGTCCAAGGATCAAGGCAAAAGGAAGCCATCTTCCAAGGCTGAGAACAAAGGGCAGAAAAGCAAGAAGAATGAGCTCGACAAGAGCAAAGTCCAATGCTATGTATGTGGCAAGCATGGACATTTCGCACGCGAGTGTGGCGAGTGAAAAGTATGTCATTCTTCTTTACATGGTTGGAATTATGTGTCATCTAGTGTGATGCTCCCTAACTCTTCTCCTTTGTAAATTGTAGACTCAAAAGCCACGGACCATGTAGCTCATGATAGGAGCACGTTCGTAGAATTCTGCCGTTTGAGTCCACATGCGAGAAGGCTATATGTGGGGAACGGAGTATTTGTAGAAGTTAGAGGGATTGGTACCTGCAAGCTGATGCTGCGGAACAACCAAGCCCTATATCTACATGATGTGTTGTATGCTCCTGAGATTCGGCGGAATCTCGTTTCTGTTCTTTGTTTAGATGATTTGGGATATTCTGTTTTGTTAGGAAACTCAAAAGTTTCCATTTATGACATTGACAGTCTTTTGATTTGTTCTGATTTAGTCTGTGAGGGACTTTATGTACTAGACTCTATTCCCATCTATGAAAATTTTCTTTCTTCTCCTATTGCTTTCGCATCTGATAGTGTTGTGGATGATGTGAATGTATGGCATAATAGACTTAGCCACATAGGGCAAGAGAGGATGGCCCGGTTAGTTACGAGCGGTTTGTTGGGCCCGCTAACCAAGGTCCAGTTGCCCGTATGTGAGTTTTGCTTTGAGGGCAAAGTTACTAGAAAACTATTTGGGAAAGCAATGAGAGCTGGGACTCCATTACAATTGGTTTATTCCAACATTTGTGGACCCATGAATGTGAGAGTCCGAAACGAAGCCACGTATTTTATTACATTCATAGACGATTACACGCGTTTCGGTTATGTCTACCTAATCTCGCACAAGTCTGAGACACTAGAGTGCTTCAAGAGGTTTATCAGCGAGGTTGAAAATCAGCTAGATTTGAGAGTGAAAACTCTCAGAACTGATCGGGGACGCGAGTATCTGTCTGAGCAATTTAAAGAGCTCTGTTCCGATAAAAGCATTATGAGACAGTTGACTATTCTTGCTATTCCTCAGCAGAACGGAGTAGCCGAGAGAAGGAATAGGACTCTGTTGGAGATGGTGAGGTCGATGATGGCGCAGGCCAACTTACCTATCTTCTATTGGGGGGATGCGTTGTTGACTACAACCTACGTTCTTAACCGTGTTTCGACGTAATTCGTAGTCAGCACCCCATACGAGCTTTGGATAGGGAGACAGCCTGACCTTAGCCACTTAAGGCCATGGGGTTGCGCCGCATATGTTCATGATTCCTCATATCAGTACGGCAAGTTAGGCCCGCGAGGAAAGAAATGTATCTTTATTAGATACTCTGAACAGTCCAAGGGACATGTGTTCCTAGGAGAACATACAGATGGCACTGTCACTGAGATAGAGTCTCGTGATGCCACTTTTCTTGAGAGTAATTTCCCTAAGAGAGGAGAAATCGATTGAGATTTCACCTTCTATGAGATGGATGAGCCTAGTGGCTCAGCCGAACCCAGTGGCGGGACTCAAGAGCCGATTATGGATCTTGGTCCTAGTGGGAGCGGTCCATCTGAAGGTGTGGAGGCTCTCCCTCCTCGTAGGAGTAATCGGGGACAAGTGCCTCGTCGTCGTTTCCCGATCGAGGATGAGATCCTCATCGTGACTCCCAAGGACGAAGAAAAGCCGAGGACCGTACAGGAGGCTCTCGAGGGTTTAGCAAAGGACCAATGGTTATAGGCCATGCATGAAGAATTGGAATCAATGAGGGTCAACGGGGTCTGAGACCTAGTTGACTTACCTGAGAAAAAAAGGGTCATTGGGAACAAGTGGGTTCTCAAAATCAAAAGGAAGGCCGAAAGATCAATCGAGAGGTACAAAGCCCGTCTTGTAGCCAAGGGTTACACACAGACAAAGGGTATTGACTACAATGAGACTTTCTCTCCAGTAGTCAAGTTTATTTCGATCCGTTTACTTTTGGCGATTGTCGCTTATATAGATCTGGAGTTACACCAGATGGACGTAAAATCCGTTTTTCTTAACGAGAATTTGGATGAGGAGATCTACATGGAACAGCCCCCTGGGTTCATTCTAGTAGGTCAAGAGGATAAGGTCTGTCGACTTCGGAAGTCGATATATGGCCTAAAACAGCCATTCAGGCGTTGGTACCTAAAATTTCATGAGGATGTGATATCTTACGGTTTTACAATGGTCGATGAGGATCATTGTGTCTATCTGATTCTGTCCGATAACTCTTTTGTGATCCTGTCGTAGTATGTGGATAACATAATGTTGACTGAGAACGACATTCAGTATTTAATAACCATCAAAGCGTGGTTGTCATCCAGCTTCGACATGAAAGACATGGGTGAAGCTGAGTTCATCCTCGGAGTTCAGATCCAGAGGGATCGCTCGAGAAAGATGTTGGCTCTTTCACAAGAGACTTACATTATGAAAATTCTCGAGCGTTTTGGGATGAGTGACTGTAATCCCATAAATACTCTGATCGCCAAAAGTGAAGGCCTGAGCCTAAAAATGTGTCCAAAAACTTAGGAAGAAGTAAGGGAAATGAATAAAGTACCTTACTCCAGTGTGGCGGGAAGTCTAATGTACGCAATATTGTGTACAAGATCAGACATTTGTTATGCAGTCGGTCTGGTGAGCAGATATCAGGCAAATCCTGGAAAGGATCACTGGAGAGCAATGAAAAGGATTCTCCGATATCTTAAGGGAACTGCAAACCTCTCTCTGTGTTATGGGGGAGGCGATTTGTGCCTTATGGGCTATTCAGACTCCGATTGGGGAGGCGATTTGGATAAGCGAAAATCGACATCGGGATTTGCTTTCTTGCTCAATGGCGGGGCCATTTCATGGAGTAGTAAGAAGCAAACTTGTATTGCTCTATCGACGATGGAGGCTGAGTTTGTGGCATGCTCAGTTGCAGTTCAGGAGTGTGTTTGGCTCCGGAGACTACTTGATGACTTAGGGATTGTAGCGGATAGTGGGAGGTCAGTAATGATTTATTGTGATAATCAAACCGCTATCGCTTACACACGAGACCCTAAGTTTCATAGTATGACCAAACACATTGACACCAGATATCATTACGTTAGAGACATCATCGAGAAGGGTGAAGTGACCGTCAAGTACATTTCGACATACAACATGGTGGCTGACCCCTTTATCAAACCCATTACTAGAGACTCTTTTCTAGGGCATAGAGAGTCATTGGGTTTAAGTATCTTTTGACATTTCTCAGTTTGTACTTTTTGATGACATTGATGCTTATTGATTTTCTATATATATGATTATAGTGCATTATTCAGTCATTTTTGTGTTATATTTTCATTTAATGCACTTACTTTTATTGTCATATATATATATTGTGATGTGATAATAGATATATCAGGTAGGCGAGGTCGACTCTCTCACACGAGTGACCACCTCCAGCTCTGAGTGAGCGGAGATGAGACAGCTTCTAGCTGTAAGAGACTTTGAGAGTGGCCCTGCTAGAACATAAGTCACCCTGATACGTGTTCAGGATGAGGTCATATGCGATATGACCAACATGGATGTACCCACATCCATGTTGCTTGTGAGAAGCCAGGTTTGAGATCTCGGATATCATTTGCTATTTGTGATAGTCCATGAGGTACTCTATCTGAGATCTCTGAATAAAGTTTTATGTGTAGACTGAGTCCCCATACCTGAACAGTGTTAGAGAAATCTGACATATGCCCTTTTTGAGAGATGGGGGAATAACACTGTGGCATGTGTTTCATACCACGTGTGAAAAGACGACTTGGGATAGTGGGAGCTATATATTATTTGAGACAATGACTTGATATTTATCCCCGAACCCCACTGTGTGAAACCCGAGATCCATTGAGTGGGATCTCTTATGCCCTTATTACTTTTGACTGTTTCTTGAGATTCTGATTCAGTGTTTGCTACTTTAGTCGTTTACCAATGACCTGAAAGATAAATTAAGGTCTGAGGGACAGGTCTAGGAAAGCAGCTGAGTTGGGACTGATAGATTCGAGTTTAGGAAAAGAAAGACCAATTGACATTGCATCACTGGTTTGTATTCACCGACCGATCTTTTATGTTCATCCATGTAGGGATTTGAACATAATAGTGGATACATAATCGAGCGATATCTGGGGATTACTTTCAATAAGGAAAGTAGCTCGATGGATGTAATTAGTCTTGGATCTGGGGTACTGCGAGCTTTGTTTTTGTACTGACATTGACTACTCGATCATCCTAACAGGTGCATCGATAAGTCTTTTATTTGCAGGTGTACTCGCTAGTCGCACGACGTCCAACGCCGTATGAAAATCCAGTATGGTGATATGTAGAGATCGCATGAGTTGTGATTTCGAGGTAATCGTAAGAATACCCTCGTGTGCAAGTGGGAGATGAAGGAAAGAAATCAATGCCCACGTTGGGGCATCTTCCAAATAAGGAATGCCCACATTGGGGCATCTTTAAAATAAGGAAGATTTCCTTATTTGCCTCCCGGTATTAAATCACCTTCCAAAAATCAGTCATGGGAGATTGAATGATTTTGCATAATTAAAAATAGGTTTTGAATTAACCTACATGATATCTGAAAAACTATTCTAGAGGGTATAGAGGGATTGCTTTTCTACGACGTTCATATCACCGGATTAGGAGTCGAGACGTCATGGATTTGTAACGATTTTCGATTTGTGATTATCGTCCCGGCAACGAGGTAGATCGTGAGGATTTTCTTAAGTTTACGATTCCAGAGATTTTCTGCATCACCGATTGAGGTATATCGCAAACTTAATCTTTTACGGTTCTGAAATTTTATTTATCGCTTCCGCTACATGTATGAGTCACGTTTAATTCTAACAATTTCGATATTTATTTATAAATTTCTTAGTTTTTACAAGTGAGTATTACACATACAAAGGCGATTAGTACTTTTGGACACTAAGTTGCTATCTCAATGGTGGATAGATAATTATTTTATGGATATGATTTCACTTCAAAAGCATTATTACAATTTCCTTGTTTCATCCTTAGGAGCCTCATTCACTTTCTACTTCTTGGAGAGGAAATCTTCTCATTGCATATTAGATGATAATCGTTGAATGAATTTTGAGTATAGGTTTTATATAATGAATTGTGGTGATTGTCACTGTTGTGATGTGATAAATGAGTGAGTTTTGTTGAGCAAGTTTCATGATGTTGGAGATACTGATAGTTATTCTAAGAGAATATTTAGATTGGCTGATGTTCATGATTGGATGTCATGTTATAGTAAACATATATAAATTTTATGTTACAAAGTTTGGCTAATAATCATTTGGTAATTTATATTAATATGTATAAGGAGAAATGTTTGTTGATTGGTGTCTGTGCATTTATTGACATGGAGTCTAATAGTTCCTTTATTAGCACAAGCTTTGCTATATATTGCTGACAGCCCTTTGGCCTTTCGATAGTAGTTGAATAGAAATACAGAGAATGTGATAAATAGATTACCGAAGAAGATGAGAATGAATAGGATTGCATAGCATAAGTAGTTGGAAGTTTGTAAGCATTTAGGGGAAATGACAGGGATCGGCAAAAATACTCAAGACAACCCAAATAGGTTAAATATAAATATATTGATTTGGAGAGCATGCTATTGGTGTTACATAATATTTGAGATTTGCTAATGGTGTTGAATCATTACATGATATTAGATATAATGATGATTATTTAGGGGGAAAGGACTTAAGAAGTCTAAAGCAGCATGAGTAGACATAACTCTTAACTGTTTCTGGGATGATTTTATACTGAAATTTTGATGAAAAAAAAATTTTTAGGGGGTAAAAATTATAATATCAGACACGTCTAGATTATAATTTTGTTTTAAATGCACAATTGAAAAATTTTTATATATATGAAAATATGGGAGAATAATTTATTTGAAATAAAAATATAAATTTTTGTCGTTCAGAATGGTCAGAACTTTTTTTTAAAACACCTAGTTGATGAATTTTAAAAATTTCTAAGTTACCGATCATTGGAGTCCTGATCACCAGAGCCGTCGGTTATTTGGGTGTTCGGCCATCGGTACTTGGTGAATTTTAACCGTTCGGTACTCAGAGGAATTTTAGTGTTCGGTAGAGATCTAAATTCAGTAAACAGTCCCTCAAATTTTTGGTTTCCCAGTCAGTAGTCGATGGTAATCATCTATCGATCGATAATTATGAGACACCCATCGGTAGTGTGAAGATGAAGTTTAGATCTATTGGTACTAGGTTCCCAAATTTCTGTTGGCCATCTAGCCATCGGTCGGTATTGAAACTCTCATCGGTATTGTGAGAACTGATCGGTATTGAAATTGTGAGATTTTTAGGTATATAGTGGAAGATAGAATTTGTAATCCCTCATTTCATACACCTGTCAGTACCTTACTCATACCCATTCGATATTGAATTAATTACACTATCGGTACATTTGTAAACAGATGGGTTGACTGTCGATGATATCTAATTTTGAATTATCATTTTATTTTTATAAGATACGCATGAAATTTCTAATGATTATTTTGTTACCGATCAGTAATGTAAATCCACGATCGATAATATCTATCATTGGTAATATGAGATTGGTCGTTTGGTACAATATATTTTATTTATTTATCCTATGGTACTCATTCCCTATTTTTTTTTTCTTATTCGGTCATCGGTCATTGCCATTTTGCCCCTCGGTCGTTCGATCCTCTTCTATTTGACCGAACAACACTTTGCACTCAATGACAATTGTCCTGACCAAACGGTACAATGTCGCCGAACATAACATCCAATTTTCTTCCTCTTCAGTAGAACCGTTCGGTTTGCTCCATTTTGGCTTGAGCTTTGACTTTTTCCAATTTTCCCAATAATGGTCGTTGAGTGTAGCCATTGGGAATTAATCCCAAAAGCTTGGGTTTCCAAAAAGAATGTTATCCACTAAGCTATGTAACCTCTCTAATCATATATTAACTAATTTATATTATATTTCATATTTTCAAATATCCCAAAAGTTTTCATCTCTTTTGGTTTACTTCCTATAAAATTTTAGTGTCTATCTTTTCCCGTTCGACACTGAACAATGAACACATCTCCTCAACATAACACAAGTTTGAGTATTTTAAAGCTATTTGGTGACTTTTCCAATGACCCAGGATATTTATGTAATTTAGGAATATAAGAAAGACCATTAAATAATTATTAGAAATGGTTTGGCAATAAATAGAGAAGTGGACTTCCAGAACCTACGAAAACCCAGATCTCACTTTTTCTCTCTAGACAATTTTTCTCTCTTTCTAAACATCAATCGATTTACACCAAATATTTAGAGCAAAGACTCTAAACTTTTCGTCCAACTCTCTAAAAGTTAGATTTTAGTTTTGATCTTGAAGAAAAACTCAAGGATCTGGTGCTGTGAATCAAGGGTTTTGTGGTGACTCAAATCATACGGATCTCTTTGGAGACACAATCAAGGATCTAGATAGCCTGGTTAGGGCAGGATCGTTGTCGAGGACAAATCTGGGAGTGACTACCCTCCCTGAGAACTGTGAGTGGACGGTTTGTTGTGTTTATGAATGAGAAATGATTTTCCAAAATGATTTTCCTAAACTGACTTTATGAAATGTTTTGTGATTGTGGAATATTCCCAAAAATGTGTTTTATTTGAGCCATGAAATTCATTTTGAAACATGCTGAATTTTTCCTGTGGAAACTTTTGCTTAGTTTATGAACTGTGAAACTTGTTGATTTTTATGACATGTGATATGTTGTTTGAAAAAATGGTTTATGTATTAGCTTGGGGCATGAGTCTAAGCCCCCATGGTGTATGTATGGGATGTGAGCACCCAGTTCTGAGATGACCGGTCGAGTTTAAGTTTTCACGGACATTTTCGAGGGGGCGGCGTGGAGAGCTTGGTAAACTTGAGGGGGTAGGCGGCGGTAGAGAGATGCCCCCAAGTCCATTTTGAGGTCATTCGGTTGCACCTCCGAAGAGGCCGCGAGCTAACGCCAAGGTCGGGGTTGATGTTTTATGACCGATGGTAATGAAAACCCCTTGGCGGCTTCGCTGAATGGTTCGGGCCAAACCATCGGTGAAGAGATTTTGAGGCAAACCCATGATATTGGAAAAGTGTATTTTGTATTGTAGAAAAAAATCATTACTCTTGTTATAATTGTTTAAAAGATAACTTGATGTTTTTGTTGGAGTATAAATCTGTTTGAGATTATTGTTTGACACTTCCACACTCATCACTCACTCACTCACACAGCTATGTCATTGCATTCCACTCATTGGATATTCTTATACTCACCCCTCCTTTTATCTCTTTTCAGAGGAAGTGTAGAGGCAGATCACCTGATCGGTAGCTAGGGCCAGCCGAGGAAAAGAGCTACCCGGGACTAACAGTCGGTATTGGTCCCTCTTGATGAGGATTTTGTGGCATATAGTCGGATCCATTGGAGGGCGTTTTTTTTAAAAACTCTTTTTGTATAATATTTTATATACATGTTTTTTTTAAAATCTAGATTTATACTTTGAGTGTTAAACTTTGGAATGTTAAATGTTCACTTGTTTTATGTTTGCAAATTTTATTATGATTTCTTGAGAATTGTTGAGATGGTCGGGTCGGCCGATAGATGATTCAGAGTTACTTTGAAATATTTTGTATGACGGAAATGTCTTGCGGTACTTTGGGATACGGAGTGGCGTTCGCTCGTGTCTCGGGGTAACGTGACGGTTGTCGCGTACTCGGACCTGCGGGTCGGGACGTGATAATTTTGTAATTAGATATGTAGATTTTTTAAATTATTAATATCTTATAATTTAAATTTATTTATGATATCATGATGACGTCATCTGGGTTTTTTGTTCAGTTTGACTGGTTTAAGTCAGTGATCTATTGACCTATTGATGTGATCGATTCGTATTCCGATTTGAATTTCAAAACATTGCCTCCACATCGTCCAAAATGTTTCAAATTTTCTTATTACCGTTTCACGTGACGCACGTGTTGCATGAAAAATTTGGTTTATTAAGCTCAAACCAATCTAAGAAAACTAAAGCAAATTAATATGGTATCAATCGACAATTAACCAAATAAATAATAATATTAACTCTTTTAATTAAATCTATAATTTAAAATTTAAAAATAAAAAAAAATTAAATTAAGAAAATTGTCTCTAAATGAATCCAACAAACACGAATCAAGTTAATCATAATATGACTTTAAATAACGACTCGTATAAAAAAAAAAAAACTACTATGATTATTTTGTGTCACAAATATTTATATTCTTATGGTATTAATATTTATAAAATTTATTATTACTAAACAGCGATGTAATATACACTATTTATTATGAAATGAAATATAAAATAATCGAAAATAAAATTATGACCACAACTCTATAAATATTTTAATATTAATAAAATAGTACAACAATATTCCCCTTTTTCTCTTCCTGGTTTGATCGAACACTATTTAACTGTTCTGACAACCCTCTCCCCCATTTAATAAGGACAATGAGAAATTGTTTTTTTTGTTACAATATAAATTTAATTTTGACAGGTACATATAGCAACACAAATACAACATTGAAATAAAGAGTTATAGTATTTATTATGTAATTTCTTGATTTTATATTAATTATATAAATTTACTTCAAAAAAATAAGTAGTAATTTTGTGGCTTAGAAATCAACTTATCATTAAATATTTAGTTTGTGTTACCTTCTTTTTTATATAAATCACCGGTTAAATCCGATTCAAATCGAGTAAAACTTTAGGGATAAAATTCTTTTGATACCTGATTTAAATCTAAAATTTTATTTAAAAGATATTAGTGTCCAGCTATTAGACCGACGAGACTCAGACAATTTGTGATACCCTATTGCTGCAACAAATGCACTTAGAAAAAGAAGTTATTCTCATCCATATATCACAAAACCTTAAGTTAATTTAAGCTTAAATTTGATATGATTTTTGTAATATTTATGATTTTTCTTTGATTAGGATACAAACGAAGTGAGAAAAAGCCAAAGCAAAAGGAAAAATAAAAATTAAGTGCAAAAATCATATGTAAAATTTTAAATTAATTATATATGAAAATACATATTGAAAAATGTAGATATGGCTTTATCATGTACACCTTGGTACATTTCAAAGGAAGGGAATATGGGAAAGAGAAGATAAATCCATTCTTAACATTTCTATCTACGTTTCTCTCTGCATGCTTTTATTTTTCAAGAAGGGAAGGAAAGTGGTATTTCACAAATTTTGGGTAAAAAATATTGCCCTATCATCCTAAATTTGGACAAGAAAATATTTAACCCCGTGTGAACGAATATGATTATAATTCAACAGATATACACCCAATTAATTTTATTTAGGAGCTAACAAAAATATTTATAAATAAAAAGACAAATAGCAAATTCAATATCCACGTTATTTGGAGACAAATTCAAAAAAAAAAAAAAAAAAGAGTTCTTCATCCTGTTTGTAATACCGAAAACTTGATGTCGAATATTTTGTAAACATTTCTATAACAAAATAGAAAAATTTAGAATTTTATTGATTTTCGATTTTGGGGTTTTAATTTTACATTTTTGGTATATTTGAAATGCTGTGTTACAAATTCACAGTATTTTATTTATGGTAAATTTAAAACTTCCAATGGGATGAGAAAAACAAATATATATATATATATATATATATATATATATATTATATAGTTAGTTATATATAGTTAGTTAAAAAAAAAAAAAAAAAAAAAAAAAAACGAGAAGAGAGAGAGGGGAGAAGGCCGTTTCGGAGTGAAACGCAAAGATCTCCCCAAATAGAAAGATTAGGGTTAACCCTAATCTCTCCTTCATCTCTCCACTCTCTCGTCTCTCCGCGATCTCTCTCCGTCGCTCTCCCTCTCTTGCGATCGTTCGCCACCACTCCCTCTCGCGGATGCTCCACCACCGCGAGCCACCGCGGTTCTCCACCGCCGACTCGCGACCACCCGCAGCCATCGCGACCCACCACGGGTCGCCGCCTCTCTTTCTGCTCGCGCGCGACCGCGTGGGAAGCGCCGCCGCCTCGCCCGCGCGGCTGCGCCGCTTCCTTTGTCTGCTCGGCCTTGCTGCCGCGCGCGACCGCGTTGTTCCTTGCGCGACTGCACCTACCTCCTGCGCGCGCCAGCACGAGACTGCCCCAGCGCTCGCGCGATAGCTCTGCGCTCCAGCGCGCGATAGCTTT
Source organism: Dillenia turbinata (assembly GCA_037126225.1). Taxonomy (NCBI): domain Eukaryota; kingdom Viridiplantae; phylum Streptophyta; class Magnoliopsida; order Dilleniales; family Dilleniaceae; genus Dillenia; species Dillenia turbinata. Next base: position 11,693,017 of record JBAMMX010000002.1, on the reverse strand, counting down.
TTCTGCGTGCGCAGACTTGCTGCAACCTCTTTGCCCAGCATAGTAGGTGATCTTCAGAAACCCTAGGCTGTGACGATGCTTCATCCTCTACGCAGGTAAGAGCTATTCTTTTGAACAGTAGCTCTAGAGTTTGATTTCCTTCGGTAATTTGGACTAACTGATGGAGTTCGCTTCAAATTGGAAGCTTTGTCAAAGTTTGGACTGAAATGAATGACATAGGGAGGCTAAGTCCGTGAACTGCGAATACCTTAGGTGAGGAAATTCGTACTCTTTGGATAAAGTGAATGAAATTTAGGGTGGAAAGATCTGTGTATGTTTAGAATATACGTTATATTTGATTAGAATACATTTTCTGACAATTTATATTGGATTATTAAAGTTAAGTATAGAATGTTACAGAAATTAGATTGTCTGATATGGAAAGAGAATGTTCCGGATGATAGAATCATGTTGAGTTGATTTGAATGGAAATCGGCATGAATGAAATTAATATTAAGGAATTCGGGAGAAAATGGGTAAAATTGAGGAATATTGTAAATTTAAAGTCGTTAGTGATTTGAAATGATACTAGTTTGAGGAAACGAAAGTTTTGGAACGTAATTATGCAAGTTAAAGCTATTGTACATAAAAAGGGAATTTGAAAACCCTTCAATAGAGCTTTAATTGATCTTTATTCGTCTTGATTGGTCTAGGTTGACCTTTGGAGACTCGAGAAGAGTCGTTATGAGTTGATTTCGGAAATAGAGAGTGAATACCCTCTCTAGAGGTGAGTGGACGGTTCATTGTGTTCATAAATGAGAAACCTGTTTTAAAATTGCTTTGAAAATGATTTGGAAAGAGTTTTACATGTTTGATACAAATTGTTTTGTGATTGTGGGCTGTCTGAACTGAATTGTGAAATACGAATGCATCCATTGTGTTTATAAATGCTTTTGTGCCATGTGATTCTTGATATTGCTCTATGAGCTGCTTTGGCATGAAATTGTGGATTATTTGCTGAAAATCATGGCACATTGTTGAGAAATGGATTGATTGAGAAATGGAGGGTGCCGTAGATGACTATAGTCATATACCCACCACGGAGCGACCCGACGGGGTGACGTGGTTAGGGGTTTAGATGTGCGGGGGAGTAGACGTCCCTCCCTCTACAAAAGTCGTGCTATATCTGGTGCACCCCGGTGAGGCACGAGCCAACGCCAAGGAAGGGGGTTTGTTTTGAGATATTGGATAGTAAAACCCTTGGCGGATTTTCGTCTGGGTTTGGCCGCCCTGAGACGGAAGCATATTTCGATGGAACCCCAGGATTTTTATGAAAAGATGATTGATATGGATGCATATTTGTGAAATGTGATTTATTGAAATGATTTTAAGGATGAGATGATTTATGAGTTATGCTTTGACTGCCCCACATTCACACCTTATTTATTAGTACAAATGCACCATTGCACTCCACTCACTGAGTATACCCCTATACTCACCCCTCTCTCTCCCCATTTTTCAGAGGAGACTTAGTTGGGTGCCTACTCGACGGAGCTTGTGAAATATTTTTGCGGATTGGATAAGTATTGGCATGCAGGGTTACTTTTGGAGATTGATAGCTTGCAAAACATGGAAAGGGAAGTCTGTACATCCCATGCCGTGCGGATTTTATTGATACTGGCCGAGTTGTTGGCAAGTATTGATAAAACCCGACGATTTTTGATTTGTTTTTATTTCTTTTGAGGTCTCTAGTTTTGGAAAACTGTTTATATCTGTACTGGGACATTTGGACTGTAAATCTTAATTTCAATGCTTTTTCTTTGATTTTGTGAAGTTCGTGGACAATTCATACCGTTAGGATTTTATCGAATCTTGGTCTGTTTTCCTCGGGTAAGTGTTGGTAAAATCCGACGGCTATGTTTTGGGACTTCTTGTTTGTTAAATGCTTTCGAGTGGCCAAGATGGTCACATTGCATGCGTGCATGTACAGTTCCCGCTCCCCGATGTGTGTTCTTTGTGTAATCGTGCATGTACGGGTTCCCACTCCTCGATGTGTGCTAATGTATGATTGCATGTACAGGATCCCACTCCCCGATGTGTGTAAATGTGTGTGTTTGTACGATCAGGAATGAGCCGGATGGGCTCCTTGCATGTGTAATGCTTTTGTGATTTCTTGTTCTTGAAGAAATTTATACTTCTAATGATTTATTGTGAATTTGATAGCCTTGCGGAGTCCCGGTAGATGGGAAGGTTTTATCCATGTACCGAGACGACGCGGCGGTTGTCGCGTGGTCGATCTGAGGATCGGGGCGTGACAACTTTATTGGTATCAGAGCACAGGTTTACGATTTTAAAAGTTTGATGGTTTTGAAATATTTTGAAATGTTTTCAAGTGTATTTCTAATGTCCCAAAAGTTTTCTAAAAGCTTTAAAATGTTTTATTTCGTTTGAAAGAAATGTAAGATCTTTAAAAGATCTTCGGAGAATGTACAGAACTTTCCATAGTTTTCCTAGGAAGTTAGGAATGCTTATTTTTAGGGGGTTAAGCACTTGGATGAGTTCATATTTTACATTGCTAAGTTCAGAACCTCTTTGTAGAACTTTATTTTTGGATGATGAATAAGGAACCCCAAATGAAATATTTTGTGACTCAAGACCTCCTGTGGCTTGTTTGGTCAAATATTGGGGACCTTAGTATTGGTTTTGGCCCTCGGACTTATATCTTGATATTAGAAGTTTGGTGTATATGTATAATTGAGGAGCCTTCAGAAACTCATAGAGGTGTATATCATGTATTCAATGAAGAATTTTAGAGAAATCAACTATAAGTTCGCCCCTACATTGTCTTTAGATTTGCATGAGTTAGTGGACTAATCACTAAATAGGGACTTTAGTGTGGTAAGATTCTCTTTTGAAAAACTAAATGGGGTTTGAGGTACTAATAGTATGACTAGCATGACTCTTTGATTTGGGATGACGGGTTGTAAGACATTCTCTTGTGTAAAAGTGAAGTAATTTGGGCTATGTGAGAAGACAGAACTGTAGCGTCTTGCATTGATTATTTTCTTTGCTTTAAACAACTGGGAGTCTTAACTCCCTAATTTTAAGTATGACCTTCGCATTTGAAATGCTTCTCATCATTTCCCATCCATTCGAAATTTTTATTACATCACTTCAATCTGATTTGCTTTCAAGTTTAAGAAACATATGGCTATCTCACAAGGAACTTAAAGAATGGTTAGAGTGGTAGAGCAATTTTGTGATAGATAAAGTTTTGCGATATTCTGATGAACAAATGAGGATGTTGATCTTTAAATTGGATATTGTGGTGGAAAAGAACTTTCGTGTAGATTTCTTCCTAAGAAAATGTCAAAATTTAACATGCTTGGTTCTCAACTGAATATGCTTTTCCGTGCAAATGTCACATCCTAATTTTGATAGACTGTGAATGTTATTCCATACTTCTCAAGCATATGCTCCAACATTCTTCTGTAAGTAAGGGATTGTAATAGGAGGTTTTACCATTGAGTTACTAACGGTGGGAGGCAAAGGAATAGTTTCACTTTGATGCTTTGATTAGGAAGTGTGAATTTTATTCCTTTGGTTTTCTGATAATGCTAATAGGTTCAGCAGGTGATTATTATTGCTAGTTATTATGATCTTTGATTTTGACCAAATGTCAATTTTCGAAGTCAAAATAAAGGTTTTTGAGGTTTGCTTAATTGGTAATAATTTAGATTTTTGCCAATTGGTGGAAGATAAGGGAAGATGCATTGGCCTTGTTTCCAGATTTTTATTGTACTAGATTGATGAGTGGTCTTTTGGATAGAATTTATGACCAATTGAATAATCAGTCTTGGGTGAAGGCATTTAGGGAGCACACTCGTGCCCTCTAGGTGAGTAGGAGTCATAACAATGGAGGTCTATTCTTGGAGTTTATTTTCGAGGGAGGTAGTTTGTTTACCCAATGGTGAGAAGAATAAAAGAATAGAGGATTGTATGTTTTGAGAGAGGTTCTTAAGGCTTTACTGCAGGACGAGAGTGTGAAATACAGTGGAAAGAAAAAAAAATGTATGGGTAAAACAGATGTTCGACCGTGGGTTGTATGCAAAATTTTGAGGAATCTGATGATCGAATAGGTAGGAACCATGAGGAAGATCTACTGAGTCTTATGGAGTCTGATGACAATTTGTTCTTGGAGAAAATTAGGGAACATGAATGATGGAGGTAGTAGTTGATAAGGGTTTAAATGAGGAAATCAAGTTAACTGAATCTGCTTTGGGGCATATTTTGTAGAATGAGGGCGTATGTTGTGATGATAGTCAGAGGGACTTAAAGAGATGTTACCGGTATGTTAAGCATCATGGAGTTTCTGTGTACATTAAAGGTCAAGGTAGAATAAGACATTTTCAATTACGGCTGAGCAGCCCAGACATAACTCACTTCAAATGACTTGAAATCAAGAAAATAATATGTATTGAAACATCTTGTGGAACTCTATGGAGTATTACCCAAAACTTATGGTTCTAGAGCCTCCACTTATATTTCTGGTATACTTTTATTCATAGTTTGTCATTTAATTATATTGTTATTTTTATTGATGATCATCCAAGAAAAACAAGTACTTAAAAAGAGCTGCTATAAGTATTGGGTGACACCAAAATCTTTAACCATACGATGAATGGTCTCAGTAAGCATTGAATGCTTCTTTCAAGTAATTGCCATTATATGCTTTCGATAAATATGGGGGAAAGCTTTTTATTTCGATGGTTATTTAGAAAAAATAATATTCGTAATGGACATTGCTTTTATTGGATGAACAACATCTTAGAAAAGAATTTTAATCTTAAGTGATCTTGATAATAAGAAGTTTTGTTGTCTAGTGTGAACATTTGAGAATATGGAAAATCAGTGACAAGTTTCCTAATTGCTTGATGCAGTCACTTTGGAGAAACTAATATGATGAGCCTTTGTGGGATTTATATATTGTAGTGAGATTTCTCTGGTGTTTCAGTCTGCTATAGTTGTTTAGAGTTATTAAGATAAACTTTAATTTGGGATAGATTCATCCTTCAAATGGAAATATGAGGTAATATGGACCCTTCTAGCTTTTACAATATTGAAATGGTGAATCTTATAAGCATCTAGGCAAAAAATGCTTATGCATGGTTACTTGAGCACCGTTTAGGAGTAAGAAAGTCTGTAAATGAAATTTTGAGGTATATTGAATTGGTCGATTTCAATGATAGTATTTTCGGATAATTGTGTTGTGTATTAAAGATTTCGGTTTTGATCTTCTACAACGCTTTGTCGCAGATATAAAGTAGAGACCTATTCCAATTGTTGTTGAGGAATGCGTTAATCGAGAAAGTGTTACTCCTTTTATATCCAAGGTTTCAAGGTTTTAGAACAAACAAGGTGATTCAGGAGACTATTGAGTTTTATGCTTTAATTGTCTGTAATGTGAAAAAGGAAATTAAAGGAATCTCAATCTCAATGAATACCACCTACCAAATACTCATATTGGAATAAGACAAGTTTTGCTATCAATACTTTGGGAGATACTATAGAGTATGATAATGTATTTGTAGTTTGAAATTGGTGGATTGGAGACTTTGTTATCAATATGGTGGTGAGTGTAGGTGATAAGCGTGCATACATATATACGATGCATTCAGATATCATGATTTGCGAGTAAGCAATTACATAGCTGTAAATGAGAATAAGAATAGGCTTAGGCGCTTACAGATATATTGCTTGGAGGGTTGAACAAATCAAAATAAGATATCTAGGAAGTTTCGAAAGGACAATCAAGTACTTGTACAATTGAGACGAAAGTGAATTCCTAAGAAACTTATCACGAACTAAATTTTAGGAAATTTGGGAGATCAAGAAACTAAAGCAAAAACAATACCCTATTTGTTTGATGTATAAACTTTATCGTTATAAATTTCGAGGACGAAATTTGTTTTTAGGGGGTTAAGAGTTGTAATACCGAAAACTTGATGTCGAATATTTTGTAAACATTTCTATAACAAAATAGAAAAATTTAGAATTTTATTGATTTTCGATTTTGGGGTTTTAATTTTACATTTTTGGTATATTTGAAATGCTGTGTTACAAATTCACAGTATTTTATTTATGGTAAATTTAAAACTTCCAATGGGATGAGAAAAACAAATATATATATATATATATATATATATATATATATATTATATAGTTAGTTATATATAGTTAGTTAAAAAAAAAAAAAAAAAAAAAAAAAAAACGAGAAGAGAGAGAGGAGAAGGTCCGCTGCGTTTCGGAGTGAAACGCAAAGATCTCCCCAAAAAGAAAGATTAGGGTTAACCCTAATCTCTCCTTCATCTCTCCACTCTCTCGTCTCTCTCGCGATCTCTCTCCGTCGCTCTCCCTCTCTTGCGATCGTTCGCCACCACTCCCTCTCGCGGATGCTCCACCACCGCGAGCCACCGCGGTTCTCCACCGCCGACTCGCGACCACCCGCAGCCATCGCGACCCACCACGGGTCGCCGCCTCTCTTTCTGCTCGCGCGCGACCGCCCTCGAAGCGCCTGCCGCGCCGCCTCGCGCGCCGCGCGCCGCTCTCCTTCGTCTTGCTTCCAGCTGGCTGCCGCGCGGCAGCGCGTTGTTCCTTGCGCGACCGCACCTACCTCTGCGCGCGCCGCCCGCGAGACCGCCCCCCCCGCACGAGACGCCCGGCGCTCGCGCGATAGCTCTGCGCTCCGGGCAGGCGATAGCTTTTTTTTCGTGCGCAGGACTTGCTGCAACCTCGGCAGAGCATAGTAGGTGATCTTCGAAACCCTAGGCCCGTGACGATGCTTCATCCTCTACGCAGGTAAGAGCTATTCTTTTGAACAGTAGCTCTAGAGTTTGATTTCCTTCGGTAATTTGGACTAACTGATGGAGTTCGCTTCAAATTGGAAGCTTTGAGTTTGGGACCGAAATGAATGACATAGGGAGGCTAAGTCCGTGAACTGCGAATACCTTAGGTGAGGAAATTCGTACTCTTTGGATAAAGTGAATGAAATTTAGGGTGGAAAGATCTGTGTATGTTTAGAATATACGTTATATTTGATTAGAATACATTTTCTGACAATTTATATTGGATTATTAAAGTTAAGTATAGAATGTTACGAAATTAGATTGTCTGATATGGAAAGAGAATGTTCCGGATGATAGAATCATGTTGAGTTGATTTGAATGGAAATCGGCATGAATGAAATTAATATTAAGGAATTCGGGAGAAAATGGGTAAAATTGAGGAATATTGTAAATTTAAAGTCGTTAGTGATTTGAAATGATACTAGTTTGAGGAAACGAAAGTTTTGGAACGTAATTATGCAAGTTAAAGCTATTGTACATAAAAAGGGAATTTGAAAACCCTTCAATAGAGCTTTAATTGATCTTTATTCGTCTTGATTGGTCTAGGTTGACCTTTGGAGACTCGAGAAGAGTCGTTATGAGTTGATTTCGGAAATAGAGAGTGAATACCCTCTCTAGAGGTGAGTGGACGGTTCATTGTGTTCATAAATGAGAAAGCTTGTTTTAAAATTGCTTTGAAAATGATTTGGAAAGAGTTTTACATGTTTGATACAAATTGTTTTGTGATTGTGGGCTGTCCGAACCCGAATTGTGAAATACGAATGCATCCATTGTGTTTATAAATGCTTTTGTGCCATGTGATTCTTGATATTGCTCTATGAGCTGCTTTGGCATGAAATTGTGGATTATTTGCTGAAAATCATGGCACATTGTTGAGAAATGGATTGAATGAGAAATGGAGGGTGCCGTAGATGACTATAGTCATATACCCACCACGGAGCGACCCGACGGGGTGACGTGGTTAGGGGTTTAGATGTGCGGGGGAGTAGACGTCCCTCCCTCTGCAAAAGTCGTGCTATATCTGGTGCACCCCGGTGAGGCACGAGCCAACGCCAAGGAAGGGGGTTTGTTTTGAGATATTGGATAGTAAAACCCTTGGCGGATTTTCGTGCGGGTTTGGCCGCCCTGAGACGGAAGCATATTTCGATGGAACCCCAGGATTTTTATGAAAAGATGATTGATATGGATGCATATTTGTGAAATGTGATTTATTGAAATGATTTTAAGGATGAGATGATTTATGAGTTATGCTTTGACTGCCCCACATTCACACCTTATTTATTAGTACAAATGCACCATTGCACTCCACTCACTGAGTATACCCCTATACTCACCCCTCTCTCTCCCCATTTTTCAGAGGAGACTTAGTTGGGTGCCTACTCGACGGAGCTTGTGAAATATTTTTGCGGATTGGATAAGTATTGGCATGCAGGGTTACTTTTGGAGATTGATAGCTTGCAAAACATGGAAAGGGAAGTCTCAGACATCCCATGCCGTGCGGATTTTATTGATCTTGCCGAGTTGTTGGCAAGTATTGATAAAACCCGACGATTTTTGATTTGTTTTTATTTCTTTTGAGGTCTCTAGTTTTGGAAAAGTTTATATCTCATCTTGGGACATTTGGATTTGTAAATCTTAATTTCAATGCTTTTTCTTTGATTTTGTGAAGTTACGTACAATTCATACCGTTAGGATTTTATCGATATCGGGTCCCGTTTTCCTCGGGTAAGTGTTGGTAAAATCGACGGCTATGTTTTGGGACTTCTTGTTTGTTAAATGCTTTCGAGTGGCCAAGATGGTCACATTGCATGCGTGCATGTACGGAGTTCCCGCTCCCGATGTGTGTTCTTTGTGTAATCGTGCATGTACAGGTTCCCACTCCCCGATGTGTGCTAATGTATGATTGCATGTACAGGATCCCACTCCCCGATGTGTGTAAATGTGTGTGTTTGTACGATCAGGAATGAGCCGGATGGGCTCCTTGCATGTGTAATGCTTTTGTGATTTCTTGTTCTTGAAGAAATTTATACTTCTAATGATTTATTGTGAATTTGATAGCCTTGCGGAGTCCCGGTAGATGGGAAGGTTTTATCCATGTACCGAGACGACGCGGCGGTTGTCGCGTGGTCGATCTGAGGATCGGGGCGTGACACTGTTGTTCAAAAGCACATTCTCTCTCTCTCTCATTATTTATCAAAATTTTTATTTTTAAATAAAAAAATATATAAATAAAATAAAAAAATATAAATATAAATTAAAAACAACTAAACTTATTTTTTTTATAATCAACCGATATCTGAAATAATATTCTAATTAATTCGCTCAATATCAAATCCTTTTTAAAGGAAAATCTCTCAATTTATTTTTTTTTAATTTTTAAAATTTGAATTCAAATTTAATAATTTTTTAAAATATTTTCCGATGAAACCATTTAAATTTATGAGTAAATTAATTATTAATTCAATTTTACTTTAAATTCATAAATTAATCTTTAAATTTTAAAATGATAAAAATTGTTGACGTGTCACTTAATACACATCACCACACGCTCAAAACGTTACCAGCAGAAAATGCTGGCATCGCATGCCACACCCGCCACATCGGCAATTAGCTGACGTGGCAACCAACCCTTCCGCTCCCCTCCCCTCCCCCTTTCTCTCTCTTCTCACTCTCCTGTGAATTTGAGAACACCAAAGCCCTTCCTTAACCGACACGGTGCTTCTCTCTCTCTCTCTCTCTCCCCCCCCTGCCTCGCTCCCTCTATCCTTCCCACTCTTCTCCTCGAAGGCGATCAGGCGACGGCGAAGGCGACGGCAACGATCAGACCTCAGACCTCTAGGCTTGGGCTTCGCGTCTCTCTCCTCCTCGAAGATGATCAGATCTCAGACGGCGACGATCGATTCCTCTTTTCAATCTCTAGGGTAAGTTCTCTCTCTCTTCTCTCTCGCAGCTGCAAGGGAAAGCCGCTTATGGTGAAAATTTTGTCAGAGTCCCTCTAGAGAATCTTATTGACTGGTTTGACTGGAAGTGTTTCAAGGGAGGGCCTCTACCAATAGGTGCTGGGAATTCCCATGGTCCCATCAGGAAATCAAACAAGGATGGTATAGATGTTCATAGAATGACATCCATCTCCTAACTTTTCTAGGGTTACATATAATAGTTTGTCGGTCATTGTTTGAAATTTTCAAGAGGCCATCTCTATCAGATGAAAGCCTGGTTTCAAACATGTTTCAGTCATGATGCTTCTATTTCTTGATCATACTCTGTTTGTCAATTGTGCAGCGGATCACCTCAAGTCAGCGCATGGCTGAAAGTTCAGTTCTGGATGCACATACTAGTGGAGCGTCTTGGTGTCAAAATCTGGTTTTTGTGCCTACCCCACTCCATCGATCAAATACCAGTCACATATAAAATCTGATATGTTGTTTAGCATAGTATACCTATAATGCTGTGAGACTAATGGAGAATTTGTTTTCTTTTTTTCCATCTGCAGATTGATAGTGAGCCATATTGGTATTATGAGTACCTTGTTCGTGAATCACCCACCGTGACTACTTCCCTTTGTTGGTTACAATTTGCAAGTACCAGAAAAGCAATAAGTTGTTGATCATTATTGTGGCATTGTGTAGATTCAAGAGCCGAACACGTTCCGTCATTATGTAGCTTCAACTGCAGAACGAGATGGTATGATGAAATAAACTGAATAAGAAATTTGTGCAAGTGACATCGATGACTGTCTTTGTTGATCTTTCACACTTCAAATTCCATCTATTTAACTTCAAATTCCATCTCTAGGCTTGAAGATCGAAAACCCACCTTGCCAATTTGAGGTCCACCGTTAACAAATAACTCGAAACATCTTCAAGCCTAAACCCCAATTAAAAGGAATGAGTCTCTCTCTATCAAGCCTCGATTCTCGGATACAACTGTCGCATTACCCCATAATATGGACAAGTCTAACCTGTACACCAAAGTACCGCAAGACATTCATCGATATTTATCAATTTTTTCAAAATAATTCAATAATTTTAAGAAAATTAACTTGCATATATCACACAAACAAGAATCATCCTGGTCCATTCCTGTTCAAATATATCCATAGACCAACCCGACCATCAATAATCCAATCACATGTATAAGGTCACCTCGACTATTCAAATCGAATTCCTAGTCATTTCAAATCATTTCATAAACCAACCAAAGAGTTTTACTCGAGAGATCCATGCCAAAATTAAAAAAAAAAAAAAAAATTCTTAAATTAAACTTCCAAGAAAGAAAAATAGAGATTTTTAATACAAGTTGTATAAATTTCAACCAAAAATCCAAATACATAAATTAGAAGAGTTTTCAAGTAAACTCTATACTAAAAGTTGCCTCAAAAGGTCCAACTATTGATATCTTAAAAACAAGAGCAAACTTTATACCAAAAGAAGTCTCTGAAGGCAATTACTCCAAAGTCCGATACTAAATGACCACGGGAATCAACTAAATTTTCTCTGTAAAAATAAAATTAAGAGGGATGAATATATATAATCCCAGTAAGTATATAACATGTTATAATAATAAGTGAGGGATGACTGTAGATACGTCAAACAATTGTCTCAAAATCATATTATCATTTCCATTGAAAATAAAGTTCATCATCAAATATCAAATTTCGAGCAAAATTCAATAACTTAAATAAATAAATCATATGCATCCAAACCTTGATAATGGCTTGAGTCACCCCTAAGGTGCTATCAGACTAATCCGAAGGGATGATTTTGGAGGCACCTTTCTAGCGTGGCTATCTCTTAGATCGTATAAACACCCAACCACGTCGTCTCATCGGGTTTCGCACCGTGGAGGAAATAACTATAGTCATTAATTATGCATACAACACCATTTTGTAAATATCACATCAAGTAATCAATGTGCCAGTATTATCTAAATAATTTCTTAATTCATAAATTCATTTCCAATCATTTTCAACATAACTCAATAAATATGGTACATCTTTTTTAATTCAATACACGGATGCATATTCATTTAAATTCTCTTTCAGAACACTTTACAATTATAAAATAACTTGAAAAACAATTTTATAAATATTTATAAAATCAATACAAAATATTTTCTCAGTTAAAATCATAAGCATGCATCCACTCATATCTTGGAAGGGTAGTTACTCCCAATCCACAGTCCAATCCAAGATAAATCTTTTCTAACCCTTCAATGGTCTCAATCTAAAACAATAAATACAATTTTATCACTCAAATGTATACTAATACTAGGTTTAACTAAAATTTCCCTCATTTGTTTCACAATTCAAATTTTTCTGCATAACTATATTTAAAAAAAAAAAAATCATCATATCTTGACCTACAAAATTTGGATTGAGTTGATTGACAACTAGATTCAATTCCAATCACACAAATATACCAAATTCTATGAATGAATTAGTCATAAAATCATTGCTCAGACTGTGCAGGTACCAAAAAATTGTCATAAATTTTATTACACATATCGGATTTAAGTGATTTTTATCTCAAATTAAAGTTAAAATATAGATCTACAAATTTTATGTTTAACATTCAGCGTAATTTTACCCAGAAGATAATTCCAAACCAAACCCACGGCCAAAAACAGGCATGGAACAGAATAGTTCTGCAAAATAAGTTTTTTTTTAAAAAAAAAACACAAAAAATCTAATTCTCATTCAATCCATTCAAATCATATGTCATTTTAAAGTTTTAGATATCTAGTTTCAGCAGAAATAAATCCTATTCCATTTACTATTGTGTAGAGAAAATTATGATCGAAAAACCACAATAAGGTCAAGCTGTCCACTATAAAAATCATAGTTTTCATGCTTGTTCTAATATTACAAACACTTAATAAACTAAATATTTACATAATAACATAAATATAAGTTGAGAAATATGATTTACCTCAAATAGAATCATCAATTTTGTCCCATAATTGAGCTATCCAAACCTTAATTTTTCTCTCTACAAAAATTTTAAAAATTATTTAAATCAATAAAATAATTTTAAATAATTCAAATATGTGTTGGAAAAATATTATTATCTTGAATTGAGACACCAATTTTATACAAGATCCAAAATTTTCAAAACTCTAGATTTTATCGTTCTAAAATTTGATAGATTTTATGTTAGGATTTTGTTTTAAAATTGATATTTGAGTATTTAAAAATTTTAATATTTGATTTTGAGTATAGTATCGATGATTTTTAGAGAGAGAGAGAGGGAGAGAGAGAGAGAACCACAGGGGTGAGAGAATGAGAGAGAGGGTGAATATGTGTGGGTTTGTGGGTGAGAAAGGAGACGAGGAAGAGAGAGAGTGAGGGTAAAATGAGTGGGTTTCTTTTTTACTTTTCTTGTCCCCCTTTTTTTTTTTTATCTTCCCCCCTCCTTTTTTTCTTCTTTTGCGTTACGGTGTTACACTCTCTCGCCCCAGTAGAACCCTATTCAATTTCTTTGAAAAAAACTTCAAATTTTGGGAAAATAAGAAATACCCATCAATTTATTTAACTCCATGTTAGTGCTGAAAGCAGGGAGAAGACCACCATGGGTGGGATTAGGAGCAGCTGTGTGGGTTCAAATTGAAGTTGGAAATTCCTATAATTTCCCTCTCTACTCCTCTAGATTGAAGTTTGTCTTGGGTTGCAGTCAACAGCAAGTAACAATTCTTGGTGTGGCAAATGATATTAGGGAAAATGTTGGTCCTCTTCCTGGCTATGTCTGCAACAAGTTTCCACCTTGGGTAGTTCTTTGTGTTGGAGCTGTTTTTTGCTTTCTAGGTTATGGTGTTATTTGGATTGCTATTAGTCAAACTGTTCAAAATGTGCCCTATTGGGTTGTAAGTCCTCTCCCTCTCTCTCTCTCTCTCTCTGCAAGATTCCCTTTCTCACTCTTTGCATCATCTCTATCTCTTTCTATCCCTGTGGGTGTGAAGACACGTGCCCCTCTCCCATCTTCTTCTTCTGCCATTAGAGAGGGAGAAAGCTTGTGTGAATCTAAAGTCTTTTCTGAACAATCCTTCTGCCATTAAAGAGAGAGAGAGAGGTATTCGATTAGAGAGAGAGAAATAAAGAGGTTGCTATCAATTTGACAAGTTGAGAACCATTCTTGAACAGCACAGAGAATGGGGGAGGGAAGGAGAGAGAGAGAAAAGTGTTTTACATTTATGCCATGCCGGCGGGTTGGTGACGTGGTATTGCCACGTTAACATCATTGCAGACGTGATGCTGATTTGGGAGCATAGTGCTAATGTAGACGTTTTGAGTGTTTGGTGTTTACGTATTAACTGATAAGTTAGTAATTTCTGTCATATATCCCTTTACAACATTTGCTACATGGATATAAATCAGTATTTAACGATTAGGTTTGTGTCATAAGACTAATAAATTATAAATTATAAATTTTTAATTTTTAATTATTATATTTTAAAATTTAGACACTAATTTATGAATTCAACGTAAAATTTAACAATTTTGACAAATAATTTAGTCTTAAACTTATATTCTACTTAGAAAAACTCTTTTGCTTAACCATTATATTACAATTACAGCTAAAAGGTAAAATCAAAGGCCAACAAGACCAAACACCAATGGCCATTGGTCTAGTGTGATCATTCTCTACATTTTTTTTTTCTTTTGGTACCAATGAATACTTGTCGATCAACTTTTCTTCAAGACCATTGAGGAAAGGATTTGAGCAATGATATGAAATGGAAGGGCACCAAAATGCTTTCAACAATTCAAATTAGAATGATAGGCCACTTGAAGAGAGGTTCTGTTCCATTTAGATTCTCATTCAAGAATCAGGTTTTCAATTTTGTAATTATTTCAAACTTTTTTTTTTGGCTTATGCAAGTTTATAGTACTTTTGAAGGATAAATATAAAAACATTAAATTGTATATCTACCTACTAAATTTTAGTTGGAGAAAAATATAACTCTTACAAGAAGTTTCAATTTTTGTTAATATTAGGTGAGATAATTGAAAAAATGACAAGATTTCAAAGAATATTGACCAAATATTAATCTAGAAATTTCAAGTAAAAAATCTCAGCACTCCGGAGTGTTGTCTAGAAATGTGATGGAAATATTAATCGCGATTATTTTTCATTTATTAAAAGGCTCGAAGGAATATGAATATATAATCAACAATCATTTTTTCATATAATCATTAAATAAATCAAAATCTGATTAATAGAAAGAACCTTTTGAATACACAACCCTCAAGTTATGTTTGCTTATGTTATATTAATCTGGATCTAAGTGAAATTTTTTTCAATCTTAAAAAAAGATTGTACCAAAAAAATAAAAAAAATTCTAAAGATGGGTTGCCAAATGCACCCATACATTAGTCCCAAAGTAACCATCTTTATCTGTGGTCAGATATTAAATTCTCTTAATCAAAATTTTGTTTTCTAATTTTAAAAATGAAAAAACAGGTATTGAAAGAGTTAATACCTAAAATAGATACTATAATATTTGAATCAGATTAATCAAATAACCCGAATATTGGTTGGTGCTAGACACACCTAAAAAAAAAGAAGAAAAGAAAAAAGGAGATCTCTGTTTGTCTTACACTTATCCAATACGTGGGAGGGAAATTTAATGCAGGCTTTGGACCGCCAAGTCCACAAGAACTTTATGGGCCCTCATAAGACAATCCACCTCCATCATGGGCTTGAGCCCTTATTCATAGTGTGTGACTGGTGTTGCTTTCCCTAGAAATCCAACTAGGTTTGTCGTTTGTTTGGGCTTTGTCTCCTTCGCTGGTTGTAAACGGAAGTGCCTTTTCTTACTTGATTATGACAACACCACAAAAGCGCGTTGGGTCTCCCCTTCAAGTCAGAAAGTGATTTCCCTTGTATCTTATTATTAATATATATATATATATATATATATATATCACCTTATAATTGTTTAATCAGTTTTTCTTCCTCTCATTTTCTTTCTTTTTATCAGAAAAACTCCGTTCGAATCAGAAATTAAAACTTATAAACATGTACAATAAAAATGCCTTTTTTATGATCAAAATAGTTACAAAAATACCAACCATACACAATGTGGTTTTACATCCACAAATATATGAAAACATTGTTTTTCTTGACCCTCAATTGTTATTTTCTTTATATATCATTACAATATTTTTGCTTTATTTTATTAGATACATACCATGATACGATGGTATGAATGATTATTAAAGTTAATTTTAACCCTTCATGAGAAAATGAAAATCTTATCAAAATGAGTTATCTCTGATGTATGCAAATAAAAGAGTACAAAGGGTCCATTAAAAGTGTAACATTTTTAGTAATAAAAATATAAGATAATTCACTTTCTTCTTAATCTTTTATCGTAAATAATTTTTTGGTAAAAAAAAAACAAAGGAGAGGAAAGGCTCTCCGTACATACTTCAAGCCCTTGTCCAGCTTGCATGCAAACAACGAGAGTTGACTCCCGCCATTCACATTGCCAATGCAAACAGGCAAACCCAATAAAACATTTTCATAAGACCATTTTCACCATCATAAAAAAGACTATTTACTTTTTAATATATGTCTAAATTTTGGTTAAGTTAATGTTTACTATCCCAAAAAAAATATAATTTTATCTCCCAAATGACATAAATACCTCGACAAATAACCCTAAAATCCTCCCCAATTCCCCCTAGAGTTTCACTCCAACCAAACCCCTCCTTTTCATGAAATCATTTTCTTTCTTGAAAAATCTCTCATAAAAAGAAATATATTTTTAATTGTTCGGCTAAAACATGAATTTTATTGCCATTTTTAAACTTTTATAACAAGTTTACAAAATCTAATTATTAGCACCAACGAATTTCACAATTAATTTTTTTTATTTATTTTTTTGTAAAGTTGTTTTGATTAAATCATATTTTGTTAGTGTGACTAGAAAATTTTTTAAAGGTCTAATCATAAATATTCTGTAAACTTTTGCAATTTTTCAATCCCCTAAAAATTTCAATGGCGTTGTTGTCAATTAGATCACAAATTTTTAAAATTATTTTCTTCAAAATCTCTCATTTTTTTTCCTTGAATTTTTCTTGATGAAAGCAACAGATTCAGAAGAGAGAAGATAAAATTCTCATTTTTTTTGGTTTAAATAATTATAATTTATTTTTATCTCAAATATAGTATTTATGTTCAAATTTAAATATTCTTACATAAAAGTATATTACTCTCATATTAGATTAAAATTATTAAGAAAATAACAAAAATTTAAACCAACTTAAATTTATTTTATTTAGAAAAATAATAATTAAAATAATCAATAAAAATCTTTTACAAATACATTCGAACATAGATTAAATAACTTTTGAAGTCTTTAACTTCAATACTTAAATTAGTGATGTTTTAAATTTATCCAGGATTTGGTTTAATATCCTAATTAATATAAAATTTACTTTTAAATTATTCATATTAAAAGGAAAGCCAAAATTAAGACCAGACTTTTTCTCCCCCCTCCTATATCGAGGGCTAATCAGGAAAAAAAATGAAACAGAGATTACTTAAAATGTAATTTTAAAAGTTTAAAAAGCTCTAAGGACATTCGGAAGAAATACGAGGTTTTAAAAAACTTAAAAGAGTGTAATTTAAACTCCTAGGGTAGCTTGAGCAAAAATTTGTCTCAACTCTCTCTCTCTCTCTCTCTCTCTCGAGCTGCAACCCCTCATATCGTGTTTTTTACCCCAACCAATCCCTTCTGCCAATCTGCATGCATTACACGGTTATAAACATTCTTCTAGGAAAAATACAATTCTTCAGAGTGGCCACAACCTAATTTTGCTTCAAAAGTTTTCTATTTTTTTTATTATTATTTAATGTTTGAACGAATAGAGAGATTGCATTATGCCGCCACCCCTATAACAAAACTTAGGACGTAAATTAGGTTTCTCTACTAGAATACAAATGATAGAACAAACCAACTAAAGTTACCACATTGGCTTCACATACAAACGAAGCTCAGGGTTAACTTGAATGGCGTTTCATACATAGATGGGCATGGAAAAATTTCATTCTTACATGTATTATTGAAAATTAAACAGTTGATGGGGTTTATTATCTAAATACTAGTTTTTTTCATAATCTCTCAAGCTTAATAGGGGAAAGCCAATCTGCAGAAACACCGAAAAAGGTGCAAAACTCAGGAGTTTTCCAAGTAGAATTTTAGCAAAAAAAAAAAATACATTAAACCAAAAAGAAAAAACCAGGCTCTACTGCCATACCCTATTTGTTTTTAAAAAGAACAAAACCACTTTAAAATATGTGAAAAGGATCATGCCCTGCATGCATGGATCATCATGCCAATCTGGACTAGATTAAATCTCCTAAAATGGAAAGAAAAGTTCATGCAGCTTGAAAAGAACAGATATATTACCCCAACTTGAGAGAAATATCTGAGACCTCATGGTCGGAAGGAGCATTAGCAGTGCTGCAAATGTTGGTGATGACTGATTCGCATGACCGTCCTTGCTCAGCAAACAGAGCCTGGGCATTTTCAAGCAAATTCGCCATCTTCAACACAACCATACAACACAACCATTTCCAAACCCATATGTAGGCAAACAAAAGGAATGCAATCAATGTGACAAAGAAACAAAGAAAATGGGAGTCTCACTTGCTGCCTCAACTGTTCATTCTCTTCCATTAATTGGGCTCCCTAGCATGTGATTCACAGCAAGTAAGGTAACATATCAATGAAAGAGAAGGAAGGTATCCCCTTCATGAATTCGCCACATGCAAAACAAAAGCAATAATACATGGACCAAAATAACTTGAATTGAAAAGTAGGTGGTAGGACTTTATAACTCAAAAAGCTATCGTATTTTGGATATAACATTTTAAATCCATATAAAATTTCTTAAATGGACATTTAAAATAAGAATTGTATTAAATGGACCAAAATGACCTAAATCTTATGTGATACATTTTTTTAGTCATTGAAAGGTAAGGTCATATAGAATTTCTTAAAGGGTAATTCTCATAGGTTGCCAAAGAAAAAAAAAATGAAATTATCTTCCCCATCCTTTTTTTCTTTTTTCCTCTTCCAAAGGCTTATTTTTGTACCTTCACAAAGTTCAAAACATATGCAACATGAATTGTGCATAATGCATGCATACGAATAGATATTTTTGTTTCTCACCTTTCTCTCAAGGGCACTTATCTCATTTATAATTTTTTCACGCTGAAAAAGGAAAGACAAAAGAAAAAGAAAAAAGTTAACATAATCTTAGTAATGTGAGAGATAAATTTGAGAAAAAATGATCAATCATTCACCATCAAGCAAGAAAAGTAAAGACCTTCATAACCATAACACGGTTCAATCCTCTTTCAACTAGTTGCTCTAGTCCTTTTAGCTCTTCTACACTCAAATCTTTTAGCTCTTCTCCTCTCATTTGCCTGATATCATTGTGTTTACATTGAATGACATAATATGCATTGAATCACAAATTACAAATAGCATTCCATAAAACTAAAAGAGAGGTGGGGGAGAGAGAGAGAGAATCAGATCATGCCTCAGTTCATGAGTCTTCTCTGCAACTTCCTTGCTTAACATAGCATAGCTGCTATCCTCAAGCTATGAAAGACAGCACAGAATTTCCATAAT